>OY728136.1:1875664199-1878164199 GCA_963277665.1 Viscum album | reverse complement strand
AAAACCCAAAGATCAACGATGACCATTCGATAAACAATTTGTTCATAAAATTCTTAAAAGTAAACCAACCTAAGATTGAAACCCAAATATTTTAAGGATTTAGTCACATATTCTTCCAAGTTAAATCGTAACATTTATCTCCAAACAACATCAGTTGCTCTTAATGTCTCGTATTGAAAAGTAATTAACCTAATCACATATCCTCCATGATAGGTTAATAAATTTCCACAGATAACCCAAAATCAACTGACTCTTAATTCATAAAATCATCTAACTAAAAATAATCAGTCAAACTAACCAGGGATTTCACGTAGTCCAGTGGTAGGCGATAAATACCAGTCGCACTTTGGTTGTGGGTTCGATTCCCGCAGCTTTGTCCGACGCAACAGGTTGTCCCACGGTCTGCGTGTTTTCTTTTTTATAAAACTCCAAAAATAACCCTAATATGTTTTAACCTCAATATTTTCCTTATACCTCTCATTTTCATCTAAATTTGTTACTATCTCAACATCTTAATTATTGAAGTCTTATTTCACCACCATAAGATAAAATAAAACGATTCCCAAAATGAATATCATCATACCATGATCAGGGCATCCTCTCGGTTTCATCGTCATCTTTCTCACATAGGTAGAAGTCCCATGCATTACAAAAATGATTTAGAGATCTTTCAAAATCATTTTCTTCCTCTATCCAAAAACACCTTGTACAACATGGGTTATATGGGTGTTCACAGAAAAACAGTTTTCGAAAATAATCATGTATGACATATAATTCCAAAACATCTGATTAAACATGATTTCTATAAAATAGTCGGACAGAATTTGAGTTGAAACTATCTATTATTAGTCCTTTTAAAATAAAATAAGTATGTGCTGAGAGAATATATTTTAAAAGAAAATATAAATAGGTTTTGCAAGGGTCTCCTTCCTCAGCACCATTTTTAAAATCATAATATGCTTCAAATTCTTGTGATAAGGTAAAATAATTGAAAATTCCTTGATAATATTTACCTTTCTTGAAAATATGAGAATATTGTGAAAATAGTATTTGTCTGAAAACAACCCATGATCCACGATGATAACGAGGTATAGTGGAGGTGTTTTATATCTCAAAAAACATCTTTCAAGTGATTTGTATGCTAAAAAAAGTTTCACAATCATCCGAACATGACTTTTCAATAATTATTGCAAGCATGTCATCAGGAAGATATAGGAATTTTGTTTTAGATCCTTCTCCCTCCATTCGTAGCCGACATTACCTGACCTAAAAAAAGTTATCAAACAAGGATTTAACTGAAATAATAGATATAGGGACTAATCATGTGTATAAAAAAAACTCCTAATCCCTAATGTTGTCTAAACCGACCTCTGATACCAACTATAAGGCCCCAACATTAAACCTTACCTAATCTTGAGTTAATACAAGATTAGACATTGAGGATCTTTTTAGGTTTAGAGTTTTAGAGAATTAGATCATAAAACATGCATTACATTCCACATTTAAACAATGTGGTTACATAAAGATAGTATTCATTTTTCCTATCAACGGAAACATATTTCAAATAAAACATGGATTCTATCTTGACACTTCCTTGACACTATCAGCATATCATGTAGCTTTCCCTTGACCTGTGAAAAACATATCAAAAAAACATGGGATGAGCATAAAAAGATCTGTAAGGGATATAAAATTATGGAAATGAAACATGAGTACATATACACATAAGAATCAATGATGTCATACTTTACTCATAAAACATAAGCACTTTAACATACCTCATCAAATCATTAATAAATAATAGAAATCATAAGACATAAAGGCAACTTGAGGCATTCATAACATTCATACGTAGGGAGTAACCCTCTTGGTTAAGTTTTGAATACCCATCACAGTATATTCCCTAAATCTCTTCAGAGAAACCTTAACGTTTCACTCCTTCGTGTTACCCAATGCATTGGAGAGATATATCAGGCTCACCCGTCCTAAGTTTATCATGGAACCACCTGTCTATATAAAAATGCCCAATAAACATAACATAATCATACCACATTATACATACATAAAGGAAACATACCATTTACACATTTCAATCATAAGATATCAATAAAACACATTGATATAAAAAACATTATGAAAACCATTTTCAATACCAAAATAAAATAAAAGTAAAAAATGGTATTTATTTTCCTTTTAAAAAGAAGTTATGGCTTATAGAGAAAGTCGAAACTCAAATAATGGTCATGGCGGTGGAGAATTCGTTGTCGCCGCACACGTATGACAAAAACATTCCCTTTTGTTGTTTAGTAAAATGATTCCTATAAAAAATATTCCTTTTTGGATAAATGTAAAAGTAAAAGGGGTTTATACACCGTATAAAAGAAGGTTGTGTATACAACAAAATATGCCTCAATGAATGTAAATTGAGATGAAGTCCCTTACAAAGACGGTATCCTTGGTTTAAGGATAAATCAATTACATAATTATGTGTGAAAAACGAATACACCAAATATAAGTGGATATTAAGTGTGAAACAATTAGAGTTTATTCACACATATTCATAGAACGAAATATTCAAGGAGTACATGTTTATCCCAAAGAATCGTATTTGGGTTAAGAAGTTCCCTTGCAAAAATTTGACACCCTAACGGTGTCACTACAAAATTCAGAAAATGAGTTGATGAGAGTTAAAAAGGTTATCTCATCACATGGACATAAAATTTAAATCAATAAGGATATAAAAGAACATATCCCAACATAATATTATGTGAATTAAAAGACATAACCAAATAAGTCTTCTAAAAAGAGGAGGGTGAAAGGTTCCCTTACCGATATGGGTATCTTTCGAAACATACACCCCGTGAATGAAGGACAATACAACATTGATTTAAATACTCATAAATGAAATTATATTACACAATGAGTAAAATAATGTGCAGTACATACACCACTAAAAGGAAATTGTGGCAAATGCAGCATAAATCTCACGGGAATAAAAGTGGGATGAAAATTCCCTTATGAAAACTCAGCAGCCTAACGGTGCCACTTAAAACGTACAAAAATGGATTGATGAGATCAAATAGAGTCTCTCATCATATTAACATAAAGTTTACAGAAACAGGAATATAAAATAACATCCCCAAACTTAACAAATAGGAGATTAAAAGAAGTGAAATTAAGGGGTGTACTTAAAATGAAAGAGAGAGGTTAGATCTCTTACGAAAATCCGGCAGCCTAACAACGCCACTCAAAACTTCCAAAATGGATTTATGAGAGAGAATATGGTCCCTCATCATATGAACATAAAAATTACAGTAAGTGAAATATAAATTAACATCCCAATAATAAGAAATATGAGCTTTAAAAGGAATGACATAAAAGAGTGTACTTAAAAAGAAAGAGAGCAGTAGGATCCCTTACCTCAAGTCCGACTTGTCTTGTTCATTTCATTATATTCCTGAATAATAAACTTTGGTCAATTTATAATTGCCTAAAGACATACTTTAAAGATTATTCTTCATTTCATATCACATATTATAATGATATAATAATTGTTTAATATTGTTAGTTCATATCAGACGTTTTTGTTAATGTTTGGTACATAAGTCAAAAAATGAACTTGTTTGAAAAATGATTGCCCATGTAGTTATAAGTAAAAAATTTCTAGAATAGTATTAATGATTAAAATATCATAAATATCCATTAAATATTCATTTTATACTATTCCATATCATTTGGAGATAAAAAACGAAAAGCACCGTTCATGGAGAGGGTAGGCCGTACGTACGCATGAACGCTACTTTCATCATTTTGTTGTCATATTAATGGAATTAAAAATATATGATATATATATATATATAATATAATTCCAGTATAATATATATGTTATATATTTCACATATCTTCATTAATTTCATTCTTTATACATTCAATGTATTGCATGTACGAGTCACATCACTTGAGGGGGCGGTAGTCCACACTTCCTCATATGAAATTATCGCATTTACACAACATGAAAAGAATAAAGTTATGTTTTAAATACAAAATACAGAAGCATATTGTAAACATAAATACCATATATATCATATATAAAATATAGTGTCATCATAATGGCCACCTTTAAAGGTGTTAAAAGAATATTGAACAATCATCGTTTCGTGAGGCAGAAAATCGCCAACCACAAGAACAGTATGTTCTTTAACCATTAGACGAAGGTGTGTGTAAGTGTAGCTCGAATACATCTTATAAAAACATCCTTGTATATTTAATATACTTTAGTTGTTACAAAAGAAATTAATAAAAAGATTTAGGGGGTTGGAGAAGCAAAATAAAACAAAAGGACTCAAGTGAAGACATTACCTTAAAATCAGGTAACTCCCTTTGGTTTGAGATCAAAGGCTTACTTGAGAAGACTTATGCCCAAAGTGAGGCTTCAAAGAGTTATAGAGGGATGTGGAGATACAAAATTGGCAGGGTTTGGCCGTGCCAAAGTCTTTGGAAGTGTGGGAAAGGAGGTAGAGGTGCGAGCCTTTTATAAGAGGAGAGGAGGGGCACCCTTGGAAAGTAAAGGAATGTTCCTTTATTTTAAAATGAGTTTCGGATTTAAAAGGTCCCAAATTAATAGAAATCGAGGCTAATGTGATAAGGGTTCGCAATATACCCATAAAATAGGTTTTGGACAAGTGTAGGTCATAGATTTTACATTATCTTTTAATTTTATTTAAGTCCTTTATTAATGAGGTAATCACTGCATCATCATGATGTCATAAATAATTTAATATATCTAATGTCTAAAAATTATAAAAAAAATATCATGATGTAGGAAATATTTTTAGATTTTCATGAATATTTATAGTAAAAAATATGACTTGTATAACCCCATTTCAAAATTGTTTTAGTAAAACATCTCATGTTTGTGTCATTTTTACTTTAACATTAAATAAAAAGTTATTAATGTCATTTCACAACCAAAGAGGCTCCATGGTGTCCCCAAGTTGACCCATGGGTTTTATTGGTCGTCCATGACACATACAATGATGGTTGGACATGTGTCAAGCTCATCTCATATTATTAAAACATTATTTTCACCTTAAACTACACTAATTACCTCTAATCGCGATTAAAAACATAAAAGTTACTATACACCAAAAAATTATTTTAATCCCATTGAACCACATTTTAATTCTTAATGACAACCATGTATGTCGGATTTTTTAAATTCAAAACACAGAGGTGGTAAAATTTCATTTAAACAAAAAATCAGTTTCTTAAGTACCACTTAGTGGTTTCACTATTTATCAAAAATTGAAGTTTTCCAGAAAAAAACCAAAACTTCTCCCTAAGATATATTTGAAATTCCGAATTAAAAAATGATGCCTATTTTACAAAATTAAAAACATATAAGTTTAATTAATTAATTTAATAATTAATTCCCACTGTCAGATCAAATAGCGTATTTTTATGAAACAATAAGTATCAAAAGATTGGCACTAGTTTAAGTCCAATTTCAAATTGAAATTAATTCCAACGACCACTATTGGATTAAATGGTAAAAATATATTCTAATTCTACTTTAAAACAATTTAAAAGATAATCTAATCGTATAAATAAATTAAATTAAAAATAGGTTTTGAATTAAAATACAATATTTCTCACTATTCATTAAAAAATGACCTTTATCAGAAAGATACCAAAAATTTACACTATGTAAATTATGATGTCCCGATTCTAAATAAGAATTTTATTTTTTCAAATATAAAAAATAAAGTTTTCAAAAAGTGGACTTAAAAGACGTTCGCCTTCAAAAGGCGGTTAATCGACCTTTTAAACAATATTAGAATGTCTACGCTTAAAATTGTATTCATTCGCATTTCTAATCCTCTAACATTTATTGTAAAGAGTAAAAATATTTGACAAACATATATAATCATTTTCTAGTTAGTTCTGTTCATTCCCGCCATTACAATGGCTAGGCGTTAACTACTATTTAAAATAATATTATTTTATTATTAAAGTGCAACGTAAGATTCCCAAGAAACACGTTGTTGCGTATTGGGTACGCCATCGAGCATAGCATCCCCTTTAAAGTAATATTAATATTTTATTCACAAATATGGATAACTATAAAAATTTCATATTCATTATTTACCTGGGGTGTTACAAATATTCTTTTTTTTTATATTTTTTTTGTTCAAATATTTGTAGATGATGTTATTTTTGGATCAATAAATCAAAAAAAGCAATTCTTTTTCAAAAATTATTAAATAGTTTAGATGAGTAGGATGGGTAAACTAAATTATTTTCAAGGATTTCAAGTTTAAAGGAAATGATTTTGAAAAGATTTTAAGTAAAATAAAATACATACTTTACTTACACAAAATTTTGGACACAAAATTATTAATTCTTACTCAATTCAAATGAATAATTATATAAAACATGCATCAGATAAAACTGGAAAACAAGTTTACAATAAGTAGTATAGTGGAAGCATTACAGGTTTCTTGTTCCTTACATAAAGTAGACGAGACATTATTTTTTAATTATTAATTTTTTTTGAGATTTCAATATAATATAAAATAAATACATTTAACTACAAAAAAATAATTTTTTGATATTAAAAAGGTACCATAACACTTTCTCAAAATTTTTCAATAAAACATTAATTTTAATTTTGTTTCATAAACAAATTCTGAATTTGGGGGATGCAAATTAGATAGAAATATATCCTCTAGAACTCATCATTCTATTGGTATATATCTCATGTCTTGGACAAATAAAAAACATCTTGTAAAACTATAAACTACTGAAATGAAATATATTGAAAATGAAAATTTTTATGAACATTTTATCTAAATTAAACACACATTAATGGATTTCTCATTTATCATTATTCATGTTTCAGCCAGATTTTACAACACTATTGAAATCAACATAGCAAAGAATCCAATAAATAATTCAAGAACAATGATAATTGATTTAAGTCATCATTTCTTAAGAGATTGTGCATAAAAATGATATCTCTATAGAATTTTTTTTTCCTACATAATATTTCCGATATATTTTCAAAAACATAAGGTGATTATTGATTTTATTTTGTTAAATCTAAATTAGAGATGTTTAATTATACAAAGTAATTTTGTCATTTTTATTTATTATATATATATAATCTTAATGTATATTTTATTTTAATATTTTGTTGTTCCAATTTTTCATATAATGATTACATCCAATAAGACACATCATATATATTTTTCTATAATTACTCTAACGTAACTATGTGTCCCATCAACTGATATGAATGAGAAAGATTTATTATCATTTTTACATGTGAGAATGACTCACAAAATAGTTAAAACCCCTTTCTCTTGAATCATTACCACCCTAAAATTTAAACCATCCAAACACACATTTTCTCTAAAATGGAGACAAAGGAAATTGCAGAAAATGTCATATAATAAGAGGAAATGTCGAAGGATATACAAAAATGTTTTCTATTTTAGAGAAATTGATTTTAATTAGTTCTACAAAACTAATATGATAGTCAAAAACTTTAAAAATTATCAAGGATAATAATAAATTTATAATGCATCATGAAACATAAAAGTGTTCAAGAATAAATTATTTGAGTTCTATTAATCTATTTTATTTCATTTTTATCAAAATGAAGACCTCATTGCAGAATATTTAAATCAAGATGAAATGTAGATGACATTCATTAGTCTTGTTGACATGTTAATATTTATACATGAAGGATACTAATTCTTCGACAACTCAATATCTTTTATATAATGTGTCACTCCTAAAAAATAATGATGTAACTTTTTTGAACTACTATCATCGATAAGAAAAAAGTATAGACTCTAGATCCAGAACAAAAAAAACTGGTCTTTCTTATTCATTCTAGAATTGATCAAGAAAATAGAGAGTTTGAGAATATTATTTTATAAGATATTCCATTTCATTATTTTCTTATTTATGAAAAACCTATTAACATATATGATATATCACATGATATACATTCCGTATGAAAAATATTACCCTCAATTTCTAGTCATATGGAAGAATATTATCTTAAGAAATTGAACATGCCGAAATTCTTTTGGACATCAATGATACAAAACCACGACATTCTTTGACAACATTCAATCAATGTGTATTTAGAAAAAGTGGTATACATTTGGATTTATCACTAAAAATTTTGATTAATAATTCCTCATTTTTGGAAATATAACCTTCTCACATCTAGGGGAGAATTATTGATTAGATAAGACAGCTATATTAGAAATAGAAATGTCTTGTCAGTATGAGACAAGAAAAAATGTTATAATGAAGAAGAGTCTATGAATTTAATTAGAATAATTGGGATTAGTATTCCAATAAGTTCTCAAGTAGTTCGTCCAGAGATTCTTGCACCTACCTCTCCGCTAGTAGAAGATACAAATGAAGTGATAGAAACATATATCATGTGAATAATCTCAGTTGGACAAGATAAAACAGTTTCTATAAGATCAATATTTTACAATATTATATTTTAGTATCATTCTCATGAAATGGAATGGATATTTAAAGAAACATTTCATAGAATAGTTTTGAAAGAATCACATCAAGAGGACAAAATACCAAATGTTACATAACATATTCTATTTTTGTATCATTCTCCTACATCACATGAAATCCGAAATGAATAATGAACAGTAACTGAATGGTGTATTTCAAGAAGGAATCAACAATGAATCTCTTGATTAGAATATTAATATCGGTCACTACAATATTATATGGCTTCCATGGACGATGCCCAATAGATAGTGTTATTGGTTCAATATATTTTTTAGAAGTGTTCAGATATACCTCATTCTAAAAATTTAATTAATTTTTATGTTCAATTATGAATAAAGGAGTTATTTGTAGTTGTAGTCCCTTTAACTATAGCTATTTATTTGATTAATGTTAAATATATGATAGGTGAAGAATGAAAAATCACTTGAATAACTGTTTTTGATGTATACATAAGGTTATCAGTTTCAATAAGCGAGATTTTTGATTGTTATGAAAAAAATATTTCTTATTCTCTTGAAATGACACATGCAGAAACTGAAGAAAATGATCTAATAACAAAAAACATATGTATTTTTAATCATTACTCTCATAAAATGGTAATTTTGAACAGTGTTAGACAATTTTAGGGATGTAGAAAAAAATCATGATGACCATAATGAAGCAATACAGAATAGTCTTAGGAAATTTGTATATGATGATAATGATGTTAATATTATTGATTTTTCAGAATCTTCTTAAGTGCCAAAATATTTTAAAGTAAAATATTTTTTTCATTAAGATTCTATATGATCAATTTATATTGTTTTGTAACTTAGAAGACAATTATATCAATTTGAAAACCCTCTAGAATTTCACTGGAAACATTTTTCAGATAATATTGATTGATTTCACAAATATCTAGGATTATTGCAAGAATTACATGTTATAATGGTTTGACAAATGTTCATAATATATATTTAAAATGACTGACATATGGTTACCTATATCATCTTTTTTTGATCGTGAACCTCGTCTATCATAGTCTTTCAAGGGATCCTCTGATCTAGTAGTGGATCATCAAAGTAATAATCAAATATTCATAAATGATACACCTTTTACCCACCTAAACCTCCTTTTAAAAAACCTTTTACCATGGAAATAACAGTGATTAGTGAGTTCACAAAAAGTGGCTCAAAACATTTAGTAAACAAAAGTTAGGGTTTCTCGTGATGATCGTATTTGTCTTTGAACATCCTCACTAACATTTGGTGATGTTGTTGGAATAATATATGAAACCCATTTCCCATCATCGCCATTACCTTGAAAATACCCTATCATTTCCAAGAAACCACCAAAAAATTTGTTTTCATCACAATGGTTGAATCTAAATATTTTTCACATTTATAAATTTTCATTTCTCACTAGGTGGTCATTTTAAAACATTTGAATCATGCAAATGTGTTTATAGAATATAATCATTAGATTAGGATTACATTAACATTTAATTTGGATGTTTAGGATATCTGTCCATATTATTTTACATGAATAATCGTAATGAATTTTACATTTTATGCAACAATATAATGTTATGAATTGACAAGATTTTATCTTTACTGACATTATGTATTGAGATTATAATTATCTATGAATAAATTTTTTTCCTTTTATTTCCATATAAACTCACTATAATTATAAAAATATGATAAGTTAAACAATATCTCTATGCCATATTAAATATTTTTCCTTATTGTACTTCATTTTAATATTACAATAAAGGGGAGAAGAATATAAAAAGATAAAAACATTATCGGTTTTTCCAAAATCGTCAATTATATCAAAAGGAAAGAGACGAAAATTTTTATGTTGTCAAATAAAGGAACTAAAAATATCATCTATACTAAAATTTTATATATAAAATTAATTTTTTTGTGTTTCCATTACATGGGTTTTGTGATCAACAAAAGGGGGATATTTTTTTGTAAAAATCATATTGTTCCAATACATCTCCACTTTATTTGTTTTATGATTCATGTAAATATATAATTTTATAATAAAAATTTTATTAAGTGTTATTGTAAAAACAAAACCTTCCATTTTATTCTTCTTTTAGAAAATTCAATATCTTGCACTACAAACAACAACAAGTTCGTGCACACCACATCTTTTCAAACTATTCATTTCAAAGTGGTTATGAATAGTAATAACCACATTTTTAATTTTATGTATTATCTATAATTTTAATATTCATATCATTTGTTTCTAAGAAATAATATAAAAGAAATTTCAATTTTTCAAATAAAAGAAGTAATTTGTTTTAAAAAAATGCAACTTTACCGACTTATAATGGAGAACCCTTTTTATATCCAACATTTGACACGTTTAGAATTTATATTTGAAAAAATAATCATCTTATTTATAATAGGGGCATAAAAATTTTCTTTTGTTAATTTTTTCATATTTTTATGATAATGTACATTTTTTTAATGAATAGTGAAAAATACTGGATTTTAATTTAAAACATCCTTTTCATAAAATTTATCTATATAGTTTTATTATATTTATAATATATTTTACTATGTTATGGGATTATATTTTTATCATTTAATTCAATTTTCATCACTAGAAGAAATTTTTCATTTAAATTGGACATAAACAGATGTCGGTCTTCTGATTGTTTTTGCTTCTCAAAAACCAAATTTCTAGATTTCACAGTGGGAATTAATTTTTAGTTAATTAATGAAACATCTATTCTTTGAATTAGGTAAAATTGACATCATTTTTTAATTCGTAATATCAAAATTATATTTGGGTAATTTTTTGTATTTATCTAAAAACTTTCAATTTTTGATGAATTTTGAAACACATTGCATTGTCAATTAAAATCGACTTTTTTTAACAATTGTATTACATTAAATATATTTTAATGTAATATTATATACAAAACACATATATTAGTCCCATTTAAGTCATTATAATCAATTTATAATTGAAGTAGATACAAAAAATTTTATTTTACTTTTGATCGTCTCTTTTACCCACCTTCTAGGCACATTTGCAAATTAGATCTAAATGTAATTTTATTACTTCTCCGAATTGAATTTCAAAAATTAGATATACATGGTTATAATCAAGATGAAATGTTTTGTCTAAGAAAATTAATGTTTTGTTTGGATTATTAACTTTTGATTTTTAATTACTGCAATTAAATGTAAATAATTTAATTAATGTTAAAAAATACTATAATAATATAAATTTACCCTAAAACATGTATTAATTGTATTGGATAAATCTATTTTCACCAAAATCACCCTTTCGTCAAAACTGTGATCCATTCATGCCACTTCTGTTAGATAAGGACATTTATTATATTTTATTAATACAAGAGTAAAAAATGTCTTATTCAAATTTTAAAAACGAAACCATTCTCAATATAGTGTTATACATGAGATACATTCCAATATAAATATTCATTATAAATATAAAAAAATTATCTTTATAATAATTTTTTTACAAAAATTTAAAAATAAATAATTAAATTTAATTGTGATGCCATGATGATGCAGTAATTTATTTATTAAAGAGGAATCAAATAAATGATAATAATAATATTAAAATAAAAAGAATTTCAATAAATTAATGACATCCAATAATTTTATTTATAAAATTTACATGTTAGTGACACAATGGTTGTATTGGTTCGATGTTATCATGTCGGTTTGATATTTTTAAAAATGAAACTATTGAATATCTACAAAAAGGCATCTCCCTTTCTCTTTAACTCACAGCATTGAAGACTTTTGGCACAGCCAACCCTTGCTCATTTCACCTCCAAACCCCCCATCACATCATCCCATAGAGTAAATAGTGTGGTATGAAAGCCATCCTATGGAGGCCTTTTGTGCAAATAGAAAAAGATATATATGAAAAAAATGTAATTGTTTTATCACCTATTTCAATGTTATTTTCTCCTTCTATTTCCTATTCTCTATTGTCTCCATAGTAAAATAATAATTGTTGTACCATCCAAATGTTTAGATTTTATTATAATTATGATACAATAATATTCCTTTTTTACCCGTCATATGAAAAACAATATCACCATGCAAGTGTAGGTATGGCTTACCATCTCCACACCATTGAGTAAATTGTTTTTCATGTTCAATTTATTTATATGGGTATAATGATGAATATAAGGGATGTAAATAAGAACAATAACAAGATATTTTTCTGTAAAATTAATATTCCATTCAATTTTATACAATTTAAACATTAAGGAAATTAAATCATTGCTCGTGCGTACGTATGGCTTACCATCTTCACAACATGATGGGACTCATCTTCCATATTCACCATCCAAAAATGATTATAAGAAAAAATATTATAAAAAAGTATGAATTATATGAAATTAAAAGTCTACTAGGAATATATATATATATATATATGTCATTTAATTTCTTCCATTCAATATGATATGAAAAATGAAACAATGTTCATGCGCACATACGACCTACCGTTTATATGAACAGTGTGTTACATTTTATTTATCTATCTATTATATTTATTTATATAGGTAAAATATATGATATATAAATCATGTTTTACATTCTAGAAGTAGGTTAATTATGATCTATTTTATATGACAACAATTAACAGGTTAGAACACGTATGATAATGAAATCAATTATTACCCAAATCGTAACATTAAAGTCAAAATTATTAATAAATAGGTAATACAATTTCATAAATGAATCTTATATTATATCATACATAGGGATATGGTAATGGTTTAATTTAACAATCTTTTTTGACCATTATACAGGAGGTTAAATCACCATTGACTAAAGTAAAGTATAATGTAAGTTTTAATTTTACAGTCCAATTATTATTTGAGGTTGTTTATGCATAAGTATTTACTATGACATCTTTTTCATCCAAGTCCATGATTCTAAAATTGTTCTCATAAAATGTTGTAATATTATCCTATGTATGATTAAATTAATTTTTATCTATATTGTACTTTTTATAAAACAAATTCAAAGGAATAGATTTTTCATTTTCAAATGAGGTAATTAATGACCATTTCAAAAAATTAAGGAAAGAATGTTTTTTAACATATATAGTGTGATTGGATATTTTCATCATTATGTCTCCATACCATTTTCAATATTTCCTCAGAATATTATAAACTTATTTTTAAATGAAAAGTTTTATTTTAAAATTGGATGGCTTTAAAATGATTTAATGTAAAAAGGTTATATTTTCTAGAAAGAGTTTTAATGAATTTATTAAATTATTTTCAACTATGTCAACATCCTTTTTTAGATTTTATGCTTGTTTGGGGTTTCTTTTTATTGATACAAATTTTCTATATTTTATTAATGATTTTTTTGTTATGTTTGACAGTGGATATGCTATTTTAAAACCATTCATAGTTTTTGATTAAATTATTAATATATTATTTTCTAGTTTTAAATATGAATGTTTATGTCATGTTTCAACCTTTTCATATGAGGAATGAATTTGACATAGTAAGTGATCGGTGAGGACTATTATTACCCCTAGATGAATTAGTAGGTCTCATGAGACAAACTATTGTCTTGGAATAAGGCCTTGAAAAAATATTTGTGTATGGCCTTGGAACTAGCCAATGACGTAGTGGTTATGATGTCCAACATTATGCATTCCCTCGTTATGAGAATAATTATTAATTTTACATTTGATTATTCAACATGTATAATATCAATGTGAATGTATAAATGGAATTATTGGATTTATTCTTTCCATAATATCTTCAATATAATATTTTAAAACTCATGTGTTTTAGTTTTGATCCTTTCCTAAAATTTTTATCCTATTTTTTACAGCATCCTGTATTTTGTTCATCCTTACTGAGCATCTAAGATCACCCCGTTATTATGTTTTATTTTCTAGGCTACCAGGAAGTGTTCTATGATTAATATTCTAAGACACTATATAGAAAAAAGTCATTCTAAAAGAGTTATCTAGGTTTAATTTTAGGATAAAAATTGTAATTTAATGTTAGAGTTTGTAATCTATTTTTTAATGCTGCTAAATTGATCTGACATTTTGAATTTGATTCCATAAAATCATGCCAATGTAGTAAGATAATACACCAACTCTCAGCTTCTAGGGTTAGGGTGTTATATTTGGTATCAGAGGAATTGTATCAACATCGTTAGAAATATATTTCAAAAACCTAGAATATGGATCATAACACTAAATTGACTTTCAGGATTATTATAAAAGAACATCCTCGAATTTTGGTAAAATAGATATTTTATGGTTCTCCCACGAAATACCCCCTATCTTCATACTACATGTTTATGTGGTTCTGGAATAGATGTACCTAGGATTAAGAACACCATCAAGGTGTTCTGAGCATGAATTTGGTTAACCCGGTCCACAACAACGGGTCTTAATTTTCCCTGGGTTTGACACTCACAGAAGATATGCTTAGGATAATTAATTTATTCTTTACAAACCATTATGAAGGATTGATGAGTAAATATGCCCCAAAGTAATAATTTTTATGATTATGATATATTTAAATATTTGATTAATTTTTATCATTTTTCTAGTTTTTGGATTATACATTATGATATGATCTAACTTAGCATATGTCATCATTTAAAAATTATTCCTAGTAAAAGGAATGTCAACTTCACCAATAAACATGTTCCAAATAGAAAAAAGAATCCTATAAGTCAAGTCTTTAAGCCATCATTTCGAAGGGAAATAGTTTCCAAGGTATTATCATCATATGATGAAATATTGTTATGTGTTAATACGACATGTAAATAATAACCAATTCCAATGGATTTATAGGGATAAGAGATAAGAAGATTATGTAAGTTAAAAAGTTAGATAAAGGGAAGAAGGGAAAAAAGGATTTTCCCTATTGTGATAATTGAGAATCAAATCACCCTAGTGTATTCTTAAATTTCATGGGAGTTTGTTATAAATTTAGAGGAAAAGGACACCAAGTGCATAATTTCAAGGGTATGAAAAATATTTTCAATGATCAATATTTCAACTGCAAGGAGATGGGACACTATGAAAATCAATGTCTCAATCATCAAAGTATACCGCAGATGATTCTATTTGATAATAATCATGTTATGGAACTCTTATAGATGAAACATAATGATTAATATGCTTATTCAATAATTAGTTTATTTTAATACCTTTTAGTAAGGTATTAGTTATAATAATTATGGAGTAAATAACGATTTTACCACATTTCAATTTCAATATGGATTTGAGATTGTGTGGTATAATCTATGGGGAATAGTTTCAAGTTGAAAAATTTGGAAAATATATAGTTGTGGGAAATATAGCCCTTAATTTTTTTTAATAATGAGATACTGATTTCAGAATAAGAGATACTTTTATGATTATTTTTTTGATATTATTTATATCCTTGGAACAAAATAATGTTTTGATTAAAATTTGGTTTATACCATCATTATTGGGTATTCTCAACATTTTTTTATTTAAGATGTACATCCAGTGTTAAATGTTTTAAATATAGAAAATGGATGAATTAATGTATTCAATGAGGTTTTCTTGTAATTCAGGTTATTATCATGTTTTTAAAAGAATACATGGTAAAGGTATTTACTTGTATGTTATGTAACCTTCCTTATAAATTTGTGGACTGTGAGTTTAGGAATAATTATTTTGGATAATCCTAATGTTTTTATTAGATTATGTTGGATATTGGATTCTATTTTTTGTCGTTAAAATATTTATAATTATTATTTTATAGTACTATTATAATTTTATGAAAAGGGAAACATGCAGGTCAGGTGACATCTCATCATGTCTAGTAAGGTCACGATACTTGAAACCAAATTCGTTGGGTGACAAGGGTGAACTTCCCACCACTAGAGTACATGATGTCCTGATTTATATAACATTGTTTTTTTTATCATACAATAGATTAAGTAAAAATTCATTTTTGAAACCCAATACGAATATTATAAATAGAATATTTTTGTGTTTTATTTTTTTCTATAGAGAATGATGAGTTCTTGGTAGAAATTATTTAAATGATGGAACTATACTTGTCAAGTATGTTTTCATATTTTTTATATTATTCTATGAAATTCATAAACATTGGGGAAAGAATAATAAAACCAAAATTTTTTTCCTAGTACATTTATTTTTTAAGAGTTAAATGGTTCTTTAGATGTTCACATATTCAGAGTTTTTTATTTGTTGACATTATCCTAATTATGTTCTCTATCACCCTCCATCAGAACATGATGGTTATATTTTCTTTCATTTCCATGTTTTCCAATATGAAACCCCAGTACATGTTATTTCTAGTAACCTTCAAACTTGTATTTCTTCATTTTAAAATAAAGGACTCATTAATCCAAATTTTGAAGTTGAATTTCAACAAAGATATTTTGAAAGGTCAAACCATTAGTTTTAAATCCAATGTTTAAATTTAGAGGAATAAATTTAATATAGGAGGGGATTATGTAACACCCTAATCATCCACAAAATTCAGCTTTTTATAAAATTCAATAGCATGTTCTACATGAAACACGGAGCGTGAGCGCATAATATTTACCAAACAAGCCATTTAAAAAGTTTTTATGAATAGTATTAATATCTTTTTGAATTTAATATATTTTATATAATTTTAAAATCCATATTATGTGTTTCTCAGACATAATATAAACACAAAATCTATTTTTTAGATAAAGATGTATAAAAAATTCAGTTTTACAACTTTTAATTGGGAAAATTTTTTAAATCGAAAACATGACACTTTTATAAGTTATATTTTACAAAATAACATTCTACAATATAATAGGTTCATAAAAATTTAAATTTGTTAAATTTTTCATATATTTCAGATAATGGTTATTTTTTAATAAATTGTGAATAATACTGCATTTTAATTCAAAGCTAGATTTGTAGATAATTTATTTATACAGAAACATTAAATTTTTATTTATTTTAAGGATTAATTGGATTATGTTTTATCATTTATTACAATCATGGTCATTTTATTTAATATCACATTAAAATTGGACATAAACACTTGTCAATATTTGGATTGTTTTTACTTCTCAAGAACACGATTTCTAATTTTGACATCACAAATTAATTTTAAATTAATTAACGAAACTGTGATGTTTTGAAATATAAAAAATATAAATAGTTTTTGAATTTTGAAAATAAGAATTTTATTTGGTTGAATTTTTTGTATTTATCTAAAAACATTCATTTTTTCTATGAATAGTGAAGAACCAAACTTTGTAGATAAAAAAGATGTTTTTAATTTAAATAATTATTTTAATATAAATTTATTTAAAATAAAAATTTGTTAAATAATACATATAGTAGTAAAATTTAATTTATTAGAGTTAGTTTATAATATAATTAGATATATAAAATTTTAATGAACTTTTGATCGTCTCTTTTACCAACCTTCTAGGCACATTTCCAAATTAAAACTACACATAATTTTACCACATCTGTGAGTTGAATTTAAAAAATCCAACACACATGGTTGTAATCAAGAATTAAAATGTAGTCTAATATGATCACAATATTTTTTTGGTGAAAATAACTTTTTCACTTTATTTATTGCGGTTAAAGGTAAATAATGTAATTAAATGTAAAAATAATATTATAATAATATAAAATTACACTAACACATGTCCTAATTATATTGTAAAAGTATATTTCGACTAAAATCAACCTTAGGTTGAAAATTATATCTTTTTAAGCAGATTTTGTAAGATTAGAAAATTTATTGTATTTTATTGGAAGATGATTAAAAAATGATATATTAAAATTTTACTAACTAAACAATTTTTAATATAAGGTTATATAAAAGATAAATTAAAAAATAAATATTAATTATATATATATATGAAATATATCTACATAATTATATATATTTTATAATTTTTAGACATTAAATTAGTTAATTAAATTGTGACACCATCATGATATTGTAATTGATTTATTTAATAAGGAATCAAATAACAGATATTAATAATACTAAAATAAATATAATTTTAATTAATTAATGACATAAAATAATTTTAGAGATAACATAGACATTTTAGTTACACATTTAAAGCATTGGTATAAGTTATCATTTTGGTTTGATATTTATAAAAATGAATTTATTGAATAGTAACACAATTCCCAAAAATAATATTTTAAAATAAATAATATTTTATTAAATGATAAAAAAGACATAAAAGTATAAGATTCTGAAAAATAAAATTTATTGTGATAAAAATGTCAGAAATTTACAACTTAAGGTTCTTTTGAATATTTATAGTAAATATATTAACCATGTTGTATAAAAATACAAGAAGACTTGGTAAGAGTCACACTATTTAATTAAGGGTTCAATTTAAAAGATAATAATATTTTCATGACCTAAACTTTTATATAATATATTATATGGAAGGATTTAAATCCACAAACATATTATCCTCTAAATAAATAAATTTGGAGCTATTAGAAAATGAAAATTATTTTATAATAAGTTAATTTTCATGATTTTTCATAAAGGGCCTCGAACCTCTTTTATTAAAGGGAACTTCCCGTTCTCTTTAACCTACACCTATAACGCCTTTTGGTTGGGCCAAAACCTACCCATTTATCCTCCCAAACTACTTAATTTCATATAAGAGTCCTATATTTTCTCAGGAAATAAATCCTAAGTAGTCTTTTTGTACAAATCCAAAGGAGACACTCAAAAAGAATAGATTTTTTTATCACATATTTAAATGTTCGTTTCTTCATATAATTCATCCTTCTATTTTGTTTCAATACTAAAATAATAAATCATGTAAATTTATCTTCTTGAGATTTTATTATTATTATAGTACAACAATATTTCTCCTTTTACCCATCATACAAAAATGAATATCACCTTGCGTGCGTATGTTCGACTTACCATCCCCACGCTGTGGTGTAAATTGTTTTTCATGTACACATTATTTTTATAGGTATAAAAATGAATATAAATGATGTAAATAATAAATATTATGTGTTATTTTTTCTTTAAAATTCATATTCCATACAATTTCATACCATTTATCCATCAATGAAATGATATCATCACTTGTGTGTACAAACGACTTACCATCTCCATGACACAATTAGAATCATCATCCATGTTCACCATAAAAGAATGATTATAAGAATAAATATTATTAATAAGTATGAAATATATTACATAATAATACTACTTGGATAATATATATATACATATATTTCATTCAATTACTTCCATTAAATACGATACGAAAATGAAAACAATGTTAATGCATACATACAACCTACTGTATCCATGAACCGTGTGTTCCATTTTATTTCTGTATATATTATATATAAACAATATATATGATATATAAATCATGTTTTAAATTCTATAAATTAGTGAATCATGATCTATTTAATACGATCGAAAGTAAAATTTCAAAACATGTGGGTTAATGTAAGAGATTATTACCTGAAACATAGAATTAATATGGAAATTATTAAAAAACAGGTAATATAACATCATAAATGAATCATATATTATATCATAAATATGGATATGGTCATGGTATAATTTTAAAATATTTTTTATCCATTATACATGAGAATAACACATCCTAATAACATGGAAAGTATAATTTAAGGGTTAATTTTACAGTCACATTATTATTCTAGGTTGTTGATGTGTAAGTATCTATAGGGTCATCCTTATCATCAAAGTACATGTTTCTAAAAAAAACATCATAAAATGTATTAAAATTGACCTATGGATGATTAAATTCATTTTCCCCAAGTACTACTTTTTAGACAATGTTTTGAATAGATTTTTTCAATCATTTTTCAAATGAGGTAATTCATGACCTTTTTAAAAAATTATGGGAAGAATGATTTATTTAAATTATACGGTGTGATATTCTATTTTTTTACTATTATGCATCCTTACCATTTTGAATCAATCCTTACAATAATATAATTTTATTTTCAAACGAAATGCTTTATTTAAAATTTCATGGCTTTTAAATTATTTAATGAAAAATAGATACTTCCATCAGATAGTTTTAATGAATTTATTAACATATTATTATCAATGTAAACATCATTTTTGGAATTTTATTCCTATTTGACATTGATTTATTATGATAAAATATTCAATATTGTATTTAATGTTTTGTGATATGATTGACTATGGATGGTCTATTTTTATTCAATGTGTGGTCCATGGTTAAAGTATTAACTTTTATTATGCTAGATTTAAATATGAATGATTATGTTATGGTTCAACCATTTCATATGAGTAACTCAATGGATAGACTTTGTAATTATAGGGACCCTATATATCCCCTTGATTCATTAAAAGGTATCATGAGAAAAAACGTTTTTTCATAATAGGGCCTTGATAGAATATTTTTGTATGATCTTGGAACGAGGCCTTGATATAGTGGTTATGATGTCCGACATTATTCATTCCCTTGATATGAGATTATTTTTTGATTTTACATGTGATTATTCTATTAGTAGAATATCCATGTGATTGATTAAATGGAATTATTTGATTTATTATTTCTATAATAAGCTGAAGATACTATTTAAAAATTCATGTGTTTTAGTTTTGTACCTTTCCAAAAAATATTATGCTTATTCGTAAAAGATTATGCTTTATATTTTATCCTTACTAAGAATCTGATCTCACCCCTTTCTTATGTTATATTTTTCATGTATTCCAAGAAGTGATTCATGAATGATATAGAGGGTAAAGATTAAAAAATAATGGAATTATCAATGGGTTATGACATATGACTTTTTCTATAGCTGTTTGATTAATCAATAGTAGAAAGATTTTTCATTCAGAGTTTGAATATGAAAGGATTTTATTTTTCTTATAATAATATTCGTATATAGAAGAAGTTGATGAAAATTTTATCCTTATCTTATTCTATATAATATTCTTGCAAGAACTTATTATTTAGAAAAAACAATTCACTTTATCTTATAGAAGAAATTATATAATAATGGTATGTTCATATGATATCATATGAAGATATGATACTACATATAGTAATGATTACTTTTTGAATATCATGATTAGCCACTTCACACATTTTTCGTACATCATAACAGGTTTATCCAATTGAGGAAAAATCTATCTGCATATGAATCATCATAAATAGTAAAACGTAGAGAATGATAAAAAATTATATTCTTGTGATGTAGATATACCAAATATCTATTACATGCCTTATTATAATCAATACATGGCTTATTCGATCATTAGAATTAACATATTCTTAATTTTAAAACATAGTGTAAAAGGATCTGATTTTAGAACTCTAAAAACCAGAGAATAGAGAAATAAAAAAATTATAAGTATGCTTTCCTTTATCTCTATTTAATTGTGATGATATGTATATATTGATAATCAATTTTTCCAATATGAAAATTATTTGATCTATCTTTTTCTCCAAAGTTCATCACAAGATGCATTATAATACTATCTTTTCTCAAGATGATTATTCATCTATTTTCATTTTTCGCATGAAACTATGTGATAAAACTTTTTTGAAATCCCATATATCTTTTATAAGTTTATGAATCTGTGTATCATTGTGGATAAGACTAAAGGTATTTTTTATAAGGAGATATCATAGTTAATATATCATATACCTTTTCAATATGTGATAACTTCTTTCACTTAGCAGGGAGCCCTGGTAAAAGGGATCTTTAGGGAAAATCACAATAATAGATGAGTGGAGCATTTGTGTTGTGTAATATGGGATTTATATTCTCTAAAAAACTATAAATATTAGTGTTCTATTTACTTTTTGCATGTATTCATTTCCTCTAAATATACTCTTGAGAAAGAAAGTAGAATAGTCATAATGTGATGAGCTAGGTTTTTTTAAAGAATATGTTTTAGAACAAAATTCACCCCCTCTTGAGTAATTCAGTAAGTCATAATTCTGGGATTATAAAAAGTTTTAATATTTAATAAAATACTTTCATATAATTAATGTTTTTTAAAATCAATATTTGTAAATTATATAATGGGTATTTTTTCATAACTTTCTAATACAGTTTAATTTTTTGGGTAAAAAGTTAAATATAGTATATAAATATATTGAGTATGGAGATTTCATAATGACTTAAAATAGATGTAATAAATAATATAATTTCTTTCTCAACAAAAAAAATATTTTCTCAATAATATAATTCTTTATAATGTAAAAATATTAATTTTTCAAACTCGTAATGAATCTTCAAAAACATAATTTATATTCTATGATTATATTTATGAATATGAATCTTGTCCACATATGAAATTATATATATTAAAGGGGTTTTATATTATAAAATACTAATATATCGGAAACCACAACTCTGTAGAAAATACCATGGGTTAAAACCATGGTTAGAGAAATGGTTTTTTTCTAACATATAGTCCAAAATCAATTTTTAGAAATTTATAAACAAATCCTCTTAAATGGATGTAAATACCCACCAATTATTATATTCCTTTTTACTCAAATGCCATTGAAAATGATGTTCGTCTCATTTTATCTCTCTATAGTTTATGCAATAAGTTTATATTATCACAAGTAGCTCTTATCAGGAGTCAAGAAGCTCTCTCATTATTTTAGGGATTCTCTCCACTCTCTTTTTATTCATTTAATTTATTTACAATAGATATGTTTATTTTCCAATAATTTTGTTTTAATATTTTCATTATCATTCCATTATTGTCCAAATAATTGTATTTTAATGAGATACCTCCTTTCTCACTAATAAATCCCTACCCATAAAGTGTTATGTATACACTTTATATTGATAAAATAAATCATTGTTTTTCGCTTCACAATTTTATGTTGTGAATACCCAACCCTATTTTCACTCAAGGGTTTTCAGATAAATATTAATATAATTATATGATAGGAATGCTTCCATGTATAAAATCCACATTAACTTATCACGTGTTTAAATTAGGAAATACATTCTCATGATATATGATATATTTGGCCTACATTACGTTAAACATATAGAGGGTGTGACCATATTGCACTCCAATGCATTGAGTGAAGTATTAATCTCTAAGTATGATATACATATAATATCTTGGAAATATTCATTGATAATTGTTCGTGATAACTTTTTGAATACCCATATAATAGGGTTTCTAAAACCTCAATTATGAACCTCGATGATATTATTAAGAATGTATGGGTTTTATATTAAAGACACATTTTCATGTTATGTCCCATATACTTATGTTTATATTTTCATGTTATGCTTCATGTGTTATCCATGATGTTCACTCACATTCCATTTTATTTTCTTATTACATATATGGATTTATTCTTATCAATTTTTATAAATTTAAGTTCCCATAAAATCACATGTAGTGAAGTGGCCTTAGATTGATTTATAAAGGGGTCATTCAAGAGGATTAAATAACGTTTATGTTTTCAATAATATATGTTCATAAAGTATTATATAACTAGTTTTCAATACAATAATCCTCAAATTATATTTTTGATTCTATTAATGAAATATATTTTAAAAAATTATATTAAAAATAATGTAGTAAAAATATGGTTCAATATAGTTTCTAATAAAGAAAACATTATTTATTTTTGGAAATTAATATTATAAAAAATTAGTTAAATTATAGAGATGATACTAAATATTGGAAAAAATCCAATAAAAATTGTAGTATATAGAGTATCTGGTTCTACTTGTAAGGAAAACTTTATCTAGATACAAACTAGTGGATGCAAGATTTAACAAAAATGAATGTATGGGTAATATCTTGAAAAACTGTTAGTTGGGTATTAACTCAATCTTCACTCAGTGAATGAAAATGTAGCCTAACAACATCCCTAGTTGTACAGTCCCATGGAATATGACTTAATGGATCACATTATCTTTAAAAACATTAATAAAGTTATATATTGTATGTAGTTATGCCAATAGAAATTTTTTGGATTTAGCACCCTTTTTGAATTATGGTTATATTTATCATAATATAAATTATCTCATATAAGTTTTATTTTAATTTTTAATTTTTTGTTAATATGAGGAACATTATAAATAAAAAGGCAACCAAAAATGAGATTAAAGACTTTCGAATATGAGGGAATCTAGATTTGAAGGCTTCAAGATTATGTTGAATCAATTATCTTCAGTAATGAATAATAATCTAAACCATGGGAAGCATCCAACATCACCATGGATGGATCATCAAGTAGTTGGATCCTCATAATTTAATGAAAACCTATTTTTAATAGACCCTTAAATAATTTGATTATTGAATAATGGATCACCTTAATAGGAAAAATATTTTTGGTTCTCAACTTTTAAGAGTAAGAAAATGTTACTATAGAAGTATACCACATTTATTGAAAGGGTTTCCATGTCTTGGCCGAATTCAATCTATATACTATTATGTGGCCAATTGGTAATAAGGATTCAAGAATTCATCCTTGTATACTAGAGGATTATGACTAGGAACATGTCACTAATGGTGGTACAATGGGGAGACTATACCCTCGAGAGCAGCACAAAATATTTCTGAAGAAAAAATAAATGAAATGTATCTTAAGATAATAATAATTATTATTAAAATAATAACATAAAACAAGGATATTAAATATAAAATCATCCATGCCTGAACATGCTGACTCGCAATAAAATAAATCCATATACAACATGTAATACATGAAACATGTCAAGATAAAAAATGATTTAAATTTATAATATTCCTCAAATTTCTAGGTATCCCATGTTCCTGATCAGACCACTAATCCATGTCAAGTCCTAGTATATAAAGGGTAACAAAAAAAGGAACAATCCAAGGTCCTAACTATAAACCAATAGATCTATCCACCTACTAATTTTTCTCCGAAATAGGATGAGTAAAAATCAATAGTCTACCTCCAAAAATGTATAATTTTATTATAGTATTAGAATAAAAAATATTTTTGGTGTTGGTATAATAAATAAGGGAAATAAGATAATAATGTATAATTACCCATATCGATCTCAGGTTACTCAAGGAAAACCTAGTCGATTCTACCATCTTTGACATATTTTATAATTTGTCTAAGTATTTCACATTACAAATATAAATAAAATTTTGACTTTTGATATATAACCATGGAATCCAAGTCTATAGAAAAAATACATATACTTATAAATATAAATAAGGGTTTCAATTCATGAATTATCAATGGGGGCATGGGGAGTTGTGTCCAACAGTTTGAAGATAATAATAATCTTACAAGGTTTTAAATCCTAATAGGAAGCATTGATCTAGATATATAAATGAAGGGGTTATAGAGAATCATTTACCATGAATCACTACAATGAATATGGAACTCCAGGTCTAAAAACATAAAATAAATGATGGAAAACTCCATGTACAAGCATTCCAAACAAATAATGACAAAAATCATGTATAACATAATTAAATAATTAATGAGGAACTTTATTTCATGAAGTATCATATAAATAACTAGAAGTACAATATCCAATAGTGATTTAATCATTTATACCATATTCTATTCTGGGTTCCTTCTGAATCTATCCAAGGCATACTATAAATACAAGCATATGTATTTTACAATTAATCATTCTCTATCTTAAAATAAATTTTCAATAATATGATTGATCCTGATTATTCCATTTAACAATTATTGTATATTTGATAAATAGGTCCATGTAAATGAACATGAAATAATAAACTTTTTCATATTCATTAATAGTGTCAAATCAATCACAAGTTACAATAATGGCCATTTGATTATTCATTCCATAAAAATAATTCAATTTAATAACTTTAGTCAGTCAATCGTAACAGTAAAAAATAAGGTAAATAATTTGGGACCATGTCGGTTATCCAATACACCTAAAAATTTAATTCATTTTATTTATCATTTCATTTACATGTGAATGTGAGTCAATAATTTCATTTAATAGTTTTGATATAGTCCATGTGTAAATAGTTTTCACTTTAACAATTACAATTTATAATTACTTTTATCAGCATCAATAGGGGGAAATTAATTATCCAACCTAATAGGTAATCCATTTTGATTAAAATGTCCATTCCTCTTTGAATTGTCAATCCAAACATAATAAAAGGCTGTTTTGTTAAAATGAATGTAATGGAAAATGAAGGTAACCAACCAATGCGGTTACACCAGTTGAGGTCACAAACCACCCACAATGTAATGGGTTTTATATCACATCATATCTATGGTGTAAAAGTATAATTATAGAATTTAAAATTTTAGAAGCAATGCATGTAAAGTTCATAATGAGGCACAATGAAAATATATTAAAAATTTGAGACTTTAAGGGGAAACACATAGAAACCCTATCTTATACTAATGAAGATTCATGAATTAATTATTGGGAATTGATTTGATTCAAAATGAGATAAAATGAAGAACAAGATAGGTGACCTAAAAATAGAGAATATTATCTTGAACACAGATAGAATTTGAGAGGGTAAAGGAAACAAGTAAAGGATGTTAGAGGATTTATAAAATCCCAATTAGGACATCCAATGAATCTAAAAGATATTAATATAGACCTTGATCACCGGTGATCTATCACAAGGAAGAGGAGAAAGTGGTGGCATCATGTGGGGGTCCTCCTAGGGGAAATGAGGGAGAAAAGGGTTAAATCCCTTTTAATACCAATGGGTGAAAATGGTAATTTTTCCTTTTTAATATTTGAATGATTAGGATACATGAATAGAAAAACTATGTTCCAACTATGTGGTACCACTATACAAGAACCCATGTAATGCATAATTTAATCGCACAATTTACCTACCATGCACCAACCATGTGGGCATCATTACCCAACCACCCATACTCAACATGGTTGCGACACATGATTAGAAAAACCATGCCCAAAATGTGCTTGTTCTCAAGTGACACTACATCATGTAATGTGATTATCTAGGCCACAACATATGATTTATAAAACCATGTACCAATATAAATCAATATTCATAGTTTGATTGGATGGTTTAGAACTAACTGTGTTCCAACCATGTGACTAAGATAGTCTATAATAAAATTCATATTTCAACAAACATTTCTCAAAAATGTAATCCAATATTTTGATACTACTACTACCATCCAGGAAATTTTGTGTAATCACTTGAAGCCATCGAAGGGTGGGAGCCTCATTCCAATTGTTGATATGTATGGACATATCAAGAAGCCAATTTTTGTTCTATTAATAATGGATCTACCTATTTATTGGACACCCTCATTCCTATAATTGTTTGTAGCCTTCAAAATGAACCATAAATCTACATGATGAACCATGGTGTGACCAAACTTCTCTGGGGACCTCTCTCCTGAATTATGGAACCTTTTATCCAGGAACAAATGATCAGCCATGTCATGGGAATAGAGACAAGTGAACATATCATTGTATCTTTAAACAACACATTCTTAGTTACCCTATAATAAGAGATTACAAGAACACTTTTCCTTTTGGTGTTTGTAGATGGGGAATCTAGGAACCATCTGGATGAAACATTGTTTGATGATCTCATTCATGGGGGAAACCTTATTCCTTATCCTCCATGTTAGAAAGTTATATTTTTTTACAGATACTTTTGGAAAAAATGGTTTCATTCCAACTTTCTGCATGACCTTGTACATCCAAATAGATGCAGAAGTCCCTTGTGGTGAAGTCCCCTGAGGATGGAGTGATGTTTCATCTGACAAGTTCTGAGTTCAGTTCAATGAGGTTGAATATCTCATGTGGGTCCTCATCCATCCAATCCTTGATGAAGAGAATATTATAATTGGTATACCTAAAATAAATGGTGGTGGGTATGAATCCCACAAATCTTATATTATTCTCGACCTAGTTCAAATTCATAAAGAGATTTATCCCTTCCCAAGGATCCATCAAGAGTGATTTTGAAGAGCAGTGATAAGTGGGAAGATCACAAACCAGAAAAGTGATGCTTGACAATCCAACAAGGCCAGATCACTAGAGTGGGAGTTGTTCACGGTTATTCTCTAAAATTTATGATATTACAAGACATCCCATGGAAATTAGGAATCCATGAAGATAAGGGTATATTAGACACTATAGATGTTGATTCCACCTTCCACAGCGGGCATTTCCACCAACCTTAAGGATGCCCTGGGACATTTCCCTTCTAATAATGTGTCCAAAATGAATAACATCAAGATATTATAAATGTCTTTGATGATTAATTTCAAGAAATTGATATACAATAGACTGTTGGAGGGGTTTTCCAAGAGGATGATGTTAACAAGATCTACCAGACCCCAAAGAATAGGAATCTATTTTTCTTGTTGAGGACCATATCTTTGATCTAGCTGATAAGGATATTGATGTCATGAATTAAGAGCCTTTTGGAAGATATGGGGGCACCTAGGTAGTCCGTTGGAAAGTCTAATATTTTTCTTTTATTGATTAGATGGACAATTGAAATCTGGTTGGATGAACATCTATTTTAGATGTAAAAGTTTATCTTGGACTTATTGATCTCTAGGCCGCTCCAGTGGTATTAATCCACTAACTCTGTTTAATTCCACTAATCTATCTTCTAATAGATGTCAATAAAATTATTTTGTCACCTACAAATATTAACTGATAGATGGAGTGATATATTATCCTTGTTTCCCTCAGAATTTGGGGATTACCTTCTTGATTGAAGGTTCAAACATTCCAGTCAGTTTCTAATGGGTTTGTTCATAGAACTAGAAACATCCAATGATTCCACATCCATATGGAACTACTTTCCAAAGGTAGGCGTTCAGTAGTTTTGTGGACTGATGATGCATAGGAATTTTTATTGGTCGAGAGGATGGGAGGTCGGACTCATCCCACCTTTTTAGGGGAATTATTGTCTACTCTGGGACTCTCTTTATATATTTATGTCATATTCGGGAATCCTTATTACATTACCAAGTATAAAATGAGAATTCCTTTAGATATGACAATCAATGATTAAATATGTAGGAAATTTAGATAATCTTTTATATGTATTTGAGGTTCATCATTGATAGAGAATCATCTGTATTTATTAGAGATTCTTGGTCAATGGTATCCTTCGACACATTTATATAGAAGTCTCATGGTCATTATGATGACCATGCTGGTTTAAAATCCACTCTGTAAGGAACTTGAAGTTTATTTTCATTCAGAAGGACATGGATTATTTCAGGGTTTAGATCGAACCCGCAGATGGGCTACCTACGTATCCTTTATTAAGAAAAAAGGAATCAGAAACCACGTAGTTCGAGTGAGGGAGTATGATGATTATGATTGATGGCTCAAATAAGGATGTCATAATTACTTTTACACTCTAAGCTCACGTGAGTCATGCTCGATGTGAGAAATAAGAGGTATTCGTAAAAATTAGACAATTTTTCCATGAAAGATGAAATCATAAGAAATAATGTGGGACTTATGTATGAATGACAACCCAGATAAATGAAGATTAGTATTTACATCAGGGAGGAAATCCAGAAACAAGGTCCATAAAAGTATATTTGCATCATGGAGATTTGAATACTCTAATTTGGGGTTTACTCCTGAAAAAGAGGCCCAAATTAAGAGATGACTTATGATTGGGTTTTTCTCCTGAGATGGAATCTCAAATCAAAGGTAAATTAGGACTGGTTAATAGAAATTATGACTAGGGATTACTCCTTAAAAGGATGCCTAGGTTATGAGACTTGAAAAAATTAAGGGATTTGGGGCTTACTCAAAAGGAGGATGCACAAATTAGGGGACTGGGGATTACTCCTTAAAAGGAGGCCCATATTAAGAGAATTATGGTTGGGGATTACTCCTGAAAAGGAGGATGCCCAAATTAGGGGATTGGGGATTACTCTTGAAAAGGAGGCCCAGTTTAATGAGTTCTCTCATTTTAAAGGATGAGGTTGAATGAATGAAATCTCAATCTTTAGTGACATAAAGATGTGTAAATCACTAGGTTTGGAGAGATATTCCACAGAATTAATTTTAGTTAAGGAACTCAAATCAATAAATAATGCCATAAATGGCTATGAAGTGTGTCTTGAAGACTGAATCTTGAATAGGAGAGGTGGAATGGCTTAAGAGGGGTGAAATGGGCAAGAAGGGAACCCAAAAAGGCAAGGGCACACAAGTCCTTATAGGCGCACAGGTACTGCGTGGGCATGCAAGTCCTGGTCACGCAGGTATACCTGCTCGACACATTGGTACATTCTCAATGATGAACCAGTAGGTTAATACTTGAGCGACTCTTGGTTAAAGCCTTTATAATCATCTTGAGGTTCTTCCAGAAGAGTGGCGCACAAGTTCTATTTGAAGGAGTTAGTCGGCGCGCAAGTGTGGCCACTTCCCTTAAGCGATGTCCACTCAGGCACACAAGTGTGGATGAGTTTTAACACTTAGACCTTCCTCTACCACTTTATATCTTCTGTTCTAGGTAAGAAATTACCTTAGAAGTGTTTCGGAAGCTTTGAGAAGAGACTAGAGCGTCGGGAGCTGAAAACTGAATTCAGGAAAAAATTCCTCCCAAAATGGGGGGCCGACAGGGTCTATTTATAGGCTAGAGAAGACCCCGTGCGGTTATCCTTTAGGGTGCGCAAGTCACTTGCGCGATCATTAGGTGGAGCGCAAGTATACTTGCATGAAAAAGAGGGAACATGTGCGACCTTTATACTTTTGAAGCCTTGTTCATGCCTTTGCCAATTTTTGATGTTTTATTCAAAGGATGAATCAATTTGTGCTAATTCATTTACCTTTCCATTCTTTTAGACAATGTGAGGAAAAGGTGCATCAACAAAAGTCCCCTCTCAGATTTGGATCTGAAAGAAATTAGGATGTGACTCTGAGGAAAAGAAGAAAACCAAAGGGAAGGTGGCACGCAAGGTCTGGTGCGGAAATCAGCTTCAGGCATGCAAATTCGAGTCGTGCATGGCTGGAGTGCACTAAATGGAACGCGATGGGTGTAGACACGCAGGTGGGCTGCTTGGCCTATAAATACATGTCCATTTTCCGGGCATAGCATCTGATTCCGGATACTTGAGCTCTCACCGCGTAGGTCCCCTTCACCATGCAAGTTGCTCATTTTCCACTGTTTCTTTGTTTTTGCATTGTTTTCAAGATAATAGGACTTGCGCGGTGATACTTGAGCGTCAAAAACTTGTGCGACACATGTATCACTTGCATGACACATCCACACTTGCACGCCATATTTCCTTAGCCATTTTTTCTGAAATTCCTTCACAAATTTTATAAAAATCAACTTATTTAAAAGTTATTTTCTTCAACATTTCATTCAGAATCAATTGCTCTTAGAACTAGAATAGTTGATGAACTGGCTAGAATGAGAATTGATGATATGATAACATCATTGGCCATGATTATTATGATATCTACGACATCATTCTCCCATATTTGGCTAGGTACTTGAAGAAATATCATCTTAATTTCCCACAGAGCATCTATCTTCTGCAGTGTGGTCATGGTCATTTGTAAGGAGTCAATGTTCCAGTTGCAAATAACTATATGCCTAAAATGAAGCTACACTGCTACTCCTCTCTTTCGGTTATGTTGTGCATTAAGAGAAACAACAATGGTGTGAACATTAAAATTTTATTTCAATTCCATTTCCTTGCAGATATGAAAATGGAAAACCCATGGGCTGAAATTTTTTTCCGCTGCCGGTTGGTGGTGTCAAGACAAACATGGTATTTGGGAAATATCTGAAAAGAGTACTCTCTTTAAATGGATCTTTACTTCCAATGATCCATTCTCAAATCCATGTATCCATCTTCCAAGTCTCTTGGAAAGAAATAGAGTCACTATTTGATCAGCAGAAAATTTTCTCAAACTGCACACAAGAACATCCTTTTACAATTGTTCCAAGAAAAGCTGGTATCATTACATCTCTTATTGTATCCAGTTGAATGAATGAATTCCAGGTGGTTGCTGACGCAGCTCAGGATGCCCTAAATCAAATGAAGAGTTTTGTTTAATTCATTGTGTAATTTCTGAAAAAGGGGAAGAGACTCCAGTCAGTGGATATCATTCTATCTTATGTGTATCAATGGAAAACACTTTCATCTTCAATCATTGTGCACCTGCATTCTTTTTTTAAATGATTTAAATTTTACCGAAGCGAATCGGCCTAGTATGTATATTTTTATTTTTACTAGGATTATTATAAATAACCATACACACTTTGAATCTTTTAATAGCTCAATATTACCTAAATCATACTAAATTTATATTTAGTGAGCTGGAACATGAATTTTATTCAGAGTTCTTTTGTCTTTTGTGGGAAGTTTAAAGTCATGCACGTCAAACATAAAGTGGCTAATGTTTAAGGTTGAAATTTCTTTGACCGAATGAATTAGAATTTACTCAATTATTTGACAATTTATCTGAAAACATATTACCAAACTCAAGTATGATGGAAAATATGTAAACTATGGCTCAAGAATATTTGAATCTGAGGAATTATATGAAAAATAGATAAAAGGCATTTGAGGAAGTAGTTTCCATGAATGAAGTTACTATTATTTAACAAAATCGTTAGGGGTTTGAATTATGAAGAGCCACCTAAGGGCATTGGCTGCATAGTCAAATAATTGTATCTTTTGGCTGACAAGTCTGTTATGTGGACTGTTTATGCAAGGCTAGCTAAGGGCACGTGCTACATAGTCATGCAAAATAACTCTCAGAACTTTACCTTTATATTGCTAAAATCCAGTGAAAGTTTATGGAGATTCAAATTTTCCAAAATATAGAGTTTTCTATATTGAAAGAGGTACTTGAATATAGAGAAGATATTTCCGAAAAATATTATCGAAGAACTGGATGGATATCACTTCTACAAAGGTCTGAGCCAAACATAGGGAAAGAGAATATAAACCATAGACTTGAATACTTTCAGATCATGAAAAAGGATACAGGAAAAATATGTTAAGGATGGTTATTTTTTGCGGATCCCTACATACTTTCATTTAAGACCAATAAGGAAAAAGGGGCTTTCATCCCAAGAATGAAGTTACCATTATTTAACAAACCTCTTAGGGGGTTGAATTATGTAGGGCCACCTAAGGGCATTGGCTACATAGTCAAATAAATAGCATCTTTCGGCTGACAATTCTGTTATGTAGATTGTTTATGCAAGGACGCCTAAGGGCACGTGCTCCATAGTTAGGTAAAAGAACTCTTAGAAATTTGACATTTTTGTGACTAAAAGACAAGAAAAGGGATATAAATATCTGAAAATATTTAAGGTTAGTATTATGACACATAAAGATTGGTATTTTCCAATGTATACAAAGATACACAAATCAATGCTAACAGTAATCATGTTGTGGCTGGGATCTGAATGGAAATGTTGGACTTCACTACGTATCCCATAAGGATGGGAATCAAGCCATACATAGTTTTGAACTAATGTTTAACGTCGTGTGGGAAAAAAGGATTAGAGATCTTAGTTTAGGGTTATAGAGCTTGGACCATTGTAATAAATACACAGTGTGTGTTTTCATGGGAACTTTTCAGTCAAGGTATTGGAAGTGGAATTTGGGGTTAGGCCCAGAAGACTTAGGGCTGGATTCGAGGGACACTCGAATGTTCCTATGTATCCCATAAGGATGGGAATCATTCCCACGTAGTTCTAGAGTTACCCTCTGTAAAAATTTGGTTCCTACATGATAAGGGTGAATGGGGAATTTTGTGCGATGATAGCTTAACCTAAGATAAAAGGTTTGGGGATTGCCATGTGTGTACGTTGTCTTTGAAATGAAACATGAATGAAAAATCATTGTAAATAATGGTTCCCTCTCAGGTGTGTCAAGGAATATTGTAGTTTTTTGTCATACTGGAAAAAAGTGTTGTATATTTTAATGTCATATAGCAAGGACTAAAGTGAATCAAATGTAAAGATATTGATTCTAGGGGAAGTTTTACAAATCAACATTGTATGAGTTGGAGGTGAACCGATGTGAAGATATTGGTTTTGGGATTGAACCTTGAGAGGTTTCCTACGTACCTAGCCTAGAAGGCAAGGATCAAAGTCTGTGTAGTTCAATTAAAGAATGAATAAATGATCAACTTTTTCTTGGGGACAATGTCCTAAAAATGATGTTGTTGGGACTTACACATGGTTAGTATCCCAGAGAGAGTGTTATGGTTGAGGTTTGCTCTAAGATCACGTGAGTCATACTCGGTGTGAGAAACAAGAGGTAACAACAACCTTAATGATTCACACTTTAATGTCATATAGGACATATAAATAGACTATGCAGTTTAAAGTCATTCAGTTAGGACTATTGGTGCTGCACAGTTTAGTGTCGTGTAGCAGGGAAAAAGTACAGTTTAATGTCATATAGGACGTATCAAGGAATTTCTGTACAGTTTAGCTTCATGTAGTTAGGACGATGTGGACAATATAGTTTGACGTCATGTTGGACGAAAGGGGGACTGTGCAGTTTAATGTCATGCATTGAGGACAAAAGAGTACACCATTTAACATCATGTTGGGCGTGTTGGGGATTTTTTTTCACACTTTAAAGTCATATTGGATGAAAATGGGATGATACAGTTTAGCGTCATGTTGGACGAAAGTGAGAATATTTTAGGGTCATATGCATAGACCGTTGATGATGCATTTTAACGTCCTACTGGATAGTGGTGCAGTTTAAGGTCATACCGGACCATTAGGGAACTTTTTCACAGGTTAACGTCATGTGGGAGGAATGTATAAATCGTTTAAGGTCATATGTATGGACCATTGATAATGAAGATTAACGTCTTGCTGGACCGAAGTGCGAATAGTTTAAGGTCATATGCATGGACCACAGATGATATATTTTGTGTTTATGCAAAATAATTCTTCAATAATCTGGCATTGGTTGGAGTAGTGATGAGTTCTCCATCCATCGAGATTAATGAATAAGCTCCATTATAGTAGACCCTATGTATTGAGTAAGGTCCTTCCCATTTTGGATCAAGATTTGGAGGTTTCTTTCTTGGTATCATTGGAGTTATGAGAACTTATACCAATTCTTCCTGAGTGAATGAACAAAGATGAACTTTTTTGTTAAAAGCTCATGCTATTCGATTCTGATAGACTTCAAGTGGTGCAAAGTGCACAATATTTTCTCATCTAACCATTCCAATTCATTCAATTGCTTTTGAGATTGCTCATCTATAGATGATTGATCACAAATGGAAACTCTGGGCGAGGGTAATTGAACATCAATTGGAAAGACTGCTTCCGTTCCATATACCTATGAATATAGAGTTGACCGAGTTGTAGTGTGGGTGGTAGTCCGATAAGTCCATAAAGCATGAACGATCTTATCATGCCATGACTTCTTATCTTTACCCACCATTTTTTGTAGTATATTTTACAGAGTCTTATTGATGGCTTCTATCTGGCCATTGGCCACTGCATGATACTGAGATGAATGGTTGGATTTGATGTTCTATTCTTGATACAACTTCTTCATGTCGGATGAACAGAAGTTGGTGTCAATGTCCGTCAATATGGTATGACGGACACCAAATATGGTAATGATGTTAGACTTGATGAAGCTTACAAAGCATATAGAACTAACATCCTGGAGAAGTATTACCATTTCCCATTTGGAAAAGAAGTCAGTAGCAGTAAAAATGTACTTAAACTGCTTGTCCATAGCCGAAGGGTAAGGTCCCACCGCATCCATTCCCCATGTGGAAAATGGCCATGGGTATTTAGCTATATGAAGCAACTCTAGAGTTTGATGAATGATGTTGGAATGTACTTACCATGAATGAAATTTATTTGAGAAATCAACACAATCTTGTATCATTGAAGGCAAAAAGTATCCAAGCCTTCTAATTTGATCAGACAGTCTATGTCTAGACTGGTGGGCACCACAGAATCCGGCATGCACTTCTTTCTTGACAGCCATTGTCTCTTCACCATCAATGCATCTGAAGAGAACTCCATCAAAACCACGTTTGTAGAGAATTTTATCTAGGTGATTTGGGCTATCATAAAGAGTAAAATTGACCACACGTCACTGGATTTGGTTTTTATCAGCTCTATCAGGTGAAAGTGTTCCATTTTGAAGTTATTCCCTGATAGGTGACATCCATCCTGTAGTATGACCATATGGTTCAGGAATGAGACTAATTTCATTAATTTCCTCTATTCTGATTCAAACATAAGGTTAAATTGCACGACGGTGGGCAATACTGATGGTTGTCTCGTCCCGATTTGGATCTTCCAGAGATGTGGCTATATTAGACAGTGCATCAGCTTGAGCATTTTGTGTTTTGGGATATAAGAAAATGTCAGATATGAAGGTAATTCCCCCATTAACTCTTTGACGTAATCATACAAAGGTATTAGTTCTTCTTTTCTGATGGCATAATCCCCATTGACTTGTTTGATTACCAGGTCTAAATCACCTTTCACCTTTAAGTGATTCACTTGTGCTTGAAGCACTAATTCCAAGCCTGCAATGAGAGCTTGGTATTCACCTTCATTATTGGTACCACCTTCCCACAATAAGAAGAAATTAGGTAACACTGCCTTTTCTGGAGAAGTGAGCACAATTCCTAAGCCAACTTTGTTGAATTTAGGATTTTCCATTTTCCTCTAAATTGTACTTCTGGAAGCACCATCAAAATTCATTTCCCCTGCATGAGGACATTATTGAAAAGAGAAGACTTCCTCATCAGGGAGTTCAATTTCTGAAGATGTGTCTTCCACTGAAGGGTGTTCAACCTGGAAATTAGCCAGAGCATGGCCCTTTATCGCCTTTTGAGAAACATACTAAATGCCAAATTGCTGAAAAATAACTTCCCACCATGCCAGACGTCATATAAGCATTGCACGACTAAGGATGAATTTGACTAGGTTATTGCGAGATAGGAATTGGACCTTGTGATGTTGCAGGTAGTGTCTCAATTTCTGAACTACAACGATTAATGTCAGGCAGCACTTCTCAATACTTGAATACTGGGTTTCGTCTTCAAGCATAGTTTGACTGAGATAGTAGAGGTTGTTTTCATTCCCAGCATCATTCTTTGGAGCAAGAAAGGCATCCAATGATTGCTCTAAAGCTATAACGTAGAGGATAAGTGGTCTTCCTTCAACAGGTGGCATGAGTACTGGTGGAATCAAGAGTTATTTCTTGAGAATATCGAATGCTTATTGAAATTCATCAGTCCACTGGTAAGTGACTCCCTTCATCATCAATTTGGTAAAGGGTAAAATTTTACCACCAAATTGGCGATGAAATGCCAAATATAGGATAAGTGTCCTTGAAGTCCTCTTAATTCATTCAAATTTCGAGGAGGTGACATACCATGAATTGACTTATCCTTCTCAGGATCGACTTCAATACCACGATGGCGTACAATAAAGATGAGAAATTTTACTGAGGTTACCCCAAAAGTACATTTTAAGGGGTTCATCTTAAAATAAGTTTGTCGAAGCTTGAGGAATATGACTTCCAAATCAGCCAAGTGATTAGAACGATGTTTGGATATAACCACCAAATTGTCTACATAGAATTCAACAAACTTCCCTAAGAAGGCTTTGAAGATAAGATGCATGGCATGATGATTTGTTGCATCTGCATTCTTTAATCCAAAGGGAATCACCTAGTAGCAAAACACACCCCGAGGGGCTCTAAAGGCTGTGGATTCCTCGTCTTCTGGGGCCATTCGAATCTGATTATATCTGGAATATCCATCCATGATGGAATGTACTTCATAACCAGATATTACATCAATAAAAAGTTCTGTAATCGGAACTGGGAAATCATAGTGAGGACAATGCCGATTAAGATCTCTAAAATCTATGCAAACTCTAATTTGTCCATTATTTTTCTTTATAGGGACAATATTATCCAACCACTTGGGATACTGAACTTCTCTGAAGATGTTATCTTTGATAAGATTATCCACTTTAGATTCAATTTTAGAAGCATAAGTTGGGTGTGTTCTTCTCGCGGCTTGCTTAAATCCTCGATGTTCTTCTGGTAAACCCAAATGATGAGTAGAAACATCAGGATCAAGCCCGGGAATTTCTGTATAGTTCCATGAAAATATATCTCTATTTCACATTAGAAAATAAATATACATCTCTTTCTCTTCAAGAGTCATGGCCGCACTGATTAAATTGGGGCGTGGATCTTCTTTTTTACCCAGATTTATTTCTCTGAGTTTGTCCACAGTTGTAGAGATACCCTCTTCAAATGCGGGAGGATCATCTCTGAGATCTTCCTCTTCTTCATCATCATGTGTTATTTCATCCATTTCTACTTGCATAGTAGATGATAAAGCAGTATTTTCAAGACTAGAAGAGATGTCAAAATTTTCTCATCATGAAGAAGAAACTTCCATTTCCGACCAGATTGATCATGAAAGGTCTTCTTTGGGTAATAAAGAGGAGATAATGGATTGAAAATCGACATCATTTTTCACCTCTGATGTTTCTATACATTCTTCTAGACTAATTGTTGATGTATACAATTGTTGTATTTCAGTAGATGAAATGAAGACGTCACCATTTGTGCTTTCATCACTGGTTGGTGGGTTACCAATTTCTCATATGTTGTCTGTCTCAATTGTCATAATTGACATTATGGATCTTTCCATAAGATTATTTTGATTTGGTTCTATCTTTTCAATTTGACTGATAGGCAACACATAATCTCTACTAGAATGTGTAAATGGATTTACTGGGATCTTCTCCAAACCATATGGAGCATTAACTTTAGTAATCTTCTTTGTTCTGGATTTATCCCTTACCTTTTGTGATAGTATTCTGCCTCAATGTATTGAGACTCACATGTCTTGAACTTGGCCTTATCACCATAAAATGTCCCAAGTTGACCATCAAAACAATATTTGAGACGTTGATGGTATGATGAAGGGTTAGCCACATGTTGATGTAGCCAGGGTCTTCCAAGAAAGATGTTGAAAGCTGAGTCTTGATCAACAACCATGAAATCCGAATTAGATACAAGATATCCAAACTATGTTTTGAGTGTAACTTCGCCCAGGGGTTCTTGTTCATTTTTATCATATCCTTGTAACATCATGGTATAAGGAGGTAAATCAGATTCTGTGAGGCCTAATCGATGAAGTGTATGAATGGGCATGAGGTTGACTCCTGAACCATTTTCAATGAAAGATCTTCGGACGTCTACGCCATTGACCTTGCAAGATAAGTACAAAGGTCTTTTATGACCATGCATAACATCATCTTCATCTTCATAAGTAAAATATATTATTGCATGACCTTCTGCAGGATTATTCTCTATGTGATAGACTTCAGCTGCAAAAAATTCAGTTTCAAAATCCTGAGGACTTGACAAAGCCTCGATGTGTGCTTCCTGAAGATCTTTTGATAGATTCAAAGCATCCATAATTGATAACATGGCTGGTATATGGGCCAAGTATTTCAATACATCATACTTTTGATCCAGAGTTCTGTGTTTCCCAAGAAGAATATGTGGTTTAGCAGGTACCTTGGAAGCAGATTCTTTAGAAGTTGATGCATCTTGTATTGGGATAGGTGTTGGAAATATTCTTGGTTTTGGAAAATTAGACAGATAAGATCCATTTACTTGCTGAGAAGAAGAAGGTGAAACCTTCAACCGGTCTTCCAAAATCACTGCTCCAAGACTGAATTTTCTGTTGGTAGAAAAACATTATTGTTCTTGCTGAGCTCGCTGAAGGGCTCTACCACGAGTTTCTGTTGCGTACACAGTTCTAGAAGGGGTAGAATTGGAATAGTGGCTTCTGAAAGATCTACGTCTTCCCATGTATCCTGAGCCTCTGTAACTTCCTCTGATTCCCCTGTTTTATACAGGGAATTCAGGCTCATTGAAATCGAAATTGTGACTGGCATATGAATCTGTTAATTGAATCATATTAACAGAACCTAAGATTAACTCTTCGTCTGATAAAGACTATGCCTAATAGCTTGTTTAGGTTGTGCCGTTTGGTGGGGCGGTGCTCTTGGATTTGATGATGATGACATGAAGTCTGCTAGAGGCAAAGACAACTTAGGCTTTTACACATACTCATCTTCTTCTGATTCTTTTTCTTTCTTTGAATCATGTCATTTCTTTGAGGACTTTCCCACTGATGAAGTGGGTTTTTCTGAAACATTCATGGAAGAAGTCACAATTGGCTTCTTTAATTGTGTTCGCAAAATAGCATGAGTTCTCTTGATTGTCTTTCTGACCATCCAATCATCATAACTCTATGCATTTTTTCTTTTTTACTTCCTACCATTTGCCTTCCTCCTTTGGAACTGTAGCAGTAACACATGCTACCTGAGCTAAAGAACCTTTCTGTTTGACTTGTCCCGAGTGGACCATCTTTTGCAAGAGGTCTTTGAAGACAAATCACTTTTGAATGGGATGCCCCAACATTTAATGAAAGGGGCAATAATTGGGACTATCTTCATCTCCTTCATTGTTTGGCCTTTGGGCCTTGGCAATTGAACCAGATTATTTTCCAGAGTCGAAATGAAGTAACCAGGAACTTGATCATTTCGTAAAGAGTATGTTTTGATCTTCAGATCCTCAAATTGTTTTCGTCTTTGATCTCTTTGATCATCTGGACAAAACTTCCTTTGTTGTTGGCGCTCAGGAGGTGGAGACCTTCGAGAAGATGATGGTTTTGAATTAGAAATACATACACGTGCTTGTTTAAGCATAACTGTAGCAGTTTCTGCTTTACCCATTCTCCTTCCTCAAGCTGATGGAATTACATGAGATTTAGCCTTAGCCTGTATAAGGGAATCTTCAATCTTCTGAGTGATTGAAGTAAGGTGTCAAAACCCTTCTATGTATTTCATAGGGATCAATAGCGTGCATAATTCGTCATGCAGATTTTCCAAACAGATTGGAAACAGTTCCTCTTGAGGGAGTGCTAAGCTCAGGAAATATGTTAATCCCTTCCAGCGAGCAATGAAATCAGAGACTCTTTCATTCTCCCTTTTCATACAGTTTTTAAGATCGACAACAGTTGTCTATGGAAATGTTGAGATGAACTGAAGAAGAAATTATTCGCGAAGATCCTCCCATCTGGTAATTGGTCGGGACTACAAGCTTCTATACCAGACAAAGGCTTGTCCTTGCAAGGTCCGTATGAAGAATCTGAGTATTACTACTTCTTGTTGCTCGGGAGTTCCAATCATAGGATAACAACAAGACACGTAATGCATCAAATGTTGTTCTGGGTCACCTGATCTATTGAAAATAGAGAATACAGGGTTTCCAAAGATGGATGGAGGAGAGATTGAATCTACCCATTCAGGGTAAAATTTCTTTTCTGGTTGAATCTGTGCTTGTTTCCCTTCCATAGTTTCTAACTGAGTTGTTAATGACTCAATGGTAGTGTTTAACTTTTGAGTAACATCTAGTTGAACTTGCACCTGGGTAGGTGCAATGACTGCAGCTTGGACAGATGTGGTGGTTTGTGCTGCAACTGATGGTAGCACTGCCAACTGTTGTTGCACTTGACCCATAGGATTAGACCTATGAGGGTGTACTGATAGAGGAAGATATTCTTGATCCATCTCAGTAGCTGCAAAAAATTCCCTTGGCTTACTGACTCCAGCACACTTAAGAAAAATACTACCCTGAAGTAGTTCTGCATTCAACCTCGTTAATTCCTTCAGTTCATCCTCCTGTTGTGAAGACCTTTGCTCTAATTAGAGCGATTAGCCTTCTCCAGGGAAAGGATATGTAACCTGATTCATTCCCTTCCTCTTGTGTGATCCCTTTAGGAGAGGGGGAAGTGGGTTATTTGAAGGAACACCCAGATTTTGGGTAACCCTTTGATTTCGTGTACGCACACCATTTTATTTGTGTCTGTGCGTACAACTTCTTGAGCATGAACCTCTTTATCTGAGTCCCCTGAGTGAGCCTCATCTGGTGGATTGACAACAACGACATTGATGAAATTGATTGATGCATAAATCATCACATCCCTTCTCTTAGAATTTCTGTGATATTGTATTCTTCCATTTCATTGATGAGACATTGCAATTGGTTGATTTGATCCCTCAGGAACTTCTTTAAGAACCGTAATTTAGAGGGAATCTCCTGATAATTTGTCTCTTCGTTCCTCTTGAGGCTTCTTCCCCAATCGAGAAAAGACTGACTTTCTCTGTGGAGGGGATTGATGATTTGAAAAAGTACGAAGTCCGGTGGACTGGGGTTGTTCCTGCTGTTCCCGTTCAACTCCTCGAATTCTATTTGCTGATTCTGAGGTTTTTTTAAAAGAGTCCCCAGTCTGGCAAGCAGGGATGGCTCTTGACATGCTATGTCTGAGAATTTCTTAAAAGATCTCCTGATCTTGTGATCCTTAGTCCAGAAATTAGCTGGATGCATTAACCTGTATCCACTTTTATCACCTAGTTCAAAATACCAGTGGATGATTTCCAACACTTCTGTCACTTGATGATGTGCTTGCTCCATACGAGAGTCCTATTCAATATTCTCGTTTTCTTGATGCTGGAGTAATTCAACAACTTGTTCCCTGTATTCTTGATTTTGAGAGGAACTAGTTGAGGCCTGTTCTTGGGAATCTTTTGATTAAAAATAAATCCCATTGACTATGGCCATCCATGGGAAATAACATTGCATGAGACCATTTTTGACATGCTTTTCTGATTGGAGAGCACCGTGAAATGTAGTGCTCCTCAAACACCCCATCTTCTGACATGAATACCAGATGGGGAAATGGAAATTAACTGACGCAATCTTCTTAGTGCTCCAAGGCAGGAACGTTGAAGATCTCTCTACTGCTTTTCAGCCTTTGGATATCGAGAGACTGATAGAGATGCCAAATCAATCTGACGTTGTAATTCTTCTGTTATATTAAGATGATTTGCATATTCATCATAAGATAATACATTCTTTTTCAAATGTCAAAGAGTTTTCCATATGTTGAGCCGAATATCATGAATTCCATCTTCCGTCAACATCTCGGGAATGTCATACTGAGAGTCAGCCAGAGGCCAAAACATGACTGGTACATCATCTTTTTCCAGTTGTTTTCTCATGTTCAGAATTTTTTCTTTATCATTAAATGACGATTCTTCTACCTGATTTGACCAAAGCTGGTGCTTCCTTCTAACTCCATCGGATACAACAAGATTGACAGATAAATAACTGATCAAACTAGAAGATGTATGAATTAGTGGTGGTTCAGAGAATGACCTACACCCTGGGCTATCTTTTGATTGAGAATGTATTTCACCTGCTAGATATGAAGCATTAGACATGACTGATTTTTCATTTGAAAGTGCCTCAAGATGAGAGGGCTATTCGGCACTACATTGTCCACTGGATCATTTTCTGGGAAATGTGCATCACTACTACGGAGAGGACTTTCACATTGAAATCTATCATCATGGGGAGGACCACCATGGTGGGTTATAGCAAAGGATGAGATCTCTTTCTCCTTGGTCTTCTGACCACACAGAGGGTTCCTGTGGCTCTCATCTGAAGATGAAACTTCACGATCGACCGAATTGTCATGAAGCAAGCCTTCATGAGGAAGTGTCTGTTGAAGACCTTCAGAATTAATGTTCCCACTATTGGGAAATGAGAGAGTAGAGTCTTGAATTCCATTAGACAACTGTCTGAGGGCTTCAATAACTCTAGCATCAAGCAAGGCCTTATTAAAGATTGGATATTGATCTCCTGACTCTGTAGGCGGGTCTTTTTCTTAGACGCCTTATTACTCGTCTTGGAAACCACTTATTGACGAAAGTGGCTGCACTGAGAAGGTGTATGTTCCTGATCAGGAGAGATGTCCAGGTTAGAATGACGATCTCCACTCAAATTAGGTATATGTTCCTAACTTGGTTGTCCGTATGATATGGGGGAGTATGCCCCACAACCCTCTTGGACTGGAACAAATGTGTGTGTCTGTTCCGGAGTGAACTGTTGATGTGTCACTCCAATGGTAGGGATAGATTTATGTGTCTTTCCCTGAGATACCGCTGAAGCTGTTATAATATCCTAGCATGCATCTAGACTATGAGTAGGGATTTGCTTCTGCTCTTTCACCATTGATAGAATATGCTTGGTGGCTTCAGCTGCCGGAACAGGGACATACATCCATTCCATGCTAAGTGCAGGTGTATGTGCCTGCTCTTATCCTCCATTTCCTGTCAGTGAATCCTAACATTACTCAAGTGTGGGGGTATAGAGTTGATTATGGCTCTTATTTGTCACCAAAGCTTTCCGAATGACTTCTCTGTGTGCTACCATGCGAGACTATTGGTAGACTTGATTAATACTAGCTGGTGTATGTGCCTGCTGATTTTACTTCACCGAACGTGGTTGATGAGCTCCATCATATGTAGTCAGTCGAGCCTGATGACTAGCTGATGATGTATAAATAGGGGTATGTTCCTACCTATAGTACTCTACTGGAATTGCCTGGCGGGATTGGTGTGATGCTGCCAGACGAGTCTGCTGGACAGTGGAATTAAAACGGGTAGGTGTGTGTGCCCGATCATTGTTTTCCACCAAGTTAGGTTGGTGGGCTTCTCCAGAGATGGCCGAGATGAGAATCTGCTAACTGTTGACCGGATTCCTCCTCTGGCAGTTCGTCTGGCCTGCTCGGGTTCAAGGAACCTGAGCCGAACGCTTGGAGTCAGTACCCTCCTCATGTTAAGGGCGTACTGCTGCACGTGTCTGGAAGTGATTGTTGATAGGATCCCTCAGGAAGGACTCCTACTTATTTTAATTAAGGCCTTGACGGACTTTCTCATTCACCTCCCTAGAATATGGGAGTGAATGGTGATTGCGTTCCAGGGATAATGACCCAAAACGGTTGGAGATGGTGGTTAGCACCGCCTACTTCTTGATCATTGGTCATCATTGTTTAGATGACCGGTGTGAGTTGTTCACTTGGAGGGCTTTGCGGGTAGCCTCCAGATATGGGATGGTACCATGTTGACGGTACTACTTAACCAGCGCATTTGACACTCAGCATTGAAGATGCTAAGTAGGTGATTTCATCATCAGAGCCGTTGACGATCCAATAGTAGTAGTAGTAGTGGAATTTGTAGCAGCAGTATTCACATGTGTGAACTTGAGAGCAGCCATTATGGAATTGCATAAGATCATGGAAAAGAGTACTTGTTTGATATAATAGGTGTAATAAAGATAAATTCAGCCACTACATATTTTGGGTGATCACATTTGTCAATGATTGTTTTAGTTTGACTTCTCATTGAGTTTTAAATAGGGGACTAACAAATATGTAAAACATCATTTTAATCAGGTTAAGGATTCACGTCGGGTTCACCATTTTTTGTTTCCCTCAGAATTTGTGGATGACCTTCTTGATTGAAGGTTCAAACATTCCTGTCGGATTCTAACAGGATTGTTCGTAGAATCGGAAACATTTAATGATTCCACATCCATTTGGACCTACTTTCCAAATTTAGGTGTTCATTAGTTTGTGGACTCATGAGTCTTAAGAATTTGCATTGGTCAAGAGGATGGGAGGTTGGACTCATCACACCTTTTTGAGGGGAATTGTTGTCTAATCTGGGACTCTCTTTATAGATTTAAGTTATGTTCGTGAATCCTTATTACATTACCAAATATAAAATGATATTTCCTTTAGATCTTAGATTCAATGATTAAATATGTAGGAAATTTAGAGAATCTTTTATATGTATTCGAGGTTCTTCATCGATAGAGAATCATCTATATTTATTATAGATTCTTGGTCAATGGTATCCTTCTTCACTTTTATATAGATGTCCCTTGGTCATTTTGATGACCATGCTGGTTTTAAATCCACTCAGTAGGGCACTTAATGATTATTTTCATTCAAAAGGACATGGATTATTTCAGAGTTGGGATCAATCCCGCAGATGGGATACCTTCATATCCTTTGTTTAGAAAAAAGGAATCAGAACCCATGTAGTTTGAGTGAGGGAGTATGATGTTTATGATTGATGGATCAAAGAAGGATTTCATAATTACTTTTACACTCTTAGCTCACGTGAGTCATGATCGGTGTGAGAATCAAGAGGTATTGGTAAAAATCTGATAATTGTGCCATGAAAGGTGCAATAATAAGAAATAATGTGGGACTTATGTATGAATTACTTCCCAGATAAATGGATATTATGATTCACTTTACGAAAGAAATCCAGGAACAAGGTCCATAAAAGTATATATGTTTCATGGAGATTTGAATACTATAATTTGGGGTTTACTCTTGAAAAGGAGGCCCAAATTAGGAGAGGACTTATGATAGGATTTTTCTCGTGAGAAGGAATCCCAAATCAAAGGTAAATTAGGACTGGTTAAGAGAAATTAAGACTGGGTCTTACTCTTGAAAAGGAGGCCCAGGTTAAGAGCCTTGAAAAAATTAAGGGATTTGGGGCTTACTCTTGAGGAGGATGCCCAAATTAGGGGACCAGGGCTTAGTCCTGAGAAGGAGGCCCATATTAAGAGAATTATGGTTGGGGCTTACTCATGAAAAGGAGGATGCCCAAATTAGGGGGCTGGGGCTTACTCTTTAAAAGGAGTCCCTATTTAATGAGTCCTCTCATTTTAAAGGATGAGGTTGAATGAATGAAATCTCAATCTTTATTGACATAAAGATGTGTACATCACTAGGTTTTGAGTGATATTCCACAGAATTTATTTCAGATAAGGATTTCAATTCAAGAAATCATTCCATAAATGGCTTTGAAAATTGTCTTGAAGACTAAATCTTGAATAAGAGAGGTGGAATGGCTTAAGAGGGGTGAAATGGGAAAGAAGGGCACACAAAAAGGCTGGGGCACGCAAGCCCTGGCAGGTGCATAGGTACTGCGTGGGCGCGCAAGTCCTGGTCGCATAGGTATACCTGCACGACACATGGGTACTTGCGTGATGATGAACCAGCAGGGTAATACTTGAGCGACTCTTGTTTAAAGCCTTTATAATCATCTTGTGGTTCTTCCAGAAGAGTGGCATGCAAGTTCTATTTGAAAGAGTTAGTCGGCACATAAGTGTGGCCACTTCCCTTAAAGGCTGGCCACTCAGGCGCGCAAGTGTTGATGAGTTTCAACACTTACTCCTTCCTCTCCCTCTTTAGATCATCCGTTCTAGGTAAGAACTTACCTTATAAGTGTTTCAGAAGCTTTGAGAAGAGACTAGGGTTCGAGAGATGAAATCTGAATTCTGGAAAAAATTCCTCCCGAAATGGGGGGCCCACAGGGTCTATTTATAGGCTGGAGAAGACCACGGGTGGTTATCCTTTAGGGTGCGCAAGTCACTTGTGTGACCATTAGGTGGCACGCAAGTATACTTGCACGACAAGGAGGGAACATGCGTGACCTTTATGCTTTTGAATCCTTGTTCATGCCTTTGTCAATTTTTTATGTTTTCTTCAAAGGATGAATCAATTTGTGCTAAGTCATTTCCCATTCCATTCTTTTAGACAATGTGACGAAAAGGAGTGTCAACAATCCTCTTATGATAGGGTAGAATCTGTCCATTGTTAATGAATCTATTAATATGGTAGCTGAGTATGTCCTTAGAGAGGATGAATATTCTCTTAGATATTGGGACAACTTGCCTTAGGCCATAGGTGGCTTCAAAGACATCAAAGGTCTTCTCAGCGAATGTAACTGCCATCCATTAGGAGATGAAACACCAATAGATAAGATAAAATTTATTGGTGGAGAGAAATGTACCTACCACCTTTTTGTTGATTAATCCAAGTCAACAAAGTCATAAACATTTTTCTTCTCCAACTTGATGGCCATATTCGAACTATGGGCCTTGAAATTAATGTCTCCAATCATTCTTTCTGCCTATGAAATGGCACCACGGATTGAGTGGCCCTTCACAAATATGTGATACTCCATGGAGACCCACTGAAGAAGATGTAGATAACACTTATAGTTGGTTATTCTGGGGTTCTGAATTCATGCTCAAATTTTCAAGTTTCATTTCAAAATGGACATCACACCTCTAAGTGTCACATTAATAATAAAGTGAATAAACATCCAAAACCCAATCCAATTATTGTAACAGTAAATGAAATTCCAAGACGAAACATTATCAAGACCATCTAACCTTTGAATATATCATATTATCGTCTATTTCATCAACTATGCTATGGTTTTCCATAGAAATTTTTATGTCTTACAAATTCCAATCCCAATCAATGGTACTTCCACCATTTTAATTTTTCTATAGAAACACATCATTGGTATCCTGTAGAAACTCTTGGAATGTTACCCAATATAATCCACTTGTGAACACACAAAAACAAAAATCACTGTCATATAGTCATTCAAAATAGACAAATTCCAATCAACCAAACAAGACCGGTCATGCTAGATTTTCCATATAAATCCTAAGATGAAAATTTGACTGTATGCCTCATCCTAATGGAATAACTGATGAGTTTTATCTCTCACCACAACCATGTACTTGAAGAATGTAAAAAATGAACCACATGTGGCCAAATACATCAAAAAATGTATTGCTTTGATAGCTTACTTGTCACCAAAACATGATTGCAAAAGTATTTATCCCAAGGTGTTCTCAGATTGTTCTGATTATGCCCACTGAATCCCATAACCAACTATTACTGATTCATTCTATATGATTTATCCCTAGAACATCTATGTTATCATGACACTTTACAAAAATATATGCATTCTTAATCTAGTAACCTTATACTGTCGCAACTATTTCGGGCCTGAAACCCACACCTAAACATCCCCAATGTATATTTCTAAACCTTAATAAGGAATTTTACGATCATATATTGAGTTATATAGTTTCTTTTATACAACGTATTTTGTGAGATAAAAATGACCATCATGAAACCTATATCATGGTCCCACGACCCTTCTTACCTGAGGGTTTCCCACCATTAAATAATGATACACTTATCACATATGTGGAATTCATGTTGTGGTATACAAAATATTATTTTCTAATTTCCATAGTCGATGCCTCATCCATCACTAAACTTAACAATTATCATAACAAAGAACACTCTCATCTGCTAGGGTTGACACTAAGTCACATGTCAACCATATCCACTTATCAAGAATGGTCACTAGGGATTTCATTGATTTTTAAAACAGAAATAGGATCGACACCATTAATGGAAAATGGTTTAATCCCCACCATTTAGTTTACCTTATACTGATTCTAAAACATTACTCCCCTAGAGAACATTTCTAAAACAATAAAAAAACAATTGGTTCACATAGTGTATAGCCTATAATTCTTTATCATATGTTTGGTGATGTCATGATATTTGAAACTATGGCCTCTAAACTAATATTATATTAATATTCTTCAACAAAAATGTATTTTTCACCCTGATCTACACTCATAAGATGCTAAAATATACTTTCATTAACCACCATTTATCACCATGTCTCTTGAAAATGTATGTCATGGTTCAACCAATGGTCAAAAATCTCACATACCATAGTTTGTTTCCAGGATATCTTTCTTCATATAAAACATACTTTAATTTAACAAAGACTTAGGGTCTCTTTTCCCATATAGGTCACTTATTTTAAACCATCAAACCTCATATCGCACCCAACTGCTCATTGATTAATGATTTTAACTAGTACCTCGCATTTCTAGAATGTACCATTACTATCTCATGTAGGAAAATGGGTGTAAACTAACATATACAGCTATTAAAAAACCAAATCATTCTCTTATGATTCATCCATCAACACAATCATGATGAAACTGACATACAATATGTAAGTTATAGCACTCTATTGGTTATTTTGGAATCCCTCTCCAAAATTGATTAATTGGATATTCCATATAGGTATAAGAACAACACTTAAAAAGCATTGAACTATTATTCCCTAATTATATATATAGTCACCCTCATATGGGAGTGATCTTATGAAGGACATGAAACATTAAAATATATATGAAGAAATTGAAAACATTTTTAATTATTTTATATAAAATTTAATGAATATGCTTATATAATCTATTCATTTATAAAAATGTTGGAATTTATTTTTGAAAAATTATTATCCTTTTTAGTAGATAAAAATTTTCAATTTATAATGTTGAAATTTAGTTAAGAATATTTGATGGAATTGAGTATGTTTTTTTGAATGTCTTTCTGGAATAAAAATATGCCAACAACGTTAAGAAACAACCAAAAAGAACACAAGCATATTAGCCAACCCATGGGAGGTTTGGATATCCAAGAACCCCATGGGGTGATTCTAACATGTTATATGATGGTGTGATCCACACGGGGAGGATCCCATGAAGTTGTTGGGCCGAGTCCTCCATGGGTAATGCATGTCAGCACAACCCATTTTTTGTGTGAGTATTTTTTTAATATCCCATCCTCATAGTAGGATTTTGAGGCAATGAAGTGAAGAGATTGTACTATATGGTAGTGCATCCCTGATGACATATTTGTTGTGGGATGGCGATACTTATAGGAATAATTAATTTACTACCAAAATGGTGTTGTCCCACCTCGATCATGTTCCCCCATGCTCAGAAACCCTCACCTCCATGGTTTCCACTACACTATACTACATGTTCTCTCGTGACACCACTTCCACCATGAATTACTCAACAAATACTCTATTTTCATCGCTAGGAAAGATTGGTATTATGATTATAAACATTGAAGACGAATTGGAATATAATGGATCACCTCTAGGATCCTGGATGGTCTCCCTGAATCCCATCACGAAGAGAACAAAAGGCAAGCATGAAATGGTGATTGACTCTTGCGGTCACATTGAATGTCAAACGAAATATATATGAAACATGAAGTTTTTTCACCCACCATTATTTTATGGACTCAAAAATAAATTACAATTAATATAATAATAGAACCATAAATAAATACATTATTCTAATAGATGAAAATTAAAATTTAAACTAATGATAAAAATGGATACATTCCACTACCATGAAAGAAATAAGCCACATCACACCTATGAGAATCTTCTAAATTATGCCTAATTTTAGCACTAAGTATGATACCATGAAATTTGAAATTATAGATTGTGAATTGTTTAATTGGGGGTGATATTTTAGATATTGGTAATGGTAGATGACATAAAACTATGAAGGATCAATCCTAATAGACAAGGAACTACCATGGAATATCACTCAATGTAGATACGGAATATTACTAGTATGGAGGAGAACTTATGATAAATAGTGAACAGAAGTATCATGGTACGGAAATCATGGTAGATTTGAGCTAACATAGTGAAGTGTTGTAGTATATGTTGAAATGGTTTCACATGTCTTGCTATCATGAAATGAAGTGGTAGATACTAAATTGTTGAAAAAGGTATTATACCATAGAGAATAACTGATTTTCAATGTATCGCAAAACCATGAATAAATAAAAATACAACATCACTACAGCATTGTATTATTCATGTTCCATGGAAATGCTTTAAATTTTAGGGGATTTTTTTCTAGGATAGGAGCTACATCATGTTAATACCATCAAGTAGTCTATGAGAGCCTTGGATTAAAATAGTTACATTAAATGGCATGAAAATTACTATATGAACACTCTGTGAATAAAAATACATGTGAAATGTAAATCCACCAAAAATGGTTGAATCATGTGACATGGAAGTTGTTACAACATGATATTAGAATCCATGAAATATATCTAGAAATTTATATTAAATATATAGTCCAACATTGACTAAGATAAATGATGATATGGGAGATTTAAATAGGAGAAGAATAGAGGATTTATCCGTCTACAAATAAGATGGTTATTCCTGCCACTAAAAAATACTAGATCAATGGAATAGAGGACCACTGATACTACATCTCTATGAAATATTTTTTATATTTTTTTACTCTGTTATTGTATAATATTTTTTCTAATACTCATACCCATAAGATTTATTCTTTAATGTTTGGGTGAATGGGTAGTGGCCTAATAGTATTGCATTAGTCTAAGAACATTATTGGAATTAATTATTATTTTATCTATGCTAATATTTTTTAATAGACTTTTCTCAATGAAAATAATTTAATTATTATTAAAACCAAAGAATGTGACAACATGTCACTTTCTTAAATATTATAAGTATAATAATTTCAATTTGGTGATAAACTTAATGAAACTTCGAACATGAATAGTATATAGAAAAATAATACAATTATATACATCATAGGAATTTATTTAGAATTTTTAGGGATTATATAATTATCATTAATTATGAAACAATAGTGATGTTGAAATTATTTTATTAATTAAAATATCAAATAAATGGTATTAAAAATAGTAAAATAAATATTATATGAACTATATAATGTTCTCCACTAATTTTATGAATACATATGACATTTTATGAATATATTAAAGATTTTATTTTGAACATATCTTCTGTATATATTTTATTTTAATTCAAATAAGTGAATAGTGTCAAAATTTACACTATTTTTATTTTATTAAAATAACATATTATAAAATTGTTTAAAAATAAATTAAAATATTTAAAAATTATAAATTAAAATTTATATGGTCTAAAATGTCATAAAGTTTCAAATTATTGAAAATTCACAACACATATGTAATTATTTTTAATAATTTAAAATTTAGAGTGTTATTACCACAAATAAAATTAAATTGATAAATACGGATAAATCAAGTTGATAATATTTAAAATAAATTCCTAACATGTCTAAATTTTATTTGTTGATGAGATTAGAACCCTATATCATCTAATATTCGGATATGAGTCATTTTGGATGTTTTTAAGTGGGGTTGGGATTTAATATAAATTAACATTTCTTATATTTCCAATGGTGCCCCTCTCCTCCCTTATAAAAGGGACCTCGTCCCTCTCCTCCTAACACCAATTTGAGCCTTCAAGATCGGACAATCCCTGCCCATTTCACTTCCCCACATCCCTAGAAACATCCCAGAGGCCCTGGTCTTCTTCAATGACCAATTGTAGTGCCCTAAGAGGAGATCTCAAAGAGGCGCTTCAAAGAAGAGGTAATGCCCATTACCGATTCTTTCATCTTTATTTCTTCTTCCACTTCTTCTTCATTAGTTGTTTCATTATGAAGTAATATCATCAGTATCACTCATATAATGATATGTTATTATAAGTATGAAACAACCATATTTTACCATCTATCCATCCTACGGAAAATGAAATCACTGCGCGTGCGTACGTACGGAATACCGTCTCCACGCCGTGGTGTAATCTATTTTCCCCCACCACCTTACATGGATGGGTATAATGGTGTAAATAATAACTATATATGATTATTTTAAAGTGATATTGATTCTATAATAGTATACATACACTCCAATACAATTCCACGATCATGAGAACGATATCATCGCTCGTGCATACGTACGAAATACCGTCTCCATGATGTGATGCGACTCGTTCTACATGATCGTCATTTCATATTGATTATATAAATGAATTGAATGAATAAATTTGACATATAGTACACTAATACCATTCTGGAAATGAGTTATCTATAACCTAAAGAGAAGAATAAGAATTTATTCGACAAAACACGCATAAGAACAAAAAGTAATAAACTCCGGAATAACAAGTAATAATGAAATATTACAAATAAGAATCTAAGAATATGACTATATATGATATCATAACAGTAATTATGATTCTAGAAGAAGTCAATAACATTATTTAAATCATTATAAAGGAGGTTCGAAAACTTACGAAGCAGATCGGACCTAAGGTAAGGGAAATATCACAATCTCATTTTTATCCGAGATTGTTTATACTTTGGAATTTACTGGGGTGTATTTTATCATCCACATCCATGTTTCCTCAATATGTAATATTATTTCCATCCACCAACAATTTTTTAAATCCAATTTTACCCATCGGTGAGTTTTTAGTAAAAGATATGAAAGGAATCTTTGGACGTTTTTCGTACGAGGTACTTTTTTACTTTTTCGACAAAAGTCCGAGAAGAATGTTTTTTTAACTTATAGGGCATGAATGGATTTTTAAAACTTTATTTCAAGAAGATTCCTTTACATATTTTCACGTTTATTTTTAATCAACTTATTTTAGTTTAGAATTTTATGACATGTTAAGAAAAGAAAAGTGTTTTTAAAGTAGAAAGGATATTTTTCTCAAGAATGGAGTTCAAGTGTTTTATCAAAATTATTTTCCATCTAAGATAATAAAGGGTTCTGTTTATATCCCTATTATTACATTGATTTGATTATTTTGTGATGTAATTATTTTTATGAATTCCTTTATATTATATGAATTTTTTTATGATGTCATGATGTTTAAGAATCCCATTTTTATTACATGGGTTATTCTATGATGTATGGTTTATGATTTTGTGGCACACATAATAATGGTATCATTATGAGATGGGTGGGACCTATATCTCCCTCCAATGCATTGGGTGATGATTTTATATCTCATGAGATAGACATGGAAGGAACGTCAGTTTAAACCAGTTCAGTGAAAGAGGACTGAAATGAGGAGTGACCTTGGCTCAGAAATGGACTTTGTCCACTAAGATAGTCTTGGCAATGCCTCTTGACTAATAATAAATTATTCTCTATTATTATGTGTGTACGCCAAAAAGTTTCATGTTTTAAGTTATAATTATTGGGATTACATTTCACTACCATGATTTATCCCATGTTATGAAATTATGATCTCTTTTGCAGGATAAGATTTTCTAAATGTTATGTTCTTATGAATTTGATGTAATTGATATTTCATTTGTTTACCCTTACTGAGAATTTGAGTTCACCCTTTTGTATCTTTTCTTTTCCCTGGTCAGGAAGAAGGGTAATATGTAAGATATGCCAAAAAGGGACTATAGATATGATGAAATGAATGGGAGACAGTATACATTCTTTATGAACCAGTTTTTTTTCATTTCCTAGTTTCTAAAGACACTATACCTATACGGTCCTTTTATGGTTTTGTTATATGATGTAATAAGTATGCTTCAATTTTGAAGTATTAACCATGCATGTAAAGTATGGGTTGTTATAATATGAAACTCCATGTCCAACAAAAATTATGGGAAGCACCATATCTACCAATTTCAGATGATTAATGAACAAAATTGTGTCCAATAGTTTCAAATAATTAACAAAGAACTTTATGTCCAACATTTTAAAATACATTACAAAGATAAACATGTCTAATCGTGCTTAAATCATTCTCATCATATTTAATTCAAAGTGCATTACAAATGTATCTAATTCATTATATAAAATATTCCTATATGAATATTATAATTAATATTTTTCTATGAGAAAATATATATTCTAAAATACAATTCATCACGATTGTTCCATTTTTATAATCACTTATATATGATAAAGAGTTCCATGTGAATAAAAATTACAAAATTAAAATTTTCATATTTATTCACTTAATCAAATCACTTAAAATTGGAAATAAGGTCCTTGTGAGTATACATTCTTGAAAAAAATTCAATTTATCTTCTAAAATTAATCCATCATAATAGTTAAACATAATGAAAATGATCAAGTAGTATGGGGGTTTATCCTAATTACATAAAAATTTATTTCATCATATTTATCATCTCACATATGAGTTTAATGGATTCAATCATTAAATTTAATAATTTAGATATAGACCACATATAATTATGTGTCATTTGAACAATATAATTAATCATTTAATTTATCCAAATCAATAAGGTGCAAGAAAGTTCCCACTGCATTTGTTAATAAATTTAGATTAAAATGATCATTATTCATTAATGAGTCAATGCAAACACACCTAAAGGTTGTTTTGGTTAATTGAATCCCCTGGAAAAGAGGGAAAATAATATGTCACTCCAAAAGGTGTAGACTAAGTTGAGTTTACAAAACTCACACTAGGTAAAAGTTTCTAGATAACATCAAGTATATCATTTAAAAATTTAATTTATGTTATTTCGTATTTTAGGAGAAACATGTGTAATTTATATCATGTGCCAAACTAGATTAATATCCTAAAAATTTAAAAATTTAAGGTAAAATACATATACCACCAACCTTCTACTAATTATGTTTCACTCATCTTGAAATAGGATTTGATTGAATCCAAAATGAGAAAAAATAATTCACTGAATGGAAATCCTTTTTAAAGACAAAACAATTATGAAAACCATATACCAAATATGCAATTCTAATTTTATAACACCCACATACCTTCAGGTTACCGCACATGGTTTACCAACCATATGATCCTCACAACCAAGGAATGAACTATACTATACAGTTTACGCACATGGGTAGAAAACTCATGCGCTATCCATGTAGGTTACTCTATGATAAGACACTAAGTCACACATTTTCCTATTATAACTTGAATTTTTTAGAAAACTATATACTTAAATAAAACAAGCCCTATGTTTTTTCTATATGGATAGTATTAACCATGACACAACCACGATTCTAATTCTATCTCTCTTGAAACTTTTATTTTTAATCCCAACACTCTTGACACTCATAGAGGATTTATAGACATCTCTCTATCCTCACAAACTATCCAAAAATATCATTTTAATGAGTGAAAACTATCAGAATTCAATTTTTAATCCCAGTTTTATATTTTTTCTATCCACCATATGGATATCGAAATTCCATTAGAAATTACTTCCATTTAGAAAAAAAAGATCAATCAAAGTTGATCAGTGCTAGAAATTAATCCAAAACATGAATCCAAAAGAAATATTTAAATAAATGGAGTGGGAATATTTAAAAAATATTTAATAAATTGTTATTTTCCTTTATCCATTCAAATAAAATTTGAAAGGGGATTACTTGATCGAATTTTAATAGATAATGAATCAATGAATAGTTGGTATATGAACTTTAAATGGTTTGTATGATATAAATTTAAATTTTCATTGATTATGATGAAAGATTGATTGAATATTTGGTAGATTAAGACCACATCTAAAGAAGGGTCTATAAATTTAACTCTTTGGGATTTATGAGGACATAGTTCAATTTTCTATCAATGTAGAGATAGATTTTGAATATTTATAGTGGCCCCATAGAGTGAATGATAAGAAAAGAATTCTGAATAAAAAATTTAGGAATATTTTTTATAAGGAATGTAATGGGAAAAATTAACAACCATAGATGTGCTTAAAGTGTGGGAAGAAATATTAATGGACTTTTATATAAGGAAGTGAACTTGGTTATATTTTTGAAAATGTTAGATGCAATGCTCAAAATGGTCACATAGGTGTAAAGTCTCTCCATATAAATGAAAATTTCAAAGGAGAATTAGTAAATGTGTAAAATGGGGTAAAATTCTCCAAATATGATGATCATGGAAAATTTAAAAATCAATTTCCAAATCATAATATAGTGGATGAAAACATCCATCAACCACAATAGTATCATAGAGTGAAATTCCATGTTTTTATATCATGATATTTGATGTTGAGGCTCATTATGATGTGGTAGAAAGTACACTCAGTATTCATTCAAATCAATCATATACATTATTGATTTTGATTCTACACCTTAATTTCATAAACGCTTTAAATAAAATCATGTTATCTCTAAACTACAAGATGTAATGTGTTTATTTAAAACACTATGATGATCTATTCAAACATCAAGAGTATACTGATATTCCTATACTAATTTTGGTGAGTAAAATATCATTTCAAACAAGGTTCTCTTTCCAATGGTGGAATTAGACATGGTATTAGAGATTAATTGTTCTCAATGAATAATTCCCATATTATAAGTACAATGAAATTTTAGTTGTTTTCAAGGGAAAAAATATATTTAATTTTCTAGAATATATATCTCGGACTGAGTCCTTACATGAATAGAGGCATACAATATTCTTTTTGGAAATTATTGGTGAATAATATGAATAAAAAATATACAAAAATAGTAATTATACCCATTAATCATTAATTATTATTATTTTATTTCTTGAATAATTTATTAGACCTCCCCCAAATAAAGTGGTGGAATTATTAATTGAACTTAACATGGATATAAGATAATATCAAAGAACCTATATAGAATTTCATTTGTGGAGTAATAATAATTGAGTAATAAATAAAAAGATAATTTATAATGTTTTTTTATTTTCCCTAGTTTGTATCGTTGGGGAAAAATTATTCCCTATATAATAAACAAGGATAAATCGATGTAGATGTGAATAGTTTATGTTGAAATTAATGGAGTCGTCGTGATGATAACATACCCTATTCCAGGGATTAATAATTTATTTCTCCATCTTTATGGGGAACAATTATTTTCTAATATTGAACTCTATTTTTGGAATTATCACTAAGGGTGAATAAAGAGGACATAACAAAGTATGATTTTGAAAAAATATAAAGTCATTATGAGTTCATTTTTATGACCTTTTGAATAATTAATGATCATTAAATTTTTGTAGATTTTATGAATAGATTATTTTGGGTTTTCATTGGAAAATTCGTTATGATATTTTTTTATATATTCAAAAATTCATGAGGATCATGAGAATTATCTATAGGCTGGATTACAATCTCTGAAGAAAGAGTGGTTTTGTGATAATTTTCTAAATTTTAGTTCTTGTTATAGTATACTGCATTCCTAGGACACAGTGTAATCAATGAAGGGATTATAGTTGGTGATGATAATTCAATGATAGTAAAGGAGTGGCCTCAACCTATGACAATAAAAAATATTCATAGATTCCTCTTATTATCATGATACTATAGAATATTTGAGAATCTTTTTCCTATATATCAAATCCACTATCCAAGTTAACTTGGAAGGGAGTTATGTTTATATAGATAATGGTAAATAGTGACTGTTTCCTTTATTTAAGGAAGAGCTTAGTAAGTGTTCCTTTACAATCATTACCCCATTATGGAGAAATATTTTACAACTATTATAATCTAACATTGATGAAACTTGTCTGTTTTTGCATACATAATGACAAGGTGATTGAATTTTAATCCTAACTCATGAAGCCTAATGAGTATAATTATCCTACCAATGATTTGAAGTAAGAGTTAAGGATCATTAAATAAAGGATATGGGGACCTTATATTTATGGGAGAAAGTATAATATTTACAATAACCACTAATTTTTTATGTAAATAATTAACAAATGGACTAGACATGGGCCAAATATGATGGTTGTAGTTTCATAAAGACTATTATTATTCTATTAATTATCACCCTATATGATAAAAAAAATTCGAAGCAATAAGTTGGAATAACCTATGTTTTCATGTAGGGATGATGATTGAAAGAGATCTCTTGTTCATGGAATTGATAAATATAGATATTTAAGTCTTACGGGAGTGGATTCCATTGATCCTTTCGCAAATGATTTCATTATAATAATTACTAGATAAAAGGAGAAATCACATATGGATTATCCTAAGTTACAAAAGATGATAAAGGATATGAAAAACAGTAATTTTAATGATAACAATATTAATCAAGATAGAGTAATGATGTTTGGAATAATGATATGGATTCTATCTATTATAGAGTTAAAATAAGAGATGATGGATAATGATCACATATCAACAATCTCTTTACACCCTAAAGGCATCAACATTTATAGTGATCTAATTATTCGATTCTACTTCCTTCCCTTTAAAATATTTTTTTTATCGTTGGGTCCAAAGCCTCAATTTATTATAAAAAATCAAAGACCTATTTTAAATGTATAGAGGGAGACCAATTACATAACCCAAAGTCCCAGTGGGCTTGTAGCCAATTACATAGCCCATAGTCTCAATTTTTTGGCCTAGTTTCCATTCTGTGAATATTAACCCGACTACTATAGTACCCGTAAAGTACTGCTGCTGATACAGTTCCCAGATGCCACTACAGTACCCGCTGATCTACGGTACTTCTATAGTAATACTATAGTACCTACGCCCAATGGGTTTTGAACCCCCATTTTTCATATAGGATTACGGGGTGCTTAATTCTATTCCAAACCCAAACTACCAAGAAGTCTTGTGTCACGACACATTGATCCCTAGAAGGCAGGGTCAAATCATGTCAAAATTATTTTTATAACCATTTGGACATATCTCTAGGGATTCTATAATTTGAGTATAATATATTATAGAAAATAAAGTTTGGTTGGAATTGATGGTATTTATAGGCAATCACAATGATAGAAGTCCATGGAAAATCCCAATTGATTATGCCATAGAAACACATAACATAGGGTGTTCAATGGATAAACATAAGAGACCACACCACAACGCACATTTGTAAAATCATGTTTGAGATACACACAAACCTTTGTAAAATATATCCAATATACTTTAGTCTAAGGAATATAAAGCAACCTACCCCACCACTGAAGAACCCCCACTTCCATCAAGGAGGAAAAACCATAGGTCAAATCTAACAACACATCTACCCCATTTAATGGAAGATCCACCCAAAACCCCTAAGTTGTATCCTCCACACACCACATCATAACTATTGACCCCCAATGAGGTCTTACACTACAAAAGAGCCCCACATCGTAGCTACCCCTCAAAAGGAAGTTTATTCATAGACAATCTCCTAGGACCCTATACCTTAGTTGGGAGACCATTATATAACCATTCTATTTTTGGAAGTGGACCCTTCAGGCACTACATCATATCCATTATCTCCACACCACAACCACCTACCCTATGATACAACATAGGTCTCCTTGGTTTAAAAGTAATTTTTTCAGTTTAACACCCTCTACATCACTCGTAACACCTGAAAACACCATGAAAAATTATTTGGTAACCTACAAGGATAATACTATCCACTCTAAAAAATACAGTCAAACCAAAAAAAGTGTCCAATTGTTTAAAAAAAATTAATTAGGATATACATAGAAAAATATGTGATCATAAAACTTCCCCACCATATAACTGATCAGCTTTGAGCTATGATATCGACCATCCCAGTGGTTATCAGGAAACATTTACAGAACTTATATCTTTATTCTAAAATACAACTCCTATGAATCCTCTTAAAAATTAATATGACACCATTAAACATAACCAGGATTTACAGTCAATCCTTTGTGATTTGTCTCAATATGGTATATGATATGAATCTGATTCTCCTCACAGGATGCATCAACATCCAGCTCAATATCATCAAAGTCTCTAATGTGATAAGAATCAAAAATATATAATCTAATCCATGAAATTTTAAACAAATCACAAATGTTTATTTATTAGTATTATGGTTCCAAATAATATTTCACTAGATCAACCTTTTACAAAATCTCAAATAGAAGGAAAAACATGAGTCTCAGCTTCCCCTGTATCCTTATAAAACATTTCACCATACTTGGATACCCTGAATGGAAAACATCATTACCAATATAAAACAGTACAATTCATCTGAAATGGCTATTATATTAATTTTTCCATCTCTATATAGTGATCAACCAATTTCTGATCATTTGAACCATCTCTGACGTCTCCTGCATGACACAGGTCATGAAAAGTCCTAACTCATCTACTACTAGTGAAAAATGAAGTGAATGACGTGAAATTTTTAAAAAATATCAAAATTATTTATTTGGATTGATGACTGAGATACAGTATTATAATATAACTCAATAACTACTAAATAGTAATCCCATGAATCATCAAAATAGAAAACATGGTCTTAGAGAATATCATTTACAATTTGAATAATTTTCATAGACTGACGATCTATCCATGGATGTTTGTATATAAAAAACTTTGAATTTTTTTTTTCTGAAGACCCTTCCAGATCTAGGATGTGAAATATGAATCTAGATCCAAAATGATACGCCTTATAACATCATGTAATCAAACTATTTATCTGTTGTAGATAATACCAAGATACTCGATGGTGAATGTATCCATTATTAGAAAGAATTGACCTACCTCCACCATTCAATCCAAGATGACATATAGTCAATCATTATTGTGTGTTGTCATCGGTAATATATCATGATGTCTATAGTGATAATAACCCACTTTCATTTCAGTATAGGCAGAGGATGGAACAACCCTATAGGTCATTGGTGTTCATCCTTCTTCTATTGACAAGTGATATATATATCCATAAATCCATTTATCTCATTTCTCATCCCTAGCCACCAATACTTCCTATTGATATCGTGATACATATTTTTTATACCTAGATGTGTTGCCCATTGAGAAGCATGAAACTCCCAAGTGATATCCTCTTTTAATCCTCCAGGAATCCATACATGACTATTTAAAATAAGATTATTTGTACTACTAGGATATCATCCTTATGGTGGATCCCCAGAATATAATCTATCACTCAGAGTTATCCCTATGTATCAAATAATATATACTTCTTTATGTACTCTAAAAGTATGGGTAAAATAGATTTAGATGTCAGAGATACTCATCCCTAAGACTGCTAAACTTCTATATGTAAGTGTAAAAATAGTTCTGTCAGCCACAACTCCAAGTAAGACTCCTGACCTGACTATGTATTTGTACCCTTGATAAAATAATCGAAATGGATATTACCTTTTACTAGTGTGTAATTCATATCAACATCGAAATAATTCAAATACTCAACCAACATTCTCTATAGATTGTTCAGGTCCAAAAAAAAGATATAATAAAAGATCTCATGGTCCATGTAAATCATAATCCCCCTTCCCAAAAAATAGTGTCTCCAATATGTCATGGAACTTATCCCCAGAACTAACATCATATTGTGGGTAGGTTAATTCTAATAATGTGTTCATAGATGTCTAGATCCATATTCAACCACATGGCCCTCATTTATTATAACTTATCTGATTCCAACTTAGAATGTGTCAAGATACATAATATATTCCTTAATCAACACAAGTAAGGTTAGGATCAAGGTTGGGATGCGCATCAAATTTATTCTTGGAAAGACCAATCATAAAAATATTAAAAAATAAACTACATCAACTTATTGGTCATCCAAAATAGCAGTGTTACTAAATGGGATAATTCATAGTTAAAACACTAGTAATAACTATCTAGACTAAGAAAAATCCAAATATCAACGATATTTTTAGATATATCCCATGATTCCATAGTTATAGCCTTCTCTAGGTCTACTGACACTGCATCCTCTCACATAACATGACACAAGATGTGTAATCTATCCATTTAGTGACTTAATTTAGATATCTTGAGATAGATTCGATGCTCTATTAGGTACTGATTATAATTTCATGATAATTGGCATGATTTTCTATAGACTGGGAGTATAATAATATTTCATCGATGAATGCTACAAAAAAATTATCTAAGAAAGGATGAAATATATAATTCTTTATATCCATGAACACTATTGGCACATTCTTCTTGTTGAATGACATAACCACAAACTCATAAAAGTATTTCCTACTCCTAAATGTTATTTTAGGTATATCTAATTGTATCAGCCTCAACTGAGGGAAACCTAACCTCATGTCGATAATGAATAATATCATAACATCCCTCAGTTAATCAATGTGATAATCAATGGGCATAAGGGCATACTAGTTATTTAATATCATCTGTATCAACCTCTGAAAATCCAAAATAAAGTGTAAATCCTCATCTGTCTTCTTTGGGAAAATAAGTAGTAACCCCATGGAGTAGTAATATGATGTATAAATCCCTTTTCATCTAGATCATACAACTATAATTTTAAATATGGAATCTATACTGGTGTAATCCTTTAAGGTAGAATAAAAACTATATCAACTCAAAAAACTAACACAATTTTTAACTCAATATCTTGCTCGGATGGTAATATGAAGAATTATTCAAGAAAGGTATCCTGAAAATGGTTTATAATGGAGTAAAACTGTCCTACCACATTCCAAAAACATCAAAAACAATAATTTGAAATTTATTTATGAGAAAATTTAATCTTCAATGAATTTATCCTCCATGACTATACTTAAGATCCGAATATCCATGATGGATGTTGATTCCCCATTCTTGATATAGATAGGCAAATCTCAAAAATATGATATCATCATAGTAGAAAACTATCCCATATACAAAATTGATAAAATAAAATCCTTTTATTTCTATCACAAATGGATCCCAAAAAAATTGTAGACATCAATTTCAAGATAACTCTCAGTGAATCATTTTGTAACCCTTTAATTCACTCCCAAATGTATTTCAATGGTCATAACACCATCTGATTTCACTGAAACCAAGCCTAAAAATTTTGAGAAATTTAATATAGAAAATTTATGTGATGAACCGTTATCAAACAACGCACAATCAATTGTGGATGATATAAGAATTGTAACTCTAGATATATAAAGTCCATTATCGAAAATAGCTGCAGAAGACACTACTGGAAATGGCACATTTACCAACACTTACATCCCAATAGTTTGTGTTAGTCGTTGGGAATGTCTATCTATAACAACGGTTTCTGTAAACCGTGGGTATAAATGATTTTATACAAGATTTTACCAACTGTTTTTTAAAACCGTCAGTAAAGGCCATCGATATGACTTTTTTACCAACGGTTTATTTAAACTGTTGGTAAAGGCATACATTCCCAACAGTTTTTAAAAATCGTTGGAAAAATTTTACCCTAAAAACTGTTGGGCATCCATTCCCCCTATGCTCGATTGCAGATTGTAGTTCCTCTCGGCATGCCCTAAATCCAATCTTCCTCCTGTCGAACTTATTCCACATATCGATCCATCTTTAATCAAGGAATTATTTTCTTCTATGCATAAAATATGTAAGTAATTCCTTGGTTATGTTGTTCTGCAATTATGTGTTTTTGTTATCATATATTATTTGGCCGAAATGGGATCTTTGTGGTCATTAATCATGGTTGTGGGTGGTCATTTAGGATGTAATATAGTATGTCTTAATTTTACTTGAAATATCCAATATTATTATTTATTTATGTTCATTTTTATTATGTTTGAAAAGTGATGTTGTTTTCAATTTTTATTTGGCCGAAAGGGGATCTTTGTGGTCATTAATCATGGTTTTGGGTGGTCATTTAGGATGTAATATAGTATGAATATATTGTACTTGATATATCAAGTATTATTATTGATTTATGTTCAATTTGATTATCTTTGACAAGTGATGTTGTTTAATAAGTTGTTATTAATTGTTGTAATAATGACGATATTGTATAAGGGTTCACATGGTGTGTATAACGGTTAATATGGTGTCTATGACAATCTAGTGTCCTTAATATGTACAAAGGATAGTACACAGTACATGACATGTATAACCTTTTAAATATACATGGCTTATCACTAATAAATGTTTTGTTTCTTTATGTTTTTTTATCAGAATGGTTTTTCTATTTTTTGTTTTTTGGGTTACACATTAGTTATCTGTTTCTAATTACTTCCATATTTATTTTCATTGTAGGAAATTACACCCATTAAAGAGAGGTGGTGGAAAAAGATGATAGAAAATAATCGTCGCATGAAGAAAAACATTGGAATAACATTAAATCACACAAACACCCTAATAATTATTCATGAGGTGTATGAGGGGATGAAACATCATTCGGATGAGGGGTTTGTACGACACAACTGAATATGTGTTTTCTAGGTGTTTGGCGTGCTTAAAAAGCGTGTGTGGGGTGGTCAAAACCTGCCTAATGACCTCATAATTCCATGAAATTGGACAACCACAAAGGGTGGTTGAATTGTAAAATGGGCAGCTAGACGGCATATCAATCGGATGTGTCGTGTGACCGCGCTGGATAAAAATGAACTCTGCATGTCGAAAATGGACAAAAATGCATTTTATAGTCAAATTAATGTTGAATAACATTATAATGACTTGAAATCACACGAAAACATAATAATTATTATTCATGAGGTGTAAGAGGAGACGAAACATCATCTAGAAACATGGTTTGCGCGGCACGGCTGAATATGTCTTTTTGAGGTGTTTGGCGCACTAGAAAAACATGTGTGGGGTGGTCAATACTGGATGAAAGACCTCCAAATGCCATGATATCGGGCAATAACAATGGGTGGATGAATTGTGAAATGGTTGGATAGAAGGCCCGTCAATCGGAGGTGTCTTCTGACCGTAGGGGCCGAAATCGCACTCTGCTTGTTGCAAATGGAAAAAACATGCGTTTATTGGTCAAATGCATTCTGAAAGTCATTGAAATGACTTGAAATCACACTAAAATACCCTAATTATCATTCGTGAGGTGTACGAGTATACGACACATCATTCAGACCTGCAGTGTGCATGACACGACTGAATATGTGTTTTTTATGTGTTTGGGATGCTTAAAAAATGTGTGTGGGGTGTCAAAACTAGACGAATGACCTCAAGATTCCATTAAATTGTACGAAAACATAGGGTGGGTGAACTTTGAATTGGTCGGCCAGATGGCACATCAATCAATGGTTTCGTGTGACCGTGATGGTCGAAAACGCACTCTGTGTCTCGTAAATGGCCAAAACATGCTTTTAACAGTCAAATGCATGCCAAACATCATCATAATGACGTGAAATCACACAAAAACACATAATTAATATTAGTGATGTGTATGAGGGGACGAAACATCATTCAGATGAGTGGTTTGCACAACATGGCTGAATATAGGTTTTCTTGGTGTTTAGTGCGCTTGAAAAACGTGCGTGGGGTGGACGATACTGGCCGAATGACCTCGGAATTCCATGAAATGGGACTACAATAAAGGGTAGGTGAGTTGTGAAATGGTCAGCTAGACAACATCTCAATCAGATGTGTCATGTGACCATGGTGGCCGAAAACGCACTCCCCGTGTCGTAAATGGCCAAAACGTGCATTTAACGGTCAATTGCATTCCTAATGGCATCATAATGACTATAAATCACACTGAAAGACCCTAATTATTATTCATGTGGTGTACGATGAGACGACACGTCATTCGGATGCACGGTTTGCATGGCATAACTGAATATGTGTTTATTGGTGTTTGGCACACATGAAAAACATGCATGGGGTGGTCGATACCATCCAAACGAACTCGGAATGCCATGAAATTGGAAGAAAACAAAGTACGGATGAATAGTAAAATTGTCGGCCAGACGACACATCAATCGAAGGTGTCGTGTGATTGCGGTGTCCAAGAATGCACCCTGCATGTCGTAAATGGACAAAACATGCATTTAATAGTAAAATGCATTCCAAACGTCATCCAAATGACTTGAAATCACATGAAAACACCCTAATTATTATTCATGAGGTGTACGAGCAGACAACAGGACATTCGGATGCGCGGTTTGTGCGGCACGACCAAAAATGTGTTTTTTGGTGTTTGGAACTCTTGAAAAACGTGCATGGGGTGGTAGAGACTAGTCGAATGACCTCATAATTCCATGAAATTGGATGAAAACAAAGGGTGGCTGAATTTTGAAATTTTCATCCATAAGACACATCAATCGGAGTTGTCGTGTGACCGTGGTGGCCGAAAACGCACTATGTGTGTCATAAATGGACAAAACATGCATTTAACGGTCAAATGCATGCCGAAAAACATCAAAATGATATTTAATCACAAGAAAACACCCTAATTATTATTCTTGAGTTGTATGAGAAGACGACATGTCATTCGGACATGCGGTTTGCGCAGCATGACTGAATATACATTTTTTAGGTGTTTGGAACGCCTGAAAAACATGCGTGGGGTCCTTGATACCATCCTAACGGCCTTGTATTTAAATGAAATTGGACTAAAACGGAGGGTGGCTGAATTATGAAATGGTCAGTCAGAAGGCATGTCAATCGGAGGTGTCGTGTGACCGCGGTGGCCGAAAATGCACTCGGTGGGTTGTAAATGGCCAAAACATGTGTTTAACTATCAAATGCATTTAAAACAAATTCATATTGTGTTTATACTTTAGAAAAACGATACATGGGTCATTTTTGATGTGTATGAATCAACCCCACCTCAATATGAGGTGCATCGTGGCTGACACCACTCAAAGTGTCACTCTTTTGTTTAAAATGGACATCATTTTAAGTGAAAAGAACAACTGTCATACATAAAACCATCCAGACGCTTTCAAATTCTATTGAAACTTTAGGAAAACAATGCATTGTTCATATGTAAAATGTAGAAGTCAACCCCACCTCAATCATAAATGTGTTGTGGCCGGCACCACTCAAATTTTCTCGCTTTTGTTTAAAATGAACATCATTTTAAGTGAAAAAAACAATTGACATATGAAAAACTGACCAAATGCATTCAGATTCTATTTAAAATTAAGGAAACCAATCCATGGGTCCTATGTGAAATTTATGAGTCAACCCCGCCTCAATCTGAGGCATGGTGTGGCCGAAACCACACAAAGTGTCTCTCTTTTGTTTAAAATGGACATCATTTTCATTGTAAACAACAACTGACATACAAAAAAATGACCAAATGAATTTGGATTCTATTGAAACATTAGAAAAGAAATCAATGGGTCATATGTGACATGTATGAGTCAACACCATCTCAATCTGAGGGCTGGTGTGGCTGACACCACTCATATTGTCTCACTTTTATTTGAAACGGACAGGATTTTATGTGAAAACAACAACTAGCATATGAAAAAATCACCAAACGTATTCATATTGTGTTGATACATTAGAACGACAATTCGTGGGTCGTATGTGACATGTACGAGTCAACCCCTCCTCTTTCTGAGGCGTGGTGTGGACGACACCACTCAATGTGTCTCACCTTTATTTGAAATGGAAACCATTTTAAGTGAAAACAACAACTGACATACGGAAAACCAACCAAACACATTCAGATTTTGTTGATACATTATGACAACAATCCATGTGTCATCTATGATGTTTATGAGTCAACCCCGCCTCAATCTAAGGCACGGTGTGGCCGATATCACTCTAAGTGTATGTCTTTTGTTTAAAATGGACATCATATTAATTAAAAACAACTGGAATACAGAAACCCAACCAAACGTATTCAAATTATATTGATACATTATTTTGGGGTTATTAGCTTCTAATTTATAAATTCAATTGTGTATGTGTTGTAGAAAATGAAATTATGTATGTGTTCTTAATTTTGTATAACCCACCCCCCTAGACACCCCCACCCTCATGGACAGACCCTCTCCCCTGGACACCCCCACCTCCCGGGACACCCCCAACCACTTGTATGTCATATTATATATGAGTTATATATAATTCATAATTATCTATGCAACATAATTAATTTTTTTTGTGTTATTGATTCATAATTCAGAATTCATTGCATAATTCATTCTGCATGTATTCAATTGAGAATTCAATTATGAATTCTATATGGAATAGGGTAATTGGGTTCATATACATTATTATAATTTTGGTACATTCCATGGTTATAATAGTATCTTTTTTTATGTTCTTTTGTGTGCTATAGCAGGTGTTTTTGTTGCTGTTAAGAGTGTATGCAGGTGTGTAGTTGAGTGTGCTGTAGAGGAGATTTTAGGTGGTTGGGCTGTGAAATTCTGGTAATACACTATACCACCGGTTTACTACTGTAGATATTTTTACCAATGGTTTTAGTAAACCATTGGTAAAAAATGGAAATAATCCTATATACAAATGGTTATTTAAACCATTGGTAAAATAGGATTACACTATCAGTATTGCCAACGGTTTGTAAAACTGTTGGCATTACTCCAATTACTATGCATTTCCCAACAGTTATACAAATACTATTGGTAATGGGATACTGCCATGCCTTACATTCCAGCAGTTTTCCAAACCATTGGTATACAGTATACCAACAGTTTGGCGGCCTTTACCAACGGTTTGAAACCGTTGGTAAATGCTTAATTTCCAGAAGTGAGAAAACCTAGAATGTAGTTTGATCTCCCCCCTGCTTGAGGATTCAATCTGCCTCCCCTATATTTTTCCCCCTTCTTTGTAAAATCACACCTACACCGGGAAAACATGTATCCGAACTAATCCTAAACACGATCCAATATTCTACCTACTAGTCTGTTGTGGGGAAGGTATGTCCTTCATAGATATTAGTGGTAGACCTAATAGCCTTACATTTATATGATGTCATAATTTCTTATAAAACATCCATATATAGACAAAATAATATTAAGAATGAAACTCCACCATGGGATTCAAAAAAATGGGGCTTCTATGTACCAAAATTCAACACTAAAAACATTTATACAGACCATGGTTCTAATATGGTTAACCCTTTTCCTGGCTACTCTTCCCATTATATCATTGTCGATAACTATCATAGTGAGACTTATTACATCCTAATGAAGAGTTCCTAGATCATCTAGTTAAAACTACCAATCGACTAATTAGGTCCACCCATAGGTTTCCTTCCATGACGATATGCCGATTCTTCACATCCACAATTCAACATAAGTCAATTAAATTCACCTATGTCCTTATATTATAGAAAGGACCATCCTAGAAATATCTAACCCATGTGACCTCATTGACTGCTTTATATAGCGAAAAACACTATAGGTTAGTGAATCATTCAATGTTTTCAATTGCTCACATGCCCTCTATTATAAGATACATGAAATAACAAGCCCACTCATCCCATAATATCTATATATAAGAGTCTATTAAGAACATTTCCTTGAAATAAATCTAGGATAACTCCTCTTGATGCTCGAAAAGCACTAGAAATTCCCTTTAACTCTTATATGGAACTAAAAGCATCTAAGCATCTATCTTCTCCCTATAATCCATAGGTTTTACATGGTTAATAAAGATCATCTAGACTGACTTGATACAAAACTCAACTACTAGGGGTTCCTCCCTCCCTATTGAACATAGGTGGATTCTATAGTTAAGGCTCCATTTTCAATAGAGACATCGATGGTACAAAGTAGACAATATACCTCTTCCTATATCAAATGAATCTCTAAAAATGTTGTGTAGCTAGTTGTCCATCCGATTCCCTAGATCTATAGGAAGTTCATGCTCATATGCATTATGAGTGTATTGTTTTACACTCTCCTAATGCACAATCTAAATATGTCTAGAGAGAAGTTAATCTAAATAGATTAACAAACTCTTTAGAAAAGAGATTACACAAAAAGGTCTACCTCAATATGGGAATATGGTATAGAACCACATGCTCAAAGTTCTTATACACTATGATTATCATGTTAATTTTGAAATGATAACAATTTTTATTCATTCCCTTTTATCATGTATATCAAGGGTTTCCATTTCCCCAATCATATAGTATGATACTTCAAATGCAATAAATATGTCTTTAGCAGGAACAATTCATGTCATTATATATTCTTAAATTCATATCCTAATGCATCTATAGTTATCTTATTCTATAGAATCACACAAATAAAAATCACAATAAATAGTAATATTAAAACATAAGTGAATCACTTGTGCAGAAATAACATCAACCATAATAAGATAATTGTATGAACTAAAATCAAATCCCAGGGATCTTAGAATTTATCCCACACATGGGTTAGATAATACCATGAAAAAACACATTACCATGCCTCAAAATATCAGTTTCATTTATAATATTCCCAAATAGTAAATAAACTACAAATTAACATGATCCTTTGATACAACTTTGTAACATCTTTAACTTAGGTTTCCCTCACATTATAGATGTGACCTCCAAAACACATCATAATACACATGTGGTTTCTGACTAATAGTGAGGGTGTCATGAATATAATGGGGAAACTATACTCTCTTATATAGAGTTTTAGTAACAAATAATAATAATCGATTGGTATAAATAGCTGCAAAATATAAAAAAATGATAGGTAACTCAATCAGAAATAAAGGCCAAAATCAAGCAATACAATAATAACAAAAAAATCAACATTAGGATAAAATGTATATAAATGAAGTTCTAAATTTCATGAAAATCATCTAATGAAATGAAAATATAAAATAATCCAAAAAACCCCAGTCCTAATCCCTATGTTAGTTCCATATACAAACACAAACCCATCAATCCAATAACAATCAACAATAAGTTCCCTTAACCATATCCATACCTATATCCATGAAATATGTTTAGGTACCAAATTGGGGCCAAGAAAAATGTGAATGTACAACTAATTAGGACACCACAAATGGTGTATAAAAACATATAGTTTTAGAATATAGTGTTTTAAAAAATTATTTAACCGTTGGTGTCAGTTCAAAAAACTTATAAAGTACAAGAAATATACTATCAACAATGGGTTCTTGGTTGACACCTAGGCTCATTCAAACCTGATTCAACTCCATGCCAGAAGTATCAATCTGGTGGAATATCCTAATGAATAAGGTTGAATCTATAGTACCATTTCATGTAACATTCTATTAGATCCTTCTCTAGAGAAAACAAGTATCTTTCCCTCATGCATGAAAGAATATCCCCCTAGGCATCCCTTGATTATGCATATTACACTCAAGTGGTTTATATCCCATGTTTCTTAACCTCATGTAGTATTGAATATAATGAATCTTATCCTCATATGGGGGTGCAGTCATGCACCTTACCCTTAGGTGTCACATATGGTGATCTCTTGTACCAAACTTATGAATAAGTCACAACAAGGCAATAACTCATCATGTAATTTAACATCTGACCCTTAGGCATTTGCCAAAAAATGTTATATCAAGAAAAATAATAAGAATGTAAAACACAGAACCAAGTACCAAAAATTCCATACATTTTATCATAATCCATAATTTTCAATTTAACACATTTCCACTAGTCAAGGAATTTTATTCCATAATTTAAGGCTTCCAATTATAATAAAAATTGACATGAAAAATATTTAATTTATAATTTAGCCCAATGATTGTAACATGACACTATAAAAATCTACATATCATCATATTCATAAACCAATCAAATTACATTCCAATTTGATTATTTTATCCCAAGAGATTCTATTTCATGGGATCACCAAAATTCACATGTTATGAAAAATCATAATATTAACACAAAAGTCCACCAATTTCAAATTATTCTTACATTACTGCAAAAATAGCATTTAAAAACATAAAAAATGCCTTTATCAATTCTAGAAATGTGTTAAATACATGAGAGAGGATAAAATTCGTTGTCTATTATCAGTTCTTTTAAAAGCACTGATAAAGTAAAATTCTATGAGATCTTTAATTTAGCACTGCTATTGGAACCACTTATCCGATCCTAAAAAAAGATTTGAAAAATTTTACCTTTTTTCATGCTTATTAAAGTGCTGATAAAATAACTTTTATCAGTTTTTTATAAGCACTAATAATGGGACATACTGTAGTGTTATATAACAACACACTAAATCACCACTACAATGTGTTGTAACAACACACCATAACTTGAGAAACACAACAGATATCAATAGAAATAAGTACCAATGAAAGATTTCAATTAAATGAAATTTAGAACACAACAAAAACACTATATTATACATATTGAAAGCATTGGTTAATAAAATTACATAAATAACAATCATTACATAAAATCAAAAATATTAATATTCCTATATCATTTATTCGTGACCCCGCTTATGAAATTTCTGATAAAATCACCAATGATCTATAAACAGAATACACTTGTATAAGAATACAATTATTATTTTACTAATAATATAAATTAATGAATTAATAGTAAATTTTAATTTTACCAAAATTCATGCACTTTATAAATAAAATGATACAGAAGGAGTCATACTGGCAACACTATGCATTAAATTGTGGTGTGGCTGATTACAATAAGTCTCAAATGACATGTGGATATTTTTTAAAAAGTATAAATACAATCTAAATGTGTTTTCTTCATTTTGAGTATGCCAATAATATATTTTTTAACAAAAATGACTTTTTAAACTAGAAACACAAGCTTTTGACTAATTATGATCACATTTTCTGTCAGTCTATTGTGAAGCAGATTCTTACATGTCAAAAATGACTTATGAATCATTTTCCTACATTATCAAAAAAATATTAATGCATTTGATTGGTTTTTAGTGAGTTACACTTTTTCAACAAAAATGTTGATTTTAATCTAATAACGGAAACTTTGAGTCATACCACGAACATTATAGATCATATTTATTTGAGGATCATTACTACAAATCCAAAATGGAATACAGATATTTATAGTAAAGTATCAAATAAATCCAAAGGATTTCCCTCATATTTGAGTAGGATAGTTGTCCATTTTACTAAAATTGATGACAATTTTAAATAAAGAGATGCACATTGAGCAATAGAAGACACATCGTACGTCGTATTGAGGTGCATCTTATTCCTAAACATCTCAAACAAATTATCTATAATTTTCCTAATGTTTAAAAACATTCAGAATTTTTTTTCTATGTTTTGTGTAGGTCACTTCAATTTTATACTAAAATGTAATTTTAAAATTGAAATATACACTTTGACTCATACTAATAACATTGAGTATCGGATTGAGGTTATGCTGGTTACTATACATCACTGACAAATTATGGATAGTCTTTATAATGTATTTAAAAATGTGATTTCATTTACATGGTTTTGAGTAGGTTAGTTGGCCTTTTTACAAAAATTAATGACAATTTTAAATAAAAATATGCACATTGAGTCATACCGGTCACACTGTGGATCAGATTTAGGTGATACTAATTCCTATACATCCCAAATCACATATATATAATTGTACAACTGTTTCAAAAAATATTAAATTTTTCTTTATTTTGATTACCAAACCAGTCTTTTTTAATTAAATGACATTTTAAATTTTAAAAACAAACCTTACCTTATACAGATCACATTTTGTATCATATTGTCCTAGAAATAATTTCTAATTCTCAAAAATGACATATGTATTGTTTTCATAAAGTATTTAAACAATGTGAATGTTTTTTTCTTGGTATCGAGTATTTTAGTTGTCCTTTTTACTAAAATTGATTTCAATGTTATATAAAAACCAGTACATGGAGTAATACCAGTTACATCATGCATAAAATTTAGGTGAGACTGATTCATACACATCCCAAGTGACTTTTGGATAATTCTCGTAATGTATCAAAATAATCTAAATGTGATTTATTAGTTTTGAGTGTGTCACTTAACTTTCATACTAAAATGTCATTTTAATATTTATTCATGTGCATTGACTCATACCGATCACATTGTGTCATAGATTGAGGTTAATATAATTCCTTGACATTATAAATGAAATACATATCATTTTACTAAATTATATAGACAATGTGAATTCATTCTATTGGTTTTTATTTGGTTTGATGGCCTTTTTAAAAAAATGATGTTAATTTTAAATAAAGACATGCACATCGAGTAATACTAGTCCCACCGTGTGTTAGATTGCGGTGTAGATTATTCATGCATGACTCAAATCACCTATGTATCTTTTTCCTATAGTACCGAGGAAATATGAATATGTTTGTTCGGTGTTGATTATATTACTTTTCTTCTGTACTAAAATGTCATTTTTTAATAGAAACACACACTTTGACTACTTCTGATCAAATCATCTATCTATTTTATATGAGGTTGATTCCTAAACATAAGAAATGATTTACAAATTGATAATATAAATTATCTAGATAAATATGAGTGCATTTTCTATATTTTCAATGTGTGGCACTTTTTAATGTCAAATATCGATTTAAAACTAATAATGGACACCTTGAGTCAAATCAAGCACATCATGTATCAGATTATGGAGCGATTAATTTTTACACATTAGAAATGACTTCTGTATATTTGAATTAAATTATTAAAATAATATGAATATGTTAGTTCAGTTTTGATCATGTCAATTTCCTTTTTTACTAAAATTTGTTTCAATTTAAAATAGAAAGATGTGGATGGAGTCTTACAGGTCACATCGTGTGTTTGGTTGAGGTATGGTTGATTCTTATACATTTCAAAGTCACAAAAAATCCTAAATATAAATGATAACATGATTAATATTGAAATTATTTATCTAACTACCATCACTGCATGAAAAATATTGAACAAACCACATCAACTCAAAGAAAAGAATCAAACTATATAAGGGAATAATTATTGGTTGTAACAATAAAAAGAATTTAATTAAACATATATATATATATAATAATACAGTAATTATGTAAACAATTATTTTATTATGAAAATTTCAGGATTACCACTACAATTGAGATATGGAGGAATCTTAAAGGAAGGTGATACATGTCAACACTACATGGGTGAATAGTTTTTAGGGAGAGAAACTCTATGAAATTTTTGTTGCAGAATGGCATGAAAGATGGAAAAAGAACCCCAAATAAAAAAACCCACCATTATAATAAAATTATTATTATATGAGAAACACTGGGAAAAAATAAATGAAACATAAATATGAAACAATACATTAATTTTATAGACACTGAATGTACTGTGAAAACATCAATATTACCTCTTTAAATGAGTATAGGAGGCATAATTTCTCTTACTATAATGTATGTGAAGGTAAAATGAAATAAAATGATAAATTCACCCCTATTGGGATGAAATAATGGAGAGGATGTATATGGATGTTTCATTGTAGAAAGGCAAGAATGTTGGATAGAGAACCCAAAAAAAAAGAATCAACCTCTATAAGAAAACAATTATTATGTGATTAATACTAAAAAGAAATAAATTGAACATAAATATAAAATAACAAATTAACTATATGGACAAGTATTTTACTCTAAAAACCTCATGATTAAATTTTTGATCGAGTATATATAGCATCAATTTTCTTATGGAAAAGTCATGATACATGGATATAAATTTTCTAAAATAAACAAACTCTTTATGGAATAATGTAAATTAGATCATTCGCCATTAAATAATTTTTTTTGTAAATTAGATAAAATATATCATAACATTACCTTTACACATTTCCATAGGGTTTCCTTTATTACAGTTTTCTTCTTTCGAGGGATTGCTAATATCATCATCTGCAGAAGACATTCTCTGTATGAGTAGTCAATCATATAATTTAGATTATGTAAATGTAGTAGATAACATATAATATTATGCTGAAAAACTTAATATTATAAATATAAATTTTCCTTCCATTTTTCTTTCAATCCTTTTATAATGTTTTCAATGATTTTGTTCCTATATCAATAATCCAGACCCCCTCTTTGTGGTTCTATCAAATGTACAAGACATTACCTACATTGGAACTGACATGAAATAATTGTGATGCCCCAATGATTGGTTCATCTAAATTTTAATTTTCATATGACTCAATATTTGTTGTATTCCCTAGTATAATAATCGAACTATTATTATTTGATTCATCAAAAACATAAAATTCATGCACTACTTGTGATACCATTTTCAAAACCTCCTCTTTTTCCCCATCCACATTGATATTCATGATAAAAATCCCATTCCATCAACTTTCACTCCATTGATATTTTCAACCCATTTTCAATGGTAAATCATCACTTGAAATGTTGTATAATCAAACTCTTTTATCAGTTTGATAATTACAAAATACAATATATATTCATAAAATGGGTTTCTATCCTGGGAACCAGATATGTGCATCTCTTCATCCACGAGCATAACACCACTATTTTGCATCATTCTAATGTCATCATGTTCTTTTTTTATAGAATTTATAAATAGTGATTACAATAAAAGTGTAATATATAAAAAAAATTTCAGTCATTGGGGTAGCCAATAATGTCATTTGACAATTGATTTCATATTTTCAGATTACTCAATATAAATTTGATCTCTAAACCATTCAAGAAACTGTTTATTGTGTGTATTTGATATCCATTATTCATCCATTTATATATTCCAATATCTAAGAATATCATTTTGGGATTTAAATTATGGACCAAGATATTCATTGTTATGTAATATGTAATGATGTTCTTGATCCCGCTCTGTAAATGTAATTCAAAAAACATCTCTTTTATAGATCCCTTCACCCATAAGGGGTCTATTCTGATAATACATTGGGAGACCAATGATTTCTACATCAGATATTTAATTGATACATAATTCAATATCTTCTTCAACCATATATATTTCTATAATAAAACCTTTTGGAATACTTTTTTCTATGATATACCCTTTTAAAAAATTCATATATAGTTCAATGGAGTACATCCATCTTCAATGGACATGACCATATAATTTATCCTCTCTAAACAAGTGAACCATTTGGTGGACTATCATATAAATGAATGATAATGGTATGAAGATACATAATTCTCATAATATGGCTACGATATCCTAATTCATTATTGTAAACATCATTGGGTTGAAGACATAAATGCATATGGATTTGAAAAAGAAGCACAGTCTAATTAATGTTTGTCATTGTAATGCCCCGAACCAGTTACCCAGAGTCGGTGCATTATTGCGTAACATTGGCATGATCACAAAAGATCAAGTCTTGAAAGACCGATTAGTTTAGTATCCTTGGAAACATTAGATACATTCATAAGTCCTACATTACATCATAAAGTAAAAAAAACTACAATAAAATGGTCTTCATAGTCCACACTCATATCCCTTTCTGACTATCCCTGCAGGTCAATCATAAAATACTTCTTCACATCCTTGAAAATATTAAAACATTGAAAGGGGTGATCTCAGATGCTCAGTAAGGATATCAATATAGCGGAAGCTTCCATAAAAAACATAAACAATTAAGGGAATGTATAAATAAAACAAAAGCCTTTTAAACTTGAACTTCAACATAATATGGAAAAATTAAAATGAGATAATGCCATTTACTTATTCACACGGATAGTCTACTGGTCGAATAATCACATGCAATATCAATTACCACTTTCATAATGATGGAATGCATAATGCCAGACTATCATAACCACGTAGCCAAGGCCTCATGCCAAGACTACAAATATAATTTTTTCAAGGTCTCATGCCAAGAAACTAGTTTGTCTCATGAGACCTTCCAATGCATCGAGGATCTATAGCGGGCTCCACCCGTCACTTATTTAGTCCAATTCATTCTTCATATGAACAGGTTTAAACATATCATAAACCATAATATAATCGTATCACATAAAAAATTAATAAAGGAAACATAAAATTTCCACTTTTTAATCACAAGATTTCAATAAAAAAACATTGATATAATTAAAAAAATTTCATAACCATTTTCAATACCAAAATAAAATATAATTAAAACATTGTATTTATTTTTCATTTAAAAAAAGATATGGCTTGTAGATGAAGCCGAAACTCAAATAATTGTCACGACGGTGGAGAAGTCATTGTCTCCGCATATGTAAGAAAAAAACATTCCTTTTTTCATTTAGTAAAAATTCATTGTATAAAAATATTCTTTTTGAATAAACATAAAAGTCAAAGGGGTTTATACACCATATACAATAAAGTTGTGTATATAATAAAACATGCCTCAATGAAAGGAGATTGAGACGAAGCCACTTACAAAGATCATTTTTTAAAATAATATAGATATATTATGTGTATACACAATAATTAAACATAAATAAAGTACAAATACAAGATAGAACAAAATAATATCATGTCATAATTTGAAAGTTGGAGATTAACACAAAGAATGGAAATTGGGTTAAGAAGTTCCCTTACCTCGTGTCCGACTTGACTCGATCGTTATTTAAACTCATGAATAATAAACTATAGTTAATCTATACTTTGTTAACAACCTATTTCAAGTTCATTATCCCTTTTATATCCCTTAATACCATGTTATAAAAATTATGTAGTCATTTACGTTAATAACGGTCGTTTTGTCGATCTTTGGTACTTGAGTCAATAATAAACTTCTTATAGTTACAAGTTGTTCATGTGGTAGAATATAAATTATCTCCAGAATTATATTCATGATTTAGATATCATATATATCATATATATGGAGTATATACATTCATTCATAATATTACGTAACATTTAGAGTTAAAAAAATGAAATGCACCGTTCATGGAGACGGTAAGCCGTACGTACGCATGAACGCTACTTTCATTTCTATTTCATATTTAATGGAAATAAATAATAATGATATAAAGTTTTATTATAATTCCAGTATAATATAATATATAATATCACTTACCCATCCTTTATACATCCCATATATGTCATTAATGATTCAAATCACTTTGAGGGGGCGGTAGTCCGCATTTCCTAAAATGAAATTATCGCGTTTACCCATAATGGAAATATTAAAGGTATGCCATAAATGAAAAATACATAATCATAAGGAAAACCAAAACATAATATATATCATATATAAAAATACTGTCATCATAATGGCCACCATTAGAGGTGTTAAAAGAATATTGAAAAATCATCATTTCGTGAGATAGTATTTCGCCACACACAGAAACAGTATGTTCTTTAACCATTAGATGATGGTGTGTGTAAGTGTAAATAAAATTCTTCTCATAAAAAAGTCCAAGTATATTGGAGATACTGATGTTGTTACAAAATAAAGAAATAAAAATAGTTTAAGGGGTTGGAGAAGCAAAATAAAACCAAATAACATAAGAGAAGACATTACCTTAAAATCGGGTAACTCTTTTTAATTTGAGCCATAGGCTTCCTAGGGAAGACTCCTGCCCAACGTGAGGCTTATAGGAGTAAGATAGGGAAGTTGGGAGAGTATTTGAGCAGAGTTTGGATGAGCCAAATGGCTTTGATGATATGAATAAGGTGGTAGTGGTGGGGCCTTTTATAAGAGAAGAGGAGGGGCACTCTTGGAAAGTAATGAAATGTTACTTTATTATATAATGAGTTTCAGATTTTAAAGGTCCCAAACTTATATATTTCGAGGATAAGGTGATAAGGGTTAGAAATCTACTCATACAATCGGATTTTGACAAGTGTAATTCTTAGATTTTACATTATCCTTCCATTTTATTAAAATCGTTAATTAATGAGGTAATCGATGCATCATCATGGTGTCATTAAAAATATAATATATTTAATGTCTAAAAATTATAAAAAAATAACCATGGTGTAGGAAATATTTTTATATTTCCAATTAATATTTATGGTGAAAAGGTTAACATATATAACCCCATGTAATAATTTTTTTTAGTAAAACAACATATGTTTGTGACAATTTTATTTTTACTTTAAATAAAAAGTTATTATTGTCCTTTTCTTACCCAAGTGGCTCCATGGGGTCCCCAAGTTGACCCATGGATTTTATTGGTCAGCCATGACTCATCCAATAGGGGTAGGGCAAGTGTGAAGGTATTTTCATATTTTTATAATATCTTTTTACCTTAAAGTTTACTAGTTCCCTTTAATCGAGATTAATAAAACTTAAAGGTTACTATTCACCAAAAAAATATTTTAATTCCATTAAACTGAATTTTACATCCTAATGACAACCATGTATGTGGGATATTTGAAAATCAAATCACAGAAGTGGTAATGTTTCATTTAAATGAAAAATCAGTTTTTAACTACCACTTAGTGGTTTCACTATTCATCAAAAATTGAAGTTTTTCAGAACAATGCCAAAATTTCACCCTAAGCTATAATTGATATCCCGGATTCAAAAATGATGTCTATTTTAAAAAATTACAAACATATAAGTCGCATTAATTAATTTTATAATTAATTCCCTCTTTCACAACAAATAGCGTGTTTTTCAGAAATAATATATATCAAAAGATTGATAATTGTTTATGTCCAATTTCAATGTGATATTAATTATAATGAACACCATTGGATAAAATTGTAAAAATATATTCTAATTTTACTTTAAAACCAGTCAATAGTATAATTTATCACTATAAATTATTTTGATTAAACAAGTTGTTTTTAAGTATTTTTCACTATTCATAAAAAAAATTGGATGTTCTCATAAAAATACCAAAAATTCATCATAGGATAATTTCGATATTCCGAATCCAAAAATGATGTCCATTTTGAAAGATAAAATTTCAAAAATTAGGTATTACTATTCGTAACGGCTACTTTGGTTGGTTGTGGTGTGTGTTAGAACTCGACGTTGCATACAACACATGCTACTGTATTATTCAAAGAGAAGTGTACAGTGGAAGCTTGGGGTATTACATTCTCCCCTCCATCAAATAATTTCATCCTCAAAATTTCATATAATATCACTATATAAAAAGACTTGGGTGATTCTTCATCATAAGTTTCTCGGGTTCCCACATTTCCTCCTCCATCTTATGGTTTCTCCATAGAACTTGTACCAGACGAGTCGTCCGGTTTCTCAGCACTTGTTCTCTTGTATCAATAATCCCGACGGGCTCTTCGTAATAAGACAGATCGGGTTCCAGTTCTAATTCCTCATAGGTGAGTACATGGGTCAGATCAGGAATGTATTTTCTCAATAGTGATATATGGATTACATCATGAACTTTGGAGAGACTTGGTGGCATTGCCTAACGGTAAGCTACAGCCCCAATTCGTTCTAGAATTTCGAAGGGTCCGATGTACCTGGGACTCAATTTACCCTTCTTATCGAGTCATATAACTACCTTCCATGGAAATACCTTCAAGAAAATATGATCTCCTACCTGAAATTCCAAATCCTTCCTTCGGTTGTCGTCATGGCTCTTCTGCCTACTTTGAGCTGCTTGGATGTGGTTTTGAATTACATTCACCTTTTCTATCATTTCCTCCACCAGTTCGGGGCCTACAAGTTTTCATTCACCAACGTCATCTCAACAGGTTGGTGTGCGACATCTCTTTCCGTATAACACTTCATATGGTGCCATCTGAATACTTGAATGGAAGCAATTTTTATAGGAAAATTCTACCAGAGGTAAATATTGATCCCACATTCCTTGAAATTCATGTGAGCATGATCTCAACATGTCTTCTAAGGTTCTAATTGTTCTTTCTGATTGTCCATGTGTTTGAGGGTGGTAATCAATGCTCAAACGAAGATCAGTATCCAATTCCTTCTAAAGACATTTCCAGAATATTGATGTAATACAAGGATCACGATTCGAGACAATCGATAGGGGTACTCCATGAAGTCTCACAACTTCATTAATATATAGTTTTGCTAGACGTTCAAGTGGTAGATCTTCCCTTATAGCATGAAAATGTGCTGACTTCGTGAGACGATCAATAATGACCCATATTGCGTCATTCCTTCTTGGATTCTTTGGTATTCCCATGACAAAATACCTCATAATATTATCCCATTTCCACTCAGGTATGGGAAGAGGTTGCAATACTCCACCAGGTAGTTGCCTTCCAGCTTTCACTTGTTGGAAAACCATACATCTTGACACAAAATTAGCAATCTCCCTCTTCAAGTTGTCCCACCGAAAATGTCCCTTTAAATATCTATACATTTTGGTTCTCCTAGGGTGTATAGAGAAATTGGAACTATGAGAATCATCCAACAATTCCCTCTTTAAATCAGGTATATCGGGAACACAATGTCTCCTCCCAAATTTTAAAATTCCATATTCATACACAAAGTCACTCAATCTCCCATCATTCAAAGCTTTAATCTTCTTTTTCAACTCTTCATCATTGGCCAAAGAACACTTTATCCTTTCTAGTAAAGATGGTTTGGAAACCATTTGAATTTTTTTTATGTTTCACCCTCCATGGTGATTCCCATATTCATCATTACTAGATGCATGAAAATAGGATCCCTTTCCACTCTCATAATGTTCAAAATTCCATGATCTTATCTACTCAAAGCATCTGCAACATTATTTTCCTTCCCTGGGTGGTAGTGTATCATGCAATAATAATCCTTAAGTAGTTTAAGCCATCGCCATTGCCTCATGTTGAGTTCTTTTTGTGAGAAAATATATTTCAAACTCTTTTGATTGGTATATATCTCACATTTTTCACCATAGAGATAATGTCTCCATATCTTCAAGGAAATGATTACGGCAGCTAACTCGAGATCATGAGTAGGATAGTTCTTCTCATGAATTTTTAGTTGTAGTGATGAATAGGAAATAACCTTATCATTCTGCATAAGGACACAACGAAGTCCTTTCATTGATGCATCACTATAAATAACGAACCCATCATTCCCTGATGGTAGAGTAAATATAGGAGCATTGACTAGTCTTCTCTTCAGTTCTTCAAAACATTATTCACACTCTTTTTTTAAGACAAATTTAACCCCATTACGTGTGAGCTTCGTTAATGGGTTAGTCAATCAGGAAAAATTATAGAAAAAATGTCGATAATAACCTGCCAAACCAATAAAGTTGTGTACCTCAGTTATACTTGTTGGTGCTTTCCATTCTTTGATTTCCTTGGTCTTAGAAGGATCAACGGAAATTCCATCCTTAGAGAAAATATGGCAAAGAAAATAAATCTCCTAAAGCCAGAATTCAAACTTACTAATATTCTCATATAATTCATGCCTTCTAAGAGACTTCAAGATAATGCGCAAGTGATTTTCATGATCTTCGTAACTTTTGGAATATACCAATATATCATCAATAAATACCACCAAAAAATCATCAAGATATTACTTGAAAACTCTATTCATTAGATCCATGAATACAGAGGGTTCATTAGTCAATCTGAAAGGCATTACTGTAAACTTGTAATGCCCATATCTTGTTTGAAATGCTGTCTTCGGAATGTCTTCCTTCTTCACACACAACTGATGGTATCCATATCGAAGGTAAATCTTTGAAAAGTATTGATCTCCATGCAATTGGTCAAAAAAATTATTAATGCGGGGTAGGGGATACTTGTTCTTTATTGTTATAGCATTGATCTCCCTATAGTCAACGCACAACCTCATAGATCCATATTTCTTCTTAACAAAAAGGAAAGGGGCTCCCCATAGAGAAACAATAGGGTGAATAAATCACTTATTACTCAATTCCTCAAGTTGTTTCCTTAGTTCAACTAATTCCATGGTGTCCATTCTATAAGGGGACTTTGATATAGGCCTTGATCCAGGAATTAAATCAATGGAAAACTCAACTTCTGGTTCTGGAGGATGTCAAGGTAAATATTCCGGAAACACATCTACATATTAATTCACAATAGGTACATCCTCTATTTGAACATTCCTTTCCTCTCCCTTATTAATTTCATTCTCTTCCTCACCAAAATTGTATTTAGTTGAGCTACTGGGGGTGGATCTAAATAAGAATTAGGTGGTGACGATTCTTCTCTAAAAATAAGGTGTTCATTATCATCATCATCAAAAATCATAACATCCTTCTTCTTATAATAAATCCATGCACCATAGTCCGAAAGACAATCCATACCATGGATTATATCAAACTCAATCATAGGTGTGACAATGAGATCAGCGGATAAAGAACATTTATGTGCTCTAATGGGGACTGATTCACAAAACTTTATTGCAATGATACTTCCCTTATGAGTTTTGACTGACAATTCTCTTGTTATATCAAATTGGAAATATCTAATTTTCATAGAAAACTGGGAAGATATGAAACAATGTGATGATCCCGAATCAAATAATGCATTTTCTAAACTTGAGGAAACAATTAAATTACCTGCCACCACATCTTTTGGAGCTTCAACCTCAGCAGTAGTGATAGCTTAGGCTTGGCCTTGTTCCCCTGGCCTCTTCTGAGTTAAGTTTCCCTGACGCTTTGGACATTCATTTGCATAATGTCCCATATCTCTACAAATATAGCTTTCCACATTGACAACAACTTCCATTCCCTTGCAATCATGAGCATGGTGGCCTTTTTCACCACACTTATAATATACCCCAATTCACTTCAAGCAAGTACCGGGGTGTTTCTTCCCACATTTACCACATGACTGATATTCAACTTTTCCCTTCTTCCCCTTATTTCCATTTCCAGATTGATTGGAGGATCTCTTCTTTTCTTGATTTTCTTTAAAGTCATAAGATTAGAGAATTACTTTTCCGTCTTGATTGCACACGATACAATATCTTCGTATGACGAGAAGGTTTGTGAGACTAATGATCGACAGAGAAATGGTTTTTACCCATCAAAGAATCGATCAATCTTACTTCTTGGGTTACGTATATAATCTGAAGCATGCCTCGCTAACCTTGTAAAGTTATCCTCATACTTTTCGACATTCTCATCCTCCTTCTGCCTCAGACTCGGAAATTGCCCTTCCATATCTGCTCGATGGTCATGTGGAATGTATTTTTCTAAGAATATTTACTTAAACTCCCTCTATTCCATACTTGATACTTCTTCATCTTCCTTTGTGCTATGAATCAGGGACCACCATTGATCGACATCTCTAGTGAGGTGGTAGACTGCCATGACAACCTTCTCCCTTTTGCTACTCCTCAAGGCATGTAATATTTCTTATAAGGAGTTTATCCATTGTTCAGATACTAATGGATTTGTACCCCCATTAAATGTTGGCGGTTATTGCCTCATGAAGCGGTCTAACATAGATCCTTCACATTGCGGATCAGGGTGCTCCATACGAGTAAGGTTATTATTCATAACCTGAGTTTGTTGTCCCAGTACGGTAATAAGTTGATCAGCACCAGTTGTATCTCCAGCTCCACAATAATTATCTTGAGCAGGAGGGAAATCCCTACACTGAGTTCGTGCATTGATACGGTTTCCATTCCTCCCACTAGGCGCCATTTCTAAACAACGGCATAAACTAGACTAGTTTATGAATTAAAATACATAATTCAATACTTGTAAAACAGAAAACATAAATTGAACTATTTATGGATATAATATATAATCAAAAAAATATTTTCTTTGAGGATGTATGTACTCATAATCCCTTCATAATGGTTTGTAAAGAAAATGATAATTATCCTAAGAATATCTCCCGGGAGTGTCGTAACCAAGAGTATAGAAAGGACCATTGTCGTTCACCAGTTCTCGTTCGAGTCTAGCTCAAAGCGGTGTTTTCTGGTTTTACCCCTAGGTACATCTGTGCCAGAGCCGCCTCTACCTGCTCGTATCCAGACAGGGATGTATTTCTCGGAAAACTCAAAAAATCTCTATAATAACAAAATTTTAGGAAGTTCTTCTATACTAATCTTCAAATTCGTTCTTAGGGATATGTTCTCTAATCAGAGTTTATCTAAATCTAGCTTCCAAGGTTTGTACTAAAGTGCCTCTGATACCAACTGTAATGCCCTGACCAAGTTACCCAGAGTCGGTGCATTATTGCGTAACATTGGAATGATCACAAAAGATCAAGTCTTAAAAGACCGATTAGTTTAGTATCCTTGGAAACAGTAGATACATTCATAAGTCTTACATTACATCATAAAGTAAAAAAAACTACATTAACATGGTCTTCATAGTCCACACTCATATCCCTTTCTGACTATCCCTGTAGGTCATTCATAAAATACTTCTTCACATCCTGGAAAATATTAAAACATTGAAAGGGGTGAGCACAGATTCTCAGTATGGATAACAATATAGTGGAAGATTTCATAAATAAACAAAAACATTTAAGGCAATGTATAAATAAAACAAAAGCCTTTTAAACATGAACTTAAACACAATATGGAAAAATTAAAATGAGATAATGCCATTTACTTTTTCACATGGATATTCTACTGGTCGAATAATCACATGCAATATCAATAACCACGTTCATAATGATGTAATGCATAATGCCAGACTATCATAACCATGTAGCCAAGACCTCGTACCAAGACTACAAATATGATTTTCTCAAGGCCTCATGCCAAGACACTATTTTGTCTCATTAGACCTACCGATGCATCGAGGAGCTATAGCGGTGTCCACCCGTCACTTATTTATTTCAATGCATTCTTCATATGAAGAGGTTTAAAAATATCATAAACCATAGCATAATCATATCACATAAAACATTCATAAAGGAAACATAAAATTTCCAATTTTCAAACACAATATTTTAATTAAAAACATTGATATAATAAAAACATTTTCAAAACCATTTTCAATACCAAAATAAAATATAATTACAACTTTGTATTTATTTTTCATTTAAAAAAAGATATGGCTTGTAGATGAATCCGAAACTCAAATAATTGTCAGGACGGTGGAGAAGTCATTGTCTCCGCATATGTAAGAAAAAAACATTCCTTTTGTCATTCAGTAAAAATTATTTGTATAAAAAGATTCCTTTTGAATAAACATAAAATTCAAAGGGGTTTATACACCGTATACAATAATGTTTTGTATATAATAAAACATGCCTCAATGAAAGGAGATTGAGGCGAAGCCCCTTATAAAGATCATTTTTTTAAAATAATATAGATATATTATGTGTATAAACTATAATTAAACATAAATAAATTACAAATTCAAGATATAACATAATAATATCATGTCATAATTTTAAAGTTGGAGATTAACCCAAAGAATGGAAATTGGGTTAAGAAGTTCCCTTACCTCGTGTCCGACTTGACTCGATCTTTATTTAACCTCCTGAATAATAAACTAGAGTTAATATATACTTTCTTAAGATCCTATTTCAAGTTCATTATCCCTTTTATATCAATTAATACCATGTTACGAAAATTATGTAGTCATTTATGTTAATAACGGTCGTTTTGTCGATCTTTGGTACTTGAGTCAAAAATAAACTTCTTATAGTTTCAAGTTGTTCATGTGGTAGAATATCCATTATCTCTAGAATTATATTCCTGATTTAGATATCATATATATCATATATATCGAGTATATAGATTTATTCATAATATTACATAACATTTAGAGGTAAGAAATGAAATGCACCGTTCATGGAGACGGTAAGCCGTACGTACGCATGAACGCTACTTTCATTTAGATTTCATATTTAATGGAATGAAATTATAATTCTATGAAGTTGTATTATAATTCAAGTATTATATCATATATAATATCACTTACCCATCCTTTATACATCCCAGATATGGCGTTAACGATTCAAATCACTTTGAGGGGGCGGTAGTCTGCACTTCCTAAAATGAAATTATCGCATTTACCCATAATGGAAATCTTAAAGGTATGACATAAATGAAAAATACATAATAATAAAGAAGTAAAAGACATAATATATATCATATATAAAAATAGTGTCATCATAATGGACATCATGAGAGGTGTTAAAATAATATTGAACAATCATCGTTTCGTGAGGCAGTATTTAGCCACCCACAGAAACAGTGTGTTCTTTAACAATTAGATGAAGGTGTGTGTAAGTGTAAATAAAATATATCTCATAACAACATCCTAGTATATTGGATATACTGGTTTTGTTACAAAATAATGGAGTAAAAATATTTTAAGGGGTTGGAGAAGAAAAATAAAACAAAATAACATAAGAGAATTCATTACCTTAAAATCGGGTAACTCTTTTTGATTTGAGCCAAAGGCTTCCTTGGGAAGACTCCTGCCCAAATTGAGGCTTCTAGGAGTAATAGAAGGATGTTGGGAGAGTATTTGGGCAGAGTTTGGCCGATCCAAATGGATTTTATGGTATTAATAAGGTGGTAGTGGTTGGGGCATTTTATAAGAGAAGAGGAGGGGCACTCTTGGAAAGTAATGAAATGTTACATTATTATATAATGAGTTTCGGATTATAAAGGTCCCACACATATATATTTAGAGGATAAGGTGATATGGGTTCGAAATAATCTATCCAACAGGCTTTGGACAAGTTTAATTCTTAGATTTTACATTATCCTTCCATTTTATTAAAATCGTTAATTAATGAGGTAATCGTTGCATCATCATGGTGTCATTAAAAATTTAATTTATTTAATGTCTAAGAATTATAAAAAAATAACCATGATGTAGGAAATATTTTTATATTTCCAATTAATATTTATGGTTAAAAAGTTAAATTATATAACCCCATGTAATAATTGTTTTAGTAAAACAACATATGTTTGTGACAATTTTATTTTTACTTTAATTAAAAGGTAATTATTGTCATTTTCTTACCCAAGTGGCTCCATGGGGTCCCCAAGTTGACCCATGGATTTTCATGGTCGGCCATGACTCATAAAATAGGGTTAGGACATGTTTAAAGGTATTTTCATATTTTTATAATATCATTTTTACCTTAAAGTTTACTAATTACCTTTAATCGCGATTAATAAAACTTAAAAGTTATTATTCAACAAAAAATTATTTTAATTCCATTGAACCAAATTTTAATTCATAATTACAAACATGTATGTTGGATTTTTTAAAATAAAATCAGAGAAGCGGTAATGTTTCATTTAAATGAAAAATCAGTTTTTTAACTACCACTTAGTGGTTTCACTATTCATCAAAAATTAAAGATTTTCAGAACAGTGCCAAAATTTCACCCTAATCTATAATTGATATCTCAAATTCAAAAATGATGACTATTTTAAAAAATTCCAAACATATAAGTTTCATTAATTAATTTTATAGTTAATTCCCGCTGTCACAACAAATAGCGCGTTTTTCAGAAACAATATATATCAAAAGATTGACAATTGTTTATGTCCAATTTCAAAGTGAAATTAATTCTAATGAACACCATTGGATAAAATTGTAAAAATATATTCTAATTATACTTTAAAACCAATCAATAGTATAATTTATCACTATAAATTATTTTGATCAAAATAGTTGTTTTTAAGTATTTTTTACTATTCATAAAAAAATGGAAGTTCTCAGAAAAATACCAAAAATCCAACATAGGATAATTTGAAATTCCAAATCCAAAAATGAAGTCCATTTTCAATGATAATATTTCAAAAATTAGGTATTACTATTCATAATGGCTACTTTGATTGGTTGTGGTGTGTGTTAGAACTCGAAGTTGTGTACAACACACACTACTGTATTATTCAAAGAGAAGTGTATCGTGGAAGCTTGGGGTGTTACAGTCGTATATTTTGAGGTGAATGCAATAGAAATAAAAAATCATTAAATCTTGAATCAAGACCAAAATGTCGTTTGATTTTTTTCCTGATAACATTGAATTAGTCATTGAAATTACATTCTTTATTTTTTATGAATACCACTATGGAACATTTATAATAGTAAGGAATTTGAAAAATTTAAATTTTTTCTGTCTGGATAGAGTGTTAGCTAATGGAGAAAGAAAATTCCACATTTTACCCTTCACTATTTCCATCTAATCCTCTATCCTCATTTCATTAAGTCTTACCTAGCCTTGATTCCATCATTATTTTATTCCGTAATATTTAGTAATGTTTCAATAACTCGATAAAATACCTTTATTTCAACATGCATGACATAATTATAATGATTGACATGAAAATAATTCTAATACGATAATGAAATCATAATTGATCTCTTCTTCCAACATGATTTTGTAAGGTTTTTCAAAAATGATTTACCAATAATAATGTCAATGTTTTTTACTCTTTTGAAAATTTCATTTACCTTTACTGGAGATGGTGTTTTACATTTTCTGATATTCCTGTTAAATGACATGGTCTAGGATCAATATTTATGTCATCGAGGTAAAAATTTATGATGTCCTAAAATCACAGTCTTCGAGGAATGTTTTAACAATTCTAAGAATGTGAATTTTTCACAAATTGGACTCCCAAAATTCCATTATTGTTATAAATAAATAAATTTTCATCTGTGGGGAAGTGATTTACCAATTGATACAAAAATACTTGAAATTGGAATTATTCACTTCTATGAACATCATACATTATAACTCATGTATCCCCCTTCAATTTTAGATCATCAATCAATGGAGAAAAATAAACATCAATATCAATACTGGGTTTCTTTGGTCTATATATAAGAATAGTCAAAATAATTTATTCACACTTCATGCATAAAATTGGTGGAAAGTTATATTTTAACAACATGATGGGACATGTACTATGAGTATTACTTTGTACACGAAATGGTTTTATTCCATTTGAATATAATTCTAGATGAACTGTTCTTGTATCATATCCAAATTCAGAAAACCCTTAATTGATTTTCATCTACTGTGAAGAATATTCCAGATATTGTAGGTTCCCATATTTAATTCTTGTATCTGTATACCATGTTATGGTCTTGTAGTTTCTTGACATCCATATACTCTTCAAATACATGTAATGATAGTAAAGTACCATAAACATTTTGAAGGACATGATTTATTATTTCTTGTATCAATATGTGCCACACTAAGGGAGTTTAATGAGTGATTAAAATTCCTTGAGATACAATTTGGAATTATTTGGAAAAGCATGTATTTATTTTGTTATCATCTACACTAAACATAACATTCATGTAGCATCAAATTTTCAACACGGTAGTTTAGTTTATTATGGTATCAAATATTTTAGAAGAAAATGAATTTTTATATAGTTGGTGTCACTCCATCCGCTTCTAGCATTCAAATTATATAACTTCAATACAGCTGACAATGTTGTGTATTTAGTATAAGTAGTATACAATTGTTTCTTTGAATATCTATTTAAATCCTCAAAAAACTTTTGAAAATCATGAATCTCATCTTCAATCTAAATTTTCATTTCATCTAGGATATCTCTATCATCTTTTAAAAATTTATTCATATCAAATGAATTATAAGCCATAGTTTCATCACAATCAATGACCACATACATTTTTTCCTCCATGTTTGTTCCAATATTTATAGCTTTCATCTATTCTATGGAAAATAAAATGTTCTTACAACTATTTCAGACTATATTTTTATTGAATATGAACAATGTAAACATATATATAGAATCTTAGAAGGGTATCCTTCGTTCTCTCTTAAAAACATAAAAAAATCATTAACTCTATCTTTATAGTCGGCTGTTAAAAGATTAGTGTGAATCCATCTTTAGTTCATATCCAAATTATTGGGATCATAAAAGCATTATTTTATACAATATATAACAAAATTAACATAGGTTATTCTATATAAAAATTTAATGTTGTACATAATTCTAATGTGGGAAACTCAACATTTGATTATTTCAATGAATTTTAGTATTTTGAAGAAAATGGGAAATTGAATTTAAGAAAATAATTAATCCACAATAAATCATTAATAAATCCCATAAATAAATAGAAATATAATATGGGTAATTAAGGAATAATTAGAAACTCAAATATGATAAACTATTTTACACCATCAACTATATTAGTGGTTTCATGGATCGAGGAATAATGCTAATGATAAAAGGTAGATAACTATCATTCTTTTTTATAGAAATTTGGTTCATATGGAATGATAGGATTAGATCATGGATCAAGGGGATTAATACATCAATGAAGGGTAATGTGGATCATTTATACTAGAATATATGATAACCTATATATTTCAAATCCATAAAAAATTTTATTGGGATTTCAGAAAATACTGGTAGATGTAATATATTCCTTATTAACATCACAATAAGTAATCCTTGAAATGTAAAGAAATGATATTTGATTTTGGTAGATATGTAAAGTTACATAAGTACATCAATTTTTTTGTGATCTAGTTTGGTGAAGTAGAATCTCATATATAGTAACAACTTCTAGAAGAATTAAAGGCACTAATGCATTATGTTATACAAAGAATATATGTTAAATTTATTGGAATCCATTATACCTAATTATCAACCACATAGAGAGAGTGAGGGTGAGAAGGATTCCTAGAGAATAACTTATGGGATACATTATATGTTTAAATAATCATGTTTTTAGTTATGTATCAGATTTGAGGATACAAGATTAGAACATGGAAAAATAGAAGATGATGAATCGTATCAATGAATACAATGATGATTGTGAGATAATGGTAGATAATAAATGATATTTCCACTAAACATTATAGGTGTCAACTAAAATATGGATAATATAATGAACCTAGACTGAATTACCCAAACAACACTAGGTTAGATCATTAAATGCCTTCTAATGCCACTAAAAGTAACTAAAATATTGTTTATTCATTGGGTGTAAAAAACCATAAATGGGATGTGGTCCCCCCCAATAAAAACTATCTATACATGAGGTTGAACTAAATTCTAGCATGAACCATGCAGACCCAAAATTTTAATTACCTAATACTAGCATACCTAGTAGAGAAACCAATATGGAAATAAATGATGCAATATCTATATAAACACAAAAACATGTCAATTATATAAACTCAATTATAGAATATATGAAATATCAAATAGAAAAAACATGATGTTAAAACATAATGTGAACAAAATGCACGATAATGATTCAAAAGGGTAAAGTTAGATGTGATAAAACATCCTCTGCTTCAAATGGGATGACTCCTTTTAATATAATCTATAAGAAAACTAAGAACAATAGTTAATTTAATAATTAACTAGATAATATGATATATATAACCAATAGAGGATCATATATCAGTCCACTAACTCAGTTTCAGAAAAATAGAATATGAAGTTCTATGTCCACTGAGGAGTCCATGAAAGGTGTCATCATATATATAATCATTAGGGAACCCCAAATTTGTGTCAAATCAGTAGTTAATAGAAAATAATATACATTAAAATTTCAACACATTTATATGAATATATTGAATAATGTATTTATTAAGAACATATAAAACATGGTAGTAAAAAAACAATGAATAAATCCAATGTTCAGTGTCAGATATATTCAGTAACTCCATTTATCGAGAGGGTTTGTACATAGGTAGGGAATCAAACAACAAATCATATATATATCACTCTATTAAATATATAAAATCAAAATATTATACAGTCACTGGATGAATGATAACAACATCATCAAAGAAGAAATAAAAAACAAAACAAAAAAATAAACAATGAAAATCATATGGCCTACCTTACCGTGTAAAAGAAAATGAAAGACCATCTTTGGAAACCCGAACTATAATAAAATAGAAGACGTCATATTATATGTTCGATCAACTCGAGGTTGTTGAGTGGCGTGATACAAGATTCGATTCACCGAGGAGGAGTAATGACAGGGGATGGATTCCATGGAAACCTTCTGAAATCACGACAGTTTCACAAATGGTTACTGTTTATTAATAGATCGGGGCACATTTATCATTGATTTTCAACAATGATAAGGGAAGTTCATTATAAAAGCTAAAAAATCACTAATGAAATCTATTTTTATCTAAAATAACGTTCTATCATTGATAAATATTCATTTTGTCAGAACATTGTTTAGTTCTGATAGAGTTGCTTTTATCAGCGCATTTTACTTTTGCGTTGATAATGGATTAATAATTATAATTTTAAATAATTTTGTAAGATATCTATACATACAAAATCAATATATATAAATATAAATGTGGTAAATATATTATAATATATATATATATATATATCATAATTCTATAATTATTTATAATAATTATAGAATTTTTTTTAAAAAAAATTCCTATCATAATATATATTTATATAATTTTTCATATATATATAAATATTTAATAAATATATATAAATACAAATATAGTAAATATATTAATTATTTAAGTAAATTTATTTTAAATTTCATAATTTTTTAAATATATATAATTATTTTATTGTAATTATATAAATACTTTTAGAAAAATAGTTATTTATTTATAATTACAAATATATAATTTTATAAATAGAGTAATTCAACATTTATAAATATATTTATTTATAAATATATTTTTACATATATATTTTTAACATTGTTAATTAATATCAAATTTAAAGAGCATAAATATTTTTTAAGATATAAATAATAATTATATACATTAATAAATATCAATATATTTAATATATATAATATAATAATATTAATTTTCATAATTATATAATTTATAAAATGTTTAGTATTTAATAACGTATAATAAATTTATTTATTTCTATCAATAATTAAATAATTACTAAAATATGTAATATTTATATTGGGAAACTCATTTTTATATTTTATATTTTTTACTTTTATCATTTTATTTATTTAGACCATTATCATCATTAAAAATGTACTGATGAAATAAATATTTTTCAGTGCTAAAAATAAATCATTGAAAACGGTTCCCTTTATCAGTTCTAAGAAGAGCATAAATAAAAGGATAAATTTAACAATTCATTCTTTAGCACTAATAATGATTCCATTTATAAACTCCTTTTTTTAGCACTGATAAATACTACAACTATTAAATGTGGGTTTTGTAATAGTGTTAGGGATCTACGATTAACCTATACAAGGTCCAATCATAGTCATTGGTTGGCACACCTCTTGGGTGATTGTATGTTTTATCTTAATATAAATGGATTTGATGGGATCAATGGGAGGTATAATTGTTGATATTATCAGAATACTTGAAATATTCAATTAGATAGGTTGTGTTCATGTCATGCCAATGTGATCTCCAATATTCACATTCTAGAATAATTAAAATAGACTTTTAGGGAGATGTTGGCGACTACCTATATTTATACTGGGGATCATATATATGATTTTTTAACATAGATTATAAGAATCAAATTATATATCATTCCCTTCAATTGGGAGAGAACGTATTGTCAATAAGGGTTTCCCAAGTGAAAACTATGCAACAAGAAGGAGAAGAGATATCTTAAGGACTACCTTAGTTGCCTCGATCAGGAACATAATAATTCTAGGGATCGTACTTGTAGTTTTAATAAGACACTCATAAGTCATCATTTAAAGGCTTGTATCACTACATATTGATCCCTCTATGGAAGGGGTTAATTCCAATTGAATGCATCATCAACATCATTCAAAGATATCTTGAGGGTTCCAAGGATCCGAGTGAATGATATCAAAGAAAAGTGGGTTTGGATGGCCTTAAGGGTATTTATGTGAATAATCAAAATTATTTGAACAAAACATATCACAATTGTACATGTTATAGAACCACCTGATATAGGGTGTACTATTACTTAGCATAAGGGCTCACACCACATCCCCCCTTGGTCAATGTGATTCTGGGATGCATGCCAATAACTATGGTGTAGATACAATATATCTAGGGATGGGAATATGAAGCAACCTACCACCACATAGCGGAACACCATTTTTGAATATCGAGGATATTCTTTATCCTAAGCCCCATGGTGAAGCTACCACCTCAAATGGTAAAAATGCGGAAATCTGCTACGTTGCATCCTCCTCACATCACACCTCAATGCTCAACTACCAGGGATAGACTACACCATATCTAACCACCTTAGAATAGATACCCCAAAAAGTATGTAGCTTTAAAAAATACATCCATAGATTCCATGTTGTAGAAGTGTGGCCACGTTATTTCTATAATGGATTTTGATTTGGATTCTCTTGGATCCATGGACAATCCATTAGCTCTACACAGTAGCCACAACCCTTATCGTGAAACCGTTGGTGCCAAAATATGGGGAATGGGAAATACACAAATATGAGACCAATGATGATGAGGATACTTCACGGAGCTCCTTCGCAGATCCCCTCCTCATTATGGAAGAAAAAAATATGAAGACCCCTCTATGACTGCCGTAGTGTAAAAGAGGCGGGAGCTCCATGGTTAAGATGCAGTTGAAAGAAATATATACCACATGGGCTGGAACCAGATTGACACTATGATCCTTGGAAAATTTATGGATGCCTCTGTGAGAAATGTGGGCGGAATTTAGGAGGCCTCTGTGCTGAGGAGGGGATGGTAGTCAACTACATGATTACAAAAAAATGATTCAATCCTCTTCTGACAGCGTAGTTCTACATGGATCTGCAATGAGTTTTTAGATATCTGTTCCACCTCTTTCGAATAAATAATTGGCTTCCCTTGATCCTAAAGGAAAGATATCCCAATATTTTTTCCTCTAAATTATAGAATCATGAAGCAACCTATGCTCTGTGAATCATTGTGAAATTTTTTCTCTTAAAGGTACTTGAGAATTTCAAAATACCATTTCTTGATCTCAAATACAACCCATTTTCAAGTGTGGATTCCTTTCGTGAAGCCCACGGGCCCTCCCAAAGGAAGGATATCCTTAGGGGATCTCTTTTCCTCACAGAGTACTCACGCTTCATAAAGGAACATCCATGCTAATGTGTACCACATGCTAAGGCAAGGTCATTTTTCACTGAAAAGTATATTGGTTTGTAGTGCTATGCTTTTTAAGGAACCCATGCTCTGCAAAGTCCTACTCCGCAAAGGCATATGTATTTCATGAATCACAATTCAAATGCATCTATACTTCATACCTGGGCTTGGAAACTGTACATCGCAAAGTATACCCCTTTACAATTTCATTCAACTTGATGGGGCTTCAGAGATATGAAAAGTCCCTTAATGTGAACCGTTTGGGTTTCCTAAACTGTTTCCCATATGAACCCCAAGGATTGTCTAAAGTCATTTCAGGGTCCCTTGTGAAGCTATACAAATTGTGTTTCTTATCCTCATGCTTCCTCGCACAGGAACACTAATGAAAATTGATTCACTGAATAGCCATGCTAACTTGACCCCTCAACAGATCACTCCACAAATCTTTCTCTATATGGAGTTTCTGATGCCTTCCCTTCCCCAAGTGTGGGTGGGTTTCAGCTATGTATGTCCTAGGGGTTCATAGTGAACCCACCTCGTTCGAGCTACAGGATGTTAAACTACCAAGCACCATCATCCTCAACACATGATGTTAAATTGTGGCCTCACCCCATGAAATATATCTGGGGTTCCCCATCTTAGAAATTCTACATCCCCTCTGTTTTACATGGGAGTACTATCTTCCTCATGTGGAATGATATCCCCTTTTTAGGAGTGGTGTCTGCCAATGGGGAAGGGAAACTATCATGGTTTAATCCCATAGCCTTTATACTGGTAGATGTAATCCCTTCTCCCCCTCACTTCATCTTTACCCAAATACTATAGAGTGGATGGAAACAAGGACCCTCTTGGTGCCATCCCACTCCATATAGTCTTTTTCTCCATTAGGCCTCCATCCAAGAGTAAGTCCCAATCTCCATATCCCTTGGCCGCTAACCATGCATAATCTCCTATTTTCACATTGGGATTCTAACCACATGTATGACCCTACATACTTTTTAATTCACTTTCCATGTGTAAGACTGATTATATTTTTCGGGGATACACATTTTTTGACACAATCTTCATGTCTTTCTTACCACATATTTCTCTCATTGAGCATGACTCATGTGGTATTAGAGTAAGCATCAACCATGACATCCCTACTGGGCTACCATAGTGTGTAAGCCCCAAACAGTCATTTCGAACTACATGTACATTGATCATTTCCTATTCGAAGAATGGTACATAAGAATCCCCCTTGAGAATCAATCTCATAACCCATCAGTCCTGACCACGTCATGTCGGTTCACCCTCGTCCTGCAAGACGTTAAACCGTATGCCCCCTTTTCATCCAGCACAACATTAATCTGTATGTTTTCGAACGACGTGGGTTTTGATCCATGTCTCCTAAATAGGGAATATATGAATACCCCATGGGGTTCAACACAAAACACATGTAATCATTGGTGTCCACTTTTTTGGGACACACATATCTGGTTTTCCCCCAAAACGTTAGACCAATTCATGGGCTTCTAACCATGCATAGGCCACAGTGTGTCTTTGGGTCTCAATTCTCTATGTACACCCAGATTTCATTAATCCCCTAGAACTATGTGGGTTTTGATCCATGTCTCCTATAAAGGATATGTAGGAAGCCTCTATGAGGTTCTACCCTAACCAATGGTAAGCTATTGTAGTCCCTGACCAGCAGTATGATATTGTAGACCCCAACCAGTGGTAACCCGTTGTAGTCCCCAACCAGCAGTATGCCATTATAGACCCCAACCTATGGCAATACATTGTAGTCCCTGAGAAATAGTAGGCTGTTGTAGTCTCTGACCATTGGTAAATTGTTGTAGTCCCTGACCTACAATTATCCATTTTAGTCCTCGTTCCACTATAATTTTGTATAGTCCCCAATCAACAGTAAGTTGTTGAATTCCCCTTTGTTGGGACCCATATATCTAGTACTCCCATAGTTGTTAAGCCAAATCACATGCTGCTAACCACACATAATCCCCAATTTCATCTTCAGGTCGCTATCCTTAGTGGACACCCAAAGTCCATGCACCATCCTGAAATATGTCGACTTTGATTCCCTATCATGGGGATATAGAGAAAGCCTCCTTATGGTTCAATCCCATCACTCATGTCTCATCCTAGTCTCTCTGTTAAGCCTATGTGTTTTCGAAAGGAAATGTACTGACCCGAAGGTTTCACTTCCTCCAGGTCCCATCCATGCATCAATTTTCACAGTCCTCTTTTAAGGTGTCTCATCGCCCCATCAGACTATGTGGACTTTGATTTACCCCTACAGAAATACGTAGGAAGCTTCTATTAGGTTAAATCCCAATACTACCATTATCTTTATGATGGTTCCATCTCAATCTCTATACACTTAATTCACCCATCCATGTACACCCTGATTCTTAACCAGGCCACCACATCATGATGAGATCATCTAACCCACATCCTCACTACTCCTAGTAGCAATCGGGATGTTGACCATGCAGAAGCCCCACACAATTCATAACCATCCAACCAAGAGCACTCTTATTGTGATGGGACACTATCCACATGTAATTCCCAACATTTCTTCATGTCCCAATCCTCGATGCACACCCTCATTCATCACCCCTTTGAACTATGTAGGTTTGATCCCAATCCATCTAGAAAGGGAACATAAGAAACCTCATTGAGATTCAATCCCAACGAATGGTAAACCATGGTTTCCACAATTCCAAGACCCCAATATCCTCATATCTATCCTCACCAGATGTCTTAATCCACATGTTTAGTAAACCCCCTTAGGTTCTCCATCTTGGGGATGTGTGGATCAGATCCAATCTTATCAGTGCTTTGATTAGTCCAATCTGTCTCTACTAGATGCTAAACTAGCATCATACCTTTGTTAAACAGGGGAAGCTAAGGAAAACCATAGATACATGCCTATAGCATATAATTTTCCACACATGACATGGGATACATTGGGAATCCACTCCCACAAGAAGCCTTATCATAAGGAGAAGAAGCCCATACACATCAGTTTTTTATCATCCAAACATTCTAGTGATTTCCAATGTGACTACTCCCCCGACCAAAGGTTACTACCCTAACATGTCCCCTTGAAATGTCCTGACTAAAGCCTTGTAATTAATTAGTGTACATAATGATATGGAACATGTTATGAGATTCACAGAAAACATATTAATATTTAACAGAGACCTGGATTAGGTAATGAGTTCTGAGGAGGAATCCACGAATGGAGTGACTAAAATCCCATCTTCCCATTTTGGTCATGTAGAAAACGTCCCGGAATAGGTGACAGATGTCACCCACCTTTCTAAATGGGAATTGTGAGGCAACCAACAGCATGTCCTCCATAAATGGATGTGTTCCCTAGTGAATGAGTCATAATGATATATGGTGAACTTGATGTTAATTTATTCTCCTCAATGTGAATATTAGTAGTGTTCACGACATTATAGGACAAGTATGCCACCAGATCCGGCTATCCAACACAAAGTCCCAGCATCCAAATAATGGTCCTGGTGTGAAAATCACTAGAGATTAGGGCAGTTAAACGTTGGACATTCAGGTTTGCAATGTCATTATCATGGATTCTTATTACAAGTTGTGGAAGATGGAATGGTGCGGGGAAATTGACATTTCATTCCTTATTTTAACACTAATTGTTTAATGTCCTTGATCTTCCAGACCCAAGCGATCATGAATAGAAACCAATCACCTCCCACCTACAGACGTAGGGGTTGCGGCAACCCTAATGCAGAAATCCTTCATAGATCTACTTCTTCTACAAGGGTCTTAGTATCAACGGCTTATGGGTACCCACACGCCATCTCCCCATATGAACATGTTCATGGGAGGGTGATTAATGACCTTGTTCGACAATACATAGAAGAAAGGATTATCCCAACCTGGGATAGGTCCTAACATGACCTAGAGGGTTCTACATCTCATCATCACTGCCTCCCCCATGGGTCTTATAGTGATCCAATACTCTTTACTCCGACCTAAAACCATTTTTAGAGCCTCTCCCTATAACTATTTGATGATTCTCACCCCAAATCTAATGAGGGGATGGATGTTTGGGACTGCCCAATTGTGATCCCCTCCAAGGTCCACAAAGGAGGGCTCCCCCCCAGGCCACGTTAGCATAGTAGATCGGCCCCATAGGCTAAGGAGCAGGTGAGTTATGAACATAAACCAATGCCCCCAGTCTGGTTAACCAAATGAAATCGAAGTGTTCAAGCTAATGAGGGGTGCAATCTAGGGGTTTCATAATCGAAGGCTACTCTGGCTCGAGACACAGCCCTCAAAGAACATCAAATCCCTATTTATTCTAAATAGGGTCACTTATATGCTTGACCAGGATCGAGGCACCAAACTCCCCACAGGATGGTTGGGATGACTCTCATGGTCACAGACACTGGTGGCGTCCATCGTGGGCCGACCCGCAGCAATGAATCCCATCACGGAGGTCCTCCCCATGCAGCCACCAATGAGAGCACATGTTTCTCCTACTCCCATGCTTGGCATGGAGGTCCTCCCCTTTCCACCATCAGTTTGATCGATGTCCTTCCCCTCCGCACTAACATCCAACATAGAGGCATTCCTCGCACCCATAATACCAGGTATGTATTCGTTTCTCCAATTACATGTTATTGATATGAAGAACCTCCTCACCATGTCAACCATCATCATGGGGGTCTTCCCCATGTTCTTACTTCAACCAACGAAGGACCTCTTCATCCATGAAATCGTCGAAGCATAGGTCTGCCTCGCATTATTGGAACCCAGCATGGAGGTCTTCCCCATGTTCTGTTTGACCTGTACAAAGGCCCCCCTCATACAGTCACTATTATGGGAAACAGACATGGAGATATTTCCCATGCTACTACTAGTTATATTGGCGGTCCTACCCACTCCCGTAATTACCATGTAGATTCCATCCATGCATCTTTCATCGGAAACAAAGGTCATCCCAGTGTTTCCTTTTACATTTTTCGAGTTTCTCCTCACAACCCAGCTCACCTAGGATGAAGTCCCCCCCACCCGAGCATCAATTCAGCCGAAGGTCCTCCTCTAGTCTAAATTCTACCATATCCTAAAGAACCATCCTCGAGCATTAGGGTGGGTTGCTGCCACCATAAGAATAATACCTAGATGATTCACATCACTATTATACCCGTCACCTTCTCAGATTCTAAGGTAGAATGCGTTTCGAAAATGGAACCCTCACCCTGGTCTTCCATATAATGGGTTGGGGTAGGAACAAGGTGTATAAGAATCATCCTTCCAAAATGTGTGTTCCACTGAATTCATTCCTTCATCAGAATGTACATCCAGGAGAAGGAATATTCTTCTTCTTTCTAGGGTATGTCTGTGAAATCCTCCCTATCATCAACATGGTCGTTCTCTACCTCCACGAGAGATCAGAGAGAGTTATTCTGTGGACCGAGATAGAATGAAAAATAGACAAACCGACCATCAATAACCACATCCCCTAAGCATGATGATGTTTTTTCATTTCCATATTATTGAGATGTGGTGGCACAGTTATTGAATTCTTTACAAGACAGCAGCAGATGTGACGGAAGGTCAGCTCACTCGATGTATTCTCCGTCAGCCAACCAACCATATCAATGGTCTGATTTAGTGCCATTATTAGTCCCGCTGCTATCCCGATTTGATGAATTTGGAAACCAAGGGCTGGACCCTAAGTTTGAGCCGAATAGCTTCTTGGAAGTCCTTACAGGAACCATTTCCCAGATATGTTCTTGCTGGTTGCAACTTCGAGATTTAGTGTGACAAAATCTCTTACCCAATAGGATGTTGCTTTTTTTTCAACAACAATCTAGGAGATACAATTCCGTCTCCATTATTAGTGAGTGGCTTACCCCATGATTTAATCACATTTGGATGATATTGTCTAGTAAAGACTCATGGTCAACTTAGATGCACTCATTGTGGCCCAATGTCCTAAGCTACTCAGTCTCCATCAGAACCTCCATCAACTATGAATTTAGATTATTTAATTGGACCACATGATTATCAAGGAAGATTACTCCATGTTCAGGTCCATGGTTGGTTGGATTATGCAGCCCTTCATTTTAGTTTTATCTAGCGCCAACACCACATGCCAGGAGATATCGAGGATATGCATTTAGGTAGAGTCTTGGTTAACATGGTTGAACTATAAGAGGGAGATAATGATCTATAGCTCCTTAAAGAGTTATTATACCGCAATGGAGTGCCATGCCTATTGAATTTATTGAAAGTATTACCCTCCATCATAGAAATTTACTGGGCCTTTCCATACCTACCGAGTCATTATCCATTGGATGAAATCCCAATAAGGGTAAAGAGTATCTTGGGGCCAAAAATCCCACTGATCCAACTGGCTGAGTGTAGAATACGTAGGATGATCATGAAAAGGTTCAGGTATAACTCTCCCCTGAAAAGTTTCTTTTGGGTTACCCTGACCATCCTGCCCACATAGACCTGGTAGAAACTAGATATTATAGGAAGATGGTGTGGTATGTATCCCCAAATCTTATAGAGCGGTGTGATAATCATTGGGAACCAGTTCAGGTTCCCCCAGCAATACCATAGGTCATTCCCCCAGCAGTCCTGTAGTTTATCCCACCAGTCACTCCACAAGTTTTGGGGCCTTCATATCTTGTTGGAGACCCTACCAATTCACTGGTGGTCAATGAACCTAACCAAGATAGAAATCAATATATAGATGATCCAATGGTAGCACTCATTTCCCACATCGAGTCTTTAGAAACTCAATAGGTGGAAATTATTCCTGATAGCAATCCATATCAAGCATGGGTGGATGATTTGACCGCACCCCCCATTTTCAGAAACCCTACCCATTCACCCATTAATGGGATATTCGATCCGTTTTATTATCTTACCCACTTCATTTCATGATGTGGACCCATGCCGTGTAGCTAAGTGTAGTAAGATACCACCAAACTCTAGTGATTTATACAATCATTAGGAGATTTTATATTTTTTTAGTACAACCAGCTATCCATTATGTCAGTAGATGGATTGGAAGATCTCCATAGCATGTGTCTTTACCAATTATGCTCTATCAATAGGAAGATGAGTATTATAGATATTTTCATGTGAAATCAGATGTCTGACTATCGTGTCGTGGACTTTCCCACATAGTGGAAAGGCATCACCTACTCCCTTGATATGACACTGACTCAGGAACATCTATTGACAATGTCTATGGGGGATGTATAAACTGAACTAGTCCCCTCTCTCATAACCTAGAATTACAGTGGGGGATTTCAGAATATATCTAATAAATCCCATTGTATTGGGGAATCCTTGTGGTAGGCCTAGAAGGAACACCTGTTTCTCCATGTATTTCCTGACAGAAGAGCCATTAAGGCCATTCTCATTGCAGTAGCACCAATAGAGGCCCCTCAAAAGCTATAGTTATTACCATTGGAGGCACCTCCATCGCCTCGCATAGTCCTTCAACTTTAGGCACAACCTTCGTACTAGAAAATCCACCATTAGAATCAGTAGTCTCCCTCAGATAACACACCACCACCACCTTGGTGAGATATCTAGGTTATACCTCTTCAGAAAGCCCCTCCAACCTCTGGTCAGGAAAAGGATCCCAAAGCCCCCTTCCCATATAGGAGAAACTGTACCTACTCATTTAATGAGTATTAGGTCCCCAATTATATCCATTATTCCTTTTAATAGGGAATTATAAGGTCACTAGAATATTGGAGGCCCAAAGACGCAAACCAAAGTGATCGCCTAATTACTGCCCCTATCACCAGATCCTGGGGTGCACCCTCAAGTAGTGTTATGTGTTTAAATACTAGATTTAAGAATAGTTTGATAACTACATAGTCATGTTAGGTCCAGCCATAGCACTGGTGGCATGTGTGTTCATAAAACTTGACAACGACAACGATAGCAAAGGTGCGTGGTAGCAGGTGCCTAACCGTGAGTCTGAAAAATATGATTAATGGATGGCCCATAAGACGATCTCTCATATACATGGTATTATTTGTGCATTTTTAAATTTACCAGAACCATTAGAAGTCACCACATCACCCATGATCACTACTTCTATATCATCGTCTTGGCCTTCTGCCTCCAAAAAGGGTAATCATCAGCGTCACAAGGGAAAATAGAGTCCCCCACCGATGCCATATCCATCACTTACTCTCAGAAAAATAATGCCCACCAAAATATAGATTACCCCTAGGATCTACCTAGAAGAGGAGGATTCATCATGTGACGACCAAGGGTACACTTCAGTTAAGACTACATAGTTGGTAAACCTCAACATGGTTCCCAATGATGAGGAGTAGTAGATGGATCCTCTTAACGTCTCTAGTTCTCGCTAGCATCAACAAAGCCATGACAATATGGGTTATCATAATGCATCTTTCAATACATCCGGTGAAGTTGTGCATGAAACTCGACCCAAAAACCATGCCTAGTGTATAGCTCAGCACACAAAACCTTTTCATCTAGTATCACAAGGTCCACCTTCACCACTCATTGTATCAATCACATTCTGTTACGGACAGAATACATTCATCAAGCTCTCATTAGGTAGTTTCTCTATGTGGTAAGACTAGTGAGCATGGGACATTCCTAGCACCAGTCAAATGTCGGTTCATCCAAAAGGGCTGGTCGTACCTACTGTCACAGAACGACCTCCTTTAATTAAAGGTCACACTTGGATCATAAGATTGATATTATTAAACAAATTTTTTGTATCCTTGAGAGGCTCTCTATCCTCATGGCCCTTAATTTTCAGCTAATATGTGTGAACCCTTTGTCAAGGCTTTAAGAAGCCCCCACGTTTGAGATAGAGTTAGCAGCTATGATACAACCATGCATGTAGAAATCTTGGTCATCATCTCTTTCTCTAGAGAAGATGAACGTTCTCCCATACATCGGAATATCTAACTGTAGTACATCACTCAAAATTTCAATATGATAAAGGTTCATTGTTGTCTTGTTGACACAGGATCTAAGATAAAACTTATTTCAACTTGAATTTTAAAAAATATGGGGTTGCTCGAGGATGAGAATAGCCTCCATGACCTAATAATTCAAGGTTATTATAGGATAGAAAAAACCTAAGTTGGTAAGATCCACCTGAATTCCCAGTTTGGTGGCCTGGTATCCAACAATGAGTTCTTTTTTGTCTCACAAGACTCTGCATACAATGCATTGATGGGTAGTCGATGGTTCCACATACACGTAGTGGTCCCTTATTCATATCACAATTGCCTTATGTTCTCCCTTAATGGTCAAGTGGGTGTACTCCAAGATGATGCATCCACTATAGCCTCTAGTGAAGCCTGCTACCTAGATGCTGACTGTTACAAGATAAAGGAAAAGAAGTTTCAGGACAATGAGTTTAAACACACTACGGTAGTGAACGACCCTTGGATAGGCCTGTATGATGCCTACATCTTCCTGATTCACTTATTGGAGGCCCCAAATCTAGATATGGGGAAATTATTTGTTGTCTCTAGATTTAGGGGGAAGCACATTCCCAACTCTATGCAGTGGCAGGAGGTCACATTGTATTCCTATACAAATTAGTCTTGGGTGATCCTAGAGCCTCCTACTTCAATAAGGTCTCGAGATATCACCCCCATGGAAATAAAAATACATCATACTTGGTTATTTATCTAATATGGGATAAAATTGATCAAGAAAATTCACCACTATTACATTGACATCAACAAGAATGGCCCCTTGGGTCGAAGGCAATATGGGATCGGGTTGATGGCTTACATTTCTATGGTTTCATCGCTACATGAACTCCCCAATGTGGTGTCCACTGTAGCTCAGGCTGGAACTAGTGTCCCATCAAGGTATGTAGACTCCAAAGAGTCATCTCCCATTGAGGATATAAACTTTTTGAATGTATAAGAGTATTCGGGGGATGACCCTTCCTATTTTGATGATGGTGTCTTTAACACAGTCAATGCATTGGTACAAGTGAACCTCAGTAATGAGACAAATCCAAAACACACATTGATCAGTTTTGAAAGGCCTATAGAAGAGAATCCATGATACGTGGACTTCCTAAAGTAGAAATGTCATGTGTTTTCCCGGATTTATGATGAGATTCCAGGACAACATCCTCAGGGCATCATCTCCAACCTCGGTCTTTTGTCAAACCATCAATGGTTCAAACAACCTTCCATAATGATTAATCCCTCTCATTATGCCATGGTCGTGGATGAGTTTGATAATTTCCTCAGACCCAACATCATCAAGGACACATAGTACCCCATATGGATAGAGAACATTGTGCAAATTTGGAAGACGAACCGATAGATCAATGTTTGCATCGACTTCTAGGATCTCAACTATCATTTTCTAAAGGATGAATTTCCAATTAATTGGATAAAACTATAGATGGATGCCACCATTGGGATCCAGGAACTCTTCTTCATGGATGATTATTCCATTTATAACCAAATTTTAATGGCCTCTGAGGATGTAGAGTGTACAGCCTTCGGGGAATGACAAGATAACTAATATTAACAGGTGATGTTTTTTGGTCTAAATAATGTCAGTTCCACCTATCAACATTCTATGAATCTCATATTTAATCCAATCCTAGAGACACTAGATTAATTCTATGTGGACAATCTTGTGGTCAAATATTTCATGCATTAGGACCATCTCAAATACCTTGAGAAATTGTTTGGATTCCTCTGATCCCTCCAACTGAAGATGAACTCCTTGATGTAGAGTATCAGGATCTCAATACTGGTCTTGAGTTTTCCCTTGAGATTAATGTTCCCCACTAACATGTGAAAGGGTAATCCAAATTATCCATCAAACAAATAAATGATGGAAAAGTAATCAGGGAGTCAGGGCTTGTACCACTTTTGGAACATACCCTCCAGTTGATGGCTCGGTTACCATGTCAATAATTATTTACTCATGTCCCTTGTTCATAGATTGGTCAAGCCGACACTTTGGAATGATTGACTATATTTATTACTGAATCTAGAAAGGATGATTTGATTATCTTTGTAGTTCACCGGTGATTCATCAATCCAGTTACTCCATACGACAATGATGGCTCGTAGGTAAGACACCATACCACCCGAGCCTCCACTTCCGAACCCCCAGGTCTCCTCGACACATTTTTGGAAGTGACTCCTAATTAGAGGCCCCCCTTTATCATATAACTCTAGCTTAGTAATTTCCTAGATGATCGAGCCGATTTTGAGCAAATCCAACAGTGTTCATTAAAATTCACCATCCATAGTTGTCCCAATCTTGAGAAGATCCTCGATAGACATGGATTTGATGGGATTCTAATACGTTGCATTCAGAGAGGACATATTTCTATGTTCATCTAGGAGGTTCATTCCGATTATTATAGGGATAAATAGAACGAGCAGAAAAATCTCCCCAGATCTAGAGATGGGGGAATTTTTATCCCACCATGAGCTGTGGCTGTATTGATTTTTCAAAGAGGATCCATTCCTTCTAAATCCATGTTTATTATATGAATCATAAACCATAGACTCTCCTAACTACCAATTACTCATGGCCCTTCGGGGTTTAGAGAATTGATTTCACGGGACTCTATCCCTTGGTGAAAACTCGCCTCTGTAGATTCATCCTGACCACATTGGATTTAATTTTCATGTGTGTAGAGAGAGATCCTATTAATGAGTTCAAGCATGTTCTATTTTTTAATTTGTGATCTCTAATATCATCCAGTATTTCAGAGTCTCTCACACCATCCACACTAATAATGACACCATCTTCTGTGTTTCTATACTGAAAAAGTTGGATTCCAAGTACAATATATATTCTAAGCATATCTCGTACTATCAATAATAAGAAAATGGGAAGATAAACGCGTTCAAAAAAACCCCCTCTATCATTCTGTAGAAGATGGTTGGTCAGAATAAGAAGAGTTATCTGGATAAACTCTCCAATTCCCTATAGGATTATCAGAATATGATCCTTAATTACAATAAGGTGACACCATATTACCTAATGTATTTAACGGAGGAATTCATGCCCATCGAGATTCAGTTTCCTTCATTACACACATCTGTTTATGAGCAGTGGACACTAGATAGGGTAGCTGAATTCAGTCTGGCTGAATTGGATGTTCATGATGAGAACATGATTTGTTCCCTGCACAATCTGGAGTGGCATCAGAACAAGAGATCTGGGGCTTTTAATAGGAAATTTCTCCCCCCTCTTTCATAAAATGTGACAAGGTGTTGTATTTGAGAACCCCAATGATAACTGGTTGGAATCCACCCAAATTGGTTCCCAAATGGGAAAGTCCTTACATAATTAACAATGTTTACCCTAATATCACATAATCCCTATTTACTATGGATGGTGAGCATATAACACCATAAAAAATGTTGTATTCCATAAGAAATAATTTTTCTTTTTAAACTGGTCCAACATGACCAAAAAATATTATGTATTTACTACAATAATTTAAAATGCATGGTTCGTATAATCCTAACGATGTAAAACTACTCATCACCCGTCCTGCAAGACCTTAATCTCTATGTTGTCCTGCATGTTGTTAAACTATATATGGTCCCACATGAACATAAACTATTTTGTCCTTAACTGATGACATAATAATACATGATCCATCCAACCTAGTGGACATAAAACTTTCTAGCATTCATCCTGCATAATGATAAACTACAAAATGGTCTAAGCTCTATATCCTTAAATTATGATCTCCAAACATTCTCATCCTGCATGATTCTTAATTGCACAACATTTTCTAGAACAAAATATGGATTGATTCCCATCATCATGGGATATATAAAAATGCTTGGAAATTTATCCCATGGGCCCAGCCCCAATCTACAAGATCTTCCAATGTGTCAAGAAACATTATGTGGGGTGGGTTTTGTTTTCCCTCGTTCACAACATCATTATCATGACTGCACAGTGTATCCCCCTCCTTATAGATCTCCTCTTATTTTTTATTTACAAGATAACGTTAAATGTCATGGGCTTATCAATGCTTTACACATACCATCATTTGGGATTCCATCAACATTAAAATCCAAAAGGCCCCTCGAATGGAAAGGATGCTAGGCCATATGTCTCTCCTACTACCTCGGGCCAACATCTTCTAGGATCTTGGATGAAAATTTGATAAAATTCTTTCATTTCAACTATTGTTTGTGGTTGATGCCCATTTATTGTTCCAAATTCATCTCACACGATATGGATACTATGTTTTGAATATGGTCAATAGCCATACTCCATCTTTATTGACACTGCAATATGTCCCAAATGTTTGTTGTAGTGATCCATTATTACTAGATCTCCCTTAAAATTTCAGTGTTCGTCAAGTAAGGATGTCGGTTTTGTTGGGATCAACCTCTCCCAACCACTTCCCTTTATTATTGAGCCTTTATATGCTATGGAAAACATGATATTATCCCTTGTTTCCGACACTGAGCATATATCATGTGGGATTAGGAGTTTTGGTAATGCTATAACCACATAAAGGGTAACACAATCATGGATCAAGCTCTAGGATCTTAATATAATATTTCCACTATCCTCATCGCATGTTGTTAAACTGATTGATCCATCAAAACTAAAGTATGTAAAATTACTCGGCACCCATCCCACTTAACAATAAACTACATGACGACTGGGACATTCCATTGGTGGCCCAGCCACAGGTTCCTTCACCATTTCTTCCATATGTCCCATGTTCTCACATAGGATTGTGTGGTGTGGTGTATACTCTATGTACTCTTACAAGTTGGGATACTCCTGGTACACCACATACATCCCATTGAGACACCCCTCCAATCACCTTCTTTCCTACCAGACGTTAAACTGAATTTGTGCCACCATGATTTACATTTCCCATCAATTGGGTTTCCATAAACATTCAAATCCAAATTTACCCCCATACAAAAGGGATGATAGGCCCCATATCTCTCTTACCATCTCAGGGAAACGTCCTCAAGAATTTTGGATGGCAATTTGATTCAAGTGTCGCATTGTGAATATGGAGAGCGATTGACGCTCATTTTTCATTCCCATTCCAGGAAACAATACAAATAATTTGTTGTGAACATGGTCAATAGTTTTCATCAATCAAAGTCGTCATTCTGTGGTCTCCCACATTATAGGCATGGTGATTCACCCTTTCCACCCATATGTATTACTTAAATGACATTAAACTAGGCATCTATGGTATGAGCTCTATGACCATAAACTATGATCTACCACATCTGTGTCACATGACGTTAAACTAGAATACGTACAAAGAATTATGTTTGGATTGATTCTCATCCTCATGAGATACATAGAAAAACCCATGCATTTTTTCTTCGGGTCTAACCCAGGTTCACATATCCTTTCTCCCAGCCTCTTGGAATTAGTTCTCTCCAGGAATTATGAATGGTGTGGCATATGTTGGATTATGTCCCCATTCACACCGGGTTATTATCCACACCATACACATTCCTCATTAATATACCCCCTCCAATATTCTTCCTTACCACATGACATTAAACTGCATGTCATCTCCAGAACTACGTATGGATTGATTCCCATCCTCATGGGATACGTAAGAACACACAAAGCATTTATCTTAGAAACCATCCTTGCTTCATAGAAACATTCTTATCTATATGGCCTATTGGCCTATGACCTCCATGAGGGGGTATGTGGTGTGGTATGGGCTTATGTCGTCATTCACATCCCATATTCAATAGCCACACCTCATACCTCCCTCTTGAGATCTCTCCATACCCTTTTTTCCCCCAACTCATCTTCTCAAGTCATCTACTCTCAAATAGGGCCCCATCGACCCTCATTGGTAGCTCACCAACACACCCAGGGGACCTTTGGGTTAGGACCTATAGGTTTGGGTTCTGTATGGACATATTTTCATCAATTTTAATGCTTCATGTTTCCCTTTATCTGGGTTTGCATCATATTTCACATCCATAAGGACACCTAAACGACATGGATTCTAGGCCCTAGTGCCCTCAAACCATCTTAGGCCAAGGTATATGAGGATCTTGAATGAAAATTAGTCATATGTACCACATTAAAAATGAGGATAGTGGTCGACTATCATTTGATGCTCGCATTTTAGGTCACATGATATGGATTCTATGTTTTGAAAACAGGCAACAGTCATCCTCCATCATCATACCACCCCATTAAGCCTTAAATATCAGTAGTATTCTTAACATCCATTTATAATATACAGAACATGAAAAAATTCTATTTCTTCGTTTCAATACTGTGGAAATATGCCCCTAAACCATTGCCAAAGGCTACGATAACTGTTTTGTCCAATCATGGCTGCAATCGCTGGGCCTGTAGGTCACGACCTATTGCCATTATTTTGAAAATCGTGGAAATAGGCCTCCAAATTTGAAACCATGGTTCTTGAACTATATCCACGTTCTAAACTGGGGCTATAGGTGGATGAAGTTCCATGGATCGAATGACAATTGAGAAGGGGGGTTGAATTTGTTGTTTAACTTTTATAGGTTTCAAGACTATAAGAAACTTAACCCTTGCAACCTGTTTGGATTTATTTCCTTATCAACCTTTAGCAAGATACTCAAGCATGAAAGAAATGAAAACCAAGAATGTTTCACAATATTTACAGGGTACGGTATCAATAAGAGAACCTAAGTACATGGCATAGACACTCTCGTGTGTCTATGGAAATACACTATAATGAATAAGCGAATACAACTTGTGCCAACTCCTGTTGAACACCTTCTATCTCCTGATAAGAAAGATTATACTGACTCCCATCAGTTTACAATGTTTCCTTAAAGAACAAATGAGCCAAACACAATAATAAGAACATTGATAAGATGTTCCACAAATGATCACTCCGAATCTTCAATCTGATTTCATGAATCTAATTTTCTGAAACAGATCTTATCAGCAAGATAATGATGGTTCCACAAAAATTCTCACTCTGAATTCTGAATCTGGTTTCCTTGAATCCGATATTCATAAATCGGTCTTCTCATCAAGATAATGATGGTTCCGCACAAATGATCACTTGGAATATTCAATCTGGATTCACTTCTTCTCAAACACTCAAGGAATCATCTTCATGATGGTAGGAACTTTTCACTTAGAATTATGTAGCACTTTTCCATTTCTGCATATATAAAAGTTGTAAATGAGCGAATTATCTGAGAAAATATTTATAGGAAACTCATAAAACAAAGGCGAGAATCATGAAAAACATTCCTAATTCCTCAAATATCAAAAACTCCACTAATCTCTCGCATTTAATCTTCAATCTATGAATTTTTCAAATATCTTTAAATTTTTCCGAGATTTATGCAAAGTTGGAATTCAGGGTTTCTTGAACTCTTCATATCTTCTTCAGAATGATAAGGTTGGATATTGGTTCTGATTTTAGGTTTAGGAAATAGGTTTAGGCAAACTAGTTCATGAATAATGGTTTAGGAAAATAGGATCTGAATTTTAGGTTTAGGAAACAGAATTCGAATTTCAGGTTCCAGAAGTGGACTCCAAATTTCTAGCTCAGGAAGAAGACTCTGAATTTCTAGCTCAGGATGTAGACTTCAAATTTCTGGCTCAGAAAGTATACTCTGGATTTCTGGCTCAAGAAGTAAACTCTGAATTTCTGGCTCACGAAGTAGACTCTAAATTTTTGGATCACGTTGTTGACTCGGAATTTATAGATCAGGAATTAGACTCTGAATTTCTAGATCATGAAGTAGACTCCGAATTTCTGGCATAGGAAGTAGACTCTAAATTTTTGGCACACGAAGTAGACTCCGAATTTCTAGCTCAGGAAGTAGACTCCAAATTTCTGGCTCATGAAGTAGACTATGAATTTCTAGCTTAGGATGTAGTTTCCGAATTTCGGTCTCAGGAAGTAGACTCCGAATTTCTGGATCAGGAAGTAGACTCGAAATTTCTAGCTCATAAAGTATACTCAAAATTTCTGTCTCACGATGTAGACTCTGAATTTATGACTCAGGACGTAGACTACAAATTTATGGCTCAGGAAGTAGACTCCGAATTTTTGGCTCAGGAAGTAGACTCCAAATTTCTGGCTCAGGAAGTAGACTCCAAATTTCTGGATCAGGAAGTAGACTCCGAATTTCTGGCTCAGGAAGTAGATTCTGAATTTCTAGCACAGGGAGTAGACTCTGAAATTCTGGCTTCGGGAGTAGACTTTGAATTTCTCCCTCAGGAAGGAGACTCTGAATTTATGGATCATGATGTAGACTCGGAATTTCGGGCTCCGGAAGTAGACTCTGAATTTCTGGCCTAGTAGGTAGACTCTGAATTTCTGGCTCAGGATGTAGACTCCGAATTTATCACTCAGGAAGTTGACTCCGAATTTCTGGCTCAAGAAGTAGACACCTAATTTCTGGCTCAGGATGTAGACTCTGAATTTTCCTTGAATTTTATCAATCATCCTCACCATTTCTTCAACAGCTTTTGAAAAGACCCATAAAATTCACGGAAAATTTTTTCTTAATATTCATTGGGATTTTACAAGAACGTAGTTTCTGACGGCACCAGAATCTGAGGCTCGGTGTGCCCGGAATTTATATCCAAAGTTTAGCTCGGGTACATTAAGTGAACGAACGAACGGGAATTTCTAACTTTTGAACCGGTGCTAGGAATAATATTCCAAGGGCACCGATGGAACCGCAACACCGGTAATTGCTTAGGAACGCCTATTCTGGAGTTGCGTTTACACGCGGGGAGTTAATAAATTTTGTGGAAGTTGGAAATTTTTTTTTAAAAATTTCTATTTTCCACTTGGTAGTTTATCCTATGTAATGGAGTTGTGGGTGGGACCCACAAGTGTTAATCAACCTTGAGAGGATAAGGTGGGGTGGGACCCACACGATCCCAACCCCTCACTTTCCTAACTCCCCATTAACACACTTTCATTAATTTTTGACAACCTGTGATATTTAATAAGGTGAGTTACTTAATTTCAAACTCTTGAATTTCAAAGGTTTTGTTGGGTTAATAAATTAAGTGTGGCTTAATTTATTTATGTGTTAGATTCATAGTTGTTTGAGAGCTTTTGGAGAAAAAAGACTAAGGAAGTCTAGGATTTTCTTCATCCTCTTCAAAGAAGAACATCTCCGCCGAAGGACGCGAAGAACATCTCCGACAACGTTTCCTCTTCGGACGCACCTCGACGTCAACGGAATCGACGTTCGTTTTCCATGACACCAGACCTCCACGCTGCTCATCATCCGTGTCTCATTGACGTGCACCATTCCTGAAACCGAGGTAGGGGGATTATTATATTTTATACTTGTTCCTGATCACACCCTTGTTTTTATTCTTCATGAATATGTCCAACGGTTACCGATTAACGAGAGGGGGGTCAGACCGCACAAACACAGCCGACCCACCTCCTTATTTTTTCATGATGGATTCTTTTGGATTTAAATGTAAGTGGCGCGGTTCTGTCGCACCGCGCGGGATTATTCGGCAATAAATACGCGGCAGCGTCGCGCCGTGCGGCCAATTAATACAAGGACGCGACGCCATCGCGCCGCGTTGGAGACAACCGAAAATACCGCGGCCGGAGTGGGGCCGCGGCTGGTTCCGGGCCGCGGTGGAGCAGGGTGACCGGCGGCCGTTACCGGGGCGCCAGCGTCGGAGCTGGAAGGGGACCGTCCATCACCGGTCCCGTTGAGCAGGAACCGGCCGGCCAGGTTGGGCCGGCCGGACAGGGAGGAGCCGGGGGAATTAATTCCCCCGGCCGGCCATCAATGCGGCCCCCAATTAAGGGGCTGTGGTTACAAGAAACAGGGGGGCAGCTCCCCCCCCCCTGCATGGGCCAAAAATGGGTCGTCCGTTTGGCCGAGCACCCGACCGGCGCGGCCAGCGCGCGGGTCGCTGGGCCGGGCCGTGTCCAGGTCGGGCCGGGCCACGCCTGCCGGGCCTGGCTGCGCCCAGCTGGGTCGGGCATGGTCCCCCCAAACCCGGGTTGGGTCGACACAGTTTGGGCCGACCCAGGGGGTCTCGGACCGGGTCGGTCCGGGCCCGAAACCCCTGTTTTCGGACCGTTTGGGTTCAATTGCCCCTAACTTGGGCTACGGATCTCCGATCGACCCGCCGTCAACGGCGACACGATCCTTAGAACTAGATGGCCATTTCTATATATCTCACTCAATATTTCGTAATGCTTTGGGTATAGCTGGGTTGGTTCGTACACGAAACCAGCCGGGCCCTCGGAGCATAAACGCTCATAGCTTGAGCTTCAGACGTCTAATTGATGTGTCGTTGACTTGGTTGAGTTCCTCTTAGTGAGACGGATCTTTTGGCATACTCCGCCCGAGGTTTGGACGCAGGTGGAGTACGGACGGGTTCGTTTTGCCTTAAAAACCAACCGGGCACCTGGAACGAAAAAGCCAATAACTTTCAGACCCGGCGTCCGATTGACGCGCCGTCTGTTGTGTTGAGTTCCTGTTTACGATACAGAACTTTTGGATACTTCAACTCTGGACTATGGGTCAGTTTATGTATCTGCCTCTCGGCTCGTGGAGCGGACCCTCCCGAGCGAGCTTGTTGTATGCGGGAACCCTAGAGCTGGCTGCGACTGCTACTGTGACTACGACGAAGACTGTACATAGATCCTCAGTGGATTCGACGACAACGACTACAACAATCAGTGATCCTATGTGGATCAGTGCTACCGATCCTGTGTGGGTCCGATCCTGTGTGGGTCAGCGCCCAGCGGTTTTGTGTGATCCAGCGCCTACATATCCTGTGTGGGTCTGATCCTATGTGGGTCTTTGAGGGAGTTAGTTTCCTACCGATCCTGTGTGGTTCATTGCGGGGGTTAGTACCTATCGATCCTTTATGGGTCCGACGACTTAGATGGATCAGTAATCATCTTTATCGTCTTTCGAAGAAGTATACCTGTGTGAGATGAATCCTATTTTACTTTCCTATGTGGATTGTGTTGTGATATCCTTTGTGGATTTATGTTTTACTTTACTGTGTGGATTGGGTTGTACTTGGGCTCGGATGTTGGAGACGAATGAGAATTGATGACTTAGGTATATGTATGGGAATATACCTAAGCAGTTTCGGATATTACTTCGTGATTGTATCTTTCCTTTGTGGATTATCCTTTGTGGATTTTTTGAGACCATCGGGGGTCTCTGGGTCCCTACTGAGTACCTTATACTCACCCCTGCACGGGCTATGCACGCACTACGTTGTGTTGGTTGCAGACGACGGACAATGTTGACCGTGGTTGAGGCTTGTAGAGCAGGAAGGTGCCTGGAGGTGGACAACTGGGCGGGACGTACTCAGAGCGGATGGCGGGACCCGAGGAGCAGTGGAGAAATCTGTACCCACCCTTTAGGTGGGATTTCCAGTGGATAGCTCGGTGTAGCGGCTTTACTTTTCAGTTGCTATTTTCCTATTCGAGTTGTACTTTACTTTCATATTGTGTTTGTATATCGGCCCACTTACTTTTCTGCACTTACTATTGTACTCAGTTTTTACTTAGTGTTTACTTCTTATATTGCTTACTCTGTGGTGTTTGTTTACTCTACAAAGGCAATGCCTTCCCTTATTACTGGGATTTACACCTTGGTGCTAGTCGCCATCCCCTGGCCTATGGAAGGCGGGCTTGGGGTAGTCACTGCACGGGCCCCGAGAACGGGTCGTGAAAAATTGATATCAGAGGAGTTCGATTCTACCGCAGAACTTGGGACTCTCATATTTTTCTAAGTGAAGCAATAGTGTTTAGCGTATTGGGTGTGGTTATCAGTCCAGGAAGTCCAGTGTTGGTGCGGTGGACGACGTATCCGTACACCAGGACCCTGACTTTTGATTTCTGACTTAATGGACGAAAACATTGATTGCATGTGTGTTTCAAGTTTTCTTTGTGATTACTTTTTATCAGCTCACCAGGTATACTGTTCTGATTGTGGCGCACCTGTTTCCATTTCAGGATGGCCCCATGACGGCAGCCAGCTAGGGTTCCGAGAGTTGAGAGTGACAACAGCCCACCGAGCGATGAGGCCTCAGTGTAGGGCCCTTTGTCAGCAGTAGCACCGGCGATAGCTCTACGGGCCGAGCCACCGAGGCTTCCAGCCCCAGTCGCTGACGATGCACGTCGCCTCAGTGCACTGCATGAGTTCCAGCGCCAGCGACCGCCTAGGTTCTGTGAGGAGACAGACCCCCAGGAAGCCGAGGACTGGCTGGAGGCAGTGGTACAGGTTTCCAGGTTAGTGAGGACACCAGCGGACCTCATGGTGATTCTCGCAGTGAGCCTACTGCATGCAGCAGCAGGAAGATGGTGGAGCTTGATGCTCCAGGTGCACGATGAGGCATCAATTCTCTGGACTAACATTGATAGCCTCTTCCTATCAGAGTTTGTCCCAGCCACCCTCCATGCGGTGCCCATCCAGGAGCTTCTTCAGCTGCGGTAGGGCAGCATGACGGTCCCCCAGTACTCGGCGAGAGTTACCAATCTCTCACACTAATCTACAGACATGGTACGATACCCATTCTTCCGGGGCCAGACCTTTGAGTAGGGATTGAGACACGAGATCAGGGCATCGCTGATCTCCCTCAGCATTCCGACTCAGACAGGAGTACTAGGGCGAGCCCTTTTGATCAACAGTTTTATTGCGGAGTCTACACCAGCAGTGAGACCCACCGCGGGGCGGCACGTAGCAGAGTCTTATGTGGGAGGCAGTCGATGGATGCACATGTGTCTAGGTAGACCAGACCCTCAGGCAGACGACCTCAGGACACTGGCTCAGCAGTGCGGGGCACACAGCGTGGAGCCAGTCTTTCGAGAGGCAAGCAGTGCTACTCATGAGGCGGGCAGGGCCACATGGCTCTTGACTGCCCGACCCGCCGAGCAGAGGAGCAGCAGATGGTTGAGGTACCACTGAGGAAGATGCAGAGGGTTGACCGTGGCGGTCCACAGGGAGCAGGTGGATGAGGAAGAGGAGCTGGTCGAGCATCAGGTGGTGGGAAACGCTTTGAGGCATTACCACCAACACCACCAGGTGGTCCACCCCGGCCACAGGGAGCTGGCGGGCAGAGACAGGCACAACTCCAGGCAGTGGAGGCCTATGACCATGGTGCGCCCAAGATGATTCAAGGTAATATCTGTGTCTATTCCACCCTTTTTGTAGTTCTTATAGACATAGGAGCGAGTCATTATTTCATAGCCACTGCCCTTGTTCGGTGCTCGGAGATTCCGACAGATCCGTTGGCTCGATCCTTACATCTAGAGACTCCTACGGGAGAAGACTCGACGATTACGCACTGGTGCCGGCAGTGTGAGCTTAGTCTAGGAGGCGAGAACTTCAGTTGGGATCTTCTTGTAGCGGCGTCGAGGACTTACGACGTCATCTTGGGCATGGATTGGTTTTCTACATTCCATGCATGGATTGAATGTATTAGGTGCAAGGTGCGATGTGTACGCACCGACGGGAGCAGTTTCACCTTCACCGGTGAGAAGGGAGCCTTTGTAGCACAGGATGGAATTCCGTAGAGGAGAGGACAGCCCATCACCCATCAGTTGGCTAGCCTCATCCTAGGAGCAGTTGACGTGCGGAGTCCTGTTTTTCCTGCAGTGGTGGATCAGTTTGCGGACATCTTTCCCGATGTCATTCCAGGGCTACCTCCTCATAGAGAGGTAGTATTTTATTTTTACATGTACCCCAGGACAGCCCCGATATCGACTCCAGTGTATCGGATGGCCCCTGCTAATCTTTGAGAGTTATGGGTATAGTTGGAGGACTTGCATGGCAAGGGGTTCATCCGACCCAAGTGTTTTACACTGGTCTTCCCCGATTTTGTTCGCCAAGAAGGCGGACGGGAGCTTGCGACTTTGTGTCGACTATCGTCGCCTGAACCAGGTGACAGTGAGGAACAAGTATCTGTTACCGAGGATTTATGACCTCTTTGATCATCTCAAGAGATCATGGTGGTTCTCGAAGATAGACCTCAGGTCAGGCTATCATCAGCTCAGAGTTCGAGACGAGGACGTGAAGAAGACAGCCTTCAGGTGTCGGTATGGCCACTATGAGTTCTTGGTTATGCCCTTCGGCATGACCAATGCTCCAGTAGTGTTCATGGACCTCATGAACAAGATCTTTCAGCCATACCTCGATCGATTTGTTGTGGTCTTCATCGACGACATTTTGATTTACATGACGACTGAGGAGGAGCACGCCTACCACTTGCGGGTTGTGATAGACACTCTCCGAGAGCATCAGCTTTATAGAAAACTCTTGAAGTTTCAGTTCTGGATATGAGAAGTCCACTTCTTTGGACACGTCATCTCTGAGGTGGGAGTTACAGTGGATCCTATGAAGATCGAGGCAGTCCTAGCTTGGGAGCCACCCAGGAGCATGATGGAGGTGCGGAGTTTCTTGGGACTAGCTGGATACTATCGGAGATTCGTGCCAGACTTATCCAGAGTTGTGGCGCCACTCTCAGCTTTGACGAATAAGGGGAAACCCTTCATGTGGTCAGACAAATGTCAGCAGAGCTTCCAGGAGCTGAGACAGAGATTGACTAGCACACCTATATTGAGGTTTCCTAAGGAAGGAGTAGGGTACGTAGTCTACTCGGATGCATCAGGGACCGGACTCAGATGTGTCCTCATGCAAGAGCGGCCAGTGATCGACTAGGGATCACGTCAGTTGAGGCCGCATGAGTAGAACTATTCCACCCATGACCTGGAGTTAATAGCAGTGGTCTTCGCTCTGAAGACATGGAGACACTATCTGATGGGCGAGCACTTTACAGTCTATTCTGACCATCAGAGTCTCAGGTAAATCTTCTCTCAGAAGGATCTGAATCTGAGACAGCGGGGATGGCTCGAGTTCTTCCAGGACTATGACTTTGAGATAGTCTATACTCATGGGAAGGGGAACGCGGTAGACGATGCCCTTAGCAGGAGGACGGGTATTCAGCTACATGAGGAGGCGACATAGCAGCTATCCTCTTTGCAAATATCCTCCATGGATAGAGATGGAGCATCCTTCATTCAGTATCTCATAGTCACTCCTCCACTACTGTAGTGGGTCAGAGAGTCTCAGCATGGGGACACTGACTGTGAGATGCGGCATGCACAGATATCCTCAATACAGGCACCTGATGGATTCTCCTTTGGAGAAGAGCACGACGTCCTTTTTAGAGGACGTACCATGGTACCAGTTAATTTATGGGAGGAGGTGCTGAGAGATTTTCACACTTCTCCTTTGGCGGTACATCCTGGAGTGGTGAAGATGTACCAGGATCTCAAATGACATCACTAGTGGCCGGGCATGAAGAAGGCTGTGGAGGAGTTCGTTTCTCGATGCCTCACCTGCCAGCAGGTGAAGGCTATGCCCCAGGTACCAGTAGGCTTGGTACAGCCCTTGGAGGTCCCGGAGTGGAAGTGGGACGGGATAACTATGGACTTTGTGACTGGACTTCCACGCACATCCAGAGGTCACGACTCCATTTGGGTGTTTTTCAACCAACTCACCAAGTCAGCTCACTTTTTACCCATCAGAGAGCAGGGCTCAGTGGAGAGCTTGGGACGTCTTTACATTCAGGAGATTGTGCGACTTCATGGTGTGCCATCATCTATCGTCTCCGATTGAGATGCTCATTTTACTTCCCGGCTTTGGAATGGGTTGTAGGAGGCATTCGGGACGCAGCTACGTCTGAGCACAGCCCTTCACCCTCAGACGGATGGTCAGATGGAGAGGACCATTCATACACTCGAGGACATGCTCCGCGCATGTGTCCTCGACTTTGGTTGTAGCTGGGAGGACCACCTACCCTTGGTGGAGTTCGCGTACAACAACTGCTACCACTCCACCATCGGGATGGCACCATACGAGGCGTTGTACGACCGACCATGTAGATCACTGTTGTGCTGGGTAGACCTCGGGGAGTCAGCTCTTGTGGGACCAGAGATGGTCCAGGCCATGACAGAGAAGGTCCAGGTCATCCAGGAGCAGATGAGGATAGCTTAGATCTGGCAAAAGTGAAACGCTGATAGGAGGCGGAGGCCACTAGAGTTCGAGGATGGCAACCACGTCTTCTTGCGTGTCTCACCTCGACGTGGATTACGAAGATTTGGCCGAGGTGACAAGTTGTCTACATGCTTCATCGGACCCTTCCAGGTCCTCAGTAGGATTGGCGAGGTGGCTTATCACCTGGCTCTACCACCTCAGTTGCACTGGGTGCTCGACGTCTTCCACGTGTCTTAGCTAAGGAGATACATGAACGACCTGACACACATCACTAACCATGGGGAGCTAGACGTTGATGATGGGGAAACTTTTGCGAAGGTCCCAGTGGAGATCGAGGATCGACAGGATCAGGTCCTACATGGATGGTCGATTCCTCTAGTGCACATCATATGGCAGCACATCAACCTCTAGGAGAGCACTTGGGAGCGAGAGGTTCAAATGCGTGCTCAGTACCATCATTTGTTTCCCTAGTAATGATGTATCTTTACGAGGACATAAAGCCCTGAGGTGGGAGTAATGTAAAGGGCCATAAAATTCAAGGAAATTTTTTTCTTAATATTCTTTGGGATTTTACAATAACGTAGTTTTTGACGGCACCTGATTCTGAGGCCCGGTGTGACCAGAATTTCTATCCAAAGTTTAGCTCGGGTACGTTCGGTGAATGAATGAGTGGGAATTTCTATCTTTTAAACTGGTACACCGAATCGAATTTCGAGGCCACCGATGGAACCGCAGCACCGGTAATTGCTTAGGAACTCCTATTCCATAGTTGCGTTTACACGAGGGGAGTTAATAAATTTTGTGGAAGTTGGAAAAAAATTTAACAATTTTTATTTTCCACTTGGTAGTTTATCCTAAGTAAGGGAGTTGGGGGTGGGACCCACAAGTGTTAACCAACCATGAGAGGATAAGGTGGGGTGGGACCCACACGAGCCCAACCCCTAACTTTCAAAACTCCCCATTAACTCACTTTCATTAATTTTTGACAACTTGTGATATTTAATAATTTGAGTTACTTAATTTCAAACTCTTGAATTTCAATGGTTTTGTGGTGTTAATAAATTATGTGAGGTTTAATTTATTTATGGGTTAGATTCATAGTTTCTTGAGAGATTTTTGAGAAAAAAGACTAAGGAAGTCTAGGATTTTCTTCATCCTCTTCAACGTAGAACATCTCCGCCGAAGGACGCGAAGAACATCTCCAACGACGTTTCCTCTTCTGACGCACCTCGACGTCAATAGAATCGACGTTCATTTTCCATGATGCCCGACCTCCACGATGGTCGTCTTCCGCGGATCGTTGACGTGCACCATTCTTGAAACCAAGGTAGGGGGATTATTATATTTTATACTTGTTCGTGATCACAGCCTTGTTTTTATTCTTCATGAATATGTCCAACTGTTACCGATTAACGAGAGGGGGGTCGGACAGCACAAACACGGCTGACCCACCTCATTATTTTTTCTTGTTGGATTCTTTTGGATTGAAATGGATGTGGCGCGGTGCCGTCACACCATGCGGGATTATGCGGCAAGAAATATGCGGCGCCATCGCGCCGCACCGCCAATTAATACAAGGACGCGACGCCATCGCGCCGTGTCAGAGACACCCGAAAATACCGCGGCCGGAGTGGGGCCGTGGCGCTGTCGCGCCACGCCGGACGACCAAGGTCGTGGCCGGTTATAAGACGCGGAGGAGCAGGGTGACCGGCGTCCGGTACCGGGCCGTCGGCGTCGGAGCTGGAAGGGGACCGGCCATCGCCGGTCCCGTTGAGTAGGAACCCGCCGGACAGGGAGGAACCAGGGGATTTAATTCCCCCGGACGACCATCAATGCGGCCCCCAATTAAGGGGACGCGGTTACAAGAAACCGGGGGGAAGCCCCCCCCCCCCCCCCCGTGAGCCAAAAATGGCTCGGCCGTTTGGCCGAGCACCCAACCAGCAAGCGGGTCGCCGGGCCGCGCCGCGCCTGTCGGGCCGGGCCGCGCCCGGCCGGGCCGGGCCATGCCGGGCCAGGTCGACCCAGACCCGGGTCAGGTCGACCCTGTTCGGGGCGACCCAGGGGGTCTCGGGCCCGATCGGTCTGGCTCGAAACCCCCATTTTCGGACCATTTGGGTTCAACTGCCCATAACTCGGGCTACGGACCTCTGGTCGACACGCTGTCAGCGGGGACACGATCCTTGGAACGAGTAGGTATTTTCAGTATATCGCACTCAAGGTTTTGGAATGCTTTGGGTACGTCCTGGTTGGTTCGTACACAAAACCAACCGGGCTCTCATAGCGGAAATGCTCATATCTTGAGATCCGGACGTCTGATTGACGTGTCGTCATCTTGGTTGAGTTCCTCTTAGTGAGACGGATCTTTTGGAATAATCCGCCCGAGGTTTGGATGCAGGTGGAGTACGGAAATGTTTCTTTTGCCTTAAAAACCAACCGGGCCCCTGGAACAAAAAAGAAAATAACTTTCAGACCGGTCGTCCGATTGACGCGCCGTCTATTTTACTGAGTTCCGGTTGACGATACATAACTTTTGGATACTTCAACTCTGGACTCTGTGTCAGTTGATGTATCAGCCTCTCGGCTCGTGGAGTGGACCCTCCGGAGCGAGCTTGCTGTGTGCGGGAACCCTAGAACTGGCTGCGACTGCTACTGTGACTACGACGACGACTGTACAGAGATCCTCAGTGGATTCGAAGGCGATGACTACAGCACTCAGCGATCCTATGTGGATCAGTGCTACCGATCCTGTGAGGGTTTGATCATGTGTGGGTCAGTGCTCAACGGTTCTGTGTGAGCTAGTGCCTACAGATCTTATGTGGGTCTGATCCTGTGTGGGTCTTTGTGGGGGTTAGTTTCCTACTGATCCTGTGTGGGACATTGCGGGGGTTAGTACCTATCGATCCTTTGTGGGTCTGATGACTTAGATGGATCGGTGATCATCTCTATCGTCTTTCAAAGATGTATACCTGTGTGAGCTGAATATAGTTTACTTTCCTATGTGGGTGTTGTTTTTCTATCCTATGTGGATTTACGTTTTACTTTCCTGTGTGGATTGGGTTGTACTTGGGCTCGGTTGTTGGAGCCGAACGGGAATTGATGACTTAGGTATATGTATGTTCATATACCTAAGCAGTGTCGGATATTACTTTGTTATTGTATCTTTCCTTTGTGGATTATCCTTTGTGGATTTTTGGAGACCTTCGGGGGTCTCGGGGTCCCTACTGAGTAGCTTATACTCACCTTTGCACGGGATATTCCTGCACTACGTTGTGCTGGTTGAAGACGACGGACAATGTTGACCGTGGTTGAGGCTTGCAGATCAGGACAGTACCTGGAGGTGGACCACTCGGCGGGATGTACTCGGAGCGGACGATGGGACCCGAGGAGCAGTGGAGCTATCTGTACCCACCCTTCAGGTGGGATTTCCAGTGGACATCTCGGCGTAGAGACTTTACTTTTCAGTTGTTGTTTTCCCTTTCGAGTTGTACTTTACTTTCAGTTTGGGTTTGTATACCGACCCACTTACTTTTCTGCATTTACTGCTGTACTCAGTTTTTACTTAGTGTTTACTTCTTCTGTTTCTTACTCTGTGGTGTTTTTTTACTTTACAAAGGTAATTCAATCCCTTTTTACCGGGATTTACGCCTTGGTGCTAGTCGCCATCCCCTGGCCTATGGAAGGCAGGCTTGGGGTAGTCACAGCACGGACCCCGAGAACGGGTCGTGACAGCTTTTATCATGAAACTTTTCATGATTTGTGAGAACATTAATATTAGAAATGAATCGTCTAATTAAGTTTAGAAAGCTTGAGACACTTTCTTAAATTATGACTTCGTATTCTTCATCATAATCTTATTTAAGGAAATCTTCAGCAACCAGCAACTTCAAATTTCTATTATTCAAAAATATTCTTCAACCAAAATATTAGTTGTCAATAAATAAAAAACATTGTTAAAAAAACACCACAATGGTTCATTCAATCTCCCCCTTTGGATTTCTTGGCAACCCTTTTTAACAAGTTTTTACCTCTCAAAAAATTGACATCTCAGGTTCTTGAATTTTACCAAGACATAGTGATTCTCAAAAAGAGTGTCCTGACACCACACTAATGGATAAAGTAATATTTTTGAAGTATATCCATGCCTCGGTGACAAGAAAAATTTGCGGCCTTCTAAAGATAAAATTCACATTACCCAAACTCCCCCTCAACTTTTATCTTTTTCATTCTCACTTTTCATTTCATCTCTCAGTTTTCTTTCTCTCTCCCCCCATTATATGATAACCATAGATTTAGATTCCTAAAATAAAACTTACTCTCCCCATTTGTTAACATAATACAAAGCTCGGTGGGGGTACACTTCTTTATGAGGTTTAGGAAGTAATAGGAGGAGGATAAACATGGAGTTGTAGCCTCAGTTCAACAAACCTTTCCTTTGACATTGATTTTGTAAAAATAATACCAATCTGATATTTTGTTGAAATATATTCCATCAAGACTTATCCAGTAGCATCTTTCTCTTTTAAAATGTGATAATTTATATTAATGTGTTTAGATCTTGAATGTTGAACAGGAATATTAGAATGATCAATTGAAATTTTATTATCACATAGTATCATCAATGGTTTATAAATATTCACTTTCAAATCTTACAGCTGAACCTTCATCCACATCATTTGAGTACAAGCGTGAGTAGCTACAACATAATTAGATTCAGCTATGCATAAAGTTACTAATCTTTGTTTCTTACTGTGACAACTCACACAACATTCCCCTAAAAAAAGTGTTCCTCCTGATGTTGATTTTCTATCATTACAATCACCAACCCAATCAACATCAGTATAACCATGAAACTTCATCTCATTATTTCTCTTGTATAACAACCCAAGTGAAGTAATTACTTTTACATATCTCATAATTCTGTTAACTACCAACATATGTGATTATTTTGGATTACTTTGACATCGGGAACAGAGAGTCACAACATAAGCAATATCAGGCCTTGAAGCTATAAGATGACGAAAACTTCCTATCAACATTATAAAGTATTTCTAATTCACACTGTTTCCTGAATCATCTTTTCTCAAATTTGTGCTCACTGAGAGAGGGGTTGAAACTTCCTTTTATTATTTCATCTCAAACATCTTTAACAATTCATGGGAATACTTTTCTTGGGATTGGAAAATGTAGTTTTCTTGTTGTTGAACTTGTAAGCAAAGGAAGAATGTTAATTCTCCCAACATTGACATTTCAAAATTTTCCTTCATATCTTCATAGAACTCTTCACAAACCTTTTCATAATCTCCAGAGAAAATTATATCATTCACATAAATGATTACAATTAATGTTCCATAGTCAACATCTTTAACATACAAGTTTCTATCAACCTTTCCTTTAGAAAAGATCATCTTTCTCATAGAATTTTCAAGATTCGAATACCATGCTCGTGGATCTTGTTTGAACCCATACAAGGCCTTCTTCAATTTTCAAACATTGTTGTCATCCTCATCAAGAAAAAAACCACATGGTTGTCCAATGTAAACTTCTTCATCATCGCACCATTTAAGAAAGATGACTTTACATCCATCTGATAAACCTTGTAATTCAAATGAGCAGCCACTGCAAAAAACATTCAAATAGTTTCTAACCTTGAAACAGTGGAAAATGTTTCATCAATATCCTCACCTTCCACTTGTTCATACCATTTACACAGAAGCCTTTCTTTGTTTCTTGTAACTTCTCCATGCTCAGGAAATTTATTTCTGTAAACCCACTTGGTTCTGATAACATTCTTATTTGCTAGCCTTGGAACAAGTTCCCATGTTTCATTCTTCTCAATATGATCTAGTTATTCATTCATAGAATCCACTCATTCTTTATGTTTAATAGCTTTTGAAACTGATTTAGGTTCAACTTTTGAGACAATGGAAGTCTAATTTTCTAATCTTAACTTCCTTCTTATCCTAACTGGAGCCTTGTGATCTACAATAATATTTTCAAATTCAACATGTTTATTCAAGGTAGGAAAAATCACATTTTCTTTCCCAGCATCACTTTTTTCCCCATGTGACTTATCTGAGTCACTCTCACTCTGTTTGGGATTATTTTATTTATCTTCCTCGGTATTCTGCACAAATTTGTTTAAAGAACGTATATTTTCAATTATCTTCACATCATATGAGTCCACCAACTTCTGTAAACGTTTGTTTTTTGCATTTGTAACTTCTTCCATTTGGTGAATAACCCATAAATATTCCTTCTTCACCTTTCTCATCAAACATTCCTCTGTCCAGATTTTTGATTTTGAGCAAGCATGGACTTAAAAAGCATTGAAGTAATTAAAAAAGGTTTTTTTCTATACCACATCTCATTGGAGTCATATAGGTTTCTGGTCTCAACTAGCATATATTCTGAACATGTACTATAGTTCTAGCAGCTTCTCTCCAAAATATTTTTGAATGTTTGTATTCTGATAACATACTTCTTCCTATTTACACCAAGCTTCTCTTTTTCCTTTCTGCATGCCGATTTTGTTGTGGTGTATAGGGAGAATTATACTGATGTTTGATACCATGCTTGCTTAGGTAAGTTTCAAAATCATTGCTTGTGAATTCGGTACCATTTTATGTTTTCAGTGTCTTTATGGAAGCCCCCAAATATTTCTCGACAACACTTCTGAAGAATTTAAACATTTTAATAGCCTCTGACTTATACTTCATGAACTTGATGTTTGTCATCTGAGTGAATTCATCAATAAAAGTAATAATGTATAAATCTACTTTTATTTATTGATGTCTTATCGGCCCATATAGATCGGAATGAATAAGCTCAAGTGGTTTGTTAGATTGAATCTCAACTCTTTTATGGCCTTCGTTAGTCATCATTCCTTTCAAGAAAGTAATACAAAAATCTTCATCTCTTCTTTTATGTTCCGGAAAATTCCGAACAACCACAACTATAGAAATCTTAATCATGTTCTTCTACACAAGGTGGCCAAGTCTTCGATACCACAACTTATTTTCATCTTCAACACTCAAATAATAAGAGTTATTGGATTCTCCAATTTGAACAATATTCCCACTGGTTCTTTCTCCTTTTATAATCACTTTTCCATATTTCAAACTTTTGATGATACAAGAATAATTTCTGAAGATAACTTCTTTTCCATTATCACAAAGTTGACTTACACTAAGTATGTTTTGTTTTATCCCATCAACAAGAAATACTTCCTTAGATTTTAGTTTCTCTACCTCAATCTCTGCCGTTCTGATTCCCTTAATTTTTAGGGAACTATCATTTCCAAACATAAACACTACACCATCATGACCTTAAACATGTATATAGATATTTATATCAGCTGTTATGTGTGATGAAAAACCACTATCAAGAATCCATTGTTTGTTCCTATTACTTTCTTTCAAAGCAATCTCAACAACAAAATCTCTCTCCTAAACCATCTTTTTTTCAGCAGTATTTTCTTTCTTATCATAAGAAACTTGTTCTAGAAAGAGTGTCATACATCGTTCGGCATGATGAAAAAACAGATCCCATCTTACACAAACATCTTCCAAACCTTCAAATTGATTCTTTGTTGGAATTTTTCTAATATATTGAGAATTCACCTTTCTAACTTTCTTTGAGTACGAATAGTTACTCATCCTTCTTTCACTATTTATTACACATTGTTCAAACCTTCTTCCGGGAAGAGATAATTTGTGCCAACAATTATAAGCTCTATGCCTATATATTCCATAACACTAGAAATATCCCTCAAATCTTGATTATCTTTTAATGAATGACCTTTCATTATAGAAACATTGTTGAGGTTGATAACATATTTAAGCTCTAGAAAAAATAGGATGTAGGCCATCCTTTCTTTGGAGTGGGTCTTCTACTTTTATTGGATTGTTAGATTTCTGACATACTTTATCCACCAAAGCTTTACTAACACTTCTTTTGAAACCAGAAAAGTTAGAAGAATCACATGAAACATTATTTTTGGTAGTAGAAGATTTCACCTGATTCTCGTAATGAGCCTTAACAGCATTTTTAGAGGTCTCAGTGTTTACTTCTGTAGCTTTGTTGAAGTTTTGATTCATCTTCCTCAGGGTATTTTTAGAATCAATGAGTTTTGATTTCACGTTGTTTTCTTCTTCTTCCTTAGCTTCCAGCATCTTTCTAAGATCTTCAATCATCTTTCCTTGTTCAACAATTCTATGTTTTAACTTAAAATTTCTTGAATGTATTAATTTTCTTTCTTCGTGACATCATTACTTCCATCATGAACTTCTTCATGATTTTTTTTTCATCACATGAATTTATTTCTTGATATTTTTTTTTGCTCAAGACATGCAAGGAGTTTGGATGTTAGTTGATATTCTATGTAAGATTCTTCACCCCCTTCTTCACTTTATGAGGAAATATTTGATTTCTCAACTATTGAAATTATGGTTATGAAAATTTCATTACTTTCATCTTTAGAGGGATCATTTTCAGATGATTCTGATTCATCCTTCTTGATCAACATACTTCTTTTCTTTCATAAAAGCATATTCTTGAATTATTTTGTAGTCTTTTCTTTTTCATTCATGTTATACTTCTTCCACTGATAATTATCATTAAAAACATCTTAATATTCTCCAACATTCATCTTAGGAAATTCAATGCAAAGTGTCTAATTCCACCACACTCAAAACATTTGAGAGGATGTTTCCCTCCATATATTTTTCTACCTCTTAGATAGTTCTTGGATATGAGAGACATGATTGTTTCATTCAACCCTTCATCTTCCTTATCAACAGACTCATAAGGGTCATCTTCTTCATCATCTTGGATTTTCATCTTTCTCATAGCTTCAAAAACCATTTCATCTTTCATATTCTTCTTAAATATTGGATCTTTCCTCATTTCTTCACCTATAGGAATGTTATGCAGTTCATCAAGAGATAAATCATCCTTATCTTCTAAAGCTCAGATTTTAGAATCAAACCTATCTGGAATGTTTCTCATCATTTTCTTCACAATTGTATAATTTTCCAAGTTTTCTCAAAATCCCCGAATGTTGAATACAATTTCATTAACTCTGGTGAAGTATTCATCAATTGTTTTATCATCTCTCATCCAGATGTCTTCAAACATAATATTCCATATTTGTATCTTGGCCTCCTTGACTTTTGTGTTTCCTTAAAAAACACTTTCCATCTTTTCCCACATGATTTTTGATGTTGTGAGACCCATCACCTTCTAATAAACATTTTCTTGATAAGGAAATGAGAATAACATTTCTATCCTTTCCATAAACATCTATGCTTCTCTTATCTGCAAATGTAATAAGAGAATTTTTCTCAATAGGTGGAAAGCCAATAGTAGCAGCATAAACAACTTCAAGGACAAGAGATAAGAGATAATGACTCATCCTATTTTTCCATCAATAATAATTCTTTCTATCGAATGTAGGAATTCCTCTACTATTGACAGAATTGATATTCTCCGTGATATGGATTAAACAAAGTACCTCACTCTGAAACCACTTGAGGTTCCAAGGATCAAATGACAACTTAGAAAGGGGGTAGATTTAGTTGTTTAAATTTTATATGTTTCAAGACTTTAATAAACATAACCATTGAAACATGTCATGATTTATTTCCTTATAAAACTTTAACAAGATACTCAAGCATTGAACAAAGGAAAAACAATAAAGGCACACAATATTTAAAAGGTTCAGTCTCAATAAGAGAACCTACGTCCTTGCCATAGCCACTCCTGTGGGTCTATAAAAATCCACTATAATGAAGAAGTGAATACAACTTGTGTCAACTCCCATTGGACACCTTATATATCTCGATAGAAATGATTACACTGAATTACGTCAGTTTACAATATTTTCATAAATAAAAAATGAGCCAAACACAAGAATAAGAACATTGATAAGTTGTTCCAGAAATGCTCACTCTGAATGATCACTCCAGATTTCAATCTGATTTATTGAATCTGATTTTCTAAAATCAATCTTCTCCGCAAGATAATTATGGTTCCGCACAAATGCTCACACCGAATTCTCAATCTAGTTTTTTAAATCCGATATTCTGAAATTGATCTTCTAAGAAAGATAATGATGGTTCCTTACAAATGATCACTCAGAATATTCAATCTGGATTCTCTTCATCTCAAACACTCAAGGAATCTTCTTCAAGATGGTAGGAACTTTTCACTTAGAATTCTCCAATGGTCATCCTTTTCCATATATATAAAATTTGTAAATGAGTGATTGATCTGAGCACATATTTATAGGCAACTCAAAAAAAATGCGGGAATCATGAAAAACATTCCCACTTCATCAAATCTCAAAAACTCCACAAATCTCTCAAATTTAATCTTCAATCTATGACTTCTTCAAATATCCTTAAATTTCTCCGAGATTGATGAAAAGTTTAAATTTGGTTTTTCCTGAACTCTTCATATATTCCTCAGAATGATAAGCTTGGTTCTTGGTTCTGAATTTAGGTTCAGGAAACAGGTGCATGAAAACCGGTTCAGGAAAAATGGTTCAGGAAAACAGGATCGGAATTTTAGGTACAGGAAACAGACTCTGAATTTCAAGTTCAAGAAGTAGACTCTGGATTTCCGTCTCAGGAAGTAGACTCCGAATTTCTATCCTAGGAAGAAGAATCTGAATTTATGGCTCATGAAGTAGACTCAGAATTTATGTCTCAGGAAGTAGATTCTGAATTTCTTGATCACGAAGTAGACTTTGAATTTCTGGCTCAGGAATTAGACTCAGAATTTCTAGCTCAGGATGTAGACTCTGAATTTCTGGATCACAAAGTAGACTTCGAATTTCTAGATTAAGATGTATACTTTGAATTTTTGGCTCAGGAAGTAGACACTGAATTTCTATCTCAGGAAGTAGACTCCAAAATTCTGGCTCTAGAACTAGACTCCAAATTTCTGGCTCAGGTAGTAGACTCCGAATTTCTGGCTCAGGATGTAGAATCTGAATTTCTGGCTGAGGACGTAGACTATGAATTTCTAGCACAAGATATAGACTCTGAATTTCGGGCTCAGGAAGTAGACTCTAAATTTATGGCTCACAATGTAGACTCTGAATTTTGGGCTCAGGAAGTAGATTACGAATTCTTGGCTCATGATGTAGACTATGAATTGTTGGCTCTGGAAGTAGACTCCGAATTTCTAGCATAGGAAGTAGACTCTAAATTTCTGGCTCAGGAAGTAGACTATGAATTTCTAGCTCCGGAAGTAGACTCTGAATTTATGGATTAGGAAGTAGACTCTAAATTTCTAGCTCAGGAAGTAGACTCCGAATTTCTGGCATAGGAAGTAGACTCTGAATTTCTAGCTCCGGAAGTAGACTCCGAATTTCTGGCTCAGGAAGTAGACTCCGAATTTCTGGCTTAGGAAGTAGAATCCAAATTTCTGGCTCAGGAAGTATACTCCAAATATTCTCATAATTTTATTAATCCTCTTCACCATTTCGTCAACAAATTTTATCATGAAACTTCTCATGATTTGTGAGAAATTTATGATCAGGAAAGCATCATCTGATTATGCTTAGAATTTTGGAGACAATTTCATAACTTCTGACCTCTTATTCTTCAACATAATCTTCTTTATGGAAATCTTCAGCAACCTGAAACATCAACCTTCTGTTACTCAAAAAAATTCTTCAAAAAAAATATTATTTGTCAACAAATACAAATTATTTATAAAAAAACACCACAAAGGTTTTCAGTGGCTATTTCTATGATTTTAACTATGGAAATAGCCATAGAAAACCGTGGGAATTGCCAAAGCTATAAATTCCCCCAGCGGGTTTTGATCCATGCACCTCCACTATGTTATACAACGCATTTACAACTACACTGATCCACAATTTGGGTATATATAAATTATGATATATATATTTATAATAACCATGGTAATAGACTCAAAACCTTGGTGAAAGGGATTGCCGCCAAATTTTTGGTGGAAATTGTTTTCCCTGCGGATGCTCGGGAACCCTATTGCCACAGTTTTGGAGAATTGTGGCAATAGGTCAATGAATAAATTGGCCTATTGCAAGGGTTTGGAAAACCATGGATATAGGCTAGAGAAACATGGCTATAACCACATATAGACACTGTTTTAAAACCATGTATTTTGATCCATGTTAGTAGCTTCATTTTCTAGTTGTGTTATCATGTACAAGTGAAATTTCAACACTCTTGGTGGTATTTGTTAGTGTGTGTGTGTGTTAATAGGACGAATCCACAATGTGGTGTCATTTGATCACCACACCATTTCTCCTTTCTATGTATATCATGTTTTGCGATGATCTTATACAATCTTGTTTCCCACATTTAGTGTCTCTTATGCGGGCATGGGAATTGGGTCAAGGTTTATGATAGCATGGTAGAGATTCACTTTTATGTTTTTAGATTTACGAAAATGAACTAAGATGTAAATATTTAATTTTCATATGATGTTAAATTCACTAACATCATTGAAAACTATGTGAGACATGAATCCCATATTTATGGGATACATAGGATGGTCGGGACATGTCACCTTTAAATCCATATTATATTCTACTAATTACCTATTCTATTCGGTATTTTGGACATGAATCATATAGGATTTTAGGGTAGGTGTATGTTGGATTGTGTTGTCATTCACACCAGGTTTAAAATAGATGCATGATGTACTCCCCTTTCTATAGCATTTCTTCCCAGTCTCTCACCCCACATGATGTTAATTTATACTCACATAACTATGTGTGGCTTGATTCCCATCAACATGGGATATATAAGAACCCCCAGAAATCCTATATTAGGGTTCAGTCATATATCCTCTAATCTTTCTTGGGCCCTCATCCTGAGTTTTCTCCTTTGGAGTTGCATGTGGTATGGTGTGGACCTTGTCCTCATTGACATCTGGGATTCATTATCATATCCTATTCATTCCATCAAAAAATATTTCTTCTATATGTGTCTAAGACATGTGACAATAAAATATACTGGCTAACCCCACATGATTTTGAGCTTTTTCATCCTTGCTCTGTGGCATTCAAATACATGGGTTGGTCATATCGTATGACCATAAACTAAGAAAATATCATCCATGTTGCATGATGAAAAATATCATCACATTGAATTATCCTCACTTGAGGGGATGTCATGTTTGGTATCATTCATCCACCATGAAATTTTTCAAGGAATTAATATGGCTTGATTCTTGGAGTGATGTCTGGATTCTCAATTCTAGTGGAATTTCTTAAAAAACACCCCCATCCTATAAAACTAACGATTTCTATTAAATGTTTCTTCTTTTTTTGTGGTCTGTACCCATATGAAATTAGTGTCCTTGCATTTGGTATCCATATAAGACACTTCTAGAACTATATATCTCTTGAACCCCATCATAATGGGGTACATAGAAACACTCAGGTACTATGTCTCGGGCCTAACCCAACTTTCACTTTTGGTCCCTTGACCAAAAAATCTCTCATGGTAGAAAATTGTGTGATACACACTCTTGTTAGAATCATTCACATTGGGTTTTGTAATCGATGCACTATATGTCTCTCTTTCCCCATTACATTACAGTCCGATCTTTAAGACCTTAAATCAATGATCCAACCACATCCTTGTCACATGACATTAAGCTGCATGACATATTCCAACACTACATATGGATTGATCCCCATCCTCATGTGGTTCATAAAAATGCCCAAACATTTTTTATACACGTCCAGCCTCAGGTATCTTAAATTCTAACCCTTTTCTTGGCCAACCATTCCCAAACTCTCTTGGAATCATGTGGTGTGGTGTGGACTCTATATCTTCATTCACATTGGGTTTTGTAACAATTCTCCTCTTATACTAGGATTCTGAATCCCCAAGACCCTTGTCTGTGGGAAGGGATTTGACTCCCTCTGTCTGACATGCCCCATTGGAATACTCAAATTCTTCGTGCTATAATGCCAAAAGTGTTTAGTTTTCATATAGACATTTCTATGTTTTGTGAGAACGCTTCCTGGGCATTAATTTGGATTTCCATCCCCTTCCATGTCTGGAGGGACCCTATTTACGACCTAGTCATAGGACACATTAGATTACCTACCATCATGGGCCAACACCCCGATGAATTGGTATTACATTTTCGATAGGTCCCGTGTTTCAAACATGGTCAATGATCAACCATCATTTTTCTGTCCTCATACCAGGTTAATGAAAAATGGATTTTGTGTTCAGAACATTGTAATTAGATATACTCTATCACCACACCACTATCATTACAATATAGATCTCGGGATCTATGATTTACATATTTTTACACCCTTATGTTCATGTGCATGTCCTGCACAGTTGGTTTTACTCCTCTGTACATCTATATGCATTGAGTATGTAGGTCCAAAATATTGGGACTTCATTCACCAAAGGATTCATTTCCCCGAACATGTGCTTCCCTATACCAGAAAAATTTGATCACTACTAATTATATACCATACCGAGCATGACTCTCGTGGGCTTTGTGGTTTTGTTAGGTTGTGTTCTGAGGGAACCAATCCACACATGACACTAGTCATGAATGTCGTTAAAATGCTGTCTGAGAACAATGTATGGATTGATTCCCATCCTAATGGGGTATGTTGGAACACCCAATCACATTCCCTCTGTCCCACCCCATGTTAGGCCACCTCTGGTCCATGGTTGAAAAGGTACCATTGGGAATACATGGTGTGGTGTGGACTCTTATGACCCTCGTTTATGTCGGGGAATGTACCGCACCACACGTTTCCTTTCTATATAACCATGTCCTCAATATATGACTTTAAACTATATCCCTGCCCTGAAATGTTTCAGGATGCCCCATGACAATTATGGGATGTTTCAGCTTCCTCTCGTGAAAGAATTTTCCTCGCCAACATTGGTCTCTTACTTTGTTGTGCTCAATAACTATGTTTTTCTTGATTCTAATCATTATGGGATATATAGAGACACCCGTGCGTTTCACCTTGGGCCTATTACCGAGGTCATTAACCCATATAGCCCTCAAAACCTGAGTATGGTCCAGTCTATATGAACTTAATATAGGTTCATGCCATCATTGCAAGATGACTTCAAACTGTTATCCTTGGTCCATTCATTATGACCTCAAAAATATGTACACCCTCCTCACTGTGTAACGTTGAACTACGAGTCTATTTTCTCCACTGGTATGACATAAAATTGAGATCACCTCCAGGTTCATTCTGGAGATATCCTTTCATGAAATCAGTATGATCCCTGATCAAACCAATGCACTCACCTATTGTTCATTCGACACAGTGGTGTAATTACAAGAGTGTTGGACTCCATTTGAATTACCCATCACTCTACCCACCATGATTTGTGTGACCTTTATTTGGAACCACATCCGCTTTCTTTCCTAATGGAATCCCATAAATGTACAACTGGTTGGCCTATGGCTCACCTTCTATTCTGAGATAATGATCAAGAAGACTAATAGATTACATTTCGAGTCAGGCCCTATGTTTTAAAAATGGTCTACTTTCGTCCCTCATTTAATATCCCCATTTTAGGATAACACAATAGGAATACTATGTTTTATACACAGACAACAATTATCCTTCATTTTCATGCCACCCCTACAGTGTTTTGAATTTTGGGTATCAGGATTCATGCATTCCACTCCCCTATATTTAGACTTTTTCAAATTCCCATGGCGTTACCCTACTCATGCACGTGATCACATTGGGAAAAAATCAATTTAACTATTCTCAGAACATCATTATCTAGTCATGCCTCTCTATTTTTCATGGAATTTTATGATTGGTTACCCAGACCCTATATTCCTGGGGCCTGGTTGGAACTCTCATATTCAAATGAAATAACGATGTGATCACCCCTTGTTCCTCACATCAGGCATGACCCACGTGATCTTAGTAATTGATCGCTGGATATTTCATGAATGTGATGGAAACAAAATAAATGAAAACAAATAACAAAACTCATGAATGAAAAAATCATAAAAAAGATTAAAAAGAAAGGTCAATTATGAGTTTACACAAATTACAATGCCCAAGGATTGGACCCATGAATAGATGGGTTGACCTCTTCAATGGAGAATCCAAGATCTACCACCCCCTACCTGGTAGTGTCAAATATCTTCTATCACCTGTTATGATCCTACTCCTCCATGGTGAAAATGGGGCACAATTCATAATCATTGATCCAATCCCAATCCTTGTCAACTCAGATGATGTCCATCTCCTCTGAGGCTCGGCTCATCTACATTTCATCCTCTTCGAGATGGGCCTTTAGCCATGATATGATCCCTGGTTCTGCTTCAAGGAAACTAGAGTACTCATTCGGTGCCCTCAACTGTTGTATCTCATTTGTTCCCCCTTGGTGTTTCTTGATGTTCACAGAATTCCCCCAATTCCTTCACAAACAAATTCTACAGTAATTCTCATGTATCTTCTCAGCCATGAAATATTGGATGAGAATATAAGGATACTGGGGATCTAATCCTCCAGTACATCGCACCCACTGTCAGGAATGAAGCCACCCCATCTGTTCAATCCATTCTGCTTGTGGGGTCTCCCCAATGAAGAGCTTAATTAAATTCTTGGATTGGTGACATAATTTCTTGTTTTCCTCGTCAAAGGAAGTTGTCTCATCCTGGTCCTTTGGGTCGGTGGGTTCATATGCATGGAATTCCTCCACAAACCCATCAGTAGGATAATAATCAGGTTTTAGGTCTAGAAAGTTAGGACCCATGTCATCTAATTGATCCACATTATCAGATTCCACCTTAATGACTTTTGGTTATGCCACGTTAATGGTACCACCTGTTCTTGGGATCGTTGTGACTTGGTCAGTATGGGCATCCGCTTCCAGAACCATCGGTGTTCCCCTTGGAAAGGTAGAACCAAGATCATCATTTGTACTTGTCAGTGTAGCCCATGACATTTGAATAACTATGCATATGAGAATACATAGTTGTCAGTTGGACTAATTCAATTGATGGAAATTATGAATTCTGTGAAGAATGCTAACAGATATCAAACATTCAGTCTCACCCCTAAATTTTTTCTGCTAGATTTCTGAAGTGTCTTCCCCCATATATGATTGGAAAATCCAATGAATCCTGGAGAAAAACCATAGGTATCACAACTCTGTTAGGTAAGATAACCTTCATTGTTGTGGGTGTAGATCTCAATGCCCCCGTAATTGCATCTACTATTGCGCAGAAGTGAGTTTTTCATATGAGGCCCTCGACCACATGTCAAATGTTAGTTTATAAGGATTATTGGAGCATGATTTGGAATATAGGGGAACGATATAGGTTCTACCTCAGGGTATTACTCAAAATACTCTATTTATGAGTATGTGACCTCACCCTCCTCTAGAGGACTCCAACTACAAGCCTCCTCCCCCTATAAGGATCCTTCCAATTCTTCCAACAGAGGGTAGCGCTCCCTCAATTGCATAGATGACAACTGTGGATGGGTTTTTCAATTGAGAAAAACCTTCATTAAATCTATCATTGTACATAGAGCACACAAAGAGTGCACATAGTCTTTAAGATCGACGATATACTGCACCCCCTTCACCTGAGATACTGCAAAACCAGCCCTGACACAACTGATTCCTTCCAAATCCATATTAAGGTGGTTCAGATGATTCCACATCTGGGACGGGTTGAGAAATTTCCTATTAACATCCTAGATTTCCCATGCCTATGGGAAGTCAACATCCTCGGGCATATATTTAAGGTGTTGCCTCTTCCCCGCAGCCTGGGAGGGTATCCTATTGAAGCACTAGGGTGGCCTCCCCTCTAGATGACTATCCTCTTCCAGGACCATCGAGTCAACAGCTACCTCATGCCTCTCGGTTAATGTGTGTATTGCCGATACTACAACCCTTCCACCATAGGATTTCATCACTGCCTTCTATCCCCGACCTCAAGGATATGGTGGGATCCAATCACTTGCAGGAACGGTCCACTAGTTCAGCAACTCCCCTGGGTAGGCTACCTAACAACACATAGCATACTCGCTCATAGTCTCATAAATAGTTGCAAGAGGAGACAACTCATTCCACATTATCCCATCCACCCATTTTCACTTGAGAAAAATCTTTATAATCAAACATGGATTGTCCGTGTGGAGTACCGCCAAGTAGAACTATGGGGTGAGACTCTGCATGCACTAGAACAACCTCATGAAGTGGTATTGGTGTATGGCTCATAGATATGATCATGATCAAGGTGTGACACCAGAATTCCATACCAGATGTTGAGGAGGTAGGACAAAAGTGCCTTTGTTACCTAGCCATCATTAGTGAACTTGCTTGTTGGCAGTGAGAAAGGATTGAAGTTGAACTCATCTGACTTCCAGACATAGATCAACACCAGAAGTAGGGCCAACATAGGCAGGAAACTCCCCAATGCATTCATAATGGTGAGTTTGAAGTCTAACCCAGGTAGAGAAGTGGGGTTAAGGGACTCATAGGTTCCCATATACACCTCTATCCACCCATACAGAAGATGTAATGAACCACAGACCGTGTGTGGATTTATCCCCTCCATAATAGTTCATAGTACCTTGTATAGCTTATCTAGCATCGATATACCCCTATTGATCTTCTCCCCCATCGGCAACAAGGGTTACATGATAAACAGGATAAGACGCATGACCATGTTCATATCCGTAACGAGTAGTATATCTCTATAGATGAGCACCAAAATGAACGCATCCAACCTGACCACTGGTTACTGCTCTGTTCTAATACTAAACCCCCATGTCGTCAATAGGTTGTCCCAAAAGATCCACCACTATGAGTGCTCTATTCTTCACTTGGTCCCCTTTAGGAATGTGGGAGGCTTCACGAGAAACATCCAATCTGTAGTGGAATTTAGGAACTGACTAAACCACCGCATGAAATGGACACCCCAATCGACTTCTTTTCCTCTCCGAAAACCAGATCCGGAAGTTCATTTTCAATCCGTGAAATCTTTTTTAGGTCCTCCAATGTATTTGAGGTGGGGAGGAACTCTTCATCAATTTCCCCAATATCGGGATCCCAATGATTTTTTTGTAGGTACCAGAAGATGATACCGACCTATCCCTGGTGAAAATTGATGGCGTTAGTCTTCGATGACCACCTGCTCAGCAACTCCTACATTAGTTTCTTTAGGAGTTAAATGTGGATCTCAGAGGACCATTCTTCCTAATACAGGCACACTCATCTCAAATCCACCTAAAATCCTCGTAGGAGGCACATACCCTATAAGACCATTCCCAATCGTCTATAAACTTTCCACCCTATCCCAGATCCCACTCATCGGTCCCCCCTTATCTAGGATCCCCAAGGAATCATTCAAAATGGTGTGTTATAGAGTGGGATATTATTCTGGATTCAATGTTTTCCCAAAAATGATGTACACATGGTTGTACAAGCCTTCCGAATTAATAGGAATATAATCATCCCATGTATGACAATCATCCACCATGAACCACTGGCATTGACATGATAAAATCCTGGACCTATAGGCTAGCTCATTCCCTCTCTCTTTAGGAATAAAAACATCATCTTTCAGACCATAGCCATATAGAGGTAGCCTCTTTCACAAAGGGTAGTTCTTCTAGCTTTCTAACAGTAGATACACCGGAGATTCATTTCCTATGTGGCTCTACGCATACTCCCCAATGCCCAGGTTATAAGCCATCTTAGTCCTGTAGGTAGCATCCAAAAGGACTAAATTTCATATCCTTGATGATTAATTAAGTCTTTTTGTGTTAAAAATTCTTGTTCTAGTTCATGGATCTCGTTTATAGAGCTTATTCATTGAGATCATTTGCCGAGCATAATCATTGAGAGAGGTTTTAGAACCCTACCACAAACATCACAGACATAAGCTGTGAAGTGCACACATACAGAGTTGGAATAATCACTATGAATTATAGATTAGAAAGGAACTAATTCTCAATGAACGGTAACAGAGCATGCAGAGCTTCACAAATCGAGAGCACAATCACAAAAAAAATCCTAAATGAGTGAGGAAAAAATAAGGGCCACCCTCCTCTATTTATAGGTGATGACTCCAAGCATCATGTCATGCCTAGACGTAGTGAGAATAATGGTGTTCTTTACATTTACATTGTCTTTCCACATCATGAACCTGATTGGCAATCATACATTGGGATTTTACCAATTTTTTTCTATTTACCCTCACAATTAGACCCTGATTCTCTTTATGTACATGACATAGGGGGGAATTTGTTTCTAAAAAATATTGGAAAAGGGAAATACACAATGGGAAAACTAATGCCTAACAGGGTGATTCATGATTCTCCTTCATTGAGCCCCTCATAACTACCGCTATTGCATAGAAATATCTACCTCTGCTATCGCCATAGAGTAAAAGAGGTAGGAGGATCCATAGTTATGACCCAATTGACAGAATTCTCCAAAACATAGAGAAAAGTGAATCAAATATTCGATCCCTATGAAATTGATAGAAGCATCCGCGATCACCATAGAAGAAATTAATGAGGGCTTTTCATTGTTTTGGGGATGTTGATTGACTCCACGATTACGAAAAACTTGACGCAATCCACTTCGGATGGTGCAGTGCCACATGGCTATGCAATGAGCTGTCAGAGTTCTATGTCGCCTCTTTCCAATAAATAATAGACTTCACTCAGACCCAATATACAAATACCCTAGACTTTTTCATTCTCATCTCTCAAATAAAGAAACAACCTTTTCACTGTAAATCATTAAGAAAATGTGTTGTTCAAGGTACATGAGCATTGAAAAATTATGTTTCCCTTAGCTTAAATAAAACCCATCATCAAGAGAGGATTCCATGTGTGATGCCCATGATCCATCATACAGGAAGGATATTTTTAGGGGAACTCGGGTCTTCATAGAGAAATCAAGATTCACGATGTTCCTTCCATGAACATGTGAAACACATTCTATGGTTGGGTCAATGTGCTTCTCAAAGCACATCACTTTGCAGTGATACACTTTTCCAGGAACCCATTCTCTGTGAAGTCCTACTCTCTGAAAGCCTTTATACTTCTGGAAGATCCTTTCATATGAATATATACTCCTTGTCTAGGCTACCCCACTCCAATTCACGAAGAATTCCCCTTCGTAGTGTTTTTCCACTATGTGGACCACCAGATTGTTGCAAAGTCCCTTCCAGTGAACCCTTTTGCTTCACAAAACCAATTTCACGTATGACCCTCCAGGATTGTATGAAGTGATTTTAAGGACCTTTTGTTGTTGCTTCATATTGCGTTATATATCGTCATACTTTCTGCATAGGCATGCTAATAGATGTTACTTTTTCGTATAGTCATGATAACAAGATCCCCTCAATGGATCACTCCACAACCCCGCCTATACAATGAATTGCTAATTCCTTCTATTACCCATGGGTGGGTGGGTATCAGTTTTGTATGTCCTATGGGTGTGGATTGATCCCAACTCATCTGAGAAGCATGAAGTTAAACTACCAAGAAACATATTCCTCATCACATGATGTTAAACTATGGCCTCGCCCCGTGAAATATACATGGGGCACCCTGTCTCAGACATTTTCCAAACCTACTGGTCTCCATGGGAGGGATGTATTCAACACATTGAATGAGATCCTCATTTCTGGAGTGTAATCTATCCACAAGGAATGACAACCATCCTGGTGTAAGCACCTAGACGTTCACGTAATAATTGGAACCCCTTCTCCTCCTCTCTTCTTTTGTGGCAAAAGACTAGATGATTGATGGGAACATAGAACTTAATTTCCCCATCCCTCTCTCTCTGGGAATTTTCAGCATTAGGATTCCATCCAGGAGAGAGTCCCAATCTTCATCTCCATGAGACACTAACCACACGGAAGACCATGTTTTCTATTTGTTCTTCTAACCGTATCTAACCCCATGTTTTCTCTTTGGGTCACCAGCCACTCTTAAGCCCCTTTATATTCATCGTGGATGCACCTTTTGTGACGTGTTCGTTAGGTCTTTTCTACCTCTTGTATCTCAAATCAAGTATGACACTTGTGGGATTAGTGTAATCATCAACAATGACATTCATCCTGGTCTTCCTTAGCACATAACCCCCAAAAACCAATTCTGAACTATGTGCACATTTATGCTTTCCCTTTCCAAGAATGTAATGTAGGGTACCTCCCTAAGGTTGAAGCCCATCAACCATTTTTTCCGACCACTTCACATCGGTTCACCCTCGTCCTTCATGACGTTAATATGTATGTACACCTTTCACCCCTCATGACCTTAAACAATATGTATTGTAACTATGTGGGTTTGGATCCTTGTCTCTTGGACAGGGTACGTAGGAAGCCTTTATGATGTTCGACCCCAATCACTATAAAACTTCGGTGTCCCCATTGCTGGGACCCATATCTCTGGTCCACCCTCATAGCATCAGACAAATTCTAGGGCTCCTAACCATACATTAGACCCAAAATATCTTGCGGTCCCAATCCTTCATGTACACCCCTATTTCATGTATCCCCTTGAACTATGTGGGTTTTGATCCCTGTGTCATAGACATGGTACACTGGAAGCCTCCCTGAGGTTATACCCCAACTAGAGGTAAGCTGTTGTAGTCCCCGATTAGTAGTAACCCATTGTAGTACCGAACCAACGGAAAGATGTTGTGGTCCCCAACAAGTGTTAAGATATTTTAGACCCGAACTAGTGGAAAGATATTGTAGTCCCCGACCAATGGTAATCTGTTATATTCCTCAACTAGTGGTAATCGTTTTTATTCCTCGAATAACGTTAAGTCATTGTAGTCCCCGACCAATGGTAAACCTTCATAGTCTCCAATATACGATAAGCCATTGATGTCTCATTTTTTCCCTTATCTCTGGTCAGCCCCTCGGGCGCCACACCAACTCTCAAGATGCTGATAATGCATAATCCCCAGCATCATCTTTGGGTCTCTATCCTTTATGTACACCAGATTTCATTCCCCATCCTGAATTACATGGAATTCAATTCCCTTCCATGGGGATAAGTAGTAAGCCTCCCTGAGGATCAAGCCAATCACTCATGTCTCATCCTGGTCTCTCCCCTTAGCCAATATGTTTTGGGAAGGGCATGTACTTACCTAAATGTTCCACTTCTTCTGGGTCCCATCCATGCATCAATTTACATGGGCCAACTCCTGTGACGTCCTCTCATCCCACCAAACTATGTGGACATGAATTTCCCACCGTGGGAATATGTAGGAAGGCTCTTTGAGGTTCAAGCTCAACACTATGATCATATTCATGATAGTTCTATATCATTCTCAATCATGTTCATTCAACCATCCATGCCATCTTGTTTCTTAACTGGGCCGCCACATCTTAGTGATATCTTGTCTCCCACATCCTCACAACTCCTAGCTGTAATTAGGTTGTTGACCTTGCATATTCCCAACGCATTCCATAACCATTCCACCAAGTGTACTCCTCTTGTGATGGGCTGCTATCCACATGTAAGCCCAAACATGTATTTGGTTCGCTATTCTATTTGGACACCCTGATTCATCTCCCTTCGAACTACGCAAGTTTGACCCATGTCCCTTAGGACATGACATGTTGGTAACCTCCCTAAGGTTCAATCATATCTAATGGTAACCATGGTGACTCCTATCTAGGACTCATGTATCCTCATATCCATATTCACTAGATGTCTTGATCCACCTTTTCATTAAACCCCCTAAGGTGCTCCCTCTTGGGGATGTGCCCATCGGATCCACTGTTAGTAGTATTCTGATTAGTCTGATCTAACTCTACTAGACGTTAAACTCATTGCAAACCCTATGTAAAACATGTGAAGTTGAGTAAAGCCACGTGGACATGCCTATGGAATATAATTCCTCGAACTCAATGTGGGATTCCTTGTTCTTTTTCTCCCTCAATAAGTCCTATAATAATGGGAAGAAACCCAAACACATCAATGATTCAGCATGAAGACACATGAGTAGTGCCCAACGTGACTTCTCCCCTGACCGAATGTTTCTACCCTGACTTGACCCCAAGGAATGTCTTCACAGAAGAAGTTTAATTAACTGGTGTCTACCAAGATATGGCACCAGGGAAGATATTCACGAACAACTTCTTAATTATTAAGGGAGACACAGAATAGAAAACATGTTCTAATGGGGGATCCATGTAAGGAGAGACTGACAACTCATCATCTTGTTTCAATCAAGGAGAAAAAAGCCCTAAATAACTGATTGATGCCACCCACATTTTTAAAATATGAATGTGGGGCATCAAAAAAAATTTACTCCATGGATGGTTGTGCGCCCCAAAGAAACCGTTGGAAACAACAAACATGGGCTCAACAATGTAGAATATGAATTTTTTTCATAACTTCCAATGATTCATTATGAAACACATCGTAAGTGCTTAAGAACCTCTATAGGAATCTTACAGAATAATACCATTCATTCTTTGTTTTTAGAACTAAAGTTAAATCCAAAAACAATACACTCAAACAGGCTTACCAAAACTTATAGAGGGACATACCTTGAAAAAGACTATATATTACACTTTATCATGGTTCCAAAATATATGTAATGTTTATTGTGACATGAATAACATATATAACCATTTTATATATAAAAAACCATCTATAAAATGTAGATAAATAAAAATGAATCACAAAATTTATAGAGATGGTAGTCTGTACATATACATGAATGATGTTATCATTTTCAAATTGAAAGAAGGATTGATAGATAAATAATATTTTATCATTATATAATATTCATTAAATAATAAATATTATATATATATATATATATTAAAAAATCCTTATAAATATCCATGTGTGTCAGCAATGGATAATGATTCATATCTCTTCATGGAGGTGGTAGTCCACACGTATGAATATGCGATAAATTATATTCAAAATTGATGAGAAAATGAGATGAATAAGGATATAAAATTTACATAATGAAATATTAGTATATCAGATATACTGATGCTATGTTATTTTAATTTTATTGAAATATTGAATGAGGTAGAATATGACATAAAATGAAACCTCTTGGTTAAGATGATTACATCCTTTTTGAAGAACCAACTTTGGATATCTCCTTATGGACTGTAGAGATAAACTATTGAAGGTAGAAGGAACTATAGATCTTGGATAATTATGTTTAATGTAATATTTCGTTGAGATAAGTGAATCATGGTGGTGTGAGGAAGATAAGTGGGTGGTTTTCATTTATAGTGTATGAATGGACACACATAGAATTACTTAAATGATTTAAATATAATAAATTATTTTTCATTTGAATGTGAAACCAAGTTGTTATATTCAAAATATAGGATAATGAAGATTAAAAATAATATAATAACATAAAATTTGGGAAAGTATAGTTTATTTTTTAACCCTTATCTTTTAGTTTTTTCCCTAGTTAACCCTTTTTACAATTACTACGATATTAATGTTTTTTACTCTTTAGTGGTCAAGAAAGATACTATAAAATGAGAAGTTACACATAAGTAGACACGAGATGATATTAAACACCATATGAAATTATATTTTTCAAATATAAAAGTTTATTAAATTTAAATCGGTAATAAAATATTATTTAACTAAGATTTCATTTAATTTTTTTCAACACTATTTACAAAGTTTGACCTTAAAAACTACAAGAGAGACATTGAATTATAATATAAACATTAAACTCATAAAAATTATTTTATATGTATTTAAAAAATAATTTTAATTTAATAATTCAACCAAATTTTATTATTTTTAATATTTAACATTCAATTATTTGACTTTTTAATCATCTGAACATTCACTGTATCATCATTGCATACAAATTTCATGTAATTATTCTCGTAATAAAAATTAAAAATAAATTTCTATGAAAAAACAATTTCAGTCATATTTAAAATTACAATTTAAGAACAAACATGACCACTTTTTATTTTTATATAAAATATTAGATATTTTACAAAAAATCAAGTGGCAATTTTTATTTTTTCATTACATTAAATTATATTAAATAACATATCAAAGGAATGTGGAAGAAATTGAAATATATTATAATAGAATATAAATAAGGTCAAAAGGAAAAAATAATAATAAATATAGAATTTTTTTTGATATTTATTGGCCTTATCCCATATTTTTTACCCCATTTTACTTGTTTACCACTACCGAGTTGACAGATATTTACCACGGTTACTCTTCACAGTGAAAATAATAAAAGGGTCAATTTTTGAAAATTTTTTAAGCCTAATTAAAAATAATTAATATATTTTTTAAAATATAATATTTATAAATATAATTAATAAATTTTTATATAATTTTATAAAATGTAATGAAATATGATATTCAGAAAAATGTGTTTTTAGATTAAAAATGATCTTATAACAAAATTAATTATATTTTTGACTGCTATATAATTAATTTTATTATGTCCAATAAAAATAATCTTTTTTAATTTAAAATAAGTTTCCATAAATATTTTTGATGTAATATATCTTGATTTAAAAAATTAATTCATAGTTTTACAAATGTCAGGATTTTTCACTATTCACTGAAAAATTAATTTTTTAAAAAAATTCATAAATATTCACCCTATGATAAAATTTATATTCTGATTTAAAAAAGAATATTCATTACTAAAAAAATTAAATAATTGTATAAATTAATTATGATTTCCTCACAAAATTTTTTATAAAATCCCTTTATGATGAAAATATATTTTTGAATCATTTAATGACTTTACTGAAAATTGAGTACTTATTTATCATGAATCAAGAAATCCATTCTTATTATTTTTAATATTTATAAATATTTTTAAATATGCAGGAATTTCTATTCATACTTTCCAATTAAACAATTAGGTTATAATACTCCTATTTTAAAAACTAATATGTTTATAGTGTATCACACTTCACATAAATCTCAGTGTTTCATAACAAGAAATATATTGAGTATAGTACTTTGTTAAAATAGATTTTCAAAGTGTAAAATTTTCCCCCACGTAAAAAAATTGGGTCCTTGTAATTTTTATATCTATATTGGGGATTTCAATATTAGGAAACAACTTTATTGAAAGCCCACATTGTACAATTGAATAATAAAATTTTCATTAATACATATAAGTGAGGAATATTAATGTTACTTGAATTAACATATAAATGGGTTTCTAGATAAGGGTAAAGTTAGAAGGAAGTGAAAATTTGGACATATAAGAGAATGGTAAAGTCCAAATAACAATATTTACTGATATAAAAAGTGGTCATAAGAAAGATAATGAACAAAAAACAATAAATGAGAGATGGGGGAAAACAACCATCAATTCCTCTAAATAATTTTAAAAAAGAAACGAGTTTATTTCATGATAAGTCTTCTTATAGTTTTGTAAATATTTTTAATGGAATATAATAAAACATAATTATTTTATTTATTTACATCTTTTAATGTAATTTCATCCATTGGTTTCATTTTTTTGATAGTTTCCACCTCTTTTAATAACATATTCCAATGATGAATGAACCATATGAATTTTTCATTAATAAATCTCTAAAATAAAATTCAAATAGGGCGTAAAATCTATAAAAATAAGGCAACATGTTCTTTCAGCCTCTATTTAATTACTGTTATAAAAAACGGCTAGAAAATGTTAAGATAACTAATATATAATAACCCTGTTCTTTATAATGGTGAAGAATATTATATTTCCCTCAATTTTTAGTTTAAATGTTTAATTATGACCTAGTATGAATTAACATAGAGGTAATAAAGGTGTTGGGGAATTTGATGCTAGTTCAGAGTCCATAACATAGCTATTGTGTTGAAAAGGTCCTAGAACATGTTTAGTAGGAACCATGTAGGGAAGGATTCCCAATTACTTCTAACAATGAGAGGTTAGAAAATTCAATCCTTCATGATACACATATGGTCAATCCATGTGACCCATTATGTTGGGTGAAATTATAATTTTCTAATTATTGATTTTTTTAAAACTCAATTATACTATTCCTTATCTATTAGAAGGCCTTGAAACATAAGAGCATCCTTTTTATGTATATTGTATTTATTTCTCATGTTCTTCCACCCAATCTAAGATTCATGTGTCAAACATCTTGTTGGATCTAAATTAGTGACCCTCAATTCCTTTTGTGTCACTCTTCAATTGATTTGGGTTCACCTACTGTATTTAGGTATGAGGTAATTTTATCTATTTTGGGGTTATCATTCATTCATAAATCTTCTTCTAATCTGAATCGAATTAGGAGTTGAGACTAGACAAGCTATCCACTACAAACCAACGATTGGTGGTCTCTGGGTTTTCTTTATAGTAGGAGTGTTTGTATATGTTATATTGTTCTGCGCTCCTAATTATTGGAGCAACAAACACAAATGATTTTTAATCCTTGTATTATGTTTATTGAAATGATCTATATAACTATCATGGCCCATTGAAAAGTGAATTATTGGTAAGAAACATGTTTTGAAAACACCCATTGGTTTTTTTTATTTAAACGGACCATCATGGGTGGAATATGATTTGGAGTACCTTTTAGGTTCATGTTTCTCCATACCATTCAATTGTTTTTGAAATTGATATTGAATTGATTAAATGAAGGTATGGATAAAATTTACACTAGTCAAGGGCCGAGTAATTTTATCTTTAATCATGATTTTCCCTATTAAATAAAATTATATCAGGAGTTAAAATAATGACTAAGCCTTCTAATATTTCCCCATTCCATGATCTACCTTCTAAGGTGAGGATTTAATTAATTTTTCATGGTTTCATCCTTGAAATGAGTAATTGATTGTTAATAAATGATAATTAATAATGTTTTTATATTTCTTGGGTGATAAATTTGTTCTTATATGAACAACATGGATAAACTCATTTGGAAATTTCCTTACATTTCCCAGAGTGAAACATGGACTCCATTGAGGACTTCCATTGATCTACATCGAGGATATAATGTTATATGACCATGTGATACTTGGATTCCTTATTTCAAATTTCAGTGATAGAGTCAAAGGGGTTTTTTTCATATAAACTATGGGTGATACAAGGGATACCTTAGTGGACAACCATGGGTAGGTTTGAGTGGAAGTTATGTTTTACCACACATAGAGTGATACCTTGTTTCCTATGAGGATCACAACAGATTTGATTATAAGGTTCTTGGTTCATTATCCCCCTGGAGTGATACATGGAATCAAAATTTTTAACTACATGGACAGACTCAGGATATGAATTTAAGAATTAATGAAATGTTTCACATAACTTGTATTCCAAGACAAAGCACATTCTTGGATTCAGTCATAGAGTTATTATTTAGAGAAGGCATGTTTAGGATTCCTTAAACACAAACCTATATAGGAGATGTTGAGCTATGTGCTTGGTCCCAAGACATATCAATTAAGTGAGAGTGAATGATTAAATGTACATGATTATAAATTCATATAGTTGTGACCATTACATAGAGTCTTTTATAGCCAGAATGAATTAGGTATCATAGGATGAGTTTATATAGAAACCTATAACTTTAATTGATGTTTACAATCAACAATTCCTTATATATTCTGTTACTTTCTACACACTGTTATCTTTATATATTAACCAAATTGATGAAATTATACCATTGCTTGTTTTCCAAGTAGGTTTGTATCTCACCCCTCAGTCAGGCTGTCGATGGGTACCCAAATAGGCTATATGATTTTTGGTAGGTAGAAGGGGAGGTTCCATGATACATGTTTCAAATTACTGTTTATAAGTAGGGGAGCACAAGGCCAAGATGAGGAATGTGTTGCTGGTTATATTTTTTTCTTTGTAATAATTTGTTTCACGTGTTGTACACATTCCATGTAAACTTGTTTTGGATGATTATTATACATGACATGACATGTGTGTTCATCATTTTATATATGATATTATTTATGAAATTTTTTATTTTTACATGGATTAGAATTTTTATATTGTCAATCTCATTTAATTCCTCCTCTATTTTATCTAATATTTTATTTCCACTATGCTGCACTCTGATGATGATGGAATAGTCTCCTCGTATATAAAATTATACCAACACTTCCTGTCTATAGCCTCTTGTGTATGGGTTGATGAATAAGATTTCATGTGTCCAAACAGGCTAATGAAACTTTTAAGTGGAATATGGGTATGGGATGTTACAAATTTGTATTCAAAAAATTATTTTCTAAATTACGTTACTATTTTGAGACAGTATAAAGTGATAAAAAATTATAGGGATTTGGAAATGAGCTGATCCTGGGAGAAGCTATCCGCCTTGTAGGAAAAATCCAAATTGTAGTGAATAAAATTGTTGTTTTCTGGATTTTGACTATCATAGTTAATTTGATTCCACTTTTGTATGATTAAAATAAATTTTGATATTATTTTTTTATTCAATTTGGGGATCTATTTTTTTCAAACTAATAAGATGAGGTATTTCCTTCTCATCCATCATTTTTGGTACATGATAGAATTTTTATTCCACGCATTAACCCAGGACATATAGAATACATTTCTTAATTGAATGATGCTATTATAGGTGTTTTGATTGATATAACTATTCTATGATACAAATTTTTTGTGGGAATGAAAGGAAACAATTCGTCCTTATAGTGAATGTTGACAAAAGAAGTATTTTCCTAATAAGGATACAATAAAAACCCTTAGAATCCAATTGTTGCAAGATGAGTCATAAACCATGAGTCTCACATAAAATAAAGTGTTATGGTATGGATTAGTTGGCCAACACAATGTGGTTCACTAAGATTATAGGACCTTATGGATCATAATTTGGTAAACTATTTGGTTCAAAAATTTATATCTAATCATGATTGAAATTAAATGTAATAAGAAATAAATGAATTGTAAATGTTGATTATAGTAGAGAACTTGACCCAATAATGACCCTAACAGTGGGAAGTAGGCTATATATCATTCTTTTATATGATCTTCAAATCTCCCATATCCAAATCAAGGATCATGAAGAGTGGTGGATTATAATATAGGAAGTCTTGTACCTATCATGTTTCAATAACTGCACTATTAATAGTAGACATTGATAATGATCTTGATATGAGGTCTGCTCCATTAATTTGAAGAGGTATGTTGTCATGATATCCTCCATTCATGTTTGAGTAGGGGCGTGATGATCACACACCATGGGCTACTAGTGGATCCTACAGTAGTCCCAACTGAGGAACCATCAATTATACTACACACTAGTTCTAAAAAATAGTTATATGATGGATTAATGTGTATTATGAAGACTATTCAGGGAGAACTATGACCTTCACTAACTATAGAAGAGTAGATTCATGGGTTCCAGCAACAGCTTCATACCATGTTTTTAGGGAATGGAAAACCATAGTTTGTAGATTCATGGCTAGAGTCCATTTTATCAATCATCATAAATATAGAGACTCCCCCTGACAGGTGGGTAAATATTGCAACATATATGATCTGTGATTTCTATATGATATGGTGGGATGTTATTACTCATGAATATTATCAATGAATGATGTATTTAAGTAATTTTCATACAGCCTTCTATGAATACTTTTCTCCCATGATATTGAGGGCCAATAGAGATTGGGAGTTCATTCACTTGGATATGAGAATATTATGACTTATGTATAATTTTTCCCAATTTAACAGAGCTCTAGAACATTCACTTATTCAAATGGGTGAAGAGTTATCTAAATGTAGTTATTTTGAGGATGGTCTCTGGTATGTCATTCGATTCTAGGTTAATTTATTTTATATTATTATCTTTTATGGAATAGTGAGTTCGATGTTTATAATAGAACGTAACTTGTGAGAGGATGGAGGTATGAGGTAGGGTAGTTTGACATCGAGATCTAGTAGTACTTTCACTTGTAGTTTGTAGTGTCATTTGAAGCTTCCACACAGTGATATTAGCAGTTAGATCACATACTCTACTAACCATGTGAGGTTACACCAGTGAGGTAGATCCGGACATATGATAACTAAATGCATGAGAGACAATTTTGTGTGCTGATCTTGTGGAACGATGGGTCATCTGTAACACTTTTTTAGAACTTTTTCTCTAGCCACTAGTGAGAGAGGGTCTTCACTTACTACACATGTAGGTTTTGGTTCAGCAGCTTCTTTTCAAGCAGGGAGCTTTAGTACAGTTGGATGATCAAGCCAAGTTAGTGGTATGTGTCATGGTAGTCATACCCATGACTAGCAGCCATATCTGAGTGGATCAACTCAAGGTACCCACAATGTATCACAGGGCCATGGAACAAACTATATATACGGAGTGAAATAGATACATGAGGAGTAGAATCCCAAACACTCTGATGTGATATTAATGATTATTGTTTCATCTACATAGATATTTCACTTTTTTACATAGGGGATTATAATAGATTTATATATATATCCTTTATGGAGATCCATGGGATTAGTGTTCGGTGTCTTGATGTAATTATGGCTATTGGTACTCCGTTGGGAGTTACAAAAGAGAATGAATGTCAGTTTAGGGAATTGCTCCATGGAATTGGTGAAGTTCAATTCATATGAGACCTATTTTTTCAAAAGATGATGTGTTTTGATATCATTATTATGATGTAATAGTTGATTACCATTCATTATTTTATTTATTACTCTCACCAAAGATTGATCTTTACATCACTAGTGGAAGGAGAATTTTTTAACAAGGGTAAATGGGATGTCTAGGCGAGTTTAGATAGACCATGCATTGTGGGAATTGAAGGATGACAGATCGGATATTGAGTTTATATTATGATTGTTAGGGAAAACATCAGGTATATTTACATCTAGTGGTTGATCATTATTGAAAAATTTTCTTGGATGAATTTTTTGTATTTCATTCTGTGACAGTGGTATAGTTCCTTATTGATCATGTGCCAAGGGCTTCATCGATATCCCTTCCTCCATATAGGATTAGTAATATAGAGATGTGTGAGATCAATAAGTAGCTAAAGGATTTAGAGGAAATAGGTTTTATCCAACCTAGTACTTTTTTATGTGGTTTACCAGTCCTTTTTGTGAGAAAGGAGGATGGTAGCCTTACTCTATGTCTGGATTGCCAAAAAATTGACCTTGCTAATGATTAATAACTAGTATCCTTTACTAGGGATATATGATCTCTTTGACTATATCTGAGGTGCTAGTGTATTCTATAAATTTGACTTGAGATCAGGTTATTATCATGGGTATATTAGACTATCTTACATAACTCAAATTGATTTTCATAGTTGGTATGGTATATATGAATAGTTTTTTATGTCATTCAGTCCCATGAATGCACCATCAGTTTTCATGGAACAATTGAACCATGTCTTCTGTATTTATCTGGATTCATTCATTGTGATTTTCATTGGTGATATCTTGGTGAATTATCATAATGTAAAAAACCATGCCAAAAATCTAGATATCGTATAGGATACAATAATAGGGAATCAATTATATTATAATCTTACAAATTTACACTTCCTGATGGATCAAATTCATTTCACAGGTCAAACTATCTCAATGAAATGACAATCATTAGACCTAGAGAATTAGAGATTTGTTGTTTCCTAGGATCAAGCCATGAAATTCATTTCGGTACATAATTTCTTTGGGGTAGCAGGATAATACTATCATTCATTCAAGACCTCTCACAGTAACCAGTGCTGCTTATGGGATTGACTACGAGGGGTGTGATATCTTTATGGTCATATTCATTCAATTTATCACTTTCAAAGTAGAAAGAGATTTTGATTTCATCCCCAATAATTATTTTTAATGATCGTGGAAGGAGTAACATTGTATACTTTGATGAATCATGTATTAGGCCATGTTAAATTCTTATATAGGGGGACAATGTCATAGAGTACATGTCTCGGTAGTTGAATCCACATCATAAAAATTTCTAATCACATGATCTCAGGATGGTTACAGTTGTTCATGGAATATACAGTTGGATACATTCCTTAACTGGAGAGTTTTTTTGTGTGTAAATGGACCCCAGAAGCCTCAAGATTAAATTTTCATAGCATGAATTTAATCTAATGTAGCGAAGGTGGGTTTAATACCTATAGTAATCCAATTTTTTTAATTCCAATATATATTGGAAGGGAAATTAAGTGGATGAATCATTGAGTAGGAGAAATGTGAAACATGTAGTTCAGCCAGTCATTAGTGACATGATGCCCATAGACTTATTCTTTGACAATCAACTTTAGGTGTAAGATAGTCATGGGAAGAACTTTCTATCATAATTAGTTATTACCTATACCATTTTGAATAGATTGAGTATAAGGAAACTATCAGATTCTAAGGACCATTTCATGTTGGAGAGTGTGGTATATGAGGACCATTTTTCTAGTTCAACCACCGATAAGGATAAGATTCAATATATACCATGTCATATATGGAATTACAAAACAAGTATAAGAGATGATATGAGACTTTGATTATTCATCATGGTAAGTGAATCTTAGATTCACCAAAATGTATCGGGAGTTACATCGCCAATACTGGTGGCTGAGTACGAAAAGAGATGTAGAATGATTTTTATAATATGTTTGTCCTATCATAAAGTGAATTCAAAACACTAATGAGCAGCCAGACATTTACTAAAAATACACATTCCCAAGTAGAAATGGAACGACATGGACATGGATTTTTGGATAGTTTTATCGAGGCCTCCTTGATTTATTAATGTCATATGGAATTTTGTTGACAAGATCACAAAAGTTTTTAATTTCATACATATCAAAGAGACCTTTTTATTATATGGTCTTGATATGATTTATGTATGTGGGATATTATGACTATATATGTTCCACATGCTATCATTTCATATATAGAAACTTTGTTTACTTCCCAATTATAGAAAGAGTTGTAGAGGTAATTTCGAACACAGGTTATGTGGATTTTGAGGGTAAGCTATGCCAACAACACATATGCTTGTTAGAGGTTGGAGAAGCATCTATGATTGGTCATAATCTAGTTTAGAAGATAATATATTACATTCAATTGATTTGAATGAGGATGGATACTACGTAGTTTTGACAAAAGTCAGACACTGATCTCCTAAGAAAGCCTCTAGATTTTGAGGTCGGGGATCATATTTTCATGTGAGGTTCATTGAGGATTGGACAGATATGGATCTGGATATAGGATAATTATTCACTATGATATTGCATGCCCTTATAGATTATGGAGAGAGTTGGGTAGGTAGCCTATTTCCACAGTTACCTCAGAGGTACCCATCCATCCATTATGTCTTCCATATATCTAAGTTATAATTCTGTTATTTTGAATTTTCTCATGAAAATCATCCCGATGAGGTTGAGATACAATTTGAAGCATCCTTCAAGGAGCATACTATATATATTTGTGTTGTAGTATGATGGTTCCCCATGGCGGGTTAGATCCTATAGTATGGGTGTTAGGGAAGAACGACCAAGTACATGCTGATTCCTAGGATTGGGAGGCCAATGTACGAGCATAGGGGTCAGAGATTTTCTGTGTAAATTCTTAACCACCCCTGAGAGGGAAATTCATGGATGAATTTATTTAACATTGGAGGTTTGTAATAATCGTGTACTTTTTAAAGGTATTTAATATCATATTTATTCTCTTTTTAGTTTAAACGTGTAAATATGGCCTAATATGAATGCCCTTAGAGGCCATAAGGGTGTTGGGTGTGTCTGGCCTAGGTTTGAAGCCTAGAACATAGATTTTGGGTTAAAAAGGAATGGTTTATGGTTATCAGAAATCATGTGGGGCAAGAGGTTTGGTTACGTATAACCATTTTAGGCTAGAAAATGGAGACCTATAAGCCACATAGTTAGATAAACCCTCTTATTTGGAGTTCAAATTTGTGTAAAAAATTATATACAAGTTGTAGAAATGTTTTTAGAAATTGGTGTTTGGCTCCACTAACTGTGAGGCCTGACCATGCCAACCTACCCATCCTATAGTAGTGGGAGCATGATTAGCACATGGTTTGGGCTGTAAGGTACCAGAATGGGTAGTGGTAGCCGGTGGGCTAGGGAATTAAAATTTTTTCATCACCGGAGTGATATTACGACATCAACTCTATTGAGATATTATGATAGGGTATGAGGAATAGGAGTTGATTAGTCCGGGCACAAAATAAATAGAACATTTACCTGGTTCAAATATGACATGTGCAGGTCCTCTATAGGATGCCAGTGATCGTTTCTCGATGAATTTGACGTCGAAGCCATGTTGATCGTCCACACACACCTCTCAAATCCACTCACGCACTGTTCGTCGAGATCCGAGAGCTAGTGAGGATCTTCAATGCTCACTTCAGCATAGTGATGATCACCGCACGTGAAGAAGCTTCAATCCTAGATGGATGAACTTGAAGATCTTATTTTGCTTGAGATACCCTCTCTCTACTTTCCAGGAGGAGACAGAAGATCTCAAACTCAACACCTAAATAGTTTCCATGGGAGAGCCTCTCTCTCACTTATATAGAATGTGTTTAAAACACATGGTACGGATTACCACCCCCCGTGTAATATACATCTTCAATATAAGTGATATAAATAATTATTTATTAAAAATAAAATTATTCCATAAATAATATTTATAATTTGTCACTTGCAATATATTAATATATTACGTGATAAATTTGTGTCTTTGACTTGACACATACCTCCTGCTAATATTAAATGAACCAAGGAAATTAAAATCCATTCAAATAATATTAATACTCTTATTTACTATATAAATTGCATATACATGTTATATATAAATTTAACAAATTATTCTAAAAATGAATAATTAATTAAATTATTTTTTATTTTGTCATCCATAGAACATGGATAGTGATCAGACCCTTTGGTGGGCCCACCATGTTCTATATTTCTGTTCTTAGAATAGGGAAGATTCTAGAAGCACTATTGTATGTGACCCTCTAGGACCTTACCTCAATAGCAGTGAATAATATCCACTGACCTAGAGCAGGGTCTAGGAACCCATCAGAGATAAGGCAATGTTAAAGAAACCACTGTCTTCCTATGAACATCGTATGTGTAATATAATATCTTCTTCATCAATATCTCAAAAAAGTAGAATGCATACTAGTGTCATTATTCTTTATTTTTCTTTAATTTTTTTGTTGATTTGTCCAGAAAGTCATACCTTCCACTACCATGGCCATGAATTTAATGACGGTGCAACCATCCTAATCAACCAGGCCCGAGATATCTCTTCCTGAACTCAGATACGACAAATCCTTTCTCGATCATTCAATCAATTCCATTCCATTAATGACATACCTGATACAAACTACCTCGCCAAGACTTTTTCACCATGGTTTTGGCCTTGCATCAAATGTGCGTAATCAAATGACATCCATTGACAATGATCTCAAGTCTAAAGACCACTACACATGCCTAAAGATAGGAACGAACAATGACATTTAAAACATGTGGTGTTCCTATTATGTCGGTCTGTACTCATGATCTCGACTACTAGAGATCATCATGTGTGAACATCATGAGAAGAAGTCTCAATTCTTATGTTCCCCCAGCACATGGTGGTCACACATCTTCTGTGTACTTTCAGAATTTTTTAACTAGACCATAGTACGCTACATTAAGATTGCTGTCATAGAATCTCTGGGTTTTCATTATAGCCTAGGAACTAATATAACCCATTTATGTGATAGGTAATCTATGGAAATTTCCATAAAAAATGTGGATATAGAAGTATCTACACTATTAAGGAAAGATAAACACATGTATTATAACAAACTGAATGCATGTAGTGGTAATAAAAGTACAAAACAAGTTGGGTATAGGGAACCCACTTTCAACACTCACAATTGCACTAGAGACAACTGATAACTGGTCTTAATATTCTAGATCTCACATGTTTATCCTGGATCTATAGAGAAATGGCCTCAGTCACAAGGTCTCCCACACTGTCCTCTATGGCCAATCTGCTAACTGTCACTTTACCTCTATGATTAAAATCCCTCAAAAGATGAAACTTCTAATGAATATGCTTTGTTCTTTGGTGAGACCTGGGATCCTTGGCAAGCTCAACTACAGTAGTATTATCATAATATACTTGTACAAGGTTTGAACTGCTAGGTACAACACCAATGTCTGTGATAAAGCTGTGTATCCAGACTGCTTCCTTTACTACATCAGAAGCTGCAAAATATTCAGACTCTACTGTAGAGTCAACAACCATAGATTGATTCAAGATTCTCACTCTCAATACACCACCATTTAGGAAAAATATGTAGCTTCAATACAATTTCATATCATCATGATCTCTCTAGAAACTAACATCAGTGTATCCCCTCAAAACTAGCTCCTCATCTCCTCCACACACCATGAACATATCCTTAGAATGCCTAAAGTACTTTAGGATATTTATAATAGCTATCCAATGTAGATCTACTGGATTGACTTGATATCTACCCACCATTCTTAATTAAAGGGCGACATCAAACCTTGTACATATCATGGAATACATGATAGAACCCACTGCCAATGTATAAGGGACTCTAATCATTCTGTCAATCTCCTCCTGTGTTTGTGGATACATTTTCATGGAGAGATTTACACCATGTGACATAGGTAACAAACCTCTCTTGTATTATTCCATACTTTACTATTTGTGTACTTTGTCAATATATGTACTTTGATGTATCCCAAGTATCCTTTGAGATCTATCTCGGTTGATCTTGATCCCTAGAATGTAGGCTTCTTCATCTAAGTATTTCATGGAGAAGAATTCATTTAATCATGTCTTTACTGAATGTAAAACTTGCACCTTGTTTCCCATAAATAATATGTCATCAACATATAAAACTATGAAAATGATGTAATTCCCTTCAAACATTTTATAAGAACAAAGCTCACTTTCGTTTTTGATATAACCAAAATCTCTTATGGCCTCATCAAAACAAACATTCCATGATTTAGATGCATAATTCAATCCATAAATGGATCTCTATAGCTTACATGCTTTATTGGAATTCTATTACTTGGAAAACCCTTCATGTTGAGTCATATATACATCTTTAATCAACTTAACATTTAGAAAAGAAGTTTTGACATCCATTTTCCAAATTTCATAATCGTGAAAGGCTGTTATTGCAAGCAATATTCTGACGGATTTAATCATTACTACTGGTGAGAAGGTTTTATCATAGTCAATTCCTTGATGTTGCCTGAAACCCTTTGAAACTAGTCTTGATTTAATGGTATTAACCTCACCATCCATTTCTAGCTTCTTCTTGGATATCCATTTTCAACCAATGGGATTCAAATTAGCTGGAGGGTCTACCAAAATCCAAAATTGTTTTTTTGTACATGGACTCTATCTCTGAATTCATGGCTTCTTGCCATTTAGCAACTTCTTTTCCATCTACTGCTTCCTTGTAGTTTAGAGGTTCATCATCCTGAATGACTAATGTGTTACCTGACTCAGTGACTAGAAAACCAACACGCTCAAGTTCTCTATCCTCTCGTGCAGACCTATGCAATATCTGTGTCTCAGGACCAACTTCTTCTTCCACTTGTTCTTGTGGAGATTGTACCTCAAAAAATTGTTGTACATCTGGAGCATTAACTTCATTGAAGTCAATCTTGATCCAACTATTTCTAATAGAAATGTGTTCCCTTTCTAGAAATGTGGCATATTTTTCCACAATGACTTTTCTATCTAAAGGGTTATATAGGTAATATCCTCTAGTTTCTTTAGGATAACCGATAAAGATGCACTTAGTGCTTGTGGATGATAATTTTTCACTTCATAAAGTCTTGAAAAATTACTCGTAGCCCCATACATGTATGTGTGTTATGTTGGGTTTAATTCCATACCATAACTAATATGGAATCCCTCTATCATATTTAGTTGTTACTCAGTTAATGGTATATGATTTTGTCTTCAAGGAATATCCCCAAATGGATAATTGAAGGGTTTCATGACTCATCATTGATCTGACCATGTCAAGAAAGGTCATATTCCTCCTCTCAGTAATACCATTCCATTGTAGTGTATAAGGAGGAGTGAGTTGTGATATTATCCCACACTCCTTTAAGTGATCAATGAATGATCGGTTAAGATATTCTCCACCTCGGTCCGAGTGAAGTTCTTTCATCTTCTTACCAAGTTGGTTTTATTCCACATTTTGGAATTCCTTAAATATCCAAAATGAATCTGACTTATACCACATTAAGAAGATATAGGCATACCTACTATATTCATTGGTAAAACTAATGAAGTATAGAAAACCACTCCTTGCCTCTACATGAAATAGACCGCATACATCAGTATGTATTAATTCCACCACTACATTGTCTATTTCTCAATTTCCTGAAAAAGGTTCTTTGGCCACCTTTCCTTATAAATAAGTTTGAAATACATCTATGGGTTCTAACTATAATGAGTCTAGATACCCTTCTTTATGAAATCACCCTAATCACTTCTCGTTTACGTGACCAAGCCTAAAGTGCCATAGGTGGGTGTTATTTCAGTCATGTTGGCTATTTTTTTCATTGATTCCCATTTATGAGTTCTCTAGTTCCATCATATATAAACCATTGTTAAGATGTTCCATACCATAACATATTTTATCGCTATAAAAGTCACAACATTTATTTCCAAACATGAAATAAAAACCCATAGTGTCTAGACTCGACACAGATATAATGTTTCTGGTAATAGAAGGTACATAATAGAAATTATTTAAAACCAGAACCAAACCAATTATAAAAGTTAAGTGATTGTCTCTAACTACAAAGGCTACCAAACATGCCCAATTTGTACCTCAGAGATCCACTTGACCATTTGCAATCTTCTTAAACCTACTTGGTTCTTGTATATAAATAAAAATGTGTGAGGTTCATGTCGTATCCATTACCCAACATGTAGATAAAGATAAATTCCATTCAATGAAAAATATTCCTGAAGTAGAAGCATAAATTTGATTCTTTTTCCCAGCTCTACAATTCTTCTTCCAGTGGCCTTTCATGCCACATCCAAAGTAGACAACTTCTTGCTAATTACATTTCCTCTGAATCTTTGGCATCATTGTAGGATGATGCATTGGTGTATTTGGCCTTGACATGGACTTAGACACCTATTCCATGACCTTGTTTCTATTATTCACCATAAGGATAGTTGAATTGGTATTTTTCATATCCTTATCATCTTTGAGAACTAAAGACAAATGGTATGCGAGAGACTTTGTCATATCATTCATATTTTAATTGACAATAAATTTCGAGATGCTTGACGGTAAAGAGACAAGAATGAGATCCACTGCTACTTCTTGGTTAAGTATTAACACAAAGGCTTCAAGACTCTCAAAATTCCCAATCTACTTGAGTACGTGAGGACCGGATTGGTGCCTTCTCATTGCCTACACTTATAAAGCACAATTGTGATCTCATACATTTCTTGTCTAGCCCTCTCATTATAATGTTCTCGGAGATGTGAAAGAATCTTATATTCATCCTCATCCTCGTTGATTTTTTTTCAATTCGATGGACATGGATGACAATATTATGCATTGTATATCAAGTGCATCAACTATATGCTATCTCAATTTATCATTTTCCGCCTTACTGGCTCACTGAGGAGGCTCACCAGGAATTGAGGATTCCTGCACATATAACATCCTTTTATGGCATAGTACTATGTGCATTTTCATGTACCACACCTGGATGTTATTCCCAGTCAGAATATTTTCTTTATACAAGATTTATCGTAGTGATAAAGTACTTGTTATGTTGGTGATTTTCATTTTGAATCTATGTCAGATAAACATTTAGCAGTTTGTACGTTGTCTTGATTACATTTTGAAATTTATGAATAATAAATTATTATATCATTTTAATGTCTCTCACTATTTTAGAAAACCTTAATATCCCTCATGATTAGATTCAGAATACTCTATCGCTTGAGTATTGTAGGGGCTCACCATGTTCTATAGTCCTATTCCTAGAATAGGGAAGATTCTCAAGGTGCTTTTATGTGTGACCCTCTAGGCCCTTACCTCAATAGCAGTGAATAATATCCTCTAACCTAGAGTGGGGTCTAGCAACACATCGAGGGAACTATAGAGATAAGGCAATGTAAAATAAATGACTGACTTAATATGAACACGGTCCATGTAATATAATCTCTTCATCATTGATATCTCGATAAAGTAGAATGCATACTAGTTTCTTCATTATTTATTTTTATTTATTTTGTTTGTTGATTTTTCTGGACGGACGTACCTTCCACTAACATGGACATGGATTTAATGAAGGTGAAACCATCCTAATCAACTAGGCCCGAGATATCTCTTCATGAACTCGTAGTTGTAAAATCCATTCTCAATCATTCTATAAATGTCATTCCATTAATGAAGTAACCGATACAAACTACCTCGCCACGACATTGTCACCATGATTTTTTCCTTGCATCAAATGTACGTAATTAAATGAAATCAATTGAAAATTATCTCAAGTCTAAAGACCATTACACATGTATGTAGACAGCACTGACCCATGACACCTAAAACATGTGGTGTTCCTATTATGCCGGTCTTTCCTCATGATCTCAACTACTAGAGATCATCAAGTGTGATCTTCCTGAGAAGATGTATTAATTCTTATGAGCCGCCAACACCTGATAGTCACATATCATTTGCATCCTTTCAGAATGATGTAACTGGACAATAGGATGTTACGTTAATATTATAGTCAAGGAATCTCAAAGTTCTCATTATATCTTGGGATCTACTATAATCCTTTGATGCAACAGGTAATCTAAGGACATTTCCATAAATAAAGTGGATGCAGAAGTACCTACACTATTATGGAAAGAGAAACACATCTATTATAACAAACTGAATACATGTAGCGGTAATCAAAGCACAAAACATGTTGGGTCTGGGGCACCCACTTTCATCATATAAAATAGTGTGTACAAACCATCTGAACCTATATTTTGGGTAAAATAATGGTTTTCCCCCTAGATAATTCTTATATAAATCTAATTTTTCCTAATCTTCTACCAATTGAAGCCCTTGGATCTAGATAGAATCCATTTGTAGACTATTATATGAATTGATCACATTATTACATGGAAAATAATACTCAAGGACTAATCATCTCATTGGTTCTGCATCAGTGGGTTCTTGATTCTTTTTAAAAAATTCTTTATTTTGTTTGGTATCAACAGTGGTATTTATGTGAATGTTAATTTGATATATTTTCAACGATTTCATCTGTTATCTGATAATCTTCTATCTAGGTAAAATAATTATGTAGTACTAAATGATCTATCCACTACCAACCTATGACATATGGTATCAGTAATTATTTTATGTTAGAGTGTTATATGTGATGTTGTGTCACGTGGAAAATTATCAAAGAAAGTAACTAGAATGGATTCTAATCGTTGAATTAATTTGATAGGAATGACATATGTAATTAATAAGGTTCACTGATAAATTATTAAAGGTTAATAACCTTGTTTTGAATCCACCACCATGAGTGCATTGATTAATTTAACAGACCACCATGTGTGGAATATGATTTGGAATACATTATAGGTCCTTATTACCCCCTGTTATGGGATGTTAAATACTAAATTTCAATTATGACTTAATTATATTTTTAATTGATATTTAATTGATAAATGTATGGGGATGGATATACAATCCCCTAGGCCTGGGTTGTGTTGTGATTTATTTAAGAAAAAAAATTCCCTTTTTAATGAAATTCCATCATGATTTAAATCAATGAAAAATCCATATAATCTTTTCTCATTCATTGATCCACATTCTAATGAGAGATTTAAATGATCTTTTCTTGGGGATGACTTTGACATGGTTTATTGATAATGATTAAATGAACTTGAATGATTGTTTCTATAAACCGTGGGTGATGTATGGATTCTTATACAAGCTCCATGGATGGGTTCATTTGGAATTTTGATTACTTATTCTGAAGTGACACATATACTCTTTAGAGGACATCTAAGGAAGGATTCAAGGACTTATTATTATATGCTAGAGTGATTCTTAGACTCCATATATGGATTACCAAGGATGGAATCCAAGTTAAAATTGTTCATATATACCATGGATGATACTTGGTCTCGCATATTGGACTACTCGGACGGACATGAGTGTTAGGGATGTTATACCACACTAAGATTGATACCTTGGTTCCTTTGAGGATTGCTATGGACTGTCATGTAAGGTTCTTGGTTCAAGATCCACATAGAGTGATGCATGGATTAAAAATACGGAATTATAAGGAATAGATGAGGTTTTGAATTTAATAATTAACATAATGATTAATATAATGAATCTTCTAAGGAAAAGAATAATTTTGGATTGAGTTAGTGGACTACACATCATAAATTGGCTTTTTCGACTTCCTTGACCACATAACTGTATAGGGGATGCAAGGATTTGTTTAATGCACTATGAATTATGTTTTAAATTAGAATGAATAAATAAAATAACATGATTATAAATTCCAATAGGTATGACTGTCACTCGTAAAATTATCCGTCTTGGTTAAAGTAGGTATTAGAGGACGAGTGTCCATGGGAACCTAGACCTTTATAGGTTGTTTACTTCTAGTATTTCCATACATATTATAATACTTCACGAACAATGTTAACATTATATATTCATTTAATTGATATAATTAGTTTTCTGGGTGGTTTCCTACTAATATTGTAACTCACACCATATTCAGGTGGCCGATGCATACCTAAATAGAGTATATGATCTCAGGTATGGGCAAGGCAAAGCATCCTAACACAGGTTTTTGATTTCTACGTTATATTAGGAGAGAAAATTATTAAGATGAGGCTTATAATTATATATTGATCATTTTTTGGTCTTTTTGGTAGGTTGTCTCATGTGTTACACTCCTTTTATTTTTTCCTATTGGGATTCTTGGTAGACTTTACATGAAATGTATGAGCCCAATTTTTCATCTGAGATTCCTTCTCGATTTTCTTATTTATATCTATCTTGGATTTTTTTTGTTTTCTAACTCATTTACTACTTCATATACTTTTTCTATTATTGTATTTTCATTTTTCTACACTCTAATGATTGGGGAATATTCTCCCCCATAGAAACCTGGTCCATCAGTGCTGGTCAGAAACCTTTGGCCATTTGAAAGATTCCATGAGGCTATGTTGATAACAAATATTAGGTAAACTTTCAGTCACATAAAAATATGTTACATTACATAACATGAATGAAATGTCATTTTAAATATTAATTTTAAATATTTATACAATAATTCTGAAATTTCTTATTAATTATTTTCAATAATTAGTAAATTCCCAAACATCCCAAAGCACGCTGAAGTAGTTATCAAATCCCAAAAATTTAGATAAAGGTATAAAATTTTTCAAATTCAACTTAAATTTAATCCCCAAATAACATAATGTATCTCTTAATGTCACTAACAAACATGTGAGTACATACATCATATATTGTCTAAATTCATGATAATAACCTGAATTACCCAAAAAAAAACTAATTAAAAAAATATATTCTTCTAAAAGATTTCTCAACCCTTATTCCAAAAATAAAATCAATGAGTACCAAATAATTTAAATAAAATCAACAAAATAAAATAAAATTCATCAAAATTTTAAAAAAAATCATTTAGTCCCCAATAATTTTGAAAGTCACCGATACTATCTAATTTAAATTATTAATATCAATAATATTTTCATAATAACCAAATATTATTATCTCAATATCAATCACATATAATGATTTATTTATCACTTAATCTTGTGTTTTAAAAAATAGTTCCTTATGCTGAAATAAATTTTCAATGTTATAAGTATAAGTCAACATATTCATGAAAATACTTAATGAAAAAATTTTTATAGAACAACTTGTGGATACTTCATGATTTGTATAACCAAAAATACCTTGATAAAACACTTAGATAACATAATTAATTAATTTCAAAACACAATATCATCAATCACATCACATTGTTGATTAGAATAAAATAGTACATTCCCATGTTTAGGATTTATCCTTTATATTTGGTCATTAATTCAAATAATTCCCATGTTCCCCACACACACTACATTAGATTATAAATGGTACCCTAGGATTTACATTATTTCCGTCCTTTTAAAACATAATCTTTCATTTTTAATTAGTATCTCATTGTCCTTATTTCCCATACCCAAAATATCATTCCGTTCCTTCATAACATTAAATACCATAAATTAATAATAATCCATGATATAGCATGTTAAATTATGAGTATATACACCATATAATCAACCATGTCTAAGTTAACCAATATTGAGATAAAGAAACCTTAAATTGTGTGTGAAATGATTTATAGTCATTCTAAAACACTTTATAATAAATTTATATATATTATAGAAATATAAAGGAATGATATTTACACTTAAAATACAATATATGTTTTACTTATAACATCTCATCTCCCGCTCATTAACAATTCATTATTAATATCATTGTTCTAAGTGACAAATGTTTTATTTTTCATGCTTATTTTTTATTTGGATTTTATGGTACGTTATTCATGATCATGTATCTATAATCCCCAAAGTTTTAATAATGAATTTTTTTTCATATATCGTAATTATATACCTATTTATTACCATCCATTATGTTAGAGTTGATGTCCTAGGACCAACTGACTGAAAATTGATTACATGTATACTCAATGTATTGATTTTTAATTGAAACAATTGTTAAATTTTTTTCATTATTCTATATAGATTTAATGTAATAATTTACTATATTACTTTTCATATTGATAAGGTAATAGTAGTTCCCAACTATGTTGAGAACCTTGATGTTCTATGACAACATTCATAATATTGTTTGGCGGTTGGATAATTTAATATGATTTGACAAAGAGTATTTAGACTATCTGGTGTGAGTTATAATAAGTGGGTGAGGGTTCATATAATTAATTTAACACTTGGTAATACCCAATATTGGATATTATTAGAACATAATCTCTTGTATGAATTATGAATGTTTTGGTGTCATTAGATATTCAAATATAAGAAATGAATAAGTGTCCTTATACATTATGATTATCAATGATTCATGTCATCACTTGCAAATATAAATTTCTTGAAAAAACAATCATGCCATGTGTTGTTGGGGAGTAAGGATTGTTTCATGTGTCATGAAAAAAAATTTGTTAATAGATATGATTAGGAAGGATTTTCACCAATATATTTATGGGTGTTGATATATTTTCCCTTTGATAAGAATATATTTGTCACATAAATTTCATGTGCATGATGTATGAACCTGTTTATTTTAGATAGTCAAAGAATCATGTACCGAGAAAATAGGTTGATGACACCATTAGGAAACCATCTTGATAAGATATTGTGAAAAAATATATTATTTTATATAGTGAGAATTCTTATGTGGTTGCCGTTTTTGAATCTTTATGTTCTTTCTCCAGGGTTCCTTGACCCATTACTTGAGAGTAATACTGGACAATATGAGATCCCACCTAATGAAAACATGAATGAATCCAAGAGGGACTCACACTAATTATTAATTTTGATCTCAAAAAAACTATATTTTAAATTAATTAATTAAATAATTATTATTTAAAAGACTAAGAAAAATTTTGTTCATGTTTTATTGATCACATAAATTAAATTAATATTTATTATTGATAACGTGGAAAAATTTATTTATTTTATTTAATATATAATATATTTTTATTCTTTAGTTTATTAATGAAATATTTATGTTTGAATATAATATTTATTTGGGTATTCAATAAATATTGAGGAGTTCAAATAGACCATGATCATGTCTAATGAAAAATAATTATGTACATGTTGTTAAATATTAATTAGAAATTTACGAAAAATGTACCACAAACCAATAATAATTATATTATAATGTGAATTGTGTTTATTAATGGTTTTGAGTGTTATTTAATTGATGGGCCACAATTAAACAAAATTCAACATTAACACTAACTCTATAAATAGATGGTCATTTATATTGTTTATTGAATCTAAAATTGAGAATTGATAATTTTGGTGATTTTTTTCTGGTATCCTCCATCTATTTCCCTCTAAATAATTAGAAAAAAAATATGTATTTCTACAAATCCAAATAATTAGTGATCAAGAAAAATACAATTCTATACATTTGTTTCCCCAGGATAGAACTTAGAGATCGAGTAGTTTTTCTCGGATATCATTGGAGCATGTGTGGAACAACACTACAATGATTATTCCCTTCTATCCTTAAAGTGAAATAAAGGAAAATTGAAATAGTGTTTTTCAATGATCAACATTCATCCACTAATTGTGTTTCTAGGCATAATTATATTTTCGTTAGATATTAAACAAATTAATAATAATTTGACCATCAAGATCATCATAACAGTTGGAGGCAATAATTATTTAAAAAAATTATATATAACCAACCACCATATGCTTACACTATTCATATAACCAACAAGTCGTATCAAATATTTCACATTTAAATTTCTTATTATTTTTTTAATTTTATTTTTCTATGTTGAATTTTTTATGGATTTTCATTTCATGTTATTCGTTTATCATTCCGACTTAATTAACATGCTTCGACATTTAAATAATAATTCTTTCAGCGTTTCAATTTATTAATGTTTTAATAACACATGAAAAATTAAATGAGATTCCATTAGGAAACCACTATATTTTTCTCCATAATTTAGGTTTACATGACATGTACTCAGAACTACATGTCGTGTACCCTAGGATGCTACATCTAAATACACAGAGTTATACATGGTATGTTTCAGAGTAATTACACATGGTGTATGTCTGGTGTTAATTGTTCGGGGAACCATGTGTGACTACAAAATTAGAGAATTTATGTTATACATGACGTTTATGATGAACACATGGTGTGTAGTCTATAAATTCCCACATTTGAAGAACACGCCAAGTGGCTCAGTTGAAAAAATAGACACATGGCTCAAATAAATAAAAAAAATTGTAACTGGCATGTACACAACATGTATTTAATAATACACATTATGGATTCATAGTAAAATATCTAAAACACATGATAAGTGGAACACATGTCATGTAATTTGTCATTACGTGTTATGTACTCTGGTAGAGGTACACGTCCCAAACTTAGGTGTGTGACCCAAATACAAATAAACCATGATACATGGTGTGTATATTGATGTAAACACCATGTAGTCTCCCATTAATGTAAATAATTAAAAATTATTTTAAATTATAAAATTAATTCATTAAAAAAAAATTTAATTTATTGGTACAAATTTTTTTGACAATTTAATAATTATTTTAAATAATTTTAAATTCTCTGTTAATTTATTTTAATAAATATGTCATTATTGATCCTTTCTTTTATTTTACATAAATTCCATAAATAATGATTTTATTCAATTGTGTTTGGATGACAATTATGATGAAAGATAATTAATTAATTCAATAATTAGTTAATTCAAGCATGATAATCTTAATAACAAATTACTAATAAAGAAACGAATGTTGGCCAATTACTTTTTTGTATTCATTGAACATGTGATCCTTAATGAGCTCGACCAAGACCTATTTATGTGTTTTATGTTTAAATTTAATTTATTTCATGGGTTTGAAATTACATAATATTAAATTAAATTAAGGAATGTGAGTTATCCCACCCACCATAATAATGTAGGTCACACTTGTCTAATAATATTTATATAATCCCATTTTAACCAATACTTTGGTTCCCCTCACCATTATGTTAGTAATAAATAATTATTACTTAATGGATAATCCCATTACATGTGGAGATTTTTCAATATGGAACCATTATCTTGAAAATCCATGTGATACATAACAGGATAGGTGTAAAGCTATGACACATTCTACGATTGGAAATAAGGTTTATTTCCCAAATGCTAAAGGTTAATTTAATGTCTTCACATTAAATAAACCATGAGATAAATATCATGAATGGGTAATTTAAATAATTAATTAATTATTAATTTATATTAAATTATTTATTTTATGTATGCATGGTTATGATCACATAAATAAATGATTTAATTTAAAATAATGAAAATTTAATGAATGAATTTGGTGTAAATGTTTTATCCAACATGGTTATATTATTAAGTAACATCCTCTTATTTTTAAAAATGAATTTAATGGATAAAATAATATTAAATTAATGAAAGATAATCTAAACACAGCTCAATTAAATATTAATTCATAATTTTACATCCATTAATTATCTGGGAATGGAAGTCAATCAAACTAATTGTTTGGTGAAACATTATTAGGAAAATTACTTTTATAAGGGGAGTTCTCATGAATGTTTGGGGTTAAATTAACCCTTTTACATAAATAAAACTATCCCTTAATATAATAGGTGTAACTCAAAGGTAAGTGTTAAAAAAATAGAATTTGGGATTTTAGAATAGGTGAGTTCTCTAAACAGATTAGTGAGCAATAAGCCAACATTTGGAAAAGACCTTCCAGCCAAAATACATTCTAGTAGCTTAACCACCCCTTTTGGGGGTGATTTGAAGGGTAATATGGATCCTTTTAACTAAAAGTTCAATGAAACTAGACATACTATGTTCAATGGTTAGGGTTATAGAAAGTTGATAAAATACTGGGAGATTTAATATAAACAACCAATTTATTATATCCCGCCAATTTTTAATCATAAAAGTATTAATGATATAATGTTTTCATTTTAGAATAAAATGGAATGAACTCAATCCAAATTATCCCAATGATAAACATTGCATAAATATACCTTCTTAATAGGAAATAACATACTAGGATTATAAATATGACTTCAGGTTGTGCAACAACATGAACAAAAATACATTGTGCTAGAATCCTTATTTTCATATTTACAAGCTAAAGAGGTGAGTGATACAGAGTTATTAGTATATGGGAAACAAATGAATGATATGGTCAACATTAAATGTTTTATTCTTTCATCTATGTCCAGGGAACTCATGAATCTTCATGAAAATAAGGACTCATATATAATACTTGATAACCTCTATGGTATTTATTCTGATAGAGATAGATATGAAATGTTTGATATTTCTAAGGTTCTCTTCATGATAAATAATAGATAGGGTTCCTATATAGAACTAACATAGTCAAGATGATTGGTTACATTGATCTCTTAGAGGTTATAGGGTTTAAACTCCCTGATGAACTTGGAAATGACAATATTTTGGAATCAATCCCTCATAGATTCTCTAGATTTGTTATTAATTTTAACATGAACAATATTGATAAGTCTTTTCAATATCATCTTACTATCATTCACTAATTAGATAAGGATATTAATCATGAAAAACTATATGTCCTTATAGTGAACTAACATAATAGAAAGCGATGAAATTTAAGCCCAAATATTCTTCATGCCCTTTCAAGATTACTAATATTAAGGGGAAATAAGGGTAAAAAGATTCTATCTATTTTGCATGTTGAAAGAAGGCACACTGGAAAAAGAAATGTACCTGAAAAAAGACAAAAGGGGAAGATATAGGTGTGTTAGTTATCAATTGAAATTTATCATCTTCTACAAATTGGGTATTATATATAGATTATGGTGCTCACATATTTATTAAAATATAGAATCCATATATATTTTAAAAATGTAAAATTTGGGAATGTAGATCTATGAGTATCGAAGGGAGATAAATTTGATGTTGTAGCTATAGGGACTCCCACCTCACATGTCCGACTAGAATGATCTTTGGTTTAATGGTTGTTACCATATTCCAACTATGTCAACAAATTTAATTTCAGTATCCAGAATTTATATTGGTGGATTCATTATAAAATTTGGGAATAAATGTAGCTTAATTTTTAAATATATTATTTTTTATGGTAGGAAAAATTAAAATAATTGTCACTACCTGTTGGATTTCATGAACTATGTAAAGGAAATGATAATCAAGTTACATTAAATGAGTAATACCACACTTACTTTTGACATCACCTAATTGGTCATGTGAATGAAATGATCTTTACTGAATCGCATCAATATAGATATTTAGATTCATTTGAACAAAAACCACTTTGTGTATGTAAAGCATGATTACAAGGGAAAATGACCAAAGACACATTTAGTGGGAAAGGTGAAATAGATAAAGAGAATATTAAATTAGTTTATAACACTGGATGAGGACCATTTCTTGTGGAATTATGGGGAGGGTACTCGTATTTCAAAACTTTTACCAATGAATTTAGTAGATATGGATATTTCAAATTAATGAAGAATATGTCTGATTATTTTGATAAATGTAATGAATATAATAAGATGTTTAGAACCATATTTTAAGGAATATTATAAAACTACACTTAGGATGTGGTAGATAATATCTTTATACAGTCATCATTGATTACCTATGGGTGTTTGCGATCCTTTACCAACTCACTCCACCTTACACTTCTCAGTGGAACGGTGTAATTAAAAGGACTAAAGAAACCCTATTGTAGATGTTGGGATCAATGATGATTCATTTAGTCTTACATTATTATTTACTAGACACACTATAAAAACAAATCAGACATATTAATCCACGTATCAACTAAATTGAAAAATGTTATTCCATATTATGTTTGGAGTGGAAAGAAAACCATGCTATCAAATTTTTGTGTGTAGGGAAGAGAATAATTTATTAATTCTTATTCAGGTAACAAACTATCACTCTATATAATAGAGTGTACCTTTATAGATTACACTTATATAATGAGGGGAAATAACATAACGTAACCCAAAAAAAGGTTATTGTGGAAAGAAAAGATATATTACATTAGAGGGAAAACATATCTTATAGTGATATTAGGAGTGAGATCGACTTCAATGAAGTCAAGGCTAAATGTACACATGATTTTATAGAGAAACAAATTCCCCTATACCTATGGAAGAATAAACTATTATAGAGACATAAATTTTGTGTAGGAGTAAAATAGTGGTTCGATAACCAAAACAGTACAGTTTTCTATTCATCGAGGATGGTGAATAATTATTAGTTTATAATACTGATCCTCGAACCATCAAGAAAGAATTAAGTGAAAAAAATAATGAAAAGTGGAAAGAATCCATGAATTCTAAAATAGATTCCATATAACTAAATCATGTCTTCCATTCGTTTTACCCTATAAAGGATTTATATCCCATTAGTTGGAAATGGGTATTCAGGAATAAATAGAACATGAATGTACTTGTTAGAACAAATAAGCTCTGAAAATATAAAAATGTTTTAAACATAATCATGGCATTAACTTTGAAGTAGCCATTTAACCATTTGAAATGATGTAATTCAACCAAATTCTACTTTCCATTATTGCCTTCCATGATTATGAGATTTGGAAAATTGATTCCAAAATAGCTTTTCTTAATGGGAACCTTCGAGAATATATCTATATGACACACGACGAATTAATTATAACTCCAATGGATGCTAATAGTGTATGAAATCAATATGGATGAATTTAAGGATAATAGTAAGAATCAAGGTCATCTATCATGCATTTTTATGAGGCCAAAATCAAACTAGGTTTAAAAAATAACGAATTCAAGTCATGTTTCTATAAGTAGTTTCGTTGGAGTGTGGACATTTTCTTAATAATGAATTTAGAGGACATATTAATTACAATAAAAAAATACAATTCAACCATTCTATTAAAATATGGATGAATAAATTCTTCTATATGAATTAATTGTGTGATGAATAATATATTTTAAGGATTAATATCAATCGTGATAGATCCAAGTGGTTTATAAACATATATAAAAGTAAATACATTGAAAAGACAATGATTAGATTCATCATGGGAAAATACAATAGGGTATTGTTGGAAACATCACATGGAATTTATCTTTCAAGGAAAATGTTTCGTTATACACATGGGGAATGAAATCGAATGGAATAGATTCCATACATGCTAGTTATTGGGTCAATTGTGTATGCTTGGTTATGTACAATGATAGACGTTTCCTATGTATTGAGCTCAAAATACATATATAAAGATGTTCTAGATGACTGGAAATGTATTGTATTCAAGGCTATTGTTTAGTAACTAAGGTTTACTTTGGCTTTCTTCCTGGTCTATAGATGATATGAGGAACTATTCACTATGGGATATTCAAACACGAGTTTCCAAAAAGATCAAGGTTTCATGAAGTCATAAATGTGATACATATTACCTTTAAATGGATTTTATGTATGACAGAAGAGCTCAAAGTAGCATATAATATCAAATTTTATAGTTGCGTATGGTAATATTTTGGATTTTGAGTTAGGTGACTAAGTAGTACAAATGCATACTTTCATCCAAGAGCTTCATGTGGTACCTAACCATGATTATCTTATCATACTATACTATTATAACTATATAGTGGTGGATCTCACAAATGATCCATGGCCACATCAATAAATAATGAACAGTTCTCAAAAGAATCAACCCTTAAGTAATTTTTCTAAGTGGGAGAGATTGTAGTTAGTAGTATTTCCACATATGACCGCATGGCATACCATTTGAGAGAAGCCTTGAAAATATAGAAAAATTATTATCATGTCACGACCCGTCCTCGGGGCCCGTGCCGTGACTACCCCAAGCCCGCCTTCCATAGGCCAGGGGCTGGCGACTAGCACCAAAGGCGTAAATCCCGATAACAGGGAAGGCATTGCCTTTATAAGTAACAACCACCACAGAGTCAGCAAGCGGAAAGTAACTACAAGTGCAGAAAAGTAAAGGGGGCCGGAAATACAAGCCCAACTGTAAAGTACAACTCGAAAGGGAAAAACAGCAGCTGGAAGAACGAAGCGGCTCCTGGGTCGTCCGCCTCGATTCCTACCTGAAGGGTAGGTACAGATGGCTCAGCTCCTGGATTGTCCACCACGGATCCTACCTGAAGGGTAGGTACAGATAGCTCCTCTACTCCACAGGTCCTGTCGTCTACTCCGGGTACGTCCGCCCAGTGGTCCACCTCCGGGTACCGACCTGCTCCGCAAGTCTCAACTGCGATCTGCGCTGTCCGTCGTCTGCAACCAACACAACGAGGTGCGGGCATAGCCCGTGCAGGGGTGAGTATAAGCTACTCAGTAGGGACCCCGAGACCCTTAAGGTCTCACCAAAATCCAACATGGATATCCACAAAGTAAAGGCAGCAATCACGAAGTAACATCAGACTCTACTTAGGTATACGCCCATACATATACCTAAGTCATCAAGTAACCCATCCAAACTCAAGGATACACAAAAATCATGAAATCAACGGATAACCATCACCCAGGTATATGCCCATACATGTACCTAAGTTATCAAGCGACCCATCTCAATCACGAGGAAACACAAAGGTCAAAGGTCTCAGCTCAAACCAGGATTTTCATTATCGAAACCGTAACTGCTGAAGAGCTCCGTCTCTAGAGTGTACAGTGGTCCTGTCACGACTCCGAGGCTGCCGCTCACTAACCTAAGACTGCTGAAGTACTCCTCCTGTCGAGTACTGCGGGTTTGCGGCCAACTACCTGGCGCTCCGTCCGCTGAGGGTCTGTCGCCAAGTACCGGGCGCTACCCAGATAGCCTACTGAGGTACTCCTCCCGTCGAGTACCGCGGGTCTGCTGCCAACTACCAGGCGCTCCGTCCGCCGTGGGTCTGCCGCCAAGTACCGGGCGCTCCGTCCACTGGGCTAGTCGACTCACTCCAAGTCGAGTCGGTCAAGCAGTCGTCAGGTCTCAGCCGGCTACACGGTCTCCGTACTCCGCACGCACGTCTCCACTGTCGCGGGTCTGTCGCTACAACCAAGCGCACACACTCCGTAGAGTATCGCGGTTCCGCCGCTACAACCAAGCGCTCCACCGCCAAGGGTCTGCTGCTGCATCCAAGCGCACCACCACTGCCAAGTACCACGGGTCTGCTCCACGAGCTACTGGTCGATACTCCAAGTATCTCAAAGTCCCACGAAGAAGTGCCTCAAAGGTCCGACTCGGCACAGGGGTCTCAACGCAACAGACGGCGCGTCGATCGGACGCCCGGTCTGTGAGTTATTAGCCTTTTCGTCCCAGGGGCCCGGTTGGTTTCGTGAGCGAAACCAATCCCGACCGTATCTCAACTGCACCCCGAACTCCCATAGGGTATACTCAAAGGGACCGTTACTCAACGTAACCACCAACGCCGCTGACGGCTCGTCAAGCGGACGTCCTGTCTGAAAGATATCAGATTTCCCGTTCCAGGGGCCCGGTTGGATTTCGGGTACAATCCAACCCGGCCATACTCCGACTGTATCCAAAACTCGGGCGGAGTATGTCAAAAGTTCCGTCTCATCAAGAGGAAGTCAACGAAACAGACGGCGCGTCAATCGGACGCCCGGTCTGTGAGTTATTGGCATTTTCGTCTCCGGGGCCCGGTTGGTTTTTAAGGAAAAACCAACCCGACCGTACTCCACCTGCGTCCAAACCTCGGGCGGAGTATGTCAAAAGATCCGATTCACTAAGAGGAACACAACGCGACTGACGGTGCGTCAATCGGACGTTCGTGGCTCAAGATATGAGCGTTTCCGCTCCGAAGGCCCGGTTGGTTTCGTGAACGAACCAACCCGGCCGAACTCAAAGTAACCCGAAACCTTGAGTGCGATATACCGAAACGACCGTCTCGATCCAAGGATCGCGTTGCCGCAGACGGTTCGTCATTCGGAGGTCCGAGGCTCAAGTTATGAGCCAAGAACCGAATCTGGTCCGAAACGGGGGGTCCGGGTCCGGGCCGACCCGGCCCGACCCCCCCCCCCCCCGGGTGGCGCGGTGGCCGGCGGCGGCGGCCGGCAGCGGCGGGCGGCGGCGGCGCGGTGGCCGGCGGCGGCGCGCGGCGGCGGCGGGCGGCGGCGGCGCGGTGGCCGGCGGCGGCGCGCGGCGGCGGCGGACGGCGGCGGCGGGCGGCGGCGGCCGGCGGCGGCGGGCGGCGGCAGCGGCGCGCGGCGGCGCGCGGTGGCGGCGCGGCGGAGGCGGCGGGCCGCGCTGGCGGCGGCGGCGGGCCGCGCTGGCGGCGGCGGCGGGCCGCGCTGGCGGCGGCGGCGGGCCGCTCTGGCGGCGGCTGGTGCCGCACGGGCTGCGCACGCGGGGGGTTAAACCCCCGCTTCTTCAAGGAGGCGGCGCGGCTATGCCGCGCCGATTTAATAAAACCGCCCCCCTCACATGAGGGGGGGCCTGCCTGTCCGGATCCGAGGGGGCAGCCGGCCCCCTCCATTTAAATTAAAACCGCCCCCTCCATTTTAAGAGGGGGGTTTTTCCAGTTGGCCGGGGAATTAATTCCCCGGTTCCGGCCGGCCAGCCGGCCGGCCGGTTTTCTCCAACGGGACCGGAAATTTCCGGTCCCCTTCGGCTTTCGACGCCGGCGGCCCGGCCGCCGGTCTTTCCTTCCGCCGCGGCCCGGAACCGGCCGCGGTCTCCTCGTCCCGCCGCGGCCCGGAACCGGCCGCGGTCTTCTCGTCCTGCCGCGGCCCGGAACCGGCCGCGGCGTTCGTCGTCCGGCGCGGTGCGACGGCACCGCGCCCCTTTCGCCACACGTTAACTTTCTTTCAACGCGGCGCGACGGCGTCGCGTTCTTGATGTTCCTTCCATGGTGTGCGCGCGACGGCGTTGCGTAAAATAAACGCACGATCATCCACGTGGTGCGACGGCACCACGCCTCTTGCTTCCTCCCGCAAGAACAAACAAGATCATTGGAGGGGGTTCGGCCGTGTTCGTGCGGTCCGGCCCCCCTCACGTTAAATTAATAACGCATCTTAAAATAATCAACATCCCACGTTAGTTATACGAACCACGAGAAAAAGAGATAATTAAATATTAAATCAACCACCCCTACCTCGGGTTAAGATTTGAAGATTTGATCACGCTCCGCGGAAGACGGCGTTGCGGAGGTCGGGCGTCGCGGTCGACGTTCGTCAAATCTGCTGACGAAGAGTTATGTCCGAAAAGACACGTCGCTCGGATCTTCGATTGCCGACGAAGAAGGTTCGGGGAGGAAGGAAAGGTCCGAAGATACCGGGTCGCCGAGTCGATGATCCTTGACGAAGTGTTGTCGTTCTTCCTTGAGGATGAAGACGTTCTTCGTTCTTCGTCAGAGCTTGGAGATGAAGGGAAAGCTCTCCAAAGACAAACAAAGAACTCCAAATAAAATAAGACTACCTCTTATTTTATTAACACAACACAAAAGAATTTCAAAGATTCGTTTCTCACCTTAGCTGCCGAACGAGGATCGGCTGCGGAAGAAGAGGCGTCGCCGAAGAACGTCGCGGGTAAAGCTCGTCGACGTCGCAGATCTCGGTGTGCGTCGTCGAATTTCGGTCGCCGGCGTTCTTCGCGTTCTTCGCGTTCTTCGCGGGGGGATGAAGAAACAAGATCCTCTCAAATCCTTTCAAAGGATTTTTAGGTTGGTCTTATTTTATAAACATGCCAACACACGAAACCGGTTAAGAAACGATCCATCAATTCGAAAGAAACGACCCATTAAATTCACGAAAGAAACAGTCCATTTAATTCACGAAATAAACCGCCCAATTAAATGGTCTGTTAAGAATTAAAGAAAACGCGTCGGTTGACTTTTCAGTTACTTTGACGGGTTTTCGCGGGTGCGTTACTTAGCGAAAGAAACGGCGGGGCTCGTGCGGGCCCCACCTCACAAATATCCTACCAAGGGGTAGGATATTTCTGGATAGCATCCTATCCAGTTCAACTCAGTTCAAGCCGCCTTTAAGTGGCTTCAAGTGGCTTCCAAGTGGCTTAAGCGAAATAAAATAAAGTTGTCGCAAAATTATTTTATTTCTTAACTTTAGGCCCGAAAATTAAAAACCACATCCGAGCAAACGCAACTCCGGAAGAGGCGTTTCTAAGCGAATACCGGCGCTGCGATTTCATCGGTGCCCTCAGAATTCGATTCCGGGCACCGGTTCAAAAGTTAGAAAAACCCGCTCGTCCGTTCACTGAACGTACCCGAGCCAAAACTTCGGCAAATGATTCCGGGCACACCGGGCCTCGGAATCAGGTGCCGTCAGAAACTGCGTTCTTGTAAAATTCCAAAGAAAATTAAGAAAAAAAAAATTTCCTTGAAATTTACGGGTCTTTACAATACTCCCACCACAGGGCTTTACGTCCCCGTAAAGCTTCACCACAACCTTAGGGAAACAAAGCGGTACTGAGCACGCATCAGAGCCTTCTGATCCCATGTGCTCACCTGGAGATTCCCGTGCCGCCATCTGTTGCGCACAAGAGGAATCGATCGCCCATGTAGGACCCGCTCCTGTCGATCCTCTATCTCCACCGGGACCTCCGTATAAGACACTCATCGCCACTGTCTAGCTCCTCATGGTCGAAGATATGCGAAGGGGGTCGAGCACGTATCTCCTCAGCTGGGATACGTGGAAGACGTCGTGCACCCGGTGCAACTGAGGTGGCAGAGCCAGGCGATAAGCCACCTCGCCAATTCTGCTGAGGACCTGGAAAGGCCCGATGAAGCGGGGAGACAACTTGCCGCCTTGGCCAAAACTCTGTTTACCACGTCGAGGTGAGACCCGCAAGAAGACGTGGTCACCATCCTCGAACTCTAGTGGCCTCCGCCTCCTGTCAGCATATGACTTCTGCCGGCTCTGTGTTTTCCTCATCCGCTCCTGGATGACATGGACCTCTTCTGACGTGGCCCGGACCATCTCTGGTCCCACATGAGCTGCGAGATTTCTTCTTTGCCGATAAGCGAAACCTGGTCTCATCCCCCGGATGAACCACATTCTTTGCCTAAAACAGTCAATCCTAACATGGATGATACTAATCCATACCAAGGATGACGTCGTAAGGCCTCGACGCTACTACTAAGAGATCCAACCGTTACTCTCGCCTCCAAGGGTTGAGTCACACTGTCGGCATCAGTGTGTGGTAACTGGTCTCCTCCAGTAGATGTCTCACAAGTGAGGGTCAAGTCAACAGTCAACTGGAACCTCTTAGTAACATCACAAAAGAGGACAGGAATGAAAACATCACAAAGGGTGCGTCTTTTATTATTGCAGCTCATAATACAAGACGCTACACAAAAGCAACATCAACAAGGAACTAGAAGTACAAGAGACGTATCCACTAGTTCTGCTCCTGTCCACCTGCTCCAAGAGTTCTACTGTTGCTCAAGCATTTGTCGTTGCCTCTTTCTCGGTGGCTCCCTCAAAGCCTGCGGATCGGGAGTCGGACAGTCACGTGCCAGATGACCCTTTCCGCGACATGAGTAACACAACCTGCTCCTTGCACGGCTAGCTCCGTTCCCACTCCGGGTGCCCTGCACCACCGGTCGCAAAACCCGAGACCGTCTAACTGCTGGTCTGGTCTTTCTGGGCCTCTGCATCATCTGTCTACTGCCCACAGATGACTCGGCTTCTGATCGAGAAACACGTGGCAAAGGCAGCAGCTCCTGATCACGCTCGGGGTGTAGAGCTACTGGCACAAACTCCACCCTGAAGAAGGTCTCAAAGTCTTCCCATGTGAAGTCCATCTCATCGCAAAACTGAAACAAGTGGCTCCACCACCTACCTGCTGCTGCCTGAAGGAGGCTGGTAGCAAAGATCACCATGAAGTCTGCCGGCGTCCCCACTAGCCTGAAGACTCCCACCACGGCCTCCAGCCAATCCTCAGCCGCCTGCGGGTCCATCTCTCCCCCGAACCTGGGTGGCCTCTGGCGCTGGAACTCATGCAGTGCGCGCAAGTAGCGGGCATCGCCTACTGCTGGGGCTGGTGGCATCGGTGGCCCAACGTATGGTAGTACCGCTGGTGCCTCCGCTGGTGCCTCAACTGCAAGAGGGCCCTGTACCGAAGTCTCGTCGCTCGACAGACTGTCAGCATGCTCATCCCTCCGGGCTCTAGCTGGTCGTCCGAGAAAAGACATCCTGAAAGAAACAACGTAACACGATCAAACGATTATACCTGGTGAGCTGACCTGGTTTGAGCTGTTTTAAGGGGGGGGAACCTTTGAAAACACACATGCAATCAGTGTTTTCGTGCACAAAGTCGGAAATCAGTTGTCAGGGTCCTGGTGTATGGATACGTCGGCCGCCCGCACCAACACTGGACTCCCTGAACTGAAAACCACACTTGGTACCCTTAACACTATTGCTTCACATAGAAAGAAAAGACGATCAGAGTCTGCGGTAGAACCGACCGCCTCTGATACCAATTTGTCACGACCCGTCCTCGGGGCCCGTGCCGTGACTACCCCAAGCCCGCCTTCCATAGGCCAGGGGCTGGCGACTAGCACCAAAGGCGTAAATCCCGATAACAGGGAAGGCATTGCCTTTATAAGTAACAACCACCACAGAGTCAGCAAGCGGAAAGTAACTACAAGTGCAGAAAAGTAAAGGGGGCCGGAAATACAAGCCCAACTGTAAAGTACAACTCGAAAGGGAAAAACAGCAGCTGGAAGAACGAAGCGGCTCCTGGGTCGTCCGCCTCGATTCCTACCTGAAGGGTAGGTACAGATGGCTCAGCTCCTGGATCGTCCACCACGGATCCTACCTGAAGGGTAGGTACAGATAGCTCCTCTACTCCACAGGTCCTGTCGTCTACTCCGGGTACGTCCGCCCAGTGGTCCACCTCCGGGTACCGACCTGCTCCGCAAGTCTCAACTGCGATCTGCGCTGTCCGTCGTCTGCAACCAACACAACGAGGTGCGGGCATAGCCCGTGCAGGGGTGAGTATAAGCTACTCAGTAGGGACCCCGAGACCCTTAAGGTCTCACCAAAATCCAACATGGATATCCACAAAGTAAAGGCAGCAATCACGAAGTAACATCAGACTCTACTTAGGTATACGCCCATACATATACCTAAGTCATCAAGTAACCCATCCAAACTCAAGGATACACAAAAATCATGAAATCAACGGATAACCATCACCCAGGTATATGCCCATACATGTACCTAAGTTATCAAGCGACCCATCTCAATCATGAGGAAACACAAAGGTCAAAGGTCTCAGCTCAAACCAGGATTTTCATTATCGAAACCGTAACTGCTGAAGAGCTCCGTCTCTAGAGTGTACAGTGGTCCTGTCACGACTCCGAGGCTGCCGCTCACTAACCTAAGACTGCTGAAGTACTCCTCCTGTCGAGTACTGCGGGTTTGCGGCCAACTACCTGGCGCTCCGTCCGCTGAGGGTCTGTCGCCAAGTACCGGGCGCTACCCAGATAGCCTACTGAGGTACTCCTCCCGTCGAGTACCGCGGGTCTGCTGCCAACTACCAGGCGCTCCGTCCGCCGTGGGTCTGCCGCCAAGTACCGGGCGCTCCGTCCACTGGGCTAGTCGACTCACTCCAAGTCGAGTCGGTCAAGCAGTCGTCAGGTCTCAGCCGGCTACACGGTCTCCGTACTCCGCACGCACGTCTCCACTGTCGCGGGTCTGTCGCTACAACCAAGCGCACACACTCCGTAGAGTATCGCGGTTCCGCCGCTACAACCAAGCGCTCCACCGCCAAGGGTCTGCTGCTGCATCCAAGCGCACCACCACTGCCAAGTACCACGGGTCTGCTCCACGAGCTACTGGTCGATACTCCAAGTATCTCAAAGTCCCACGAAGAAGTGCCTCAAAGGTCCGACTCGGCACAGGGGTCTCAACGCAACAGACGGCGCGTCGATCGGACGCCCGGTCTGTGAGTTATTAGCCTTTTCGTCCCAGGGGCCCGGTTGGTTTCGTGAGCGAAACCAATCCCGACCGTATCTCAACTGCACCCCGAACTCCCATAGGGTATACTCAAAGGGACCGTTACTCAACGTAACCACCAACGCCGCTGACGGCTCGTCAAGCGGACGTCCTGTCTGAAAGATATCAGATTTCCCGTTCCAGGGGCCCGGTTGGATTTCGGGTACAATCCAACCCGGCCATACTCCGACTGTATCCAAAACTCGGGCGGAGTATGTCAAAAGTTCCGTCTCATCAAGAGGAAGTCAACGAAACAGACGGCGCGTCAATCGGACGCCCGGTCTGTGAGTTATTGGCATTTTCGTCTCCGGGGCCCGGTTGGTTTTTAAGGAAAAACCAACCCGACCGTACTCCACCTGCGTCCAAACCTCGGGCGGAGTATGTCAAAAGATCCGATTCACTAAGAGGAACACAACGCGACTGACGGTGCGTCAATCGGACGTTCGTGGCTCAAGATATGAGCGTTTCCGCTCCGAAGGCCCGGTTGGTTTCGTGAACGAACCAACCCGGCCGAACTCAAAGTAACCCGAAACCTTGAGTGCGATATACCGAAACGACCGTCTCGATCCAAGGATCGCGTTGCCGCAGACGGTTCGTCATTCGGAGGTCCGAGGCTCAAGTTATGAGCCAAGAACCGAATCTGGTCCGAAACGGGGGGTCCGGGTCCGGGCCGACCCGGCCCGACCCCCCCCCCCCCCCCGGGTGGCGCGGTGGCCGGCGGCGGCGGCCGGCAGCGGCGGGCGGCGGCGGCGCGGTGGCCGGCGGCGGCGCGCGGCGGCGGCGGGCGGCGGCGGCGCGGTGGCCGGCGGCGGCGCGCGGCGGCGGCGGACGGCGGCGGCGGGCGGCGGCGGCCGGCGGCGGCGGGCGGCGGCAGCGGCGCGCGGCGGCGCGCGGTGGCGGCGCGGCGGAGGCGGCGGGCCGCGCTGGCGGCGGCGGCGGGCCGCGCTGGCGGCGGCGGCGGGCCGCGCTGGCGGCGGCGGCGGGCCGCTCTGGCGGCGGCTGGTGCCGCACGGGCTGCGCACGCGGGGGGTTAAACCCCCGCTTCTTCAAGGAGGCGGCGCGGCTATGCCGCGCCGATTTAATAAAACCGCCCCCCTCACATGAGGGGGGGCCTGCCTGTCCGGATCCGAGGGGGCAGCCGGCCCCCTCCATTTAAATTAAAACCGCCCCCTCCATTTTAAGAGGGGGGTTTTTCCAGTTGGCCGGGGAATTAATTCCCCGGTTCCGGCCGGCCAGCCGGCCGGCCGGTTTTCTCCAACGGGACCGGAAATTTCCGGTCCCCTTCGGCTTTCGACGCCGGCGGCCCGGCCGCCGGTCTTTCCTTCCGCCGCGGCCCGGAACCGGCCGCGGTCTCCTCGTCCCGCCGCGGCCCGGAACCGGCCGCGGTCTTCTCGTCCTGCCGCGGCCCGGAACCGGCCGCGGCGTTCGTCGTCCGGCGCGGTGCGACGGCACCGCGCCCCTTTCGCCACACGTTAACTTTCTTTCAACGCGGCGCGACGGCGTCGCGTTCTTGATGTTCCTTCCATGGTGTGCGCGCGACGGCGTTGCGTAAAATAAACGCACGATCATCCACGTGGTGCGACGGCACCACGCCTCTTGCTTCCTCCCGCAAGAACAAACAAGATCATTGGAGGGGGTTCGGCCGTGTTCGTGCGGTCCGGCCCCCCTCACGTTAAATTAATAACGCATCTTAAAATAATCAACATCCCACGTTAGTTATACGAACCACGAGAAAAAGAGATAATTAAATATTAAATCAACCACCCCTACCTCGGGTTAAGATTTGAAGATTTGATCACGCTCCGCGGAAGACGGCGTTGCGGAGGTCGGGCGTCGCGGTCGACGTTCGTCAAATCTGCTGACGAAGAGTTATGTCCGAAAAGACACGTCGCTCGGATCTTCGATTGCCGACGAAGAAGGTTCGGGGAGGAAGGAAAGGTCCGAAGATACCGGGTCGCCGAGTCGATGATCCTTGACGAAGTGTTGTCGTTCTTCCTTGAGGATGAAGACGTTCTTCGTTCTTCGTCAGAGCTTGGAGATGAAGGGAAAGCTCTCCAAAGACAAACAAAGAACTCCAAATAAAATAAGACTACCTCTTATTTTATTAACACAACACAAAAGAATTTCAAAGATTCGTTTCTCACCTTAGCTGCCGAACGAGGATCGGCTGCGGAAGAAGAGGCGTCGCCGAAGAACGTCGCGGGTAAAGCTCGTCGACGTCGCAGATCTCGGTGTGCGTCGTCGAATTTCGGTCGCCGGCGTTCTTCGCGTTCTTCGCGTTCTTCGCGGGGGGATGAAGAAACAAGATCCTCTCAAATCCTTTCAAAGGATTTTTAGGTTGGTCTTATTTTATAAACATGCCAACACACGAAACCGGTTAAGAAACGATCCATCAATTCGAAAGAAACGACCCATTAAATTCACGAAAGAAACAGTCCATTTAATTCACGAAATAAACCGCCCAATTAAATGGTCTGTTAAGAATTAAAGAAAACGCGTCGGTTGACTTTTCAGTTACTTTGACGGGTTTTCGCGGGTGCGTTACTTAGCGAAAGAAACGGCGGGGCTCGTGCGGGCCCCACCTCACAAATATCCTACCAAGGGGTAGGATATTTCTGGATAGCATCCTATCCAGTTCAACTCAGTTCAAGCCGCCTTTAAGTGGCTTCAAGTGGCTTCCAAGTGGCTTAAGCGAAATAAAATAAAGTTGTCGCAAAATTATTTTATTTCTTAACTTTAGGCCCGAAAATTAAAAACCACATCCGAGCAAACGCAACTCCGGAAGAGGCGTTTCTAAGCGAATACCGGCGCTGCGATTTCATCGGTGCCCTCAGAATTCGATTCCGGGCACCGGTTCAAAAGTTAGAAAAACCCGCTCGTCCGTTCACTGAACGTACCCGAGCCAAAACTTCGGCAAATGATTCCGGGCACACCGGGCCTCGGAATCAGGTGCCGTCAGAAACTGCGTTCTTGTAAAATTCCAAAGAAAATTAAGAAAAAAAAAATTTCCTTGAAATTTACGGGTCTTTACATATCATGTGTGTTAAAGCATACGTAATGTCTTAGGAAGTTAGATCTTGTCCATGTGGTAGTTTTTTAGTATTTTTATCCTAGGACTAATAGATTGTACTTTGATTACCTTTATATTATATGAATTCAATATTAATTAATACACTTATTACATATTTCTCATCGATCAAAATATATTTAATGTAATAATGTCTTAGAGTATTTTCCTCACTGATAAGGTTAGAGAAGTTCCTTAACATGATGGGACCCTTTTTGTGATATAATAATATTTTTAATATAGTTATATGGTTGGATAACATACTATTATTGGACACATATTATATAGACCATCAGTTGTGAGTAATCGTAAGAGGATGTGCCTTTCTGTCATGAACGTTTCACATGGTAATGTCCAATTTGGGATATTTTGATTATAGACTAGCTGGTAAGATTTCTACAAGTTTTTGTGTAATCAGATACTTCTATTTGGGGTGGGTGTAATGGTTCACAGACATTAAGATTATCGTTATTTAATTTCTTGACCCTGACACATAGACTTATAGAGAAATATGATGACAACATTTTTTGGAGGGATATAGGGAATGTTGGGTGTGTCACAATAGATATTCCATTAATTGATAAGTCAAGGAAAGACTTGTACCTTATATATTTATGAGAGTTGATATATCATCACTTTGATCAGAATATAATTATTTCCAAAATTCCATGGCCATGGAATATCAATGTTTTTCATATATTCCATGAAAGAGATATCGAGAGAATAGGATGATGACATCGTCTGGTAACCTGTTTGATGACATATTCTGACAAAGGGATTATATTACATAGTGAGTATTCGTATGTGGTTTTCTAATTGAAACATTATGTTCTTTGTAATGGGTTTATTGATCCTTTTATAGATAGTATTGTTGGACATTATTCTGGACCACCTAATTCAAATTAGAAAGTTTCCTAAAGGGTCAGCCACTATGTATTTTATTTTAAGTCAATTTAATTTTCATTAAATCCAATTAATTAATGAATTATAATTCTCATGATCGAGGAATAATTTTATTCATGTTTTATTGATCACATAAATAAAATAAACATATATTCACTGGTATGTAAATAATAATATAATCATTTATTTTATTAAATATGTAATAAATATATATTTATAGTTATCTTAATTAAATAATTATTTATGAATAAAATATTTGTTTTAGTATTCAATAAATACAGAGAACATTTAATGGACCAAGACTTTGTCTAGTAATAAAATAATTATTTCAAATCTAGAAAATATTAATTATCAAATTGAGGAAGCTGGTATACCTAAAAATAATAACAATTTTATTATGTGGCATGTGGTTTATGAAGTGTTTTAAATGTTATTTAATGGCAGACATGTAATTAAATAGTAATTTAAATTAATACCTTAACTTTATAAATAAATGGATATGTATATTGTGTATTGCATCAAAAATTTGAAATATAAATTTTTTTTTGCAAAATTAATTCTCTCTCAACTCCTCCTCCACTCCCCCTATCAAAAAAGAGAAACACAAAATATATTTCTTTGGTACCGATGAATTAGTGTTAAAAAAATGGGCAATGTAAGATTTTTAATTCACCGTGATATCATGTGGATATCGATTGGTGTTTCTATAAGATCGTTGTAGAATGTACGGATCAATACTAGAGTAATTCAGGCATTAAATCATCAAAGCATAATGAATTTAATTTTAAATAGTCCTTTAAAATGATCAGCATCCATCAATGAAAAATGTTCATAATCCCATGAATGTATTATTTATTAATTAAATAAATTATTTTTAAAATTTACATACAAGATCTTCAGTAATTGGTTTGGAGAAGAAATTTAAAATAAATTTTAATATATCTCCCAACACCACAAAAGTACGTTGTTCGTAGTATTAAAATAGAAAAGGAAGAGGTATAAAAATGAATTATATCTTTCATGAAGATGGCAGTGCGTACGTATGCATGAATTCTATTTTAGTTTTCAAATAATAATCAAGAAACAATAATAATTAATATTTTATCATTCCCAAATATTTATAAAATAATTAATATAAAATATATATTTTAAATCAGTCATTATAAATATCGATCTATGACTGTGCTGGAAGATAAATCATATAACTTTCCAGAGTTGGTCGTCCACATGTACATATGAGTGATATTTTCATTAACCATTTGATGGAAAATAATGATGAATATGATTATTTCATTAAAATAATTTCATATCAATATATGGGATATAATTATTTCATTATATTGGAATGGTTACTAGAAAATTTGAAAAAATCAAAACACTCAGTTTAGAATATTTCATCCTCTTTGAAGAACATCCTTTGTATCTACCTTTATGGGCCCTAGTTATATTCTTTTGATGATAAAAAAACCTCTTGAATGTAGATTATTAGTTTTAGTAGAGGTTTTGGTAGGGTTGTATTGAGATAAGTTTCTTGATTTTATATGAGGAGTATAGGAGGGGTAGTTTCCTTTTATAGTAAATCAAAGGACAGACCTGGAATTAATTAGTTGATTTAAATATAAAAAAATCATTATGAATGTTGAACCAAGTTTATATATCTATGTTAGAAGATTTTAATTTGTATAAATACTAATATACAATAAAATTTAGACAATTTTAGATGTTTTTAACCATGATATATTAGTTCTAACCACACATTAACCCTATTTATAATGAGCGTGATATCAATATTTTCTACTCTATATGGGTTATTAAACATAATATAAAATAAAAATAAACCCATAAGTGGATATTGGTTGATGTTATGGAAAATATCCAATTCTCATTTTATAATTATTATTTTTATTATTAATTTTCAATTATGTAATAAAATATTATTTAACATAAGACAGAATTAAATTCATTTTAAATACTAATCACATAATTTAAATTTAAATAAAACAAATTAGAAATTGAATTTAAATATAAACATTATAAAAAATAACTAATAAATAATATTTATATAAAAAATTTGTATAAAATAATAATTCATAAAATTTAATTTTTTTTAGTATTTTTAAATTAATTTATTTGATTTTTTTAACTACTTGAAAAAGCATTGTATCGACATTGTCAAATAATTAATGGATTCATATTCCATAAATAAAAATAAAATATAAAATATAAGGATACAAAAATTCATTTATAATTTAAAAAATAATTATAAAAAAACATTACCTCATTTTTTCTATGAAAAAGTATCTGAAATATATAAACAAATAGTTCAATGGATGGTATTTTTTATTTACATAAAATTTTATTACAGTAATTAACAATGAAAATTGTAATTAAATTTTTATAAATTTGAATATATGATAAATATTATTGAATGTAAACTATATATGGAAATAATGAAGTGTTTTTTAGATTTATTTGACATATCTAATAGTTTTATCCTTGTTTTACTCATTCTACGATTATTGTTGTGGAAAACATTTACCATAGATACTATTCATTAAAACAAAAAATAAAATGGAAATACATATAGAATATAAAAATTATAATTCAAAATATAGAATATAATTTTAAATATTGAATTTAATGAAGATTCTATTATAATTTTTTTAATGAAATATCAAATACAAGGAAAAACTATTTTTAAAAAATGCATTTTAAGCGTAAAATGAACTTATACCAAAAAAGGTATAATTGGGATTTCTATATTATTAATTAAATTTTATATAATTTAAATATATCTATTTTAATTTCTTATAAAATTCAAAAAAAATTATTTCACTTTTAAATTACATTATTTAATGAAATGAAATTATAATTTTACAGAAAATGGTATTTTTTCCTATTCACTAAAATGTAAATAATTTTTGAAAAATTAAAAAATTTCACCCAGTAATATTATTATATAATGATTTGAAAATTTATATTCAATATAATAAATTCAATTTATAAAAATTTTATAAATTAATCAAAATTTCTCTACATAAAATGTAATAAAACCCATTTTTGATGAAAACCTAATTTTGAAGCATTAAAAGAAATTACTAAAAAATGCGCACTTATTTATTATTCATCAATAAATACATTTTTAGTTTTAAAAGATGTATTAATTTTTTATAAAGTGGTTTTTACAATTAACACATTTCAAATTAAAAGCAATGTTATAATGCTAACATTTTAATACTAATATTTTTGTAGTATTTCACTATTTTTTTAATGATATGAGTTGTATATCATGTAATTTATCATGAAAAGTATTATTTTAAACTATTTTAGGGGTTTTCAATAGTGTTTTGGATCATTGGTTGTTTATGTGTATGGGGATTCGATTTCTTTTTCTATGGCTATTGGTATGGAGGGGATGACTTCTAGACTTCTTGGGGAATTATGTGTTTGAAAATATAAAAATAGATATGTAAACTATGAAGATGATGTTCAAGAGGAGTTTGATCATCAATATTGGTGGGAAAGAAGGGCGATCTATTGAATGTATTGTAATGGAAATAAAAAACTGTATGATAAATCTCTTATAAGATTCAACTCCAAGAGGGGATCTTATTCTTAGAGAAGATAATAATTTTGGGTATAATATTGTAGATAATTCTATGAAAAATGATGTTTAAAGTGGTATTATTGACTAAAAAATTAATTAAAATGATAATATATATTTGGAACCTTCTTGTATGATGGTTCCTATGACTATTTTTTCTTTTCTAAGTGTAGGACCAGTTAAGAATAAACATTCAATTTAAATATCTACCATCTCTAAAGGAATGAAAGCTATTGTTATTACAATTATTGAGAACCCCAATTATGATGAAATTTAACTCCAAATGGTCATGGTGGATTCACATTCAAATTATACTAAAAACAAAAATGATTTTTTACCATGCATGCATCCATTTTAGATTAACCAAACAATGTTATATTATATTGTTATCACACAATTAATGTATATTTCAAAGGGAGTTCAGAAATAGAACAATGTAATTTGTTAAGTAAAGTATCCACATCTAATTAACTAGACATACCTACCTATTTCAATGTTTTTTTCATTAAAGGAATGTATTCATAGCATAAAAATTGTATTACTCTTGGAGTTTATCATTATAGATCATAGAATATCAAGTATTAAGATGACATGGAACATAATGTATTTATTGAAGGAGACTCTTATGTTCAAAATGTTTCATTTAAAATATTTAAATGATAGTGGATACTAACACATACATGAGGTCATGAAGTTCGAGGATATTTTCGCAATATGGGATATTAGAAACATGGCATGTATAAGGTTGGATTTGAAAAAAAATTGTGTGAAAAGGTTTCAAAATTATAGATGGGAATGATTAATCTATTTTTAGATTGTTTAGATACATGTGGTATCTCGTACAATAATATTGGATATCAATTTTCACCATTCATTAAGTTTCATACATTGTGTATTTTCTGGCATGGTCAGTTTTAACTCGACATGAGATCACTCTTTTTAAACACCAAGTCAGTTGAATACATTATGGAATTTTCATGAATGTTTTTTAATTAAACTTTTGGTAATTTGTTTTCACAATTTAACTAGTTCACGTCTTTATTCATATTCCATGCATGGTGTATTGTAAGTCAATTTGTCGTCAGTTTATTTTCAATTTTTGTCAATTGGACATCAAGATATTGTCAGATTTGGACTTATATAACTATGATTTTGATAATAAAACTTCATTATTATGAGTCTTTAGGATTGTTTCAATTCATAAAAATAAATTAATTGCAAATTATTTAGCATATTCCTTTTTAATATGAGTTTAATCTTTTTAATATGAGAATATTAATTGATTGTATGAATTTAGTTGGGATAAAAATGGTTAATGGAAGAGTATAAGCAGTAGGATATGCGTATAAAATCTACATATTCCTTAATGACTTGAAAAAATTACAATGTTTATATTCCACAATTTATGATGAAGGTTCATAGGGAAAAGGAATGTGATTCCATGCATTTAAAGATCCAAATTTGTTTTATTGAAAATATTTTGTGGGATTTAAAAAGTCAATAAAGTATGAGTCTCAAGTAGGATTCATATATATTTTATAATGATTTAATTTATTCTTTAATAATATATTAAAACTAAAAATATTTTTCAATATTTTTCAAAAAATATGAATGAGAAATCATATAAATTTTTAAATTGATGTTTTCACTACTATTTATGAAGGTATTCTCATATGTTTGAATGAAGGGTCACATGATGACCATGGATGGAAATATGAGGAATAAATAATGATGTAAAATATTTATAAAATTGGATGATTATTAGGATATAATATCCTCATTATTTTATTTGGAATGATATTGTTTCATAGGACAAGTAATGATATTGTTTTAAATATATGGTTTTTGAAGAAATATTTAAGAGTATATTTTAGAGGAGTATTGAGACAAAAATTTTGATGTGTTGGTGTTTATTTTTGGGCATCCTTATATGAAAAATATGAGTTACATATAATTTGTAATTACATAGATTGAATATTTTGGGAGAACATAATTAATGGAATTACAATTGAGATCATTAGTGAGACATCCTCGAAGCGCTGTAACAACCCTAGCAAAGAGTGATACAAACCTGCAACGTGAATACATCATTGATGTGTACTCCATAGACAAGTCCTCTTGGGTTTTACTAAAAAAATATCAATTTAACAAATTTCATTTCACTCATCTAATGATATATTTGTGTATGTGTTGATGCTCATTTTCTTAACAGAGTCTATATGAATGAAAAGGGAAAAACCGTGAACCCAAATTCATTCATCATTTGAAGAAACATCAAAAATTGAAAAATGTATGAACAAAGATTAATTTGCACTTGGGTCATGAAAGATCCACCAAGGTCATTCAAGTATACTTATTCGCCGCCTAGTGGTCGTGTAGGTGACATGCACACCCTCTTTTAATTTCACCCGGGGTCTTCACCATCCTATAAATACCCCCGGTGGGCCACCCATTTCAGGGACGAAAAATTGTAGAAACTAATGTTTGAGCTCCTGGCGCCCTAGTCTCTTCTCGAAGCTTCCGAACACTTCTATGGTAAGTTCCTACCTGAAACGAGAGATCTATAGAGGGGGAGTAAGGCCTAAGTGTTGAAAATCATCAACACTTCTGTGCCTAAGTGGCCAGCCCTTAAGGGAAATGGACAAACTTGCGCGCCGCCTTACTCCTTCAACAGAACTAGCGCGCCACCCTTATGGAGGCCCCTATGGATAATACTAAGGGCTTGGGCCAAAACTTGTCCAAGTATTACCCTATGGGTTGACCATCGCCCAAGTACCCCTATGTCTCGCAATTATACATGCACGACTAGAACCTGCATGCCCACGTAGGACTTGCGCGCGCCTCTATTTTTGGGTGTCCTTCCTTCCCATTTCACCTCTCTTATGCCTATCCACCTCTCCTATTAAAGATTCTACCTTGAAAACCCTCTTCAAAGCTATTTAAGGCATAGTTACTTTGCGATCTTCTTTATCTAAAAGGAATTCTGTGGAACATCTCTCAAAAACCATGTGATTTACACATATATATGTCACTAAGGTTAGAGATTTCATTCATTAAACCTCATCCATTAAAGATTAAAAAATCTTTTACCTGGGCCTTCTTTTCAGGAGTATGCCCTAGTCCAACATCTCTTAATTTGGGCATCCTCCTTAGGAATAAGCTCCATGTCCCCTAAACTGGGCATCCACCTTAGGAGTAATCCATAGTAATAAATTCCCAAATATGGGAATCCTCCCCAGGAGTAAGACCCATCCATAATCCCCTTAATCTAGGCTTCCTATTCAGGAGTAACCCCTAGTCTCAAAGTATACAAATATGGGCATCTTTCTTATGAGTAATCCCCAATTTTCAAATCCCTTTTATCTAGGCCTCCTTCTCAAGAACAATCCCTAGTCATAATTTCTCATATCCAGTCTTAATTACCTTTGGATTTTGGGCTTCCTTCTCAGGAATAAAACATAATCATAAGTCCCTCCTAATTTGGTCCTCTTCCTCTGGAGTAAGCCCCATGTTAGAGTATCCAAATCTCCATAAATCACATATACCTTTATGGACCTTGTTCCTGGGTTTCTTCCCTGAAGTAAAACCCAATCTTCATCTATTTTGGAAACTAATCCATACATAACCCCCACATCATTTCTTATGATTTCATCTTTCATGGAACAATTGTCTGGTTTCACGAATGCCTCTTGTTTCTCACATCGAGCATGACTCACGTGATCTTAGAGTGTAAAAATAATCATTACATCTTTCTTTGATCCATCAATCATGCATAAACATCTTACTCCATTACTCAAACCATGTGGGTTCTGATTCCGTTTCTAAATAAAGGATGCATAGTTATCCCATCTGCAGGTACGATCCCAACTCTGAAATAATACATGTCCTTTTGAATGAAAATAATCTTCAAGTGCCCCACTGAGTGGCTTTAAAACCCTTATGGTCATTATAATGACCAAGAGACTTTTATATAATGTATTAAAGGATACCAATGAATAAGAATCTCTAAAAAATATAGATGATTCTCTATCGATTAAGAACCTTGAATACATATAAAAAGATTTTCTAAATTTCCTACATATCAATCATTTTTTGTCATATCTTAAAGAAAGCTAATTTTATAATTGGTAATGTAATAAGGATTAACGAACATAACTTATATCTATCAACAGAGTCTTGGAGTACACAATAATTCCCCCCAAAAGGGTGTGATGAGTCCAATCTCCCATCCTCTCGACCAATGAAAATTCATAAAGCCATATCAGTTCCAAACAAGTGAGCACCTACCTTTGGAAACTAGGTCCAAATGGATATGGAATCATTGGATGTTTTCGGTTCTACGAACATACCCTTTAGAAACCGCTTGGAATGTTTGAACATTAAATCAATTAGGTCATCCCCATTTCCATAGGAAACAAAAAATGGTGAACCCAACTTGAATCCTAAACCAAGTTAAAATGATGTTTTACCTATTTGTTAGGCCCCTATTTTAACTCAATGAGAGGGCCAACAAAACAATCAATAACATATGTACTCATCCAAAAGATGTAGTCGCCATGAATTATCTTGATTACGTCTATTATAAAAAATTTACTCTTTTCCAAGATCTTCTATGTTATAGAAATGGCTTCTTTTAAGTTCACACCCATGAATACGTCTGCTCTGAATACTTCTTCAATGAAGGCCTCTGTTGATACTCCTACTAGATCAGCGTCTACTCTGAGGATGACATCACCTACGCAGTGTCTTCAACACTGTGTATCAAATGTGATGGTTAAGAAGTATAGTCAAAATGGTACTATTCCAACTTTGGAGGTCAATCGACAATCCCTACAAGTCAATAATTTACCCTGGTTGTCCGGGCAGCGATGACCAGCGATCAAGAAGTAGGTGGTGCCAACCACCTTCTCCAACTATTTTAGGTCGTTATCCTTGGAGTGTAATCACCATTCACTCTTAAATTATGGGGAGGTGAATGAGTAGGTCCCCCAGGGCCTTAATTCAAGGAGACATGAGTCCTTCCCAAGGGCTCCAATAAAAAATTGCCGCCAGACTCATGTAGTAGTGCGCCGTCAAAATGATGAGGGTATCATCTCCAGGAGTTCGGCTCAGGTTCCTCGAACCTGAGTAGGCATGATGAACCACCAGAGGTGAAATCCGGTCAACAGTGAGCATGTTCTCATCTCTTCCATCAATGGAGAAATGCACCAACCTAACTTGGTGGAATGCAACGAGTGGGCACACACACCAGTCCATTTTAATTCTTCTATCTAGCAGACTTGTCTGGCCATAACACGCCAATACTACCAGGAAATTGCGGTGGAGTATTGAATACAGGAACAAACACCTATTTATAAATCATTATCTAGTCAGCAGGCTCGTCCGACTACATACGATGGAGCCCGCCAACCCAATGTGTTGACAACTGGTAAACAAGAACATACACTTTCTTACACTCATCAATAATTCCATCAGCCTCGTCTATCAGTATTGAAGGAATCTTGTCAATCATGTTCAGTGGAGTGCAATCAGCAGGCACATACACCTACTAGTATTGATGAATCCTACCAATAGTCTCATTTCGTATCATTCGGAGATGTTAGTCAAAAAGCTCTAATGACAAAAAAGAGGCAGACACAACTCTCCACCCCCACACATTATTACTGTCAGAATTCAGTAACAGGAAATAAAGGATAGGAGCAGGTACATACACCTACTCCAGGAATGGAATGGACGTATATCCCTATTCTGGCTCCTGAAGTCAACAAGAACATTCTATCAATGGTGAAAGAGAAAAATCAAATCCCTTCTCATATTCTAGATGCCTGCCAAGATATAATAACAGATTCAGCAGTATCTCAGGAAAAGACACATAAATCTATCCTTACCAGTGGAGTGACACATAAAAGTTCAATCCGTAACAGACACACACATATGTTCGAGTCCAAGAGGGCTATGGGGCGTACTCCCCCATATCACACGGATAGCCAAGTCTGGCACATACACCTGATTCGAGTAGAGGTAATCATCCTAACATGGTCATTTCTCTTGATAAGGCACATACACCTACCAATAATGACCAATTTAGTCAACAAGTGGTTCCAAATTGATTAAGAAGGCGTTTGAGAAGAAGACCCGCCCAGCACAATCAAGAAATCAAGAGCCAATCTGTAACAAGTCCTTGCTTGATGTTGGAGTTCTTGATGTACTGAGACAATTATCTATTACAACTCAAGATTTTACTCTCTTAGTTCTCAATAGTGGGAACATTAATTCCGAAGGTCTTCATCAGACACATCCTCATTAAGGCTTGTTTCATGACAATTCGGTCGATCTCGAAGTTTCGTCATCAGATGAGAGCCACAAGAACCATCTGTGTGGACAGAAGACCAAGGAGAAAAATGTTTCGTACTTTCTTGTAACCCACCATGGTGGTCCTCCCCATGATGATGAATTTAGCTACGAAGTCCTCTCGGCAGTAGTAATTCACATTTCCTGGAAAATTCTCCAATGGAAAATGTAGTGATGAGAAAGCCCTATAATTTTGAGGCACTTGCAAATTTGAAGCCAGTCATGTTTGATGGTTTACCACTATCACGTGAAATTCTTCCTCAATAAGAATATATCCCGGTGTGTAGGTCATTCTCCGAACCACCCATGGGTCATTCATCATCGAATTTGATCAGTGAATTCATTACCGATCTTTTTGAATCCGATGAAGCAACAAGGAAGCACCAGCTCTGGTCTAATCATGTAGAATAATATTCATTGAATGATAAAGAGGAAGTCCTGAATATGAGAAAAAAACTTGGGAATGGTGATGTTCTAGTAATGTTTTGGCCTTCAGCTGAATCTCAGTTTGACATTCTAGAGATGTTGACAGAAGATGGAATTCATGATATTCGTATCAATATATGTGAAACTCTTTGTCATTTGAAAAGGAATGTATTATCTTATGATGAATATGAAAATAATGTAAATATAATATAAGGGTTACAATTCCAAATTGACTTGGAATCTCTCTCAGTTTCTCGATATCCAAAGGCTGAAAAGTTACAGAGAGCCCTTCAGCGTTCATGCCCTGGCACACTAAGAAGATTGCGCAAGTTAATTTCCAATGCCCCATATGGTATTTATATCAGGTGATGGGGTGTTCATGGAGCTCTACATTTCACGGTAATCTCTAGTCAGCAAAGCCCGCTGAAAATGGTCTCATGAAATGTTATTTCCCATGGCCGACCATAGTCAATTAGCTTTGTTTGTAATCAAAGGCTTGCCCAAGAATCGGCTTCAGCTAGTTTTTCTCAAAATCAAGCATACAAAGAATAAGTTGTTGAATTACTCTTGCATCAAGAAAATGGGAATATTGAACATGACTCTCATTTGGAGAAAGTACATCATCAAGTGAAAGAAGTGTCAGACATCATCCAACAGTCTTTTGAGCCGGGTGAAAAAAGTGGATGCAGGTCGATACATCCAGCTAATTTTTGGACTAATATCTACAAGATCAGGAGAGATTTCATGAATGTCTCAGATATAGCATGTCAAGAACTATCCAAGCTTTCCAGACTGCGGTCTCTTTTAACGCAACCCTTAGAATCAAAAAATATGATTCGAGGAGTTGAGCAGGAACATCAGGAATAGCCCTAGTCCACCGGACTGGGGAATTTTTCAAATCCTCAATCTCTTCCTAAGAGAAATTCTATCTTCTCTCGATTAGGGATGAATATTCAAGAGGAATGAAGATAAAAATGATCAAGTGATTCCCTCCAAATTACGGTTCTTCAAGAAGTTCCTGAGGGATCAAATCGACAAAAGGCAATGTCTCATCAGTGACATGGAAAAAGGCATTATCAATGAAATACCGATATAAGTGATTCAATGCATTACACATAAATTAATGTCATTAATTCCATTGTTTCTTATCCACCAGATGAGGCTCACTCATATGGATCAGATGAAGAGGTTACTGCTAAAGAATTTGTACGCACAGACTCAAATGAAGACGGTGTGCATACACGAAATCAAATGCTTACCCAGAATCTGGGGGTTCCTTCAAGTATCCCACTTCCCCCTCTACGAAAGGTGCACAATAAGGGGAAATGAAAGAATAAGGTTACATACCATTCCTTTGGATAAGGCCAATCGCTTTCACTAGAGAAAATATTTTCACAACAAGAAGAAGAAATGAAGGAATTAATGAGGTTGAATGCAGAACTACTTCTGGGTAGTCTTCCTTCTAAACATGTTGGAGTCAGTCATCCAAGGGAATCTGTTGCGGATACAAAGATGGATCAATAATATCCTCCTCTACCAGTACACCTTCATAGGTCTACTCTTATGGGTCAAGTGCAACAACAACCGATGGTTTTATCATTAGTAGTAGTACCAGCTACCACAACTGTCCAAGCTCCAGTCAGTGCACTTGTTCAGGTCCAAGCTCAAACTGATGTTTCTCAAAAGTTAATAACTACTATTGAGTCGTTAACTGCTCAATTGGAAGATATAGAGGGAAAGAGACCTAAAATTAAACTATAAAAGAGAGCTTATCCTGAATTGGTTGATGCGATTCCTCCCCCATTAAATTTTGCAACTACCACATTCCCAATAATTAATGGTTCAGGAGACCCAAAGCAACACATAACACATTTTGTGTCTCATTGCTATCCTATGATGGGAACCCCTCAGAAACAGGAAGTAGTTATGCTAAGGTGGTTTGTATAGTTATTACAAAGGTCCTGCTTTTGTTTGGTACACAAGCTTGAAATCCCAGTCAATTACCAGATAGGAAGATCTATGCCAATGATTCCTTTTCAATTAAGGTCAACATTTCCAAAGACAATAGTTTTTGATCTTACAAATTGTAAGAAAATGTAAAATGAAAGGGTCTCTGATTTCATTGTTCGCTGGAAGGGATTAACATATTCACTAAGCTTAGCACTCTCTCAAGAAGAACTGTTTCCAATATGTGTGGGAAATCAGCATGATGAATTACGCATTCCGTTGATCCCTATGAAATACAAAGGAGGGTTTGGTGAACTTACTTTGATCGCTCAATAGATTGAAGATTCTATTATGAAGACTAAGGATAAAACTCGTTTAATTCCATCAGCTCCAGGAAGGAGATTGAGTAGAGCAGAGACTGCTAATGTTATGCTTAAACAAGCACCTGTACCCGCTTCTACTTTAATACCTTCATCTTCTCGAAGGATCCGCCTCATGAGCACCAACAAAAGAGGATGTTTCATCATGATGATCAGAGAGATCAATGACAAAAATAATTTGAGGATTTGAAGATCAAATTTTACTCCTTCTGAAATGAACAAGTTCCTATTTATTTCATTTCGGCTCTGGATAATAATTTGGTTCAATTTACAAGGCCTAAAAGACCAAAAAAGAAAGGAGATGAAGACCATCCAAACATTTTCCCATTTCATCAGATGTTGGGGAATTCAATTCAAGAGTTTTTTTGTTTTCAATGTCCTCCTGCAAAAAATGGTCAACTCGGGAAAAGTCAAATTGAAATGTTCTTAAGCTTAGGTAGCATGTGTTACTACTACAAATCCAGAGGAAGAGGGGGAATGTCAAGAAGTCATGTTAAAAATGCGCAAAAATATGATGATTGGATGGTCAGAAAAACGATCAATTGAACTCATGCTATTTTGCGAACACAATTAAAGAAACCGATTGTGTATTATTCCATCAATGCCACAACAAAACCCTCTTCATCAGAGGGAAAATCCTAAAAGAAATGGCATAATTAAATGAAAAAGGTATTATTAGAAGAAGATGAGATTTTTTCAAATCCTATGTTGTCTTTGACTTTGGCAGATTTTATGCCATCTACTTCGAAATTATGGGCACCGTCCCACCAAACGGCACAACCTAAATTGGCTAATCAGGAAGAGTCTTAATCGGATGAAGAGTTAATCTTTAGTTCTGTTAATATTATTCAGTTAACTGATCCTTATGCTAGTCACAGTTTCGAACTCGATGAACATTGGGTCTCTGTATCAAATAGAGTAATTAGAGGGAGTTCCAGAGGTCTAGGATACAGAGGAAGACATGGATCTCCTAGAAGCCATTATTCCAATTCTACCTCTTCCAGAACTGCGTATGCAGCAGAAACTCATGGTAGAGCGCTTCAACAAGATCAACAAGAACAAGAAAGTTCTTCCACACATGGAATATTCAGTCCTGGAATAGTTATTCTGGAAGATCGTTTGGAGGTTCCACCTTCTTCCTCCCACCAAGTAAATAGACCTAATGGATCTAATATTCCCTATCCATGAGTATTACCAACTCCTATCCCGGTACAAGATGCATCAACTTCCAAAGCATCAAATTATAAGGAACCTATGAAACCACAAGTTCCTGTTTGGAATTGCAGACCTTTGGATCAAAATTATGATGTATTGAAACACTTGACCAAATTACTGGCCATGTTATAAATTCTGGATGCCATGAATTTATCAAAGGATCTTCTGGAGGCACTCATTGAGGCTTTGTCAAGTCCTTAGTAGTTTGAAACTGAAATTGATGTGGTTGAAGCCTGTCATATTGAGAATAATCCGGTAGAATGCCATGCAGTGATATCTTCTACAGATGAAGAAGGAAATTGTGTCGTGCATGGACATATTAGACCTTTGTATTTACCTGGAAATGATAATGGTGTAGACGTTTGAAGAGCTTTCATTGATAATGGTTTGTGAGTCAACCTCATCCCCCTTCGTACACTTCGTCGATCGGGCCTCACGAAGTCTGATTTATCTCCTTCTACTATGATGTTACAATGATATGATAAAAATGAACAATAACCATTGGGAGATATTACACTCAGAACTCATTTTGAAGATCTTGTATCCAATTCAAATTTCATAGTTGTTGATCAAGACACCGCCTTCAACATCGTTCTTGGAAGACCCTGGCTACATCAACATGCGGTTATCCCTTCATCATATCATCAATGTCTCAAACAATGTTTCGATGGTAAAATTAGGACATTTTATGGTGATAAGGCCTCTTTCAAGGCATGTGAATCTCAATACATTGAGACGGAATTCTATCACATGAAGGGAAAGGAGAAATCCATAGTAAGGGAGGTTACCAAAGTTAATGCTCCATATGGTTTGGAAAAGATTCCAGTAAACCCATTCACACATGTGAGTACAGATTATGTGTAACCTATCAGTCAAATTGATATGATAGACCCAAATCAAAATACTATTATGGGATCTTCCATAATGTCAATTACGACAATCAAGCCAGACAGCATGGGAGAAATTGGTGATTCACCAAGAAATGATGAAAGCTCAAATGGGGATGTTTTCATTTCATCTACTAAAATCCAGTAAGTCTATAATTCTCCATCCAGGCCAGAAGAAGTTATAGAAATGTCAGAGGTGAACGATGATGTCGATTCTCAATCCATCATCTCCTCTTTATTACACAAGGAAGACCCTTCATCATCAATCGGGTCAAAAATGAAATCATCTTCGTCAAGATGTTCAAATTTTAACATCTCTTCTGATCATGGAAATTCTACTTCATCATCTACTATGTTGAAGAAGAAGAGGAAGATCTCAGGGATTCTCCTCCATCATTTGAAGAGGGTATCTCTACCACTGTGGATGAACTCAGAAAAATAAATTTGGGTAAAAAAGAAGATCCACACCCAAATTTATTTAGTGCAGCCGTGAATCAAGAAGAGAAATAGATATATGTTTCATTTTTAACGAAAAATCGAGATATATTTTCTTGGAAATATATAGAGTTGTCGTGGCTTGATCCTGATGTTGCTACTCATCCTTTGGGTTTGCTAGGAGAACATAAAGGATTTAAGCAAGCTGTAAGAAGAACACACCCAACCTATGCTTCCAAAATTGAAGCTGATTTGGATAATCTTATCAGAGATAACATAGTCAGAGAAGTTCAATATCCCAAATGGTTGGCTAATATTATCCCTATGAAAAAGAAGAATAGACAAATTAGAGTTTCCACAGATTTCAAAGATCTTAATCGGCATTGTCCTAAGGATGATTTTCCAGTTCCGATTACAGAACTCTTAATTGATGCAACATCTATCTATGAAGCACTTTCCTTCATGAATTTATATTCAGGATATAATAAAATCTGGATGGCTCCAAAAGATGAGGAATATACAGCCTTTAGAGCCCCTCAGGGTTTCTTCTACTATCGGGTAATGCCCTTTGGCCTAAAGAATGAAGGCGCAACATATCAGCATTCCATGCATCATATCATCAAACCCATTTTAGGGATGTTTGTTGAATGTTAGGTGGACGATTTTGTGGTTAAATCCATGAAACTTTCTAATCACATGGCTGATTTGGAATTCATATTCCACAAAATTCGGCAACATAATTTGAAGATGAACCCCTTAAAATGTGATTTTGGGGAAACCTCAAGAAATTTCCCAGCTTTGTTGTATGTCGTCATGGTATTTAAGTTGATCCTAAGAAGACAAAGTCAATCCATGGTATGTAACCTCCTCAAAATTTGAAATTATTGAGAAGAATTCAATGAAACATATCCTATATTCGGTATTTCATCTCCAATTTTGCAGGAAAAAGTTTACCCTTCAACAAATTGATGAAGAAGGGACTTACTTACCAGTGGACTGATGAATGTCATGAGATATTCAATATTATCAAGAAGTATCACTTGATTCCACTTATATTAATCCCACCTGTTGAAAGAAGACCACTTATCCTTTGTGTGACAGCTTTAGAGTGATCATTGGGTGCCTTTCTTGCTCAGAAGAATAAAGTTGGGAATGAAAATAGCCTCTACTATCTTAGTTGCACTATTCTTGAAGGAGAATCCCGATATTAAAGTATTGAGAAGTGCTTCCTAGAATTAATCTTTGTAGATCAGAAGTTAAGACACTACCTAAATCATCACAAGGTCCAATTGGTATCTCGAAATAACCCGCTCAAATTCATCCTTAGTCATCTAATGCTTACATGACGTCTATCAAGGTGGGAAGTTATTTTGCAGCAATTTGATATTCAATATGTTTATCAAAAGTCAATAAAGGGCCAAGATCTAGCTGATTTACTTGCTAAACACCCTTCAGTAGAAGATACATCATCAGATATTGAACTTCCTGATGAAGAAGTATTCTTTATTCAAGATAGTCGTCAAACATTGGAAATGTACTTTGATGGTGCTTCCAGAAGTCCAACATGGAGGAAAATGTAAAATCATAAATTCAACAAATTTGGGTTAGGAATTGAGCTCATTTCTCCTGAAAAGGGAAGTGTTACCCTATTCTTTCTCATTTTTGGGAGGCGGAACAAATAATGAAGCAGAATACCAAGATCTCATTACAGGATTAGAGTTCGCTCTTCAAGCACAATCGAATCACTTAAAGGTGAAAGGTGTTTCAGAAATGGTCATCAAATAAGTCAATGGGGATTATGCAATCAGAAAATAAGAACTATTCCCTTTGTATGATTATGTTAGAGAGTTAATGGTGGATTTTCCTATGGAACCAACATTTTCTTATGACCCAAGATCACAAAATCCCCAAGCTGATGCACTGGCTAATATAGCCACAACTTTGGAAGATCCAAATCAGTATGAGCCAACCATCAGTATTGCCCACTATCATACAATTTCACCTTATGTTCAAACTAGTATAGAGGAAATCAATGAAATTAGTCCCGTTACTAAATCGTATGGTCATACTACAGGATGGATGAAACCTATCAGAGAATACCTTCAAAAAAGAGCACTTACACCTGATAGAGCCAGAAAAAAACAAGCCTGGAGATGTGTGGTCAATTTTACTCTTTATGCTATCTTAGATCACCCAGAAAAAATTCTCTACAAGCGTGGTTTTGATGGAGTTCTTTTCAAATGCATTGATGGTGAAGAGACAATGGCTATCATGAAATAAGTGCATGCAGGAGTCAGTGGTGCCCATCAGTCAGGACATAGACTATCTGATCAAATTATAAGGCTTGGATACTTTTGTCCTTCAATGATACAAGATTGTGTTGATTTCACAAACAAGTGTCATTCATTCTATGTACATTCCAAATTCATTCATCAGCCTCCAGAGATGCTTCATAAAACTAAATACTCGTGGCCAATTTCCTCATGGGTAATGGATGTAGTAGGTCCTTATCCTTCATCTACATCCAAGCAATTGAAGTATATTTTTACTGCTACTGACTTATTTTTCCAAATGGCTAGAGGAAATACCCCTCAAAGAAGTCAGTTCTAAATGCATTGTTAGCTTTATCAAGTCTAACATCATTAACATATTTGGTTTCCCTCATACCATATTGATGGAAAATGGAACCAACTTCTGTTCATCTGTGGTGAGGAAGTTGTATCAAGAATAAAACATCAATTCCAATCATTCATCTCGGTATCATGCAGTAGCCAATGGACAGAAAGAATCCCTCAACAAGACTCTTTCAAATATAATGTAAAAGATGGTTGATAAAGAGAAGAAATCATGGCTTGATAAACTCTTTCATGCTTTATGGGCTTATTGGACCACCACCAACACTGCAACATGGTCAACTCCATATTCATTGGTATATGGACCAGAAGTAGTCTTTCCAATTGAGGTTAAATTACCTTCACTCAGAGTAGCCATTTTTGATCTGTCATCTAAAGATGAACAATCTCCAAAGCAATTTGATGAATTAGAATGACTATATGTGACAAGGTTGTCCACCTTGCACCACATGGAAGTCTATCAGAATCAAATATCACAAGGTTTCAACAAAAAAGTTCATATTTTTTCATTCATTCTAGGAGAATTGGTATTGGTTCTCAAAACTCCAATGATACCAGGAAAGAAACCTCCCAAGATAGAGCCAAAATGGGAAGGATATTATTCAATACATAAGTTATACTCCAATGGATCTTATTCTTTAATCTAAATCGATGAAAAACTCATCAATACTCCAAAAAATTCTAGATTTCTGAAGAAGTATTTTGTGTAATAAAAATACCCCTATTTTCCCAGTAAGTTGTTAAACTGCATCATCTATTATGGTCCATGCATATGAACTTAAACTATTAGCACCCATATTTTTCCAACATGATGTTAAAATGTGTTGTCATTTCTGCACGACATTAAACTGCATAGTCCCTTATGTCCAGCAAGATGTTAAACTACACCATCAACGACCTATGCATATGACCATACACTATTAGAACTTACGTCCGACATGAAGTTAAACTATGACGTCCTAACTACATGACGCTAAATATTATAGAAGTCCCTTACGTCCATCAAGACGTTAAACTGCATAACCAATAGTCCATGCATAAGACCTTAAACTATTGGCATTTCTCACATCCAGAAAGATGTTAAACTGCATTATCATCCATGGTCCATGCATATGACCTTAAACAATCTGCATCCCTTTCATCCAACATGGCGTTAAACTGTGAAAAAATCCCTTTCGTCCAACATGACGTTAAACTGTGTCTTATTTGTCCTTACTGCATGACATTAAACTACACAGTCCCCCTATCATCCAACATGACATTAAAATGTATTGTCCCCATTGTCTTAGCTACAGAACGCTAAAATGTACAACACCCTTATTGTCCAACATGACGCAAAACTGTGTTCACGTCCAACATGACGTTAAACTGTGTCCCTATAATATGTCCTACATGATGTTAAACTGTATTTTGTCCCTGCTACATGACACTAAACTGTGCAGCAGCAATAGTCCTCATTGCAAGACTTTAAATTGCATAGTCCCTTCATACGTACTACATGACATTAAAACTGTGCATCATTAAGGTTGTTGCTACATCTTGTTTCTCACACCGAGTATGACTCACATGAGCTTAAGTAAACTTCAACCAAAACACTCTCTCTGGGATGCTAACCATGCGTATGTCCCAACACCATTTTTTTAGGTTGTTGTCCCCAAGAACAAATTGATCACTAATTCATTATTTCACTAAACCACGTGGACTTTAATCCTTGCTTTCTAGGCTGGGTACGTAGGCAACCACCTATGGTTCAAGCCCAAAACCAATATCTTCACAATGGTTCACCTCCATCTCATATGTTGTTGATTCGTGAATCCATCCCCAGAATCAATATCTTTACATTGGTTCACCTTTTTCCTTTCTATATGACGTTAAACTGTACATCACTTTTGTCCTATATGACAATAAACTACAACATTATTTGATACCCTCAACTGATATGGAGTCATTATTTACATTGATCCCTAATCATGTTATATTCCAAAGAGTATGTGTATACATGGCAACGCTTGAACATTTTATCTAGGGTCAAACCATCATTGCACTAAAGTCCCATTCTCACCCTTCACTTGTACTAACTAAATGTCTACAGAGGGTATTTCTAGAACTACGTGGGCTTTATTCCCATCCTTATGGGATACATAGGAACATTCATGTGTCCCTCAAATCCAGCCCGAAGCCTTTGGGCCTAACCCCAAATTCCATTATCAGTCCCCTGGCTGAAAAGTCCTTATAAAAACACACATTGTGTATTCATTATTATGGTCCGATCTCTATGACCCTAAACTAAGATATCCCATACTTTCATCCCACATGATGTTAAATTGTATCTAAAGAACTATGTATGGCTTGATTCCCATCCTTATGGGATACGTAGTGAAGTCGAGCATCTCAATTCCGGACCCAACCACAACATGATTATGATTTGCATTGCTCTGTGTATCTCTTCATTTATTGAACAAATTCCCATTTTTATGTGTCATAATACTATAAATAAATACTTCCAGATCTCCATAACCCTTTTCTTGACTTCTGGTCACAAAATGTCCAATTTATGAGAGTTCATTTTCTCGACTATGTTGCATGTTCTCTGAGGCAGCCTTGTATAAGTAGTCTACATAACAGACCTGTCAGCCAAAAGATACTATTATTTGACTATGCAGCCAATGTCCTTAGGTGGCCCTACATAATTCAACCCCCTAACGGGTTTGTTAAATAATGGTGACTTCATTCTTAGGAAGAAAACATCTTTTTTCCTTATTGGTCTTAAAGGAAATATGAATGGATCCGGAAAAATAGACATCCTTAACATATTTGCGCCATGATCTTTTTCATGATCTGAAAGTATTCATGTCTATGGTTTATATTTCACTTCCCTATGCTTGGGTCATACCTTTGTAGGAGTGACATTCATCCAGTTCTTAGAAAATCTTGTTTGGAAATATCCTATCCATATTCAAGTACCTCTTTCCATAAAGAAAACACTATGAATTGGAAAATTTGAATCCCCGTAATCTTCCACTGGCTTTTTAGCACTAGAAAAGTAAATTTCTGAGAGTTCTTTTACCTGACTATGTAGCACGTGCACCTAGGAGGCCTTGCATAATTAGTCTACCTAACAGACCTGTCATCCAAAATATGCTATTATTTGACTATGCAGCCAATGATCTTAGGAGGCCCTACATAATTAAACCACCTAACGGGTTAGTTAAATTGTGGTAACTTCATTCATGGGAAATACTTCTTCTAATTCATTTTAGTCCTTTTTTCATGTCATTCATCAGATTCAAAATTTCTTAAGTCATCATTTACATATTTTCCCTCATACTTAAGTGTGGTAATATGTTTTCAGAAAAAATTTCAAGGAATTGAGTCAATTTTAATCCATTAGGTCAAAGGTATTCTGACCTTAAACATTAGCCTTTTTATGTCTGACATGCATGACTTTAAACTTCCAACAAAAGACAAGTGAACTATGAACAAAATTCAAGTTCCGGCTCACAAAACATACATTTCGTATGATTTAGATAATATTGAGAAAGAGAAAGATTCAATGTTTGTAGGGTTATTTATAATAATTCTAGCAAAAGTCAAACTATGCTTACTAGGCCCATTGTCTTAGGTAAAATTTAAATCAGGTAGCAACAAAATTCACGTATAAATGATTGAAGGTGAAAGAGTTTTTTGTTGATGCACATGAGTTAGAAGGACATCCACAAAATGGAGCCTCTTCTTCTTTTTAGGAATTACAAAAGTCTATAAACATAAATCTTCACATGATTTACAGTATACCAAGCTTCCTCAGAAGCCACTTGAAGCTCATGCACTCGACCAACTTCACTCTTTTCAGGTTAATGTAGTGATTTATTGGCATCTGCAATGGCTTTCATAACATTTTTTTGAGCTCCTTCTAGTAAATTGTTCAGTTGGACATGTTCCCCAGTAGCAGCATCCAAATATTGCTGAAAGTGTATTTGATGGAAAACATTCTCCATGATCTTATGCTTTAGATCCTTCAACTTGGCAGCATTATCAGCCTCATCTCGGGACACCGCAACCTCAAATTCGATGAGATTTTCTGACAGCCTCACCCTAGTCAAATCTTGACTGCACTTTTTCTCCTACACCCTCCTTAAAATTTTTTGTTTTACCACGGCATGGATCTTTTGGCATCCAAACCCTCTAAGTCACAGCATAACCGAAATAGAGAAGTAACAATGCAGCTCTATCTCGAGCGGATATTTCATTGCATCTAGAACATTGACTCATGGAAGATGACCATGTCAATACAGAAGCATGTAAATACTCTGTCGGAAGTTAAAATGATATTTTTTCAAGTAATTGGCCAATTTTGGGAGATTTCTGTCACAAATATCATAGTAATCATGGCCAACAACATTCATCATGTCATTAATTCACTTGCTCGCCAGTTCATCATCCATTCCAATTCTTCTAGGAATGATTGAATACGAAGAAAGGTAGAATAAATTAACTCTTAAGTATCTTAATTTTTCATAAAATTTGTTAAGAAAAGTGAAAAAATGGGTAAGGCATTAAGGCACACAAATCAAATGTTGGCGAGTAGGTGTAACTGTGTTGTGCAAGTTTTTGCGTGCAGGTATCACCGTGCAGGTCAAAATACCTCTATAGTAGCGCGACACAAAAAAGAAGCAAAGAAACCACAAAAAATTTTCAACTTGCACAACAAAGGCAACTTGCGTGACGAGAACTCAAAAGTTTTAAAACTGGGTGCTTTGTGCGAGAATGGACGCATATATATAGTCCAAGTCTCACCCTACGTGCCTAAAGCCAATGCACTCAACCATCAGCACCAATGCATGTGCGACACTCCCTTGCAAGACGCCATCTGCGAACTCAGAACCTGCACACCGTCTTTTCAATGGTTTTCTTCTTTTCCTTAGAGTGACATCCTAATTCCATTTAGATCCAACTCTGAGGGGGGATTTTATTGAATCTCCTTTCTGTCATAGAGTCTAAACGAATGAAAAGGGAAAATCCCTTAACCAAAATTCATTCATACTTTGAAGAAACATAAAAAATTGACAAAGTCATGAAGAAAGATTCATTTGCACTTCGGTCACACAAGTTCCACCAAGATTGCGCAATTATACATGAGTGCCACCTAGTGGTCGGGCAAGTGACTTGTGCGTTCTCTTTGAATTTCTCCTAGGGTCTTTACCATCCTATAAATACCCCCGGTGGGCACCCCTTTTTAGGGACGAAAAATTCCAAAAATTCAGATTTGAGCTCCTGGTGCCCTAGTCTCTTCTCGAAGCTTCCAAACACTTCTAAGGTAATTTATTACCTAGAAGATTAGATCTAAAGAGGAGGAGTAAGGACTAAGTGTTGAAACTCATCAACACATTCGCACCAAAGTGGCCAGCCCTTATGGAAAATTGCCACACTTGCACGCCGCCTTACTCCTTCAACAGAAGTTGCGCGCTACCCTTATAGAATCCTCTATGGACAATACTAAGTGTTTGAGCCAAGAATTGCTCAAATATTACCCTAAGGGTTTACTGTCGTGCATGTACCCCTATGTCGCGCAAGTATACTTGCGCCACCAGAACTTGCATTCCCACGCAGGACTTGCGCGCCCCTTTTTTTGGGCATTCTTCTTTCCCATTTCACCTCTCTTATGCCTATCCACCTCTCATATTCATGATTCATCCTTCAAAACCATCTTCAAAGCTATTTATGGCATGGTTCCTTTGCTATATTCATTATCTAAAAGGAATTATGTGGAATATCTCTAAAAAACCTAGTGATTTACACATATTTATATCACTAAGGTTAGATATTTCATTCATTCGACCTCATCATTTAATGATGAGAGGATCCCTAAACTGGGACCTCTTTTAAGATTACTCCAAATTTCATGTTCTCTTAATTTGGGAATCATCTTTAGAAATAAGCGCCAAGTCCACTAACATGGGAATCCTCTTTAAGAGTAATCCCCAGTTATATATTCCCAAATATGGGAATCCTCCTCCGAAGTAAGCCCCAACCATAATCCCCTTAACCTGGGTTTCCTTTTTAGGAGTAAGACCCAGTATCAAAGTCTAAAAATATGGGCATCCTCCTTAGGAGTAGCCCGAATTTTCAAATCACATTTATCTGGGCCTCGTTCTCAGGAACAAGCCCCAGTCATAATTTCTCTTAACCAGTCTTAATTTAAATTTGATTTTGGGCTTCCTTATCATGAATAAAACCTAATCATAAGTACCTCCTAATTTGGGCCTCTTCCTCAGGAGTAAGCCCCATGATAGAGTATCCAAATCCCAATAAAGCACATATTCCTTTATGGACCTTGTTCATGGGTTTCTTCCCTGAAGTAAAACCCAATCTTCCTCTATTTTAGGCAGTCATCCATACATATGCCCCACATAATTTCTTATTATTTCATCTTTCATGGCACAATTGTCTGGATTCACTAATACCTCATGTTTCTCACACCGAGCATGACTCACGTGAGTTTAGAGTGTAAAAATAATCATGAAATGTTTCTTTGATCCATCAATCATGCATTAAAAGCATACTCCCTTACTCGAACTATGTGGGTTATGATTTATTTTCTAACTAAAGGATACGTAGGTATCCCATCTGCAGGTATGATACAAACTCTGAAATAATCCATGTCCTTCTGAATGACATTAAACTTCAAGTGCCCCACTGAGTGGCTTTAAAACTAGTATGGTCATTATAATGACCAAGAGACTCTGATATAATGTATTAAAGGATACTATTGACTAAGAATCTCTAACAAATACATATGATTCTCTATCAATGAAGAACCTTCGAATACATATAAAAATATACTCTAAATTTCCTATATATCAATAATTGATTGTCAGATCTAAAAAAAATATCATTTTATACTTGGTAATGTATTAAGTATTCATGAACATAAATTAAATCTATTAAGAGAGTACCTAAGTAGAAAATAATTCCCCCCAAAAGGGTGTAATGAGTCCGACCTCCAAGCCTCTCGACCATTGAAAATTCTTAAAGCCACGTCAGTTCATAACTAGTGAGCATCTACCTTTGGAATGTAGGTCCAAATGGATATGGAATAATTTGATGTTTCCAGTTCTACAAACAAACCCGTTAGAAACCGCAAGGAATGTTTGAAACTTAAATCAATGAGGTCACCCCCATTTCTATAGGAAATAGTTTGATATAATGATAGTTTCATGCTACTATTACTAACATTGGAGAAAGATCCAATAAGTGAAAAATAAATTCACAACCTCATTCTCTTTATCCTCTTAGGATGTGTAAATCTAATATTGCAGAAAGTTGTATCTAAGTGATATTTTTTTTAAAGAATATTTCTTTAATGATTAGAAATAATTTATAATACTATGAGATTTGATGAATTTGTTTTTTTTCTTCTGGGACAAAATTTTCTGATATGGATGAATAGGAAGAGATCTCATGTCATGGCACTTGGCTTAGAAGTGCTCACTATAATAATGGATGTTGTGAAAGTCAGTGATGATTTTGGGTTATATATGATTTAGGGATTAAATAATATAATTTTTAAAGATTTAAATGAAAATAATTCATCATAGTATTTATCATATCATATATATATAGAGTGGAAGGGTTTTTCAACTAAAAAATCTATTTGGTATAAATTTAATTGAATATATAATGTGAATAAAATTAATGGAATGAAAATATTATGTTCATTATAACATGTTTGATGAGTTGAAAAATTTTTCTAATGAAATCATGGATGATTTCATAAATCCTACAAAGAATTTTTCAGATACATCAAGGGTGTTAGAGATATTATGAATGTATAAAAAGAGTAAATAAAATATTAAGAAGGCTTCACCATGACATTAATTTTAAGGATTCTCTTCTGGAATAAATTATTTTGTTTAAACAATATATTAATGATATATACAATAGAATTGTGGCCGGTGAGATGAGAAATAAAGAATGGTGAACCAATAAGTGGGTTCATCATGAACATTCATTTATATATATGAAAACATAGAACATTAATGTTTAAATTAATTAAAAATAATACATTGGTGATGAATCTATTTCCCTTAGTTAGAGAAAATACATCATAGTGGAATAAAGATTCGAAGGAATGTTACTCCTTTCTTGTTTTCAATGTGGAAATGTGGGAAAAAATATTATGCCCCAACCCCAGAATCCTAGTGGCGGTGCATTATTACGTATCATTGGCAAGATCACAAAAGATCATGTCTCGAAAGATCGATTAGTTTAGTAGCCTTGGAAGTACTAGATACATTTATACGGTTTACATTACATCATAAATTTGAAAATTAAAATAAAATTATTTCCATAAAAAACACTGAGATCCCATAGACTATCCCTGTAGGTCAGTAATAATAAACTTCTTCACATCCGAGGATAATAAAATATAAGATAGGGGTGAGCTCAGATGCCTTGTAAGGGAAAATAATTTAGCGGAAGCTATAAATATTTAAGGCAAGATGTGTAATAAAAACAACCACATTTTAAAACATAAACATGAACATAATATGGAATAAATAAATCAAACATTACCATATATACATGAACATGGATATTTTACTAGTCAAATAATCACTTGTAATAACTAATTTCATAATGAGGGAATGCCTAATGCTGGACATCATTACCACATAGTCAAGGCCTTGTGCCAAGGCTACAAATACATTTTTTGTAAAGGCCTTGTTCAAGACACTAGTTTGTCTAATGAGACATACCGATGCATCGAGGAGCTATAACAGGATCCACCAATCACTTACTAAGTCCACTGCATTCCTCATATGAGAATGTTCAAACATATTATAAATATTCATATTAAAACTAGCATACTAAATGTAAATACATTAACCATAAACCATGAATTTTTTAAAACTAGAACATCCACAGTCAAACATATCATAACTCATTCAATACAATAGGGAAGATTGTATTATAATAAATCAACCCAAATCAAAAATAATATCTATTAAGGGATTCTGACATAGTTGAAAATGATGAGTAATACTTTTTGAGGGAAATATCCTTTTTGAAAAATAATTTAAAAGTAAAACAGTTTAAAAGGAATTAATTTAAAAGATACTTTTGAATCAAAGAGGCCCATACAAATTTGAGACTTTTTAAAAGGATTATCATTTCAAAACATTCATGTCCATATAAAAAAATCCTTAAAATAATTTTGAAAACATGGACATTAATTAAAAAGACTTAGAAAGGTAAATCTTTAAAACATTTAAAATTATGATATTGATAAAGATTACCTTTCCAAAATCCTTAAAATATTCATTTTGAAATCATTTTTTTGAATAATGGACAAGGATGACAAAAATGTCCCAGTAAATACTTACACATTATCAATCTTAGATAATAATGAGATTAAGGAATTAACCCATACCTTGTACTTTCTTTTAGTCGAGGGTACGCTTAACATCCTGTATGAATTTCGTTGTATGCTATTAAATTATACCAGAACCATATTAATATTTATGATATCATACATGATTAATTTATGACTTTATACTAAACATTTAATAATAATTTACATGTTAAATTAACATTTCGGGTAATAATATCTTTCTTTATCGTACGCGTTTTAAATTGTTAATATTGATTGTATCACTTAGATCCAGATTAACATACTTCCAGAATATAAAACATGATTGATATATCATATATATTTAGAATATAAATATGTATAATAGACATATATATGAAATGGAAAACATAGTTTATGGAGACGGTAGTCCTTACGTACACATAAACACTGTTTCTATTTTCATATTTTATTGAATAGAACTAAGTGAATAAGATATATATAAGTACATTTATATATGTATATAAATATATATATCTACAATATCATTGTTATTTCATATTATAAATTCTTATTATTAATATATATTTTTAAAATTGTCGATGAACGGTGAATGTAGAAATGAATCTCAACGCGTAGTGGAGACAGTAATCTATACGTACGCACAAGCGACAATATCATGTCCATAAAAATTTGGAATTGGATGGTGTATTAATTTTATAAATAACATAAAAAGTTATTTTCATTATTTATATACATATTACTCATCATTATACACATCCAAACAACATAGTGTTGAATGACAAATTACACCACGGTGTGGATACAGTATGTCGTACGTACGCATGCATGGTGACATTATCATTCATAAGATGGGTAGAATAAGGAATAGAGTTGTGACATATTTATAATAAAAATATAGAATATAGAAGATATTGGAGTTATTATTTTAGAATGGAAAAAACAATGAAAGAGTATGTTTAAGAATAAGACAACTGGAAAGAGTGTGGTGAAATTATTACCTCTTCCTCGGGTTCTTCCTTTTGATTTGATCAAAAGGGAAACGTAGGTTGTCATTTTGACCAACTGAAGGAATCTATTATTAAGATAGGATAGTTGGGAGGTTATTTTTTTAGTAGTTGGTTGAGCCAAATGGCATTGGAGGTGTGAATATGTGAGAAGGGAAAGTTCTATTTTATAGGAGGGGTGAGGGGAACCTATAGAAAAACATCCAATATTATTTTATAGTAATTTCATTTTCGTTTTAAAATTTATAAAAAATGAATTATTTAAAGGATAAGGTGTTTTTGGGTATAAAACCTCTAAACCAATAGGTTTTAGATAGATTTAGGTCACCATATTAACCTTAACATTAAGATTTAACTCTTAGTTAAATAGTTTGACCTTTACCATGTCTCTTTGTATTTATATTATATGGTTAATAAATTTACAATAAAATAAAAATAGAAACCCAATTGATTCAGTAATGTCATATATATTTTTATATATGTTTTTTGGATGATATTTATATTTTTAGGACTATTATATCAATTAATAATATAATATTTTTTTAAAAACTATTTTATGTAAATTTTTTCACTATTTGGTATTTGTTTTTTTCTAAATCATAACAACATGATTACATAAAATAAAATTATATAACCAACCTAAACATGTCATAATAACATATAAAATTAGTGGAATTTATGAAATGTCTCAAATTACATTTTTTTGGATATTTATAATGTCTATTATTTTATTCTTTCATTAATATGGTAATTATTGCATCATCATTGGGTCATAAATAAATTAAATTATATAACGTATAAAAATTATAAATAAAATACCATTATGTAGGAAATAATTCTATCTTTCTAATTAATATTTATAGTCGAATTTATCTTAGGTATAACCTTATATTATAAATGTTTTTGTTATTAAACTTTGATTTTAACTCTTTTAACTCTTATTGGAATTAAATAATAATAAATGTCGTAATCTAATCCAGGTGGACCTAAAGGACCATATTTTATTCCTATGGTTGTTTTTGGTCTAATTAAACTTATAGAATTGAATCAGGACATGTTTTAGGGTAAGAATAATATCAGTTTTTACCCTTAATTACCCTATTTACTTTTAACCGTGGTAAATAAAAGTACGAAGTTACTATTCACAAAAAATTATTTTTATCTTATTAAACCATATTTTTCTTAATTATATCCACCGTTTCTTTTAGAGTATTAAAATTACACTCACAAAATTAGTAAAATTATGTATTATGCGAATTTGTAAATTCACTTAGAAGGTGGGTAAAGGACGATCAAAAGTTCAATAAAATTTAATTTATATAATATTTTTACAAAATAACTCCAATTAATTACTTTGAAAATATATAGGTATTATTTATCTACTTTTAACTAAAATAAATTTAAATTAAATAAATAATTATTTAAACAAAAATTTGGTTTTATACAATAACTCATTGTTTTTTTACTATTCATCAAAAAATTGAATGTTTTCAAAAAAATCACAAAAATTCACCCTAAGCTAATTTTGATATCCTGAATTCAAAAATGAAGTCTATTTAACCAAATTAAAAACATATAAGTTTCATTTATTAATTGAAAATTAATTTCCGTTGTCAAAACCAAAAGGCATATTAAAAAAAACAATAACTATCAAAAGATTGAAACTTGTTTTTGTTCAATATCAAAGTGAAATTATATAAATTTACCAGAATTGGATTAAATGGTAAAAATATAAACTATTTATACTTCCAAACCATTAAAATTTATAATTTAACTCTAAAAATTATTTCGATTAAAAAAGTTGTTTTTAGTTTAAATATATTGTTATTCACTATTCACCAAAATACGAAAGCTGTCAGAAAAACACAAAAAATTTATTAAAATTAAATTATAATTTCCTGATTGTAAAGTATGATATTATATATTCAAATTTAATATATAAAATCTTAAAATATTTGATTTTAAAAGGGTTCACCATTAAAAGGCAGAAAAAATTTAATTTTTTTGAAATACTTCTTTTATCTGAAAAAAATAAATTAATTCTTAAATTATGTCTAAGATACTCATAATATGGATTCTAAAATTATAAGGATTATATACAGTTCAAAATTCAGTTATCACTATTTATAACCGGTTTTGAACGGCTAGTTTGGTATTCGTTGTGTGCTTTAACTCGATGTTGCGTGTAGTGCAAGTTATTGAATTAATTTGATGAAATAATGTATTATAAAACCTTGCGATGTTACATTATTCCATCCTTCAATCAATTGAATCCTCGCAATTTGAAATTGTTCTTACAAAATAAATTGTTAAAAATTGGAAATAACCTTTGTTGAAAACCCACATCGGAAATTCGGTTAGTAAAATTTATTCTTAATAAGAGGGAAAGGGAAATGAAAAAGTCACCACCAAATTACGATCTCGGTTAGGAGTACATTTGTGGAAATTAGAGACATATAATTGGAGGAAAAACGTAAATATTTATAGGGATTTGTTGAGGTCATCAATCACGAAGAAGTGTAGAATTGAGGACCTCAATGCCATCAATCTAGGATGATTTAAAATATCATCAGATCAACAAAACATAACGTATTAGGATATCATATTTTTAGTTTTAAGATCCCTTACCTACATTTTAAGAATTAATTTTTTCATAGAATAAGCGGTGAAAAAATATATACTTTACAAGTAGAGTTCCATCCTTTAACTAATTTCTACCACAAACTCATATTTCACACAAAAAGTTAATATAACATAAAAATATTCTTTTTATCCAATTATTAAAGGGTTAAAAAATTGAATTTATAATTCACCTATCAAACCCTTTAAAAAAATAAACTACATTATACAGTCTTGGGACTTCACATAGTCCAGTGGTAGGTGATAAATCCCAATCGCACTATGGTTGTGGGTATGATTCCTACAGCTTTTTTCGACGCGGCAGGTTGTCAAATGGTCTGTGTGATTTCCATTTTATAAAAATCCAAAAATAACCTTAAAAATAGTATCCAATTGCAATCATAATCCATTCCAACCTTTAGATTTATCCGAAATACTTCTGTCCAAACTCACAGTACAAAATTTATAAGGAAGTTAAACACAATGAAGATCATTTTTTCCACTTAATAACATGTGAACACATTCATCATGTTTTATTTTAAAACATAGTAAAATCATGAATTGCCATAAAACCATATTGATTTAACTCATGCTTCCATATCCTTTATATAATATTGGATATATTCCTTATATCCAAAAATATTGAATATTCCAACAATGATGAAATAAAAAAATTATTAATCAGTTCCAAGGAAGTAAATAATATCCAATATAATTTATCCAAATAAACCATCTCTTATTCCAATATTATTAACTCAATATCAAGACCATATTATGGATTACCTTTCTTTCATCCCTTTATTTTCAAAAAAATTAACCTGCAATTGAGTAAATTTTCATTGATCCACAAAATCTCAAGTCCTTAATGAAATAATAATGCAGTAAAATCCTTACATACTCAATAATTCTTATAACATTTACATCGTTAATACAATACTCAAAAGGCACAATAATTTAATAACAACATAATAAATCTAATCATTCCTCATCATCTTCGGTAGTATCATAACTTCATTATTTTACAATAGCTTCATTTTGGGTATACTCTGATGATTTATACATTGATTCATAGTGTCCCAAATCCTTGAAGATGAAGCATTGTACATTTGAAACTTTATTAATACCCTTGCAATCACGTACTCAGTGTCCTTTTTCAACACAATTATAAAAAACTCTCATTCCCTTCAAGAATTTACCAAGGTGATTCTTTCCATTGTTATCACATATGGGAAAATCCTTCTTTTCACTCTTCCATTTATCCATATATCTCTCTTCCATCCTTTTAATCTCTTGCTTCCCATCAAATCCATTGGACTCAGAGAAATATTTACTTACCTTATTAACAAATGATACTATTTATTCATATGTTGTGAATATATGGGAGACTATTTCCCTTCTAAATATCGACTTAATACCATTAATGATATGATCCTTCTTACTCATTGGATCATACGTATTGCTGGAGTTCACACTCCTTCTACTGGGCACCATTCCTATACAATGGCATACACTAGGTCTGTGTATGAATTCTAATTAATAACTCCAAACTTGTAAAATTCCAAACATAAATTGAATATTTTGTGGATGTGATCCATGAAAATATTTTATTTGAGGAGGTATATACTCGTAAATCCTTCATAATGATTTTTAATGAAAATGAGAATTATCCTATGTATATCCCCCAGGAGTGTCGTAACCCAGACTACAGCAAGGCCCGTTATCGTGCACCAGTTCCCATTAGAGTCTAGAACAATGTGGTGTTTTCAGGTTATACCCTATGATATATCTATGCCAGAGCAGCGTATACCTACTCGTATCCAGACATGGATGTATATTCTTGGAAAACTCAAAAAATATCTACATTAAAAAAATTATAGGAAGATCTTCTATACTAATCCTCAAAATCTATCATAGGGTAATGTTCTATAATCAGTGTTTATATAAATATAGTTTTCAATGCTTGTACTAAACTTCCTCTGATATCAAATGTAACACCTCGAATGCATACTCCTAGAGGTGGTGCATTATTACGTATGATTGGCATGATCACAAAAGATCAAGTCTCTAATGATCGATTAGTTTAGTTTCCTTGAAATTAATAGAAACTTTCATAAGGATTAAATTACATAATAACTTGGAAAACAACAACAACATTGTTTCCATCGACAAAATTTAGATCACATATACTATCACTACAGTTCAGTCATATAATACTTCTTCTCATCTTGGGAAAATAAAATATAAGAATGTTGCGAGCTTAGATGCCCAGTAAGGGTAAATAATTTAGCAGAAGCTAGAAACATTTAAGCAAAGATGTGTGATAAAAACTATAGCCTTTTTAATCATAAACATGCACATTGATATTCTACTAGTCGAATAATCACATGTAGTAATTAATTTCATAACGAGGGAATGCCTAACACCAGACATCATTACCACATAGTCAAGGCCTTTTGCCAAGACTACAAATAAAATTGTCATCAAGGCCTTATTCCAAGACACTAGTTTGTAACATGAGACCTGCCGATACATAGAGGAGCTATAGAATGCTCCACCTGTCACTTACTAAGTCCACTTCTTTCGTTATATGAAAAATATGAAACAAAACATAAACATTTGTATTAAAACTAACATATGAAATGTCAAAACATTATCCATAAATCATGACTGGTATAAAACTAGATCATCCATAGTCAATAATATCATAACCCATTCAATACAATATGGAATATTTTATTATAATAAATTAACCACAATCAAAAATAATATCCAGTGAAGGATGCTGACATAGTTGAAAATGATGAGAAATTTTTTTGAGAGAAATATCCTTTTTGTAAAATCATTAAAAATTTACACATTTATAATGGATTTAATTTAAAAGAGATTTTTGAATAAATGTGTCCCATAACACTTTGAAAATTTTGAAAATAATTATCATTTCAAAACATTCATGTCTATATAAATAAATCGTTATAAGCATTTTGAAAACATGAGCATTAATTAAAAAGATTTAGAAAGATAAATCATTAAAAAATTTAAAACATTGATATTGATAAATAGTACATTTCAAAAAACCCTAAAATTTTCATTTTTAAATCAATTTTATGAAAAATGGACATGGATGATAAAAAAGTCCCAGTAAATACTTACACATAAACAATCTTGGATAATAATGAGATTGAGGATTAACCCTTAACTTGCACTTTCCTTTATTCGAGGGTATGTTTGACCTCTTGTATTAAGATCTTTATATTTTATTAAATTATACTAGAACCATATTAATATTAATGATATCATACATGATTCATTTATGACTTTATACAACTAATTTAATAATAATTTCCCTGTTAAATTAACATTTTCGATAATAATCGCTTTCATTATCGTACTTGATTTAACTTGTTACCATTGACTGTATAACTTAGATCAAGATTTAAATACTTCTAGAATATAAAAAATTATTTATATATTACATATTTTTAGAATATAAATATGTATAATAGGTATATATATGAAATGAAGAACACCGTTTATAGAGATGGTAGTCCGTACGTATGCATAAAAGTTGTTTCCTAACTAAGTGAATAAGATATATGTAAGTAAATATAAATAAATATATATATATATATATATAAAGTAGAATTATTATGTCAAAAATTACATACTTATTATTAATATATATTTTTATAATCATCGATGAATGGTGAATGTAGAAATGAATCTCATCGCCTCGTGGATATGGTAATCCGTACGTACGCACAATGGACAATATCATTTCATTAAAGGTGTGGAAATGGTTGGTAAATTAATTTTACAGAGACATTATCATGTCATTTTCATTATTTATATACATATTACTCATCATTATTTCCTTCCAAACAATATATCATTGAATAACAAATTACACCACGACGTGGATGCGGTAAGCCGTACGTACACACGGATGTTGACATTATCATTCATAAGATGGTTATAATAAGTAATATAGTTGTCCCATATTTATAATAACATCACATTATATATAATATACTAGTGTTATTATTTTATAATGGATACAACAAAGAAAGATTAAGTGTACAAATAAAATAACTTGAAAGAGGGTGGTGAAATTATTACCTATTCTTCGGGTTCTTCCTTTTGATTTGAAGAAAATGGCTCCCTAGGTTGGCTTTCATACCAAAGGAAGGTCTCAAAGATGATGTTAGGATAGTTGGGCAGATATTTGTGCAGGGTTCGGCCAAGAAAAATGGTTTTGGAGGTGTGAATATGAGAGAAGGGGAAGTGCCCTTTTATAAGAGGGGTGAGGGGCACCTATGGAAAAATAGAAAATATTATTTTATTATAAATTCATCTTTAGTTTTAAATTTCTCCAAAATAAATTATTTTAAAGCTAAGGTGGGTATTGGTCGCAAAACACTCAAAAATAGGTTTTAGACCAGTTTAGGTCACCATATTAACAATAACTTTTAGAATTAACTCTTAGTTAAATAGTTTGACATTTACCATGTCTTTTTGTATTTTTATATTATATGGTTAATAAACTTAATATAATATAAAAATAGAACCCCAATTGGTTCAGTAATGTCATATATATTATTATATATGTATTTTTTCCCAACTTTAGTTTTTTATGTCTATTATATCAATTAATAATATAATATTTTTTTTAAAAAAGTATTCTATGTAAATTTTGACACTATTTTGTATTTGTTTTGTTATTAAAATCATAACAGCATTATTACATTGAACATAATTAATATAAGAAACCAAAACTTGTCATAATAACCAATAAAAGGTGTGGAATTTATAAAAAGTATCAAATTACATTTATTTGGATATTTATATTGTAAATTATTTTAATCTTTCATTAATACGGTAATTACTGCACCATCATTGTGTCATAAATAAATTTAATTATTTAATATCTAAAAATTATAAATAAAATACCATTTTGAAGGATATATTTTTTCTGTCTAATTAATATTTATATTCAAATTTATCTTATGTATAACCCTATATTAAAAATGTTTTATTTATTAAATATGATTTTAATTCTTTTAACTCTTTTTTGAATTAAATAATAACAAATGTCCTAATCTAACCCAAGTGGACATAAAGGATCATATTTTATTCCTTAGGTTGTTTTTGGTCTAATTATACTTATCCAATAGAATTAGGAAATGTGTTAGGGTAAGAATAATATCATTTTTCCCTTATGTACCCTATTTACTTTTAATCGTGGTAAATAAAAGTAAAAAGTAACTATTCACCAAAAATTATTTTTATCTTATTGAACCAAATTTTTCATACTGATATCAACCGTGTCTCGCAGAATTTTTTAATTCTAATCACAGAAGCTGTAAAATTATATTTTTTGTGAATTTGCAAATTTTCCTAGGAGGTGGGTAAAAGACGGGGAAAAGTTCAATACAATTTTATATATATAATATTATTAAAAAATGACACAAATGAATTAAATTGAAAATATATAGGTATTATGTATATATTTTGAACTAAAATAAATTTAAATAAAATAAATAATTATTTAAATAAAAAGATGGTTTTAAACAATAGCTTAGTGTTTTTCACTATTCATCAAAAATTTAAATTTTTCAGAAAAATACGAAAAATTCACCCTAAGATAATTTTGACATTATAAATTCAAAAATGAAGTATATTTTACCCAATTCAAAACATATATGATTCATTTATTAATTTAAAATTAATTCCTATTGTCTTAACCAAATGGCGTATTTTTAAGAAAGAATAATTATCAAAAGATTGACACTTGTTTCTGTCCAATATCAAAGTGAAATTAATTACAAACTAAAAAATATAATTCATATACACTTCCAAACCATTAAAATTTATACTTTAACACAATAAATAAGTTTTCTTAAAAATTTTTTTAGTTAAAAAATAGAAATTTTCACTATTAACCCAAATATTAAAATTATTAGAAACATACCAATATTTTATTGAAACTAAATTTTTATGTCCCTATAATAAATAAGAAGTCTATTTTGTAAAATTTAATATATAAAAGTTTCAAATATTGGATTTAAAAAGGGTTTAAAATTAAAAGGCGATAATAGTGCATTTATTGAAAAATACTTCTTTTAAAAAAATGAATTAGTTATTACATTAAGTCTAAAAACTCATAATATGGATTCTAAAATTATAATGATTATATATAGCTCAAAATTTAATTAATACTATTCATAACAACTTTTGAACGGCTATTTTGGTAAGTTTTGGTGCACTTGAACTCGGTGTTGTGTGTAGTGCAAGTTATTGAATTAATTTGAAGAAATAAAGTACTATGAAATCATGGTGTGTTACAAAAAATTTAGTTAATTTTCATAAAAATTGATTAAATGGATAATTAAATAGAAGAAGTGAAAAGGACATGATTTCGATTAAATCCTCATAGACATCCCATGAAAGGAAGATCTTCTGCATATATTATACAAATAAGTGTTCAGGTATGTAAGAAGGAAGAGGATAGGGATGATCAATTATAATGAATAGAAAAACAATATATAGTATATTAATAATATTACATGATAGAAATAGTTAAAATATAAAATTTTAAGAGAATAAATATGATAATCCAATGGATGTTATTGAATCCAAAATGGAGCTATAACAATCTTTTGGTGAGATTAATATTAATAAAATTATGTATTGAAGAATTGTTTCCCTGTAAAATGATTATTCTGAATATGTAGATCATGTTGATGATTAAATCAATAAATGTCAATAATAGTTTTTGTATTATAATACAATACATACAGATATTGGGGGAATTTTTTTCCATAAACTAAATATAGAGAATAATGTCAATCAAAATGAAGATCTAACCATTTACTTAATTAAATGAATAGATAATTGAAGAGGTAAAAGAATAAGTATTTATTTTAAGGTGAATGATTGAAAAAATAATTCATCACTTGTGATCTAAATAAGAAATATTAATCTACAAGATTATACTATATAGATAAAATAAAAAGTATCATGAAATGATCCACTATAGATGAATTTTTTTTGGAAGCCATAAACCTCGTTTTATAGGTAAAAATGGTTTTAGCTATGAATTTTAATACTCATATGATAAATCAGAAACAACACAAAAAGAAAATATTGAAAAAATTATATAACATCAATAAAACTAGGAATAATATGTAAAAATTAATCCATTGTAATTGATATGTGGGGAGATGGAACAAAAAATGTATTTCTACAATCAATGTTTTTGTTTTTTGGACTTACTAGTCACACAATGACATAATTCCTAAAATAATGAATATTTTTGAATGGAAAATTTTACAAAACAGTCCTTACATAACATTGAATTTTGGTATATATGATAATTGAGGTTGATACAGAATTCAAGGGTATTTTTTAGGCTAGTTGTAGAACCTAACAATAGATCCATGGTAGTGGCACATATATGAGGGATTATTGCAGTATATCATCATTGGTAGATCATCAGTAGTGGTAAATTATGGTTGTTGATCACCAAAAATGGAATTATAGTGGTGGATCATGAATATTGGATTATTAAGGTGGTGGATCACCATTGGTGGATCATTCTGGGGGGGGGGGATCACCCACGATGAAATTATGAAGATGGATCCCCAATAGTGGATCATTTTTCTAGAGGATCATCAGTGATGAATTTCGTCAACTGGATCACCAGTGGTGGATCATTCTCGCGGCGGATCAATAACCATGGATCTTTCTAGCATTAGATCACCCATGGTGGGTCATTATGTCTAACGATCACCCATAGTGTAAATATGGTGGTGGATCACTAATGGTGTATCATTATGGTCGTGGATCACCAATGGTTGGTGGAGGATCACCAGCGGTTGATCACCCTGGAGGTTACACCCAGGTTGTGGAACTGTGGCAGTTGTTATTTATAGTGCTTCTAGTTTTTACAAAATATATTTAATTTAAAAATTTTATGTTTCTTTAATTAAAAATGGTTTTAATTAATTGGTTAATTAATTTTTAAATCTGATTCAAAAGTTATTAATCATAACTTCAATTTCTAAAAAAATAAAGAGACCTTTCAAAAGTTTACGATCTGTGGATTTACTAATATTGGACTTTAATGGAAAATTTAAACTATATTTTATGATAATGGTTCATTATATAATATATCGAAAGAAAATATATTTCTTTCATTATCATTGGATTACATTATCTTTAGATGAGGGGTTTAAAAATCTTCCATCCATTAAAGTCATGTATCCTTGTTATTGTAGTAAATTTGAGTTCCACCGAAGAGGTTTCCCCTTATATATGAACCTTTTATTTCTAGTACAGCAAGTTCAAATAAGATACCATTATTTAAGGTAGAAATTCCTTCAATTCTTCTTTATTTTTATCACGTAGGAAGGGTTGATTATGTTTACTTATATGAAATGGTTGAATCAAAATTATAAATGATAAATGAAATTGTTAAATGATTTTTTAATGGGAAGGGGGAGTTTTATTTATGAATTTATAGATTTTTTATTTTTATATTCTGTCTATCTATGTTTTTGTTTCAATGAGGATAATTTTCACTATTTTCCTTTAATAATTTTTTTATATATACTATGTGATTCCAAAGTTGCGTGATTATTGTGGAACCACTGTAGATAATAGGTTAACCACTTATATTCGACTAATGAATTTGTTGTACTAGAATATATGGATTATCATATAAATCCTTTTAATAAATAAGCGAAATTGAATGAAAGAACATTCAGAAAATATATAAAATACTATGTGTGTGTTACAAAATATTTTTTTTGTGGTTGTGTGCTATGTATTGGATATTTTTTTGTGATTCCTGAATAATGGATTTGTTATGATGTGTGTGGGGATAGTGGAGGTGAGATGGATATGCAGCAGGGATGTGGTGGCGGTGGTGGTTTGGTTTTGCAGTGGGGATTTAATGCCGGATTTCATATGGTCGTGAAGAGGGGCTACGATTCTGGGTGGTTATGTTATGTTCTATAGAATTAATCTAATTATATGCACGACAATGATATCAAATGGTCATATTTAATGAATGATTTAATAAAGAGTCTTGGGGTCTAAACTATTAATTTTTATATAAGAACTAATGGTATGGGAATAAAAATAAATGTGACTATATTAATTGAAATGTGTTGATAATAGAGAATATGGAATTTTGATTTAATTGAAAATTATTTGTGGCTCATGGCTGGTTGTGTGGGTTTTATGAATTTAATGGAAACAACAATGTGAAAAAAAGTTGTTAGTTGGTTGTTACCATTTTTGTTATCCCATGGGATGGTATTGAGTGTATATTTTAAATACATTATATTTCCATATGATTTATTTATTCACCTCACCCATATCAAGCTCCATGTTCTAACACCCCCATATATATATATATGGGTGAGGGTGGGGGGGTGTTGTAACAACATTGTGATGGGAGGATGGATGATTGGATACCCTTTATTCCTCCATCCATCTTACAGACATTATTAACATTCCCAGGTTGGAATGTTAAGATGTCAAAGTACAATTTTCCACATGTGATTGGATGAGATATGATATCCCATGTGTCTTCAGTCATGATGATATGAGAAGAATTAAAATGGGTGTCGTTCATGGTTGGTTGAGTGAACTAGGTATATGTACTTAATATTCATGATACACTAATACAATGGTTATATTATTTGTTTCTATTAGATGTAATAGGAATCTATATGTGGGATATGATGTTATGTAGAAGAGGTGGGTGCCCTAGGATGTCCGACATTGGTATGTGAGAGAGGAACATCAGTGGGAAAGTAATGTGTGGTACCCTATCATTGATATGCTTTATAAAACATTAATATAATTGGATTTGTTATATTGTGAGAAAGGCTTGGTGAGATTGGGATTTTGGTCAGCATACCTGTATAGGAGTTGTTTGTTTCTGTGGTTTTCCCAATGGTGTATAAGATACTTTTTTCCCTTCATAGTATACCTGTATGAACACCATATATATAAACAAATTTTTAATGTTTTTAGTAGATCTTCTTTGACTATGATGGAACATACTAGCACCAACAATTGGATGGAGGGTATTTTTTTTAATTTTTTTGGGTACTTACTATTGAGTCCTTTATCTATAGCAGTTTTATTTACACATTTTTTGTGAGATGGGGTTTTAATTATTTATATATATTTCATGTATTTTATTTTGGTTGAATCATATAATATTCTTATTATATTTATTTTATTGAGGTTAAAGACTCCCGTACATGAGATTTTTATACTATGAATTCTTGTCACAAACACAGGGCCTAATATAGGCTAGAATCGGGGGTCGTTATAGATCTCCCTGCGTTGCATTATCTTTAGAGGGAGGGGTCATGGATTAGTGGTATTAGAGATTATCGTTGAGGGATAAAAGATATTTTGAAGTTATGAAGAGTAATAATTACCTGGGTTGGTATGGAAATAGTACTAGTGGCACTTGGTGGTTAGTTGTAGGAAGTGGATTCAACATCAACAAGGGACTACATATCATATGAGGTACACTCAGTTTATCATGTTCCCTTGTTTTTTCAATATAGGAGATTCAGACTACTTTGTTACACAGTCTCTAGTACATGATCTAGGAATACACATATAGACTATTTCCAGGACCCTAGTGTTGAATATGCTAGTTAGAGGCCAAACCATCCTTTTCGATGTGTGATTGGGATGTACAACACTGACGGGGAACCATTTGGCATGTGTAGAACTTTTTATACTTTAGATGCATCCATACAAAGAAATATATAGCATTGAATGGTTTTATTCTATGATTTTTTATAGATTCCTTCTATATAATATTCCCATTCTTGGATGTGGATGGAAAATGTGTAGTTTTCCTTAGCGAGAGGGGTTTCCAGGTGGGTGGTTGGTTTTTAGAGGCCCTCCTACTACACTAGTGTTCCGAATATGGGCTTGTACATTGTGAGGAAGAGGTAAAAATTATATAGTGGGTCTCACATCTAATTGAAATGGGAAAATTTAGTATTCCAAAAATCATGGGGTGCATACATGTCAGCCACCCATGCAAGATTCATGTTTCTATCAAGTTGGATAACCACCTTCTATGTCTCTAGGGCTTCAAGGAGAGTGGTAAGAGAGGATTCTAAATCATTTCGGCATGGTTTCCTATCATGATTAGAATCTATAACCACAAGTTCATTAACAATATCATCAAAATGATATATAGGTTTGGGGTCTCGTGGAGCATCTTTAGGTGCATCCTGATGAGAATCATGATCCAGGCCTTTGGGATGGTTATCATGTTTCTTGGGTGGATTCAATGATTCATACAATGGTAATTTTTCATTCACTCCCTGCTCTACCTTGTTGGGATGTGTGGGTTCACCGAGCTTGATTGGGAGAAACAAGACGAGGAGGTCTTTTTGCTACCCCTACTTCCTTAATGGATGAGGAATATGTTTGCATCGAAGAGTTCCATAGTTTGGGCTTCACTCTATGAGAGAACATCTATCATAACAATATGAGTTATGTCCTTCTAGAGAAAAGAGGTGATATTATGGTCAACCTCTATCTTCTGTGCAATATTTTGTGGACTATAGGGCCCAAACCATCATTTACCCTTGTTTGTATTTTGACTAATGGGTAATGGCATGGATGGATCATCGAGGATTAGTATCTACCTATGCAGGTGAGTGCATACACCTGTATAAGGGTCCACCAAGTATTTCACTTCCCTAGATAGTAGACAATGTTTATAGATCCCATCATGGTTTTCATAGACTTGAACAATTGATCCATGTTCACTATGATTCAACCCAGTTTCATATCCTCAATATCACTGGGTAGGTTCAGATGATGCAAGGTAGGGCTAAAATAGAGAGCACCGTACTATCCTTAGCCCCTGATCTGCACAAGAAATCATTCTTATTTCAATTATTCTATGAAGAATTTTTAATCTCTTGATAAATATCTATTTTATATCCTAGTGATATTAAGGTGATGTATGGTGCTGAGCCACTAGGAGTGCTACCAAACACTACCATGTGTCAATTTCGATAAAAGTTATTAAATTGATCCCAACGTCATGGATAGAAAAACTGAAGGTCATAGAGGTGAAAAAAAGTCATCCAGATTGTTCAGAAGGAACATGTGACCTGGTACTCGGTGAGGAATCCCTTAATATCAAAGTCAAGAGACACATTTCGGCAGAACAGAAACGATAAATGATCAGTTACTAGAGTTCCCAACATGAATTACTATTCATAAGTGGGTCCCTACGATTGGTTAGCCTAGACTTCAATTAATACTTTTTGGGAGACTGGTAGTGGAACTCATGTGGATTGGTGTGAAGGTGGGATGTTTAGTGGAGGATCAACTCTGTGAGCTCATTTCTCACTACACACTAAGTCATCTTTCATGTGTCGAAAAAACCACTTCATTACATATCTATAAGATGTGGTGTTCACAACAGCCTCACGTGAGCGATCGGTAGCACTCATTTATGGATCTCTTATGTTCTTGTCTTCTATAATTTTCTTGAATAACCCTCCATGATATCAGGTAGAGGTAGACAATGAAAATGTTTAAGATATAAATAACTACACTCTGTGACCTAAGAAGGGAGCCAAATCATCCTCCACCTACATGTACCCATGATGTGCTTTGGTGAAATGCCCTAGAATTCTAGGAGGCCATTAAAGTGGTAAAATACAATAACCCCAAATGGGAATTTTCCTGCGAATGTGTGCAATGATGGCATGGGGTCTTTATGACTAGGGTTTCAAGAGAAAGGTTATAGTACACCAATTACATGGCCTAGAGGATTAGTCTCTATTGGCACTGAATGGACCTATTGGGGGCCAACTTCAGTGCATTCAAAATTTTAGTCTCATCCATTGTCACTCCTCCATATGCCATATCCTCACTAGTGGGGAGAAATTTATAGGATTGTTCTAGAGAAAGAATTCTGAAATGGATCATTGCTGGATTAAGGAGTAGTGGATCCCTGTACAAACCATAACGGTGGTGGTGTCATTAAGTCACATAAGCCTCTAGGTCTTAGGGATCCATATAATTTGTGGGAGTGTCCCCCTCCTCATTATATTGAAGTAAGAATGTTTCCATTACCCTTCTCTGGATGATCATTATGGGTGAGATGGGGTGTTGGAACCTGATAACTAATGTCATGGATGAACTCATTGAATATGTGGCATTGTGGGGGATTTATATTTTTACATTTCTCCTGCCCCTACATCAGCAGAAATTTTGTGGGTAGTTTCCATCCTCTTAGTTCCTATAAAGCCAAATGATTCATCTGTCAATATGAATAAAAGTAAATAAATTCCCAATTCCCCAATGTCATCCAATATCCCATTGTTAGATAAAGAGATCCATGCTAACAATACCTCATACTAGAATTCCCAACATTTAACATCCCTAATTTTTGGTGAGTTCTATTTTGGGCCCACTATTTGATTGTTGGGTCCCGAGGCTAGATAAATGGATCCATTGACATGCTATTTTATTGATTTATGAAATTCTACTATTCCCCATGTTGAGTTGAATATTTCCACATAGAATTTTCCATTTCTATTTTCATTGCTTTCACAACGACATGAAACTGTCATTCATGTTTATACATGCACTAGAATCAAATTTTATTTCCCTATAGTACCACTTTACAAAGGCGAGTAACATTCATAACATTTATGGGATATATATGCACCTTGATTGAAATGGGATGATAGGATTTCAGTCCCTCCATCCATGTATTAATCTATAGAACTCATCTCCTAGTCCATATATTTAGTTGTGTTCATGAAATCATTCCAAGTTCCATCCCATTATCTAAGCCAGTTAATTACACTAGTATTTTTTGAAATTCCAAAGGGTTGTGACAGGGTATAATACTTAGGTCTTGAGAGTATTAATGTTGGTAATTGCTTGAATTTTTGGATGTAAGGAACATTGGTCACCCATATCTTCCCCTAAGGAGGGATCATCATAGAGGAAACTCGTGTGTGGAACTTGAGGAATCCCAGGTTGGCCACAAGGTATCTAATTCCAATGGTATATCTTCCAACACATTCATCGAAAACGTCCCATGATTAATTTTTGGTATCTAGCACCATAGGTGCATATCATATAAGTATTTCTCCTCAGGTATCATATTTTTATCATGAGGTAGATGAATGAGAGAGGTTGTGAGTTTACCATCTTATGGAGATAGAATGATACTGGTCAGAAGGTCCAGCAAAGGTAGAACAATGGTGTATTTCCCTAGAAGGTAAAAAATAAATTATTACAAATGAATGCCTTAGAATTACCTATGGAGGAATATATGGGGATTAATGGTCTATAGATATATATGATCGAGACATACCATAGTGGTGATCCTTGAGATACATACCCAGGAGGGAGCACCTAAAAGGTTCTATCGATGGATGGATCTGATTTCCATTGAAGGTGGACCTAAGAGCTATGTCCCATAAAGGGAATATGTCACACAATTAATGTTGGAAATAAACACCCCTGATAGTGGACCAGGGATGTACACCCATAGGCGGGTTTCAATAATGTACTATTGGTTGGGATTGAACCTCATAGAGGCTTCCTACATACAATGTTCAAAATATAGGGGGTCAAAACTCATGTATTTTGTAGATATGTTGTGTGGATTAAAAATGTGAGATTCCATTAACAATAAGATTTTCCAATGTTGGATGGAGTGAGGCTTATGTATCAGAGCTACACATGTGATACTAGGAGCATAGATGATGTGGATGGAGTGGCATAATCCAACAAGGGTGTGGAGGCCCAGGGAAAATCAGGATAGATGTGGATGATGATTCATGATCTTACCCGTACATGGTTCACCGAGTAAAATCATGATGGATATGGATTGTGGTTTTGGACATTAGGGAGGATTCATACATATCCTAATTTATTGGGAATCAATGCATGTGTAGTTTGAAATAGGGAATTGATTATTAAACATAAATTGGAGGAACATAAGTGGATGATGTGTTTTGTGCATATATAGAGGGGTGCTCCATTTGATGAATAATTATAGGACTCAAACCTATGGATGATGCTGATGGGGTTTTGTGGGTTAACATCTTAAACCATATTGGATGCTGATTTTATTGGGTATAAAGGGGATTAAACCTAAGGAGGATTTCCATGAGGAGGAACATAAGTCCAAACCCATCATCCACATCCATCTTGATTGTAATCAGTAAACCATGTCCTAGTAAACAAATACTCCTTAGGATATCATTCCATGTGAGGATGATCTCAATACCAATGATTCATACATGTAGAATCCTATTCATGTGGAATAGGTTATGTGGTGCTTATGTGGAGGTTTCTTAGTGTGGATGGTATATGTTTCATTGTCGGAGGAGATGACATCCCATGCTGATCTTACATGGGAAATCATGTGTTAATTTCATAGGATAAAAATACAATTTTACGTCATGGGATTAGAATGTTTTTTCTTGGAATTTTTACATCATGCATCATAGATATGGGGGAATCACTTACTACCCCTTGGTATTACATAACCGCTGCTCATGGACCCTTGGGTGGGCTATGGATTCAACAATTCCATAGTGGAATGGTGTGAATGAGGGGTTGATCATGAGGTCCATGATATCCTGCTTATGCTGAGAAGAAAAAAGAATTAGAGTACCTACTCGAGGAATAAAAATGTACGACAACACATACACTAGGGGTTTAAGGCACATCTTGTGAGGGAATATGAAATCCTTATGTGAAAGCTTGGGGGCTATGCACAAGAGGAGCTTCTAAGGAATATGTTTTTCACACAAGATTTGTTTAAGCATTGTCCTCTTAAATAATGGAATGAAATTGAGCTTAAAATAGGGGTTTTAAATAATATTTAAGGCTAGCGACCATGGCCATGGGGTGCATGTAGGATTGGTGTCTACGAGAAAGGTCCTTAGTGTGGGCAATAAGAGTCTTTACGCACACCCAACTTGGGTTGATAGGGGTTGGGTGACGATTGAAAAAACTATGGGCCCAATGAAGGGAGGACCCACAAGGATTCTATCATGAAATATCTCTACATTTAGGGTTCCATGATTTCACACTATTTTGAAAGATCAATCTTATAGGTAGTAGAGTGGTATTTCAACTTCTAGAACATTTCCACGAAAAATTGGGTGTCTAAAATCTTTTAAATAAAATCATCAATGATTGTGTGGAATAAATTGGTCTTAACAGTGGTTTTTCACACATCCATTTTTCTTTCCCTTGGTAGATGAGTAGGCCAGGTTCAACTTGACATCATATATGAAATGAAAGAGTATTTAACAAGGAACATAGTTCTTGAACACAACGTAGACATATTGTGCATGCCTATATTGGATACTTTAGCTACTTATGACGAAGGGGCACAATTGACGTGGCATTAGACACATAAGATTCTTGTTTGTAGTTATGAATCATGAACATATGACTCAAACCATCCATGAACTTTGATTAGTGTTATCATAATGTTCTATTGTGTCAGATGATGGATTCATATTATTCGATGTTTCCCATTTAATGATTCATGTGGAATTCAGATCGAGCAGTGAGTCTTGAAAATTTAATTGATTGGAAGGGATTATTAGAGAGGGTATAGTGATAGAATCACCCCTATTTCATCAAATCATGGTACCCCATTCTCTTTGCAATGGTTTGACTATATCCTCCTTAAACACTAGATAATTATTCCACTACCTACTAAGTAGCACCTTCTTTAGAACCTAGGGAATGGGTCCTGTAACTACTCAGTTGAACACCCTTACAAACTAGGTCTTGGTACATCTACCCACTGAGTGGAAACCCCTTGAAGAACTAGGGAAATGGTCCTCTAAATATTGTGTTGAATACCATCACAATGTAGGGAATGAGTACTCTACATAGTGAGTTACACCATATCATAGAAAAGGTAATGGTTCTCCAGCCTTATTAGTATTCCCCCCCCCCATTAAACCCCTTGGAAATGTCCCTCTATTCATATATTGTTCCCCCCAGACTATGTGGTATAATGGTGAGGTGTTGGTCCTCAAAATGGTAACCTTGATGGTTAGAAGTGTTGTTGGGCATCAATGATGGCCTTTTGGAGTTGCTATCAAACTCATCAACATATTAAGCTATGAGAAGAATATCCCCCTTTATAAATCATATAACATTATTTTATGATCATATATATATATATATATATATATATATGTCTCTGTGTGTGGGGGGGGGTCTTGATTCCCTATTGCTTTTGTTTAAGTTCCATACCTCTATTATATCTCTATATTTCTCACCTTCTATTATTGGTGTGTCCTACTAGGTATGCATATACTAATAGCTACATGGGTTTTATTGACAAGACTTATGTCTTATACATATATTAGGTTGATCAAAAATGATTTTGGGGAAGAATAGGGATACTTAGGGGAATATACCATGTACGGTGGTCTGTCTTAGAGAATAAGGCCAAAAGATCTCATCTTTCATTTCTCCATGTTGTGGTGAGGTTAAAACATCAATTATAGTTGGGTTTATATATATTTTTTACATTAGGAAGTATATTATTGCACAATAATGCATTCTAATGAGGATATTACATGATTTGTTTTACAATAGTTGTCGGTCTCACTTATTATTAGTCATCCACAAATCATCGTGGAGAAGATTGGGTGAGTCCGTACAAGTACATTAGGAAAATTCTTCCAATTTTAGATATTCCTTCACAAAACATGTCACTAGACCCTAGCCTATGGAGGTGGGTTTTGGGGTTTGGGGCCATCCTTGACCAGACAGTCCTCGGTGGACCGGGTTATTATAAAGTGGTATCAATGTTTGTTTATCCTTGAGTCGGTGTACCAACATATCCATATTGGGGATTAGTTGGGAACATATAGAAAACATTTATAAGTTTCTCAAGTGTATATTTCATGTTAGGGAATCCTGTTTGGCATGAAAGATGATGTATCAATTCTCCGAGACTCTAACTACCAACTTCTTGACTCGGCATACCAAGATATCAGTTTCAAGAATCAATGGTAAATACAATATGTAGAATTGGTTTCTTTTACTTCCCTAAATTAGTTAACTCCCTATATATATATATGATTATCTGACTCTTTTATGCCATTATTACTTTTAAGATTCATCCGCAATAAAATTTAACTATGATATTGATTAGGTAATTGATAAAGATCTGATGATAGATGATGAATTTGTTTATGGGTCCTATCATAAGATATTTCCTCTTTTTGGGAAGGTAGAAGAACCCCCTCACATAAAGAAATAGATAATACCAGCAGGGATAGATGAGGGTGAAAATATTTTATGAACACTTTGTGATTTATCTTACTAGATGATGTTGAGGATCTATGTTGATCTGGATCCTTATAATGTGGAGGATTGGATTGAGTCTGTGATCCATGTATTCATGATTGTTCATCCCCCAATGGATCATATGGTTTACTTAGAAACTGGTATTTTCCACATATTAGCAAGGTTCTGGTGGAGGTTAGTGATGCTGACTCTTGATGAGTAGCTCTAATGACGTTTCATAGTAGTTCAAGTAGTTACTTTATTATTAAATCGATCTCAAAGTGCTTCCCATGTGCATTCCCAGCTATGATGAAGTTTTAGAGAAAGTGATGGTAACAAATATCATTCCATATGAGGTATTTCATTATGATGGAGTAGTTAATGGGAGTCATGGGGATGATACATTGCAAGAAGGCACAAATCATCCGGATATTGAAGTAGGAGATCCTTATATGGCCAGTTTCTATCATGTGGACCTGAAGTGTATGCTTCGTGCATTGGAACTGGTGAGCCTAGAGAGGGGATATTCAATGCATGATTTGTGTTTAGTAACATGGAATGTTATGTCCTATCCCAACATACTGAGGAGGGTTGGAATGCAATAGATAGACTGATATAATAGAGGCAGCGCCATGATTATTGTTCTCCTAAGCATAGCCAGGGTTCCCTTGAGAGATGATGAGTTGGAAAATGAGCATGTTGGGATCTAGGAGGATGAGAATATGATTGAGGGTGATATTATGAGATACTTCCACTAGCATCACTTGGTGTCCCACATTAGGCATAGAGATATGGCAGATGAGGCCTTGAGTAGCTACAAGCCATGGAGGATTATGATCAAATAGCTCATGAAAATATGTGAGGTATGATTATTATAAAATAAAATATTAATATTATGAATATATAAATAGTTGTGAGTCACATGTTTATTTATCTATAACTTATGAGAGATCAATTGATCCCCGTTGAGACCTTGGTATAATATCTATTTATAGAGGTTCATACTGGGTGTTATTGTTCATTATCTCTTTTCTATTTGTAATATGAGATTTTGTTTAGTGGGTAGAGATTCACATGGGTCCTCCTGGTCATAAAAAATAAACCCTATTACATCATCTTTTGTATGTACTAGTTTAACATGGTTCATTACTATATCGAAATTCATTATAGATAGGTCAGATTACTTTAGATTGTTGGGACATGATTTCCCTTTACGGGTGAGATAGATCTCATTGTTGAATGAGTGGCCCTTCAAATAAGAATGATATAGTCCATAACCCATCAGTTAGACTGTGCAGACATTGTAGAATTGGGATATTTATGTATCTATATTTTTTTAATAGTTTATTAATTTATGAAATTATTCCTTAAGAATATTCTGAGACTCCCTTCGTGGAGTGAGATGGACTTCTACATTGACATGTGCCATTAGACCTTGTCAAAATCTTTTACCATATATCTCAATGGCCTCTACCGAGATCTAGGAGATGTGGGTGTAATTGGAAGATATTCTGGTTAAGGGATTTATCAGAACTAGTGTGTCCCCTTAGGATGTTCCAGTATGTTTGTGAATAATGTGGATGGAAGATTACAATTTTGTGCTGATTATCTTCCCCTGAACAAGGAAAAAATTAATAACCAGTGCACATTCCCATTGATTTATGACATATTTGATTAGTTGGAGGGAGTGATTTAGTTATCAATTATCAATCTCAGGTTATCCAACCCTAAGTTGAGGGTTCCAGAGGATGATATCTTTAATTAAGAATTACAGTGGCCCTATGAATAATATGAGTTCTGGTGATACATTAGGGTGTTATGATTCCCACATAGTGTTTATTAATTTTATAAAAATCATCTTCTAGCTATAAATGCACCATTTTTGTGGTTATCCTCCTCGATTAAATATTCATATACACTAATATATAGTAGGATCATGAGGAGAATTTAAGGATTGTCCTAGACTAAATCAGGGAGAACCATGTTTATGGGAAGCTCACAAAGTTCTAGTTGGGGATCTATTATTTTCAATTTATTGAGAATTTCATTATTGGTCAGGGATTCTCTATGAAAATGGATAATATTTATGGAATTCGTGCTTTGGATTCAACTGAGAGAGTGTCATTGTGCAAAATATTATTGGCATGATAGGGTATTATTGCTGGTTTGTGTTAGGCATCACAAGGATTGTAGCCCCTTTGAATACCATGTCATAGAAATGAAATATGTTTACTTGGAAAGGGTAGTTTCAAGATTCTTTGAGTATTTGAGGCTAAGGGTGAGTAGTTCTCCTATTTTGAGACTACCAGATCAGGTCATGTATTATGTATTGTATTGATATTCATATAGATCAAGCCTCAATTTTATATTGATTCATAGGATGGAAATGATCACATATTGGTCGAGGTGGTTGAGAAACCACATGAAACACTACATAACTCAAGACATAGAGTTGGAAGCAGAATTAAAATCTCTAACTATGCAGAGAAAATATCTTTTGAGATAGTTCATTGTGATTTAATTAGACCATCATACTCTAAGGTATATATGAATTCCTGGAAATTTGAGCCTATAACAGAGGAATTGGTTGGATATCAAACAAGACTATGCCTCAAAAATAGTATGTACTCCTAGAAAGGTAAATAATGTGGAATATCCCCTTATCATGAAATCATGTTATCCATTGGTGGAAGAGGCGTTCAAGTAGTTAGAATGTTTTTAGCTAACCGTGGTAAATGGTAGGGGTACATCTTTACTTTAGTCGATGTTGTTGAATACTCTTCTTTTATAGAATTTCAGGGAGGATATGTTTGGATTCATAAACTGTGATCCTCTTCACAACTAAATACTCTTAAAATACTAAACTGATGGAATATAGGAAAGAGGGAATCACATAGTCCGTTTATAGGGATTTACAGTGGTTGAAGCCACATTATAAGAGCAGTTGTTGAGGGAGTTTCACACTTCCCCTTTAGATATACATCACTATTTAGGAAATATATATAGGGACCATTAGATGTAGTTTTGGTGGGATGACATGAGATATAGTGTTATCGAGTTCAGATCTCAGTGTCTCACAAGCTAGTGGGTGATGATAGAGAACCAAGTTCCAATATATTTATCGCAACTTATTAACATATAGGAGGTTAAATGTGATAAAATATTCCATGGAAGTAGTGATATGGATTATATAGAAAATTACAGGTGTATATTACATATAGATGATTGTTGAATGACTTACCATGTTGGTTCACTTCCTTTATACTAGGGATCAAATTATGTTGGAGAGTTTGAGGGAGTAGTACATGCAGGTGATCATCAGGCTTCATGGGGTATCCTTAATGATTATCTTTTATCATGTTGTGTGATTTTACATCATGGTTGTGAAGAGGAAAACCTAAGGAATTAAAGACCCATTTGAGGCTGATTAAAGAATTCCACGCATCGAAAAATGGGAAGAATGAGCCCCATATACATGTACTAGTGGATTTCATGAGGGGGTGTTTTGTAGACTTCAACAATATCTCCGATGATCACTTTCCATTAATGAGGTTTGATTATAATAATATCTATCAATATACAATTTGATGAAATCCTTTCAAGGTCCGGTAACGGAGTCCCTGGAGGCCACCCTTGTACTATCTAAGGATGGTGAGGTTTCACCTATCAGACCATAAATGGGGTTGACAATGAAAGAGATGCTTCATTATATCATAGAGAGAAGGAATATTTCCCAAATATAGAATATATACTATGAAGCCCTGCTTCATATTCATTTTGAGTATCAGTAGTGAGACATTGTTTTCTAGATAGTCTTCCAACAATGAGGATTTTAGAGATTCTGTAGGGTAAGAAAGCTTCCCATAAGGTTCATCAGTCTATTAGAGATACTACATAGTGTTGGCAATGTTGAATACCACTTAGAATTTACACCAATATTGGACTTGGTTAATTACCACTTCCATGTTTCAAAACTGAACAGATATATGCATTATCTAATGCATTTTATTAATTGGGGAATGATGACTCCCTTGGTTCATGTGATGTTACAGCATGGTAGTGTGAAAAAGTGATCTTGGGAGTGGGAGTGTTCGACGCAGGCTTAGTAGCCCATTATTTTAATTTATCATGTTATTATATAGGAGGAAAATATTTTTAAAATGGAAAAATATAAGGACCATACTTGTTCCTTGTAAAAAATAGAACTAACACAACAGAATTTTATAAGGGCCATTGGACATGAAATCTATATTATGAAATTTTAAATATATTAGTATCACATAATTGTAGTTTTTCATAGTTAATTTGATAAATGATGAAAAAAAAATTAGATCACAAATCCAAGATCATGGTTGAATCTCAGATATGGTGTTTAACCTAGGAATAACAGTTTGGTGGTTGACATCAAATGTTATATTGAGGAAGTCATTGGAGGGTTCATTTAATAAAAACAAATTATTAATTTTATTAATTTTATTTCAAATGACCTAATTAAAATCCTTCTAAAAAAACTATTATGGATATTTTCCAAGGGATATCCCCATAACCATTTTTTAATATAGGAGGAGTATGAGAGTGTTATTTGTTGGTGTATCAACTTCTACTGATGAGAAAAAAAATATCAAGTGGGATCAAGAGACAACGAATGTAGTGTGTCTTCTACATCACCGTAGAATGTGTTTTTCACCATTTATCAATCCATAATCAATGTAGGGCATTCCATTTTTGGTTTCCCCCGTTGATTACAAAATTGTGAATTTTATTTTCTCATATTCTTTGACATGTGATAAATTTATCTTTCTCATGAGTTCAATAGTTTAAAGGAGTCACCAATCCTATTAAAATTTACCCATTTCCCATGTTATCACTCTTAAAAAACACCAATTTATGGTAAATGTATAAGAACTATCATGAGATGACATATTCAAATATTTAATATGTATAAAAACCCACAATTAATATAATTTTTCAACATTGTACTATGGGTCACATTCAACCCTTAATGGTGTGAGATTTAGGACTATTCAGCCACTAGATTTACGATAGGTGTCTGTCCGATAAACTGAATTTTTTTTTCAATATGGATTTAGATAGATCATGTCTTGTGGGAGATTCTTAATGGATCTGGGATATGTATAGGTTATGGGAATGAAGATTTTGGATAAGTATGACACATAGTAAGGTCCAACCGGGGTTTTGGTGGCCAAAATGTAGCCACTTCTGATAGACCAGGCCCAGACAACCCTGGATCAGAGACCCTGGAATGATTTGAGATATAAGAGGAAGTTGAGATGATATTAGTGATATTAGTGAATATTTAGATGATTTTTTGAATAATTGAACTACACTATGTTTATTCTAAGGAGGAATTCCATGTATCCACACCTTGTTGTGGCAGTTAGAGTTTTGGGAAGATAAGGATCACACACCAATTTTGGATAGACCCAAATTCTATGTGATGTTCCCTGTGTAGCTAGGATATGTTCCAACATTGTATAACCATGAATGCATGTGGGAGGGTACCTCATGTAGGTACCTGGAAGCTTCCTGATACCTTGGCATGGATAGGTACACAGGAACATCCCAACGGACAGAGTAACAACTATGATCACGTAATCATGCCTTAGACTATTGAGACATATCATGTGAGCCCCATACAATCTGTGTATAGTAACATGGCCTCTAGGAATTTTCTAGATGAGAAAATAGTTAGTTAGTGGAGCGAGACCTCAGTTTTCATGGACCCTATACATTCGGTGCACCCCCCTTTGAGAAATATCCACCTTGTGTATCACTATTGAATTGATGATGATTTTGGATCATGAGTATCCATTCTTAAGAATTTTTCCATATAGAATCTGGTTTTATCAATTCTAGTGGATTTCTTGTAACGATATGGAATAGCCTATGTGAGATGCTTCTTTAGGTGGCACTTGATGATGAATCAAACAAGGAGGCATTACCAGAGGAAGGATGTGGTTGGAAAACCCTATTGCATCAGGGCATGGGTTTCCCATACTCTTAATGATAGTTAGAGTGGAACCCACTTATGAACTAGGGTATGTTACCTCTACCTAGAGAGTGTCACCGCCTAACAAACAAGGGAATCAGTCCCATACCTACTAAGTTAAACCCCATAACAGGCTAGGAATTAGTTCCTATACCTACTAATTGACACCCCCTTATAGATTATGGTGTGGTTCTGGTACCAACTAAAGTGAACCCTTTGATAGACCAGGGTGTGGTTCCTCTACCAAAATAGTGGAGCCACGTGACGGACTAGGGCGTGGTTCCTCAAACAAATGTGTGAAAACCCCTAATGGACTAGTGAGTGGGTTCACTAATTGGAACACCCTAATTCACTAGGTAATGGGTCCTCTATTTAGATATTATGTCACCCTTATCTATGGAACACAATGAAAGGGTGGGTATCCTCCACATGGCTACCTTGATAGATTTGTTACATGCTAGGCATCAATGATGTCCTTTTGGAGCAATTGGAAGGATCATCGACTATGAGAGTTTGTTAGATATACATCCCCTTTATCACTCATCTAGGTATCCATTATAAGTTTATAGATGTATGTGTGTGTTTGAGTGTGTGTGGTTTAGTATAATTCCTCTCTTTCATTTGTTTTAGATGATTACTTCTATTTTATCTCTCAATTACTCCCCTTAGTTTTTTCGGCATCCTATTGGGTATGTATACAATCACCCATGGATGGTATTTTCACACTTTTTTGTGCATCTTAAGTATATTATAGACATATTAGTAGTGATTTTTGTGGATCATAGAGACACTATGGGAATTAGACCACTTGAGGTGGTCGGTCTTGGATTTAACGTGTTGGGCTCTACCAACTTTCATTTCGTCTATTTATTTTCAGGTAGTGACTTCATTTTTGGTTAGTTCTATATTTTATCTATTTTTTTGGTTTTATTATTTCATACATTAATGTATTTTCTAGAGGTTGTTGTATTCATTGTTTTTACTTTGTTTATTAGTGCCTTTATATTATTTTTCCTCTTCACTTATTCATGGAGATGGTTGGGTGTGTGTGCCCATGTAAATTACGAAAAAGAGTACCATTTTAAATATAACATCTTCGAAAGTTTCAATATCCTCTATCCTGTGGTGGTGGGGTAGGTTTTTTGGTAGCCAAGCCTTATTCTGTCCATGAATTCCCAAATGGATGAGGTTTTTAACAATAAAATTACCCAAACATTCTTTGAAATGGCTAGTTAGATATTTATTAGAGCTATGTTTTTATTATTTCATTGTTTATGATCTGTGTGAATTTGGAAGGAAAATTGAGTCAGTAATTAAATAATTTAGTCAGGTTTCAATTTATAATTATATATATTGTGTACATGGATTAATTTAGTCTAACTTAAACTGATTTTTTTGGTGGGAAATACTATTTATGATTCGTAGTTTATGACTACAAAAGATATAAGTGGGTCTATCTTCAATAAAATAATGGGAAGCCATTTTTGTTTTAAAATTTTCATAGATTGTAGAAAATGAGAAAAATATACCATTGGTAAATATTTATAGTAATCATAGTGGAGAATTTGGAAATTATGATTTTGAAACATTTTTATAGTAAAAATGTATTTTAATTAAGTCCTCAACTCCTAAAACCCCTAAACAAAATGGAGTAGTTTAATGAAGAAAGGGAAGTCTTTTGAAAATTAATTTATCAATTTTGGTTCAAAAATCTATTTATTAACATTTATTGGTTCAATAATTTAGTAGATATTTATATACTATAAATCATGTTTCACTTATACATTTTCTAAACAAAATTTCTAATTAGTTTTGGATAGTAAGGAATGCAAAAAATTCTTAATTCAGAGTATATAGATGAAAATTATTCATTTTTAATAATAACCATAACCTAAATAAATTTTATTAAAAATATTAGGAAGGAATTTTCATTGTTTATTATAAAACAATTAATCATTATCATGTTTTTAATAAATATTCAATTAGTGTTGATAAAAAATACATATTAAATTTGATGGAACTAGAAATCTTGCTTTTAAATTACCTGAATTTACATATTCATAAGATAATTCCAAAACTAATTTTCAACCCATGTTTTAAAATTATCCTCATGAGTGGATGACTAAAAAAATAGTGTGCATGTTATGCCTCTAGAAGAAAATCCACCTATTTTTGATGAACAATGTTTTACAAACCCATGAAATCAGTCAAACCTTATGTGTCATTATATTAATTATATCATTGGTTAAGTAGGATAACTAGTGAAAAACGATAGTTCATTAATAAATGAATGTGATCAATTGGTATTTATATCATCATTAAAACATAAGACTCTTGATGATGCTTTAGGTGATGAATATTGGATAACTGTAACATACCATGTAATCAATGTATTAAAAACGAATAAAGTTTAGAATTTGGTTGATAATCCTAAATATTTTCTTGAAAATGGATTTAGATGTGTATTTCTTAAAATAAATGTAGAAAGGGGAATAATTTTTAGAAATAAGTAATGAATTTTTGCATTTTGTTACAACCAATAAGAAGGAATAGAATATAATGAAACTTTTTCCCTAGTATATAGACTTGATTATATTTTCAATCTTATATCTTATGAATCATTCTAAAATTTTAACCGTTTATCAAATTGATATGATTCATTATTTTAGTGTTTGATATGTTTAGTAGGATGTTTATGTAGAACCACCACCTACTTTTGAAAACAAAAAAACACTAGATAATTTATTTAGACATATTAATGCACTCTATGGATTTAAATAATCCCAAAGAACATGATGTAATAGACTTACTCTATTTTTCGTATAAAAATACTTTTTAAGGGAGCTAGAAATTCAATTTTTTAATATAAAATGATTTAAATGAAACTATAATTGTTAAAATTTAAGTGGATGATATTAAATTTTACTAAAATAAAATATATATTTTTGATTAATTCATAGATCATAAATAATATTATTTTAAAATGATCATGATGTGTGACCTAACATTTTTACCTTATATTAAAATTTCTCAAAACCCAAAGGAATTTTTTTTTTAAAAAACGTATATAATATATATTCAAAAAGAATTTAGATATGAAAATATTAATTTTATTAGAACTCTTATGACTACCTAAAAAACAATAGATATTATTGAATCTAGAAAACCAATTGAGAAAAATAATTTTAGATAAATTATTGGTAGTTTACTTTAACTTAATGCTATTGGTAAATAATTAGTATTTTAATTCTAATGTAAAAGATTTCATGACAATCAAAAATACTCCCAACATAGAGCTGTAAAAAAATTCATTATTTTAAGGTAACTATGGATCATAGATTATATTATTTTATGGGAATGATTTTGAATTGATTTTTTTGTGAAATATTTTTAGAGGATGTAAAATTGATATAAAAACTACATAATCAACATATTATTTCATAAGAGGGGAGTTTGCGTCATGTTATCTTAATAAAAAACACTAAATTTCACTTTATACTGATAATGTAGAATACGCGGTTGACAAAAGTTATTATTCTAAAATGTAGTGGATGAAACACAGAATCAATTATTTTGGAATGAGTTTTTTGAAAATATTTACTTCTTGTTATAATAGAAGTTCTATATTATGAAATGTAATCATGGGACATCATACATAAGATAAGAAAATAGATATATGGAATAATTTCCTTGGTTTCATACAAAAAATGAACCCAATGATCGAATGATAAAATATATATTGTCTAATATAAAATGGAAACCGATCCCATAGCTCCCATGGTGCATAAAATTATTTCATAGAGTCTTACTAGCCTACCCAAATGTGAAATGTGAAAATTGGGAAAATAATAACAAATAATTGGAATATTTTTACCAATATCAATATAAAAACATAATATAAAATAAAAAACATAAAAAATTGAACATAACTCAATAAACACTGATCAAAATAAAGATATGAACAAATTTATGGAATAGGTTCTAGAATCATCAATTAAGAAAGATCATACCACCTTTGAAAAGTTGATTTTATGGTAGCATCCTATGGGTTAGATAAATAGTAACCAGGATGATCATCGAGAAGCTCAATATGAGTGATAGAATAGAATAAATCATTAAGACAATCTCCAGTAATTTGAAATAATTAATCTTACATGTAAATAATTGTTAATACAATTATAAAATATACAAAACTAATAAATTCATGAATATAATAATATAATATCTAAATAATTTTTAATAAAAAAATAAAATATAAAAAACTATTAAAAACCATGATGAATATAATAATATTACATGTAAATAATTTTTAATACGGGTATGATATATAAAAAACAAATAAATACCAGAATTAGTGAGAGAAAAAAAAATAGAATGTCTAGACCATCTCCAGACATCGGAAACAAATAATAATAAATGATAATATTTTTTTAATATGGATATAAAATATAAAATACAAATAAATACATTAATATAATGAATTATTCATCACCTTTATCCTCTTCTTAATCAATTAAAATTTTTTTATCTTCCTCTTCTATATTTTCATCTTCTATAAGACATTATAATTCATCATACCTTATTAGAACATGGAGATTATAAATATCATCATCTCTTAACATGGGGATTAATTTTCAATATTTATATCACATCAATTAAGAGATGTATTTGTGGAATTTTATTGATAAATTTAAATATGTTACAATTTTACATAATAATTATCATTTTCATGAAATTGGTTTTCTTGAGATATAATTTTTATTATACTCCATCTGGCATTTAAAAATCTTTAGAAAAGTTAATTTTTTTAATAAATATTTTATTCTTTATGGGACGGCCCAAATGGATAATTTATTGTAAGAATAATTATACATTAAGTGTTAATGGCTCCATGTCAAGGATAAATTCACTACCCTTGATCATTATCAAACCTATGTAAATTACATTTTTGTTACATAATTTGGTCCTAGATGACATTTTTCAATTATTTCATATAGTAATCCGTAAGAATCAATTTCAATTTATTTAAGATGAAGTCATTTAAAATAAGAACCATAGTTTATTGATTTATTTGACTCCCCATATATGTATTTATTCAATCAAAATCCATTGACCACATAATAATTATAAAACTTTATCAATTTATATGTATTATTTTTTACAACACATAATCTACTATCAATTTTAAATTCATGTTTATTTCCCTACAAATAGTAAATATTGTTAACAAGAACTATCCTTACAAAATTTATATAATTTATGATCATAAAAAACATAACATATTATTTGTTGAAAATAATGTGCAAAATTATATGGGGAAAATAATTCAAGAGTAGTGGGGGTAATTTGTATAAATTTATTTTTGGTTTGGTCATCATATAGTCTAGTGAAAAAATAATGTAAATAAATTTACCTCTTAAAATAATTAAAATAGTATTTTAAATTTGTAAATACTGCACCAATCATTTCTTTTTTTCATAATTAAGAAAGACATATGAATTATCCTTATGATGTTCATCATCTGAAATCCATTATTCTTGATAACCACCAAAACCAATCTCGATATGATTAAAAACTAACAATTTGAGGTAAATGAATTCACCATTGTTTTCCACATTGGGACCCATGTGATTATGTTTTTAAGGATATTAATATTTAAAACAATATGATCACAAATTTAAAATTTTCAATTGCAACTATGCATACATAATTGACCCTTCTACTGATGATTTATTGCATAGTTTCTTATTTAAATTTTTTCATACAACTATCAAACAAGTATATCCTTTGGAATTGTATCAGCCCTCTAAATTTAGATTCATACAAAAATAAAATATTAAATGTTCTATTGAGTTAAATAAGGCTGACATAAATATTTTATAAAATTGACATGAAATTAATGAATTTTTACTAGATACTCAATGCATCATAATAATATTTTTGAACAAATTTATCTCATAATAATTTTTTTATTTCACTCAACATGTCCCTGAATGGAGAATTCCACACCCCTACAACACTAATAGGTAGTTGTGTTTAAATTATGTAATGAAAATCATGACTTTTTTTAATTCAGTCATATGTTCATTTCTGATGTAATGAGGTAAATTAAGAGAACAAATATTTTTTATCATTAAATATCTAATCTATTGAATAAAATAATATATATTTTTTAAATATATGTAAGATGTTTTTGTATTCACTAAATTTTTAGACCAATAATTTTTAATAAATTCATGCTCGAAACACCAATAAATATGGGTAAGACTAAACCATTATTTTAAATTATATTTATTCATATATGGTGTGTCCAAAATAGTATAAAATATGTTATAAAAAATATTTTCTATAAATGAATTAAATTTGACATGTGATAACCCGATAAATCAGACCAATATCGATGGTCCCGAAAAATACATCACATTATCAATTTCTGATCTCTCCTAAAACCATATATTTTTTGTTCATTTATAATTGGAATAAATTTAATAAGAGGAAATATAATGATCATATATTTTACCAGAATACCTGAGAGAATTGTTGGAGGTATTTCATTAATTTCATCCTTTGTAATGTTATTTCTATTCCCTCAGAATGGATGATCCAGAAGAAGAAGTATTTGATGATAGTCCAAATAACTATCTTTATTCCATTAGCAATAATAAATGCATTTTTTCAACCATGTAGTGTAGGCATGAATTTATACCCTCAGTACTCTATCAATATAACATATCATACACGATAAAGACACTAATTTTCAACATTTAAGATATTTTAATGACAAAATTATGATATGAAACTATTTCAAATATAGGTACACAATCATTCCATAATAAAGTTAGTTAATCAATTAGTGGATTCAAATAAACATAATTATTTTTCTTCAAATTTTATGCAATTAATAGAACCAAATATATATATGGATCCTTCATAAACATCAATAGAGGTACAATTTATGATGTTTTTAAAATAGGTAAATAAGAATATTTATGTTCGTAAGCACCAAATAGACAAAAAATATTTGTAGAAAGGCACAATCATATTTTATGTGGTTCTAAATAGAAATAAAGAAGCACTAGAACAATGTGGTCCCATAAATCAATATCATGAGGATTATTTTTTGTTTAATTCATTTTAACAATGAAATCATGTTTCATGACACAAATTGACACTGTAAATAAGGTATAATTAGAAAATACCACAAATATTTCACAGGAAATCTATAATTTCAATTTTTTCCGCATTATACCATGATTTTCAATGTGTTGGATAAAAAATCTAATGATTCATACACACCATAATATAAGATGCAATAATTTGAACACACATAAATATTTTAATAAATAAGACCCAAATTATAAACTGACTTTTCGTTTCACACAAAAATTAATGTAATTTATTTCTATCGGAATCAATGATTTTTACAAATAAAATATTTGTCTGCAAAAACAATTAATAATTATCAAATCTGATTTAATGAACATATATTTTTTAACTACTTCACGTTTTCTTATCTTGCATCTCATATATACGACCTCTTCAATAGATTTAAAAATGTTAAAATTGAGATAGTTTGGAATCATGAATTGGAATATCATTTCATGTTTTTGTTTCCTAAATATATGGGACAATAACTTCATATACTAAATTCTAAAATGATGGATCCAAAATAAAAAATATATATTTTATTTTTAATTTCATTCACAATGTTAATACCATAAAATAAAATCTTTCTAAATACCATAAAACAATATATGATGTCCAACATTATCGACAGTTTAAAAGATCATGAGGTGACATTTATTACAGGAAAATTAATGTGTTCCATCCGAAAAAAATATTGGAATTTAATGCTAAAAATGATATTAATGTTCCAACAACCTATTTGTATTTCAAATTTATAGCTGATTTATTCAAATTTTTGTAATGATTTATTTAATCATGATCTCGTGATAGAAACTGGTGGTCATTCCTTCACTCCATAGTTATCTATAAAATAATATAAATTACTATTAATATTACTCATTGTGACTAATTAGTACAAATTATTATTAAATTATAATAATGGCTAATTATGACAACTTATCACAAATTCTTTCCAATTTTTACTAATCAATACTGATACTTTTTAATTGCTATTAGATTATTCAAAATTTATTATAATTAATAGATAATTTATATTAATTATAAATAAATATTTAATAAGTTTTAAAAATTGATAATTTTATTTATATTATATATATTTTCACTCAACTAATTACAAAATATCGTAATTATTTATAATGTTTTAAAATTATTAATATTATTTACTACTCATGATAACCATTTACTACTTATTAATAATATTGACTAATTATTTATTAATTTTTACTAGTTATTTAATAATTACTTATAATTTTTTAATTACTATAATATGTATACTAATCATTGTGAATTTTTATTAATTATTTCTATATTAAATTAATATTTTTAAAATTTATTATAGAGTATTATAATTTCTTAATATATAAAAATTAGTAATAATATTTAGTAATTAATAATAACATTTACAAATTATTATTATTATCAAATAAATATTTATTTATTATTTGAAATTATTTAATGATAATCAATAATATTATAATTATCACTGCATTTTTACTAATTATTTTGATTTTTTTAAATCAATTTTATTATTTTATTTACATGTAATTGAAAAATGTGTACAAATTTACACTAATATTCATTAATTTTACTAATTATTACAATTATTTATTAAGTAATACTATTTAATTATTAATTATAAATAAATTTTAAATAAATAATATTAATTTTTCATAATTATTTGTATAATATATTTATATATAAAAATATGTTCAAAATTATCATAATATACTAATATTTCAATTTCTTTTAATGACATTTAGTAATTACAACTAGCATTTATTAATGATTTCTATCATCGACATGTTATTTATTAATTATTTCAAATATATGATCCCGAACTAATTTTGAAATATTTTTTGTTTATGTTTTTGTTAAAATCCCAATTTTTACATTAATGATATGGTTCTCGATAATATGATTATGCTTAGGAGAGTATTGGGTGTTTGGTCATGAAAAAGTAGTAAGGGTGGATTCCTTGGTCAAGGCACACAGTTTCTGAAAAGCTAGTAGTAATTGTTCTCCTTAAACATGATTCTTTTAGGGTAAGGGTACATAGTTGAAAAACTATGCAAGGGGGAGCATGAAAACTATATTAATTAAGAGAGATTAATTTTTCATAGCCACTGGATAGTTTGTAAAATTGTGTAGGCTCCCAAGTGACTGGATGGCACATGCCTCCTTTGTACATAGGGTCATGTTCATGGTTGGGAAAACCAAGTAGCCAAACCATGAACCTCATTGAAGGGGTTGAATTTCCAATTTCCCCACTATGCATTAATGGTTAGAACCCGAATTGTATAATTTTTAATACTACAATAGTGTTGACGATGAAAAAAACTCTCCCAAATATCCTAAATATCAACATACTTTATTTCAAAGACATTTGGAGTGCCTTTGAATGTGGATCAAACCTCAAGGTGATTCAAACACTCCCCTTCCATCTATATACTATTTATGGGCACTAGTTGTTTTTCTTCTACTTTTAAAGCCCTTAATATTACATTTTTATCTAATTTATAAGCTGGTTTGTTAAAGGGTGTTGGAGTTTGAATCAAATTACAAGGTTAAGTGAGCATCTACCTACAACATTGAGGTATGTGTTTTACATGTTATATCACATAGTCTTGATTCCCAAATTGAATCTACATGTGGTTATGGGGTAATATATTCTAATGGTTCATTTCGTTTCCATTGTAGGAATTTTTTTGGGTTAATTTATAGATGAATTAAAACCCTCATTATCCCAATTGGATTAGATGTAGTTGAGTTGCCCGGGATTGTGGACACTAATGGGGTGGACCACTCTGTTGAACATGAATTTTTTGGATGTTTCATGATAAATTGTTGGGGTTATGATAATATATGATTGAAAAATGTTATTAACCAAGTATCATTGAATGATGGGATATTTGTCTTAACTTGAATAATTAAGTAATTTATGATGTCTAGATGAGTGGTTATCATAATAGGTTAATTGAAATTGTCCTTATGGTTAAATGCCCTGTAAAAAAGTATCAAATTGTTATAATGGGTTATATATTAAAATGGGATTGAGTTGGGAAATGACATCACTATAGTTTTAAATAGGATTATAAATGAGTTTAAATGTAATTGGTATGTCGTTGTTATTTTTATTTAATGAAGTGGTTAATGATGATGGGCCTGTGTGATTGTGATATATGTTAGTGCATCATCGGACTGATTCACCACTCTCATGGGCAGGTCTGACTAATGTTCTTGGTTCTCTTGTGAACAGTAGTTATTCAAGAAATGGACTGATGCTAGGGAACCCATGGGTATCAGAATGTAATTCTATATCATGACTGGGATAGTCAGACATGAAATTCCAAATGTTGATCTGATTCATAGACTGAAGAAAAACGTTTGATGACCTATGACCATTTGGATACGTGTCATAAATGACCAGAATTCAATGAAGTAGGTTTGATAAAAATGTTTAGATCATGAAAATGGAAATTAATGTAAATGATATAAAAAATTTCATATTATGTAACATATTTAATTTCTATCGTTTATTATTAATTATACTTTTACATACATTGTGTTAGATATTATAATGTTTAGACACAGTTGGTTGTGGCCTACTGAGTTTTACGCCCTCCTTGCTCAGGAAACCATTGACTACATGTGCAGACTTCAGGTTTGCATGCCATGACTAGGGAAAAATACATAATCTATAGGGTAGATTTGGGGCTCATGTATGTCCATGGATAAGGGAATTCGACTTGGTTTTGGGACCCATTTTGGGAATTCTTCGGCATGATTTTATATGTTGTTTTATTTTACACTTGGCATTATATGACATGGCATGAAATATATAATGCTTGGTTATGGAAATGTACCTAATTTTGGGAACATGTTATAGAAATTCCTGATTATCATTTATTTTGATTTTTTTATAATCTTATTAGGTTGTGTATTACTTTGATATGGAGGGAATAGTCTCCCTGTGTGCTTCATTATAACATTATTGCAAGTCGGTAACCTAAATAATATAGGGACGAGCGCCTGAGGTCATGTAACAAAACAAATTAGAGAACCAGTTAGTATCAAAAGATTCAAGACATTATAAAACCCTTTTTAATGGTAATTTCCATTTATTTTTTATTATTAATAAATTTTTACTAATTATTGTAAATTTTTAACAATTTTTAGTATTTTTATATTTTTCCTTATTATTTCTGATTTTTTACTATTATTAATAACTATGTTTTTATTAAATATTTTTATTTTTTTAATAGTTATTAGTATTTTAAATATTTTTCTTCTATTAATTGAAAATTATCATAAATTACTAATATTTAATAGCTATTTCTAAATTGAACATTTTTTATTAATGGCTAAAAATAATTTAATAAGTAATTCAAAATTTTTATTTATTACTGATTTTTTATTAATTATTATTAATTCTTAATAATTATTAGTAATTTTTATATTTTTTACTTTTTATTAATGTTTTTTCTAATGATTACAAATAAATATTATATATGATTAAATATTTGTTAATTATAAGTAAAATTTTAATAAATATTACTAAGGAAATATAACTAACCTCCAAAAACGGAAAATAAAGAATAATCTATGATAAATAATAAAATATCGGTGTTTAATGAGATTCGGCATTTAAATAATTAATACAAATAATAAGAATAAAAATGTATAATAAATTAAAATCATTCATATATATCATGCATTATAATAGTTCAAATTGAAATAAATCATATAAATAAATATATGAATCAATCATCATGGTTTAAAAAATTTCAAAATGATATTATCATTCAAAACTAAAAATATACGGAATGTGAAATATAATATAATAATTTTATTCTCAAGCATATACCTTATTCAAATGAATAAATTTAAAAAAAATTCCAAAATAGTATTTAACTTTAAGGAATTTTTGAAAAACATCGAAACTACCCTTCAAAACAATTTTAAATGCATATTTTAATTGAAAAAAACTATTAACTCAAAATAATCTTTAATCATCCCCCCAATATGAAAATATAATTAATTTATAGATTAAAAATTTTGTAATATACTTCAAACATAGTTGAATTAAACCAGGTATTTCTATAATTTATCGTCTTCAATGGTGGATACAAAAATATGGAATAATAAATACATAGTATCCCTTGATACTGAATAAACCTAAATAAACCATTGATACTGAAAGAACAATAAATATCAGGTATATTTATTGAACTAGGGTTTGGTTGAACCAACTATATTGAGAGGGAATGGGGAATCTAAAAAAAATAAGGAGAAACTTGGATTTTATACCTATGTGATACAATCCTCAGTCACAAAAAAATGGATGTGATAGTGAATGATGGTGTAGGTTGTGCAATGGATGTATAAGGGGGTGGCAGTATACATGAAAGGTGAAAGTGTAAGATAAGATGGATGGATAAAAGGGAACAACCATATTTTCTATTTATTTTTTTATGTGGTAAAATAATGAAAATTCAACTACTAAATAGAATTTCAGCTTGGAGATTTTTTTGATGGTCCATATTATCTATCGCTAATCCCCGTCCTGTGTTGACTAATAGAGTAAGATATGAAATACCTATCAAATATCCAACTAAAAAACAATATTTTTTTACTTCTAATACCGTCCATATATTATTAAATACTTTTGGTTTTATATAACCGACAGAAATATGTCACAAATAACCCATTGAAAATGTTAACTTTTTTAATTGAGAACCACCCTTGTACCCTCTTTATTGTTTCAGATCACCTATCACATACCATATTTTTGTCTTTATATAACATCCCATATTAAATTTGATCACAAATAACAATAATGTTGTCCAAATCCATTCGAGGGATATATAATTATGTTCCCACCCAACACATGATCTTAATTTATTCATTTTCATGCCACATGATGATAAAAAAATTCATCAAAACTGTTCCAATGGAAATTAAAATGGTGTTCAAAAATAATAAATCACCATATCCATAAAAACTATAGATAAGTGTTAATGGAGATATCATTGACTCATTTCCCTAATATATCATAAGTAACCTCATAGGATGCTATCATAGATTAAAATTATTTTAAAATATCTCTATAATATTTATTGAGGTAAATACCATTTTCAACTTGTATTCAATTATTTAAAATATAAATTATTTTCAAATCTTATAGAAAACATTTTATTTTATAACAAACATGATAAATTGTGAGGTAATCCTCAAATAATTTAGAGTTCATGATAGTGAGAAATTATATTTATGCTATATACGTTAAAAAGAAGATTCCTTTTAAATTTTTTGTTAAAAGTAAAAAGTAAAACATTCAGAAAATGACAAGAATATTCATTCTGAACCATTTTTAGAAATTCAAACATGGTTAAAATGACTTTAAAAAAATCATAGGATAATACATAACATTTTTAAAACATTTTTTTTAAAAAAATGGGTGTGTTTGAAAAAGTATTTTTAACCAAATAAATAAATAAAATCAATTATCCGTAAAAACATCCTTTTAGTATATTGAGTTCTTAAATAGAGTAAAATGAAATGGAAAATTTTATTGATCACAAATAACTATCTATGAATATAATTATTTAGTTTCTTGAGTGATATATCATAAAATTTCTTCATTATAAAGTTAATAATAAACAATCCATATAAATAATGATATTTTAACAAATATCCCATACCCCATTGGTAATATATGAATTAAAATATAATGAAAGTGAGAATATTATATAGATTTTAAAATATCCCTGATTTTGAAAAAAATAATCTTAAAATACCTTAATGGACTTCATATACACCACCTAAATGAAACAAGTGGAGAATGTGAACTATATCTAACAAGAATAAATATGAGGCTAGAAATATCTTTATCTCAAGTTATACTTTTTTAAAAAGTTACCTAACAACTTATATAATAAATTTTAATTTTCCATAATTCCATATGATAATCATTTACATACATAAAATATCCTATAAAATTTACTTATTTTATTTCAATAATTATTTATTAAAAATTCCATATAAATATCATTTTTTCTAGGTGTAAATAATTTCAGTTTTCCTGTAAATTTGTGTTAAAAAATTCTGGACATTTAACATTAATCATTGTCCCATGATCTATATAATGTTAAAAAAGAAAAAGATATAAAATAAATTATATATATATTTATATATATTTATACTAATACATAAAAGGTAGATATAGAAAAATTAATTACAACATTCACAGAGATGGTAGATTGTATATACACATGAATGTTGTTTTCACTTCCTAATAAATGTAATGAAAGAATTGTAAATAATAATTCACCATTTCAGAATCATTATAATATAATATTAATCTTATATATTAATTATATTTATCTTTATTATCATCAATCTAAATAGATTGTGATAAATGAATCACATCACTTCGTAGTGGTGGTAGTTTGGAGACACAGAAAGAAGAAAGCTATAATTTTAGTAATGATTAGAATAAGGTGTATAATGGTGAATACATTCCCATAGTAAAAAATCCTAATATCTAAAAAAATTAATTAATTATTTTATGTTGGATTCAATAGACTTGGAGGATTTATAAGAAGGAATAAAGTTGAAAATGCAATGATAAGAGTGATTCCTTTTCATTGAGAAAATACTTTTGACTTACACCATACACCATGAGAAGATTATATTGTAGAAAAAAATAACTAGGATGTGGGTAAGGAATATTTGGTGTTTTTTTAGGTATTGATAGACATATATAGATAAAACATTGTGAATAATGAATGAGATGAGGAGACCTTTTATAAGTGAGTGGAGGTGTACTCTTGGGATTTTAAAAATTAATAAATGAATATAAAATTTTCTTTTTTTTCAAGTGGATAAATATTGATATATTATTAATAAAGGAGGATTATATTTTCAATTAATCTCATATAATAAAATTTATATAATTTTTTATGTTTCTGTCCTTATATCATTGTTTTAACCCTTCATTTACCCATTTTATTATTTCCATGATATCAATGGGTTTTATACTACAAGAGTTAAGGATTGTACCGTAAATGGAATATATTCTCCTATATGGGGAATGATTGCATTTTTATACCATATAACACTCACATGGCTGGTTATTAAATATTTTTGTTAATTTTATATCATTTAATAAAATATTATTTATTATAAAATATCCTTAATGTTATTTTTGGGAATTAATTAAATATTATAAAATAATATGTTTCTAATATTGATAAAATGGTTTTTTAATGATATGGATTCCAAATATATATATATATTGTCTTGATATAATCATACATTCTAATTCTATTAAGTTTATATATCATTTTAAATCTTATCATTTATTTTAATCACATGGGTAACCAATTCAAATCTTAACCATGGTAATAGATATTTTGATATTTAAGCAATATAATTTTACTTATAAAGTAAAAATTGGATCAAATAATAAAAAATGGAATATATTTTAAATAATTTAAAAATATTATTTTCCCCTTTATTTTTTATGTTTTTAATATTATTTAATAAAATATTATTTATCAAAGATTAATATTAATTCTAATTTAAAAACTATTCACAAAATTTGACTTTGATTAAAAATTACAATGATTTAATTAATCTAAAAATATTTATAATATATATAATATGTTATATTTTTATTTAAAATTGAAATGATACTTTTAAAAAACCAAATAATATTATTTTTATGGTTTTTGAAATTATTTACATGATTTTTTATACTGATTAACATGTACTGTGTTAGTAATATGTAAGTATTTAAGGTAACTATTTCATTAGAAAACATTTAAAAAAATATAAATGAAAATAAAATAACTATATATTTAATATAAGCATTATTTCTGAATATAATTTGTATTAATCCCTATCTAAAATTATTATAGATACGAAAAGCATGAAAGAGATGTTTTGAACTTTCTATTTCACTAAAATACAAAAAAAGTCAAAAATAAAATATAAATATAAGAATATTATATTTTTGATGATTGTATTACTATAGATGAAATATATTTATATAACTAAAAAATAATATTGTTTTTGAAATAATTTGAATCTTTAAAACAATAATTTTGACAATAGTTATCACATTTTACCTTTACCATAAAAGAACAATTTTACTATTGTTTATAATAAAGTTAAAAAAGTAAAGGAGAAATATTTACCAAATTTATAAATACTTTTTCAAAGTACAATATAAATAATCATTTATTCAATTTCTGGTAGAGAGAAAAAAATAATTTATGATAAAAGTATGAAACATAATAGAAAATAGTTTTTCCAAAAAAATATATTTTCAGTGTAATCATGTATTTATACAAAATTCAACCATAAATTTTATGCTAATATACTTTGGTATACTATTAATATCATTATAGATGAAATTTAACTTGTAAAAATTTTAAAAATAAATTTAATTTCTTTAATTCTTGAAACCAAAATATAATTTTCAATACAACTTTGTATTTTTCACCACTAACAAGAAAATTAATATTTTTATAAAAATCATGAAAATTCACGGTAAATTAATTTTGATGTAATATTTTCCAAAATAATATTATCATTTATGTTATTAATATAATTTTAATTACTTTTTTATTTTCATTCATAACATCTAACTAAATTAATATATTATAAGATCAATACAATAATAATAATTTTTGGTTTGTTTAAGCATGGGGTGAAATGTTGTATATGCTGTAAATCGTAGATTTATTTCAAAAATACTGAGGTGTTACAGAAGTTAAAAATAATATTATTCTCTTATATACCACTCTTAACTATTAAAAACATATAAATTGAGTTTTGATGCCACCTTATAAAACCATAACCTGGGATCCCCTAAACTAGTGCTATGAGTCGGTGGGCCACACAGCCTTAAGCCTTCCTCCCCAAACACCAGAGGTTATGGACTACTTGTGAGTTCCAATTAAGTTACCATTAGGGAGTCTCTTTAGTTGTTTTCAAAGTGTGAAACATGAAAATAAATTACATAAATATCATTTATTCATACATAATTTAATGATACAATGTATAATGTTGGTAGCAGGTAAATAGGTAACCCATGCTCCAAATAAATTCATAGTACCCCCATTAGTGAGTGATCATTGTCATACATATCTATACATGTTAAAAAAAAACACAAATGTATAAAAGAAAAAAAATATAAAAACAACCAAAAAGTAAAAATTACTAGCACAATACCCACCTCTATAATTCATCTCATCCCTTATTATGAAAATAACATAGAGTGATTTATCATAGTCTTACCTATATTTGTTATGTCTTCTTGGGTACCAACCAATTTCCCACGTAGGGTGTGAGTATGAATCAGAAAACCATTAAGAATAGAGTCTCCAATCACATCTAGTTTGATCCATTATAGTGTATACTATAATATTACATTAAAAACAAGTAAAAAATAAATAAAATAAAATAAAATACACTCATACCTTTGGATCTATGATTACATATAGATCAAACCGACTCGATTCAGTGAGTGTTATATGTCTCCAACCACTTTATGATGACCATGCCAACAATAGTCAATACAACGAATCTAGTAACACATCATGGGATTACAAATCGACATGTATCATATAAAATCCATGGGATATAGTAGGCATTCACCTATAATCTAGTAATAGAAATAATCTATTGAACTAATACTATAAGTCCTAACATTTTTACCATACAAAATACAAGGATCACAACATGGAATTCTAACTAATGTAGGATCATATGTCATGGGGAATTCTAGGATCTAATCCAAGCATTCTAAAAAATTTATCATCACATGTATTATGGAATATAAGGAGATAATCACATATTTCCCAATCATTTATAACTATGTATTAGTTGAAATCCACGGAGCTCATCCCAGTATTCCCTTTTATTTAAATAATCCCTTATATATAATCATGAGCCCCATTAAAGAATTGCGAGGACAAATGAAAAACTCTATTCATTCCCATTAATTTCTATTCCAAGTCTACTACCTGAAAATTCAGGTGATAGTGATTTAAAAAGACCAATTTATAAAAGATTCACAAAAAAATTTATCCCATTTAAACATATACAGGGGTTCTTTTTGTTAATTTTATTTATGGGTCTTAAAGAATTGATTAAGAACCCTATATTCTAAAATAATGGTCCAGTCACATATTTATGACACCACTAGAGATCTTCTATAACACTATTTAACAATACATAGGCTACAATCAACGAGGATGTTGTGGCCATGGTACCTATTTATATTCACCAAGGGTCAAATCAAGTTCTTTAAAGGGTTAACTATTTTATTTGGGGAAAAATTATTTGAATTTAGGTTTTATGTTGAATTCATCATAATCCAATATGACAACATAAATATAATTTACTAAAAATGTGGAAATGGAATTGGAATATTTGAAGACCACTTCCATTAGGTTAGAGTAGTTACACATGTCGAGTATTGAATTTCAGTTTGATAAGAAATGAGAAAAAAATGATACAAAAAAAATCCCTAAAAATATGGAATATTATATTTAAATGGTGGTAACAAATTTATAATTGGATTTGGTGAATTAAGGTGAAGGAATACTCTTTAGTTTACATTTTGGATTCAATCTCCACATCCAAAACTCAAAACAGGAGAATATAGTAGGAGTTTAACCAATCATGTTAGAGAGGAAGATGTGACTTCAATGAAGGGATGTTGTACCAGTGAGGGAGAAGAAATTCATCTAAGTCATATGGGTGAAAAATAGGGAAACCCAAAATAATTAACCTTAAATAAAACCTACAATAGACACAATGGCTACCCCATGGGCATATAAATCCTCTTTTGGCCTACAGAATGTCTATCGACTAGTTTTTGGCATTACAGGCCTCAGCTGGAATGCCCTGACTTCCTCTTGAGCCTCTTAAACACCTATATCATCCCCAAACCCCCTTGGAAAATTCTTTAAAGATAAATATAAGTGGTTTTGAAAAAAAACAAAATAATTTATAAACTTAAATAGGGGAGGGGTCTTACAATACTAGACTAAAATACCAAATACATAACTTTTATTTATTTACCTTTTGGAAAATATCTCTTTATTTGGGTCGAGGGGGAATCATTACGTGAAAAATATAATTGGTAGGAATATAACCTAATACATCACTCTAAAGGCCCCAAAACATATGAATATACAAGAAAATACCCTCAAAAAATATTTTCAAACAATTAAACTAGATCCCAACCTTTTCATAGCTACACAACCATTTCCCCATTCAATAATTAACAGTTCCTGGAACTGATGGCATTTGTCAAACACAGACATCATTTAAACAAAGTTGTCCTCTAAGATGTGTTTGATTATTTGAACCCCTATATAGATAGACATATGAGGTAAATTGTGGCCCGTATATAAATCTTTTAAATCTATCATGACTTGTTCAAGTGTGATCTACACGGCTGACCAGTGATACACAACTTCTATCACCATTTAAATGGGACCACTACCACTTCTTTAAATCTAACTATAAGGGGTTATTGGAAAAATAAAAGGAGTATGTACCATAACAGATGGGTGTGATATTATAAAAATAGATTGAAAGATCAATGTCCCGGAATTTTATATTTATTTTCATAATAATGCCCCTTTTAATTCGTTTGCGGGGAAACCAATACATCACACATATGCCTAGTAGGTATATGACATAATACAAGACTCTAAAGGCCCACAAGATCAGACAAAACTATAAAAGACCCTCACATAATATTTTTTGAAACAATTAACCAAGCTTTCATCCTTTTCATGGATGCACAAAAATTTACCCGTTCATAGATACATGGTGATTGGAACTGATTGTAGATTTCATTCCCCAACATCCTTTAAATATGGTAGTCATAAAATGCTAATTGTTCATACATTTGACCACCTTCTGGATCATCACTTGGGGTAAATTAAGGCATGTATATAAATCATACATATTCATCACACCTCATTAATGCTTGATCCAAACGATGAGTAAGGAGACCCCTGTTACTGTCACTGCAGAACTGGGATCCCAGATGTCACCTAAGGATGCCACTGACTGTAAATGCCTTTTGTCATCACTATTGAATTGAGACCGCCACTGTGAAACTAACCTATCTCAATCGCCAAAAGATGCCGCAGAACCAAACACCCAACATCACCAAGGCAGAACTACTTCCATCAATCGAATCCTGAGTGAGTGTGTGCTAGAGTGACCACACCCCCACTGAGGTCCGCATTCGTACCCTTTTTTGGCATGTGTTGTGAATGACCATTCCTCAAAGAAATTTTTATCAACTAGGCCATGAACTGAGTCTTAATGGTATATGATTACATGGTATGTTTACCACTGGGTTACAACCCCAACTATGACCTAAAAAAATAAATTAATGATATATAAAAATATTTAATAAAAATTATTTCATAATAAAAAATATGAAATATTAAAAAAAATATATAAATATTAAAACCAAGTGTACAATATTATTTATATTAAACATATTAACAAATATGATGCTATTATGATAAAATTATCATATTAAAATAATGTACTAATATTATGATAAATGAATAAATAATATTGATTAAATAAATTAAGTGAATATTGAAAATGAATTAAAAAGGTTAATTTTATATATTAGAAAAGTAATATAAATGGATAGATATTAAAATAAAATGATTATATATGAAAAGTTTCATTGAAATAAAAAGAATTTTAAATAAAATACCTTTAAAAAAGAATAGAAAATAAATGTATAATGATTTATATGATAAATATAAAAATAAAAATGAATAAATATTAAATATTTATTTTAACAAATTATTATAAAAATTTAAAATTAATAAAAAATGTCTAAATAAATTGTAAAATGAATAGATTACAAAACTTTTGAACAACCAAATTGTTACCATTAATTAGTTATAAAAATATTAAAAGCGGTTAAATTATATAAATTAATAGGTAATCATAAAATAATATATGAATAAATACTAAAAATGAATAAATATTAATTGTTAAAATGAAAAAATATCAAAGAAAATAGTATATATATATATATATAATATTAAATGGGAATAAATATTAAAATGAAAATAATCAAATATTACAATTTAAAATTTAAAAACAATATTTGTTTTAATGTACTTAATATTAATTAATAAATAATAATTATATAAATACTTAGACACAAATATATTTTCAAAATGAACTGATATTAATAATATAAATTAGATACATATAAATTTTACTAGAAATTGATATTTATAAAGTATAAATAACTATAAAAAATGGATACATTACAAAAATATTATATTAAATTTTTTAAAAATGAATACCCATATATACAAATAGACATACACAAACACACACATACGCATAAACATACACATACACATACATACGTATATAATCATATACATTCATACACACATACCTACATGTACAAACATTTATACACATACAAATACACAAACAAATACACATACACATAAACACCCACATACACGTACTTACACATTGACACATATACATCCACATAAATACAAATACATGCACATACATACACATGAATACACATATATATTTATACATATCCATACATAGACATTCATATAGATTCATACACATAATACCTAATAAAACCCATACTACAAAAAAATACACATACATACATACATGCATACATTTCCAAATCAATACATACACTTACATATATACATATATTCATATAATTAATCATATATACAAACGTGTACATACACATAAATGAAAATAAATACATTCATGCCCACATAAACATACAAATTCACATTCACATGTAAATATACACAAACAACATATAAAAACACATGCTCATACACCTACAAACACATAAATATGCAAGAACATACATGCACACACACAAAATCATAGATACATACAACAAAAAACATCTACATGTGTACATAAATATATATACATAAAGTTTTGTATTTTTTTAAAATTATTTAGTTTGAATAAAAATATAAAAAAGCAGATATGCAAAATATCGAAATAAATATATATTAATTTATATATTTATATAATTTTTTAAATATAATATTATTATAATATAGTTTACGAAATAAATATATAAATAGAACTTTTAATTAATGTATGTCAATATATTAATGAACTTTTTTATTTTTATAAATAAATTTCGTTATTTGTTTACATATAAATTAATGAAAATAATTTTGAAAATAATTTTTTATTATAATAATTTTTTAGATCATTTTGTTATACTATATTTACTTACATACAAAAACTATTATATAAATCTTTACTAAAAATATATAAATATTAATATGCATTAAATTATTCATAGAACCCTTTATCAACACTGTTAAAGGTATGCTTTTATTAGTGATAATTAAAACACTGGTAAGTGAATCCTTTTTAGTTATTTTTTAGCTCTAATAAAGATTCAATTTATCATAACATTTCTTTAGAAATGAAAATATTCCCCATGTTTTAGAGTTTTTTATTTCTTATAATGTTTAGTACTCGAGAACATACTATTTATAGTGGTCATTACTGTAGAATTAATTTATAAGATTAGAAAAATAATAAAAATTTTAAATAAGTTAATAGTATTACATATTAATGTCATACCTTATGAAATTACGGAATTTAATTTCTACATTAGATTCTCATCTACGTGATTCATATTTTTTAATAAATTCATGAATAAAGATAAATAATTATGAAATATATATTTAATTTTATTCATGAAACATAAATGAAAAATATGAATAACACACACACACATATATTTATTTTAGAGCTCATAATTTTTTATGATCAAAAAAATGTATACTATAAAAAATCAATATAATGCATTAGTGACTTTATTTATATTAAAATTAAGACATATACAATACTAAATCAAAACCGTATAGAAATTTAAAGAATTTTGAATATGAAATCAAATTAAGTATTTTTATACATCAAAATATATTGTCTCACATTGAGGTATAAAACCACAACTATTGAATATGAGTGTAGAGTTTAGATTGAAATTGGCCCGAACTAATAATATATGAATTCAATAACAAAAATCTGATTCAGATTCATAGACTATAATAGATTAGGGTGATGAAAGAACGTAAAAGTGTGGCAAGGTAGAAAGGGGAAAAATTAATACAATCTATATATAAGATAGTCTAAGAATAAAAAATATATTAGTTCATACATTTTAGTTATTAATATTAAAAATTATTTATTAGGTATTATTTCAAACAAGTTAGTATTATATATTTCAAATTAATTATGAGTTGAATAACATATATATAAAATGTAATATTATTTTAGAACTATGAAGTTTATATGTTTTTTATATATAAAAAATAACAGTTCATATGAATATATGAATCATAATATATATATTGACCACACTTAATGTATTTTGTATCCAAATTGAATGATATTACATATTCTATTGTATTCTATATATTCATACATTTTTTATTCATATATAGTTGTCTAAATATATTTTTTGTTTATTAATATGTCATATATGGGTTTTACATGGTATCAAGTGTGTCCGTATTACAGTACTATTTTAATGAGTACTGTATATTCTAGTGTACTGATCTATAACAGATGTGAACGTGCATAATGTAACTATGTGAAAATGTTAATATTAAATATTTCTTTGTAAAAATTAATGTTTCATAATTTAAATTTTATTTATGGAATATAAATTGAAATTTGAAGATGATTATAGAATATAATATTATAGTTATTCCAATCATGAATACTGTATTAAAGAGTTGAATCTATCATTTATATTACCTAAAGTTCCATAATACACATGATCTTGGAATAAGTATTTCTATAAAAATATATAGAATATTTTTTTTTCATTTCTAATATTTTTTATTTTATTTGATTAAAAAGGAGTTCTGTTACCTTATACATTTTTTGATTTTTCTGAATCTAGAGACATGAATTTTTTGTTTGGAAATGAATTAAAAATTGTATTCATTTAGTTAGTGTACTATTAATGATTTTGAATTTTTTATTTGGTGATTTTAAAATAAAAAAACACCATAATAGAATTCATAATAGTTAATCAATTATCCAATATAAACTCAATATAAATCTACAGAATTATTTTTTTATTGTTTATGAATAAGATATAGTATTATAAAAGATAAAATGTTTATAGAAAAAATATAAAAATTTGATTGGAATATTCTATGTTCATATATATTACGCATGTGTATGTTATAAATGAGAATATGGGAAATTCATATAGAAATGAAAAGGGAAGCACATATTATAACACCTACAAATTTTAATGTACATCTATATATTAAACAATGTTTATGGAAAGTAACACCAAGTGTAAAAAGAGAATATATTAACCCGACACATTAAAAAGTATTTACAATGTCAAATTTATATAATATATTCCATAACATGAAATGCACAAAACTCATATTTAGAATGCGTTTCATGAAAAAGAGACGTTCCTAAATATCTTGTATTACATGAATGACTATGTTTCACAAAATAATAATGTATTATTAAAATATTATAATTTAATATAATATGATATAAACAAGACTTTATGTTATAGGTTATGAATAGTATTGACTTACATACTAAAATGTATGTTTTATATAAATACAAAATAAACTCATTGGTTTCTAATTATTGAGAAACAAAATTAATAACCAATTGGACATAAAAAAGAAAAATTTTATTTTTTTGAAGGATTTTTGTCTTAATTTATATGAATAATTTAAATTAGTTAATTATATTAATTAAATATATTATGTTATATATTTAATAAAATACTATTTTTATTCATCTGTTGGGTTTGATAAGCATAAGTTAAGAACAATCGCAAATTAACACATAAAAACCTATATTTTTTATAATAGAATTTATTCACCTTTTAATGGAGAACTCATTTTAAATATTAATTTTGACACTTTAATTGATTTAATATACAAAATATACTTGTTAATGGAAATATTAAACAGAAAAATTACGTTAGGGTTAATTTTCATTATTTTTGGAAAACTAATTATTATTTTAAATGAATGGTTAATAGTAGTAAACTTTAAGTCAAAAATACTTTTTCATATAATTTATTTAAACGGTTAAATTATATATTTGAATGGTTTTAAAGTTTAATAATATAATATTTTTTTCAACTAATTAAATTTAAGTCATTAAAAAAATTTCACTTTTTGATTGAGTATAAAAATATATTAATCATTTAGATAGTTTAACCTTAAAACATGCATTTTCATCCCATATGTGAGATGAAATATAAATTAATTGCTGACACTTATTGTGATTAAAATTTCTAAAAATAGATTCCATATTTATAATAATATTTTTATATAAAATTTTGACATGTTATCTTAGTTTTTTACCGAAAATATTATATAAAGTGATTATAATTAATTATAATGATTTTAAAAATATTATTATTAATAAAGGACTTGAACATGAAATTAATGCCAAAAACGACCTACAAACTTCTAAAAAATAAATTAGATGGCCATATTTTGACCCTATACTCTCTTGTATCAAATTGGTTCAATCATTGTTTACACTTTCAAAATGTAAAATGTGGTGGGACTTACATTGTTAAAATATTAAAAGAGTGACGGTCCTCCTTCACTATAAAAGGGCACCACATCTACTATTTCCCCAAACATATCAAACCACATAGGGTCAACAGATATCTACAAAAATATCTTCCCAAAATACCTCCGCGCAATCACATAGCATCCCTTGGGAAATTAATACATCAAATTAATCCCTTTCGTATATAAAGATTAGTTACCCAATGTTTAAGGTAACACTTCTCAACGATCACTTTTCTTTCATTTACTTTTCCACTTCCTCAAATATTCCTCTTCCATGTTAATATAATAATACCAAAATCTTAAATATACAATGATTTTGTTTTTCTAATGTTTCTACCCTAACTAACACATAATTCCATCTAATGTGTAATCAACCTAATGTATCCGTGTACAATGAACAACCCACTCACGAAATGATGATTGTTTAATTTTCATTTAAAAACACTCTTGGTTTCCCATTTTGCGTGATGAACAAATTTATATATTTTATGTAATATATTTATAATATTTTATACTTATTTAATCCTTTTATAACACCTAAATTTAATACGTTCCATTTGGGTTACTATGATAACATCGTTTGAGGAAGTGTGAACTATCACCCTCTCAATGTGAAGTGATTTATTCACACTAAACATGGAACCTATTATTGATAATATTAATAAAAATTTATTAAATATATAAAACAAATAGGGTAATGTAATTATAATATAAATTTTTATACATAAAATTTACTTGGTTTTCAAAAGAGGACTATGAAATTAATGTAGCATTCATGCACACGTAAGAGATACTATCTCCCTGAATGGTGCATTTCATTTTTAATCTCAAAAAAGTATAGATTGTTAAAAATAAATATTGAATAAATAAGATAATTCAGTTACTGATAAAATTATGTATATGATGAAAATTGATTTATTTAACAATAGAAGCAAACAATAAATCAAAAACATACTTGAGGAAACTATGATACTAATACCCAAAATAGTCAAAATAATGATAGATTATTAACAAACAGGTAGAAAGATATTATAAGAAGTTAATATTTGATATTATCAATATGATTATGGTTCTAGAATATGTTATTGACATATTTAAATCCACTTTATCGGAGGATAAATACAAAAAAAACTAAAATAATGTTAATGTTAGGTAATTTCTTCTCAATTTACATTCGATTGAGACTTATTTGTTATTATGTGTGAGTTCTTATTTATATGTTTTATATACTTCCATTTATATGTTATGTCATGAATCCCATTATTATCAGGATATTATATATATCATTTAATGTCACACATTATTGGATAATAATATTCAATTTTTTCAATGTGGTGTGCGACACTTTTCAATGTTTAATGACAATTCTCATTAAGAATGTTCTTAATATTTCTATTTAAAATCTCAATTACTATTACGATTACTAACATTTTATTGAAACAATAATTTTAATATAATAGTATTTCATTGGAATTATCCTTTAATATCAATATTTTCATATGATGTATATTATTATTTTCTAAATAATATATAATATCACATATATTGTTTATTTTGACAATTATTTGATTAACTATGGAATTATTGATAAACCTATAACTTTTATTCAATTCAAAAACTTGATAAGGAATATTTTAAATTGATTAAATTGATTATTAGATATGTGTAATGATTTAAACATTCAGTGATGGGTGAATCCTATACTTTTTATAGCTTGTTGATGCATCGATAGGTTCTCATGAGAAGGTTATTTTGGAAAATTATATAGTTTCTACTTGTATTATTAAACTAACTAGAGTATGGATCATGATAGTATATGCCCTTATAAACCTAAGTCATGATGACTTATAATTAATCATTTACCTCATAGATATTTCCATTAATATTCATAAAATATATTTTTCATTGACATATCTATGGATACATTTAATTTCGATTCATTAATTAAATTGAATGGGTTTCTGTTTCATACTTTACAATAGTTAATTCGACATTTCTAGTTATTTGGATGGAATGTGTTATTAGTTTTTTTACCAATACATGTTAATTTATTCCAATTTATTTGTTAATCCTTCCTCTTTAATTACCATTACTAATCATTTGACTACACCAATATTATGTTTTATTTCTCCATGTTTTGATGATGAAATATTTTAATAACCATTCAAGGATGCAATTTATTTTATTTTTATGTATCATGATTGTATTTAAAATTTACAAATATATTATGGGTATCATGTATGTAATCTAATTTTCCAAGAATTATAATTTTATTGGTCTTTAAATAATTTATTCCCTATAATTATGCCAATGTAATAAAATAATGAGCTGACTCTAGGTTTTTGGGGTTGGGGAATTACAATTGGTATCAAATGAAGATTATCATTGTCCATGGAAATGATATTTAGAAAACATAGATTATAAAGAACATAACTTAATTATAAATTGATGATATGTGTTAAAGAACATCCTAGATTTTTGGTAAGGTAGTGATTCTATGGGTATTCCTAGAAATACATCCTTATCTTTATAAAACAAGTAGACATTGATCTGGAACAGATGTACCTAGGAGTAATCACATTAACAAGGTGGTTCATTCTTGACTCTGGGTAACCAGATAAATGAAAAACTGGTCTTACTACACACCTGGTTGGACACTAATTGGGGATATGCTTATTATAGTTCCCATTTCTATTAAATACCAATATAAATGATTTGAATGTGATTATTTCACAAAAGTAACAGAAGATTATGATTATAGGATTTATGATTCATAAATTTAGGTTATATACTATAACATGTTTATAGTTATAGAATGTTCATATTTTTTAGAGCTAATACAATAAATTCCATTAAATATAAATGTCCCCAAGAAGGAAGAATGGTACAAATACTTGTGGAAAATGTTGAGATTTACATACTGATGAAACTATTTTAGCTATTTTTGGAATATAGAAATCAATGGATATATTATAGAATCTTAGTCAGTTTATGAAAAATAATAATTTCCCAAAAGGGGAAACCTATTCTTTAGAGATTATTTCTTGTGTGGGATCACTATTTTTGACAGCGTCCCCCAAAAATTAGTGCGACTACTAATACAATGGAATATGATTACATGATTATGTCTCTAGAGAAAATATTTTTGGAATTAGGTTGTAATGGAAATGGAAAGGTTACAATTACAATCTATATTATCCAATGTTTGGTTGATTAGTGGTGGTGTTTGATCCGAAATATGAGGGAGGAAGTTGAAATAATACTCATGGAATGAAGGAATTATAAAGATAGATTCTTCGATAAATACTTCCTTTATGATTAAAAAATTAATATAAAGAGAAATTTATTTAGTTTAAAATAAGAGGAGGAATAAAATATTGCAGAGTATGAATTTTCCATCACTAGGTTAGCGAGGAGTGCTATGAATTTAATAAGAAACATGAAATTAACGATTGATTATTTCTTATAATGTCTTAATCCAAGTATCTAAAGGGTTCTAGTGTCATGAAACTTTTCTTTATAATATGAAATTGTATTAGGTGCTATAAAGATAGGGAAATAAATCCCTATGTCCAAAAGATTCTCGGAAAACCAAGAAATGAATATATCTTATGAACAATATGAAAATTGTGATGATTTAAGGAAGTTAAAGTGAAATAAGGATTTTCCAACATGTGATAAATGTGGAAAGATTTACCATGGTACATGCATGTAAGGATTTAAAGATTTTATAAGTGTATAGAAATGTGTCATATAGGAAAATAATGAAATTCAAATAAGGAAAAAATACTATTCTATGTAACAAATACAATAAGATGTGGCACTATGAAAATGAATTCCCCAAGAATCAGGGGAACATACCTTTGATGAAGCTGAGGGATCCAGGTCAAGCCTGGGTTATTGACTTGAGAAATGATTAATTACTAATGAACATCTATATTTGTGTCTATGAATTATTTTTAAATTTATTTCATTAATGATGTTTTCTTAATATTATTTTTGAAATTTGTAATGATTGTACTATTGTACCTTTTGAATAAATATTTGAGATCATGTGATTAATCATACTAATAAAAGATAATTATAAGAAAGTTATAATTTTCTGAAAACACATTTTTGAGGGTATAAAGACCCTTAAAATGATCCTGAAGTTGATATAATGGGGAAGTAATGATTGATTTGGATAAGTGGTGAATACATTAGAATAGATTAATGAATTATGAAAAAGTGATCTATATTTTCAATGATGGATCTTAAAACACTTCCCATTTTGATGAAAGTATCCAATTACATGTGTCTCAATAAAGAAATAAGATATAATTCATGTTTCCAAAGAGTTTTTATGGTGATTCTTATTATTGTAATATTTTGATAAGATAAGTGACGATGTTATTCACATGTTTGTAATGTGAAAATTTAGAGATTCTTCATTTTGATTAAAGAATAATATTAAGTTCATTTTGATAATTTAGTTATTTACTTAAAAAGAGATTATACCATAATTTATTGGGAATGTAAACCGTTTATAAAATGGTTTATGCTGATCATTGGATGATATTTTAGAGGTTAATGTATTACTTTCAAAAATTATGCATCATGTGCTAAGAGATAAAGTAGAAATAGTTCTTGGAATAATAAAACTAAAATATTTTGTTTATAGAAACATAAATTTACTTATAATCTTATATAGTGAAAAAATTCATTTGAATTAGAATAAATGGTTTGGAAATTTTTTCCCTACTATCATCCATTTTATGATATCAAGGGCCTTTATTCAAAAAAATGGTTTATTATTTTTTCTAGTAAATAATTTCATCTGAATATGTTCTCTAGAGGTCTCCATCGGAATTCTATTCTTGTATTTTATTCTTCCCTATCCATTTTTTCATTTCCATACTTTTTCTCTTAATTGGGAACCAAGTTGCATGACCATTGTAATTTACTTTATCTATTACTAAGAATATTTTTTAACAACCATATTTAATATGTGGGGTTCTCGAAAATATTTACTATCAAATAACAATCCACTAATCATCAAGATAAAATTTAAATTGCGAGGAATAAATTTAATTATTATTAGGATAATTTAACACCTTTAAATTATAAATATTAGTTTTATATTCACGAGTGTTTTTGACATGAAACACCAACTGTAAAAATGAAAAACATTAACCTGATATATTAAAATATATTTACTATCTTAGAAAAAAAATATTTTTATTACTTTTAAAGCACCCAACATAATGTTATCTTGTGTTTCATGCAAGAGTGACCTTCCTTAGAAGCCTGTGAGACACACAACACTATGTTTCACCCAAAAGCAACATATTATTATAATATTATTATTTAATATAATATGATATAACCTAAAAATTATTTTAGAGGTTATGAATAGTATTAACTAACTTAGAAAAATTTATGGTTTATACAAATAATAAATGAATTTGTTGGTAACCAATTAATGATACACAAAAATAAGAACCCATTTAATATACAATGAAATATTGATATTTTTATGCCTCCAAAGTATATTTATCTTATTAAATTAAATAATTAAAAATATTTAATGATTTTAATTTAATATAATTGTTATATAAATTATAAAATATTTTTTATATTTATCCATTGGGTATTATTAGAATAAGATAAGAACATACCCAAATTCACTGATAAAGTCTTATATTTTTCAAAGGCATTTTTACTACATTTTAATGGATATACCATTTTAAATATTAATTTTGAAAGATTAACTGAGTTAATAAATAAATATTCACTTAATATTTTAAATAAGAAAAAATTATGTTAGGGTTAATTTTTTTATTCTTTAGAAACTTATCATTTTTTAGTAAATGAAAAAATATTGAATTTTAGTTCAAAACTACAAGTTCATATAGTTTTTTATAAGAATAAAATTAATTTTAGATTGGTTTTAATGTTTAATTATATAATATTATTTTCAATAAAATCAGTTTTTCTCAATGTAATCAATTTCAATTTTCAATTTAGTATAAAAATGTAACAAACAATTGGATTTTTTACCATAAATACTCATATTATTAACTCATCTCCATGATTTAATTTATATTAATTTTTGAAAATTATTTTATTGAAATTTTAAAAATTGGATTCTATATTTGTAGTAAAAATAATTTATAATTTATAACAACGTCAACGTTTTTATGAAAAAAACATTAGTGAAAGTGATTTAAATTATTTAAACAGATAATGTGACAATTAATCGTAATAAAGGACAAGACATTAATATTAAGGCATGAAAAGAATATTAATCTTCTCTAAGATCCATGGGATGGAAATATTTATACCATATTCTCTCTTATCTAGAACTGGGTCCATCATTGGATCCACAATCGTCATGAAAAAAATGTTAGGAATTTTTTCCAAAATATTACCGGATTACTACACTTCCACAATAAGAGGCCACCACTTCTCCCTATTCCCCACACCCCTCAATACACATAGGTTCAGACATAATATGGCCAAATATATACTAAAAATCCATCCCCTATAACTTTATCCATCTATTTTTGAAGGAAACCTTCAATGGAATCTCTATGGTATAAACCAAAAAGTAGATACCCTGTTTTTAAGGCAATGCTTTCCAACGACCTCTTTTCTTTCATTTACATATCCACAAAAAAAATATTCCTAATACATGTTAGTTTAAGAACAATATATTCATAAATATACTATAGTATTTTTTATTAAGGGTTCCACCTAAAATAACACACACTACCATCTAATGGGTAACAAATATATTATTTTTGTGTACGATGAACTACCAACTCACAAAACAGTGATGGTTCGGTTATTCATTTAACAACTTTAATGGGTGGAAATTATTATGGATACTCTATTAATATATATTATACATGATATTTATAATATATTTATACTTATTTAATAAATTTATAACATATATATTTAATAAGTACTATAGTTTTTTTACTATGATATATTTGTTATAGGAAGCGTGGATTACTACCACCAAAAAGCTATTTAATTAATTCACACAAAAAATGGATCATATTCAGGATAATATAAAAAACAAATATGAAATATAATACATAAATAGTGTAATTTATTCATAATATAAATTTATACAAATATCATTTACTTCTTTTCTTTTAAAATATGACAATGAAATAAAGTTATTATTCATACATACGTATGGACTACCGTCTCCATGAACAATGCATTTCATTTCTTATCACCAGACATTATAGATCATTCTAAATAACTTTTTTATGAATAAATAAGATAAGTATACAATTGATTACATTTTTTACATAGTTAAATAATGATCAAAGTAATAGAAGAATAAAATAACATGTCAAGATATACTTAAAAAATCATGGTCATTAACACCTGAAATAGTCAAAATAATGAATGATGGATGAAGAACGGGTAATAAGAAATTATAAAAAGTTAATATATAATATTATAAATATTATTATGGTTATATTATAATTTAGTAACATATATTGAGCCACTATACATAAGGAAAAATACCAAAGAACAAAATTAATGTTACGGTAAGATAATTTCGTCTCAATTTACATTCCATTGAGACTTATTTGTTATTATGTGACAATTTACTTTTATTTGGTGTGCATACTGATTTTTCATTTTATATTATGAATCACATTATTCTTATGATATTATATGTTTCTTTTAATATTATACCTTTATAGAGATTATGATTCAAATGTTTCAATGTATTATGTGAAATTTGGGGGTGTTTAAAAATTATTCTCCTCAGGAATGTTCCTAATGATTATCTTTGTAAAATCACTTACTTTTGTGATTGTTATCATTCTATTGAAATAATAATTTTAATATAATATTTTTTCATTGTAAATTTACTTGAATATCTTTATTTTTATATTATGGTTATTATTATTCCATAAACCATATATCATATCACATATAGTGTTTACATTTACAGTTCTTTGATTAACTGGGGAATTATTGATAAATACATAGCTTTTTTATAATAAAAATAATTTTAAAGGAATATTTTCTATTTATTAAATTTATTATTCGATATGAGGAATTCATTGGACCTGGAGTGATGGCTGGAGCAGGGAAATTATATAACTTCTTGACGCATTGATAATTTCTCATGAGATTATTATGTTTTAAAATTAAATAGGTTTCTATTTGTAGTTTTAAACCTTCCTGAGGATGGATATTGAATGTATATCTCATCATGTTACTATTAAATTAAATTTAAAAATTTATAATTACCTTCATATACATTTCTATTATTATTCATCCATGAAATTTTTCTTTGACATATCTATGGATACATGTCATTATAGTTCATTTATTTAAGGGAATGTGTTTTAGTTTCTTACCTGTCCATTTTGAATTTTCCTTATCAAGATATAATTATAGAATGTTTTATTAGTCATTTACCTTCCATAATTAATTTTTCTTATTGGTAAATTACTTATTCAATATTAGATACAATTACCAAGCATTTCATATCACCCTTGTTATGTTTCCTTTCCCCATGTTATCATGAAAAACATTTGAATAAGAATTCAAGGACAGAATTTATTTTATTTTTATGTATCATGATTTTAGTTATTATTTTCTGTATTAATGTGCATATAATTTATGCAATAAGGCTTTCAATGGCCAATACACTGAATTTTACTTTAGGATTTGATTCTTTGTAATAATTACCATTTAATAAAATAATACACCATATCTGGGATTCTAGGGTTGGGGTCTTATAATTATAGTCCAAACATATTTGGAAAAGATAAAAATATTTATCAATTATGAATACCTACAAACATTGTATGAATGATTAATTAGACAATAAAATTTGGAATATTTTTCATGTATAGTATTGTATTATTAATGGCCCCCATTAGGTATTTCTATTATAGTCATCACTTGGAATATCATTCCATAACATGATATTAAAATTTTTCAAATTTACACTACCCTAAACATTATAGCACAATTAGATTCGAAAGGAATATTTTATGTCAGACATCATTCATTTTGAGGGAGACTCAAATATTTTTTTTTAAATGGTATGAATACATTAATTTTATTTTTTATGGATGATTTAGTGACCAATTATCATCCATGAAATTTGAGTATGGGTACTGGATGAGTTCTTATAGAATTTTCATTAAAAATAAGTTAATTAAAATTTCATTGAAATAGTTACTATATAATTGGATAAGAAATAATCTATTTCAGATTTAAAATGTTTTATTAAAAAAAGTTGATTTTTTAGAACTATAAACATTTATTAATATAATTGTTGATAAATAGATATTACAATCCATGAATAACCTGATTCTTATTCTAAAAAATATTTAATAAAAGACTCCAAAATAAATTTAAATTGGAAATTAATCCATATAAATTAAAATTACGATGATTTATATCATAAATTATTATTTCAATTTCTCTAAAGAGTGTTGCAGAATAATTAAATTGGCATATAATAATGGAATAGAACCCGGTTGACACTCTAGGTATTTTAAAATTGCATGATAAAATAATGTAGTTACGTGGTAGAAATTTATTTCATTAAAAAACATATATATTATTATATATTCATTAAAAATTTAATTTATAAAAGAAAACATGAAAAAATATTCTAGATAAAAATATAGATTAAAATAATATAGAGTACATTATGGAACTATATGAATTATAAGGCCACAAAAAAATACACCTTAAAATCAACATAGATTTTCACCATTATAGATCAATATAAAAATGTTTTCCTAAAATATTTGTACTAGAAATGATTGTACTATAAAGGTATGTAATAAACAACTATGGGGAATGAAATCAACATGATAAGGTTTCATATACTAACTATACAATATGAATTTTGAATATGTTGGTAATATATTACTAACATGTCGATAATTTAAAGTTACAAAAAATTAACTTATGATTTAAAAAACATAGAATGTAATATAATTAACACAAAGGTAATATATAATTTTTATTTTGTTAATTGATATATATGTCATATATTTCCCTTAGAGTTTTCATATAAATTTACTAGATTTAAAAATTGAAATATGTCTGAATAGTATAAATGAAGATAAAATGGAATTAATGTAGTTGCAACTGATCAATAATTTGAATAATTTCTGGTAGAATCGATATTTGAATGTACTGTTAGTCATTTTATAATGTAACTTAGAGTTTCGTAGTATAATGATAGAAAATTAATCCCAATAAAAACAGAACATGATATAACATGTTCTTATTAGAATTCAGTAAGAACATGATTGAAGAGTTGCTAAAATATGTTAACATATTTATCACATGAAATTTTATTTATGTATATTACATATTTCCATGCTTAGGATTCTATATATGAACCAATTAAAAGTTTCAAGAATTTTTATTAGAAACATGTAACATCATGCGACATGAATTTATAAAATGTTGATGGTTTTTCAATGTTCATATACATGGAAACATAATAAAGTATTTTAATGATTAATAGACTACCCTTAATTATTTTTTGTCTCAGAAAAAAAAATTTACGTATGTGAATTTAGAGTTAATAGTAATTTTTTCAGAATGTAATATGGGAATTATAATAGAATACAAAAGGGTATTGTGTATTTTTAGGTCAATCAATATCTTATAATAAAATGAATGTGTTATAGATGATAAAAATATAATTGAAATAAAATTACATATCATGTACTCATCTAGAACATTGTTTTCCATGATATTATGAAATAGTGAAGTCAGATACATAATATTAAGTTGATTTTAATTTGTAACATATAATAAAAAATCATAATGTAATATATTGAAATAATAAACAAGAAAATTATTTTTTGGCCTGATATGATGATTGAATTAATCTTTTAAATGATATTTCAGGATAATTGAATTTAATATTTAATAAAAAATATTTTGAACCTATAAAAAAATATATAAAAATAGAATTAAAATGAAGAAATCATATCAATTAAAAAATATTTTTTATTATTAAAATTTATTTAAATATTTATTCTTCTATCATTTAATAAATTATATGCATTCCAATTGTGGGAGTCAAATAAATTCTTTGAGTTTGGTGATTTAAATTCATAGAATTGTTTATATATAAAACACATATTAAAATTGAGTAACATATAGATAATATTAAATAATATCATTTCAATATAAAGTAAAGTAACTAAATAAACCATAATATGGTAAAATTGACCATATCAATAAATTAGAACTATATTAGACTACATCAATGCATAGTGTCTTTTCCACCTAAAAATTGTTTGATATATTGTTTTTTATAATTATAATGTTATAAATAAAAGAAACATTATAGTCACAATAATTTATTATATATATTTAAATTAAATGTTAATAATAAATTCAAATTTATCACAAAAATATAACTAAATATTTTCCAACCTTTATATGTTCTGGGTCTATTTTATTCTATTAATATTCTCCAATGTGATCATGCTCCATTATAATAGTCTTCGTAGTTATAATTTATTTATAAAATACATGTGAATATACATTAAGAGTAAAATGATAATATATGTTATATGTAATTGAAATTTTATGTATTGAATAAAAATAAGAGATTAAAATTATTGTTTAAGAAAAATCTACTATTAAGAATGAATAAGATGGAAATAAAAAAACTTCATTCATTTTAATGGGATGGGGATAAAATTAATAAAACACTAATAAAAAATATAATATCAATGGAATGTATTTTTTTAGAAATAAAATTTTTACTAAAAACCATACGTTTGAAATCATAGGAAGTAAATTCAATATCAATTGGTGGGAAAATAAAAAAATAAAACCATAATATATAAAGATAGACTCTGTCTAAATGGTTGGAAATGGTATTTAGTGTTTTAGGCATCATAATACCACACACACGAATATGTAGATAAATTTTTAAACCTTTTTAACCTTAAAAAATAGGGTAATATTGGTATTATTTTATAGGTGATGAAAACGTAGAAATTAAAATTGAGTAAACTAAAAAAAATTTACTGTAATTTATGTGAATAATTCATTTTCATCATTGATTAAAATGATGTTCATAAAATAAATATATAAAATATATAAAATAAAAGATTTAATTTAAATATATATATTATTGTTGATGAAATTTATAAAATAATGTATTAACTCTTGAGTGATTGGAAATTGGTATAACAAAAATATGTTTAGTAAAAAATTAAGGTATAAATATATAATCACAAAATATATGATGAAAATTTTTAAGTGTTGATGTTGTAATGAAAAATAGTGATTTTTTCAAAAGGGAATATTTCATGTATTTTACATTTAGAGACTTATGGAATAAACAAAAAAATAAAGGTAAGAGTTTTGTAAAATGTATATGGTGAATATAAAGGTAAAATAAAGAAATGAAAATCAGATGATATGTATAGATTTTGTGAAAGATAAAGGTATATTTGATGAGATATAAATTTCACAATGAAGTTACAAATAATCACAGAATATGGGTTCTTGGGATGCTTCTCTTAAGAACATCAATCCTTAAATAGAAAAATTCAGAAAAGTAAAACCCTTATTTTGGGGAAGGTCGTGCTGTGAAGTAATTTTGGAAATTAATTTTAAAGTATTTATATAAATGAGATGAGTGGATGATAGTATCCTTATTGCATATCTGCATCGTTGAATTGGATATCTAGAGCATCATTACATCATTGATGGTTCTTCCATCAACTTATGATAATAAATTTATAGGAGAAACATCATAAATTCTTAAAACCCTTAAAATATTTCATTGGGTTTCGTTATTGTAAAAATTAAATTACCACATAATCATATGTCATATTTTTAGGGGTTACAAGGATAAAGGATGGATTGATTATGGAAGGTTTGAGCTGGGAAACATATCAAAATAGGGGGATGTATTTTTTATCAACCATAGTATAAGATAAATTGGGGAAATTATTAGATTATTGTTTTTTTCCTTTTTATTCGGTGGGAATAGTTATCTAGAATAAGGGTGAGTAGAAGGTTATTATAAAAAAAAGAAATGATTTTATAGAAGATTATGCGAAGTCATAGGACATAAATGGAATGAAAAAAATATATGACACGGGTATATTAGAAGATGGATAAGAATGAAAGAGAAACCCTTCCTGATGTAGTGGCAATGCGTTATAAAGTTGTGATATAGTTAAATGAAGAGTGAAACCCTATCTGATGCACTTATATTACAATTCTATTATTATAGAGTTGGTACACTATGAAAATAAATTAGGGCTAAAAAATAATATGTGGTGGTATTGGAATTTAAATTAATGAGACCTTACCTAATAAGATTAATTTTTTGTTAATGATATTGTTGATTTTTTAAATATGATGGATTGCGATTATTGGTGAAGCATGAAGAATATTGGTGGTTCATCATGGAATGTGTATCTGTTGTGGTTGGTAGATGATCTATCAGTACATACTATATGGTAGAGATTTCTAGTGACCAATGAAAATCTAATTCAGGGACTGGCTAGTTGTATAGTTTCATTTTTGTTTGTCCTATATGGGATGTACTAGTATCTATTATAACAATTTTTTTATATTTATAGTTTTTTATTTATACCTTTTCTAGTATGTGATACTGGATGTTGTTAATATCTAGTGATATTCTTTATAGAAAATTCATTTTGGCTAAGGCCTCCCATATGGTGTTTTTTTCTACTATGGGATTATAACCATCCCCTATCCTATTAGAGGTATGATAGGGATGGATGTCACTGAATACCACTTACCTAGGCTAAGATCTACTTTGTATTTTCATGCCAAAGTGGTATCAAAGAAGGATTTTTTAGGGATGGAGTTTGTAGTAAGGTGTATTGTTTTGGTAGGTTTTTCAGAATTTAGCGAATAGTGTCAAAATTTATCATGATTGGATATTAGGTTTTGGAAACCATTTATGGTTTAACAACTGAAATATTAGATAACTCAAACATTGATAAACACTTTGCCTACTCAGTGCTATGAAGCATTAGTTGTGAGAAATTAAATCTTTACGTACATCATATAGTGCATATATGTGATTTATAAATCCGTTCATATATCTAGTCATAAAAAATGCCAAAATCCATGTTGGATTTATTTTTATAATTAATAATATTATACATTGATAACTAACTCATGTGAAGAGGTAGGTTTGTCATTATTTCAATCATATAATTGGGCCTTCCATCAACAATTCCTGTGGGTATGGGGATACTATTTTGGAAGCTTATTTTCTTATCCAAAGTGTTATATTATCTACCATATACTATAATATTATTTTTAATTTCCACATTATTGGTGTGTTACACATTAGATATCTATCTTCTATTTTATGATGAATGAATTACCTTTTATGATTTCATCCCTCTCCCAAGTGTTGTGTGCTACAATAGATTACTAAGATCTAACCTCATCAATTATGTGCCTTTCAACTAGGAATGGTTTATCCCTTATCTATTGTGTTAGAAACTAATCTTCACCCACTTATTTAGCTATGTGATATCCAAAGTGGAATGCGTTCCATTTTATAATCACGAAGGGGTGAAGAATTTTTGATAAGAACTGATTGAGATAAATTATTACCATAATATGAAGTGGTTCTTATTTTACTTGTTTTTTGTGTGAAACGTTCAATGAGAGTGGATGTGTGTTCCAAATGAGTTAGATTATTTTACCCATATACTGAGTATATTGAGCATGTTATGATGATACTAATCCTAATTATTTATTGAGCAAATAAGAGTCATTGAATGATAGGGTATTATATACTGTTTGAAACACTCATTACCAATTAGTTCGAACATTTTCTGACAGAATGAAAATTCTTGTTTTGAGATACCAATGTGGAACATTGAGTCATCAGTTGGCGATGCTTTCTTGAACTCATCAATACAATACTATATTATAGATGGAGATTGATCTATTATATATAATGTTGATATTCGAGGGTGTTTCACTCTATGATTAGCGGAATTACCATTTTCAAGTCAACATCATGTCCCACAGAAAACCAAAGGTATTCTGTGGAAACACTTTATGGTGGAATTTTATGATATCAGATACTCAGGAATATTCTATAGGGGAGGAGGAATTATATAGATATAATTATATGATAATGACTATAAATAGGTGTTTAATTAACATCCTCATTTCTAGGATACATATACCAGTTGAAACATTGTTGTGTAATTCCTTATTCATCAAATGATCTGGAGTCAGTGATTTTTATTGAATCCTAGGTCATTCCATTGTATGAAAAATTGTTTCCACTAATGGTGAACAATATTCTCTAACCCTTTTAATTTAATATTGATCATTATATTGGAATATGGAATTATAAATTCAATTTATATTCATGTTTTAAATGTGAAACTCAATCAATTCATAGTGGGATGCATGTTCCCTAATGATAAGTGTTTGATTATTATTTTGGAGATAATTCATTTATCCCCATTTATGAAATATGATTTCATCATCTATAGAGTAAAAATTTGTTTTATGGGAATACTTCATGTAAGAGGTATTATTAAGTTGTACATATATATATATATATAGATTTGCAACCATTTTTACCACTGCATGATGATATGTAGTTGAGTAAGTCATGTGATGCTCAACACATGAGTGTTTGGGACCTCTTAAGGTGTGTAGAGATGAGAGATCCCTCTTGAAAATTTAATTCAACTATCTATTATTTGGAAATATGGTCATTTTTTCACTAATTTTGAAAACATTAAATTCACTACCTATGATATTTTATGAATGAAAAAATCATTTCAATGGGTGACCCATGATTGAACTTTTTCAAAAAGGTGATATATGCATTGAATTTCATTTGAAATATGATGTTTAGAACTTTATATATGGAATGGTGATCCCTATTTTTGTTTTTATGATGCATCGAGACATATATCATCTCTAGTAACACTTTATAGAGGATTCTATTTAACATCTACGTAAATTACCTTTTCATACATTGAAAATATTATCTATATAGGAACCACTTTTATTGTGATATCTAGATTCATGTAGTAGTTATGATCATCATGTGATCGAATATGATGGTTGATGAAATCTTGGAGGTATAGAAACAACTAGGTTGTTGATTATTCTATAAGTGGACTCGATTTTCGAACAACGGGGCATGTTCCTGAGACTCTATCTTGTGAGATTAGATTCCCATGTTAAGAAAAATAAATCTACCACCTTCAATTGAAGAAAGTGTCCACATTTCGATTCTTAATGTGTTAGATGGATGAAATGGTATCATCGACATAATTTCCATATGTGATTTCATATCCATTAGAGTTGTAAACAAGGGGTTTTGTAGAGGGTTTCGAACTCATCAATTTCTTACCTAGATGGATAATTATTTTTTATTTATATATAAATTATGTACCAAGATATAATCCATAAATGGGGACTATCCTATTGTAATATGACCATCAGTTTTGTAAGCCGAATTAATCTTTTTAGGTTATCTCATTTCCTGATAAATTTTTCAATGTAGTGGAGGATAATATTTTTAAATTTTTTTATGGATTTTTGTTTCTCAATCAAGTGTTATCTTGGTTACTATAACTATAATAGATGGAAAATCTAAATAGTTAGGTCATCCAATTATGATAGTGGTAGAATGGATAACCTAACAGGAAGTAGTCCTGAATAAAGAATTTTTATTTTCTAGGTGGTGATTTTAATTTATATCATAAATTGTTTTTGTAAAAAGGTGATGAATGAAAAAATATTATACCTTGACCATGAGATGCATCCTGTTTGAGTTTTGGAAGAAGATATAGAGTTTTTTCAAATGGTTGTGCTGTAATTTTTGGGAAGAGATGTCATGTTTCTTTATTACCATGAACAAGTGACAGTGGTGATAGAGACTGGATGTTAGGAGTTGTTAGAGAATTCCATGTGGCAATTAAATACTGTTTTGGGTTTCAATTCACTATGTGTTTGTACAATTTCATGGAGAATTTCTCATTAATGGTGTGAAATAATTATTGATTCTTGATGTGACAAAATACTTTAGAATTCTATATAAATGTGCGTAAAATATTTCTTATAGTATTGATATCCAAAAAAATAACTATTTTAATTTATATTTTAATTGTTTTTGAAATCATTAGATCTTATTTGACATGAAGGACTTTCGATTAGAGTAGGTTTTGTGAGCCACAGGATGGAAAGACTCACATTAGAAATATTCACGACTCATTAAATTTCACATTTTATGGTGATTTGAAGAAAATACATTTAGTGATGAGCGATAATGTACATTATTATGTGACATTTTTATAAAATCTATTTTCATATTAGGAATATTAGATGAAGGAATATGATGAAATTTTGGGTTGTTTCTTACATAGGGGTTTTCATGATAGTTTTTCATTAAATAAGATAAACTATTTCCATTAGCAGTTGAAAAGGGAACATGGTAGTTGGATATAGTGAAATGGGGTTTTTTAGATGTGCCACAGCTCAATTTTTTTCTTAAAGTATTGGGACCTTCTAATGGATAAAATTAAAAATTCACTCTAGAATGCGGCCAAAAAAAAATATTTGACGGTCTTATTGATTTTGAAGTTTTTAGTTTACCTAAGAGTTATGATGCTGCAAAATTAAAGGTGATGTAGATCTTCAATAAATATATAATAATTGTAATAATATTTTTCTAGAAAGAGCACATTCGTTTAAAAAATTTCACTTTCTCTTCTAAAATATTTCATTGATGGAAAATTTGAGCTCTTGGTTTTCTCCATAAATGCAGTTTTACCCTTGGGATAATATAACTTTTTATCGCATTGCAATCCTTGGATATTTTCCATCATGGGTGGATTGATTTATTAATTAATTTGATATATTTTATAAATTAAATAATTTGGGAATCTATGGAAAACAGTTAACCGTTACCTGTAATTATCATAATTTCTTTCCTCATTTTTGATAGCCACATTTTTAATTGGAAACCTTAGACAGAGTAGTAGGATTTAGTTGAGATACTCAATGGAAGCGATAGCTAGTAATGGGTTTATGGTTGAAAAAATTTTGTCATTAACGATAAGGCCCCAAGATGATGATGAGAAAAATCTTGTAGTGAATGATGTATTGATATATCTAATATTCACTAAGGGGTAAAAGTTTTTTGATTTATTTGTGCTCTATTTTTTGAGTTTTTTTTTGTTATTTTAAAAAATCTATATGATATAACACTATTGAACATGATCCATTTAAACAATTTATTTTTTTAATTTTTATGATCATTCCTTATTTTTGATAATTATACTCATATTGGTTGCAAAATATATCAGAAATTTTATTTTTATAATTTACATTGCATCATTATGTGTGGTGTCATCGAATAATGATGGAAAATAAATTATCACACTTATGTCTATAAATTCTCACCCAATTATCCTTCCCCTTTATTTTTATAAAAATACTTGATAAGCATCCCCACTCTTCCATCTATTAATAAACAGGTGAATCTATGTGGCGGCCAATGGAATGAGGGTCACTTATTTGTTGTAACATGGAAGGGTGTTCTCAATAGTGCGGGATGGCTTCATATATTGATAGGGTATCAAGGAAAATATGTTATGGATAGTGTTTTTTGGATGGCGTGAGTAGGCCAAAATGTTGTGGCTAAAATGAGGGGTCCATCTGTGGGTGATAGTATGGAAAGGGGGAGATTTGAGGTAGATGGTATGCAGCTGTCAAAATATAGTTATGGTGGCTACTGACGATGCATGAAAATAATTGGTTCAAAATAATTTTCATAATGGCTAACACAATTCTACGTGAAAAGGGGTGGAATTATAGGGTTTGACCCCTTCCATATAATATAAAATTATTTAATTTATAATAATAATATTTTTATTTTTATTATCTTTATTAGTAATTTTTCTTTAATCGTAACCTTTTTCCAAGATGTTGGTTGGAAAATATGTCAGTTCTGTCATAAACATAACATTGAGATTAATGATTCATGTCCAATATGCGAAAAACAATTCTGACTCAAGGCAAAATACTTGAGTCCCATCTAGTAATGTATATATTCTGTAATAGAAATGTGATTTTTCATGAGATTCACAATTTTTGTTAAATTAATTTCATATACTGAGTATTTTTTTAGATCATGAATGCATTGTTAATTTAACTGTTTTTGGTTGATTTGAGGTGATATAGGAATAAATCAAAAATTTACATTAGGGTACAAATAAAATGGTTTTGGTGTGAATAACATAGGGATCATGGGTGCAATACCCTATTTCGTAAGTTAAGTGTGATTATTAATGGATGCATATTCACTCCACATATTTAGTGTCTCCCTCATTAGCTATATGCATTCCTTAAGATTCATAGAATAGTAGTTATTTATCAATAGTGTCAAATACCATTCCCATTTTCACTTTGACACTCATGAAATAGTTTATTATCTTTTATTGATTATCAACCTTATTAAAAATATGTTCGCTTGGTGGCGTGAGTTTTTTCCACTATTGTCCAATATGCGTGACATAAGTTTTCTAAAAGCATAGATAGTCATAGTTGTTGGGGTAACATCTTCCAAAGTAAAAAAACTGACCTTGGTGTGAGTTCCCAAAAGGATTTTTATATCCATGGTGTTATTCAGAGTAATGTTTGATAGGGTGAAATATCCCCTATTATAGATGCTCATTCTTATATTAAAAGTGTTTTTACCTTACACATTATAATGGTAACATAAAATGATGGTTAAGAAGATCAGGCTCATTTGATATTTTGATTCCTCGGTCACACTATTTATAACCTAAAGATGAGAAATACAACTGAATTATCTACATTATTCTATGTGGTAATTCATTGGTAATTTCATCATTTATCCTTATTTTTGTAATACCATCCTATATGGGTTAGTGAGGATATAACTTATACCCCACTAAGTCTCCATTCATTTTATGATGGAGAATATATGGTATCTTTATTTTCAACAACTACATTACTCCCATGTAATTGTGGTTTGTTCTGACTTGTTGCATCATGTTTATTTAATGGTTTCTAGGTTATCCTAATATGTATGTTTAAAATCACCAAAAAATTGGATTTTTCAAATAAATTTAGAGACTATGAAGATGAAAAACATGTTTATAAATGTACATAGTTCATATGGACCATGTTTGGCTTGTAGAGAACTGATGATTGGATATTCATGGTGATTCAAGATTGATCTTGGTGGTTCATGATGGGGGTAGATATTACAACCCTTTTCTTTATTTGATACATAAACATGCTTTATTACATAAACATCACTTCATACAACAAATAATATCGAGGTTTATAGTTTCCTAGGGGTGTAGGATCATTACATAACAATATAAAACAAGAAATACAACATCATTATTTAAATCGTCCTTTACATGACCACTACATTCCCTCGTACCTAAGATTTCATGGGATAACTTGGGGACATGTATAAGAAAATGTTGAGCTACAAAGCCTAGTAAGGAAATATAAATTTATTAACATGAGGGATAAAATACATGTTAGACAATAGGCATATCAATAGATCACAAGAGTAACATGAACATAACGACATGATAAAGCATTATTATCATAACATGGAAATGTGGCAACGACACTTAGCATGAGCCAAGGATCACTGCACATAGGGAAATGGTAAACCCTCATTGCAAATGAAGAATGAGTAAAATCACGTTTCACTTGAATTATCAAGATTCAACAGCCATTGCACATGACTTATCATGATACTATACTTTACCCAATGCATTGAAGCTCTATCAGGGCACACCCTTTCATAAACATTTCATTTCATGCATAAGTATGCCACATAGATAATATAACATGGAATCAATCAACGTCATAGTTATTCCATGATTAATTATTATGAAATAAATACATTAAAGTACCATTAAATATGTATATGTTTATAAAGATGAATACCCTTGATAGAAACATGGGTATGGTATTCACTACACAATGTTCTTGGCTTGGAAAAACACTGTGCAATTTTGGCATCATAACAGCATGAAATAAGAACTCATAAAAAATGGTTGATTAGAGATAAAGGGGTGTTTCATCATATTTGCATGAAATGTACAATAAGGGGGTCATATAGATAAATTTTGTGAAAAACATTATGGAATTTAGATTCATAATACCAAATAATTACTTGGGTGAAAAAGAGGTGAGAAAAATCCATCACGGAATTTTGACATTTAAATAGGTTTACATGGGAGGAATTAATGAGAGGGAAAGGGGTCTCCCATCATCAAAACATAGAGAGGGAAGTATAGGGGAGGTGTGAAATCTTACCCAAAAAATTTTTAAATTAAAAAAGTGATAACAACTTATAGAAAATTGAACAAAATGAGAATAAGAGGTATCCCATACCTGGAAGAGTGATTTCAAAGGCTTGGGAGAGTCTTGAGAGAGGATTATTGGGAGCTTGGGGCACCTTGGGAGGATTAGAGAGAGATAAGGATAGGGGTTGGTTCAACTCCAAGGAATTTTAGTGAAGAGGATGTGGGATCTTAGGTGGGTTTATATAGGAAAGGAGAAAGAATTAATTATTATTTAGGTTTGGGACACCTCCCATTAAACTAATCAAAACCAAAAACCAACCAATGTTTATGAAAATGGTTTTTGAAAATGGGGAGTGAAAAAAAATATTTTATAAGGAAAATTTCTTAACTTATTAAAATAATATGGTTGCATATGTGGAGGTGAGTCACACTCTCAAAGAAAACAATTTAAAAAGACAAAATGTTTTATAACCCTTGAAGGGTCCACCAATGTTTTGTAAAATAAACAAAACAAACCCAAAATCACATTATTTTAATGTAAGAACATATATTGGTGAAAAATAATGTTTATTGTATTTTATTACATCACTATTGTGTCATTATGATGTCATAAAACACATTAAATATTTAAACATTATTTAATTTTTACCTAAAAATTTGACTCTCTCAAAAAATTATAAAAAAATAACCATAGGGTAAATTTGACATCCTAATTCCACAAATAATATTAATTTTATCTAAATAAATTTCTATATATGTAAATTATTACTTTTAAAATAAAAAAAGACATTTACTAAAAATTCATGGGTTTTGAACAAAACAACACTGAAACCTTAATAAAAATTACAATTTCATTCATAAGAGTTGAACACTCATTTATATTTAACAAAATGTAATTTATTAATATTTTATTAAAATATTATTTAATTCAAATATACATTTATTTGTCAAAATATATTTCTTAGTTGAATATTAACTAAAAATAATATTTGTGCTTTAAATACTATTTACAAAGTAACAATAATAAAATGAATTTATAGCCATTATTATATACAAAATAATAACACGCAAATCATAGTGGTATGGTGTTGTTACATAACCCCTTATAACACCCGCATAAGACCGAATGGTAAGGTGTGCAATGGTGACAAACTCTTAGGGTGGCTCAGATAACATCGCTCGGGTGGTAATCTCTATTAACTTCCACTTCTCTGGTATTTGGTTATGCTCAATCTTAACATATTCAACATTGGCTTGGGTTTTGTCAAGAGAGAATCCCAATGATGCCACCTCTTTTCCTATCATGGGAAAATGGGTTTCGTATGGCGAAAGTGTACTAGATGAGGTCATTACTTCCTTTGTCTCAGTAAATTGGTTTTGTTAAAGCCCTATATTTATACTAATCAGTTGATCATTATTCAATGACTATATTAGAAATGGTCACTATTATAAATAGTATTTTGAAATCAAAAAAATATATATCCAATGATTTTCATATTTTATATAACCATAATAATAAAATTTAATTGGATAAAGAGGAATTTCCTTCAATGAAAGTTTGGGTTGTTACAATCTTCCCCCCTTAAGAAATTTCTCCCTCTAAATTTCCTTTTCCCACACTAAAACAGATGTGAGTAACTAAACTTCATCACTTCTTCCGATTACCACATCACTTTTTCAAACTTGTGGTTTCTCCACAACACCTTAACAAGGGAAATTATCCTATTTCATAGAACTTTTTCTCTACGATTTAAGATCTTCACTATTTGATCATCATAAAAAAGATCAACCTTTAATTGTACTGCCTCTGAAGAGAGAACTTATGAAGGGTCTAGTATGTACTTCCTTGAGAGGGATACATGAAAAACACATTGTACTTTGGCCATGGTAGATGTAAGTTCTAGTCGATAAGCCACAACCCGACACAATCAAGAATCTTAAAAGGGCTGATGTATCTAGGAATTAACTTCCCATTCATTCCAAACCTCATGACCTTCTTCAATGGAGATATTCTTAGTTATACCAAGTCCCCAGCATTAAACTCAACGTCTCGTCAGTGGTTATCTTCAAAACTCTGTTGTCAACTTTGGGTAGGCTTGATATGTTGCTAAATTATTTTCACTTTCACCACCATTTATTCAACCAATCAAGCCCTAGAAACTTACTCTCACTGACTTCACCCCAACATTCTAGTGTTATTCACCTATTCCTATATAGGGCTTCATATGGTGCCATTCAGATGCTAGAGTTGAATCTATTATTGTAGTAGAATTAAACTAGTGGAAGATATTGGTCCCTCCATCCTTAGAAGTCCATAGAACATGATATTAAAATATCCTCTAGTGTTTGAATAGTACGCTCAGACTGGCCATCTGTTTGAGGATGATATGACATACTAAAGTTCAGTATAGTGTCCAGATCATGTTGAAGATTCTTCCAAAACAACGAGGTGAATCATGGATCTCGATTGGATAAAATAGATAGTGGTAATCCATGTAGCCTTAACACTTCCCTGATATATAACAGTGCTTGTTGATCCTGTGAGAAATCCTCCCAAATTGCAATAATGTGTGAAAACATTGTAAGTCAATCCACAAAACCCAGATTTCATTATTTCCTTTGGATGTCTTTGGATGTATAGTGAGAAAGTCAATGGTGATGTTCTTCCATTTACATACTAGTATGGGCAACGGTTGCCTCATCCCCTTAGACTTCTACCTCTCTTCCTTCACTTCCTGGCATACCAGGAACATTTATGTATACTCAGCTATCTCCTTCTTTATATTATCCCACCAATAATGCTCTTGGAGAACTCGATACATCTTTGTGTTCTCTAGGTGAACAGTGAAATTTAAACTATGTGCTTCATCCAAATGATCCTTCTTAAGATCTAAAATTGATGGAACACGTAGTCATTTCATAAATCTCACAATCCCTTCTTCATTATCATTGGACTCTGAGGATTTCCCTCTTCTTATAGCTTCCACTTTCTTCGGAATTCCCACATTATCCATTTGAGCATTCCTTAACCTTTCCAAAATAAATGGTTGAGAAATCATATGTGAAAGGATTGATGATGTTCCCTTCATTATGATTTCCATGCCCATCTTCATAAAATATAAGAATATTGGATCCTTATCAATTCTCATCAGTGATTGAATCGTTAGGTCCTTTCTAAATAGAGCATCTATATCCATATTCTCTTTCTAAGGGTGGTAATGAATAAAGGTGTCATAGTCTTTGATCAGCTCAAACCATCTTCGTTGGTGCATTTTCAACTCTTTCTGTGTGAATATATACTTGAGGTTTTTATGGTCTGTATGTATTTCATACTTCTCCCCAAATAGTTAATTCCACCAAATTTTTAAAGTGAAGATCACTATAACAAACTCCAAATAATGTGTTGGATAATTATACTCATGAACATTAAATTTACATGAAGAATAGGTAATGACATTGTCATTTTGCATCAACACAAAGCCCATGCCCGTCATCAATGCATCACTGAATGCCACAAAAAGTTTTCCAATTGAGAATTAAGTGAGCATGGAAGTAGTGATTAGACCCATTTTAACTCCTTGAATCTTTCTTTTCATTCATCACTCCATGTAAACTTTTCTCCCTTCCGAGTTAGATTGGTAAGAGGGTTGGAAAATCGTGAGAAATTTATCACAAACCGTTGATAATATCCTGCTAAGCCCAAGAAGCTATGGATATCCGTTACCGATGTAGGCCTCATCCATCCCACTATTTCATCTATTTTGGAGTGATCCATAGATATCTCATTGCTTGGGATGATATGGACCAAGGATTAGATGTCCTTTAACTATAACTCACACTTGACATACATTACATAGAGCTTCTCCTTGCGCATGGTCTCCAGTATAGTTCTTATATGCTCCTCATGATCCTCCTTGGTTTTGGAGTATACCAAAATATCATCTATAAAGACTACCAATTTTTTTCGAGGTAATCTCTAATGAATCTATTCTTCATGTCTATGATGATTTTTGGATAATTAGTGAGTCCGAAGGGTATTACTATGAATTCATAGTGCCCGTATCTTGTACAAAAATCAGTCTTGGGGATATCTTCCATCATCACCCTTACATGATAATTTCCCGACCAAAAACCAACCTTAGAGAAGTATTGTGCTCTACGCAACTGATTGAACAAGTCATCGATTCATGTGATAGGATACTTTTTCTTTATCGTAATTATGTTAAGATCATGATAATCGATGTAAAGGCGCATTGACACATCATTCTTCTTGATAAAGGGGACTAGTGCACCCCCTTGTGAAGCACTTGGGCATGTAAACCCCTTATCCAGATTCTCCTGTAGTCATTTCCTTAGCTACTTAAGCTCTAAAATAGCCATTATATAGGGATTATTGAATATTTTCAATTCCCCATGTATATGATCAATTGAGAATTCAACATCTCTTCTAGGAGGAAGACCAGGCAGTTGCACGAGAAACACTTCAGTGAATTCCCTCACAATAGGCATGTCTTCAAGGATGGTTTCCTCCATAAACTAAATCATATGAGCCAAATATTCATGCTCATAGGGTATTAATATCAACACTTGAGATGATAGTGCTAAAGAAGATTCATCTACCTCCTTGCACTTGTACATAATCGATGGTCGATTCTCCACATGGAGAGTGGTTTCCCTCTCATAGAAATTTATGATTTCTCTATATAAGGAAATCCAATACATGACAGGAATTGTATCAAATTACACCAGAAAGAGTATTATGGGGTTCACCAATATGTTAAATCCATTGATTGTAATAGAGGAGGGGTTATATTCATGGGATGCAATGATTTCCCCATTTTCCGTACTCAACGAAATCTTCACTTCCATGATTTGTGGTGGTGCTAGGTTTGTTCTACTAAAAATTCGAGATATAAAAAATGTGTAGAACCATAATCAAAAAGCATATTCATTATTCTTGAATGAATAACTAGAATAAGTGTCACCACATCATTGTCGGGGTTCACTATAGTAGTAGTGATGGAAAAAGCTCATCCTTGCTACCTTGGTGTTTGTCGGTTGCCTCAGAAAACCCATGGCATAGGGAACTAATTTTCAAGATTCCTTGGTTCATGGAAATTGTATCAATGAACAATGCATTGTGGTTTGAAAAGAGCATTCCACTCCTTTGTTACAGCCGTAGGATTTTCTTGTCGACAGTTAATAGCAAGGTTCCCTTCTCTTCCACACCTAAAGCATTTCCTCATCCATTTCAGACAATTTATGGGGTTCTTCTTTCAACACATTTGGAATTTGTGGTGCTGGATCTTCATAGAACCATTGGATTTATTCATCGGACCACCATCCTTGAATTCCACCTTACCATTCTTACCCCCATGATACCCCTGAGATTCTCTGATCTTCATTTCGACATTGAGGGCACATCAGACAATTTCCTCATAGCTTTCGAAGTCACAGATCTCCAGCGCTATCCATATGTTATGTTTCAGCCCACTAAGGAGGTAGTTAACCTTGAATTAGATGGTAACAACAAAGACTATGTCATATTGTGCATGCCTTGTTATGTTTTCCTCGTACATTCCGACATATTTTTCATCTTTTTTATTGAGGGCAAGGAAGTCCTTTTCCATCATAAGTCGAAGGGTTTACGGAAAATATTTATAAAAAACCATCTTCAAGAAATAATTCCATTAAAATGCCAAGACCTCCTCCTGAGGCTTTATATTTTTTATCAATGTCCACCATTGATCAGTTCCACCCTCCATACGATAATCTACTAGAAGAACCTTCTATTGTTTAAAAAATTGAAGGATGGAGAAGATCCTTTCAATGGAGTTGATCAATATTTTAGGGATTAAGGGATCAGATGACCCATTAAAAGTAGGTGGCCTTTTCTATGAACGTCTTGATAGTGAATTTTTTTTTCTTAGGGGAGATTGAACGTTCCAATTGAGCCATGTTTCTATACAAATCTTGAGTTAATTAAGAGAGAAGCCTGACAATGTTCGCAATTCCCACTCCCATCGGATTGGGCATATCATTATCATAGTCATCACATTGATCTTCACATTGGTTTTTATCCCAAGTCCTATTATTACCAGCCATTGGCTAGAATAAAAGTAAATTTATGGATAACACATAAAGGGTAATATAAGGGAAAAACAGATGACATATAAATAACATTTATTTCCTCGACTTATGAATCCATAGGCTACAATCTATGCTATTTATGATCTACATTCAAACATATATTATTAAGGGTGTTTTTCTAATTCCCATAATAATGGTTCATACTAATCTTGTGAATTTACCATTGCATATCCTTAGAGAGTGTCAGAACCATGTGTGTAGTAAGCCCCGTTGTTGTGTACCAGGATATGCTATGTCAAGTCTGAAACTCTTTTTCGGGGTTTTCAGCCGTAGGTACATCTATTCCAGAGCATCCCCTACCTACTCGTATCTAGACAGGGATGTATTATCATGATAAATCACTTACTCAATACCATCCAAAAGTTAGGGATTTTTTATTATAATTTGTCTTGTCTCTAAGGATTCAATAGTGTTTTCTAAACCTAATCCCATAAATAACTAAACCTATACCTTGATACCAACTATGACAACCCTGCTCTTATTTTGTAATTAAACATGATTTTATACATAAACCTTACTTGATACCACTTAGAATAATGTGATATATAGTGTATTTGGGGATTAGGGTAATCAAATAACAACTTAAAACATGTAATACAACATCTTTATTCAAAACTTCATTTACATGACCACTACATTCCCTCGTACTTAGCATTGAATGGGATAATCTGAGGTCATGCATAAGATAAAGTTGATCTATAAAGACTAGTACGGGAATAAACATGGGATAACATGAGGGATAAAATAGATGTTAGACTATAGTAATATCAATGGATCACAAGAGAAACATGAACATAAAGGCATGATAAAGCATGATAATCATAACATGGAAATTTGGAACAACACATAACATTGAATTATAAAGAGCCAAGACTCATTACACTTGGAGCATGAGTAAACCCTCATTGAACATGAAGCAAGAGTAAACACTAATTGAACTTGTCTTATCAAGAGTCAACACCCATTGAAAATGAATCATGACACTATACTTTACCTCATGCATTGGATCCCTTTAGGGAGAACCATTTCTTAAACATTTTGTTTCATGATTAAGTGTGCCACATGGATCATATAACATGGAATCAATCAACATCATAAGTTATTCCACGATTAATTAATGTGTAATAAATAAATGAATGTACTATTCAACATGTGTATGTACATAATGGTTAATACCCTTGATAGAGACATGGGTATGGTATTCAATACAAAATATTCTAGTCTTGGAAAAACAAGGTGCAATTTCGGCAACATAACGACATGAAATAAAAACTCATAAAAAGTAGATGATAAGAGAGAAAGGGGTGTCTCATAATATTTAAATGGAATGTACAGTAATGTGGTCATATAGATTAATTTCCAAACAAACATAATGGAATTTAGACGCATACTACAAAATAATTTCATGGGAGAATATGAGGAGAGTGAAAACCCTCACAGAATTCCAGCATGGTAACGAGTGTACATTGGAGGCATTAATGAGAGGAAAGGGGTTTCCAATAATTGAAATATAAATAGGGATGTACAGGGGATATTTTAAATCATTCCCCAACATTTTTACTAGAATAGAAAGGGGCATGATAACTTAATGAAAATTGGACAAAAATGAGAAAGGAAGAAATCCCTTACTTAGAAGTGTGATACCAAAGGCTTGGGAGAGGATTGAGAGAGTATTCATGGGATATTGGGGAAACTTTGGAGGATTATAGAGATAGGAGGACAAGGGTTGGTCAAACTTCAAAGGATTTGACTGAAGAAAAAGTGAGAACATGGGTGGGTTTATATTGTAAAGGAGAGGAAATTCTTTATTATTTATGTTTGGGACACCTCAAATTAAAGTAATAAAAAGCACAAACCATACCATGTTTTTTTCCAATGGGGAGTGGAAAAAAATATTTTATATGGCCAATGGATGATATTATTAAAATAATATGGTTGGTTATGTAGAGGAGAGGCACACTCTCAAGGAAAATAATTTAAAAATACAAAATGTTTTTACAGGCCTTGAAGGGTCCACTAAATCTTTGTAAAATAATAAATCATACCCAAAATCTCATTATTTTAAAGTTAAAACATATATTGTATGAAAATAATTTTTATTGTATTTTATTACCTCACTATTGGGTCATTATGATGTCATAAAACAAATTATATATTTAAATGGTATTTAATTTTTACATAAAAATTTGTCTATCTCAGAAAATTATGAAAAATTAACCATACGATAATTTAGACTTCCTGATTTCAGACATAATATTCATTTTATCTAAATACTTTTCTATGTATTTGAATTATTAATTTTAATTTAAAAACCATCATTCACAAAAAATTCACGAGTTATGAACAAAAAAACATTCAAACCTTAACAAAAAAACAATTGCCTTCATAAAAATTGAACACTCATTTATATTTAACAAAAAGTAAATTATTAATATTTTATTAAATTATTATTTAATTCAAAAAATCCAATTATTCATCCAAATATATTTCTTAGTTGAATACTAATTAAAATGCTATTTGTTCTTTAAAAACTATTTACAAACTAATAATAATAAAATGAAGTTATTTTCATTATTATATACATAATAATATCGCACATAATCATAGTGATATGGTCTTGTTACATAACCCCTTATAACACATGTGTAAGACAGAAAGTTATAGTGTGTGATGGCGACAGACTCTTGGGGTGGATAAGATAACCTCACTCAGGTGGTAATCTATATTAACTTAAACGTTTCCTGTAAACGGTTCTGTTCTAGATTAATGTGTTCAATCTCGGATTGGTCTTGGTCAAGTGTGAAGTCCAATGATGCCACCTCCCTCTTGAGCTCCGTAAAATGGGCTTTGTATGGGTAAGACAACTATATAAGGCCATCGCTTCCTTTCTGAGTAAATTGGATTTGTTAAAACCCTATATTTATACTAATCAGGTGATCACTTTTCAATGGTTATATTGTCAATGGTCACAATTCATAACAGTATTTTAAAATAAAAAAACATAAAACAAATGAATTTCACATATTATATAACCATAATAAGTCGTTTAATTGGATTAAGAGGAATTTAAATTAATGAATGTTTGTGTCATTAGAGTAGATCCATTGTCGCTAGAGGATAATTTTATAGTGCATACAATGAGGTAGAGATAATAGGTTGTTGGTTTAATGATGATTAAGTTATAGGTAAAATATATAGTTTCTTTAATATTTAGCCTATATAGGATGAACTAGTATATTTTGATTCATGCATGTGATATAATTATATTTTAGTTATTTATATCTATTAATTTTTTATACTATCTATTTTTATACTGTGGCGATATATAATATAATAGGTTCATTTTGGATAAAGCCTCATATATTGGGGGTTTATTCTACTTAGTGTTACTTGCCATCCACTTTCTAATTTTAGGTGGGATTAGGGTGGAACTCATAGTATTCTGCTAGCCCGAAAGGGGCCCTAGTGTGCTTGGTCATGTAAAAATTAGATCTCAAACAACTAATGATATTATATTATTTAATAGGGGTCATTATTTTAGTAGGAACATATTTAGTAAAAGTAAATATTAAATGCATTGAAAAAAATTATCATAGGACAAAATATTTTTTGAAGATATAATAACCTCATCATATTTTTACATAACATTTTGAAAAATTTGGTATATAAAACAATAATATTGAATGAAACTCCTATGTAATATAAAAAACGAAATAAATTTTCATTAGAAAATAAAATTATATGTGTTAGAGTAATATATTCTAGTTTCCTCTAATGTCAATGTTTTTAAAAGAATTGAATCTAGAAAATAATGAAAATAATAAAATTTTGTACATATGTTTTCAATGGAATGAGATGAAAAATGAACTAAGGTACTTGAATTTCTGTTCATGTACTTAATATGGATATTTTTTAATTACATAGAGAGGATAGATTTTTTCTTTAAGGAATTTTCGTTATATGAAATTAATTTTATTAATAATGTTCTAGAAATGTGAATGGCATCAAAAAAAATTTATATGATACTATCATAGTGTTGAGTGTAGATGATTTGAAAATGTGATAGTGTTATTTTGGTTATATTTTGATAGTATATATGGCAAAAAGTTTTAATTTTATTAATAAATGTTAGTTGCAATTTCCAATAATATATTTTTAACTTAAATGTCATGGATAATTAAGCCTAAAATTAAATTTAGGAATGCAGGTTAATGTTTACATATGATGTAATTATCTTCAATATTTGAATGGTATTAAGAAACTACATGTAATGACTATATTATGTTCCCGTGTTTTAGAAATTAATTATTCGTTTTCAAATTTTATATTATACATATTATTTTTTTTACATTTGTTTTAAATATAAAATATTTAACAATCAAATTAATAATAAATTAATCTTGTAGTTTTAATTTAAATAATTGATAGTTATTCTAAAATAAATATATGTAGAAAATGGAATGTATCAATCTCTGATTATTTTTAGTTAAGGATGTGTATAATTATCCTATTTATATTATGACATCATGGAATATTTTGTTAGAAGAGACTTATTAGGATTAAATAATATTATACCTATGGTTTATGATTCATCATAGTCTATACCATTAAGGGGAAACAATTTAAGGATAAAATGTAATTTTTTAGGAATAAAGATTTTATTTTTTAGATATACAATATTGGGACTCGACATCCATCAAGAATAGAAAAATTAAAATTTCACACAAAATGTAATCTCTATTTTGTCATTAATTCTTATTCACAATAGATAAAATGGGAAGAGAAATTATACTTTTATCTCACAAACTTAAGGGTTTATTATGATTTAATAACACTTTTTTGACACAACATGAGCAATATAGAACCACTTCACTATGATAACCATGCCTTAAATGTAGAACTATATATCAATAAAAAATGAATAACAATGTGTACCATTCAACTATCTGTACTGTATTACAATAATAATCATTATCTTTTAGGAATATAACTCAAAAAGTATCCAAAAAAACACATTTTCCCATGGTGTATCCGTGAATTTATGTTAAACACCCATCAAATGTCTGGGAATCTCCCCTAATTCATTATGATCTACCATCTAATGGAAACTATGGTTGGAGAAGATATCAATATTTTATGGAATCACAAGAGAATTTGGTATGACTATTCAATCACTATATCATGGGGATTTCTTTATTATAATTCCCCTTAAGATACAATTGACTCACCTTCCATTAAATCATATTTTATTAGTTATGAATGTAGTTTGAAATTGGTTATAACTGTAAACCATTACTATTCTATCATGTGTTCTATTTAATGAAATTTAAATGATTGATTATGTGATTTATATTGAAATGTTAACTAATTAGTTTTTTTGGAGGACGAATGATATCTTATATCATACATTTATAAGATTACCAACACCAATACCAATGATAATGATATTCTATTAATACATTCATGAAATTACTAAGGAAATATATGTTTTGTCACATATGATATAAAATATAGGGTACATCTCCAACAATATCCCACATTCTCTAAAATCATATTAAATTCATTCCATTTCACCTTATATTTTATCATATAAAATAAATTATGAAACTATCTCCAGAACACCTTTTTTATAAATTATAAAACTATTTTTGGAGAGCTACCATTAATTTTAGTACTTATCCACTCATATGAAATACCTTGTGTACACCGATCCAAAAATCTTTTTGGCTAAACTCTAAAAAACATTCAAAGTATCTAATGTAGTGAAACACAATCCCTATTTATTCAACTATAAATATATAAGACATAGTTATTTCTAAGGTTGAAAACAATAAAAATTCATGAATAAATAAATTTAATCAAGGATATTCCTTTTGAAAAGAATCAGTTCAACCCCAGCATGAAATAGATACAATGTGATCTCAATTAGGACCATTTATATCTATACATATGTCCACTAGTTGTATCATATACACGTATGAATTTTAATAACATCCCATCATCCTAGACATTCAGTAACCATATGATACATAGTTTGTCAATCCCATATAGTCAAATCACGCATCATTGATTCTGTGAGTATATATTAACAAGATTGATGAATAAATCATGTGTTACTCATATTTTTGGATGAGAACATTAGTTTCCCCATTCATGATATTTAATCAAATCATATATAAAATATATGTATAATAATATTCATTCGTAGAAAATCACAATTGAGGTACCAAATGTCAGACACATCATATGAGAGCACAAATCCCATATTGTTTATGTTATAATATTTGAAATTATCAAAAACAAACACAACAATCGTATAATTAACTAAGATCAAGGATTTCGTAATAAATATATAAAATAAATGATTTTTATCATGTTAGTAATCCCACTAACCTCAGGTCTGGGTAAATCCAAATATGAATAATTCACCCCTGTTTTAACAATTAAATTTCATATTGAAATGAAAGAGGTATTTAATATGTTGTTTTTATAATAAAAACCCTATTGTGTGTGTCATAAGAATATTTTGGGTATTAAAACAATAATCCTAGCATGATAAACATCAAATTTCATCAAAAAAAAAATCAATAGCTAACAAAGACCAGGGATAACAAAAATTCATACTATGAGAAGTCAAATATAATTTCACATCATGATATATATATATATATACATGTGTGTGTGAATCCAGTAATAAATTACTATAATGTTAATATTTCAATTTCTATCGAATGATATATCTAATAACCTTAATGTTTTTTAAGAATTCATAATAAAAAAATAAATACGATCGTATCTAGTATATCACATATGATTTAATGTCGAATTTACCATATTTTTACTACATTTTTAGAGGGTTTTATTCTTATAATTTCTCTATAATATTCCCTCAACATTAATATGTGACCATATTATAAGATCTCTCCAAATAAACTCCATAGTGTGTAACATCTAGAAGAATTAATTTTTATTAATGGTATGAAATATGAATTATGTTCTATAAAGACCCCAACCATAGTACATCAGATTTAGTATTTAATTTATTACATTGGTACTAGATATAAGATATAACATCCCAAAGGACTAAATAATTTAGTAGTATTGTAAAACTAGGCATATACATGAATTTAACATTACATTTGAAAAAATAATACACAACATAGTGTTTCCATTGAGAACACCACTATCACTTTAGCATAATCCTATTTATCAATAATAATAAATTTCTTTTCATCCTATGTAAAGGAGACATATTAATGTGGTGAGCATAGATTCACAATAATGATGTATTTATAATTTAATATATTATGAATACTCGAGGAATAATCAATATGGAATGGTAAATATTTGAAAAAAAATCAATTTATTCAATAACAAGAGAATTAATAATAATATGGTATGAATAAATGTTGATAAAATAATTCCATATAACAAATTACAAACCTTGAAATTCTTCCATGGATATCATAAATAATAAAAATCCATGTTTAAATTATTTTATAATATCATAGTGATGTAATTAATAATTATCAATATCATAAACATAATTTCACGGCCTCATACCACGAAATCATAAATAAATTGGTAATGCATCGACTAAATACCCTTCATCCTCCAATGGCCCAAAATCTGTCAATTTTTATATATTTTTGATAATCCACCTTTCATGGGGTGATGTGGATCCCTTACAAGGCCCGCAGGTATGAGTATTACATGGCCCAAAGGCATTAGAGTAATTCATTTCCCAATAGTTTAAATGGAATTAACATAATCAATGTAAACATTAAAATTAAAAAAATCATGTGAATTATTCATAATTCCCTTAATCAGTAATCAATATTAGAAACCATCGAGTTGTATATAGAGAATTGTATCAAAATAGTGCATCCTTATTGAATCTAATCATAAGAAATCAAATGAAATAATAAAAATGATATCATTACAACATATACCCCATGGAAAAAAAGTAAAATAATTTTTTTTCCATTGATTAATTGAAATACCATAAAATGTTATTAAAATAATTCTTCAGAAAAATACACTTTTCACATTGAAAATAACTTTTAAAAACATAATTATTCAATTATATTGGTAAAATATTTTCTTTTAAAATAAAAATTGAAACCTTTAACGTTAGATTAAAATAAATAAGAGTTCATGATGTTGAGAAATTTCATTCATGATAAGTAAGTTAATGTAAATATTCTTTTAACACTTTTGAAAAATGGTAAAAAGTAATTCATTTAAAATACAATAAAAAGATTGATACTAATAAATTCATTAAAAATTAAAATATTTGTAAAATTTAATTTAAAATATAATTATCTATTATTATTGACATTTTTGAAAACATTTTAAGAAAACATGGACATGAAAGAGAAAGGATTTTAACCGAAGAGAAAAATTAAAACGTATTTCCTTAAAATTATTCTTTTTGTCTCTTGAGTTCATAAAGAGAAGAAATTGAACAGAAAAAAATTAATATTTTCATATAATAATATTAGAACATAATATATTTTGATTATGGTAGAAATATCAAATAAATAACCTATTATAAATTTTAATAGAAATAATCCCAAATATTAATGGGATTTTAAAACAAACCCATATGAATTTGGAAACAATTGAAACGTATGACCTGTAAAATAACTAAATCCATCTATATATGAATATCATATAATTTTGTTGAGAATAATAATAAAATAAATTAATTTTTGAATATACAGTACAAAAAATAAATAATTATTTAATATGACATGTATCCTATAGAAATAAAAGTGTGCTTAAAATCCCTTACCTCAGGATCGAAGTAATTTTTTATTTTCGAATGTCCTGTATAATAAATATTTATTTATTTTAAATATATTATAGAAATATTAAAAAATATATAATATAATATATTACCCACTTATAATTATTATCATCCGGTTATAACGAATAGTTTATTAAAATTATTATTCTTTGTGATAACTGCTTTGTTTTTCATGTTTGTTATCATTTAGATGTTTTGGTCCTTGTAAATTGATCATAGATGCATCAAATCCCTAATTTTAACCATGAAATATATATAATATATCTTCATTATTTCATTTTTTTATAATTTTCAACTAAATTTAGATATAGAAAAATGAGTTACACCATTCATATATATATTGAGCCATATGTATGCATGATAGATGTTTCCTCTTATAGAAGGATGAGAATAATGAAATTTAAAGAGTAATAAACCATTATAGAATATTTTTTATACCATATATACCATATATAATTATTAAATTTATTATTATTATTATCCATGAAAAAATAAAATCCAAAAAGTATCACATTGCTATGAGGGTGTGATAATCCATACGCTCATAGAAGTGATGTTTTCATTTAACAATGGGTGGGAAGGTAAGAAGTTATATTAGATATCATAATTATAGATTTATATTATGTAATACATATCATATCTAAACATTGAACCCATTATTATGTCCATCCATGAGATATAATGATAAAAAAATCATTGGTTAGAAATGAAATTGACTGATGTACACATCGTCGACAGTTTCACTTCACATTTGAAAGAATAGGGGTTATATATAGGTTATTACATTATCATAATATCCTATTATTATTTGGAAGATGATAATTTTATTATTTTATCATAGTTTTAGAATATTTTCTGGGATTAGAGGAATAAATAAAATAAATAAGTATAGTTACATCTTCTTCATAAAACATTGTCAAGATTATACCTAAATCATAATTATAATGTTTTTATGACAAATAAAGTTTATCTACATCATATATATGGATTTATTAAATTTATATATTTGGTTATTTTCTATACCAATGGTTTTTGGATGTTTGAAGAGGAGAGTAGATGGGGTTCCCTTTTAGATGACTTAAGGTAAAAATATTTCTATATAATTATAATTAGACATGCTTTTTTGTCATTTTAAATGATACCTTCTTATTTTCACCCACTAGTAAACCTGTTTTATCCTTAAAAATAGAAAACAATTTTTATTGTTTTTATTTTACATTATGATAAAAATTAATTTAAAATTATTATTTATTATTAAATATTATGATTATTCATATGGTATCCATTATACCAAATATAATTCAAATAATTTTAAGAATTTAATTTAAAATTAAACCCATTGACATGATGATAAATAGGTATTCCCATGTAAATGTTTATTAATGTATAAAATAATTTATATCAAAGTATAATATATATAGTTTATTAAAATGAAATAAATTGGATTATTTATAATATTATAAATATTATTATAAATTTATAGATTTATTAAAATAAATTTGAACTTTTAAATTCTTAAAAAAAATTCGTTTTCAATAAAAAGATGTATTTTCCACTCTTCAAAAAATCAATTGATTTTTATTATAAGTTTTTATAAAATGCACCAAAATAAAGTTTTGAAGTGGTTATTTTAAAGAAGAAAGTTATTTTTTGAACAAAAATAATCTTAAATTTGAAATAAAATATATTAATAGGAATGTTGAAAATACTATGAAACTTCTAGTTAACAAAAATATAGTTTTTTAGAAGTACATTTATTTTTATATTTATATTTTATTTATAATAAATTGATAACAAATATATGTGTTTTATTAATTTGTAGACCATATATTTTTTATAATTTATTTATTCTTATTCATATATTTCAATTTAATGGCTATCTTATAACTGTATACATTTTATAATGGTTTTAGAAGAATGGTTGTGTGTACCACCAGTTATCAGAGAGATTAAATTTATATAAAATTAATATATTTTAAAGTCTCAATGTGTTAAATTATAACCTGATTAAGAAAATTTAATCCTCTAAATTTCTAAAATATCACCACATGAATTGATTTTTTTAGTTCTTCATCATATATTCTTCTTAATAAGATTTAAAAGCATTATGAATGTCATCAATAAAACGACATTTCCTGGTTTCAAAGTAAAAAAATTAGTGGGATCGGAAAATGTTGACATGGTGGAGACAAGTATTTTTCAAGGATAAATATAGAGTGATATAAAATTTTGATTGGGTAATGTTCACCACAATAAATCCATAAATATATTATGGAAATGAAGGTAATAGGAGAAAATATTCTTTTCATACTATTTTTTAAAAAGATGATGGATTATTTTATTATCATGACAGATAACACTAGAAAATATATATAAGTTCATAATTAAATTTTGATCCTTTTTGTGCTTGGATTTGTAAAGACCCAGAAATCTCATGGATTTTTTTTAATACAAGGGAATTTTCCGAGTCCGCGAATTTTGACAGCGTAAGATTCTGAGCCCCGGTGTGCCCAGAATCAATTTCTGGTGATTTATAAAGGTATGTTCAGTAAAATCATGAGTGGTATTTTTTATCTTTTGTATCGGTGTTCAGAATTAAAATCTAAGGGAACCGTTGAACTTGAAACATAGTATTCACTTGTTGAGACTTTCCCCTCGATGGAAGTTGATCGAGAATAAAAGTTAGTTTTTGGGTTTTTTTTTTTAAAAAAAAAGTGAACTACACTTTATTTTATTTGAGCCTCCATGTGAGTGTTGGTTGTTAAAACCACCTCATGGGAGTTGGAGGTGGCACCCCCACACCTTAACCTCACATGAGATGTCATGGTGGTGGTGCCCACCCAAACATAACCTACTGCGAGACGTTACGATGTGGGGACCACACGGGGCTAAACCCCCTATTGATGGGGGAGAGTAAAACCTCTTAACTCTACCTCATTGATGGGGGAGAGCTGCTTCCCCTCCCCTAATTAATTGTTTGTGCCAAATCTCATTGATTAATTAAGGGGAGCCATGTAATTAATTATCCTTTTTTGAATTTTGTGATAATATCTAAAATAATATATCTATTATTATTTTTGGGTTGTCATTGTTCATTACGGTGGAAACCTTGGGTGTTTTTAGGAGATAATTATTGGTAGAAGTCCTTAATGAAGAACTATCGCCAACGAAGAATTAATAACATCAATAGTCCCCTTCGATCTTCTTCCTCAGAAACCTACCAATGTGGAACCGCTTCCACAACCGTCATGTGAATTTGGAAGTGGAAGATTGTGGTAGAAACGACGAATGACAACTTTTTTTTATTCCCACAACTTCACCAGCATTGAATGATGATTAATGGTAGGGGGTTTATTACATGTTGATGTTATTCCTTTTCTATCTTCTTCAATAGTTGGAAAGTAATTATATGCAGGTGAGTTATTGTATATCTTATTTTCTTGATGAGCCAATTGATACCACCCTAAACACAGAGGGTGCGGGCCAAACCAACATGGCCTAACCCCTCCATAGTTCTTGTTTGATACGATCATTGGCATTTAAACGAAGTAACGAGATGGTGAAGGCATCGATTACAATGGTCATTCATTCTGTGGCCTCTACAACCCAGCCTCCCTCGCAGCGCTCTGGCCGAACCGGCCCTGACCGCACTGGCCTCCGCGTGTCCTATGCACACGACTGCACCCCTTCCTAGCCACCGGCCCGCCTGGCCGCGCCCTACCCAACGCCATCCGGGCCACCTGCCGGCCAACCCAGCGCCCTTCTAGACACCTAATGGCTGCCTTTTGGCCTACCTTGTGCCATCCCAGCCGCACTGTTGGCTAGGCCAAGCCGCCACCCGACCTTCCTGGCCGCCCCACCGGCCAACCCAAGCCGCATCCCTGTTCCCAGCCGAACTGGCCGAGCCGCATTGGCCTCCCAAGATGGATCGCAGACTCCCTCACGGTGTCGCTGGCCAAACTGGCCCAGCCTCCCAGGCTGAGCCACCCAAACCACGCATCTTGAGGTGTTGGCTAAACTGAACCGGCTGCTCCCTCTAGGCCGAGCCACGCCCCTCGCGGCGACCTTCGGGCCGAACTACCCACACGGCCTGGAGGACGGGGCCCAGTGGGAAGGGCCAAACCTAAATAGCTTGCCTGCCCAATGGGCTGGGCTATACCCTACAGGTATGACTAGGTAGACCCAGACCGAATCATCCCAAACTAAGACCAGACAAGTCGGTCCGTCCGGGTTGGACCAAACCTAGGCCCACTACCAAAATTTACTTTCTTTGGACACTTCATTGGCACTAGACGACTGTTTGATGAAATATTAGCGGCACTGGTTTTCTAGGAGCATGACAGTCCCTTTGATTATACTATACTAGAGTTCGGAGTAATGTTGAGATACGGTCAAGTTGGTTCGTACATGAATCCAACCCGGCCCCCATTACTAAAATGCATATAACTCAAAGATCGGGCATCCGATTGGCATGTTGTCTATTGCATTGATACCCCTATGATGAGTCAAACATTTGAGATACTTCTACATGGGACTTCGTAATAGTTGGAGTATCGACCACTAACTTGTCGAGCTGACCTTCCAGAGACAATCATGCATTTGTGCGGGAACCTAGTAGCTGGCTAAGACTTGACAACTACTGATCGAGCGACTTGGAGTGACTCGTATGGCCCAGTGGGAGTGCCTAATTTTGGAGGCAGACCCACGTTGGAGGAGCACCTGGTTGTGGCAGCAGACCAGCAGTACTCGACAAGAGGAGTACCTCTACAGGCTATGAGGTGGAGTCCTGGTTGTGGCGGTAGACCTATGGTGTGGAGCTCCCAAATGTGACGGAGCAGACCCACGGTACTTGACATAAGGATTACCTCACCAGTCCAAGGTTAGTGGGAAGCTCCTAGTTGTGGTGGAAGACCCACTCTACTCGATAGAGGAGGATTTCTCCAGTATCAGAGGGTTTGAAATGTTACTACCCCTATAATCAAAATCATTGTTGAGCTGAGTCAGTGTCTTTTGTGACTATCTCATAATTGAGATGGATTACTTGATTAATTAGGTATATGTATGGGAATATAACTATGTATGGATATATGTTGAATTAATACTTTGTGGTTTATCTTTGTGGTATTTTCTGAGACCTTGAGGGTTTTGGGGTCCCTACTGAGTATTTTTATACTCACCCCTGCACGAGATATGCATGCACCTAGTTGTGTTGGATGTAGACGATGTAATGAACTAACCGAGGCTGAGTATACCATGAATGGACAGTACCTGGAGGTGGAACACACAGCGTGACAGAACACGGAAGAGACAGACAGACATATAGTGATGTGGAGGCTATCTGTACCTACCCTTCATATAGGAATATCACAGGACAATTCAACATATGTTTTTCATTTCATTAGTTGTACTTGTACATTCCATTTCCTTGTACTTTATAGTTGGTCTTGTATTTCCGGACCCTTTTACATTACAACACTCTTCTATACACAATTATACATAGTGTTTTCATTTCAACTTTTACACTGTCTGTGCATGCTTATAGTTTATAAAGGCAACGAGTTCCCAGCTTAGGGATTTATGCCTTTGGTGCTAGTCGCCATCCCCTAGAATATGGAAGGTGGGATTGGGGAAGTCAGGGCATAGGTCTCAAGGATGGGTCATGACAAAACGGTACCAGAGGAGTTGGTTCTACTGTAGAACATAGGACTCTGATATTTCTTCTCTGTAAAGAAATATTATTAAGGGTACATAGTGTTGTTTTCAGTTTAGGGAGTCCATTGATTGTGCGACGACTTATGTATTCATACACTAGGATCCCGAAAACTGATTTCTGACTTAGTGCATGAAACCATTGATTGCAAGTGTGTTTTCAAAAGTTTTTCTTTAATTCATCTCAACCATGTCATCTCACTAGGAATAATCTTTTGACCGTGTCACATCTGTTTCTTTCAGGATGCATCCCTACAGAAGACCAGTTAGATCCCCAATACTTGTTTGGGTAGATAGCCCATGTAAGAACCCGTTTTTTTCTATAAAAGACTTTCGAATATTCGTAATGTTATTCCAGAGCAGTGCCTTTAGACAATGTGCGATTCCAAGCCCTGGTGTGGTCGGAATTAAATTTTCAGTGCGTTCACCCTGGGCACACCAAATAATGCGATAAATCCTAAACTGTAATTCGTATCCTAAATTCGAGAGTATGGATTGGTCCAAAATGGGGGGTTTACCCCAGGAACAACAAAAAGCATGTCGATGTGGGATGTTGGGACCCCTCTCTTGTTAACATAACGTTAAATAGATAATTAAAATAATTAATTTATTCTTTTAATGTTTAAACTCACGTATCCCTTAAACAGAGTCTCAAATTGGAAAACTAAGGGCACTGTTGAGTCTGGAGTGAGCCGTTTAATCTAAGAGGGGTGTAACTTTCGCGGGCATGGGTCTTCTCTGAAAAATGCAACCAGGGGCATTTTCGAAATATAGAGGCCTCGGTCGTTGAGTTCTATATCACTTGAGCAAGTCCTCAGATTAACATTACAAGACCTATGTTGTGCTCAAGTGGTGGTGTTTACCCTAGGGGAGGCTTAACCTCGACCCCATAGTGATTTTTGGATGTGGGTTAAATTAGTGGTTTAAATTAATGTAATTTCTGATTAAATTTTCATTATTTAAATGTAACCCCCTTGTCTCTTCCCCTTGGTTATTCCACTAGAAAATACTCAAAATCATGGAGACCTCCAACTTCCTCAAGCTCACGCCCTCCACATCCACTCCAAGGTGTTGTGGCTTCTGGCGAATCATCAAAAAGCGTTGTGCTATGCCCAAGAGGTTGGATTGCGTGTTTTTGTTTTATTTTCCTACACCAACATTGAATTCATAAATATGCATCGAATTGAAATCAATGGTCGAGTGAAGCCCATGGATGAATAGTACCTATTCTATGCTTCTTGACACATGTTTAGGATTGAAAATCGGAGTTCCGAGGCAAATGCATTCATCCGATAAAGGTACATGGGTGTTTGTGTTTTCTGGAAGTTATGGCCGGTCCGTCAGGTGGTCCAGTGAGATCCCAGGTGGCGGGCCGGCTTCCTCGATGGCGAGTGGCGGTCGGCGATGACTTCCGAGGGGTAGTCAGATGCAGGCTGTCTGGGAGAGGCGTTGTTGGACAAGCGAGCGGGCGGCCTGCATGCGGGGGTGAGCTGGGGGCGACAGCGAGCGGGCGCCAGTGGGGCGCGACGATGCGGAAGACCGGGGTTAGCGACCCTGGCCGGCGGACAGCGGACCCACCTTTGAAGGTCCCTGCGTGGAAGGAAGACCGACCTCTGTGCTGGTCCATTTCAGTGGGATGTGGTCCGCGCTGGTGAAAAGCATGTCATGGTGGCTCAGCCAGCTGAGCTGCAGGCCGGCTGGCTAGGGCCGGTCCAGTGGGTGTGGACAGGCCGGACCGGTCCGGACCTCCCCCTCTTGCATCCGATGATGTTTAAAACAACAATAACATTTAAACTGTGAGTTAGAATTGCGTGTCGTCTGTGGAAATGTAATCCATGGACTGATACAAAGATATTGAGTCAATTTTGAGAGTTTATAATTTCCAATACAGGGGCTCGGCGACACAAAGCGTCTGTTAAATACTACTTAGCGCACTGTCGAGATTTTGTTTTGGGTGGCACGGATGTATACGAAGTCCATTTTGAGAACTGTCAGCAGCGTCGTGTCCTTGGTGTCAAGAGGAATATTGACAAGGGGTCTTCAGGGGTTGAATCCGGAGATGAGGCATGGGCCCCATGCCCCGTCTTTTAAGTTGTGAGCAGCATTTAGAAACTTTCTCATCAGATGTCAGTTCGGGGCGTGCGAGCAGTCGTTTTTGGGTGTTTTTCCAAGGGCATTTCAATGGCGTAATCTGACAGCCTTAATTATACATGATGGTGCGGCCCCCACGAGGGATGTTTTGTGAGTTTGCGGTGATTTCTATCTTTTTCTCTGGGTGTCCGTTTCGAACAAATGGATAGTCAATCTTGTGTACTTTTTCAAGAGGATCACAATGTTGTGATCTGTTCATTGCTCTTTGGGACCGAGATGCGGGTCCCATGAAGCACCGATCATTTTTGGAACGACGAGATGCATATTTTTCTTTGTATATCCATTTCACTCAAGTGAGTATTCAATTTGATGTGTTTTCCTGAGGGGATCACAATTGTGTGATGTACCCGACTATTTTTGTGGCTGAGGCTCCAGACCACGGGACGTCGTTTGGTCGTAAAATAGTGTTGAACAACATTTACATCGGATGTTTGTTGGAGGTGATTAAATAGGTGTTCTCTCATGTTTTTATCTGAGGATTACAATGGTATGATCCGTTTGGATGTGCAGAGTCTCTTTCATGATCTTATTAAATGTGGAAGCATGAAAGGTGTACAGGTGGTTGTTCTTCCTGCAGTGTTTTTTGGGAACCCTTGTTGTGTGATCACGCTCACTCCTGTGAGAGTAAAGTTAGAGTTTAAAGAGATGTGGTTGGCCGTGATAGGGCCGTGGAAAAAGCAGGTTGGTGAAACTGTGTTTTCGCCCTTCACGTTGACTTTGGGTTCCGTGTGCACAATATGCCTTGGGGTGGAAATGTGGCATACTCTAGGAGTATACGAGAATTTTGGAGGTATATGTTTTAGTTTTTTCTTGAGAACGTTTGTGCGCTTGGTTTGGAGGTGAGTTTGGGCCACATGTCATGTGGGCCCCAAGTGTGTGTTGTGTTCTACTTTACATACCTTTGACCTATCGTGACGTCGTGGGTCCTCCTATTCTCGATGGTTTGACTAGAAAAGTTGTTTTGGTTCCATTGTTCTTTCAGCTTAGGGGGGTTTACTACTGTGTACCTTTCAATGAACTGCGACATCGTTTATTGCTACATGCATACATACAGTGTGGGTGTGCTCCTACTTTCTAGAGTGAGTTTTCTTGGTCTTCTTCGATAGCAGACTCAGCGGATTGGATCATGTATCACCCCAAGATTCCTGAAGAGATCCTAGCATCCCTTCGTGTTCCTTGGAAGTGTTCTTTGGGTATCAGTGTGACCAACAGATTACGCGGGCACCAATCCTCTACCAAGTAGGTTGTTACCAGTAGGGTACAGAACCTCTAGTGAGCCCTAGGTGTAGACTCTATAGTTGTGTATCGAGATCATACCTTCCTTCCACGATCTATCTTTTCATGTTTCCCACTGTATTTTCTAGTTAACATTGGTGTACCATCCAGTAGGGATGGCTAGTGAGGTACCATCCAGCAGGGTTGGCCAGTGAGGTATCATCCTGTAGGGATGGCCAGTGCGGTACCATCCTGAAGGGATGGCCAAAGTAGATATGGGACTCCCTCCAGGGGATTACCCTTTTGCGGGGATGGGTAGTGGGAACCCGTCGACATTGATAAGACATATCAATTGTGTGGTAGTGACAATGTGTGGCTTGACATCCCCCCCAGAACTCTCAAGAACAAGGGGTGATTTCCCAAAGAGATGCATCCTTGTGATGCAACCTAAAACTGTGCGGGTGAGTCAGTGCCACCAAAAGCAGATAGTGTCAAGGTGTTGTGATTTGATCCCCTTGACTTTAGTTTAGGGTAAAATGTACATATACTGGGCATAGATGGTCTTTACATCTGGGACTATTGGGTACACCCTTTCTCCTGTAAGGTTGAGCTGATACTCTACTGTACACTTTAATAAAATCTCGGTTGTACTCTTCTTCTTTTCCCTGTTCAATCTACTTATCACCTATTCAGTACATAATTTGTTGCTCCCTCGAGCCTTCGGGGAATCCTACTATGTATTTTTATACTCACCCCTGCTTGGGTATTTCCAGCACTTGGTGTGACCTTGTAGAAGACAAACAGGTTAGTCGTGACATTAGTCAATCTTAGGAGTTCGGGAGCTTGGACTGTTTGTAGTGGTGGTATTCGGGTTCTAGGTGTGGGACTCACCGAATTATTCACTTTTTTTACATGTTTCCAGGTTGTGGAACTTTTTTGGTTGGCTATGTGTTTTTTCATTTTTCTTTTTAGTTTACCTTCATCTTTTAATTTGTACTCTTTAGAGGTCAACGCACTTTTTTGGTTATTTATAGTTGTTCGTACATTACTTTTCCTTTTACTCTACACTTATGCATTTAGTGGGGTGGATGTGTCCGTATAGGCACACAGGAAAAGGCCTCCCTATGTATTTTAGCCTTCGGCTCTTGTCACCAGCCCCTGGCCTGTAGAGGCAGGCTTGGGGTAGTTGCAGCTCGAGCCCGAGTAGGTTCGGGTCGTGACAAAGTGGTATCAAAGGTGGTTCATTCCATGAGATGTTGTTCAGAAATCCCTAAAAATTAATTCGATGGGATCTAGGGAAACAGTGTTAACGTGTCTTGAGAGCAGATCTCAGGCCATGGAGTCTAGTGATGGTGCAGTAGCTGACGTATCAATTTACTAGGACCCTGATAACCCGCATGTCGAATCGACATGCAGAGACAATCATTTCAGGGAAATTGGTTTGTGCATCACATTAGATTGAGTCTTGAATTTCCTTCTTGAGTCGGCTCCCCATTGTTGTTACTGTTATATACATATATGCTCATCTAACTGCGACACTCCTTTATAACTTTCAGGATGTCTCCACAAAGACAGCTATCTGGGATACTAGCGTTGGTTCATGAAGATGACCCTGTGAGCTACGGGGCCTCAGTCCAGGACCCATCATGTGAGTCACATTCTTCGGGTGGTCAAGTAGTAGCACCCCCACCTGGTGAGAAGCAGATAGCTTCAGTAGAGAAGAATGAGCTTGAGCGCTGGTTGAGCATGCTCCCTGAGTTCCAGCGACAGAGACCATTGAGGTTCAGTGGTGAGATAGACCCAGAGGCAGTAAGGGTTTGTCTAGAGACAGTGGTTTGCCTCTTCAGGCATTGTGCAGATGCCAGCAAGTCTTATGGTGGCTTTGTCCACCAGCCTTTTCCATGGAGTAGCTAGGCGTTGGTGGAGTCTAGTGACTCAGTTTCTTGATGAGGCATCTCTTTTGTGGAACAACTTTCAGCTGTCGTTTTGTGAGTAGTTTTACCCCTCCTTCTTATGATACTTTTAGATCTAGGAGCTCCTGCAATTTCGGCAGGGAGGGTTGATGGTGACTGAGTACGCGACTAGGTTCGCGGACCGTGCACATTTTTACCCGAACATGGTCCATGATGGAAACTTTTGAGCACGGAAGTTCGAGTAGGATCTTCATAGAGAGATTAATGATATCATAGTACACTTGGGAATTTCCACATATGTCAGGGTTCTATAGTAGGCATTGGTGACAGAGAGATTCATGTCACGCTCTACAGTTGGTGGTGGCATCATGCTCAACAGAGTCGAGACGTCTGTCGCAGCTAGCAGGCGTCGGGTGATAGAACCTCGACGTAGGTGGATTTCCGATAACTGGACTCAGGGGAATGGTCATACACCATGGTGGTGACGGACGACACCAGTGCAGCCCAGATAGAGTTGGTGTTATACTTGTGATGGGTGAGGTCACCTGGCACGAGACAGCCTGACCAGGCGCGCTGAGAATATCGGGCTGGCAGCAAGTGAATCAACATGACAGAGGCAGTGCCGTGATAGGTGCAGTGGATTGATAGAAGGTGCTATTAGAGGAGCGAGAGGCGCTAGCAGTGGGGGATGACCATACCATGTCTTCCCATCAACACCAGGCAATCCATGTTAGGCTCTGGGAGCTGACAGTTGGGACCACAGACAACCGAGATCTTTGGATGTCTACGATCCTGCATATCATGAGGTGATAATAGATACGCTCTATGCTCTTCTACTTTTTGCAAGTAGAATTGTTAGACCCTGTGTGTGAAATTATTTTCTCCCTACTACTTACTTGAGGTGTTACCAGGGTGACACAGGGTATTGGTGTATCCCTGTGTCAGTAGAGTAGAAGTCGTGGAACCTTTTCATTAGTCGATGGTGTCTAATACTTAGCTCTTCAAGCATGTAAGAGAGTTTTGTTCATGGGACATCGACTGTGAAACCTGGTGTGATAAGATATCCTTGGTTGTTTCACCATATGAATATAATGAAGGAGAGAATAATTGGGCATTATCCTTGGTCCAAATGGTGATTAGAGTCACAGCGTGCGACATAGGAGTTTGTTCGGGGAAGTGATTTACCCCTGAGGTCCATCAGGCCATTTGAGACCTTACGGAGGGATAACGAGGTTCTCTACCGCATTGCCATAAACCCAATGTCTGGAGTGGGTGCACTAAGTCTCCCACATGGATTACAAGACGTGATGTGTGCGTGCTCCCATGCACATAATCGGCAAGGGCAGACCTCGCATGAAAAGATCAAATCCATTGGTTTGTGTGCGGTGACGCGAGATTGTGTAAGAGTTCCTCTGTGTATGGGAGAGCCAGGTCTGGGCTTAGTACCCTAAGTTGTTCCATGAGTTTTCTTTTTAGGGAAGAAATGCTTGAATGATGAAATCATTTAAGAACCAAATTTTAGTTATAAAACAATTTGAATTATTCTTGTTGTTATTCCAGATAAGCGCCTTCAGACAGCGTGCGATTCCGAGCCCCAGTGTGGCAGGAATATAATTTTCAGTGCCTTCACACAGGGAATGCCAAATAAATTGGATAACTCCTAAATGATAAATTCGATCCTAAATATGAGATTACTAATGGGTACAAAATGGGTTGTTTACCCCCGGAACAGCATAAAGCATGTCAGCATGGGACGTTCAGACCCCTCACTCATTAATGGAACATTAAATAGATAATTAAAAAAATTAATTTATTTTTTTAATTGTTAAACTCATGTATCTCTTAAAAGTTGGCTCAGATTGGTAAACCGAGGGCACTGTTGAGTCTGAAGCATTCCATTTACCCTAGGAGGGGTGTAACTTTCGCGGTCGTGGGTCTTCTATGAAAAATGCCACCAGGGGTGTTTTTGTAATTTACCATCCCCGGTCGTTGAGTTCTATAACTTTTGAGCGAGGCCTCGGATTAAAGTTCCTAGACTACCGTTGTGCTCGATAGATGGTTTTTAACTTAGGGGAGGCTTATCCTTGAACCCTTCGAGAGTTTCAGATATGGGTTAAATTTGGGGTTAAAAATAATTAAAATTATTATTAATTTTTGTTTATTTAAACCTAACCACCATCTATGTTCCCCTTTGTTCTACCTATGGAGAATGCTATCAACCAAGGAGACCTCCACCTTCCTCAAGGTCAATACCTCCACCTCCACTCCAAGGTGTTGTAGATTCTTGTGGATCATCATGAAGCGTCGGGCTACGCCCAAGAGGTAGGATTGTGCATTTTTTTTATTTTCCCACACCTCCTTTGAATTCATAAATATGTGTCGAATTGTCGTCGAATGGTCGAGCGAATCCCATGGTTGTGTAGTACTTGTCTAAGATTCCTGTCACATGTTTTGGATTGAAAAGCTTAGTTCTGAGGGGAACGCAGTTGTCTGACGTAGATCTATGGGTTTTGGTGTTTTTCGGTGGTTCTGGCCGATCCGGCAGGCGGTCCGGGGCGCTCCCTGGTGGCGAGTTGACTTCCTCGAGGGAAAGAGGCGGTCGGCGGCGACATCAGTGGGGCGGTCGGCTACGGGCTGTCCGGGTGAGGCGGTGTTGGCCGGACAAGCGGGTGGCCTGTGTGTGGGGGAAGTTTGGGGATGATAGCGAGCGGGCGCCAGCAGGGTGCGATGACGAGGATGATCAAGGTCAGCGACCCCGGCCAGTAGTCATCGGACCCACCTTTGCGGGTCCCCATGTGGAAGGAAGACCGGCCTCCGGGCTGGTCCAGTTCATTGGACTGTGGTCCGCACGGGCGATCTGGGGGCCGTGGAGGCTCAGCCGACTATGCCACAGGCCAACCGTCTTGGGCCGGTCCATGGGGTGTGAACTGGTTGGACCGGTACGAACCACCACCTCTTGCTTCCGGTGACATTGAAAACACCCGTAACTTTTAAACCATGGGATAAAATTACATGCTGTTTGTGGAAACATAATCCTTGGATCGAGGTAGATATTTTGAGACAGTTTAGGAATTTATAATTTCTGTGACGGGGGATCGATGACGCAAAGTGTCCACTAAATTATACTTAGCACAGGGTAGAGATTTTGTTTTGGATTGTGCAGATGCATCCAGTGTCCGTTTTGAGCACCTTTAGCGGTGTTGTGTCCTCGGCGTCAAGACAAAGATTGCCAATGGGTTTTGGGGAGTTGATGCCAGAGTTGAGGCACAAGCCCCATGGCCCGTCTTTTAAGCTGCGAGCAGTGTTTAGCAAATTTCTCCTCGGATGTCCATTTGGGGCATGCGAGTAGTTGTTTTTGGGTGTTTTTGTAATTTAATTACAATGGCACAATATGTCCACATTATTTCCACACGATGGTGCGACCCCACGTGGGCCGTTTTGGGGGTTGGCAGTTATTTCTATCTTTATCACCAGGTTTCTGTTTCGGACAAGTGGATAGTCATTCTTGTGTACTTTTTCGAGAGGATCACATTAGTGTGATCCGTTCGTTGCGCTTTGAGACTGATATGCAGGTCCCACGAAGCATTTCTTATGTGCGTTATGACAAGATGCATCTTTTTCTACGGATATCCATTGCACACAAGTGATCAATCATTTTGACATGTTTTCGTGAGGGGATCGCAATGGTGCGATGAACCTAACCATTTTTGGGGACGAGGATCGGGATGACGAGATATCGTTCGGGTGTAAAGTTGTGTTGAATGAATTCTATGTCAGATGTCTGTTGGGGGCGAGTAAATAGTCATTCTTGCAAGTTTTTCCTTGAGTATTGCAATGGTATGATCTGTTTGGATGTGAGGAGTCTCTTTCGTGATATTATTAAATTCAGAAGCATGAAAGGTGTACCAGTGGTGGTTCTTCATGCGGTGTTTATAGGGAACCCTTGGCGTGTGATTGTGTTCACTCCTGTGAGAGTGGAGTTAGTGTTTAAAGAGATGTGGTTTTCTATGATAAGGTCGTGGAGGAAGCAGGTTGGCGAAACTGCATTTTCGCCCTTCGCGTTGAATGTGGCTGTTGTGTGCATGATACCCTTTAGGCTGTAAATGTGGCATACTCTGGGAGTATACGGGAATTCATGGAGGTACATGTTGAGTTTCTACCTGATAATGTCTGTGTGCTTGTTTTAGAGGAGAGTTTGGGCCACATATCGTGTGGGACCTATGTGTGTGATGTGTTCTACTTTACGTACCTTTGACCTATCGTGATGTAGTGAGTCCTCCTGTTCTCTGTGGTATGACTGGAAAAGTTGTTTTAGGTCCCTTGTTCTTTTAGCTAAGTGGGTTTTCATTATTGTGTCCCTTTCACCAAACTATGAAATCATTTACAACTACATGCATTCGTATAGTGTGGGTGTGCTCCCACTTTTTGGAGTGTGTTTTATCCGTCTTCATCGATAGTAGACTCAGTATATTGGAGCATGTATCACCCCGAGAGGCCTGGGGAGATTCTCACGTCCATTTATGTACCCTAGTTGGGTTATTTGGGTATCGGTGTGACCAAAAAATTTCTCAGGACATGATCCTCCACCTAGGAGGTTGTTTCTAGTAGGGTATGGATCCCCCAGTGAGCCATGGGTGCAGACTCCCAAGTTGTGAATCGAGATCATATCTTCCTTACACGATATTTCATGACGTTTTTCCCACTATGTGTTCCGGTTAACAGTGGTGTACCATCCAGCAGTGATGGAAAATGAGGTACCATCCAACAAGGATGGACAATGAGGTACAATCCAGCAGGGATGACTAGTGCGGTACCATCCAGCAGGGATGGCCAGAGAAGATCTAGGTCTCCCTCCAGCAGATTACCCTTTCATGGGGCTAGGTAGTGGGAACCTGTCACCTTTTAGAAGACCACTCGACTGTGTGATAGTGATGAGGTGTGGCATGACTTTCCCCCCAAAACTATCAAGAACGAGGGGCACATTCCCCATCAAGATGCGTCCTTGTGACATGACCTAAAACCTTGCGAGTGAGTCTGTGCCGCCCAAAGTGGATTGTGTCAAGGTGCAGTGATTTGAGCCCCTTCACTTGCAGTTCGGGGAAAACATATGGATACTAGGCATCAATGGTGTTTACTTTTGGAGTTGTTGGCTACTTCCATTTTCTTGTTGGGTTGATTTGATACTCTACTATAATCTTTACTACACTCTCGGTTGTACTCTTCTTCTTTTCCCTGTTCGATCTACTTCTCAACTATTCGGTACCTCTTTTGTTTCTCCATCTAGCCTTTGGGGAATCATATTGATTATTTTTATACTCACCCCTACTTGGGAATTTCCTGCACTTGGTGTGCCCTTGCAAACGATGCCCAGGTTGGCCATGACATCAGTGGAGCCTAGGATTTTGGGAGCACGGACCGCATGCAGAGGTCTTAGTCAGGTTCTTGTTGTGGTACTCTCTTAGCTGTTTACTTTTGTTTTCCTATTGCTGGGTTGTGGCACTTTACTAGTTGGGCGCGTGTTTTTTCATTTTTATTTTAGTTTACCTTCAGCGTTTTCTTTGTACTATTTAGAGGTCGATGCATTTTTTGGTTGTTTACAGAAGTTAGTACGATACTTTCCTTTTACTCTGCACTTCGGCAATGAGTGGGTTGCATGTGTGTGTACAGGTACTCAGGAAAAGGCCTCCCCTAGTTGTTTAGCCTTCATCACTTGTCACCAGCCCATGGCCTATGGAGGCGGGCTTGGGGTAGTTGTTGCTCGATCCCGGGTAGGGTCCGGTCATGACATCCCACCCAGCAATGAGGCCTCGGTGCAGGGCCCTATTCTAGTAGAGGCACCAGTGGTACCACTTTACGTTGGGCCACCGATTCGACTAGACCAGCAGTAGGCAACACATTCCTCTTGAGCATGTTGTATGAGTTCCAGCGGCAAAGGCCACACAGGTTCAGGGGAGAGAAGGACCCACATGCATTAGAGGATTGGTTAGAGGATTTAGTGAGAGTCTTCAGACTGGTAGGGACACCAACCAACATCATGGTGATTCGTACTTCAATCCTTCTACATGCAGTAGCAGACAAATGGTGGAGCCTGATGCTCCTGGTGCACAATGATATGATGCTACTATGGGCTATCTTCGAGAGCCAATTTTGGGATGAATTTGTCCCTGCCACCCTATGTGCAGTGCAGATACAAGAGCTACTACATCTACTGCTGGGTAGCATGACGGTGGGACAATAATCAGTAAGGGTCACCAACCTCTCTCGCTACTCCACAGATATGGTACGAGACCCATTCTTCATGGCCTGAACCTTCAGGCAAAGGCTTAGGTGAGAGATCAGAGCTTCGGTGATATTGCTCAGTATCCTGACACAGGTGGGGGTGATGGAGCGAGCCCTATTAGTGGAGAGTTTCCTTGCTGAGCTGCCTTGAGTAGCGATACCCACCACTAGTCGACATGCAATAGAGTCTTATGAAGCTGGTAGTAGATAGATGATGTAGAGGTCTAAGATCACTAGACTTATAGGTGGACAATCGCACGACTCAGGATCGCTTGTGCGGGGCACCCTAAGTGGATACAGACCTTCCAGGAGAGGGAAATGTTACTCATGCGGCGGGCATTGCCACATGGCTCGTGGATGTCCCACCCACTGTTCAGATGATCAGCTAACAGTTGATGGACCACTCAGGCAGGGAAAAAGACATGATCAAGGTGGTCTGTATGGAGTAGGAAGACATGGCAGAGGAGTTGGTCTTACAGTAGGTGGTGGGCGATGATTCAAGGTGTTACCGCCACCACAAGAAGGAGGTCCACCCCTACAGTATGGATCGGGTGGATAAGGAAAAGCTCAGCTCTAGGCAGCTGAGTCGTATAATCATGTCCCTTCGGAGATGATTCTAGGTACGATCTAGGTCTACTCCACCATAGTTACAGTTCTTTTAGACACATGTTTCAGTCACTCTTTTATTTCCACTGCCCTCGTTCGGAGCTCGGAGATTCTGACGGAGCTGTTGGCTCATTCATTATGGATATATACTCCTACAAGAGAAGACTCGACAATTACACACTGGTTCCGCTAGTGTGATCTTACTCTAAGAGGTGAGAGCTTAGGATGTGATCTCCTAACAACAGCGTCAAGCCCTTACAAAGTCATCTTGGGTATGGACTGGATATCTATAGTCCATGCTCTGATTGACTTTATTAGGTGCAAAGTGAGGTGTATCCACACAGATGGGACTAGGTTCGCCTTCACCTGTGAGAAGGGAGCCTTTTCAGGAAAAGACAGAGTTACTCGAAGGAGGGTACAACCAATCACTCATCAGTTGGTCTGCCTTACCCTTAGAGTAGTTGATGTGAAGAGTTTGAGCTATCCTATAGTGGTGGACCAGTATGCAGATGTTTTACCTGAAAATGATCCAGGACTACATCCTCACGGAGAAGTGGACTTCAACATTGACATGTACCCCGAGACGACGCTGATATCAACACTAGCATATCGGATGGCTCCCATGGGGCTTAACGAGCCGCAGTTATAGATAGAGGACTTACAGGGGAAGGGATTCATCTGGCATAGTGTTTCTCCCTTGGCAGCCCAAATTCTGTTCGCCAAGAATGAAGATGGTAGCTTGAGGATTTTTGTCAACTACCATCTACTGAACCAAGTGACTGCGAAGAACACGTACCCAATCCCAAGGATTGATGACCTCTTTGATCAACTGAGGGGAGTGTGGTGGTTCTAGAAGATAGACCTCAGGTCAGGCTATCAACATCATAGAGTTCAAGATGAGTATGTGTTGAAGATGACCTTCATGTGTCGGTATAGAAATTATGAGTTCTTGGTTATGACTTTTGGTGTAACTAATTCTTCAGTAGTGTTCGTGGGACTCATGAAAAGGATATTCTAGCCATACCTCGATCGCTTTTTCGTAGTCTTTATTGACAGAATTCTAATATACTTGAGGAAGGGTATTCCTACCATTTGTGGGTAGTACTAGACACACATCGAGAGCCCCGACTTTATGTTAAGCACTCAATGATATAGTTCTAGATCTGAGAGGAACACATTATGGGTCATGTCATCTCATATGCTGGAGTAGCAGTGGACCCTGTGAATATTGTGGTGGTACTTGATTGAAAGCCACCCAGGAGTGTGACAGAGGTATGAAGTTTCCTGGGTTTGGCTGGTTACTACAGGAGGTTCTTCCTAGACTTCTCCAGTGTTGAAGCTCTACTATCAGCCTTGAAAAAGATGGGGAAACCCTTCGTTTGGTTGGAGAGATTATATGAGAGATTTTCGGAGAAGAGGCATAAGCAGACTATTTCCCCCATCATGAGGCTTCCATTGGAAGGCGTAGGGTACGTAGTCTACTGCGACACATCAGGGACTAGACTCGGGTGTGGCCTGATGCAAGAGTAAGCAGTGATCATGTATGGTTTTCAGAAGATAATATATCATGCACATAACTATACTACCCATGACTGGAGTTTGTAGAAGTGGTCTTCACTTTGATGATGTGTATACACTATCTGATGGGTTAAAATTTAACCGGGTACTCTAATCACAAGAGTCTCAGGTATATCTTCTCTCAGAAGGACCTGAACCTGAGACAACGACATTGGATTGAGTTACTCCGGGACTATGACTTCGAGATAGTCTATACTTTTGGGAAAGGGAACGTTGTTTGTAGATGCACTCAGTAGGAAAACTGGTATTCAGCTGCTAAGAGAAGTGATGGAGCAATTGGCCACTTTACATATATCCTTTGTGGATAGAGATAGATCAGATCTCCTCCAGTACCTTACAGTCACTCCCCCACTTCTTCAGCGAGTCAAAGAGGCATAGTATGGGTATGTTGACTGGAAGACATGGAATTCCCAGATATGCACAGGACTGGCACTTGATGGATTTTCTAAAGGTGGGGAGGACATAATCCTCTCCAAAGAATGTATTATGGTACATGTGTCACTTCAGGAGGAAGTGTTGAGGGAGTTCCGAACATCCCATGTACCGGTACATCCAATAGTGGCGAAGATTTTCCAGGACCTCTAGTGACAACAATGGTGGCTGGGAATAAGGAAGGCAGTTGCAAATTTTGTCTCTTGATACCTCACTTGTCAGCAAGTGAAGGCAGAGCACCAGGTAATAATAGGATTTGTAAAACCATTAGAGGTCCCATAGTAGATGTGCGATGGAATATCCCTGGACTTCATTATGGGTCTTCCACATACATCCAGGGATCACGACTTGATTTGAGTTATTGTTGACCGACTCACCATGCTGGCCCACTTCCAACCGATCAGAGAGCAGGGTTCAGTAGAAATCATGGGATGCCTCTACATGTGGGAGATTGTGTGGCTACATGGAGTACCTTATTCTATTGTCTCTGATCGTGATGCACGTTTTACATCCTGGTTATGGAAGGGGTTTTAGGTGTCTTTGGAGATGAAGCATCATTTGAGCACTTCCTTCCACCCTCAAATAGATGGTCAGACTAAGAGAACCATTTAGACCCTCAAGGACTTGTTTTGTGCTTATGTCAACGACTTTAATCATAGTTGGGAGTATCAGATACCTATGGTGGAGTTTTCCTACAATAGCTTCTATCACTCCAGCATCGGGATGGCACCTTTCGAGGCATTATACAGGCGACCTTGCAGATCACCCTTGTGCTGGAATGACCCTGAGGAGCCAGCACTTGTGGGAACAGAGATGGTACGAGATACCACAAAGAAGGTGTAGAACATATTGGAGCGGATGATGACTACAAAGTATAAGCAAAAGTTATATGCTGACAAGATATGGAGACCTCTGGAGTTCAAGGATGGGAACCACGTCTCTCTATGGGTCTCACCTTGATGAGGTCTACAAAGATTTGGTCGAGGCGTCAAGTTATATTTGAGATTCATCACACCTTTCCAGTTCTTATAAATGGTTGGAGAGGTGGCTTACCGCTTATCTCTTCCACCTTAGTTACACCAGGTGCATGATGTCTTCAACATATCTTAGATGAGGAGATACGTGCACGACCCTTCTCACATCATCGACTATAGAGAGCTGGATATTGATGATGGGGAGACATTCACGGAGGATCCATTGGAGATTGAGGATCGACAGGAGCGAGTCCTACATGGACGGTCGATACCTCTGGGGTGCGTATGCTTGCAGCATAAGAACTTCCAGCATAGCACATGAGAGCGGGTGGCTCAGATACATGCTCAGTACCCCCACTTGTTCCCATAGTTCGAGTTATTGCTTATGGGAATGTAAGTCCCAGAGGGGGGGAAAATTAAATACACAAAAATCCCATGGAATTTTTTTAATACATGGGAATTATCTGAGTCCGCAAATTTTGACAGCACAAGATTCCAAGGCTTGGAGTGCCCGGAATCAATTTCTGATGTTTCGTATGGGTACGTTCAGTAAACTCACAAATCGATATTTTATATCTTTTGAACTGGTGCTTGGAATTAATATCCAAGGGAACCATTGAACTCGCAGCGCCAGTATTCACTTAAGGATACATTCACCTCCAAGGCAATTGGTCAAGAATAAATGTTAGTTTTTGGGTTTTCATAAAAATAATAATAATATAAAGTGAGAAACACTTTATTTTCTTGAACCTCCATGTGAGTGTTGGTGGTTAAAACCTCCTCAATGGAGTTCGAGGAGGGACGACCACACCATAACCTCCCATGAGTGGTTATGGTGGTGGGGACCACCCAAACATAGCCTCCCGTGAGAGGTTACAATATGGGGACCACACAAGGCTAAACCCCCCTATTGATGGAGGAGAGTAAAACCTCTCTACTCTCCCACATTAACGGGGGAGAGCCTCTTCACCTCTCCTAGTTAATTAATTGTGCCAACTCTCTTGGAATAATTAAGTCAAACCATGTAATTAATTCTCCTTTTTTTCATTTTTGATCCAACACCAAAAATAATAGATATAATATTATTTTTGGGTTGGCATTGATCATTACGGTGGAAACCTTTGGTGATTGAGGAGAGGATTATTGGGAGGAGGCCCCAGTGAAGAACTCTCTCCAATGAAGAATGAAGAACACCAATGGTCCCATTCGATCTTCTTCCCCAGACACCTTCCGACGTGGATCAACTTCCACAACTGTCGTGAAAATTCGGAAGTGGAAGAGTGCGGTGGACGCGACGAACGAAAAGTATATCTTCATTCCACTATTTCACCATCATCAACTGAAGATTAAAGGTAGGGGGTTTATTACATGTTGGTTTTATTACTTTTCTATCATTTTCATCAATTGGAATGGAATTGTTTGTGGGTGAGTTGTTGTTCAAATTATTTTTTGTATGAGCCAATTGATACCACCCTAAACGCGGAGGGTGTGGGACAAACCAACACGGCCCGACCCCTCCACCATTTTTGTTTGAGATGATCCTCAGCATGGCGAAAAAACAATGAGCGATGAGGGTAGTGGCGACAAAGGCTGTGATTTCTGCGGCCTCTGCAACCCACACCGTCTTCAAGGCACTCTGGCTGAACAGGCCCCGACCGAGCCAGCCTCTATGAAACTCATGCAGCCGACCACACCACCTCTCGGCCGCCGGCCTGCCTGGCCGCGCCCTACCCAGTGTCGTCTCCGTCACCTATCGTCCAACTTGACACCCTCTCGTCTACCATCCAGCCATCCTGCGCCCTCCCGACCGCCTTCCGGCATTCCTGACGCACTTCTCGCTGCATTTCGGCATGCCCGGTGCCCTCCCGACCTACCCTATTCGCACCCTGGTTCCCGGACGTACAGCGCCGGCCTCCCGTGCCATCCTGCGGCCTCCCTCACAGCACCGCTGGCCAAACTGGCTCTACCTCTTGGGCAGAGCCACCCAAACCACACCCTCACGGCACTGGCCAAACCGAACTGGCCACACCCTCTAGCCCAAGCAATGCCCCTCGCAGCAACCTCCGAGCCGAACTGCCCACGTGGCCTGCTGGGATGGGCCCATCTTGCCGGGCCGAACAGAACCAGCTAGCCCACCCAATGGTCCATTACAGACCCAGGAGGTCTGACTGGGTCGACCAAGATCGGGTCGGCCCAGAATAAGATGGGCCGACTCTGTCTGACTTGGTTAGACCAGACAAGGTCCCACTACCGGCCTTTACTTTATTTGGCCATATCTCTGGCACAGACGATAGTTTGACGAACCATTAGCGGTGCTAGTTTTCTAGGATCATGACATTCCCTTTGATTAAACCCCACTAGAGTTTGGGATAATGTTGAGATACGGTCAGTATGGATCGTACACGAATCCAACAAGGCCCTCAGGACTGTAATGCTTATAACTCACAGACCGGGTGTCTGATTGGCTCACCATCTATTTCGTTGAGACCCCTATAATGATGAAGGCCTTTGAAATACTTCTACGTGAGAATATGTGACAATTGGAGTATCAACCAGTATCTTGTGTAGAAGATCATCCAGATACGAGCAGGAATTTGTGTGAGAACCTAGTAGTTGGATGAGACTTGACAACTACTGATCGAGAGACTCATAGTGACTCGTGTGGCCTAGTGGGGAGTGCCTGGTTATGGAAACACACCCACAGCAGAGGAGCGCCTGGTTGTGGTTGCAGACCCGCGATACTCAACAGGAGGAGTACCACTGCAAGCTATGAGGGGGAGATCCTAGTTGTGGAAGCAGACCTATAGTGGGGAGTGCCTCTATGTGATGTAGCAAACCCACAATACTCAAAAGGAGGAGTACCTCAGCAATCCAAGGATAGTGGGAAGTGCCTGGTTGTGGCGGTAGACCCACTGTACTTGATAGAGGAGGAGTTCTCTAGCAGCTGAGGGATTAAGATGTTACTACCCTAATAATAAAAATCATGGTTGAGCTGAGTCAGTAACTTTTGTGTTTACCTCATGATTGAGATGGATTACTTAATAAATTAGGCATATATATGGGCATATACCTATGTAAGGTTATATGTTGAATTCATACATTGAGGTTTTTCTGTGTTGGGTTTTGTGAGATTGTGTGGGTTTTTGGTTCCCTACTGAGTGTATTTATAATCACCCCTGCACATGCTATGCCAACACCCCATTGTGTTGGATACAGACGAAAGACAGTGCTGACCGAGGCTGAGTGTACCAGGACTAGACGGTACCTGGAAGTGGACCACTTGGCGTGACAGAACATGGAGGAGACGGACGAACCTAGAGTGCTGGGAGGCTATCCGTATCTACCCTTTCGGTAGGAATCTCAATGGATGGTCCAACAACCATTTTTCTTTTGTTTTGTTGTACTTGTACTTTCCAGTTCCATGAACATTACAGTTGGTCTTGTATTTCCATCCCCTTTTACTTTCCAGCACTCTTTTGTACACAGTTATACATAGTTTTTTGCTTCCAGCTTGTACTCTGTTTGTGCGTTCTTGTAGTTTATAAAGGAAATGCCTTCCCAGATTAGGGATTTACGTATTTGGTTCTTGTCGTCATCCCCTGGCCTATGGAATGCGATCTTGGGGTAGTCATGGCACAGGTCCTGAGGATGAGTCGTGACAAGATTAATTTCAAATTCATTTCACACTCTACAAGTTGAATATCAAAGATGAATTTTTTAATCCTAATGAACGAAAATAACTATTAATAGATCCTGACAACCATAAAACAGTGAAAAGGTTTTCTATATATCTATAAATATTTAATAAATAAATAATTATTAAAAGAATTTGTTCAATATAATATATCCATCAATAAAATATCAACAGAACACAAAAAGTTATTCTTAATCATTTGAAAATATTTTAAACATTATGACTAATCCAAAAAACATCAATCCGAGTTCAAATCCAAAAATACGAAATATTTGATGAATTTTTCTTAAAAAAATTATAAAGTATAACATAATATCGCATACCATTCATTTGAATACATTGATCATAAATCAACTCCAAACACACTAATAGCCTAAATGGACATAAAAAGATAATGAAATCACATACTATTGAGTAAATTCTATTTATCCAAAAATGCAGTACAATCCATCAAAAATTATATTTTCATTAAATCACTAACCATTTTCGTAGTAACCATTACTATCCCATTTATTTACTCAACTTTTATATCCTATGAATCCAAATTAAACATTATTAACTCAACACTAAGAAAATTTTATGTTTTATATTCTCCTTATTAATATTATAAAAAAATATCACCTTACCACTAAATCATTTTTCTTGGATATAAGTACCATTAAATATGTTCATTAAAATACTAAAAGAAAAATAGATGAAATGAAATAAATATATTTTTCATTATTCTTATAACAATAAAATTGTTGAAAAATAATTATAAAACTTATTTCTTTATTATAAATACACAATCACCTTAATCATTCCATTTCAACTTCAGTAATAATGTAATATTGAACTTGATCACTTATATTCTATTAACATATATTCTGTTGATTCTAGGGGATTAATTTTTCCATTCCCCATCAACATTTAGTGAAAATGCAAGATATTATTGTTTTTCTTTATTACCAAAAATTTTATGCAACTGATGGCCTTTATCTCAACATTTGATGTAAATATTAAATCCATGAAAGCATGTACAAGAGTGTTTCTTTTTGGAATTACCACATGAAGGAAAAAACATCATTCCCTTATTCCCATGTTACATTTTTTACTCTTCCTCCATCTTCATCAATTTATTTTCATAAAATATATAAGACGTGAAGAATTATTTCTTAGTCTAGGTAGCATATAATATTATGTCACTATATTATGAGAATATTTGGGGGATTAGTTCTTTTTAAAATATTATCAAAATCCAATAAAATAAATTTTTGATATTTCTCTTTGGATTATATATGTACTCTTAATATTATTTGATAACCATTAAATGTTGGATTCATATGATGTAAAATATTAATATTACTTTTCTATTTGACTTATTAATAGTCTCTCTGTATCCTGTCTTGGTTTTTAGGGAAAATATTTCAAGAAAAAGTTAGTTAATGTACTTCTTTGCTATGTTTTTTTGTCCTCATTATACACAATGTTTTTTATAATTGAACACCATTCATCCAAATATCCTATGGGATGAAAAAATTACTATAAAAGTTATCCCTAACATTAATTCATAGATATAGGTAGGGAGAGATATTCTCTAAGGAACATATACACTGCCTATCTAAAAATGGATTTGTAGTCACAATAAATGATAGAGTTTTATATCACCTAATGTGGTATTATATTGTTATATTACAGTGTGGATCGACTAGTTGATCCATGCAGGAAAGGTTATTGGTCATAAAATAAGTTAACTAGACCAATATATTTATTATTTGATCAGGTCTACATGCAGCCCTAGATCCATCTTCATTATCTTCACATGGAGGGAAATCCCCACATGAATTAATTTCATTTATAGAGTTTCTAATTATTCAAATAGGTTCCATTTCTAAATAATGGAATAAATTATATTAGAACATAACATTATAAAATACTTGGTATAATCCCCAAACTAGTAAAACACTTAAATTAAAAAAATTAAGCATAACTAATCTCATAAACATAAACAGGGTTTATTTGGGAAATTTTTCAAACCATAAAAATATTTAAATTCTATATTATGGTTTGTAAAAAAAAGTTGAATTAACTGAAGATTATATTTCAAAAGTTTCATACCAGGTGGAAAGTAAGGGAAATTATCATTCAGTTGGTGATAATTGAATCAAATCCTAATGCACCATTTATGAAGTTATTACCCATAGGAACTAATGATCAAATCCACAACCTATTATAATATCTAAAAAGGGATTTATTTCTTGGAAATATACATAATATCTACCTTACCAAAACATTAAGATGTTATCCTATACTTAGTTTAATACTCAATGTCAGTCATAGGGACATATTACCTAATTTATGATTTCCAAGATATAGTTCTCAAGGTTTATACAAAACTTTATTCTATAATTCATATAAAGACCCTAAACCTATTATCCAACTGTTAGTGGATACTTTATTACATTGACTCAGGATACAAGAGATCACATATCAAAGGACCAAATAGTTAATTAGTATTTCAAAACTAGATACATAATTGAATTTAAAACAACATTTGAAAATATAAAATAAATAATAGAATTTTATTTGAGAACACCACTATATCAATTTTATTATACCTGAATATCAATCATTTTACATTTCTTGACTTCTTTAGGAAAGGAAACATAATAAATGGGTGATAAATGATACTCAATAAGAGTTTGATTAAAAATAATATATCAGAAATACATATATAATATTAAATATGTAATGGAAAATAACTAAAAACAAAGTCCATTTCATCAATAAATTGATCAAGAATAATATTATGGTATGAATAAATAATGATAAAATAATACCAAATAACTATTGATATAAGATTATAAATTATTCCCCAAAATAATACCTAATCAAATAATCATATTGGAGACAATTAAAAATATCATAACCAGAGAATTTATAATTCATAATAAAATAGAAATGCGATCAAGGACTAATGCTAAGACATATTTCATAAATGGGTAAGGTGGCAGCAAAATTAATAGTATAGTTTTTCTCATGAGAACTTCCAATACATCAAGGTGATATAGTGGAACCCACCCATCACTTACTAATGCCAATTAATATCTAATTTGAAATGGGAGAACAATAATAAACACTATAATTAATATTTTAAGACTAGCATATGAGATTTTAATAATTTCCCCAATCAATAAATATCATCATAAAACATCTATATTAATATGGATAATGGTATAAAAATAGTTCATACATAGTAAAACATATCATAAAAAATCTAGATAAATAATAGTGATGGAATCAATAAAACATATCCCTAGGGGATCATAAGTAATGTAATGTTTTTTGTCATTTTTGAACATTTATAGCATAAAATTTAATTAAAATATTTCATGAGAAAAATAAAATTTTCACATTGAAAACAAATTTTTTAAAACTAAAAAAATACTCAATATTGAGGAAAAATATTCCTCCAAAATAATTAAGGAATCATTTAAAGGATACTATAATTAAATTATCTGGTATGGTGGAATAAAATTCCATCTTGCTAAGTATGCTAAAATAAAGATTCCTTTCACATTTTTAGTTAACTTTTAAAAATAACTTATTCCAAAAAATGATTGGAAAATTTATTATAAAATGTTCTATAAAAATCCAAACATGGGTAAAAATGGTTTTTAATAATCATAAGAGAATATTAAAAACATTTTTTAGAACACATTTAGAAATTATGATCAAGGAAGATATAGTATTTTCGATGGAAGAGAGAAATAATGTCAATTTTCGTTGAAAATATTATTTCAATATATTATGTTAATAAAAAGAGTAAATTGAAATAAAAACACATATTTTATAGAAATAGTAATTAGATAATAAAATATAATATTTTTAAGGTAGAAATATTTAATATTGACACCTACATAAATGTGAACAGAAACAATCCGTAATAATTATTAAGATATTAAATAATTCTTTTCCACATTGGTTCCTTTTAAATCATAAGATCCATGAAATAAATAGATTTAGTTTGATATATATATCTGATAATTTTATTGAGATCAACCATAATAGGAATTCATTTGAATTATATTCACTTAAAAAAATAAATGAGCGGTGAATATGGCATGTTTCCCAGGAATGTAAAAGAGAGATGAAAATAACTTACACATGAAAAAATGTCCTTCATATGTGTCTGAACTATAGATATGAAATATATATATATGTTATAACTATATTATATAAATATACCCATATATATATCTTATCCTAAATGATTTACTTATAACTTTTTATCACAATTTTATAAAAAATTCTTTATAAAAATTACTATTCTCAGTGATAAGTGCTTAATTTTTCATATATGATTTTGTATAGTAATTTTTGTCCACATACAGTGGTCATGGTTAAAATTAGTAAATGATTTTTACCATGATATAAATAAAATATATATTCATTATATGATTTTTTATATTATTCCATAAAATTAAATTGTAGAAAAATGAGTTCCACCATTCATGGGGATGGTAGGCCATACATACACATGAGTATTGTTTTCACTTTTAGATATATGGACGAAAATAAAGGTAAATAGTAATTCATCATCAAAAATCATTATTATACTTAATTTAATATATATATATATATAAATTAAATATATCTTTAAAACCATCCATGTCGAAATAAAATGACAAATTTATCACACCGCTATGTGGGGGTGGTAGTCAACACGTACCAATGAGTGACGTTATCATTTTCCAATGGATTGGAAGGAATGTAAATATATATGATATTATAATTTAATAAATTTATTTATTTAATAAATAAAAAATAGAAAAATTTCATCCATCGATATATTCATCTATTAGATGTAGTTATGGATATGTAATTTTGTGGGTTTGCGAGGGGGTAGTTCTAAGTACACAGTATCAACGATTTCATTTCACAATTGATTGAAAACAGTATATATATATATATATATGTGTGTTAATTCAATAAAATATTAACATATAACTCTATAAATGATACTAGTGTTATTATTTTATCATATTTGGAGAATATATGTTGGGTAATGGGAAGAAATAAAATGTAGACATGTTGTTTAGAATTATTCGTTTTTAAAGAACCACTTTTGGTTTAACCTAAAGCATTCCTAGATTGGTTTTATAATTAAAACATGGAATATTTAAAAATATGAGGAATTTAAGAATATTATTTTTTAGGTATTTTTAGACATAAATGGGATTTTTTGTGTTAATAGAATAATAGAGTGGGTTACCCTTTATAGGTGGAGGAGAGGCCACACATGGATTTTTTTGAAAAGATTAAATTATACCCATGTTTTTCTAATTAAGAAGGAAAAAAACGGGATCATTATAAAAAATTATATATGAAAATGTTGAAATATTTCCATAAAATAGTAATTAGAAAATTATTCAAGTCATTTTGACCCTTATTATCAATTATTAACCCCAGTAAACCTATTTTAATCATAACCCCAATAATTAATTTTTACTATTTTTACCGTTCATTATTACCAAATATTAGTTTTATCTTATTATAAAATATGAAATATAAGGCTTCATAATATGTAATACCAATAATAAAATTTATTTCTCTTACGAGATATAATTTAATTTTAAATTAAACCCATATACGTGATGAAAAAATGGTTTTCAAAAGGAATGGTTATCAAAACTATAAAATGTTTATATTTAAAAACAAAATTTCTGTAATTGATTCAAATAACATAAATTGGATTAAATATAACCTAATTGATCTTTTTTATGTTTAAAAATATTTTAAATTAAAAAAAAATGTAAATTCTTTAAATAAATATGTGGTTTTTAATGAAATAATGAATGTTTTTATAATTCATCGACAAATAAATTTTTTCAAAAAATAACCCACAAAAAGATTATGATAATTTAGATATTTTAATTTAAAAAATTATTGTCATTCATCCAAATAAATATTATCAAAATGAAATAAATGAATTTAAAATATGCGTGGAAAGCGCAACAAATCCACATTTTTTAAAATAGTATTTCAAAATAAATTATTATTTTTTATTTAGTATTTAAATTAAATTGATAAATAATGATTTTTTATTCATGTTTACAACATTTATTCTTAATAATATAATTAGTTTTATTTATACCTACCAATTTAACATCTCGGTTATAATGTTATAATATTTTATGGTTCTTTTAGTCTTGGGGTGGTGTGTGCCACAAGTTATCAATGAGACTAAATTAATATAAAAGAATATTTATTATAAAGTATCATAGTGTTACATATTTCTAATGTTAATATCATTTAATATGAGTTCCAATCCTTTTACTTCACAACAAGAAATGTGTGGTGTTAATAACTTATATTGCATATATAAAAATATTTTTAGGATTATTATAATCATCCATGGAAACCATTCAATAAATTTTTTTTCTGTGAATTGAAATTCAATTTGTTATTTAACTAACACAGTCCTTTATTGGTTAAATTTTATATTCTCAATCTCTAAATATATTCCTACAATCCTCTTAGATACATTATTCTCTTCATAATATCATGATAAGATACATAATTTTTTTAGGATATTTCTCTTACTTCCTTGTACTCATAATAATGAACAAAAATAAATAAATTTTCTATTAAAAAATTAATATTGTTTTTGATTTTAGAATTTTATTCAAAATAATAATATTACTGGATATATTCCACTAATGGGTGGTCGGATCATATTAATCACAGTTTTTAAAAAAAACGGATATAATATTTTATCTTATATAAACTTATTTATATACTTTACTTCCTCCTAAGGATGTTATTGAATCCGATGAATTATAAAACATTATTTTTGTAAAAAAATCATCTCATAATATTTATGAAAACACTTTTTAAAGAAATAAATTCTATTTTAACATAATAAAAACGTGACAAAACACAAAACATTTATTTCAGATACAACCAAGCTTGATATATTTATTTTCATTCAACTCTTTTCTATAGTAAATAATTATTCCGTCACTTGAATAAAGACAAAATGCTTCATTAATTCTTCGGTTATATTAAAAATGTGTATATTTACTAAAACCATCAAACATACAGTTGGTATTATATAAACATCATTATAAAATAAATGATTTCTATATTTTTAGTTACCAACAATGTGATGTTTCATAAACACTTTCGTGTATATAAGAAATATTCTATCCTATAGAGATAATGTTTTTCTTCTTGAATCTCTGTTAGTTTTGAATTAAATTGAAATTCCACATGGGAAAAAATTGGACTCTGTAACTAATTTTTATTATTGAAGTTTTCAATTTTCCCACATGTATTGTTGAAATAGTATAAGAACCATAACATCACATAAAAAACACATATATTCTGAACATTTTTATAAAGTATTGTAAACTTTTACATAAATCATAAAAAATTTATAATTTTTTCATTGATGATATTAAAATTAATTAAATAACTAGAAAGATACTTTAATGAAACCATATGTGAATATTTTTTTCCATTTTATATGTATATATTTTATTTTATTGAATAATTTAAATATTCAGTTACTAAAGAATGTGTTTCTCTAACACATAGAAATTTCTTCTATAATAGTAATGAGCCATATGCTTCTGTTTCAGTCTATGATGTTTTTAAATTAATCATATCCTTTTTAAATAATCATTTAAATGTAATATTTTATGATGATGATTTTATTTATCAATAATATAATATTTTACTATATGAGTATCATGTTTTACATTCATTTAATAATGATTTTTATTATCTATGCTCTAACTAAAATAATAACTCCGTTTAAATTCGTCATATCCATTATTATGTCAAGATAAATATTTTATCATAAAAAATGGTTAATCATATAAAATTTCCATGGATATATCATTTAAATATTCATATAAATCATATCATATTTTAATGTAATGCCATATCCCAGGATTCATAGGTCCGGTGCATTATTTTTTCTACATTAGATTGATTACAAGGAATAAAATCATAATGGAATGATCCATTTAATAGTGCTATAAAGAAAAAGTACATACATGATACCCATAATACATTGGGAAATAGAAAATATAAAGAAGAAACATAATAAAATGAAATAAACTACATCCTTGTATATTTTTCAAGGATTTCTTCTCTATAACATTGGGATTGGACACATAATATGGGTGGTCTCAAATGATCGGTAAGGGTGTGTAAAGTGGATAAAATAATGAATGAATAGAAATAAAACAATATGAAAAGGTTATTAATGTATAACAAATTCCATTCAAATAAATTTATTAGGAAAATTCAATATGGAATGGTAAAAAACATAGACACATGCCATTTAATCAATGAACTAAAAATAAAATGTATCCAAAGATAAGTTGATGAAAAATATCATAGATAAATATTATATAAAATATCTAATCGTGAAATTATTAATTATTTTACATCACGTATTAGTGGCATGAGGACCTATAATATCAAGATCTATCCTCCAGCTAGTTTAAAACTAAAGTTAGAAACCAGTTTAATTTGGCCATCTTAATCATATCATGAGAACCAATCATTGCATTGAGGAGAAATATAAAGTAAGGGATCCACCCTATATAACATTTCCAAATCATTCCTCATATAAAATAATAAATTTAATCTACATACAATATTACTTTTCAAATATCTATACTAAATAAAATATTTTGATTTTTTAATAATTCTCTTGGTAATCAAATAATTCTCAAAATAATCACCATATGTGATATGACATATGGTTTAATAAATAATAATATAGATTATATGAAAATATAGAAACAGAGTGAAATTTACAATGAAAAATGATAAAAAATAAATTATACATTCAAGAGAAGAAGAAAAATCACAAGAGGATGTTGTATTTCAAAGATGACAATTATGAACATTCTTTAGGAGAATAATCTTTATACATACCCAAGTGTCTCATACCATATTGAAAAATTTAAATCATAATCTCCATTATATTAAATTATACATATAATGTCACTATGATAAATATATTTATGATATTGTGTTTCAAATGGATGTATATACACCATATAAAAGTGAAATCGCACATAACAACAAGTAAGTCTCAATGGAATATAAATTGAGAAAATTCCCATAAATTTTCTTTACTTTCATTGTTTGGTCATCATTTTGTGGTATAGTGGTTTAATGTGTGTTAATTATTTATATCAGAACTATAATAATATTCATAATATCATATATTAGCTTTTTATAAAATATTATTACCCGTTTTTAACAGTATTTCATTATTTTGACTCTTTGAGGTGTTAATTGCCTAGTTTTCCCAAGTATGGTTTGGCATGTTATTTGCTTCTCCTACTAATTAAATCATTATTTCATAATGTCTATAATTTAACCCATTACTTAACTATCTTATTTATTCATTACATAGATATTTAGAATAATCTATAATGTTTTGAGATATGAAATGAAATGTACTGTTTATGGAAACAGTATGGAATTAGTATACAAGAAAGCTACATTCATTTCATTATTGTATTGAAATAATATAAATACAATGATACCTATATATATTATAATTCATATATCCCATATATTTTATATATGTTACATGTCTTTATTAGAATCATCTTTAATATGTTCCATATAAATCTTGAATGAGTCACATCACTTTGAAGAGGTGGCAATTAACATTTCCATAATGTTATCATATATATACAAAATGGAATGTATAACATTATGAGTTATGGAATAATTAAATAAGAATAAATACATAATTAATATTATATATCACATATATAAATATATTTTTAATAATAATGGCCACTGTGAGTGGTGGTAAAGGAAAAAATTAACATCCATCTTTTGGTGAGGTAGTGGTTCCCCAAAAAGAAAAACTATATGTTAGGTACCCATTACATTGTGGTATATATCTGATTAAACTGAACCCTTTGCATAATTTGTTTAGTAAATTGAGGATATGGGTTTTTTTAATTGATAATAGAATTAGGATATTTTAGTGGTGGATAATGGAAATAAAACATAAGAATTTGAGAGAAGGAATTTCCACTTAATCAGGTATCTACTTTTTGTTTGTGCAAAATAGATTCCTAGAATGGACTTATGCCCAAGGGGAGGACTTTTGGATATGGGGAGGTATGATGAGGAGCTATGTTTTCGAATATTATTAGAGATAATTTATCTTGAGAGGTGTAATGTTGGGGGAGGACACAATTCAATTTTATAGTGGATGGGGAGTCAGACACTTGTAAAATACTGAAAAAAGAATTCCACACACATTATTCATGTTTAATGTGGACCAAATAATGGTCTAATTTTTATCCATGAGAGTTTAGGTTTGAAATATATACAAAAAATTTTTCTTGGACAAGATTATAGGTCATTTTAGGCCTTAAGGTTATGTTTTTGTCCCTTGTTTAGTCTAATTTTACATTAATTGTTGTAATTAATTTTAATTACATTCACTAATTTATTTGTTCCTAAAATATTATGGCCTTTTAAGAAGTTATTAATTATTTTTATAACAAATATTAATCCCATTTTTCTAAATTAACCTCACAGATGTAGCAGAAATTAATTTATATTTAATGCCACAACTAGGATGATAATGCAGGTTTTTATGGTCAAAATGTCCAAAAGATTACTATTTTATTGTAATCAATTGAAAATAATTTTTTTTATATTGAACTCAATATAAGTAATTGATAAAAATATTGTCTAATTAATTTTTATAAGCAATCTAAATCACAATTTAACCTTATTATAAAATTATATGGAAAAGAATGTTCGAAATAATCTTTTTTAAGTTTAACTATTTATTAAAAAATGTTATGTTTCTAAAAAATATATAAAATTCACTCGAACGTCATTTTTATGTTAAAATTTTAAATATTAATTTCTTTTTGATATATTAAATCATTTAAAGTGTGAAAATTTAGAATTAAAATGGGGTTCACATTAAAAAGAAGTAAATTTCACTTTATAAATATATAGTAATTTATGTGTGAATTTTAGTTTGTTCTTATATTTTACCTATGAAACCTAATTGATGAATATATAATTTATTTAAATCATTATATAAAATAAATATTTCACTGATATTATTCTGAATACTTATACTTTAATAATACATTGTTATTTGGTGAAACATTATTTTATTTGTAACGATAGCTATCGAGGAAGGTCTCTCTTGCATTTAATGAATGATAACTCAATGTTGAGAGATTTAAAAGATATATAATATATTATATTTATTTAAGATAGTAAATATAATAAAATTTATTGGAATAATATATTCTTTTTTTACACTCAGTGTTATGTGCCATAAATAATATTAAATATACAGCTGTACTTTAGAATTTATGGGTGTTATATTCTCCCCACCTTAATTAAATTACATCCTTGCAATCTAAAATTTTACTAGGTAATTAGGGTATTGATATTTTAAATGACTATTGTTGAAAACCCCAGATCATAAATTGGTTTAATAACACATCTTATTAATAATAGATAAATCAATGTATAATGTTCATAGAACATGGTTCTATAGTTGGAGAACATAATTGGGAAATGGAAAAATGGATATGGAAGAAAAAATACAAAAATCAAGTTATGGTAGAGATTTCTAGAGAACATGTCAAGATAAAAGTTTTTACCAAAAAAACATAAACCATAGGTGTGAACAAAGGACATGGATATCATCAAGAATTATTATAATACGACACCATTTTTGATTCAAAACCCGTTTTCAATAGTTATGGAATTCATACACTATACAAGATTATATGTTAATATATGCTTCTATAAACATAATATATTCCATTTACTACACATTTAACTATTTATACATCATTTCTTATCACATGATGAGTCATATGGTGATGTAATTAATTAAATTCTAAAATATCATTCAATGATGAAATTAAATCATTTTAAAAATGGTTGACTTTTAATATATATTATGATCCAATAAATTTTGATGTGAAGTCGCTAAATTTCAAAAATAAACGTACTATTATCCATTGATCAACATGATGAAAGTCTATATTTTCACATTCCAAACTTGTGAATATCTTCATCTTGTATCCTCTTGTAATATGGTGCTAGCATGAATCATCTTAAAACCTCATTGGAAACATTCATTCTTCCCTATTACATAAGCAAGAAATATTTTATTTGATACATTCCATTAATAAAAAAGTGTTTTAAACTCCATCAATGATAGAATAATATAATTTTTAATAAGTCATTGATCATTAACAAGGTACTCAACACTCATCCAAATAAGTTATTTCTTCATCACTATCTCATAATTACGAACATATTAAGGGTTGTATTTCCCTAAATAAAGTGTTTTCAAAATTGTTAATAATTTTATTAAATATATTTTATTTGTACCATTCTGCATATGATCTAAAATCATTACTGAAAAAGTACTATTGTACAATATTAACATATTTCAAAATTCAAATTATGAGAACATCATCAATGAAAATATTTTAAAACATATTTTTTAGACCCAATTACAAAATAACATTAACAATTCAACTATAGTAATGTCAATTACATATTCTTGACCCTTATCCCCTCGCTTATTTGGAGGTTTGTTCCTTTAACGCTATGGAAATTTTTCTATATAGTGCATCATCTATGTGCAGTTATAACATTAAATAATGAGGTTTTCCTTATTTTATTTTCATTCTTATTCAGTGTAACGCTTTACAACACACTTATAAAAAAATCTCAATCCATTCAAGCATTTAATGGGTTGATTCTTCTATAGTTATCACACATTTGAAAATCCTTTATATTATTCATCTATGAATAATTATGTTCTCCATGGTGTTCATAATAACTCTTCTTCTCTTGGATTCTATTTAAGCCACTGGATGTGGAGAATTATTTCTCTCTCTTGATAGCATGTAAACCTATTTCTGTTTATGAAGAAATTTTTGGAGAAAATAGAACCATTTAAAGACTTGGATTAAGTACATATATTAATTGAGAAATCATTTATTTTATGTTGTTTATGAAATATGTATTAGAACTTTCTATCATTGTAAATAAAGCTATGTATTATACAATACATTCTACCTATTTTTTCTTTAAACTAAGAAACACTATCTTTATCTGAGTTTCATGATCATGAGTGAAGTATTCATGATAGAATGTATCCTTAAAATTCCTTTATTCAATGAATTATATTTATTATTCCCCAATATTATTCTTGATCAAAGACCACCACTGATAAAAATAACCTTGGATAAATATACCAAAAGATCAACCTTTTCATTTTCACTGCATGCTAATTCCATAAATATCTTTTATAGATAACTAATCAATTGCTCAACTACCATTGGACTAGTAGTCCCACTAAATGATGAGGGCCACTCTCACAGAAAGTGAAACAACATAATATATTCTCTCTGCAGAATAGTTTTCTCCAATCGGGAAATGATAATTGTAATAACCTAACAAATCTTCTATAACATATCCATTTCATTCTCTCTGTCAATACAAGTTGTATTGGTTTCCACTAGAGGGAAAACTCTATATTTTCCACAAGTACCGATACCATTCATTATTTCAAGGCACCGTTAATAAACAATGGACTATACATTATTCAATCCTAAAATTATTAATAATCTATAGAGTTAAATGTTAAATATCACATAACATAAATTTATGCACCTTAAATCCTATAATTATAAACTTTTGTTAATTTGTGGAAATCATTACTTTCAAATCCTTTATAATGGTTGGTAAAGAAAATTTTTACTATCTTTAGCATATCCAACAAAAGTGTTAAGGTCAGAATACAGTAAGGCTTGTTTTCATGTACCAGGTTACCTCGATTCTGGACCGGTACATCTTTTTAGAGTTGTTACCCTTAGATATATCTTTTCTAGAACTATGTCCACTTTTTGTATCCATAGAGGGTAGTATGGATAAGAATATCAACATAATCAACACCTTACCAAAATTCTAGTATATTTATGCATAATTATCATCAATTAACATACTTGGGTTTTGATCCCTAATATATGTTTAAAAAATCAAGCTTCCATGGTTGTTACTAAATATCTTTGGATTCCAACTGTAATGCCATGAACCTAGAAGCCGAGAGCAGATACATTTTTTTATTATATTGGCATGATTACAAGGAATTAAATACCAAAAGAACAATCAGTTTTTTATTCTTGTGAACACATATTACTTTCATGATACCCATAATTCATTGGTAAATAGAAAATAAAAACATTAAACAAAAAAAATTATATAAATTACATCCTAGAATGCCTATTCAAAGATGCTTTCAGCATAACCTGGTAAAAGAAAACATAAAAAATATGAGATCAAATACTTCTAAAGTGTTTGTAATGATGAAAATATAATGAATAAATGGATGTAAACAAACCTTGAAAGGTAAAAAACTGATAAAACATTACATTAAAATATTTAGATAAAGAAAATTAAATATGGAATGTTAAGAGATTGAAACATGATCAATTTAATCAATGAACTAAAAATGAAATGTTTCCATTGATATGTCAAATAAAATATATTGGATGAATAATAACTAAAATAAGTACAAATAAAATTATTAATTATTGATGATTATATCATAGGAAAATGTTGACATATACTAACAAGATTCATCATTTAGATATTCTAAGCCTATAGGTAAAAACCTGTTTAATTTGGCATAGAAAATCATCTCTTGAGAACCTTTCAATACATCAATGTAAAGACCCAGAAATTTCACGGAAATTTTTTTCTTAATGTTATTTGGAATTTTACAAGAATTCGGTTTCTGACGGCGCCTGATTCCGAGGCCCGGTGTGCCCGGAATTAATTTCCGAAGTTTTGCTCGGGTACGTTCAGTGAACGAGCGAGCGGGAATTTCTATCTTTTGAACCGGTGTCCGGAATTGAATTCCGAGAGCACCGATGGAACCGCAGCGCTGGTAATTGCTTAGGAACTCCTGTTCCGGAGTTGCGTTTACACGAGTGTTGATAATAAAAATTGTGGAAGTTTATTTTATAACTACACTACAATTTTTATTAACTTACTCTAAGTGTTAGCTCATGGTGGAAGTTGGGTAACCACCAAACCTCCCTTGGGAGGTTATGAGGGTGGTGGGGCCCACATGAACCCCACCTCTTCATATCCTATAAAACCCCTCAACTCCCACTTAAATTATTTTAACTTAGTTATAACTTATGTCTTAAATGAGTTGATTTTAATGTGGTGAGTTGTGTGAGTGTTTTGAATTTCAAACACTTGAATTTCAAAAGCCATGTGAATTTTATTAAATAAGTGGAGAACTTATTTCTTTTGGTTGGGTTGTGATGTTTGAGAGCTTTTGGAAAGAAGGCTTAGAAGTCTTAAAGTTTCTCCATCCTCTTGACAAAGAACGCGAAGAACAATCGAACATCGACGAAGAACGCCACGTTCTCGAGAACCGTCTTCTGCGACGCTATACCCGCAATACCGACGACGTCTTCTTCCGCGACATCTCTTTTCGCGATGCCGAATCTCGTCACCTATTAAATCAAGGTAGGGGTTTTAACTTTTTAAAGTTATGTGGATCTCTCCTTCGAACTTGAAGGTTTTTATTTGTCGGGCCTTGATTCCAAATCATTTAATTTAATTTAAAAGATTGTGAAAGTTTATCATTCATTAATGGCCGATTGTTTGCAAATAACGTGAGGGGGCCGGACCGCACGAACACGGCCGACCCTCCTCCTTTTCATGTTGATTTTGTTGTGGATTGAAACGGGTGTGGCACGGTGTTGCCGCACTGCGCAGGATCATGCGGCAAGAAATGCGCGGCGCCGTCGCGCCGCGTCGTTAAATAATGCAAGGACGCGACACCGTCGCGCCGCGTCGAAGAAAGCTGAAGGTGTCGCAGCCGGAGCGGGGCCACGGTGGAGGGGTGCGGTGTCGTCGCACCGCGCCGGACAACGAAGGTCGTGGCCGGTTCCGGGCCGCTGCGAAATGAGAAGACCGGAAGCCAGCCGGGCCGCCGGTGTCGGAAGCCGGAAGGGGGATCGGCCTTGCCAGTCCCGTTGAGGAAGAACCGGCCGGACAGGTCGGGCCGGCCGGAAGGGAGAAAACCGGGGGAAATAATTTCCCCAGGCCAGCCTTAATGGCCCCCCCATTATGAGGGGGGCCGGTTTCACAAGGGGGGGGGGGGGCAGGCGGCCCCCCGTTTTCTCGAAAGCAGGCCCCCACGTGAGGGGGGCCGTTTTTTTTAGGCGCGGCAGGTTGCCGTGCCGCCAGCTGAGGAAAGGCGGGGGCTTTGCCCCCCGCGCGCATCACACGAACGGTGCCCAGGCCGCGCCGGACCGCGCCGCCGGCCGGGCCGGGTTTTCCGAGCCGGGCCGGGTCGTCGGGCCGGGTCGACCCGGTTCGGCCGTCCCAGGGGGGGGTCGGCCCGGGCCCAGACCCCCAGTTTCGGACCACTTTCGGTCAAATGCCCGTATCTTGGGCTACGGGCCTCCAAACAACTCGCCGTCAGCGGAAACACGATCCTTGGATCGAGACTGTCGTTTCGGTAAACTACACTCAAGGTGCACCTTCCTTTTCGGGAGCCTACGTGGTTAAAACTCCATAGTTAAGCATGCTTGGCCTAGAGTAGTGATCAGGATGGGTGACCTCCTGGAAAGTTTCCCATGGTGGGTGTGAGACAGAAAAACCAATAACTCTCAGACCGGGCATCCGATTGACGCGCCGTCTGTTGTGTTGAGTTCCTGTTGACGATACGTTACTTTTGGCCTCCTCCGCCCGAGAATTGGATGCAGATGGATAGTGGCCGGGTTGGATCGCACCGAAATCCAACCGGGGCCCTAGAACGGAAAAGATGATATCTTTCTGACAGAACGTCCGTTTGACGAACCGTCAGTGGCGTTGGTGATCTCATTAAGAAACGGTTCCTATGAGTATACCCTATGAGATTTAGGGGTACATTTGAGATACGGCCGGGTTTGGTTCGCTCATAAAACCAACCGGGCCCTTGGGCCGAAAAGACTAATAACTCATAGACCGGACGTCCGATTGACGCGCCGTCTGTTGTGTTGAGACCCCTATGACGAGGCGGTCTTTTGAGATACTTCTTCGTGGGACTTTGAGATACTTGGAGTATCGATTTGTAGCTCATGGAGCGGACCCTCCCAGGGACGAGCGTGCGGAGTACGGAGACCGTGGAACTGGCTGAGACCTGACGACTGCTTGACCGACTCGACTTGGAGTGAGTCGACTAGCCCAGTGGATGGAGCACTACTTTTTGAGGTGCAGACCCATGGCGGATGGAGCACTACCTGTGTGACAGTGCAGACCCGCGGTACTCGTCCGGAGAGTACCTCAGCAGGTTACTAGGGGGTGTGCACTACTGTGTTTGGGTGACATACCTCGGAGGGAAGCACTACTGTGTCTGGGTGGCTGACCCGCGGTACTCGACAGGAGGAGTACTTCAGCAGTCTTAGGTTAGTGAGAAGTACCTCGGAGTCGTGATAGGACCACTGTACACTCCAGAGACGGAGCTCTTCAGCAGTTACGGTTTCAATAATGAAAATCCTGGTTTGAGCTGAGACTTTTGACCTTTGTGTTTACCTCATGATTGAGATGAGTCACTTGATAACTTAGGTATATGTATGGTCATATACCGGGGTAGTAGTTATCCGTTGATTTCACAATCCTTGTGTTTCCTCATGATTGAGATGGGTTACTTGATAACTTAGGTATATGTATGGGCATATACCTAAGTAGAGGTTATCTGTTGAGATCTTCTATGTGTTTATCCTTGTTGGTTTTAGTGAGACCTTGAGGGTCTCGGGGTCCCTACTGAGTATCGTTATACTCACCCCTGCACGGGCTATGCCCGCACCTCGTTGTGTTGGTTGCAGACGACGGGCAGTGCTGACAGAGGTCGAGTGTTTGAGGACTGGACGGTACCTGGAGGTGGACTATATGACGAGATGGTACCCGGAGGAGGACCTCATGACGAGACGGTACCCGGAGGTGGACGTGACGACGAGGCGGTACCCGGAGGTGGACCACTGGGCGGGACATACTCGGGGCGGATGGCGGGACCCGAGGAGTAGAGGAGCTATCTGTACCCACCTTTCAGGTGGGATTTCCAGGGGACAGCTCGTCGCAGCAGCTTAACTTTTTAGTTGTTGTTTTCCCTTTCTAGTTTTACTTTACAGTTGGGCTTGTATTTCCGGCCCCTTTATACTTTCCGCACTTACTATTGTACTCAGTTTTTACTTAGTATTTACTTCTTCCGCTTGTACTCCGTGTGATTGTTTACTTTACAAAGGCAATGTCTTCCATTTTTATCGGGATTTACGCCTTGGTGCTAGTCGCCAGCCCCTGACCTATGGAAGGCGGGCTTGGGGTAGTCACGGCACGGGCCCCGAGGACGGGTCGTGACAAATTGGTATCAAAGGAGTTCAGTTCTACCACAGAACTTATGACTCTGACTTTTTCTTTCTGTGAAGAAATAGTGTTAAGAGTACCGAGTGTGGATTTCAGTTCAGGGAGTCCAGTGTTTGTGCGAGCGGCCGACATATCCATACACCAGGACCCTGACAACTGATTTCTGACTTTGTGCACGAAAACACTGATTGTGTGTGTGTTTTCAAAGGTTTTCCCTTAAAACAGCTCAAACCAGGTCAGCTCACCAGGTATAAACGTTTGACCGTGTCACGATGTTTCTTTCAGGATGCCTTTTCACGGACGACCTGCTAGAGCCCAGAGGGATGTGCGTGCTGATAGCCTATCAAGCGACGAGGCTTCAGTATAGGGCCCCTTTTGCAGTGGAGGCACTAGCGGTACTACTATCCATTGGGCCACCGATGCCACCAGCCCCAGCAGTAGGCGATGCACGACGCTTGAGCGCGCTGCACGAGTTCCAGCGCCAGAGGCCACCCAGGTTCCGGGGAGAGATGGACCCGCAGGCGGCTGAGGTTTGGCTGGAGGCTGTGGTGAGAGTCTTCAGGCTAGTGGGGACGCCGGCAGACTTCATAGTGATCTTTGCTACCAGCCTCCTTCAGGCAGCAGCAGGCAGGTGGTGGAGCCACTTGTTCCAGTTTTGCGATGAGATGAACTTCACATGGGAAGACTTCGAGACCTTCTTCAGGGTGGAGTTTGTGCCAGTATCTCTACACCCCGAGCGTGTAGAGGAGCTTCTGCCTTTTCTGCTTGTTTTTCGATCAGTAGCTGAGTCATCTGTGGGTATTAGACAGATGATGCAGAGGTCCAGGAGGACCAGACTAGCAGTTGGACGATCACATGTTTTAGGACCGGTGGTGCGGGGAACCCGAGGTGGGGTCAGAGCCAGGCGTGCCAGAAACGGACAATGTTACTCCTGCGGCGGGAAGGGTCACCTGGCACGTGACTGTCCGACTCCTCATACGGTTGATCAGCGGGTGTTGGAGGAGCCACCGAGATAGAAGCAGCCGCTGGTTCTTGAGAAACAGCCGAGCAGTGGACAAGGCAGTAGAGCTCCGGGAACAGGTGGACAGTAGAGGAACTAGTGGATACGTCCTTTGTACTTCTAGTTCCATGTTTCTTTTGTATTCGTCTCTTTGTACTATGAGATGCAATAATAAAAAGACACTTATATTTGTTTGCTTTCTTGTCCTTTTGTTTCGTTGATACTGAGTGGTCCCGGTTAAACTGTTGACTTGACCCTCACTTTCGAGAGTTCTACTAGAGGTGACCTAGTGACCTCACACTGATGCAGATAGTGTGACTCGACCCTTGGAGGCGAGAGTGACAGTTGGATCTCTTGGTAGTTACGTCGAGGCCTTACGACATCATCCATGGAGTGAATGCATCATTCATGTCAGGATTGACTGTATTAGGCAACGAATGTGGTTCATCCAGGGGATGAGACCGGGTTTCTCTTATCGGCAAAGAAGAAATCATAGCATCTCTTGTGAGACTAAAGGAGGTCCAGGACATCCAAGAGAGGATGAAGACTGCACAGTGCAGTAAGAAATAGGAAACAGGTTCTAGTCTTAGTGATTCGGGCGTGTTAAGAAGAGGAATCTTAAAGGAGAGATGAGTCTACGAAGCAGTAGACGTGGAGGCAGAGCTAAGAGAGCAGCATGAGGTGGTGTACATCCTAACATTGTACAACCACCCTCCTTAGTTATTCCTGCCAGTCTCAGGGAGCTGGAGGGCGGAGGAAGAGTGTGTCTGCATGCGGTCAAGGAGTGTGACCCAATGGCTCTAGAAATGATTCAAGGGACAGACTGTTTCCACTAGTAGATATTGTAGTAACAGACGTCGATGTGAATCATTTCTTGCTTTCACAAATCTTGTTCCAGACCTAGATTTTCTGGTAATCTGTGGACTTGACCCTCACGTCAAGAGATACCTTGGGAGGAGACTCGATAATCACACTTACGCCGATGGTGTGGTCAGACCCTCGAGGCGAGAGTTTCGGTTGGAATCTCTTGGTGAGAGCGTCGAGGCTTTACGACGTTACTTTGAGTATGGAATGGGAAATAACTGTTCATACTCAAATTGATAGTTTTAGGCAAACTTCGGGATGGTTTTTCCTTGGTCGGTGAAAAGGAAACCCCAGGCAGCACGAGATAAACTCTTCACGGGAGGGTGCGACCGATCACTCTTGAATCGGAAAACCTTACCCTCATGGCAGTAGTCGTTTGTGTTCCAGTTCTAATAGGAATTGGAAACCTCTTGGGATTGAGGATGGCGACCACGTTCTTATACGGGTCTCACATCGACGCGGTTTACGGAGATGTGGCCAAGGCGGCAAGTTATCTCCAAGGTTCAGCGGACCTTCTTAGGTCCCCAGCTGGGTAGGCGGGGTGGTTTACCGCTTGACCCATTCACCGCAGTTGCACCAGGTGCACGACGACTTCCACGTATCTCAACTGAGGAGATACGTGCTCGGCCCTTCGCATACCATCGACCATGAGGAGCTGGACGATGGCGATGGGATGTCTTTCACGGAGGTTCCAGTGGGGATCGAGGATCGATAGGAGCAGATCCTATGAGGACGATCGATTCCTCGGGTTCAATTTCTTTGGCAGTACAGAACCTCTAGGTAAGCACATGGGAGAAGAAGGCTCAGATGCATGCTCTATACAGCTTTTGTGACCCTAGATTGTATTGAAGCTTTACGGGGACGTAAAGTCCTGAGGTGGGAGTAATGTAAAGACCCGGAAATTTCAAGGAAATTTTTTTTTAATTTTATTTGGAATTTTACAAGAATGCGGTTTCTGACGGCGCCTGATTCTGAGGCCCGGTGTGCCCGGAATTAATATCCGAAGTTTGGCTTGGGTAGGTTCAGTGAACGAGCGAGCGGGAATTTCTATCTTTTGAACCGGTGTCCGGAATCGAATTCCGAGGGCACCGATAGAACCGCAACGCTTGTAATTGCTTATCAACTCCTGTTCCAGAGTTGCGTTTACACGAGTGTTGATAATAAAAATTGTGGAAGTTTATTTTATTACTACACTACAATTTTTATTAACTTACTCTAAGTGTTAGCTCATGGTGGAAGTTGGGTAACCACCCAACCTCCCTTGGGATGTTATGAGGGTGGTGGGGCCCACACGAACCCCACCTCTTCATTTCCTCTAAAACCCCTCAACTCCCACTTAAATGATTTTCAATTAGTTATAACTTATGTCTTAAATGAGTTGATTTTAATGTTGTGAGTTGTGTGAGTCTTTTGAATTTCAAACACTTGAATTTCAAAAGCCATGTGAAGTTTATTATGTAAGTGGAGAACTTATTTCTTTTGGTTGGGTTGTGATGTTTGAGATCTTTTGGAAAGAAGGCTTAGAAGTCTTGAAGTTTCTTCATACTCTTGACAAAGAACGCGAAGAACAATCAGACATCGACGTAGAACGCCACGTTCTCGGGAACCGTCTTCCGCGACGCCATACCCGCAATACCGACGACGTCTTCTTCCGCGACATCTCTTTTCGCGACGCCGAATCTCATCACCTATTAAATCAAGGTAGGGGTTTTAACTTTTTAATGTTATGTGGATCTCTCCTTCGAACTTGAAGGTTTATATTTGTCGGGCCTTGATTCCAAATCTTTTTATTTAATTTAATAGATTGTGAAAGTTTATCATTCATTAAAGGCCGATTGTTAGAAAATAACGTGAGGGGGACGGACCGCACGAACACGACCGAACCTCCTCATTTTCATGTTGATTTTGTTGTGGATTGAAACGGGTGTGGTGCGGTGTCGTCGCACTGCGCAGGATCATGCGGCAAGAAACGCGCGGCGCCGTCGCGCCGCGTCGTTAAATAATGCAAGGACGCGACGCTGTCGCGCCGCATCCATGAAAGTTGAAGGCGTCGCGGCCGGAGCGGGGCCGCGGCGAAACGAGAAGACCGGAGGCCAGCCGGGCCGCCGGTGTCGGAAGCCGGAAGGGGGACCGGTCTTGCCGGTCCCGTTGAGGAAGAACCGGCCGGACAGGTCGGGCCGACCGGAAGGGAGAAAACTGGGGGAAATAATTTCCCCCGGCCAGCCTTAATGGCCCCCCCATTATGAGGGGGGTCGGTTTCACAAAGGGGGGGGGGGCAGGCGGCCCCCCGTTATCTCGAAGGAAGGCCCCCACGTGAGGGGGGCCGTTGTTTTTAGGCGCGGCAGGTTGCCGCGCCGCCAGCTGAGGAAAGGCGGGGGCTTTGCCCCCCGCGCGCGGCACACGAACGGTGCCCAGGCCGTGCCGCCGCGCCGCCGGCCGGGCCGGGTTTTTTGATCCGGGCCGGGTCGCCGCCCGGGGCGGGTCGACCCGGTTCGGCCGACCCAGGGGGGGTCGGCCCGGGTCGGCCCGGGCCCAGACCCCCAGTTTCGGACCACTTTCGGTCAAATGCCCGTATCTTGGGCTACAGGCCTCCAAACGACTCGCCGTCAGCAGCAACGCGATCCTTGGATCGAGACGGTCGTTTCGGTATACTATATTCAAGGTGAACCTTCTTTTTCGGGAGCCTACGTGGTTAAAACTCCATTGTTAAGCGTGGTTGGCCTAGAGTAGTGATCAGGATGGGTGACCTCTTGGGAAGTTTCCCAGTGTGGGTGTGAGACGGAAAAGCCAATAACTCTCAGACCGGGCGTCCGATTGACGCGCCGTCTGTTGCGTTGAGTTCCTATTGACGATACGTAACTTTTGGCATCCTCTGCCCGAGAATTGGAAGCAGATGGATAGTGGCCGGGTTGGATCGCACCGAAATCCAACCGGGGCCCTAGAAAGAAAAAGGTGATATCTTTCTGACAGAACGTCCGTTTGACGAACCGTCAGCGGCATTGGTGATCTCGTTGAGAAACGGTCCCTATGAGTATATCCTATGAGAGTTCGGGGTATAGTTGAGATATGGCTGGGTTTGGTTCGCTCATGAAACCAACCGGGCCTCTGGGACAAAAAGGCTAATAACTAACAGACCGGGCGTCCGATTGACGTGTTGTCTATTGTGTTGAGACCCCTGTGACGAGGCAGTCTTCTGAGATTCTTCTTCGTGGGAATTTGAGATACATGGAGTTTATACTTGAAGCTCATGGAGCAGACCCTCCCAATGACGAGCGTGCGGAGTACGGAGACCGTGGAACTGGCTGAGACCTAACGACTGCTTGACCGACTCGACTTGGAGTGAGTCGACTAGCCCAGTGGACGGAGCACTACTTTCTGATGTGCAGACCCATGGCGGACGGAGCACTACCTGTGTGACAGTGCAGACCTGCGGTACTCGTCCGGAGAGTACCTCAGCAGGCTACTAGGGGGTGTGCACTACTGTGTTTGGGTGACATACCTCAGCGGGAAGCACTACTGTGTCTGGGTGGCTGACCCGCGGTACTCGACAGGAGGAGTACTTCAACAGTCTTAGATTAGTGAGAAGTACCTCGGAGTCGTGACATGACCACTGTACACTCCAGAGACGGAGCTCTTCAGCAGTTACGGTTTCGATAATGAAAGACCTGGTTTGAGCTGAGACTTTTGACCTTTGTGTTTACCTCATGATTGAGATGGGTCACTTGATAACTTAGGTATATGTATGGTGATATACCTGGGTAGTAGTTATCCGTTGATTTCACGATCCTTGTGTTTCCTCATGATTGAGATGAGTTACTTGATAACTTAGGTATATGTATGGGCATATACCTAATTAGAGTTTATCTGTTGAGATCTTCTATGTGGTTATCCTTGTTGGTTTTAGTGAGACCTTGAGGGTCTTGGAGTCCCTACTGTGTATCGTTATACTCACCCCTGCATGGGTTATGCCCGCACCTCGTTGTGTTGGTTGCAGACAACGGGCAGTGATGACAGAGGCCGAGTGTTCGAGGACTGGACGGTACCTGGAGGTGGACTATATGACGAGATGGTACCCGGAGGAGGACCTCACGATGAGACGGTACCCAGAGGTGGACGTGACGACGAGGCGGTACTCGGAGGTGGACCACTGGGCGGGACATACTCGGAGCGGACGGCGGGACCCGAGGAGAAGAGGAGCTATCTGTACCCACCCTTCAGGGTGGATTTCCAGTGGACAGCTCAGCGTAGTAGCTTTACTTTTTAGTTGATGTTTTCCCTTTCGAGTTGTACTTTATAGTTGGGATTGTATTTCTGGCCCCTTTATACTTTCCGCACTTACTGTTGTACTCAGTTTTTACTTAGTATTTACTTCTTCCGCTTGTACTCTGTGTGATTGTTTACTTTACAAAGGCAATGCCTTCCCTTTTTACCGGGATTTACGCCTTGGTGCTAGTCGCCAGCCCCTGGCCTATGGAAGGTGGGCTTGGGGTAGTCACGGCACGGGCCCCGAGGACGGGTCGTGAGAATCAAAGAGCTATATGATGATCTGAATCAATCCATAAACTGATTTAAAAAGAATTAATATTTTATAATAATCAATTCAACAAATATAAAATAGGCCTTATCAATTAACCAAATTGTATAAAAGATACATATTTATTAATAATTCTATAGTTAATTTAATAACAGTTTAAATAAATATAGTATGTGATATGGTATAATATTTTGAAAATAATAATATCCATAATATAAAAATATGGATATTTAATGAATTTTATTTAGGAAAAATTATTACAAAAAAGTGATTATTTCAAGGTAACGTTAACAAGAACAAAATGAAGTGAGATTGAAAATATGACAATTATGAACATTCTTTAGGAGAATAATATTTAAACATTCCCAAGTGTCTGATACCACTTGGAAAATTTTAAATAATAATCTCCAGGACATTAACTAAAACATTTAATTTCCTGAGAATAAGGATATTCATGATATTATCTATGAAAGGTACGTATATATACCATATAAATTTGAATTAGAGAATAACAACAAATAAGCCTCAATAGAATGTAAATTGATACATAATTCAAATACCTTAATTTTTCTTTTGTAGTGTAGTATGTATCTTCATATATAATGGTCTAAAATTTGTTACTAATTTTTACTATAAACATACTCATTTTCATAATATCATATATTAATTATTTATAATATCTTATTTCTCATTTGGTAACAATTTTTTATTCTTTTTATTATTTTGGGTGTTAATTTCCCCAGTTTTCTCAAGAATGATTTGACTTGTTATTTACTTCTCCTATTAACTAGATCACGATTTCATCATCCCAAGAATGTAATCACTGGCTAAAATATCTTATTTATTAATTACATGTGTATTTATAACAATCTATAATGTTTTTTGGTAATAAATTAAATCCACCATTCATGGTGATGGTAGGCCATGCGTACGCATGAACGATTCATTCATTTATTTTTCATATTATTAGAAAAAAATTAATGAAACATATTTATATTATAATTACAGTATGATATATATAGAATATATGTTACAATGTTTTATTATAATTACACTTAAGATGTTTTGTGTATATCATGAATGAGTCACATCTCATTGAGGAGGCTGTAGTCCACACTTCAATAAACAATGTTATCATATTTATACTAATTGTAAAGTATTGGGGTATTTATAATAAAATAATTTCAGAAGAATATGGATATATTAAATATTATATATAACATATATACATTGATTTATCATCATAATGTCCACCATGATTTCTAGTAAAGTAAAAAAATGAACAATCATCATTTCGTGGGGAATTTGTTCGATGTACATAGAAAATGTATGTTTGTTACCCATTAAATGGAGGTGTGTATGAGATAAGATTGAACCCTTATCAAAACATGACTATGTATATTGAGGATAATATTATTGTTCCCTTATCATGGAATAAATATAATTGAGGGGGTGGAGAATAGAAATAAAACTAAAGCATTTGTGAGAAGGTGTCAACTCTTAATCGGGTAACTACATTCAGTTGGTACAAAAAGTATAACATGGATGGAATTATGATAATTAGGATAATATTGTATTATAAAATTCATGTTTAAGATATATTTCATTAGATCCTGGTAATGCAAAATTGGATTTATAGTTTTGAATATGTGGGAAGAGAGGATTCCTTTTATTGTGGAGGGGGAGAGACACTGTTTTAATATTTTGACTAAGCAATTACATGCACATTTTTCAAGTTGTAAGTGGTTATAATAATTGTCCACATTAAACCCAGGAGTGGATATGGCCTTTATATGGACATCAAATTTCCCTTGGAAATGTGTATAGTTCATTTTGGGCTCTAAGGTTAACGTTTAGTCCCTTACTACATCTAATTTAACCATAATCTTTGTAATTAATTTTAATTAGATTCACTATTTTTTTAAAAAAAATCTAACATGGAATTATTATAAATTATAATGTGTGATTATTTAATATATGGGAATATTTTTTTCATATTTTAGCCATATTCGTTGCAAAAAGTATTTTAAATTTAATCCCACAGACGAGATGACAATGTATTTTTTTAGGGTAAAAATGACTAAATGTTTGCTATGTTTTCTTACACTATTGAAAAATGAAATTGATTATAAAGACCAAAATTTAATTTATTGATAAAAATATTACCTACTTAAACATTAAAATAAATAATTATAATTTATACATATAAATAAATTTGATAAAAAATACACTTTGTAATAAAATTCATCATTTTTAACAATTCATTAAAAACGACATGTTTCAAAAAAATAGAAAAAATTATCACAAATTTTTATTAGATTTATAAATATTCTATTAATTACATTTTTACATATAATATAATTTAATGTACAAAAATAAATATTTAATGTGGGTTATCCATTAAAAGTCTGTAAAATTTTCCATTTTAAAATTATATGTTTTTATGTGTGAAATTGGTTTTGTTCTTATCTTATTCCTATCAAAAACAATGTATGAATATAAAATAAATTTATTTAATATAAAACATATCTATTTCATATAAATAATTAATATTTTGTAACTAATTATATTATTTAAGACAAAATTCTTTCAGAATATTAAAAATAAAAATATTGGTTTCTTTATATCAAATTGATTCTAATTTTGATTTCTCATTAATTGGTATGAAATAGATTAATTTTATAATTATATAAAGCATTAATTCTCAAAATTTAGTGAATACTATTCAAAATCTCAAACATAATGACTATTTTATATCATATTATATTAAATAATAATATTATAATAATACATTGTTATTTAGTGAAACATGGTATTGTGTGTAACACATTCTATCGAAGAAGGTATCTATTATATGTAACACAATCTAACTCAGAATTGTATGTATTAAATGATATAGAATCTATTATATTTATTTAAGATAGTAAATATATTATAATATATTGGGTTAACATATATTTTTTTTACATTTGGTGTTACGTTCCACAAGCATTATTGAGTATACTATTGTACTATCAAATTTCTGGGTGTTACATTAAATATTAGATATTTTAGTGGATAATTATTTCCCCAATCCCTTGTTTATATTATCTCAACTGAATTAAAATGGTGTTATTATTATTAGGGTTTCCAATCTAAATATATCCCAATTAATATCCCAAAAATAAGTTACTTAAGAGTATGGGTCGCATCATTACTTTTTTTCCTTATGAATGATAATCCATAAGTATATAAACGGTATGGTAACCCATATTGAATGATAGTGGTCTTGAACAATGTTTATCTGGAAAATTATTTAACTCTTAGTTGCTAAAGGGTAATTTAATTTCAAAATAATATATCATGGATTCAATTTATAAGTATGTTTATTCATAATGATTTAGTTTGTAATCGTATTCCTTCACTAAATCAATATGTTAAAATGATATTTATGTGTAACTCTTTACAAAACTCAAACCTTTTTCTAATAACCCACATTAATATCCTACTATTGTCATAAATGTAAAAATACATACCAATCATATGGTATATTAAACCATATAATGTGATGTCTTATAATCATACTAAATCCAAATTCCTTACAAGAGTATGTTTGGAGTGATAAATAGACAACCACAATTTCTTTTGACAATGATTATGCCTACAAGATATTGAGTATTATAATCCAAATTCTTTATTTTAAATGTAAACATACACAATAAAGATCAAAATTCCATCATAATCATAATCATAATATATATATAAGATATTAACTACTAAATAAACACCATTATATTTTATATGAAAAATTCAATGTACAAGAAAATGAAATCAATTACTCCACCTTGAATGTAACTCAGTACATTCATTCACACAAACTTATAATGTATTTTGAAAATTAAAACTAAATATTAATTCCATTAATAAAATAAACAATTTACATTCACGAATAAATTATAAAATTGATTAAATAAATAAACAATTAATTAATTCAAACATGAGAAAAAATTATAAATAAACATAATTATAAACACATTAAAATTTAATCCATACTATATGAGCATTCAATAATTAAATAAATATAAACAATTTATAATTATTCCTAATATTTAATATTTCAAAATATCTAATATATATAATTTCGCATCAAATGTATAATATTATGTTAAATATAAGAATTTTATATTTCAAATAATTTTTGGTAAAAATTTACATTATCTTGAATTCACATATTTAATATTATTCAAACTTCGATCAAAATAAGTTATAAAAAAAAATTATCTGGTTATAATAATTTATCAAATTATGATATTGTATTAATAATAATTCCCAAAACATAATTTAATACATTTAAAATATTAAGTAATAACCTCTTTGTATTTTGGAGCGTTTTTAATTATAAATTTATAAAAATAAATTTTATAATTTTATTGAATGAAATTTATATATAAATTGTAATTCATGACATATAATTTTAAAAAGCTAAATTATATTAATTATTAATATTATTATTATTTAATTAATAAATGTTTCATAGACATTTAATTCATCAAGTATAATTTTTTTGTAACTAATTAATTTATAATTAGATTTATATATAAATAACTATTCTAGAATAAATATAATTTTATTATTCATAACCATTTTATAATAAATTTATGTCTCTTCAGAAATTTAAATATGGAACAATGAGAATTTATTTTCAGAGGCACATTTAATGATTTCTCATTATATATAAGGAGGCTCATGGATTGCAACATGAATTTATTGGTTCCAAGTTTTAGGTATCGTACCATATGATATAAAATGTGGTATGCGTACTAATTACCCTACATGTCTCTCAATTGTTTCATACAGGATAAAAACATACATAATATTAATGTCATTGTTTTTATTCTTTTTGAAATAAATCTATTGGGTGTGTGGAGTAAGAATAATATATAGTTCCTAGAAATCTATATCTTCGATGAATGTTGTGAGCATTAAATAAAGAATTCTTATCTTCTGTGATATTTACTCAATGGATATATCCCATGTAAAAAATAACACATTGGACCCATTAATTGATTACGTGATATAGGAGTTATACAGAAGTTTAATTTCACACATGGGTACCTACATAGTGTGATTGACAAAGAATTTTATCATACATTGGATCATATTTTCACTAGCTTGTGTGAGATAAAAACTTTTTGAACATGACCTTCAGCATTTATGATATCCAAAATATTATATATACATTAAAATTTAATTTTTATTTTTAAGAGAATTCAAAAATCATTTTACATATGGATTTTGAGAATCAATGATTATAGGAAAGCTCTAATACCACTAAAGGTTTCCATAGTAATAATTAACAACTGTTTGATATATATGATTAAATACCACTTCTCTAATGATAATGATGCAGGAAATACAAGTGATTGTATCACTAAAAAAATATAACAATATATATAATTCACCTAACATGCCATTAATACTTTTTACATAACTATTCATGATGAGGATCACTGAAATGTTATCTAAACAACTCATTTGTTTGTGGGGTATTCATTGGTTGATATGAATCACTGATTTTATGGTCGAGACTCTTCTATAAAGCATTACAAATGACTATCTCTTGGAATGTAAATTAGGAGAATGAAGATATATTCATTATACTGACAGGTGGATTCATAAGGTTTTTTAAATAGCCATTTTAGGGTGAATACCACTTTATAATTTCCCAAAGGAAACTCTCTCATTACTAGGAAACTCGTACTGTATGAGTTATGTAAGAAGATAAAAATTAACTGTAACCCTCAAAATTTATGATTATCTAATTCATTTAATTTAACAATACATATATAATATCTTATGTGTTTGATATTAAAATGATAACACTTTAACATTTATTTTCTTATAGTGTGTTATGGTATATCTTTATTTTATGATATGTCCAACATAAAGTAATGTGATATGAATTTAATATATTAATGTCATACAATAAAAATTACAATATCGTTATATATTACAGATTATTTTTATAATGTATTTGACACAATTTAAAATTTTGAGTTATCCCTAAATGATGTTTATAATAATGTATTATAGGATGTGATAACATGTTCTGGTCTAGGTGAGTATGATTCTTATATTGTGGTATGGAATTAGCATTATCAGAATAGATTAAGGCTTTCATTCTCAATGATCCATGTTTTATACCACATGGAGTGGAACATAATATTTATTTGGTATAATAGATGTGAATGGTTCATATTCATATTTCCCTATTACCCGAGTTTGGTGAGATACATAACATTAGAACATTCATATTGTGATTCTTTTCCCACACAGGCCTTCATTTTTATTAACCATTGTATTTTTTGTGATATTGGATAAGTTTGTGATCATTTCATCATTTAGATATTAAAAAATATATAATTTTTACTCTCAAAGGATGATTATGAAATATGGGACCTTTATTAAGATAAATAAGAATTGTTTGACAATAAAAACCTTGATGTAAGGCCATTCACTTGTTCCCTGGATTGTGTCCCTTTGTGGCCTTAGGAACACTATATCATATGCAAAAGGCAATCAACCAGTAGTGAGGGTATAAGGTGGTATCGTGGGGATACAATATCGTCATGTCATAGTAATGTATAATGGAAATAACAATAAAAACATATACCAATAATAATAAGGATATATAGAATAAATAAACATAAACTATGAAATATAATATTTAATGAACCATAAAAATATATGTTGCAACTGATCCTTCACATGGATGATCACATATTAAAATATAAAAAATAAATATATTACAAGGTGTATGTTTTACCATCCTTGAGCATTATTAACCCCAAAACATTATTATACATACGATTTATCTTGCAATATCATGGAACACTCAAACGTTTCCTTACTTAAACATGTGAATAATGAGGTTGACATGGGCATCAATTCATCATGGTTTCCCAAGGAGTGATTGATTAAAACTTAGTTTTCCAAAAAAATTGTTTATATGGAATAAAAAATTAATTTTTTGTACTATGATGTAATATGATCGTGATAATAAAAGTAAATTAAGAATCAAAATAAGATAATAATTAAGGTTCCATGGGTTCTAAGGTGACACTCAATATCGACTATACTTGCTACAACTAATGGTGGATGATTTTGATATGCCATTATACTGTCATGAATAAAATTTATATATCCTACCTAAAAAAACACAATTATAAATTGAATAACAATATGTAATGAAATATTGACTGTTCTATGAAAAAAGTAAGAAAAAACTAAAATTATTGAAAAGGGTAACATATTGGGTGACATATGAAATGGGGAAAATTTAAAAATTAATAAAAATTCAAGGATTATATATTAAATATCATAGGGGAATAAATTGTGTGAAGTATTTATTAACTAAGGATGACCAGACTGATCAGAACAGGTAAAATAATTTTTTTCAGAAAAAACATAATCGAAATTGTAATTAAAATCTATAATAAAATGGAATTCAATCCCCCCACTACTTTATACATATTTTTATTGTTCTGTTAACCATCTTTTATGATATTATTTATTAAATGTACCAAGAGAAAATTAATGAATCTGTTATGGAAAAAATAAGAATCCAAATTTTATTAATTATATAATTTAGTTATTTATTTTAAAGGAAAGTTATCCACATTCACCTTAGAATATATTTTAGAATATCATAAAAAGTATTCTAAATAAGGATAAAAATGAGAAAAATTATTAAAATATCACACAATCATGATTTTAAAGGACACCAACAACAATTTTTCAATTTTTTTAGATTAATTAATGATTTTATCACTTTATTGAGATATTATTTTCCATTTCAGTATTTAAATTTTTCATTTGGAAAAAGATAATGAATGAAAGAATGTGAAATACCTTGAAAATATTTACTCATAAATAAACTATATAGGTACTATTGTATCCTTATAATAAATTGTAATATTTCTGAATATACTTCTAGAGATATGTGGTAAGAGTGCATGAAATTATGAGGTCTGGTGTTCCTGAAATTAATTTTATGATAATATTAAATAAATTTCATATTTTACATTGACATTGGTATGTGTATTAAAATTATGATTAGATATGAGATTTGAGACAATAGTTGAGTCCAAAACACATTTTTTTAACAAAGGCACGACCTTAAATAGGTTAGTGGGGGGTTTTCAAACATCTAACCCATCAAAAAAAATTCAGTTGGTTAACGATTGATTTATTTTAATTAAATGATTATTTAAAAGCTAATGAAAATTTCTATAAGTTTACAACCATGTATAATCACCCTTTTTTTTCCTCATATTCTTTGGACCATAGAGATCTTCTTCCTTCCTCCTTTCTTTGGAAGATTATATTGGATGATGATGAAACTCTAATCAAATTAGATCAGGGTGCAACAAATGTAATGGCTTTTTTCAATAACTGGTTAGAACATTCTTTAATATATAATGATACAATGTCTTGTTAGGGATTTTTAAATTGTGTTTTAAACCATTTTTATTAACTTTTTAATGCCCATACCCCAGTTACCCAGAGTCGGTGCATTATTAAATGATGTTGGCATGATCACAAGAGATCAAAATTCTGAATGGCCAATTAGTTTAGTAGCCTTGGAATTATTAGATATATTCTTATGATTTATATTACATTATAAAATGAATAAAAACAACAACGTTATCTCCAATGACAAAATTATTCTCTTAGAATATCCCTAGAGCTCAGTCATAATATACTTATTCTCATCCTCTGAAAATTTAAACATAGAAAGAGGTGAGATTAGATGCTCAGTAAGGATAACAATATAGCAGAAATATTTATAAATAAACATAAACATTTAATGCAATGTATAAGACTAAAATAAAACCCTTTTAAAGATAAAATTCCTCATAAAATGGAAAAGGTAAATAAAATAATTCTATTTACTTATTCAAAATTACATTCTACTTGTATAATAATAAAATGTAATATCAATATCGAATTTCATAATGATGTATTTCATAATGCTAGACTTCATAACAACTTAGTCAATGCCTTGTTCAAAGAATACGAAGAAGATTTTGTCAAGGCCTTGTTCTAAGAGACTTGTTTTCCTCATGAGACCTACCGATACATCGATGTACTATAGTGGGCTCCACCCATCACTAACTAAGTCCAATTCATTCCTCATATGAAAAGGTTTAAACATAACATAAACATTATTATTAAAAATATCATACAATGTGTCAATACTTTATCCATAAACCATGAATCGTGTAAAAAAACACATCCATAGTTAGTCATATAAAAAAACCATCAATACACTATTGAAGATTATTATTATATTAAATGGACTCTTAACAAACTTATAATCCATCAAAAGATGTTGATATAAAGGAAATCAAAACATTTTTCAGGGAAATAACTTTTTCTATTTTTAAATATTTTAAAAGTCATATATTTATTAAATAAAAAATTTACATTGAAAATATTCTTATAAGTTTGTATGGGAAGCTTCATCAATGTTAATATAGCAGAAAATATCTGGGCCCGCCGTATAAGTTAAAAAATTTCTTTCCTTCATTTTGTCGAGAAGGTCATAAAGGACCTTGTTTAGAAAACAACGGAAAGATTCCTTCCAAAACATATGTCGTCAAATAAGGTTTTAATTGACCTTATACCATTTTATTGTAAATATGAAAAATGTTTTGAATTACATTATAAAAACACATATATGTATGATAATGAGGTCCCGGTAGATACTTATGTATTAACAACATCGGATAAGTAAAGAGAATATAGAATTAACCCCTACATTGTCCTTTTCCTTAGTCGATGGTTTTTTAACCTCTTGTATTATAGTTAAAACATTGTTTTTAAATTATTCAAGAACTATATACATAAATAAGATATCATATATATGATACTATAATATTTATTTGATAATAATATTTGTTAATTAATTATATTTCAGTAGTATCATCGTTTCGGGTGTTAACTGATTTGTTTTCCTTTATATGCTACGTTACGTAAGCCATGTTGGTTTTTTATACGATGTATTTGATTCATACAAAGAATGATATTATTTTCATAAACATTATTTTTTATTATAAAATGATAATTACTCTTGAATGAATATGATGGGGAATGACTCTTATCGCGTTCGTGGAGATGGTAATCCATACGTATGCACGAGCGACAATATCATTATATTGATGGTGAAATCATATGTAATTGGATGGTATATCATATATAAATAAAAATGAACATTTTATATTTATTATTTACATTATTTATACTCATTATTATACCCATCCAAATAATGGAGTGTTTGAATGAAAAACTACACCTAAACTTGGAGACGGTAAGCCGTACGTACACACGTACGGTGACTTTGTCATTTATAGGATGGATAAAATAATGAATATGGTAGTACAATATTTATAATAATATCATAGTTTGTACAAGGTATTGGATGTATTATTTTGGTATGGATACAACAAAAAAAGATGAAGTGGAAGAAGAAAAGAACTTGAAAGTGGGTTGTGAAATTATTATCTCTTCTTCAGATGTTTCCTTTTGAGATGATCAAAAGGGATATTTAGGATGACTTTCTGATCAAAGTAAGGCCTCTAGGTTGAAATAGGGATAGTTTATAGGATATTTGGGAAGGGTTTGGCCTAGCCAAATGGATTTCGATGTGTGAAATTAAAATAAGGGGAAATACCCTTTTATAATAGAGGTGAGGGTCACTTTTGGAAAAGTTTTAAATATTATTTTATAATAAAATAACTTTCATTTTATAATTGCTATAAAATGATTTATTTTGAGTCTATGGTGGGAATAGTTTGATAAACTCCAATAGGTATTAGACCAGTTTAGGTCACTATATTACCCTTATCTTATAGATTTAACTCCTAGTTAAATAGTTTTACATTTACCATCTCTCTATGTATTTTAAAATTTTATGGTTAATAAACATACAGTAAACTGCCAAGTGAACACAAAGTGGTTCATTAATAATATATATAACCTTATCTATGTCATTTGGAATAAAATGATTTTTTATTATTAATATATCAATTAATAATATACTATTTTGTTTTAAAAATTCAATTATGTCAATTTTGAAATGATTTAGTGTTTGATTTTTTTGAAAGCCATAATAACTTTATCACTTTGAATAAAATTTATTTAATCAACCCTAACATGTGATTTAAATGATTATATTTTTGGAATTCATCAGAAGTCTCAATTTACATTTATTTGGATATTTATAATATTAATTATTTTAATATTTCATTATTATGATAATTACAGCATCATTATTGTGTCATAAATAAATCAAATTATTTAACGTATAAAAATTATAAAATAAAATATAATTATGTTGGAAATATTTGTAGCTTTACAATGAATATTCATATTTGAATTTATATTTATATGTATCCCTATATTAAAAATGGTTTATTTATTAAACATTGAATTTAACTCTTTTAACTCTTCTTTAAATAAAATAATAATAAAAGTCCTAATATAATCCCTGTGGGACAAAAAGGATAATATTTTATTCATAAGGTTTTTTTGGTGGAATTACACTTATCCAATAGAGTTATATCATGTGTTAGGGTAATTATAATATCATTTTTACGCATAATTCATTATTTTTTTTACATGTGGAAAATAAAAGTCGAAATTTACCATTCACCAAAAATTATTTTCATCTTATTGACCCATATTTCACTTACTGATATCAACAGTGTATCTTGGAATTTTAAAATTCAACTCACAGAAATTGTAGAATTATGATTTATGAAAATTGGAAAATGCTCCTGGAAGATGGTTAAAAGACGGTAAAAATGTTCAATTTTTTTTACATATCTAAACATATTATAAAATGACTCGAATAATTTAAATCAAATATATATAGGTATTATGTATCTATTTTTACATAAAATAAAATAAAATAAAATAACAAATTACTTAAATAAAATGTTGGTTTTAAACAATAACACAATGTTTCTCACTATTCAAAAAAAATTGAAGGTTTTCAGAAAAATACCAAAAATTTACCCTAAGATAATTTTGAGATTTCAAATTCAAAAATGAAGTCTATTTTCAAAAATAAAATTTATAAAACTTCAAAAAGTGGTTACAACTATTCATAACGGCTAGTTTGATTGGTTATGGTGTGTTAAAATCCCATGTTGCTTACAATGCAAGATACTGCATTATTAAAAGGAAAATGTACTGTGGAAGCATGTAGTGTTAAATTATACCATCCTTAAAATAATTTCAAGCTTGAAAGTTCTATAATATTAATGCATAAAAAGATTGTGGTGGTTCTTCATCATATGTTCCTTGGGTTCCCACATTGCCTCTTCCATTATATGGTTTCTCCATAGAACATTTACCAAACGAGTTGTCTGGTTCCCTAGAACTTATTCTCTAGTATCATGAATCTTGACAGGATTTTCACAACAAGAGAAATCAGGTTCTTGTTCAATTTCCTCATAGGTGATTACATGCATTGGGTCAGACATATAGTTTCACTACAGCGATACATGCAACACAACATGAACTTTGGAGAGACTTGGAGGCATTGCCAAATGATATGCCAAAACTCTAATTTTTTCTAGAATTTAAAAAGGTCGGATGTACCTGGTACTCAATTTATACCTCTTACAAAATCTTATAACACCCTTCTATAGACATTCCTTCATGAAAACATGATCTCTTACCTGAAATTCTAAATCCTTCCTCTAATTATTGGTGTTTATCTTTTTCCTACTTTGAACTGCTTTGATGTGAGTTTGGATAATAATCACTTTTTTCATTGCTTCCTCTACATGTTTTGGCCCTATGAGTATTCTTTCACTAACATAATCCCAACAAGTTGGTGTGTGACATATATTTCAATATAACACTTCAAATGGTTCCATCTGAATATTTGAATGAAAGCTATTGTTATAAGAAAATTCTAAAATATGTAAATATTGATCCCACATAACTAGAAAGTCAAGTGAGAAATATCTCAACATGTCTTCTATGGTTTGAATAGTACATTCTAATTTTCCATCGGTTTGAGGGTGGAAGGAAGTGCTCAAATGAAGTTTAGTATCCAAGGCCATTTGAAGAATTTTCCAAAATGATGATGTAAAATAGGGATAGCAATCGGAAAAAATTAATAGGGGCACACCATGGAGTCTTAAAAAATCATTTATCAATAGTCTATCTAGACATTCAAGTGGGAAATATTCTCTTATAACAAAAAAATGATCTTGGTAAGACAATCAATAATGACCCATATTGCATCATTCTTTATAGGAGTCTTTGGTAGCCCAATGAGAAAGTCCATCATAATATTATCCCATCTCCACTCAGGTATGGGTAGAGGTTTCATGACTCATCTATGTTGTTGCCTTCCAGCTTTCACTTGTTGAAAAACCACACACATTGAGACAAAATCAACAATCTCCCTCTTCATGTTGTCTCACAAAAAATGTTCCATCAAATCCCTATACATCGTGGTGCTCCCAGGGTGTATAGAGAAATTGGAGCTATGAGAATCATCCAAAAATTCCTTTTTCAGAGTTGGTGAATTGGGAACACAAAGAATCTTCCCAAATATCAAAATTCCATCGTCATATATGAAGTAACTCAATCTCCAATCATTTATATATTTAATATTATTTTGAATCTCCTCATCATTAGTTTGCGAACTTTTTATTTTTTTTCTAATAATGATGGTTAGGAAGAAATTTGAAAAAGTATTGTTTCTTCACCTTCCATGGTTATTCCCATATACATGTTTTCTAGACTCATGAAAATAGGATCCATTTCAACTCCCATATTGTTGAAAACCCCATGATCTATTCGGCTCAAAGAATTTTCCATCTTATTTTCGTTCCCCGGGTGGTAGTGTATTGTGTAATCATAATCCTTGAGTATTTCAAGACATATCCTTTGACTCTTGTTGAGATATTTTTTGTGAGAAAATAAACATCAAACACTTATGATCAGTATAAATCTCACATTTTCACCATAGAGATAGTGTGTAAATATCTTTAGAGAAAAGATTACAACTGATTAATAAAGATCAAGAGTGGGATAGTTTTTCTCTTGAATTTTTTTACTGTTGTGATGTATAGAAATTAAATCTATAATTTTACATAAGGAAACAACCAATTATTTTCTTTGAAGCATCAACATAAATAACAAACCCATCGTTCCCTGATGGTAGAGTCAAGAAAGGATCTTTGACCAATCTTCTCTTCAGTTATTCAAAACATTATTCACGCTCTTTCTCATAAAAAAATTTAACCCCTTTACGTGTGAGCTCTGTTAATGGGTTAGCCAACTGGGAAAAATTATGGATGAAATGTCGATAATAACATGCTAAACCAATAAAACAACATACTGTAGTTATATGTGTCGGTGCTGGAAATTATTGGATTGCCTTGGTCTTTGAAAGATAAACATAGATTTCATCCTTTGAGGCAATATGGCCATGAATAGAAATCTATTAAATACAGAATTCACATTTGCTAAACTTCCCATATAATTCATTTATTCTGAGGGTTTTTAGAGTAGTGCACAATTTATTTTCATGATCCTTGTATATTTTTTAGAATACATTGATTTCATCATTAAATACCACTACCGAGTCATCCAGATATTCCTTGAAAACTCTATTAATTAAATCCATGAAGACATAGGGTGAATTATTCAATAAAAAAAGAATATTGTAAACTTGTAATGCCCGTACCTAGATCAAAATGTTGTTTATGGAATGTCTTCTTTCTTTTCACACAACTGATGATATCAAGATTGATGTTCAATCTTTGAAAATATTTTTATTGCAATTAAGTTGGTTGAATAAATCATCAATGTGAGGTAGGGGATACTTGTTCTTTATTGTTATAGCATTGATCTCCCTTTAGTCATTTCACAACCTCATAGATATATCTTTCTTCTTAACAAAAAGGAAAGGGGCTCCCCATGGAGAAACAATTAGGCGAATAAAACTCTTATTACTCAATTCCTCTTGTTGTTTCTTAGTTTTACTAATTCAATAGTGGCCATTTTATAAGGGGTCTTCGATATGGGCTTTGATTGAGGAATTAAATCAACAGATAACTCAATATCACGTTTTGGTGGATCTCTAGTTAAATCATCTGGAAAAACATCATCATATTCTTTCGCAATATGTATATCATCCATTCGAACATTATTTCCCTCACCCATAGTTATTTCATTATCTTCTCCCCCAAAAATTGAATTTAGTAGTGCTACTTGGGGTGGATCTTGAAAAGAATCAGGTGGTGGCATTTCTAATCTAATGATAAGGTACTCCTTATCATCATTGTAAATTGTAACCTCTTTCTTCTTAGAAATGTTTTTCACTTCATAGTCCAAAAGAGAATCAATTCTGAGAATTATATCACATTCAATCATGGGTATTATGATGAGATCAAAAGATAATGAACATTAATATGAACTAATGGGAACTGATTAATAAAAATTTGTTACGATGATACTTCCATTAGAGGTTTGGGATGACAACTCCCTTGTTAAGTTAAATTAAAAATATATAATTTTCATAGAAAACTAAAAAGATATGAAACAATGTGATGATCCAGAATCAAATAAATCCTTATCTAAACACAAGGAAACCATTAAATTACATACCACTACATCTTTCTAAGCTTCAACCTCAACAATAGTGATCGCAATAGCTTGGCCTTTCACCTTTGGAATTTCGGAGGTATGTTCCATTGGTGCTTATGAAATTTATTTGAATAATGTTCCATTTCATTAAAATTGTAGAATTCAACATTGAAAGCCTGATTATTTACCTTGTAATCATGAGCTTGGTGGAATTTTTCAACACACTTGTAACATGATTCCATTCCATTCAAGAAAGTACTGGGGTTTTTATTCCCACATTTAATGTAGTATGGATATTAAACTTTTCCCTTCTTCCACATATTTCCATTTCCAGAGTGATCTACATCTCTCAACTTCTCCTAGATTTCTTTGAATTCATAAGACATAGATATTTCCTTTTCTATCTTTCTATCACAATAGACAACATACCTATATGATGAGAAGGATTGTGAGACTAATACTCGATGGAAAAATGTTTTTAAACCGTCAAATAATTGATCAATATTACTCCTTGGGTTACGTATATAATAGGCTTCATGCCTTTCTAACCTTGTAATGTTATCCTCATACATTGTGACATTATCATCCTTATTTTCCTTTAGACTCAGAAATTCTATTTCCATGTCCACTAGACAGTCATGAGGAAATTATTTTTCTATGAAAATCACATTAGACTACCACAATTACATGTTCTATACTTTTCATCTTCATTTGGGTTTGGATTAATGACCTCCATTAATATGCATCTCCTGTGAGGTGATAAACTGCCTTGAAAACAATTTCCCTTTTTCTACGCCCCAAAGCAGGAAATATTTTCTCTAAGGGACTTATCCATTGCTCATCTAATTATGGATTTTTAATCACATTGAATTTTTTTGGTTGGTGCCTCATGAAACAGTGTAATGTTGATCCTCCATGTTGTGGATCAGGGTGTTCCATATGGGTAAGGTTATTATTCATAACCTGAGTGAGTTGTTCTAATATGGTGGTAAGCTGATTAGAAATAGCTACATCACTAGCTCCACTATAATTATCTTTAGTAGGATGCCAATCCATACATGGATTACATGAGTTGATATGGTTTCCATTCCTTCCACTAGGAGCCATTTCTAAACAATGGAATTAAATAGATTAGTTTATGAATCACAATAAATAATTCAAAACATGTAAAATACATAACATAAGTTGAATAATTTATGGATATAATCCATAATCATACAAAATACAATCTTTTAGGAGGTATATACTGATAAATCCTTCATAATGGTTTGTTAAGAAAATGTGATTTATCCTAAGAAAATCCCCCTTGAGTGTGTTGGAATCAAAAGGGCAGTGTGGCCTATTTTTGTGTACCAGGATACCCCAGGTGAAGCACAAAACTCCTTGTCAGAGTTTTCACTCCTAGGTACATCTGTACTAGAGCCTCCTCTACATTATCATATCTAGAAAGGGATGAAATTCTTGGAAAATACACAAAATCCATACATTACCAAAATTCAAGGATGTTTTTCAATACCAATCGTCATAGTTTATCTTAGTGTAATGTGCTCTAATTATATTTTATCTAAATATAGTTGCCAAGGTTTGTACTAAACTTCATTTTATAACATTTGTAACTTCAAAACCCTAGTTACCTAAAGATGGTGCATTTTTACAAAACATTGTCCCAATCAGAAGGGATTAAAACATAAAATGACAGATCATTTTAGTAGTCTTGTAAGTACTAGATACATTAATATGATTTACATTACATTATAAAATAAAAAAACAATAAAATCGCCTTCATTGACCATGTTAATCACTTATACTATCCCTGAAGGCCAGTCATAATATAATTCTTCTCATATAGGGAAAAATAAAACATATAAAGGTGTGAGCTCAGATACTTAGTAAAGGTATCAATATAGCATAAACATTCATAAATGAGCATAAACATTAAACGAAATGCATAAGGCTAAAACACAAGACTATTAAATGTAAACATCATCATAATGTGGTAATGATAAATAAAATGTTTCCAATTAATTATTCACATGTATATTATACTAGTTAAATAATCACATGTAATATCAATAGCCAATTTCATAATGATGGAATGCATAATGCCAGACTTTATTACCCCATAGTCAAGCCCTTGTGCTAAGAATAAAAATAAGATTTTGTTAAGGCCTTCTGTCAAGATAGTAATTTGTCTCATTAGTCCTACTGATGCATCGAGGTGATATAGATGGCTCCACTAATCACTTACTAATTCAAATTCATTCCTCATATGAAATGGTTTAAACAAAACATAATCATTCGAATTAAAACTTGCATACAAAATGCCAATAATTTAGCCTGAAATCATGAATGGTATAAAAATAACACATCTATAGTCAATCATATCAAAAAACATCCAATACAATATGAACAATTTGTATCACCATAAATCAACTTCAAACAATCTTAAAATCAATCAAAGGATGTTGATATAGATGAAATCAAACTTTTTTTTAAAGAAATATCTCTTTCTATTTTGAACTAAAATAAAAGTCGTATAATTATAAAAGAAAAAATTTATTTTGAAAATATTCATATAAGATTAAATGGGATGCTTAGATGATTTTATAATGGTGGAAAATATCCTCACCCAATGTATTAGTTAAAATAATATTCTTACCTTAATTTGGCTGAGATGGTCATAAATTACATTGTTTGAGAAATGTCGGAAAGATTCCTTCCAAAAAATATGTGATCAAATATGGGTATAAATGAAATTAATCCATAGTATTATAAATAGTAAAAAAATTTGAATTAAATTTTTATGAATACACAGATGTGGATGATAAATAGGTCCTATTAGATACTTACGTATTAACAACCTCAGATAAGTAAAGATATTGTAGAAATAACCATTCACTTTTAATTTTCCTTAGTTGATAGTATGTTATCCTCTTGTATAATAGATTAAACATTTTTCGTTAATTATAAATGAACTATATACATAAATATGATATCATATATGATCCTATAATATTTCATTGTTAATAATATTTCTTTGATAATTATATTTCATTAGTATCATCGTTTGGGGTGTCAACTGATTTGTTTTACATTAAATGGTTGGTTACTAAAGCTAGGATTTTTATGGATATTATGAACATGATTAATATACAGAATTATATTATGTTAATAAAAATTATTTTTTATTATAAAATGAAAATTATTCTTGAATGATTCAGATGTTGAATGAATCTTATGGCATTTATGGAGGCAGTAATCTGTACAGACGAATGAGCGACAATATCATTATATTGATAGTGAAATTGTTTTTAATTAGATGTGATAAAAAATATATATAATAATTATAATTTGATATTTATTATTTAAATTATTTAAAATCATTATTATACACATCTAAATAATGAAGTGTTTGAATAACAAACTTCACCACAATGTGGAGACGGTCATCCATACGTACACATGTATGGTGACAATGTCATTTATAGGATGGATAGAATAAAAAATATGGTTGTAACATATTTATACTAACCTAATTGTATATAGTGGGTACCTGAGTTATTATTTTGGTATGAAAATTACAAAGAAAGGGGATGTGGAAGAAGAAAAGAACTTGAAAGAGGGTGGTGAAATTATTACCTCTTCTTCGGGTGTTTCCTTTTGAGTTGATCAAATGGTCCCCACAAGATGGATTTCTGATCAATGTAAGGAATATAGGATGAAGGGGGGTAGTTGAGAGGATCTATGGTCAGGTTTTGTCTGATAAAAATGGATTTTGAGCTGTTAAATTAATAGAAGGGGAAGTAGACTTTTATAAGAGAGGTGAGGGTCACTTTTGGAAAAACATGAAATATTATTTTATAATAATTTTTGTTTACTTTATAATGGCCCCAAAGTGATTTATTTAGAGTAAACTATGGTGATTGGTCTAAAACATATCAACCAAAAGGTTTTAGACAGGTTTTTGTCACTATATTAACATTATATTTTAGATTTAACTCATAGTCAATTAGTTTGACATTTACCATGTCTCTTTGTATTTTAATATTATATGGTTAATAAACATATATTAAACTACCAAGAGAACCCAAAGTGGTCCATTATTAATATATATAACCTTACCTAATACCTTGGACCTATCCTTATATTTTTAATAATATTACATCAATTAATAATATAGTATTTGTTTTAAAAACTCAATTATGTCAATTTTCACACTATTTAGTATTAGATTTTTTGAAAGCTACAAAAACATTATAAAATAGAATAAATTTTATTTAATCTACTCTATCATGTCATATTAATATAGAAAATTAGTGGAATTCATCATATGTCTCAATTGACACTAATTTGGATATTTATAATATCAATTATTTTAATATTACATTATTATGGTAACTACTACATCATCATTATGTCAAAAATAAATTAAATTATTTAATGTATAAAAATTATAAATAAAATATCCTTATTTATGAAATTTTTTTATCTTTATAATTAATATTTATAGTTGAATTTATATTGTGTGTAACCCTTTATTAATAATTGTTTAGTTATTAAACGTTGAATTTAATTAACTAGTCATTAAATAAAATAATAATAAATGTCCCAATATAATAAAAGTGGACCAAAGAAGTGCATATTTTAATAAAATTATTATTTTGGTCAAATTAAACATATCTAATTTAATTAGAATATTTTTTAAGGTAATTAAAATATCATTATTACTGTTAATTACACTATTTACTTTTAACCGTGGTAAATAAAAGTACAAAGTTAATATTCAGAAAAAATTATTTTAATCTTACTGAACCACATTTAACTTTATAATGTGAACAGTGTCTTTCAGATTTTTTAAATTTCACTCACAGAAGTGGTAAAATTATTTTTTGTGCAGATTTGAAAATTCTCCTAGAAGGTTGGTAAAAATGGTAAAATGTTCAATAAATTTTATATGTCTAAATTTATTATAAAAAGACTGCAATGAATTAAATTGAACATATTTAGGTATTATGTATATGTTTTGACCTAATATAAATTAAAATAAAATAACTAATTACATAAATAAAATTTCATATTTAAACAATAACTTAGTGTTTTTCAATATTCATAAAAATTTTAATGTTTTCAGAAAAATAAAAAAAATTCAACCAAAACTAATTTTGATATTCTGAATTCAAAAATTAAGTCCATTTTGAAAAAAAAATATTAAATTTAAAAAAGTGGGTATTATAATACATATGTCTTTTTTGATTGTTCGTGGTGTGTTAAAACTCAATGATGCGTACAATGCAGGGTACTACATTTTATCAATGGGAAACATACCGTGGAAGCTTGGGGTGTTATTAAATTTATTTAGAACATAGATCTCCTTCGTTGATCTGAATTAATTGTGGCATTTTCATTTTCTCAGGTACCGATTAAATTGATTAGTCATTGGTTTTTTCTCAAACTGAGTATATCTATTCTTGATCATTGGTCAATAACAATAAGAAATGATCGAATTTTTTTTTTGTTCTTGTTCCATCCTCTATATCCTTTCTTCCATCACCGATTGCACTGTATGTTCTCTATTCGACATTTCTGGGTGCAACTGAGCATGGTTGAACCCCCAGAATAGTGAAGAAAAAATGAAATATGGAAGGATTGATGAATCAAGTACATATCTAGGTTGTATGTGGGTTATAGAAGATAGATTCAATGATTACCATCTTAATCTTGATCGATGGAAGAATATATGGTTTACTTTTTGTATTAAAGAACCCCGATTTTTCAAGAGATTCAATTTCAAACCAATAGATATCCATAAATTATGAATAATGACTAGATCAACAAATCATGGGTGAAAACTATTCTAGAATCAAAGTAGGTTGAGTAGATTCAATGAACATAATATGGATATAAAAACCTATGAAAACCCCGAATACATGCAATGTACTACGATGAACATACAATGTGTATCCACTTGGCTATAGCGGTTATGGTTTTGGTAATTTGTAAGGATGTTTTTCCATGTTGATTTATTAAAAATCATGTTATCCCTTTCTATGTGGATCAGTTTAATGGAGGAAAACATGGCTAGGAACATTCGATGTTCCCAATTATATGGGCATGCCTGGGGCACATGGGTGGACCCCCATGTGGATAGGCATGCCACGTAATAATGTATGTAGACATGGATTGTGAAACCGTACATGGAAAATAACATGGTTGGGACTCCAAGTGGTATTGGAATTCCATTTATATCCCTCACATATCATGTATACCTACATAGTAGGTGATCCATGTATATAAAGGGACATGACCATATGATAGAGTGGGATGAAATGTTGTGTGGAATCCCTCACATGTCGTGTACCATTTTGTTCCTTTTTTATAAAACTTCAAAAATCGGTATTTCCTTTGTTTAGACTCATATTTTTTTAATGAGTATAATGTATTAAGTTTTTGTATTAATAGAAATTTTTTTTCCACTATTGTGAATTTCAGGATATTATTTGAAATGTTTTAGTAATATATCTTATTGAATAACTCATGATGTTGATAGTGGTCCGACAGGATCACCAAAGGATTCTTATTGAGTGGAACCCCACATCATCATGGATGTAGATATCGTAAAGATAAATACTAAGTGGAACCCCATATAAGATATTGAGTTACTCCTCGATGACCATATTGGAACCCTTATCAAACTTGGGAATGAGTCGTCAACCAATAAAGTGGAACATTATATTAGTTTGAGCACGAGTCCTTTACATATTAGCGGGAACCCCCTATCAGATAGGGAATGAGTTCTCACAGAACTGAATGAAACTCTATATAATTCCTAGGCATTGGTCTGGGACCAATATAGTGGACCCACCATCAACATGGTCATGTGTTCCATACCTTTTGAGTGGTACTACCAATCTTATAGGGTATGGGTCCTCATGAAACTAGTGTGGACCCCCCCCATTAGCTTAGGCACATGTTCTCTAAAGATATTTACATAGTGTAACACTCCTGATGTACTATGGAATGATTCCACTAATATAAGTTTCTTATCCCATTTATATGTTACATAGTGTCAGGTTGTGGCCCTTCACATGGTTACTTCTGAGTAGACAAGTGCGTTGCTGGGCATCGTTGATGGAATTTTCAAACTATTGTTGACTCCTCTTTCATGGCTGAGATATGATATAAATATCACCTTACTCCCATGTTTTGGATTATTTTGATTGAGAATATATATATATATATATTCTTTTATATCTATACCATTTTATTTCGTTACTCTCTTTCCACGGGTTGTGAATATGCATGAGGTATGCCACATGTTTTCCATGATTAGATTCTCATGGTTGGGGGAGTCTATAGTCTTTCTATCTATGGAGAAGACTTAGTGTGTAGTTTATGTACATCCCATATTGATACCTTTATTCCTGGATGAGGATACTCTTTCTCTTACTTTGGTTTGATCAACATCCAATGTACTATATAATCTCTGGCTATTGATATTGTATCTCTTAATTCTTCCCCTTCATCATTTGAGGTTTCCTACTGGATATGTATTTATTAACCCTTATATGGGGTTTTACGGCATGCTTCATTTATTATAAAGATGATAGGTAGGTCAGCGGTATAAGGACATGGCCTTAAAACCTTACATAATCATGAACTAAATGAATAATACACATTAACAATCTTTTTTAGGTTTGGATTTATAGAGATTTTGGCCAGAACTATTATATTTTATTTCAAAAAAAAATACAATGTAGACACTTCTACTTAGTTTCCATTTTTTTCACAAAACAAGAATTCTTAATGAAAAGAGTCATGTATAGTTCCATGTTTAAGACAACTTGACTTTTCTTTGAACCCATCCTTGACCCTATTCCACATTATGTCCTGTGATTTTTTTTAAAAAAAATTTGGGGTGAACATAAAAATCAAAGTAAGGGATACAAAAAGATGGAAAACTGTTAGTTCTTTAAAACAAAAAGTAAACCATGAATACATTAACATAAGTAATACTTTTCACATTTATGAAATAGAAAATACTCTTCACTAAATAATATATCACTATTTACCAATTTGTAGCCAAAAGTTTTCCATAAAACCCATATAAAGAACACATAACATATAAAGGTGACTTGGGACATAAAAATACATAAATGGAATTAAAATACGGTCTACTTCCACCCATATCATTAAAAGGAATAGCCATATGGCTATCTTCCATACCCAATGAATTGGAGGTTATGACTTAACCACCTGTCCTGGTTTATCACAGCACCACCCATCATTTGGTTTATCACGTAACCACCCATTAAATTTCTATGTACCATTATAAAATCATAACACATAAAGAAAATATAGAGGATGGAAAACATTTCCACATTTCAATCTCAACATATCACATAAATATAATGGAAAAACAAATCAATTATCATAACAATTTTCAATACCAAAATACAAAAAATAATATATGGTATTTATTTTTCTGGAAATAAAAATTATGGCTCGTTATGGAATCCAAAGAACAAATAATACTTGCGGTGGTGGAAAGGTCGTTGTCACTGCTTATGTTAAAAGAAACATTCCTTTTTGTTTTTTAGTAAAATTATTTGTAGAAAAATATTCCCTTTGAAAAGTCAACGATTTTTATACAACATATAAAATAATGTCGTGTATTAAAACAAAGTATGCCTCAATGAAACGAGATTGTGAAAAAGTCCCTTACCTCATGTCCGACTTGACTCGATCATTATTTAACACCCCAGGTAAATAAATAATATGACATTTTCACATTTATCCATTTTTGTGAATAAAATATTAATATTACTTTATAGGGGATGCTATGATCGATGTCGTACCCAATACACAACAATGAGTTTCTTGGGAATCTTACATTGCACTCTAATAATAAAATAATATTATTTTAAATGGTAGTTAATGCCTAGACATTGTATGGAGGGAATGAACAGAACTAACTACAAAATGATTATATATGTTTGTCAAATATTTTTTCTTTTTACAATAAATGTTAGAGGATTAAAAATGCGAATGAATCCAATTTTAAGCATAAACATTCTAATATTCTTTAAAAGGTCGATTAACCCCCATTTGATGGTGAACCTATTTTAAAACCACTTTTTGACAATTTTATGTGTTATATTTGACAAAATAAAATTATTCTTTAGAATCAGGACATCAAAATTTACTTTGTGTAAATTTTTTGTATTTTTCCGGTAAAGTTCATTTTTTAATGTATAATGAAAAATGTTGTATTTTAATTCAATCTAATTTATTTATATAATTATATTATCTTTTGAATTGTTTTTAAAGTAAAATTAGAATATATTTTTACCATTTTATCCAATAGTGGTCATTGGAAATAATTTCACTTTGAAATTGGACTTAAACCAGTGCTAATCTTTTAATAGATATTGTTTCTTAAAAACAAGCTATTTGTTTTGACAGCGTGTAACACCCCGAGATTTTATGGAAAATATTCTTTTTAATTTCACTAATGTCTTGTGTTGTACGCTACACCAAAAGGATCTTTCACAACACGCATCCTTGATTTGCCTTTCATTACACGAAATCATGACCTTCCTCGATAGCTTGCGTCGTACGCAATACCGAGTTTCACTAAACACCGATATTCTATAAAAATATTATTAAAACTAGCCGTTATGAATAGTAATAACAACTTTTTGAAATTTTATAAATTTTATTTTTCAAAATGGACTTCATTTTTGGATTCGGAATATCGAAATTAGCCTACGGTGAAATTTTGGTATTTTTCTGAAAACTTTCAATTTTTGATGAATAGTGAAACCACTAAGTGGTAGGTTAAAAACTGAATTTTGCATAAAACATAATTTTACCGATTCTGTGAATGGAATTTCAAAAATCCGAGAGACACGGTTAATATCAAGGACTAATATGTGGTTCAATGAGATGAAAATAATTTTTGGTGAATAGTAACTTTTTACTTTTTTTTACCACAGTTAAAAGTAAATAGGATAATTAAGGGTAAAGATGATATTATTATTACCCTAACACAAGTCCTAATTCTATTGGATAAGTGAAATTCGACCAAAAACAAACTTAGGAATAAAATATGACCATTTAGGCACACTTGGATTAGATTAGGACATTTATTATTAATTTATTTAAAGAAGGATTAAAATAGTTAAAATCAAAGTTTAATAAGTAAATAATTTTTAATAGGGGGTTATACATAATATAAATTCGACTATAAATATTAATTAGAAAGATAAAAAGCTTTCCTACATAATGGTATTTTATTAGTAATTTTTAGACATTAAATAATTTAATTTATTTATGACACAATGATGATGCAGTGTTTATCTTATTAATGAAATATTGACATAATTGATGTTATAAACACCAAAATAAATGTAATTTGAGACTTTTTATGAATTACACTAATTTTCTAGGTTACTATGATATATTAGTGTTGATTTAATCAACTTGTTTCGAACATATAATTCTATTATGACTTTCAAAAAAATCATATATCAAATAGTTTCAAAATTGACACAAAATAGTTTTTAAATCAAATATTATATTATTAATTGTTATTTTATTCCTAAAAATCTAAGGTTCGGCCAGATGACATAGATAAGGATATATATATATATTAATAATAAACAACTTGGGGTTCGTTTGGAATGTTATAGTAAGTGTATTAACCATATAGTGTAAGAAAAAAAAAGTCACGGTTAATGTTAAATTATTTAACTTAGAGTTAAATCTAATTGATAAGGTTAAAATAATAACCTAAACATGTCTAAATCCTATTGTTTGATAGGATTTCGACCCATCCCCACTTTACCTTCGAAATAAGACCCTTTAGAACCATTATAAACCGATTTTGACTTTAATATAAAATAATATTTTGAGATATTCCTAAGGTGCCCCTATCCTCCCTTATAAAAGGGAACCTCCTCCCTCTCTTCCTCACACAAATTTGAGCCTTCAAGATCAAACAAACCCTGCCAAAATCCCTTCTCCACTTCCCTAGAATAATACAAGAGGTCCTGGTCTTCTTCAAAGACCAATCTTAGTTTCCTAAGTGGAGGATTCAAAGAGGCGTTTCAAAGAAGAGGTAATATCCATTACCGATCTTTTCAATTTATTTATTCTTCAACTTCTTCTTCTTTAGTTGTTTAATGATAAAGTAATAAAATCAGTATTACATACATACTTATATTTAATTATAAATATTAAACAACCATAATTCACCTTATATCCATCCTACAGAAAAATGAAATCACCGCGCGTGCGTACGTACGGAATACCGTCTCCACGCCGTGGTGTAATCTATTTTCCACCATCACCTTACAAGGATGGGTATAATGGTGTAATGAGTAACTATATATGATTATTATAAATTGATATTTATTCTGAAATAGTATACATATACTCTAATACAATTCCACGATCCTAGGAACGATATCATCACTCGTGAGTATGTACGAAATACCGTCTCCACGATGTGATGCGACTCGTTCTACATGATCTTCATTTCATAATGATTATATAAATGAATTGAATGAATGAATATGAAATATATTACACTAATACCATTCTTGATATAAGGTATCTATAACCTTAAAAGAATAATAATAATTTATTCGGCAATACACGCATAAGAACAAAAGGCAATAAAGACCCTAGTAACAAGTAACAATGAAATATTACTAATAAGAAGCTATGAATATGACCATATATGATATCATATCAATATGAATTATTATGGAATAAGTCAATAACATTATTTAAACCATTATACAGGAGCTTCGGACACGTACAAAGCAAATCGGACCTAAGGTAAGGGAAATATCACAATCTCATTTTTATCCGAGATTGTTTATACTTTAGTATTTACTGGGGTGTATTTTATCATCCACATCCATGATTCCTCAATATGTAATGTTATTTCCATCCACCTAAAATTTTTTAAATCCAATTTTACCCTTTGGTGAGTTTTTATTAAAGGATATGAAAGGAATCTTTTGTCATTATTCGTACGAGGTATTTTTTGACTTTTCCGAAAAAAGTACGAAGAATGTTTTTTAACTTATACGGCATGAATGGATTTTTAAAACATTATTTCCAAGAAGCTTCCTTTACACGTTTTCATGTTTATTATTAATCAACTTCTTTTAGTTTAAAATTGTATGACATGTTAAGAAAGTATAAGTGTTTTTGAAGTAGAAAGGATATTATCCTCAAGAATGAAGTTCAAGTGTTTTATCAAAATTATATTCCATCTAAGATAATAAAGGGTTATTTTTTAATCCCTATTATTACATTGATTTGATTATGTTGTGATGGAATTATTTTTATGAATTTATTTATCGTATATGAATTGTTTTATGATGTTTAAGATTCCCATTTTTATTACATGGGTTATGTAATGATGTATGATTTATGATTTTGTGTCACACATAAGAATGGTATCATTATGAGATGGGTGGGACCTATATCTCCCTCCAATGCATTGGATAAAGATTTTATATCTCATGAGATAGACATGGCTGGAACGGTAGGTTATACCGGTTCAGTGAAATAGGAATGAAACGAGGGTGACTCGGTTCAGAAAGGGACTTTGTCCACTAAGATAGGATTGGCAATGAGTCTTGACTAACAAGAAATGATTCTCTATGATTATGTGTGAATGCCACAAAGTTTCATGTTTTATGTTATGATTATTGTGATTACATTTCACTTCCATGAGTTTCCCCAGGTTATGAAATTATGATCTCTTTTACAGGTTAAGATTTCCAAAAGTTATGTGCTTAGGTATATGATGTGATTGATATTTCTTTTTTTTACACTTACTGAGCATTTGAGCTCACCCTTTTATGTTTTCTTTTCCCCAGGATATAAAGAATGGTTTTAGGTATAAAAAATGGAAGATCTTTATGGGAGATGTTGATGATCTTTCACCAGGATTAGAAGATTATATTCCGAGTTTCCAAAGACACTAAACTATTACGATCCATGTGTGTGTCTTTTTGTTATAAGTATTCTGCAAATGTAATGTAATGTCAATGTACCTCAAGATACGAGTCTCTACAGTTGGAATCAGAGAAAAGGTTTAGTCAACCTTTGGAAACTAGGATGCGAGAACTTTAGTGAGATCCCTAGAGATATTTCTAAGGTATGTCTAGGGATGTCTCTAAGGTTAAGTATACGTATAGGTTATAGTCCTACAATTGCGTTAACGATCTTAGAATTTAACCTAAGATGTTATATATTGAGGGTACTCCCCCTTTATTATGTTTTTTTCCCTATCATGATTTTTGCCTCTCACGCAATTCTTTTTGGGTTTTAGACGATGGCTGGAACCTGAAGGAACCATGTTGATCAATGCGATGGACAATTCAATGATTTTCCTCCTGAACAAACAAATGTTATGGGAGATGGAGTGAAAAATCATATTCCTATACTTACACAAGATATGAATCATTCTGGACTTCCAAATGAGCAGGGAAGGGAACAATATTCTATTGAGTCCTTCATGAGGCAACGTCCACCTTATTTCAGTGGGACTTCCGATCCACTTGTTGCGGAACAATGGATCAGTACCACTGAAAAGATATTTTCAGTTCTTCAATGTTTTGAACATGATAAAGTCATCTTAGCAGTATATCATTTGGAAGGTGAAGCTGATCAATGGTGGAATCTTATCAAGAATATGAGGCCAAGAGATGAAATTGAGTCCATGGAATGGGACGAGTTCAAGAACTTGTTTTTCAGTAAGTACTTCCCTCGTATTCTTCGAAAGAAGATGGAAAAGGAGTTTCTTGAGCTGAAGCAGAAGGATGATGAATCTGTTGGTATATACGAAGAAAATTTTACAAGACTTGCAAGGTATGCATCTGGAATTATCATCCAACCTGAAAGTAAAGTTGATCTATTTTTCAGTGTCTTAAAACCAAGTCTTCGAAGGGCATTAGCTATAAGATACTTCAGTAGCTATGAAGAAATTTTGCGTTGTGCTATCAAGGTAGAAATGGAAGTTGGTGTTACATATCAATCTCATGGTTTTGACAAGAAATGAAAGATGGAGTTCAAGGAGAAATATCAGAATAATTGTGAAAAAAAGATGAATGTTTCCGTATGCTCAAAGTGTGGAAAAAAGCATGGTGGAGATTGTCTTAAAGGGACTAGAAAATGTTTTAAGTGTGGAAAAGAAGGTCATCGAGCAGCTGAGTGTCGAGGTAATGGAAAAAGGGTTTCTAATGATGTGAATAAAGCAAACACTGCAAAGAACGCACCACCAACAATTCAATGCTTCAAGTGCAAGGAAATGGGGCATTATGCTATTAAATGCCCTAATCCAAGGGTTATTGATGATCAACATGAGCAACCATTTAAGGCAAAGGACAAAGGGAAGTCACATGCGATCACTATTAGTGATGTTGAATATGACAACGATGTGGTGGAATGATTAAGTGTTTATGTAATGGGATTCAAAAATAATGTTGTATATAGTATCATGGAATATTGGAATATTTATGTTTTGGATTTCAATAATTTTATCGTACCGGTAACCATGAAAAGTGATTGAGACATTTTTGGTAAACAGATGATATGATCATAATGAAGGGATAAGAAGATAATGAGATGTTTTCATGATCTCGTGATTGATATAAGGACTAAGAGATATCATGGTTTGAGTATATAGAATTTTGAGGATTTTGGAATGTGGAAAGTGTTAACTTTTAACTACATTCATGTTTTCACTAAGTCTCAATGTGTATTCAAGAGAATACAAGATTAATGACTTTGAATGTTTGGAATATGACCAAAAAAACATATCTTATGATATATGGGTATCAATGATGGTATTAAATCTCTGGTAATCGTTTACACTATGTTATGAGAGTGGACTCCAGTATTATGGATAAGCCTAAAGATTGAAATGGATTATGTTGGACATAAGTTAGTATTGTTTATGGATATAAGTTTTTTCGATATTATTGATGGGATGTTATATTTTTAGAAAAAGGACAACCTGCAGGACGGGTGACAACCCATCGCGTCAGACAAGGCAGTGGGAATCAAACCCACAACTGAAGTGCGACTGGCCTTTATCACCTACCACTGGCCTACAGGAAGTCTCTATTTAGTAGAAAGTAGTTTTATTATATTAAGAAGTATGATATATGAAGTATAAGTCCATTTTATGTACCATATATGATTAATCTCACTATAGAATGACTTATGTATATTTAATAACTTTTTCTAACCTTTTGATGGAATGACCCGTCATTCTATCACATGATCTTCTAACACTTCACGAATAACAAATTCAACTTCATTTATTTAAGAGATGAAGTGGAAATTGTTAAAGTCACGAACAACAGTGAGATTGTACCAAAATAAAGTAAGTATTTATTCTAATTCAAATTCTTCAACTTTAGGGAAATGATCTTGAAAACCAAAAATGTTGTCCTCGTGATCTTATATCTGATTAATCAGATGGTACCTTAGATCGTCACAAATTTATGTCTTTGTGATTGTTGGATTTTCCATAGCCATGTTCCCTACCACTATCTATCAGAACATGATGGTTAGATTTTTCTTCCATATCCATATTTTCACCTATGTGGAAACCCAGTGATTAGTTTATTTGGGTAACTGTTACGTTTCATACATTCGTTTTTAAAGATTGTTTTTGTTATTCCTTTTTACGATGCAGGTTTCTATTAAATAAAATTTCGAATAGTAAACCATTTATAACCCCAACGAATTTCGAGGGAGAAATTCATTTTAAGGGGGGTAGAATGTAACACCTCGAGATTTTATGAAAAATATTCTTTTTAATTTCACTAATGTCTTGTGTTGTACGCTACACCAAATGGAGCTTGCTCAACATGCATCCTTGATTTTCCTTGCATTACACGAAATCGTGACCTTCCTCGATAGCTTGCGTCGTACGCAATACCGAGTTTCACTAAACAATGATATGCTATTAAAATATTATTAAAACTAGCCGTTATAAATAGTAATAACCACTTTTCGAAATTTTATAAATTTTATTTTTCAAAATGGACTTCATTATTGGATTCGGAATATTGAAATTAGCCTCCAGTGAAATTTTGGTATTTTTCTGAAAACATTCAATTTTTGATGAATAGTGAAACCACTAAGTGGTAGGTTAAAAACTGAATTTTGCATAAAACATAATTTTACCACTTCTGTAAGAGTAATTTAGAAAATCTGAGAGACACGGTTAATATCAAGGACTAAAATGTGGTTCAATGAGATAAAAATAATTATGGGTGAATAGTAACTTTTTACTTATTGTTACCATGGTTAAAAGTAAATAGGGTAATTAAGGGTAAAGATGATATTATTATTACCCTAACACATGTCCTAATTCTATTGGATAAGTGAAATTCGACCAAAAACAAACTTAGTAATAAAATATGACCATTTAGGCCCACTTGGATTAGATTAGGACATTTATTATTAATTTATTTAAAGAAGGGTTAAAATAGTTAAAATCAAAGTTTAATAAGTAAATAATTTTTAATATGGGGTTATACATAATATAAATTCGACTATAAATATTAAATAGAAAGATAAAAAGATTTCCTAAATAATGGTATTTTATTTGTAATTTTTAGACATTAAATAATTTAATTTATTTATGACACAATGATGATGTAGTAATTATCTTATTAATGAAATATTGACATAATTGATGTTATAAACACCAAAATAAATGTAATTTGAGACTTTATGAATTACAATAATTTTCTTGGTTACTATGATATATTATTGTTGATTTAATCAACTTGGTTTGAACATATAATTCTGTTATGACTTTCACAAAAATCATATATCAAATAGTGTCAAAATTGACACAAAATAGTTTTTAAATCAAATATTATATTATTAATTGTTATTTTATTCCTAAAAATCTATGGTTCTGACAAATGAATTATATAAGGATATATATATTAATAATAAACAACTTGGGGTTCGTTTGGCATGTTATAGTAAGTTTATTAACCACATAGTGTAAGAAAACAAAAAGTCACGGTAAAAGATAAATTATTTAACTTAGAGTTAAATCTAATTGATAAGGTTAAAATAATAACCTAAACATGTCTAACCCCTATTGGTTGATATTATTTCGACCCATCCCCACTTTACCTTCGAAATAAGACCATTTGGAACCATTATAACCCGATTTTGACTTTAATATAAAATAATATTTTGAGATATTCCTAAGATGCCCCTATCCTCCTTTATAAAAGGGCACCTCCTCCCTCTCTTCCTCACACAACTTTGATCCTTCAAGCTCGGCCAACCCCTGCCAAAATCCCTTCTCCACTTACCTAGAATAATCCTAGAGTTCCTCGTCTTCTTCAAAGACCAATCTTAGTTCCCTAAGTGGAGGATTCAAAGAGGCGTTTCAAAGAAGAGGTAATATCCATTACCGATCTTTTCAATTTTTTTCTTCTTCAACTTCATATTATTTAGTTGTTTCATGATAAAGTAATAACATCGGTATTACTTAAATACTGATATGTGATTATAAATATGAAACAACCCCAATTCACCTTCTATCCATCCTATAGAAAAATGAAATCATCGCGCGTGCATACGTTCGGAATACCGTCTCCACGCCGTGGTGTAATCTATTTTCCACCATCACCTTACAAGGATGGGTATAATGGTGTAATGAGTAACTATATATTATTATTATAAAGTGATATTGATTCTAAAATATTATACATATACTCCAATACAATTCCACGATCATAGGAATGATGTCATCACTCGTGCGTACGTACGGAATACCATCTCCACGATGTGATGCGACTCGTTCTACATGATCTTCATTTCATAATGATTATATAAATGAATTTAATGAATGAATATGATATATATTACACTAATACCATTCTCGATATAAGGTATCTATAAACTTAAAAGAAGAATAATAATTCATTCGGCAAAACACGCATAAGAACAAAAGGCAATAAAGACCCGAGTAACAAGTAACAATGAAATATTACTAATAAGAAGCTAAGAATATGACCATATATGATATCATATCAATATGTATGATTCTGGAATAAGTCAATAACATTATTTAAACCATTATACAGGAGCATCGGACACGTACAAAGCAAATCGGACCTAAGGTAAGGGAAATATCACAATCTCATTTTTATCCGTGATTGTTTATACATTAGTATTTATTGGGGTGTATTTTATCATCCACATCAATGCTTCCTCAATATGTAATGTTATTTCTATCCACCTAAAATTGTTTAAATCCAATTTTACCCTTCGGTGAGTTTTTATTAAAGGATATGAAAGAAATCTTTTGTCGTTTTTCGTACGAGGTACTTTTTGACTTTTCTGACAAAAGTACGAAGAATGTTTTTTAACATATACGGAATGAATGGATTTTTAAAACATTATTTTCAAGAATCTTCCTTTACAAGTTTTCAAGTTTATTATTAATCAACTTCTTCTAGTTTAAAATTGTATGACATGTTAAGAAAGGAAAAGTGTTTTTGAAGTAGAAAGGATATTATCCTCAAGAATGAAGTTCAAGTGTTTTATCAAAATTATTTTCCATCTAAGATAATAAAGGGTTCTTTTTTTATCTCTATTATTACATTGATTTGATTATGTTGTGATGGAATTATTTTTTTGAATTCCTTTATCGTATATGAATTGTTTTATGATGTTTAATATTCCCATTTTTATTACATGGGTTATTTAATGGTGTATGATTTATGATTTTGTGGCACACATAAAAATGGAATCATTATGAGATGGGTGGGACCTATATATCCCTCCAATGAATTGGGTAAATATTTTATATCTCATGAGATAGACATGGCTGGAACGGTAGGTTATACCGGTTCAGTGAAACTGGACTGAAATGAGGGTGACTCGGTTCAGAAAGGGACATTTTCCACTAAGATAGTCTTGGCAATGAGTCTTGACTAACAAAAATGATTCTATATGATTATGTGTGAATGCCAAAAAGTTTCATGTTTTAAGTTATGATTATTGTGATTACATTTCATTGTCATGAGATACCCCAGGTTATGAAATTATGATCTCTTTTACAGGTTAAGATTTCCAAAAGTTATGTGCTTATGTATATGATGTGATTGATATTTTTTTTACACTTACTGAGCATTTGAGATCACCCTTTTATGTTTTCTTTTCCCCAGGATATAAAGAAAGGTTTTAGGTATAAAAAAGGAAGATCTTTATGGGAGATGTTGAAGAACTTTCAGCAGGATTAGATGATTATATTCCAAGTTCCCAATGACACAAAACTATTACGATCCTTGTGTGTGTCTATTTGTTATAAGTATTCCGCAAATGTAATGTAATGTCAATGTACGTCAAGATACAGGTCTCTACACTACAGGAATTAATTATTAAATTAATTAATGCAACTTATATGTTTTGAATTTTTTAAAGTAGACATCATTTTTTAATTCATAATATCAAGTATATATTAGGGTGAATTTTTGGTATTTTTCTAAAAAACATCAATTTTTGATGAATAGTGAAACCACGAAGTGGTAGTTTAAAAACTGTTTTTTCATATTAATGAAACTTTACCACTTCTGTGGTTTGAATTTCAAAAATACAACATACATGGTTTTAATTAATATGTAAAATGTGGTTCAATTGGATTAGAATAATTTTTTGTTGAATATTAAATCTCAAGTTTTTAATCGCGATTAGAGGTAATTATTGTAATTTAAGGTAAAGATAATGTGATAATAATATGAAATGACCTTGAAAAATGTTATACCCTTTTTGGATGAGTCGTTTCCAACCAAGAAAATCCATGGGTCATCTTAGGGACCCCATGGAGCCACTTTGGTTGGAAAATGACATTAATACATTTTTATTTAAAGTTAAAATTAAAATGTCACAAACATGTGTTGTTTTACAAAAACAATTTTTACATGGGGTTATATAAGTCATTTTTTGACTATAAATATTAATTAGAAATATAAAAATATTTCCAACAACATGATATATTTTTTTATAATTTTTAGACAATAAATAATTTAATTTATTTATGACACCGTGATGATGCAGTGATTACCACATAAATGAATGATTTAAATATAATGAGATGATAGGGTGAAATAAAAGTCCTAAACATGTCAAAAAACTATTTTATGGGTGGATTTAGAATCCTTATCACCTTATCCTAGAAATATATCATTTTGGGACCTTTAAAATCCTAAAATCAAGTTATAATAATGTAATATATTATAACATTCCAAGAGTGCCCCTCATATCCTCTTATAAAAGGCCCCCACCTCTACCACCTTACACACACCTCTCAAGCCTTTGGCTCGTCCATAACCTGCCCATTTCATCTCTAAACATCCCTATCTTCATCATTTATTCCTTAATTTGGGCATAATCCTTTTCAAGGAAGCCGTTGAGCTCAAATCAAAGAGAGTTACCCGATTTAAAGGTAATGTCTTCCCTTGTGTTCTTTTGTTTTGTTTTGCTTATCCAAACCACTAAACTGTTTTTATTACTTTTTTTTGTAACAAAACCTGTATATTAAATATAATAGGATGTTTTTATAAGAAATATTCTAGATACACTTTCACACACCTCCGTCTAATGGTTAAAGAACATACTGTTTCTGTGGATGTCGAATTACTGCCTCACAGAAACGATGATTGTTCAATATTCATTTAACACATTCAAAGGTGGCCATTAAGATGTCACTATATTTATATATGATATATAATATGTTTATGTTTTCATTATGATTTTTTATTTTTCATTTATGGAATAACTTTATGGTTTCCATTATGGGTAAACGTGATATCTTCATTTTAGGAAGTGCAGACTACCGCCCCCTCAAAGTGATTTGATTCGTTAATGCCACATGTGGGACGTATAAATGATGTAATTAATGGTATTAAATACCATATACTACTGTAATTATAATATACCATTATATCATTATTACTCCATTACATTGAATAAAAAAAAGAAATGAAAGTATCGTTCATGCGTACGTACGGCTTACCGTCTCCATGAACAGTACATTTCATTTCTTATCTCCAAATGTTATGTACTATTATAAGTACATATATATAAAGAATATATATGTAATATATTACATATAAATTATGGATATAATTATGGAATTATAATATATATCTCTAAATTTTTTTAATTCCATTAATATGACAAAACATGAAAGTAGCGTTCATGCGTACGTAAGGCCTACCATCTCCATGAACGGTGATTTTAATTTTTTATCCCCAATTGATATGGAATAGTATAAAATTAATATATAATAGATATTTATGATATTTAAAACATCAATACAATTATTGATATTATGTACCTATTACTACATGGAAAAGTCTTTTCCAACAAGTTCAATTTTTTACTCATGTATGGAACATCGACAAAAACGTCTGATATGAACTCACTTTATTAACGAAATTATTATATCATTATAACATGTGATATGAACTGAATAATAATATTTAAAGGAGGTCCTTAAGAAATTATAAATTGACCAAATTTTATTATTCATGAGATTTAAGAACGATCGAGTCATGTCGGACACGAGGTAAGGGATCCTACCTCTCTCTTTCTTTTTAAGTACTCTCTTTTATGTCTTTTCTTTTAAGCTCATCTTTAATAGATGGGGTATGTTATTTTATATTAATATTAATATACTTTATATTTTCATATGATGATAGACCCAATTTTATTTCATCAATCCATTTTTTTGGAAGTTTTAAGTGGTGCCATTAGGCTGCCGAGTTTTCGTAAGGGGTTTTTCATCTCACTTTTATTCACGTGAGATTTATGCTACATTTTACACCATTTCTTTTGAGTGGTATATGTACTTCCCATTATATTAATTTTTGTGTAATATAATTTCTTTTATTATTATTTACATCAATATTGTATTGTCCTTCTTTCATGGGGTGTATGTTTCGAAAGATACCTAAGTCGGTAAGGGAACCTTTCACCCTCCTATTTTTAAAAGACTTCTTTTGTTGGTTATTTTAATTTACATATTTTAATGTTGGGATATGTTCTTATATATACTTATTGATGTAAATTATAAGTCCATGTGATGAGTTACCCTTTTTATCGCTCATCAACTCATTTTCGGAATTTTGAAGTGATGTAGTTAGGCTGTCGAATTTTTGCAAGGGAACTTTTTATCCCAATTTTGATTCTTTAGGATAAACTTACAATCCTTGAATATGTAATTCTATGAATATTTGTGAATAACCTCTGATTGTTTTACACATAATATCCTCATATATTTGGTTTATTATTTTGTCACACATAATTATGTAATTGATTTATCCTTAATCCAAGGATACCGTCTTTGTATGGGACTTCATCTCAATCTTCTTTCATTGAGGAATACTTTGTTTTACACACAACCTTCTTTTATACAGAGTATAAACCCCTTTGACTTTTATGTTTATCCAAAAGGAATCTTCTTATACGAAGTGTTTTACAAAATGACAAAAGGGATTTTTTTTGACATATGTATGCGGTGACAACGACTTCTCCACCGCCGTGACCATTTTTTGAGTTTCAGCTTCCTATACAAGCCATAACTTTTTCTAAATGAAAAATAAATACCATGTTTTACTTTTCTTTTATTTTTTAATTGAAAATGGTTTTCATAATGTTTTTATTATATCAATGTGTTGTATTGATACCTTGTATTTGAAATGTGGAAATGTTATGTTTTCTTTATGCATGTCTTATGTGATACGATTATGTTATGGTTCTTGGGAATTGTTATGAAGACGGGTGGTTCCGTGATAAATTAAGGGTGCGTGAGCCTGATATAGCTCTCCAATGCATTGGGTAACGCAAAGGGGTTAAACATTATGGTTTCTCTGAAGAGATTTAGGGAATATACTGTGATGGGTATCCCAAACGTACCAAATAGGGTTACTCCCTACGAAATAATTTTATGAATGCCTTAAGTAACCTTTATGTCTTATGATTTCTATGTTTTATTCATGATTTGATGAGGTAATTTAATTTTCTTATGTTTTATGACTAAATTATGATTTCATTGATTCTTACGTATACATGTACTAATGTTTCCTTTCTATATTTTTATATCCCTTTACTGAGCTTTTTATGCTCATCCCATGTTTTTGAAATGTTTTTCACAGGTCAATGGAAAGGTACATGATGTGATTATAGTGTCAAGGAAGTGTTACGTAAGAATCCATGTTTTATTTGAAATATGTTTCTATTGATGGAAAAAATGAGTACTATCTTTTATGTAACGACTTTTGTTCAAATGTGGAATGTAATTCATGTTTTATGATCTAATTCTCTAAAAATCTAAACCTAAAATGATCCTAAATGTGTATTATTGAAGTAACTCAAGATTAAGTAATGTTTAATTTTGGGGCCATATAGTTGGTATCATAGGTCGGTTAAGATAACTTTAGAGGTTATAGTATTCTCTAATCATAAGTGACTTTACCATAATTGTTAGGATTTCAAAAAGAGTCCTGGTTTTAGATAAAGTGAATGAGTATGTATATCTTACTGTTTACCTTCCTCATTAGTACATGATGGTTATGTTGATATACTCACACTGACATTTCTGTTTTTAGAGAATGGATGGATCTAGTAGGCACCATAGTGACAATAGGTTTGATGGAAAATGTGGTGGTTCTCTGATTAAGAGATTGGATGAAACAGGGGATTCAATTAAGAAACTAGTGGTTATTCTAAACCAACTATCAAGGAGTCATGATCAAAAACATGAACCTTGGTATGTTCTGTAATGCACCATGTACGAGATGACCAATCGATGTGGAAGTTCAGGTAATTATTATAAAGGTAACCATTAGTGTTTATATGATCCTTACTTTTGAGGTAATTAAGGGTTACTATATGTTATAATGGAAAATGAAAGGCATGAGATAAAATGAGGTTAAAATATGTTATGAATATTTTTGAAGATTTTATCTCTTTTTGGGGAATGTTATAATAATTATATAGTTTTGGAAAAAGGACAACACGCAGACCGTGGCACAACCCGTCGCGTCAGACAAAGCTGCGGGAATCGAACCCACAACCAAAGTGCGACTGGTATTTATCGCTTACCACTGGACTACGTGAAGTCCCAGGTTAGTTTGACTAATTATTTTTTGTTAGATGATTTTAGGAATCAAGAGTAAGTTTATTCTGGGTTATCTATGGAAATGATTAACCAATCATGGAGGATATGTGATTAGGTTAATTTCATTTCAATATGAGAATTTATGAACAACATATGTTATTTGGAGATAAAAGTTAATTTGTACCTTGGAAGTCTATGTTATTAAATCCTTAAAATATTTGGATTTTAATCTTATTTTTGTTTTCTTTGAATAATTTTATGGAAAATTGTTTATCGAATGGTCTTCATTGAACCTTGGGTTTTTTGGGACAAATTTTGGAGATTAAGAATAGATTTTCTTTTTCTAAAGGATTATACTTTTTTGGATTATCTAATTTCATACTAATAATTTTGGTTTTGGTTTTTGTCTAAATACATGGGAAATAAATAGTTCACTTTTGTGGATTAGTTAATTCTCAAGAAGTTGTTTATAGTACTCTTAATGTGAACAAGTCTTCCTAAATAATCGTCTTCTGGAGAAAATATGAGTTTGAATAAGGAATATTGTAAAAGTTAAAAGTCTACATGACAAGTAAGTATGTTTCATTTTGATTTAGTTAAGCTCAAAAATAAATTCCTCAATGAAGATTAACTTCAAACAAAAATGTTGTCTGTTAACTTTTCCTACTAGGGAATCGAATAACGTTTAACCCATCACAAGTTTGTGATTTTCTTATGATTAACTATCTCCTAGACATGTTTACTATCACTCTACCTCAGAACATTACCATTGTTTCCCTCCATATCCATGTTTTACTACATGGAATCCTAGTATGGGTTAACTTGGTTGACCTTTGTACTTCACTTTCATTATTTTAAAGTGATTGTATTACTGACTCTTTTTCCGATGTGGGATTTTCAATGATGTTTCCAATCCCAAATTTAAAATTACGAGGACCCAATTCCCAAAAGGGGGGAAGGATGTAACACACCAGGTAAATAAAGAATATAACATTTTCACATTTATCCATATTTGTGAATAAAATATTAATATTACTTTAAAGGGGACACTATGCTCGATGGCATACCCAATACACAACAAAGAGTTTCTTGGGATTCTTACGTTTCACTCTAATAATGAAATAATATCAATTTAAATGGTAGTTAATGCCAAGCCATTGTAACAGAGGGAATGAATAGAATTAACTAATAAATGATTATATATGTTTGACAAATATTTTTACTTTTTAAAATAAATGTTAGAAGATTAAAAATGCGAATGAATCAAATTTTAAGCGTAAACATTATAATATTCTTTAAAAGGTTGATTAACCACCTTTTGATGGGGAACCTCTTTTAAATCCACTTTTTGACAATTTTATGTGTTATATTTGACAAAATAAAATTCTTCTTTAGAATCGGGACATCAAAATTTACTTTGTGTAAATTTTTGGTATTTTTCTGATAAAGTTCATTTTTTAATGAATACTGAAAAATGTGTTATTTTAATTTAAAACCTCTTTTTAATATAATTTATTTATACGATTAGGTTATCTTTTGAATTGTTTTTAATGTGAAATTAGAATATATTTTTACCATTTAATCCAATAGTGGTCATTGGAATTAATTTTAGTTTGAAATTGGACTTAAACTAGTGCCAATCTTTTAATAGATATTGTTTCTTAAAAACACAATATTTGTTTGGACAGTGAAAATTAATTATTAAATTAATTAATAAAACTTATATGTTTTGAATTTTCTAAAATAGACATCATTTTTTAATTCAGAATATCAAATATAGCTTAGGGTGAATTTTTGGTATTTTTCTAAAAAACATCAATTTTTGATGATTAGTGAAACCACTAAGTGGTAGTTTAAAAACTGTTTTTTTCATTTTAATGAAACTTTACCACTTATGTGGTTTTAATTTCAAAAAAACGACATACATGGTTGTCATTAGTATTTAAAATGTGGTTTAATGGGATTAAAATAATTTTTTTGGTGAATAGTAACTGTTAGGTTTTTAATCACGATTAGAGGTAATTAGTGTAATTTATGGTAAAGATAATGTTATCATAATATTAAATGACCTAGACACATGTTATACCCTTATTGGTTGAGTCATGGCCGACCAAGAAAATCCATGGGTTAACTTGGGGTCCGAATGGAGCCACTTTTGTTGTAAAATTACATTAATACCTTTTTATTTAAAGTTAAAATTAAAATGTCACAAACATTTGTTATTTAACTAAAACAATTTTTACATGGGGTTATATAAGTCATATTTTTTAATATAAATAATCATTATAAAGATAAAAATATTACCTAAATAATGATATTTTTTTTATAATTTTTAGACATTAAATATATTAAGTTATTTATGACACCGTGATGATGCAGTGATTACCTCATAAATGAACGATTTAAATAAAATGAGAAGATATGGTGAAATATAAGTCTTTCAGATGTCAAAAACCTATTGGATGGGTGGATTTAGAAACCTTATCACCTTATACTCTAAATACATCCTTTTGGGATATTTAAATTCCGAAAATCATTTTATAATAAAGTGATATTTTATAACTTTCCAAGAGTGACCCTCCTCTCCTCTTATAAAAGGCCCCCACCTCTACCACCTTACACACACCTCTCAAGCCTTTGGATTGGACAACCCCTGCGTATTTCATAAATCCACATCCCTCTCTTCATCATTGAATCCTAACTTTGCGCAGAATCCTATCCAAGGAAGCCTTTGACCTCTAATCAAAGAGAGTTACCCGATTTATAGGTAATGTCTTACCTTGTGTTCTTTTGTTTTGTTTTTCTTCTCCAAACCCCTAAACTCTTTTTATTACTTTTTTTGTTAAAAAAACGGTATCATAAATATAATAGTATTTTTATATAATAAGTATTCGAGCTACACTTTTACACACCTCCATCTAATGGTTAAAAAACATACTATTTCAGTGGATGGCGAATTACTGCCTCACGAAATGATGATTATTCAATATTCTTTTAACACCTTAAAAGGTGGATATTAAGATTTCACTATATTTATATATGATATATAATATTTTTATGTTTCCTTATGATTCTATATTTTTCATTTATGTCATACCTTTATGGTTTCCATTATGGGTAAACGCGATATCTTCAATTTAGGAAGTGCGGACTACCACCCCCTCAAAGTGATTTGATTCGTTAATGCCATTTGTGGGATGCATAAAGGATGGAATTAATGGTATTACAAATGATATCCTACTGGAATTGTAATATACCTTTATATCATTATTATTTCATTCCATTTAAAAAAAAAAAGAAATGAATGTAGCGTTCATGCGTACGTACGGCTTACCGTGTCCAGGAACGGTATATTTCATTTCTTATCTCCAAATGTTATGAACTATTATAAAAACATATATATAAAGAATATATATGTAATATATTACATATAAATGATGGATATCATTATGGAAATATAATATATATATATATATCTCTCTCTCTCATTTTTTCTTAATTCCATTAATATGACAAAAAATGAAAGTAGTGTTCATGCATACCTACGACCTACCATCTCCATGAATGGTGATTTTAATTTTTTATCCCCAAATGCTATGAAATAGTATAAAATGAATATATACTGGATATATATGATATTTAAGACATAAATACTATTCTTGATACTATGTACCTAAAACTACATGGAAATTTCTTTTCCAACAAGTTCAATTTTTACTCATGTACCGAACATCGACAAAAATGTCTGATATGAACTCACTTTGTTAACCAATTGTTATAACATTATAATATTTGATTTGAACTGAAAAATAATCTTTAAAGGATGTCCTATAAAATTTTAAAATGACCAAATTTTATTATTCAGGAGATTAAATAATGATCGAGTCATGTCAGACACGAGGTAAGGGATCCTACCTCGCTCTTTCTTTTTAAGTACTCCCTTTTATGTCGTTTCTTTTAAGCCCCTCTTTCATAGTTGGGGGATGTTATTTTTTATTCATATTACTGTACTTTATATGTTCATATGATGATAGAACCTATTTTATTTCATCAATCCATTTTTTTTGGATGTTTTATGTGGTGTCGTTAGGCTGCTGAGTTTTCGTAAGGGGTTTTTCATCTCACTTTTATTCCCGTGAGATTTATGATACATTTGCCACCATTTCCTTTGATTGGTATATGTACAGCCCATTATTTTACATTTTCTGTAATATAAATTAATTTCTGAGTATTTACATAAATGTTTTATTGTCCTTCTTTCATGGGGTGTATGTTTCGAAAGATACCCAAGTCAGTAAGGAAACCTTTCACCATCCTATTATTAAAAGACTATTTTTTCGGGTCTTTTAATTTACATATTGTAATGATGGGTTATGTTCTTCAATATCCTTATTGATGAAAATTTTATGTCCATGTGATTAGTTACCCTTTTTATCTCTCGTCAACTCAATTTCGGAATTTTGAAGTGATGTCGTTAGGCTGTCGAATTTTTGCAAGGGAATTTCTTAACCCAATTTTGATTCATTGGGATAAACTTGCACTCCTTGAATATGTCGTTATATGATTATGTGTGAATAAACTCTGATTGTTTTTCACTTAATATCCACTTATGTTTGGTGTATTATTTTTTCACACATAATTATGTAATTGATTTATCCTTAATCTAAGGATACCGCCTTTGTATGGTACTTCGTCTCAATCTCCTTTCATTGAGGAATATTTTGTTTTATACACAAACTTATTTTATACAGTGTATAAAACCCTTTGAATTTTATGTTTTACCAAAATGATTCTTTTTATACGAAACGTCTTACTAAATGAAAAAAGGTAATTTTTTTCTCGTATGTATGCAGGGATAAAAACTTCTCCACCACCGTGACCATTATTTGAGTTTCGGCTTCCTCTACAAGCCATACCATTTTTTTAAATGAAAAATAAATACCATGTTTTACTTTTCTTTTATTTTGGTATTGAAAATGGTTTTCATTATGTTTTTATTATATCAATGTGTTGTAATGATACATTGTGTTTGAAATGTGGAAATGTTATGTTTCTTTTATGAATGTTTTATGTGATATGATTATGTTATGATTCTTAGGAATTGTTATGAAGATGGGTGGTTTCGTGATAAACTAAGGGAGGGTGATCCCGATATAGCTCTCCAATGTATTGGGTAACACGAAGGGGTTAAACGTTAAGGTTTTTCCGAAGAGATTAAGGGATTATACTATGATGGGTATTCCAAACGTGACCAAGAGAGTTACTCCCTACGTAAGAATGTTATGAATGACACAAGTTACTTTTATGTCTTATGATTTCTATGTTTTATTCGTGATTTGATGAGGTATGTAAAAGTGCTTATGTTTTATGAGTAAAGTATGATTTCATTGATTCTTACGTATACATGTACTCATGTTTCCATTCCATATTTTTATATCCCTTGCTGAGCTTTTTATACTCATCCCATGTTTTTGAAATTTTTTTCACAGGTCAAGGGAAATGCACATGATGTGATGATGGTGTCAAGGAAGTGTCACGAAAAAATCCATGTTTTATTTTAAATATGTTTCTGTTGATGGGAAAAATGAGTACTATCTTATATGTAACCACTTTTTTTCAAATGTGGAATGTAATGCATGTTTTATGATCTAATTCTCTAAAGATATAAACCTGAAAAGATCCTCAACATGTATTCTTAAAGTAAATCAAGATTAATTAATGTTTAAGGATGGGGCCTTATAATAAACATTATGTAATAATTCAAATTAATAATGCTAGTTTTGTCGATATTTGTTACTTGAGTCACAAATGAACACCATTTAGTTATATGTAGTTCACATGGTCAAAATTTCATTATCTATAGAATTATATTCATGATTAAGATATCATATATATCATATATATAGAGTAAATATATATATTTATAATATTACATAACATTTTGCGGTAAGAAATGAAATGCACCGTTAATGGAGACTATAAGCCGTATGTATGCATGAATGGTACTTCCATTTATATTTCTTATTTCAATAGAATTATAAAAAAATAATAAATTTTTATATTATAATTTCAGTATAATATCATGTAATATAATGAAATCCTTCCTTTATATATCCCAAATACGGAATGAACGAGTCGCATCACTTTGAGGGGGCGATAGTCTGCACTTGCTCAAATTAAATTAACTCATTTACCCATAATGGAAACCATAAAGGTATGCTATAAAAGAAAATTACAGAAGCATAAAGAAAAAATAAATATAATATATACCATATATAAATATAATGTCATGTTAATGGCCACCATGAGAGGCAGTAGGAGATAATCGAACAATCATCATTTCATGAGGCATTAGTTTTCCATCAACAGAAACAGTAAGTTCCTTACCCATTAGATGGAGGTGTGTGTAAGTTTAAATTGAATAATTATAATAAAAAAAATCCTAATATATGTATATATATGATACTAGTTTTTTTTATAAAATATGGTAATAAAAATACTTTAGGGGTTGGAGAAGTAAAATAAAAGAAAATAAGTCAAGATAAATCATTACCTTTATTTTGGGTAACTCCGTTAGGTTTGAACCAAAATGGTTTGTGGAAGTGCCTTCTGCCTAAGGTAAGGCTTCTATATCGAAGAGAGGGAAGTAGGGAGCTTAATTAGGCTGAGTGTGGATGAGCCAAAAGAGTTGAGGGGTGTGATGAATTGGTTAGAAATGGTCTCCTTTTATATGAGGGAGGAGGGGCTCCTTAGGAAAGTGTGAAAATATTATTTTATTATATAATAATATTCGGTTTCTAAAGGTAAATAATGATTAATTTCTATGATAATATTACTCATAGTAGAAATATTATCATCCAATTGGAATTTGACACGTTTTTATGTTATTTGGAAATTTATAATCTTATTTAATTGTATGATTTGTTAATGAGGTAAACACTTCATCATTATAGTGTCATAAATAAATAAATTTAATTGATGTCTAAAAATTATAAAAAAATACCATGATTTAGGAAATATATTTATATTTAAAATGAATTTTTTATAGTCAAAATTATTACTTATATAACACCATATAAAAATTTATTTACAAAAATATTTTCGTTTATGTAATTTTTTCCTTTCCTTTAAATTAATTAAACAAAAGTGTCATTATTATTCATAAGTGGCTCAATGGAGTCCCAAAAGTGACCCTAGTATACGATTGGTCGGACATTACACATCCAATAAGTTTACGACAAGTGTTAAGGTAATTTTAAATTATTATAATATTCTTTTTACCTTGAATTACCCTATTTACCTTTAACTGTGATAAATAAAAGTCAATAGCTACTATTCACCAAAATTATTTTCATCTTATTGAAAAACATTTTACTTACTATTAAAAACCATGTATGTCGGATTTTTTAATTTCAATTCACAGAAGTTGTAAAATTTCATTTAAATGAAAGAGTCAGTTTTTTAACTACTAATAAATTGTTTCACTATATATGAAAAATTAATGTTTTACAGAAAAATAAAAAAAAATTATGCCTAAGATATATTTGATATTTCTAATTAAAAAATTATGTCTATTTTTCCAATTTTTAAACAATGAATTTGAGTTAATTAATTTAAAATTAATTCTCATTGTTAAAATAAATACCTTGTTTTTAAGAAAAATAACTATCAAAAGATTGACACTTGTTTATGTCCAATTTCAAAGTGAAATTAATTCTAATAAACTACATTGGATAAAATGGGAAAAATATATTCTAATTACTCGTTAAAAACAATTAAAAAGATAATCTAACTATATAAATGAATTAGATTAAAAGGCACTTTTGAATTAAAATACATTAATTTCACTATTCATTTAAGAAATAACTTTATCAGAAAAATAACAAAAAATTATCCAAGGTAAATTTTGATGACCCAAATCTAAAGAAGAATTTTATTTTGTTGAATAAAAATTACAAATAATATATTTAAATAGGTTTCTCCATAAAAAGGTGGTAAATTGAACTTTTACTGAATATTAGAGTATTTATGCTTAATATTAGATTCATTAATATTTTATGCCCATAACTTTTATTGGATAAGAGTGAATACATTTAACAAACATGTATAATTATATTGTAGTTAGTTTTGTTCATTCCTGTCATTACAATAACTAGGAGTTAACATCCATTTAAAAGAATAATATATATTATTAGTGTGAAATGTGAGATTTCAAAGAAACCTGTTGTTGCGTATCAGGTACGCTATCGAACATAGAAAACCTTTTTAAGTAAAATGAATATTTAATTCAAAAATATTAATAAGTATTAAAATCTATTATTCTTCATTTACCTGGGATGTTACATCCTTCCTCCATTTTGGGAATTACATCCTCGCAATTTTTATTCACTTATCAAAATATGTTCATGTATTTATCGCTTATAGAATTTTCATATTCCCACATTTCCTCTTCAACCATATGGATTTTCCACAAAACTATTATGTGGTGAATTACCTTATTCCACAACACTTTCTCTCTTCAGTTAGGAATCTGGATCGGTTGTTCCTCATAAGAGATATTCTCTTCCAACTAAACTACCTCTGGGATCAAAACATGAGATTGATCTTGTATATACTTTCTCAACATTGAAACATGAAAAACAATGTGTACCTGGGATAAACTTGGAGTCAAAGCCACTCTCTATGAAACTGATCCAATTTTCTATGGGATTTCATAAGGTCCAATGAACATCAGACTCAACATTCCCTTCTTACCAAAACACATCACACTTTTTCATGGATAAACATTGAGAAATACAAGATCACCTACCTCAAAACAAATATCCTTCCCCCGATTATCTGTATAACTTTTCTCTCTACTCTGAGCTATTCTCATGTTCTTCTGAATCAAAAGAACTTTTCTTCCATATCTTCTACCAATTCTGGTCCCATCAGTTTACTTTCAACAACTTCATCTGAAATTACGGGACATTGACAATTCTTTCCATATAATGGATTAAATGGAGACATATGTATACTAGAATGAAAATTTTTATTATAAGAAAATTCAACCGAATAAAGATGTTTGTCCCAACATCCCTGGTAATCTAGTGAAGAATCACATAGCATATCTTACAAGGTCTTAATTTTTCATTCTGAATTCCCATCTGTTTGCAGATTAAAAGTTGTACTAAAATTTAATTCAGTACCCAATGACTTCTGAAGGCCTTTCCAATAGTTAGAAGTAAACCACGGATCACGATCAGATACAATGGAGAGGGGAACTCCATACAACCTGACTATCTCTTTAACATAAAACTGAGAAAGTTAATCTAGAGAAAAATTATCATGAATAGGAAGGAAATGAGAAGATTTAGTCAATTGATCAACAATAACCCATATTGCATTATTACCTCAAGATGTCTTTGGTAATCCCACAACAATTTCCATGGATATATTTTCCAATATCCACTCTGGCACTGGTAAAGACTGAAGAATCCCTTTCGATAACTACCGCTCTACATGAACCTGCTAACAAGTCAAACACTTCACAATAAAATCAGCAATATCTCTTTTCATTCCATCCCACCAATAATACATTAGAAGATCTTTGTACATCTTAGTACTACCTGGATGAACTGAAAACTAAGAACTATGAAGTTCACATAACAACTCATTCTTCAACTGTGAATCACAAGCCACACATAATCTCCTCCCAAACCTCAAAACACAAGCATTGTTAAAATCAAGAAACTTACCCTTCTGAACCAGGTATACCGTTTTCTACAACTCACTATCTTCATTCGGAAAAATGTGTATTTTTGTCTGATATAGATTATTTCACTTACTATTGAAACAAAACATAATAATTTCATGCACCAACAACTTCTATTTCAAAGTTCATCAAATCAAAAATCAAAGGATCTCATTTCAAATGTTTCATGGTTAATGAGACATTAATTTTTCGACCCAAAGCATCAGCCACTATATTTGCTTTTCTCGGATGGTAATGGATCATGAAATCATATTACTTGATTAATTTAAGCCATCTCCTCTGTCTCATGTTCAATTATTTTTGACTGAACATATACTTTCAACTTTTTTGGTCAATATATATTTCACATTTTACTCCAAACAAATGATGCCTAAAAATTTTTAATGAAAAAACAACAGAAGATAATTCCAAATCATGTGTAGGGTAATTTAACTCATGAGGTAACAAATAACATGATGCATAGTAAATTACCTGCTCATTCTGCATAAGGACACATCCACATCCTTTCAATGAAGATTCATTGTAAATAACAAACTCATAATTTTTGGATGGGATTAACAAAACTATAGAATTCACCAATCTTCTTTTCAATTCCTAAAAAACAATCATCACATTCATTTTTCCAAATGAACTTCACATCTTTCACATTAACTTAGTCATTGTACCAGATAAAAGTGAAAAATGATTAAAAAACCTCTGGTAATAACCTTTGAAACCAAGAAAACTATGAATATAAGTTACATTTTTGGGTCTTGGCCATTCTTCAACAACTTTTTTTAGTAGGATCAATAGCTATGCCATTTTTTGAAACAATGTGACCAAGGAAAGAAACATGTTGTAACCAAAACTCACACGTGAAAAATTTCCCATAAAGCTTCTTTTCTTTTAAGGATTTCAAGACAACCCTTAAATTAATTTAATATTCCTCTTTACTTTTAGAATAAACCAAAATATCATCAATGAACACAACCACAAACATATCCAAGAACTCATGGAAAATTCTATTCATAATATCCATGAATACAATAGGTGAATTGGTTTTCCCAAAATGCATAACTAAAAATTCATAATTTCCATATCTAGTACAAAAAGCAGTCTTTAGAATGTCTATATCCTTTACTTTCAACTGAGGGTACCCCGATCTTAAATCAATCTTCGAAAAATACCGTGTCCTGTGGATCTGATCAAACAAATCATCGATATGAGGAAAAGGATACTTGTTCTTAAAAGATATGTTATTCAATGATCTATAATGAATGAAAAGTCTCATTGAACCATATTTCGTTCTAACAAACAAGGCGAGAGCACCCCCATAGTGATGTGCTATATTGAATGAAACCATTATCTAAAAACTCTTGCAATTGAATCTTTAACTCTACAACTTCAATTTGAGACACTCGATAAAGGCGTATTGAATTTGGATTAGCATTAAGAACTAAGTCAACAGTAAATTCAACATCCAGATTAGGTATAATACAAAAAAAATCATCAAAAAACATCAAGATACTCATTTACCACCGGAAAATAATTAATCTGAAAAGATAAATTGTTTTCAAAAATATTTGCAAGGTACCATTAATTTCCATATTTTACTAGTTTTTCAGCTTCTTTATATGTTATAAAAATCAAGGGTTCATTCTTGTACACAAACTGTTAATCTTTTTGAAATGAAAAATCTTTAACTCTGCAGTCAATCTTAGCATGTTAAATAGATATCTAATCCATGCCCAAAATAACATCAAACCCTACTAGTGGCAAAAAAACAAGGGTTGTAGGTAGATTTATCCCGCACATAAGGACATGAAGGTTATTATGTTTTATTTTTGTCTCAAAATTTCGTCCAGGTGTTTTTACCATATGTTCTGTATTCATATCCTGAGATGGATTTCCTAATTTATTGAAAAACATTTCAGAAATGAAAGAGTTTGTAGAACCTGAATCAAAAAACACATTGGCATAATCTGAAGAAACAAATAGTATACCTGATACTACTTTGTTTGATGGCCCAACATCTACTGAAGTAGTTGCAAAGGATTTCGTGACCCCTTTCTACTTGTAGTCTGGCTGCTTTCACTCAGTTGAGTTCTTCACTAGACACTCATTTTCATAATGACCATTTTATTACAGTTAAAACATCTTACGGATGGCTTTTACATGCCTTCTTGATCATCTTCCTTACAGTTATGAGTAATATGACCAAACCTACTACACCAGAATCTCTTTCTATAATTTTATAATCATTCTCCAGGATGCTTCTTACCACAATTCTCACAAGTTGGATATTTAATTTTCTTACCTTTGGGATTCTTTGATGAATTCTTTACCATTGCATGCCAATTAGACCTCTTATTCTGTTGTTTTTTAACAAACACCTGATCATCAGTAAACTCTATTTCCACCTTCTTCACACATCGAACAAGTTTTTCATGACTTTTGAACTCACGAGAGGCTAATTCGCTTTGATATTGCGGCTTCAGTCATAAGTAAAATCGAATTATCTTACTATCAAGATCATTGATGAAATTTGGAGCATACCTTTCTAGTCAAGTGAATGTTTCTTCATAAGCTGACACTGAGTCATCCTACTACCATAATTCAAGGAATTTTGTTTTCAATCCTATGACGAACCACCTTATGAAAATATTTCTCAAGAAACATAAAATTGAATTTATCACAATCAAGAGCATCAATCTCCTCACTATCCCTGATATTTTTCCCCATCGACCACCACTGATCAGCTTCACCTCCAAAACTATAAATAATGAGACTAACCTTTTGATGTTCTGAACACCCCATGAAATCAAAAATATTATCCAGTGATTTAATCCACCATTCAGCTAGCACAGGGTTAGATGATCCTCTGAATGATGGGGGATGTTGCCTCATGAATTGCTCCATTACTGACATGTTTTTTTTGCAGCTGATCTGGATGCTCTCATGCATGGATAACAACACCATTTATAGCCGGAGTTCACTGTTCCATCACTGTGGCAAACTGTTTAGTTCCAATTCCAACCATCTCAGGTTTCTAATTTGGAAGATTGTCCCCCTCATGATGACATCCCATCATAGCTTCCCAGTTTTCTATACGGAAAACCATTGTGAACATAGAAATATCTTAGGAGAAGCAACATGGTAATCTATAAATGATATATCATTTCAATATTACCATAAATTAATTTATGGACACTTATTTAACAATACCCTAACTCCAAAAGTTGTCTAAACTAACCTCTGATTCCAACTATAAGGACCCGGCCTCAAAACATTACATAATCATGAATTAAATGAATAATTCACATAAATGATCTTTTAATTATTATAGTTATAGAAAATTATGCCATAACTATTACATTTCATTTCAAAAAAAACAAGGAAGTCATTTTTACTCATTTTCCATTCTTTTCACAAAAAAAAGAACTCGTAAAAAAAGATTCATGTATGGTTCCATGTTTAAGATAACATGACTTTTCCATGATCCCATCCTTTACCCTGTTCCACATTATGTCTTGTGAAAATCTTTTCAAAAACATGGGATGATCATAAAAATATCAGTAAGGGATACACAATGTAGGAAAACTGTTAGTTTTTAAAAAAAAAAGTAAAACATGAATACTTTAACATATGTAATATCTTTCACCTTTACGAAGTAGTAAATACTCATCACTGAATAAAATATCACTAATTTACATTTTATAACCAAACGATTGTCATAAAACACATATAAATAACACATAACATATTAAGATAACTTGGGACATAAACATACTTAAATAGAATAACCATACGGTCGACTTCCACACATATCACTAAATTGAAAATCTATACAGCTAACATCCATACCCAATGAATTGGAGGTTATAAAATAACCACTCATCCTCGTTTATCATGACACCAGTAATCATTAGGTTTGACACGTAACCACTCGTCAAATGTCCAAGTACCATTAAAAAATCATAACACATAAAAAAAAATAATGGAATGAAAATATTTTTACATTTCAATCACAATATATTACTTATATATATTGACATAACAATTCCATATTTAAAACCATTTTCAATACTAAAATACATAAAATGTTATAAGTTATTTTTTTTCCTTGAAAAAAAAACATTTCGGCTTGTTAAGGAATCCAAAGAAAGAATAAAACTCGTGGTGGAGGAATGGTCATTGTCACCTTTTACATTAAAAGAAACATTAACCTTCATCATTTAGTAAAAGACTTCTTAGAAAAATATTCCCTTTGAAAATTCAAGGGTGTTTATACTACGCATAAAATAAAGTTGTGTATTAAAACAAAATATGCCTCAATTAAAGGATATTTAGATGAAGTCCTTTACCTTGTGTCCGACATGAATCGATCGTTCTATAATATCCAAAATAATAAACTAAAGATAATTTCTACTTTCTTAACAACATTTTTCATGTTTATTATTCCTTTTATATAACTTATTACAATGTTATAAACATTATGTAATCATTCATGTTAATAATATTTTTTTTCGATATTTGGTACTTGAGAGTCGCAAGTGAACACCATATAGTTACATGTTGTTCACATGGTCAAAATTTCATTATATCCAGAATGATATTTTGGATTTATATATAATATATATCATATATATCGAATATATATATGTTTTTATGATAGTACATAACATTTGGAGGTATGAAATGAAATCCACCGTTCTTGGAGACGGTAAGTTGTACGTACCCATGAACGCTACTTCCATTTATATTTCTTATTTTAATTGAATTAAAACATAAGGATACATAGGTATATTATAATTCCACTAAAATATCATATAATATAATTAACTCCATCTTTTATATGTCCCACATATGGCATTACTGAGTCATATCACTTTGAGGGGGTGGTAGTCCGCCCTTTCTCAAATGAAATTATCGCATTTACCCATAATAGAAACCATAATGGTATACTATAAGAGAAAAATAAAGAAGCATAAATAAAACATAAAAATAATATATATAATATATAAATATACTATAATATTAATGGCCACCATGAAAGGCTGTAAGAGATAATCAAACAATCATCATTTCGTGAGGCGTTTGTTTTCCATCCATAGAAACAATATATTATTCACACATTAGATGGAGGTGTGTGTTATAGTAGTTCTAATACTAATAAAAACAACATACTAGTATATTGAGGATAATGTTGTTGTAATAAAAAATGGTAATAAAAAGAGTATAGGGGTTGTGGAAGTAATATAAACGAAAAAAACTTAAGATAAACTGTTACCTTTAATTCAGGTAACTCCCTTTGGTTTGAACACAAATGGTATGTTGAAGTGCCTTTTTCCAAATGTAAGGATTCTAAGAGGAATATATGGATGTAGGGAGATTTATTATTTTGTGTTTGTACGATCCAAAAGGCATGAGAGGTGTGAGAAATTGGTTAGAAATGGTCTCCTTTTATAAGGAGGAGGAGGGGCTCTTTAGAAAAATGTGAAAATATTATTTTGTTATATAAGGATATTCGGTTTCTAAAAGTCCAAAAGTAATTAAAGTATAAGATAATATGACTCATAGTCGAAATAATATTATCAAATAGGAATTGGATAGGTTTTTGATGTTATTTTAATATTTATATCTTATTAATTAAATGATTTATTAATGAGGTAAACACTGTATCATTATTATGTCATACATAATTTAATTTATTTGTCGTCTAAAAATTATAAAAAAATACCATGATGTAGGAAATAATTTTATATTTCCAATGAATATTTATACTCAAAAACATTACTTATATAACACCATTTAAAAATTTATTTACTAAAAAAATTTTATTTATGTCATTTTTTCCTTTACTTAAAATTATTTAATCTAAAGTGGCATTATCATTCATAATTGGCTCCATGCGGACCCCAAATAGACCCAAGGATGACCATGGTCGGCCATTACTCATACAATAAGTTTAGGATATGTGTTAATGTAATTTTTAATTATTATAATATTCTTTCTACCTTGAATTACAATATTTTCCTTTAAACGTGATAAATAAAAGGCAAAAGTTACTATTCACAAAAAAATTATTTTCAACTTATTAAACCACACATTTCTTACTAACAACAACCATGTATGTAGGATTTTGAAAATTCAATTCACAAAAGATGTAAATTTTCATTTAAATGAAAAATTAGTTTTATTAACTACTACTAAGTGATTTCACTATTCATCAAAATTTTATGTTTTTTAAAAAAAATACCAAAACTACCACCTAATATATATTTTATATTCCAAATTAAAAAATGATTTCTATTTTACCAAATTATAAACATAGAAGTTTCATTAGTTAATTTAAAATTAATTCTCATTGTTAAAACAAATAGCACATTTTTAAGAAACAATTACTATCAAAAGATTGACACTTGTTTATGTCAGATTTAAATAAGGAATTAATTACAAAAAAATGGATTAAATGGTAAAAATAAATTCTAATTAAACTTTAAAACCAATTAAAAAGATAAAATAACCATATAAATAAATTAGATTAAAAGGCACTTTTTAATTAAAATATTGTAATTTTCAGTATTCATTAAAAAATAAACTTTATCAAAAAATTACCAAAAAAAACTCCCAAAGTAAATTTTAATATCATAAATCTAAAGGATAATTTTAATTTTTTCAAATAAAAATGTCCCAAAGTAGATTTAAAGAGTGTTCTCAAACAAAAGGCGGTAAATTGACCCTTTACTAAATATTAGATTATTTATGTATAAAATTATATTAATTTATATTTTAAGCCAAAAAATTTTATTGGATAAAAGTAAATAAAATTACCAAGAAAGTATAATCATATTTTAGTTAGTTTTGTCATTCCGTCCAATACAATGGTTAAGAGTTAACTTCAATTTAAAATAATAATATTATATTTTTAGTGTGCAACGTAAGTTTTCAATGAAACCCATTGTTTCATATCAGGTACGCTATCAAACATAGAAACCCTTATAAAGTAAAATTAATATTTAATTAAAAAATATTAATAAGCATGAAAATCACTTATTCTTCATTTACCTACGATGTTATAAGCGGTGGCTATATAAGAGCATAGAGATATATACTACTTCAGACTGTGTATAGTGGTAACAATATAGAGATTATGATTTGGTATATCAAAATATTATACATTCCATTATTGTTAGGTTGGGACATTGTTCTAGTTGGATATGTATTTTCCCATGTAACTTTTCAGTTCACACTACATACTCTTTTACTATATTGAGGTTTTACATTCATGGTGGTACCCATAATATTTTTCATATTTTATTATTATCCTTATGCACTGAAACATCTAGATGGTTGCCTATATGAATATTGGAATATAGGAAAATTCCTCATCATGTTATATATTCTTTCATCACTAGTCTTCAATCCCTATCCTATGGATGTGGGCTTGGGGTAGTTGTGTCTCGGGCCCTAGCTTGGGTTGGGTCATGAATGATTTGTATTAGATGTGGTTCAATCCTTGGGATGTTTTTTTGGAGTAGTCCCCTTAAAAAGAATTTGGATGGTATTAGGGAAAACAAGTGAGAGTATCTCAAGTGTGGCAATCATTACAGAGAATCCAATGATGTTATAGGTGCTACATATCCATTTACCAAGAATATGACTACATGTTTGATGACTTAATGTAATAATAAATTGGTTGTATGAATCAATGGTATACGTGTCAAATAGTTTGGTGTCTTTTTCTATCATATTTGAGTAAGATCCCCATTTTTTGTTGTATATATATTTATATTATCATATAACCATGGTACGTCTTCATTAAATTTTAAGATGCCTCCATGATGACATCCATAAAGAATACCAACCCCATATCATATTGAAAATCTGATGAATGATAAGGCCCCAGTTTTTGGTCTATCTATTGAGCTTCTTCTTCAAGGTGGAATGGTATAAGACCCTCAATATTTTGATTATATGATTACATGATCTGATTAGGTTTAGGATTCATGCATGTTCATTACACTTCTTTAGTTCTAGCACTAGTAGTCATTGAGGTTCCATGATATTCCAGATCCTCATGTATTATATGATTATCTATATTTGATTGTCCATGTTTCCAGGAAAATCTATACACATATGGATTTGGTGGTTTCATAAGAAGATATCATTTTCCACACAGAAACTGTGTTCTTGAGGAGTATCATTACCCATATGCATGATGATTCAACACTTTCATGGCCTATCTTCGGGTCGCTATTCTGTGTGGAGTACTAACCTCATGATTTTACTACGTTTGAATTTAAAATATTATGGAGCTTCAACATGGCGGGATGACAATGGATGAGTACACAATGAGGTTCATTGACCATACATAGTACTCCATTAACATGATCTATGATTGATAATTACAAGAATTATTTTTTTCAAATGAAATTCATAAACAGATCAGAGCTAGTATATTACCCTTGTGAATCCCCACATTATATGGGTTCTTGGAATGTGCGCTGGGGATAGATATATTCCTATTAGAGGGATTCCGGGTATTAGTATCTATAAGTGGGCCTTACATGGCTTTGTAGTTTGTTGCATCTCGCATGCGCTAGATGACAGGATCACAACAAAGGTGAACAACTTATGAGTAGACTAAGGACCGTGTTCAGTGGTGGGGCATAGATATAGGGATGACAAGGGAGGGGTGGTTCTTTTCTTTTCATGATTTATGTCACATAGCGCATGACTATCTGACAAGATTTACCATAGAGCTTAGGCAGATAGCTGATGGACCCCCACTATTGTGGAAACACCATTATCAGAGATATCTTATGTGAGGAAGGGGTGGTCCCCATGGAGTCTATGTTGAAAAATTAAGAAGAGTTATGGGGGATTGAAGACACTATTAGATACACCTACAAGCACCATCAGGCAGTCCACCCATCAGGTTGATGATTCTAGTGGTCGGGTCCATGAATAACTATTGGCTTTGGAAGCTTGTGATCCCATGACATAGAAGATGATTATTGGTACAACAAGTTATTATTATACTCTTTATTCAGTTTTAGTAGAAAAAATTTCATGTCATTTCATTATCTCTACACACTAAGTGTGATAACTAGAGCTCTATATTGAGGTGCTAGTCCAGTAGCTTCATCATGTTGTTCCTACTGGGAATGATTCTTCTTTATCATTAATCTATCAGTAGTGTGAGTTATTTAATTGTATGGAGGGGTTAATGAGGTACATTATTGTCATCATGATCGAACCCTATGATGTCCTATTAGGTTTGGATTGGATTTCCTTTGTCTTAGCCCATATTTACTATCATCATATACAATTCATATTCCATCACATGGATGGGATGAGATTCACCTTTATAGGTGTGTGAGATCTCATGGATGGGAAAAAAGATTTGGTGACAATGAGGCTACACCACTTCACCCATTATATAGGATGTGTATACCATAGTGCAACAGGATCTCCAGTCGTGTAGAGACCTAAAGCTTGACATACATGGACATTACATTACTTTTGTAGAATACTTAATACATAACAAAAACAGACACACAAGGACCTTAATAGTTTAGTGTCTTTGGAAACTTGGAATATAAACTTCTAATCATGTCGAAAGATCTTCAACATCTCCCATAACGTTCCTCCCATTTTTGTTTCCTTACATAAAACCTTTCTTTTAATCCTGGGTGAAATGAAAACATAAAAAGGGTGAGCTCAAATGCTCAGTAAGGGTAAGAATGGAGAAAATAAAACAAACCATATATATTTGAACTTAAAAACATGAACATAATATTTAAACATCAAAATCTTGATCAATGACATAAAACGTGGCAGTATGTAAGGAATAGATCATAATAGAACGTCAATCATGACAAAATAGCATGGGAATAAAACTTTTAATTGTGGAAAACCATTATGCACATGATATTATTTCCATGGTAGCCACAGCATTGCTGCCAAGACCATATTACTGGACAAAATCCCTTTTTGAATCGAGTTCACTCCTCGTTTCTGTCCTGTAACACTAAACCGAAAAAACTTACTGTTCCAGCCATTTCTATCTCATGAGATATAAATCTATACCCAATGCATTGGAGGGAGATATAGTTCCCTCCCATCTCTTTCTGAAATCATTCTTACTTATGCCAAAAAATAAACATACATCATTCATAATAACCCAACTAATAAAATTGGTTTCATAAACATCATCACATCACCACAGAATCCATATAAAAGAAATGGATATCATTTCGTAATAAGGAATGTGAAACCATGTAAATCATATAAACATGATACTTGAAACATACACATATTAAATAATTTCATCTTAGATGAAAAAAGGTTTTGATAAAACACTTGAATTGAATTCTTGAGGAAAATATCATTTCTTCTTCAAAATCATTTTCTTTTCACAAAATGTCATGAAATTTTAAAAGAAAAGGATTTTGTTAAAAATAGTCATGAAATATTTTGGAGGAATCTTCATGAAAGGAAGTATTTATAAAACCGTAAAAATCTGTTCACGCCGTATAAGATAAAAAAATAACAATTTCCTCGTACTTTTGTAGGAAAATTAAAAAATTACCTCTTATGGTAAACAAAACAAAGATTCCTTCCATATGATGTGGTAAAAGTAAGAAAGAGGTAAAAATTTCTTAAACATACATGGAAGTAAAGTAAACATTTTATGAAAACATTTTGAGAGCATATGGGCATGGATAATAAACATAACCCCCAGTAAATACTTATGAGTAAACAATCTCGGATAAGAATGAGATTAGAATAATTATCCCTTAACTTACTTCTGATATGCTTCATATGTATCTAAACCTCATGTATAATGATTTAAATAATGTCATTGACTTATTAAAGAATCATATTCATTTTTATGATATCATATATGGTTTACTTATGACTTTATATTACCAATTATTTTATAAATTAATGTTAAAGTAACGTTTTTGGTAAAATCGTTTCATTTGTCGTTCGTGTTTTAACTTGTAATTATTCATATGATTACATAGATCATGGTTACTTACATCCATAATGTAAAAAATAATTTATATATAATATATATTCAGAATATACATATATATAATAGATCGATAAATGGAAAGAAATACATCGTTCATGGAGACGGTAGGTCGTACGTACGCATGAACTGTGTTTTCATTTCCTTATTAAATTGAATGAAATTAAGTTGATGAAATACATATATATATTCATAAATTCCATATCATTATTATGTCATATATTTCATTATTACTTAATATATATAGTTTATAATCATTCATGAATGGTTAATCATTGAGAATGAATCTCATCGCGTCGTGGAGACAGTAGTCCGTACGTACGCACAAGCGATGATATCATTCCCATGATTGGGGAATTTTATTGAAGTGTATGTATAATATTTAAGAATCAATATCACTTTAAAATAATCATATATAGTCATTATTTACACCATTATACCCATACAAGTAAGGTGGTGGTGGAAAATAGATTACACCACAACGTGGAGACAGTATTCCATACGTACGCACGCGCAATGATTTCATTTTCCGTAGGATGGATAAATGGTGAAATAGGGTTGTTTCATACTTACAATAAAATATCAGTATTTGAGTGATACTGATGTTATTACTTAATAATGAAACAACTAAATAATAAGAAGTAGAATAAGAAATAAAGCTGAACGAATCGGTAATAGACATTACCTCTTCTTTGAAGCGCCTCTTTGAGACCTCCTCTTAAGGCACTAAAATTGGTCTTTTAAGAAGACCAGAACCTCTAGGATGTTTCCAAGGAAGTGGAGAAGTGAATTTGGAAGGGATTATCTAAGCATGAATGTTCAAATTGGTTTGAGGAAGAGAGGGAGGAGGTGCCTTTTATAAGGGAGGAGAGGGGCACCTTTGGAAATCTTAAAAATATTAATTTATAATAAATCTAAACCCACTTAAAAACCTCCAAAAATGACTCGTATTCAAATATTATATGATATAGGGTTGTAATATTATCAACCAATTAAATTTAGACATTTTATGAAATTATTTTAATCATTATATACTTGATTTATCATTACATAATCAATTTACTTTTATCTGTGGTAATAATATTCTAAATTTTAAATTATAACAAATAACTAGTTATTTGTTGTGAATTTTCCATAATTGGATAATTTATAACATTTTAGACCTTATAAATTTAAATTTATAATTTTTATATATTATTGTGATTTTTAAACAATTTTATAATATGTTATTTTTATAAAATAACAATAGTGTCAATTTTGAAACTATTAATTTATTTGAATTTATATAAAATATATACAGAAGATATGTTATAAATAAAAGATTTAATTGATTCATAAAAGGTCATATGTATCAATAAAATTATTTTATCACAAAAAATAGTCCATATAATATTTATTTTATTATTTGTAAAACCATTTATTTGGTTTATATCTTAATAAAATAATAACTACAACGTTATGTATAATTATTTAATATACTTATTTGTTGCATAAAAATTAAAAATAAAATCCTATGATGAAGATTAATATATCTTCTTTCACAATAATAATTTTACTCGAATTTATCATCTTAAAATAACAATATTTAAATTGTAATATTTATTATATTATGAAAGTGACAACTTTGGAATCATTTAAAATAAAAGAATATAAGTGTCATAATCGCTTTTACAAGGTTCCAAGTGGTCAAATATTCGACCATTGTATGATTATGGTTTAACGTTACATGACCAATAAGTTTTGGTCAGGTTTTTGTGCCTTTTATGGTCACAATTAGTATAATAAAAACTATATTCTTGATTTTTCACTAGATAAATAATTTCTGCATCACTATTGTGTCACAATTAATGATAATTATTTAGTCCCTAAAAATTATAAATAAATTATCATGATGTAGATAATTTTGTTAGCTTTCAGTATACTTTTCATGTTTGAATTTTCATAAAGTTTATCACTAACAAAACATTATTATACTTATAATATTTAAGAGAGTGACATGTTGTCACTTTCTTTGTTTTTAATAATAATAAAATTATTTTCATGGTCCAAAGTCCATAAAATGAATCTAATCCGACCCTTAGGTGATATTGGTCTACTTTTATTCATCCAAAAGTATTTTGGAAAGTTTTAGGGTAATTTTATAATCTTATATTTACCCTTAATTACCTGATTTTCCTTTAGCTGCAGTAAACAAAAATTACCATAGTTACTATTCATAATCTCAAAAAAATAAAAGTAACCGATTAAAATAATTTGGACCAACTGAATCCAAATATGGAATCAATTTTTTCAAAATTCAGAACACAAAAGTTGCAGAAATTAAGTTAAAATTAATTCCGTTGTCGAAATAAAACGGGTTTTTAATTAAAACATTGCAAAAGATAGGATTGATTTAACCTAAGAATTCAATGTAAAATCAATGCTAATGACATAAATTATATTAAATGGTAAAAATATATTATATTCATACTTTAAAACCATTGAATATTATAATTTAACCATATAAATTACTTAGATGAAAAAAGTTGTTTTTAATTAAAATATGGCGTGTTTTTACTATTCATTAAAATATTAATGTTATCAGAATAAAATGAAAATTTTATTCAAAGTAAATTTTTATATCCTGATTCCAAAGAATAATTTTATTTTGTCAAATTAAAATTATAAATATGTCAAAAACTATATTTTATGTGGGTGCGCCATCAAAAGGGGACAAAACTGCATTTTTTGAAAAATACTTATTTCAGCCGAAAAATATATTTTCCTCACATAAAGTGTTTTATAAAATTTATAAGAAGAATAATAATTTTATGAAATCCAAAATATAGTTAATACTATTCATAACTAATATTACATAATAATATTATAACAATATATCATTGATTAGTGAAACCCGGTATTGCGTACAACACAAGCTATCGAGGAAGGTCGCAATTGCATGTAATGCATGCCAAGTTAGGGTTGCGTGTAGTGCACGACTCCTTTGTTGATTCGTATAAAATAATTCAACCATATTTCATTTATACATTGAATATATATATATACACACTCAATGTTGTGTAGAATGACTATTATCAAACGAACTTGAAATTGTGTGTAACACAATCTAAGAATAGTGTTGAATATACTGCAAGCTAATACAGTGTTGCGTATAGCACAAGATAATCCTGTTGTAGCATAAAACACATGACATCAAATAAATTAAAAATAATACTTATCATAAAATATCAGGTTGTCACATTCTACCCACCATAAAATGAATTTCTCCCTCGAAATTCGTCGGGGTTATAAATCATTTACTACTTGAATGTTTCTTTCATATAAACCCACATCGTAAAAAGGAATGATAAAACTTAATTTTAAAAATGAACGTTAGAAAAAAAATGGATACCCAAATTAACTCATCACTTGGGTTCCCACATAGGAGAACATAGGTGAAAATATGGATATGGAAGAAAAATCTAACCATCATGTTTTGATGGAGAGTGGTAGAGAACAGGGCCATGAAAAATCCAAAAATCAAAAAGCCATAAATTTGTGATGATCTTAGGTACCATATAATTCATCGGATATAAGGGAACTAGGACAAAATTTTTGGTTTTCAATATCATTTCTCTAAAGTTGATGAATTAATAGAAATACTTACATGATTTTGGTACAATCTCACTCTTGTTCGTGAATTGAACAATTTACACATTATCTCTTATATAAATGAAGTTGAATTTGTTATTTGTGAAGCGTTAGCAGATCATGTGATAGAATGATGGGTCATTCCATCTGTTTCAAACAAATGGTTAGAAAAATTTATAAGTCCATATTATGGTGAGATTAATCGTATATGGTTCAAAAAAATGAACTTATACTTTATTTATCATACCACTTAATAAAATAAAACTACTTTCCACTAACCAGGGATTCCTATATGGTAGTGGTAAGTGATAAAGGCCTTTCACACTTCAGTTGTGGGTTCGATTTCAACAGCCTTGTCTGACACGATGGGTTGTCGCATGTCCTACTTGTTTTAATTTTTCTAATACTACATTATAAAAAATATCAAAAATAAAATTCTAGCCTTAAACAATACTAATTTATGTCCAACATGATTCATTACAATATTTAGGCTTATCCAAAATACATGTGTCCAATCTCATAGTATAAAGAAAATGATTAATTGAAATGTCATCAAACAAGCATGTGAATACCATCATTTATCCCCCATAAATCTTACAGGTCACATTCCAATCATGTGAATTCTTTAATCATGTATTCTCATGAAAAATGAATACCCATTAATCCTTAGTGAAAACAAAAATGCTATCAAAATTTAACTCTTTCCACATACCAAAATCCAATAATTCTATATACTCAAACCATGATATAACCTTCTCCTTATATCAGTCATGAGCTCATGAATACTATCAAACATTTAATTTTCTCCTCATCCCTTGATTATGCGCATATCATCTACTTTCCAAAAATATCTGAATAACCTTTCATGGTTACTAGTACCATTCATCATATAATTTAAATTACTTTAGGGAAAACAATAGTGTAACACTCCTTAGATGATTCTTTATTCCATAGTACCATTAACTATACAACATAACTCTTGATAAACATATAATCATTCCACTACCTTCTTAAACAACTGACACAACTTCAACACTTCTTTCATCTCATATATCATTTGTAGTCTCCTCATCATCATCCACATAAATACTACCCATATTACCATATTGATTCTCTTCATGAGATTTTCCCTTAGGGCATTGGTTTGCAAAATGCCAGTACATTCCACATTTAAAACATCTAATAATTGTTGATGTCGTAGCAATACCATTATCCTTGTCCATGGTGTTAACTGAACCTTTTCTTTTTCACTTACTTGATTTGTGTCCTCATTTTCCACACCAAAAGCATATTCCAGTTCCTTTGGAACAATCTCCCCAATGCCTCTTCCCACATTATTTACATGAGGGAAATTGAACTTTCTTTCCTCTATGATAATCATGAAACTCCATATTTCTCTTATTATCTGAGTTGGGAAACATACCAAAGTTGAGATTATTGATCATATTATGAGATTGCTGATTAGGAATAATAACGACATTTGGACTTTCAGGTCCAATTTCATTTGGTTTCTCGTGAAGAATATCATTCCATTGTCTATCATATCCTCCATTATCATGATTCTTCTGGTGTCCAGCCATTTTCTAAAACCCAAAAAGAATAGTGTGAGAGGCCAAAATAATAATCAAGGGGGGATTACCTTCAATATCTAAAATCTTAGGTTAAATCCAAAGATTGTTACCATGGTTCTAGGACTATATCCTATAAGTATAATTATCCTTAGGGAAATCCCTAAACATACCTTAGAAATATGTTTAGAGATCTCACTAACGTTTTCGCATCCTAGTTTCCAAAGGTTGACTAAATATTTCCTCTGATACCAAATGTAGAGACCCGAAACTTGACGTACATGGACATTACATTAATTTTGCGGAATACTTAATACATAACAAAAACAGACACACAAGGACCATAATAGTTTAGTTTCTTTGGAAACATGAAATATAAACTTCTAATCATGTTGAATAATCTTCAACATCTCCCATAACGATCATCCCCTTTTTGTTTCCTTACCTAAAACCTTTATTTTAATCATGGGGGAAAAGAAAACATAAAAAGGGTGAGATCAAATTCTCAGTAAGGGTAAACATGGAGAAAATAAAACAAACCATATACATTTGAACATGAAAACATTAACATAATATTTAAACTTCAAAATCTTGATCAATGACATAAAACATGGCAGTACGTAAGTAATAGATCATAATAGAACATCAATCATGAAAAAATAGCTTGGGAATAAAACTTGTAATTGTGGAAAAAAATTATGCACATGATATGATTTCCAAGGTAGCCAAGGCATTGCTGCCAAGACAATCTTAGTGGACAAAGTCTCATTCTGAATCAAGTTCACTCTTCGTTTTAGTCCTGTAACATTGAACCTGATTAACTTACCATTCCAACCATGTCTATCTCATGAGATATAAATATTTACCCAATGCATTGGAGGGAGATATAGGTCCCACCCATCTCTTAATGAAATCATTCTTACATATGCCACAAAATAAACATACATCATTCATAATAACCCAACGAATAAAATGGGTTTAATAAATATCATCCCATCACCACATAATCCATCTAAAATAAATTGATACAATTCATAATAAGGAATGTGAAACCATGTAAATCATAGAAACATGATACTTGAAATAAACACATATGAAATAATTTCATCTTAGATGAAAATTGGTTTTGATAAAACACTTGAAATGAATTCTTGAGGAAAATATCATTTCTTCTTCAAAATCATTTTCTTTTCCCAAAATGTAATGCAATTTTAAAAGAAAAGGTTATTGTTAAATATAATCATGAAATATTTTGGAGGAAGCTTCATGAAAATAAGTATTTATAAAACTGTAAAAATCCTTCCACGCCGTATATGTTAAAAAAATAACAATTTCCTCGTACTTTTGTCAGAAAAGTCAAAAAGTACCTCGTATGGTAAACAAAAGAAAGATTCCTTCCATACGATGTGGTAAAAGTAAGAAAGGGATAAAAAATTTTATACATACATGGAGGTAAAGTAAACATTTTATGAAAACATTTTGAGATCATATGGACATGGATAATAATCATAACCCCCAGTAAATACTTATGAGTAAACAATCTCGGATAAGAATGAGATTGGAATAATTATCCCTTACCTTGCATCCGATATGCTTCATATGTATCCGAACCTCCTATATAATGATTTAAATAATGTCATTGACTTATTACAGAATCATATTCATTGGTATTATATCATATATGGTTCACTTATTACTTTATATTACCAATTCTTTTGTAAGTTAATGATAAAGTAACGTTTTGGGTAAAATCATTTCATTTGTCGTTCGTGTTTTAACTTGTAATTATTCATATGATTACATAGATCATGTTTACTTACATCCAGAATGTAAAAAATGATTTATATATAATATATATTCAGAATATACATATATATAATAGATCGATAAATAGAACGAAATACACCGTTCATGGAGAAGGTAGGCCGTACGTACGCATGAATGCTGTTTTCGTTTCCTTATTGAATTGAATGGAATTAAGTTGATGAAATACATATATATATATATAGATAAATCCAGTATCATTATAATGTCATATATTTATTGATTACTTAATATATATACTTTATAATCATTCACGAATGGTTAATCATTGAGAATGAATCTCATCGCGTCGTGGAGACGGTAGTCCGTACGTACGCACGAGCGATGATATCATTCCCATGATTGTGGAATTATATTGAAGTGTATGTATAATATTTCAGAATCAATATCACTTTTAAAATAATCATATAGAGTCATTATTTACACCATTATACCCATCAAAGTAATGTGGTGGTGGAAAATAGATTACACCACGGTGTGGAGACGGTATTCCGTACTTACGCACGCGCGATGATTTCGTTTTCCGTAGGATGGATAGATGGTGAAATAGAGTTTCTTAATACTTATAATAACATATAAGTATATGAGTGATACTGATGTTTTTACTTAATAATGAAACAACTAAAGAATAAGAAGTAGAAGAAGAAATAAAGTTGAAAGAATCGGTAACGGACATTACCTCTTCTTTGAAGCACCTCTTTGAGACCTCCTCTTAGGGCACTAGAATTGGTCTTTGAAGAAGAACAGAACCTCTAAGATGTTCTAGGGAAGTGGAGAAGTGAATTTGGCAGGGGTTGGACGTGTTTGAATGCTCAAATTGGTGTGAGGAAGAGAGAGAGGAGGTGACCTTTTATAAGGGAGGAGAGGGGCACCTTTGGAAATCTTAAAAATATTAATTTATAATAAATCTAACCCCACATAAAAACCGCCAAAAATGACTCATATTAAAATAGTAGAAGATATAGGTTTTTAATCTCATCATCCAATATAATTTAGACATGTTTGGAAAATATTTTAAACATTATCAACTTGATTTATCCGTACATAATCAATTTACTTTTATTTGTGGTAATAATATTCTTAATTTTAAACTATAACAAATAATTACTTATTTGTTGTGAATTTTCCATAATTGGATACTATATAAAATTTTAGACCATATAAATATAAATTTATAATTTTTATATATTTTTGTGATTTTTAAACAATTTTATAATATGTTATTTTTATAAAATAACAATAGTGTCAATTTTGACACTATTCATTTATTTGAATTTATATAAAATATATACAGAATATATGATCGAACAAAAGTATTTATTAGATTCATAAAAGGACATATGTATCATCAAAATTATTCGATCACATTAAATAATACATATAATATTTATTTTATTATTTTAAAAACAATTTATTTTGTTTGTATCTTAATAAAATAATTACTACAATATTTTTGTATAATTATTTAATATACTTATTTTTTGATTAAAAATTAAAAATAATATCCTATGATTAAGATAAATCTATAACCTTTTACTATAATCCATTTACTCGAATTTATCATCTTAAAATCACAATATTTAAATTGGTATATTTATTAAATTATGATGGTGACATCTTTGGTATCATTTAAAATAAAATAATATAAGTGTCATAATCGCTATTATAAGGATCCAAAGGGTCAAATATTAGACCATAGGATTATTATGGTTTAAATTTACATGACCAATAAGTTTTGGTCAGGGTTTTGTGCCTTTTATGGTCACTATTAGTTTAATAAAAACTATATTCTTGATTTTTCACTAGATAAACAATTTCTACATCAATATTGTGTCACAATTAATGATAATTATATAATCCCTAAAAATTCTAAATAAATTCTCATGATGTATATAATTTTGTTATATTTATGGATACTATTCATGTTTGACATTTAATAAAGTTTATCACTAACATAAGCTTATTATACTTATAATATTTAAGAGAGTCACATGTTGTCACTTTCTTTGGTTTTAATAATAATTAAATTATTTTCATGGTCCAAAGTCCATAAAATGAATCTAATCCGACCCTTAGGTGATATGGGTATAATTTTATTCATCCAATAGGATTTTTTATAGTGTTAGGGTAATTTTATAATCTTATATTTACCCTTAATTACCCGATTGACCTTTAACTGCAGTAAAAAAAATTACTGTAGTTACTATTCATAATCTCAAAAAAATAAATGTAACCGATTAACATAATTTGGACCCACTGAATCCAAATATGGAATCCGTTTTTCAAAATTAAAAACACAGATGTTTCAGAAATTAAATTAAAATTAATCCCATTGTTGAAATGAAACAGGTTTTTGTTTAAAACATTGCAAAAGATTGAATTGATTTAACCTACAAATTCAATGTAAAATCAATGCTAATGACATAAATTATCTTAAATAGTAAAAATATAATCTATTCATACTTTAAAACCATTCAATATTATAATTTATCCATATAAATTACTATGATGAAAAAAGTTGTTTTTAATTAAAATATAGCGTGTTTTTACTATTCATTAAAATATGAAAGTTATCAGAATAAAAAGAAAATTTTATCCAAAGTAAAATTTTATATCCTGATTCCAATGAATAATTTTATTTTGTCAAATTGAGCTTATAAACATGTCAAAAACTAGACTTAATGTGGGTGTTCCATCAAAAGGCGGCAAACCTGCATTTTTTGAAAAATACTTATTTCAACTGAAAAAATTATTTTCTTCACATAAAATGTTTTAAAAATTTTATAAGATGAATAATAATTTTATGAAATTCCAAATGTAGTTAATACTATTCAAAACGGCCAGTCCATAATAATATTATAACAATATATCGTCGTTTAGTGAAACCCGGTATTGCGTATAACACACGCTATCGAGGAAGGTCACGATTGCATGTAATGCAAGCCAAGTCAGGGTTGCGTGTAGTGCACGACTCATTTGCTGTTTCGTATAGAAAAATCCAACCATATTTCATTTATACATTGAATAAATATATATATATATATATATATGTGCTCAATGTTGTGTAGAATAACTATTATCAAACGAACTTGAAATTATGTGTAACAAAATCTAAGAATAGTGTTGAATATACTACAAGTTAATACGATGTTGCGTATAGCACAAGATAATCTTGTTTTAGCATAAAACACATGACATCAAATAAATTAAAAATAATACTTATCATAAAATATCGGGTTGTTAAAAGTCGTCTTAATTCCATATGTTTTAGAGGATTATATGGATTTCTTTCCCATTATCATTCTTAAACTACCTTTGAGGTTGGAGAGGGATTATTTCATTTACATACATCATGGGACATATCTGATATCTTTTATTGGAATATTAAATAGCCCATATTGGCATAAAAAATTTGTTGTTGTGGTTTAAGGACTATTAATAAAATGGTTTCATCAGGTCAAGTGTATCCACCTGGGCAGCTCCAGTGTTGTTTGTGAAGAAATGCTGATGGGATCATAAGACATTTCATGGATTATAATTTCCAAACATAGTCACTGATAAAGAACAATTAAAACATGATAGGGATTGAAGACCTATTTCATCAATTTATATGTGTGAGATGGTTCTATCTAATCGATGTTTGATCTGGATACCCCTAGTTGAGTGTTCACGAGGATAATTTCCCCAAGCATTCATTATGATAAAGATAGAAACCAAATGAGTTCCTAGTGAATCCCTTGGGTGTATCGAAAGACCCTGACATTATTATGGATTTTATGAACCATGTATTATACTTTTAGATAGACCCATTTATGGATTTCTATATCAACCAAATACTCATCTAATCTGTAATGGATGATGAAAAAGTAGATCACATGAAGTTGGTTAAATATTTTCATCAAGAGAATGAACATAATGGGAATCTCCATAAGTTCGAATTATGGGTTCAAGAGATTCACTTTATGTGGAAAGAAATTTTTTGAGCCGGGTATAGCTATTGAACCAGTGAAGATCAATGTATATATTTTTTGGGATCCAACCAAGAGTGTGTTATAGGTTAAATGTTTTCTTTCCTTGAAGGGGTACCACTAAAGGATTAGGATTAAATATCCCATAAATCACCCCCTTTAACCTCTTTTACATGGAAAGGGAAGTTGGTTAAAAATATTTAATAGTGTTATAAGTCCTTCAAGGATTTTGAGAATGAAGCTAATGAGTGCACTTTTATTGGGAATACCATAGGAAGGAAATAAGTAATTATTGTACTGTGATTCATCAAGAGATAGTCTCAACTATGTGTTGATGTAGCATCCATAATTTACTCCATATGGGTCAGGTTAGTTGAGACCCCATGAGGTGAACTATAAAACACATGACATAGATCATTAATATGTAGAATTATCCCTGTGGATGTGGGGAGACTACCTTCTAAGGGTGAAAATTGTAGTTTAATCATTATTTTAGAGTCTTATGTACTTATTATTGGAGATATACTAGAACATGATATAGTTTTACTGGTTTGATATCATACAAGACAATGCATTTGAGAGAGTATATTTTACATGGAAGGGAAACATGGTAGATGTTTTATTTAATAGTAAGTATCGTGTTCAAATGGATCATGAGGATTCAGAGAAGTTGGATTCTTTTTATCTAACACTAGTGGTGCATGAGATAACATTTTTCTACAATCAAATGTTTTTACATGTCCACTTATTGAGCACATGAGGGATCCCCATCAAGGAGACATTGCCTATGAGCTATTATATGACTAGATATCCACAAGATATTTACCATATGAATGCATTAAATGATGTAATTTTGTTATCTTTTTCCAGGGACAGATGGTGGTTCTAGTCACAATATGGGAGGAGGTGATGTGAGAGTTACACACTTCTCCCATAGCTGTATATCCTGATGAGGGGAATTTGTACAGAGTCCTTCAATGAATATTTTAGTGGTCTTGAATGAGATTGATCATAACTGAGTCCATCTCTTAGTGCCTCAACTGCCATTAGGTGAAGGCTGGGTAGCATATTTCTATTGGTTTTTGTTTTCACTTGATATCCCAGAGTAAAAATGGAATGAAATATCCATAGAATTTATGACTGGGCATCCACCCACAATGATGGTCCATGACATTATCTCAGTGTTATTTGATTGATTCATTAAGTAAGAACACATCCTCAATTTCATGGAGTATAGTTATATGGATTATTTGGGGACGTTTTATGGGTAAGATATCATTCTATTTCATGGGGAGACCACGATGATTGTCTTCTATCATGTTGTGTGGTTTACATCATGATTGTGGAGTGTCCTACAAGAGGCTTTCCAGACCCAGATGAGGAAGAGTAAAAACACTCACCCATCGACTGATGAGAAGACCGATCACACTATCATTGTGATGGAAGATATTACGAGTGATTTTCTAAGATACTATACCCAAAACTTGGAGGATCACTTTCCATTTTGATAGTTTGAATTAAACAACAGATACAACTCTACCATCTATGGGGATCCCTTTGAGGCTTTTAGGGGAGACCCTATTGGTCACAATTTTGCACGATAGAGATCAGTGAGACAGCTTTTGTGGGACTAGAGATAGTACATGGGATGATAGAGAAGGTCCTAGGAATTCATGAGCTAATGTGGATGACCAATATTAGAAATAAATCTTAAAAATATCACCATGATAGTTTCATTGATTTTGAGTAGGGAGACCATATTTTTCTAAGAGTCTCCCTATGATGGGGATTATGGAAGTTTGATTGGGGGTGAATGATATCCACGATGTTTATAGGCCATTTGAGATAGCATAGATGGCTGGAGAGGTTTAACACCTCCCCTCTATACCCCCATGTCATGAGTATGTGCATGTCGTCTTCCATGTTTCAAAAAATGAGGAGATACATGCCTGACCCCATGAACATCTTCAACAGGGGGAGACAGACATCAATGATTGATCCACCTATATGGAACACAAAGTGGACATATAGGATATACATGAGAGGTCCTGTCATTGATGGAAAATCCCCTTGGTTCATCTGTTGTGGAAATATGAGAACATTTTGGAGAGCTCTTTAGAGAGGGAGAACCAGACACAAGCACAATACGCTGAGTTTTTTGTTTAGATTTTCATTACTAGGATTAATGTTTTTGAGGATTGAAAGATATAAATACCCCATTTTTTATTTTAATGAATTTAAATATTTCAATATATATTTCTAGAGCCAGTTACATTGACAACACATGATTTAGTGGATAGGTGTACTGGAAAAATTAATTAATTGATTATTTTAACCGACCTATAATTTTTATATGTATACTACCTTGGAGAATCAACTATTCATAGCCTAATATTTAATCATGTATTATTTTAAATGATAAAAAACCCATTGTTCATTTTCTTTCATCCCTCAATTTATCAACATAATTCACATTTTAGATCATGTGTTCTCAGATCCACATTTTTAAGTTGTACAATGCAAGATCAAACCCCCTTCATTGAGGAAAAATAATTAACTAGGGATTCTTTGATGAATAAAGGACATATCATAGAGGTTTTGGGTTTTGGATGTTTTTTACGATGATCAGTGGATGAATCATCATCAAGAGAGGAAACTGAGGCATTCAATGTGTAAGATGGAATCCCCAAAGGTCGAAGGAATAGATTTTCAGCCATGGGATGGATGTATGTAATGAATTAGGACTATATCCCTGAATCCAAGGTGTAAAAATGCAATAATAGAAGTAGAATTAAATGATTAAAAGAGTAAAAATACTATATGAGAAACTATTAAAAAATAAACTACATATCGTGTAATATGATGAATAGACAACACGCATCCCCTTGGCTGTGGTGGCTAGGGTTTGGGGAATTTATAAGGAGGGATCAACATAATGATTTCCTACATCACATGTACATCTTTCTTGAATGGATTATATATGTTTAAGAGAAAATTTATAGGAAAACATCATGTCCTCGATTGCCTGGGCATAACAAGAGGACATGGGAAACACACCGTTTGAATAGGAACATTGGGCACTAAAGTACATAGTCATAGCTTGGATACATGGACATAACCAAGAACTTGGGAGGGACCCCAAGTGGCATGGTAAATCCATTTATATCCCCACACACCATGTATAACTACACGATAAGAAACCAGTGTACATCATGGGAGACGACCGGGTGACGATATGGGACCACACTCTATGTGGGTCCCCTCACATTTCATGTGCCCTTTTGTCCCTTTTTAAGAAATATTGAACTACTGTATCTCCTTCATTTGGACATAGATATTTTTTAGCAAGTAACCTAACCTGAATTTTTCCATGAATAACATGATGTATTTCTCTATTGTGGATTTTTGGATATGGTGAGAAATGTTCTAGGCACAACGCTTATTAAGGCGACACCCGATGATGGAAATGATTATGTGGGATCACTAGTGGCTTCATATAGAGTGACCCCTCATCATATTGGGAGATATTACTCTCCATATACTGACATGGTGGATCCCTCCTATTGTATAGGGTGAAGATCCTTGATGACCGGAGTGAATTGTGAATTTCACCCTCTGGCGCGGGTTATTGACCTATAATGTGGAACACCCCATTTTATTGGTTGAATTCCTTCTATGTACTCAGTGTAACACTCTATTTTAATGGGATAATGTTTTTAATGGCTATAGTGGACTCTATTATCACCCTAGGGTTCATGTCCTCAAGCTATAGAGTGACACCCACCCCCATCAATATAGTTGTGTGTCTTTAACCGTACATGTGGATCCCCACCTTCGGATAGGGTGTGGGTCCTTGTGACACTTGAGTGAAATAACTCATCATCTTGGGTGATGGTATTGTATGGATACAATTTTAGTGGAACCACCATGATGCACTAACTCATCGTTCCTCTACATGGATTTTCCCCCTTTTCTATGCAACATAGTGACAATGTGTGGGATTCAGAAGGTTAATTTTGAGAAGAAATGTGGGATTTTGGGCATCATTGATGGAATTTTTGAATGATGGAGACTATATTTCATGGGATGAGAAATAATATCTATATCCCTTTACCCTCACCTTTGTGATTGTTTTAAATGATTTCATATATAAACATTTATAGCTATATCATTGGATTTGTTTACTCTCATTCCATGGGTTGAAAAGACTCATTCATTATTCCACATGCTTTCCAAGACGAGTTTCTCAAGGTAGGGTCAGTCAAATCTCCTTCGATATATAGAAATGAGTTGACATATATTTTATCTACACACCATCTCTTACCCATTATTCTTTGAAAAGGTTACTCATTTTCATTCACTAGGTGGAGCTTCATCTTTTTTACTATCTATTTTCCTTCCATTCCAGTGGTATCTCTTACGAACCCCTTTTGATTTTTGGGAATCCAACATGGTGTTTATATGCTTACCCCTTTCTATAAATTTCCCACAATTTTTGTGTATTATTAATAAGAAGGATATGTTGTTAGTGACTATTGAAGATCTTAGTGATACTTGGTACATTTGACCGCGTATGGTGGTCACAACTTGGAGATCAAGAGTTTTTCTCTCATTGAATTTTACCTTCCATTTTTTCACATTGCTATATTTTTCTAGTATGGAATTTATTTTTCAATTTACATTTAATTTTACCCAACCGTACTCTTGTATGGTCAGGAGGTTTTATCAGTATGGATGATCCCCTAGTATTTTTCATATTTTGTTATTCTATTTAGGCACTTCTTCATTGAGATGGTTGTGTATGTGTACAAGTAAATTTGAAAATGATTTCACCTATTATAAATACATTTAAAAAAGGTCTCAATAGCTTCAATATAATGGCAGGATTGGGGTAGTTTTCATTTGAGCCCCAGATTGGATCGTTTTGTGAAAAAAATGTTGAGAAATATAAAAAATGAGAAACAAAACTCACATACATCTGACTTCTCCAAGAAATTTTATCAACATATGTTAATAGTAATATTAAAAATATAAAATGATCCCATAGTAGGGAAAATTTATAATAAATAAAAAAATGAGAAGCAAATAATGAATTTCTGTATTGATTTTCATCCTCTCTCTAAATCCAACTCACAGTCCCTCTAATGTCAAGATCATAAGAGGTACTATAATTTCGATTGTGATTGTGATACTATAAAAAATGAATTTAATTACCATTGATGTCGTACTATAGAAAATACTTATTTTAATTTTGTTGAAATTCAATTTTAATTTGTATTTACATTGACAAAATATCACTCCCTCTATTTGTAACATGATATTTCTATACATTACAATGTAAGAATTTATGTAGTAGCCTTAACTGTTCATCATACACTATTGGTTCGTCGAGGGTATATCCCATTGAAAATCTCACTTACCCCCACATATCACTTAATTATCCTCCACCCATAAATAATCATGATGTAAATAAAAATATGAATTAGTATTCTATAGATTTTATAAATAATCATCAACGGATATCCAAGAACACATATGAATTTTACCACTTCATCTCTCTAAAAGTGACTAGAGGAGTTTCCAGTTATCCACAATTTCATTTGATAGCATCATTTAATTTTAAAGGATTTAATTTCTAGATTTTTTTTAAAATTTTATAAATGTGATCCAATATATTAATATATCAATTCGTCCAAACCATTAAATAGTTTGTGATCAATTGAAGAACTGGAAATAACATCATCTAGAAGAAATAATTCCTTCTTCAACATCAACTCACACGATGGTATTTGAAATAGTACACATGGCCTTCCCCTTGTTTATTACCATCTCTCTAACATTTCACATTATTTAGATGCATTTCTACAACCAATAACCTCAACCTAACTTCTCTTCAAGGACCCTTCATTTAACTATGATCAGTTATTCCTTACCATTATCCACTATATTCTTTAGTTATGGCTAAACTCATTTTATTCTTATGATCCAATAATTCTCGTAGTGAATCATATAGGTGCACTATTATGTGTCTAGTGGATTGATGATTGAATAATTATAAAAATTGTTACATAGCCATATTTCTATATATAATATACAAAATGAATCTTATATAAGATTACACCACTCTTACACACTTGTTAATCGAAAATGACTAATCTAAACAAGTAGGAACCATCATAAATATTTTACAAAAAAGAAAAAACTATGTTAAAATAATTCTATAGAAAATGTTATGTTACAATTCAAATAAAAATGAAAATTCACTTTCATATTTTTTAAAAAATAATATTCCAACCATTAATATTAAAAAAACAAGGAATTTTGAAAGACATGTATCAAAATACAGAATAAAATCGTACACTTTTTATAAAAAATTCCATGGAATGTGTAATGAATTTAATATTGGTCCTAAACTATTTCAAATCACAAAAAAAAAATATTTTTCAGTAAAAGTTTCACCAAATTAATCCAAATGAATTGTTAATAAAATATATGTAAATCAAAATATATAAAATATAATAATAAAACAATAAAAATATTTTTTTTAAATACTTCATTGAATTAAAAATTTATTCCAAAATGACCAAGATTTATAATATTATCAATTGATGAAATTTATTTAACAAAAAACAGTAAATTTAAATAAAAAATATGGGGAAAACATGTATCAAAATATAGCCACAAAATATTTTCTCACACTTAAATCATTGCATATCTTATACAAATTAGTTTTAATATATTTAGTTAAATAATTTTTTTAAAAATAAATTATTTTAAACACTAACACAATGCTGTTTTAATGATAATTTTACCAAGGAATTTCATAGATAATAATTATTTTATTTAAAAAAAATGTTCTGGTAAAATTATAGATACCTATTTTTCAAATATGAATTAATGAAATTTTTTTGAAAGGTATTTGAATATCCTAATTTTGAGTTGAATTTTTTTTAATAATTTATAATTTTCCCCTTTCTTAACAATAACCCATATTTTGGCACCATGACATATTTATAAATTACTAATGGCTGATTAGGTTTAATAATTTAAAAACAAAATTTTCAACCATAAAATAATGATAACATATAAATAAAAAAGCCCAATTAGTATTAAGAGTTTGTTTTTATATCTTTTTTATAATAAAACTCAATATATTCAATTTAATCAAGAAGATAAAATATAATAAAAAATGTAAAACATACTCCCAAAATTTCATGTAATAAAAAGTGTTTGTTTGAACTCAATGAAAATATGCTACCAAATTAAATCCATATTATAATGAAAAAGATAAAACCTCTCATAGGTTCAAAATTAACTCTATATTTTATAAAAAATCTCATAAACTATGTATTAACAATAAATATCAAACAAAATTAATTTGAAAAATGTATGGTGTATTATAAAGTGAACTTCATGAAATATAGATTAGAATAAAAGTTATACCCCTACCCCAAACATAAAACTAAATATTTTCCTCAATGTTGAATTAAATATTGTAGAATAGATAAAATATTCTTAGTTTAATAATATTTTCAATTCATTAAGGATGATAAATTTAAAAATGGAATTATCCAAAACAGATAAATTTTCCACTCACAAAAAGTAACTGGAAATTTTTTATCATGGAAATAGATTTCGAACCACATACTAGATATAGAATTATATTAAAAATAATGTTTTTGATAATGTGGTATTCTAAACCTTTTGAGATTCAATTTTTTTAAAAGGGAAAAAGACCATGAATTCTAATCCAAAATATTAGAACAATAAGATATAAAATATTAGATGCATCCAACATGATATTCTAAGTAACATCAACAAGCATCAGTATTTCCAAAAATATTTATACCTTTTAAAACCCTAATAAATGTTCCCATCATTTTTTAGGTGGTAAGAAGGTGAAATCACAGTTTAAAATAAATAATTACTTATTTTGCAGTGAGTATTGATTCATTTAGGTTCAAACTAAAAATGTTACTTCTTTTTTGTTTTGAAAAGCACCACTTGTATTTCTGATTATATCAACGATGCACTTATCTTTTGAAAGAAAATAAATTATGATCCAAATATTCAAAAATTAATCTTTGAATAGATACTACTTGTAGCTGAACTCCATAATAAAATATAAAGGAAAAAAATAAAATATTTCAATAATAAACTGAATTCAAAGGTTCCCTAAAAACATTATAGTGAATGAAAAATAATTTTCTTTTCAAGCTTTAATGATTCAATTAATATATGGGAAGGCACAATAAAATTTAAGGCAATTTGTAACATTATAAAGGAATAAAAAGTAGTTTTTTGAAAAGGTTTGATACATTATTTTAAAATGATACACAATTATTTATAAAAATATATATATTTTTGTAAACACAACACCCTTTAGAAAAAATATATTATTAGAAAGTAATTTGATTTAAAATTCAAAAAAATTGACATTAATCCACTAAATAGAAACACTTATTAATAATAAATCTCGCCCAAATCTTGATTACAATATTAGATAGTATTTATTGAATCTAAATCTAACACTTTGTTGGTGATAGTGGAAAAAATCAATTGTGGGTGAATTGAGTTTCAAATAAAATTTATGTTAAACATGATTGAAAAACTAAATATCATAATTTGTTAAAATTCTCAGTTAATTAAAATAATAGAAAATTATAATATTATATTTTTAAACGGTTCTCAAATTCTCGATCAAATATTGGTTAAAATTCTTTGGAAAATACTTAAAACTTTAACACAAATAAAATTATATCATACATAGTATATAAAACTCTAATTTAAGTTATCTAGTAGATCATTTTATTAAGAGTTAATAAAACTGAAAATGGTTTCATTTAAAATAAAGGAAGAAACAATATATAAATAACACAAGTAAAATTAATATGTGGTTTAGTTTATTGCCAACAATTAACCCCTTCATATTGGAAATAACATAAAATAAATAATTTTATTATAATGTAACATAATATGTAAAATGAATTTGGCTTTAACGACTACAATACACATGTCTATCGAGGTACATGCCTCTTCTATAGTTATGCATGATATAAAACAAGTTATAATGTCACACAACACATATTACAAAGTTTTTCCTGTGAATATAAATGAAGGATGGGGGAGATATCATGTTTACTCTAGTTTACTATCGTTGACTACAATTTTAAAAATAAATAGAGAAAAAAATACAAAAGTAATGAATACATAGAAAGATAATTATATATGAGATGAGAAAATGTGATATAGATTTATCTGAATAAAATAGGTTTTTTAGATACCATGAATTAAACATTTAAATGACATTGGAAAAGTTTCATTGAGGGAATAAGAAGACAATGTGACCTAAAATATTCATTGTAGCACAATTTCTCATGAAGTATCCAATGTTATTTTCTATTGAATGCCCATTCATAGAACTTTTTCTACTAGCATCCTCACATGATTAGTTTCTCACATCATAAAAATATCATTATCCAAAAGTATAATTTAGAGAACAATCAATTAAATATTAAATGAAATAACACAATATTTAATTCTCCAAATACTAGCCACTGGATATTTAAAAAAATACACCTCTATGTCTGAAATATAAACATTTCATTACATAAAACAAATTTAGTTGGACTTCCTACATTAATTGGTTAGTGGGAATGGTCATTTGATGTAGAAGGGTGTCATGGTCGGTTCATTCCTGATTGAGGTCAGGTCATTGATCTTGTGGAAGGTTCATAACTTCACGTGGGAGTGTTTTCTTTGTGGGGTCACTATAACAACAAAATCATCAATATATTACACAATGAACCGTTTTAATACATTTAAATGATAAGTAGATTTCATTATGTGATAAGTAGATTAATTTATACTGTCTCTTCATATATTCTATTAGTCCAGTATTTTGTACACATGTTAGGTACATATCATGTCTCACATTAGGTTGATTGAACATGCTGTAAGGTAATATTCAATACACAATAAGTACTTTGTACATGTGTTCTTATGGACCAGAATAGGTGTTAAGGTGACTTGGTCACTTGAACATCTTGGTTAGTTCAAATTATTCACATGGAATGCACATTGCAAATGATTTAGAGTGTCATGGAAAGTTCCTGAATTAGACATTTACACATGATTTTTCTAGAAAATAATTTATATATATAATTTACATAAAATATACATATAGAATTTACATGATTTGTGATCATTAAAATAGGGAGGTGCTGGTCAAAAACTAAAATCTACCTCTTTTTAGATATCAAAAATCATGATAATTAAATTTAAATGAATTTAATATGACAAAAGTATATTTGTGGAGGATTTAATTAATTTATTTGTAATTTTTCCTAAAATAATGAAATTTCATCCAATGAGGTTATTGTATTTTTGATTATTCGTATTTAACATAATTATCCCCCTTTATCCAATATCAAAATATAAGTGGAAAATGAAGAGGGTAAGAAATAAGTTAACAAATAAATTAGAATAAAAGATATATTTCATTAATATATCAAAATATATTATCAAAGAATTATGAAAATGTTATAAAAATATTTATTTTAGCCATCCAAATCTTAATCAGAATATGTTTCACCCCTTATATAAAAAATAAGGATAAGATCATTTCCATAGAATGTATAAGAAGGGGAAAATGTTGTTTGGAGGGAAGAGTATGAGGCTATCCTGAAAAATAATACAATTAGATATTGAAATACCTTTCTAAGAGTTATCCTAAATATATTGATGGTAGGGGGGGTTGTATTTAGGGAAAATGGAATTGTTGAAGGTGGTAGTACAAATTTATGAGAAGTTTAAACTTAGTGAAATAACTTTTTATGTTAGAAAAAATCCATCATGGTGTAATTTTGATATTATTGGGTTATATTTGTTTGTTTAACAAAATTTTGAGATCATTCCATTATAGTGTGGGTAATGTAGATATTTTTATGGTGGAATAGTTTTCCAATATTTTCCATATTTTGGGCATCAATATTGGGAGCAAGTTTTTTGGAAAGGAAACACTTCTATGTAGTAGATGTGATATGTCGACTCTAAAAAAGTGTTTGGAATAAAAATGATGTTAGATTACTACAAAGGAGTTGGACAATTTTTGAATGATATTTTTTAATTAAACCTTCTTGAAAAGGGATCTATGCGAAGAGTCTATAATGTTCCCTTCTGAGAGCCATATAGAAAAATCAGTTAGAAGGTGGACTATCATTCACAGGAGGATCTTCATTCACAAGAGGATATCTATTTTTGTCTAGAGGTAGCGATTTAATATTAATGAAAAGGGGTTTTTTGTATATGAAATCATATTTCATAAAGGATAAAGGTAATATGTGGACCACATAACATGTTCAAATTGAAGGACATACAACAAATGAGATTTTAGTAATTGTTATTAGTTGGTCTTGAAAGATTTATTTCATATATAAAGGACCTTAATCATATAATTAAGAAAGTAATATTTCATTATAGGATATCACCACTGGAAAGTTATGTCTATATAATATAGTTTGTGGGGGATGATTCCAAAATAGAGAAAGAGGTTAGTGAGGGAGAAATTGTGCAGCAGATGTAGTTATCAAAGATAGTTCGTCAAGACTATTCTCTGAAGTGGTTAACATGGATCTATAGCTTGCAATATAAAATGATTTATGATGTAAATTCATTATTTACTCATTTTTGGTTCATGAGTAATCATACATCCCAATGTAGAAGTATTCCATGAAAAAAAGTTTTTTAATGAAGTACTCACATGACATGGTGTAAGGTAGTTCATGTTGGATGAAGAAATGTTCACATAGTGTTGAAGGATGTTCATGAAGGGGATAAATATAGTACACGATGTAAATTTCATCTATCTAAAAGTACACAAAAAACATGGATTTTATGTACTATTTAGACAATGGACTTCATGAAACTCTCATATATGTGTGAATCAATTATGAGGTGATTCTTAAAAATAAGATGTTCTTCTAGAGTTTCCACAATCACACATCGGTTGATAGAGAAGTGACATTTCATGTTGTGATTGGTTATAATATAAGAGGGAATGCGAGTCTAATCCATACACTATAAAGGTACTGTGTCTAGGAATAAAAGTGATCTAGATCGAACATTATTTTGGATGTTATCCTTAGTGGATTTGGTGTATTGGAACATTGTATTTTTATTCTCCATGGATGTAGCCTAGTGAGTGTGAACCGTGATTTTTTTTGACTTTTTATTATTTAATTTATATTTATAAAATAAAATTAGAATTTGAGACAATTGTTTTTTTAATGATGAAACAATATATAATGTGAATTTGTTTTATTATGTCATAAACTGCTTTACCTCCATCTTAGGATCATTTACCATGTATGGATAAAAGACTACTTGAGAACTTTTCTCCAAATCTTGATGAAAATAATAATGATTTTCCATGAACTATTCTAAAACTATTTTAATAGACATGATATTTTCAACATTGTACTTAAAATATCTAGTTAAGTGTGGAATGTTATGATCCAAGGAAAAGGTTTAGAACATAAACATTATATAATAATTTTTAAAGATATTCCTCAAATATTAATAAGTATCCTTCTGGATTGTGTTTCTATATTTCCAAAATTGTTTCATATATTCTCTTACATTTTCCAATGTCTTGAAAGAATGGGTTTAAAACCCAATAAATATACATTATATTGTTTTTTTACTGAACAAAAATTATTTTCAAATCATCACCTTTGAGTTTTCAAATCATTTATTCATAAATTTTTAATGAAATAGTGGTATAGAAGGAGGAAAAATATAAGGTTGAAACACAACATTCAAAAACCTATAGTTTAATTGAATAATAATATCAAATATATTGTCCGATAAATAAAAATTAGGAGCTCTCCAACAAGAAATCTTATTATATATCATTTGACTTTTTTAATTAAATCATGGATGAAGATGAGATATTACAATTGTAAAAAAATAATATTTTTCATCATTTTTGTTGTGTTGTAACGAATATCCAAAATTAAAAAAACATTATTGAATATATCGATTATCTTTGATTAGAAATTTTTTTCCCATCCTTAGTGACATATTAAGAAGAATGTATGAAATTAGATGGATCATAAGCTAGATGTGTACATTCTATATCTGGAACATCCTATACTAATACATATCTATTAAGATGATCTGAAATTATAGAAACCACATTTAAATTTTTAGAATGAATAGAACCAAAACTATCTAAAAACAAAAACAAAAACAACAGAAAAAATCACTTTCTTTGTTTATTCAGCATCTTTTGTTAGAGTAGGACCAAATTTTTCATGGAGATTATGATCAACAAAATTTTTAGAAGGAGGTACATCATGTCTCTCTTGGGTATCAATATCATCAATAATATATCCCTATAGTTTCCTCTAACTAGAATAGATTGTAGTTCCACTATGTGTAGATGAACTACCCCATCATAATCTGAAATACGTTAGTAATACACCAAAATTAGTGATCCATTCTAATTCTCACCCTTGGTAAATGAATCTATAATAGGTTTATTGAGAGTACATCTAATAACATGTGATTATTCTTAACTACTTTCACCATCACATTTAGATTCATCAATTTCATCCATATTAGTCATATAGACACTCAAAAAAACAACTATGTCCACCATATCATCAAATTGAATATTTTTTTCATGTGATGTCAATGGAAAGGGACTTCTAAGAGATACTAAATGCATTAAAATAGATTAATCCCTATTATCCTCTTGATTAACTATTTATTATTCATCTAAATATTACATTTCACATTCATCCATAACTACTTCATCATCAACAATGAACTCATCATCTGAAAATAGAACTATCTAATCTGGTTCTATACATGTATAAATAAGATACATAGGCCTAACTATAAACATTATAGGATAAAATTCCTTATTTATCATTTATATATTAGTTTCCGATTCCTTTTTCGATAGATTTTAATATGCCATCATTTTCTTATAGATCTACTGAGTAATATAAAGACAATCTTGAGAGAGGAGTCCATCCTCTCCAAATGAAATTAAGATTTTATACTCAACAAATGATGAGATATGATTATATTGATTTAAATAAATGTAATTTGTGTCAAGATTACACAACTCAACCATATATCACATGACATATCAACAATAGAAGATCTGAACAGTAATATTCCTAAAAAATAAGAAAAAAAGATCACGATTCCCTAAGATTCTAATGTATATAATTTTGGTACAAATTATATGTTAGCTAAAACTAACTAGTATCCTATTTTTTACCCTAATTTCATAATAAAAAGGTCTTTCATAATTTCCATTCCTAGTGAGTTTGTGTAATGAATTTTCAAACTCAATATGCATATGCTTAATTGGATAAGAGCTCTAGTAATCATCAAACTGCCTTTTTGAGGTGTACCCATACACTATACTCATAACCTTGATGGGAAATAAAGAATATTCCCATTGATCCAAAATTTAATTTTATCCTTCCACTCTCTAGGGAAGAAATAATTGTTCACCTAAAATTATTTAATAAGCTTTAGTTAGAAAGAATTACGGTTATCCTTAAAATAGGAATCCCATACTTTTCTCTAATAACAATATGAACTATTTATTAACATTATTTTTAACACTACACATCGATTTTATTTTTTATAGAGACAGGATTATATACAATTTGTAGATTCCTCACCTCCACTAATTTTTTTGAGATGAATTTTCTATTTTTCAACATATTTATTGGAGGAGGTTGAATGGGACAAGGGTCTTCCAATATGAATTTGACCATTATAATTTAAAATTATAATCAATCATAAAAGAAAAAAATTGTGAAAAAATTGGGCAAATACGGTTGGAAAGGTAGAGGAGTTCAAGATATGAAAAGATGATTTATTAACAATATTTCAAAAGGATATAGAATATCAAAGGGTAAATATGTTTGTTGATTCAGATTCAAATTTGAAACATATTTAATTCATTTTGTTATTAAAATAACAGAAAACAAAAACAATATAATTTCAAAATGTTTTCAGGAAAATTTCTATGTAAACATATATAGTAGGTCTCAAAATCATGGATCTATGAAAATAATATCATGGTAGGAAAAGTAATGAAGACCACACTATATGTTTGAAACCCAAATAAATGAAATTTCCATGGTAAGAGTAGTCACAATGTGAGAATATTATCATGGTACGTTTGGTGACTGCATGAGTATGTGTTCATGGTTGGCATACTAACTGTGAGAACATAACCCCCAATCAACATATTAACTGTGTAAAATTCATATTTTCTTCATGTAAAATTTTAGAAAATATATGAAATTTATGTTTGTAATTAATAACTAAAGGTAAATTAAAAAAATATACATAATATTTTTACAAGTCATGTGTTAAATAATGTAATTTTATGATTGAAAATAGTTTTCTGAATATATCATCAAACATGCGTTCAATACCACTGAGTTGAAGAGTTATATCACATTTTCGAAAATGATCTATCAAAAAGTGATGTTTTAAATCAATGTTCTTTGTTCTGTAATGTGATATCATATTCATAGAAATATTTATCGTCCATATATTATTATATTTATAGGGTCATTTTCAAATTGATAACTATTGTCTAATAATGTGCAGTTCAACCAAAAACTATGTGAACATAAACTACCTATAATAATGTACTCAACTTCAGTATTACAAGATGCAAAAAAATTTTGTTTTATGTTACACCATGAAACTAGAGACTTTCCCAAAAAGTAAAATTTTAAAGAATTTCTTTTTATATATAACTTACAACCCCCAAAATCATAATTGGTAAAAATAACTACATAAATTGATTATCCTCTATAGAAAAAAAATCATATATTGGTTGTATTATTAAGTACATTAAAATTATTTTCATATCCAATAAATGAAATTATTTAGGTATTACTTTAAAATGAGGAAACATAAAAATAATAAATATTATATCAACTCACCTAGCATTAAATAATAATAAAATTCTCATCATACCTCTGTATATGTTTTGATAAACAAGCTTCCCAATTTTATCAATATCCAACTTGCATCTAGTATTCATGGGAGTATCATGAACTTAGGAGCTATCTATTCCAAAATGTCTTAAAATATCATCAGTTTAGTTTCTTTTATTTAAAAGATTTCTATAATTATTTAGAAAAATTTGAAGAAAAGAATGAATTTATGTTCATCCATAAAGCTCATTTCAAATTCACTTTACATCTTTTTTTAAAAATCAGTACACAAAGAATTTCTTGATGATCAATAAATAATGTCATGAGTATAAATTTGTAAAAAATAAATATTTTCATATTACTTCAATTAATCATTTAGTTTCATTAGTTCCTTTAGTAATACCTTTTGAAATTAAAAACTAAATGCAACTATAATAATGAGCACTAAAAGAATATTTTAAACCATATAATTGTTTTATTAACATGAAAACATGATTTTAAAAGTGAGGAATTTTAAATCTGGGAGGTTGTACAAAAAATATCCTCAAATATATTACCATTTAAAAATTAACTCTTAATGTTTATGTTATATAGTTTTAACTTAATAAATGATGCATAGGTAAGAACCAATTTAATAAATTCCACTCTAGATACAAGTGAAATAGTTTTTTCTTTGTTAATACATTTTTATTGAATTTATCCAGGTGGAAACAATCTATCATTGTTCCTAATTTTTTATCATGAGTCATCAACCTTATTTCTAAAAACCTATTTAGTTACAATATTATGGTAGTCTATTGGTGATTCAAATAGTTAATAGAAATTATTTATTTAAAATTTAATTTTCTAATCTTGTACTTCCATTACATATAATTCATCATTAATTGCAGTATTGATGTTTTTATGATGAATCTGTGATAGTAAAGCATGATGTTTATCCTAATTTATACGAGAAGATCTTGTTTTTATTCTATTGAATGGTCACCTAAATCAACATCTAATGGATATTATATATGATCAATATTATCTCTTGGAATAGAACTTATTGACGTGTGATTCTAATCTATAGATTTCAGATTATATAGTTCATTAGAAATGCAATAAATATTTATAATAGTCCTAGAATAAATATCACTTGGTTGAGAATTTTTTTTAGGTTATAACGATAAACTTCTATATTTTCTAATGATTTATTAGGATAATGTGGATATTTCTTATAAAACAGACATGTAACGATTATTATACTATCATTGTCCTTGTATTAGAGACCCAGTATGATTTAATAGATGTAGAATATCTATGTGAAATTATTTCATCACTCTTGGAATAATATTTTTTTAGATTCTCTTTTGTATTTAGTATAATGACATTACACCTAAAAAATCTAATTCGTTGAATTTTAGTTTTATTCCATTTCATAATTCATAATTTGGATTTATTAATAAATTTTTAATTAGAATTAAATTTATTATATAGATATATGAATTCATATCTTTTACAAAAAAATTGCAAGTTAATCATACTATTTTAGAACAATTCATCAAATTTTGTAAAGGATTCTATTTATTCTCTCTACTACACTACTATTTTGTGGGGTCCTATGAGTAGGAAAATTTTGACTATAGCTATGTTTTGTGTTAAATGATTGAAATTGTAAATTTTCAAACTCATATAAATGATCACTTCAAAAAATAATAATTCACTTTCCACGATGATTTTCAACTAATATAATATATTCAGAAAAATAGAGCTTCAACTTTTAGAGGATGGAAAAGCACCCACGTATATCTAGTATAGTCATCCAATAATATTTAATAATAATGAATACCTAATAAACTATAAACTCTTGGAAGATAAAAAAATAAATGAGAATCGACAATAATGCTAGATAAGTTGATTATTTTTTCAATGTTTTCAAATATATTTTGTGATATTTTCCATTTTAACATTTACTATAGACTTTGTATTTTGGTAATTAATTCATGTGAATATCCTGAACTATTATATTCATAGTCTGATTTCTAAGTGAGGGAATATTGTAAAAGACTATTATTCTATGTCAAATCCAGTATTCTTTGTGAAAGTACCCATATAAAAATATTATGATAAAATAAATAATTTATTTCAAGAACATGAACTTTTTGTAATGCACCAAAGTTTTTCAATGGAAATTTTATTCTTATGATTATGTTATATAATCACATGAAATAAATAAAATTAACTACAAAGTACAAAGTGACCTTAAACACATGTTTGACACTTATTCATTTTGAATTACAAAAATCTAACATACACAATCATGATCAGTATGATATTTGGAGTCTAGTGGAACAAACTTAATTAATATGGAATGGTAACATATAATTATGAATAATAATATTACCATTATTAATATTAAAGTGTCAAAAAGAATATTAACCACATCCATGATTGTGTAAATAAAATTTATGCTTTTTATTAGCGATAATATGATCATAGTAAAAGTATTGGTATTTTTTATGTTATAAATAAAGAAATAATATTAATTAATTAATTTTAAAAAATTATTTTCCTAAAATGTGTCCATATGTTATTAATTTTATGTATCATTGTTTTAAGATAATTTTATAAGACCATATTTAATATTAGGAAGCATTATAAAATCAGTTGTAGTTTTAAAATCTATATTTTTCATGTAAATTATTTATTTTATTAAAAATTGAATTAATTATATTTATTAAATTATTTTAGGAAAATGGTTTTCATTTATTATTATACACATTTAGAAATTTTTAGGGTAAATTTTTGGGATTTTTCTGAAATACTAAATTTTTGGTGAATACTAAAATACATTAATTTACCATATAAATACATTATAATTTAAAAACTATTGTTCCTAAAATCATAAGCATTGTAGGAACCCAAATATCTAAATCACATGAATATATTTCTATATATGGTCATGTAATCCATACTATTGATGGTATCGAGAGAAATTAATAATCTATTGAAATAACTATTATGAAAACCCTCATCTAGGCCACTAAATATACTAGCCCCCTTACATCATCCTTTAAATCCTATCAAACCCGGTTCCTTCCCTAAATTCTACCCAATTATATTCCCAAGAACCCTCTCAAGGTAAAAAACTCCTTGTTCACCTAAAAAGAGCAATTCCTGTCCACTTTAGAGTCCCTCAAAGAAGGTTGCTTCAAGAGTTAATATTACATTTTCTGTTTCATTCATTTTTATGTTTTTTTCTTTTTTATTTCCAATACTATAATCATACATATGGTATAAAAAAAACAGTAACATACATGTACTAGAATGATTTTATTCCATTGGGATAATTCTTTATCATCTATCCTTTCACAAACTTTTTTTTTGAATGAAATGAATCCACCATTTAAGATGCGTTAATTTAACACATTCAAGGAAAATGGGTTATCAATTTATATTAACATATTCAATTCTAGTCATGAAATTTTGTATGGATTATACATACTATTAATTATTTATTTTATCTTATTTTATTATTTTCAAACTTTATTTTTCTCACACAATGTAAAATAATATTAAAAAACAAATTAATTATGAGAAAAATCACTAAAATTAATTCATGCAGGTATCATTAATGTTTAATATAATGATTCACCTTCAATATAAATAAAAAAAATGAATTCTATATACATGTATTCTGATAGCTATTATGTAATTTAATATAACTTTATTTCTAGTCAACCACTTTCATCTTACATGTTTATCCGTTCATGAAAATAAGAAAACTGATCATAAAAACCGTAAAAGCAAACTCATATGAACAATGAAATTGGACGACTTAACTCATAAAAAATGTCATGAGTGAACATTGAAAGGTTATACTAAAATCATTTTTACATACAATAGGTTATTAAATTATTAATTAATGAATATAATTTGATTATTTAGGTCATTAATATCAAGTGTATAACACCATCAGACTGAAGGTAAGGGAACCACTCTATTTCAGATTTATTCACGATTGTCTTCTCTGTTATATACATTTATGTGTGATTACTAGTGGTGGTTTGTGATTACACACCTACAAAATATAGTCCTCATTATTTTTAAATGATGAAAATACCCATTCACTCTTATTAATCCCACTTCAGCACACGTCATTCCATGTTAATATTCAACAAGGGATTCAACACGAACGTCCTTTATTCCTTTGAGTTTCATTATATTTCATTTTACCTAAAAAGGATTATCTATTATTCTGATTTTCATATTATAAATTATAGGTTAATTCTCAAAAATCATGTATCAAGTTCCATTCATCATTCTATGTTGGTGTTATACATGTTTTTAATTGATTCCTTCATCAATACTTCCTGATAAGAAATCCTATTTTGAGGGAAATTCCTAAATACTTACCGCATTTCAAGTGAAATATATATTCTATTTAAATGAACCATTGTATTTATAAAATAGTAATATTATCTTGAAATCCATCCTAGTTCACTTATGGGTTTTATAAATGATTTTTCGCTTTTCATTTTTAAAGGATCTATAGTTTTTTCCTTAAAACTGCTCAAAAATGTTTTTAAGCTAAAATTTAAAGAATACTTTTCTTACATGTGGTAACATATAATTGATATCAATTACCATGATACATGGCTATTTTTACTTATTAATTACCATTTATATTTTAGTTAATTTCGTTTTTGGAAACTTTTATGATACAATAATTTTTTATTCTTTATGACATGATTGTGGTACCCAATTCCTTCCATGGGTAACCATTAAGTTTTTTGAGATCGATTAGGTATCATTATTTATGTGGAAAACATATTCATGAAATTTTAATATGGATGAACCCAAATAGTTATATAATTAAATGGGTAAAGTTATGTCTCATGAGATGTTATGTGCAATAGTCTTGTCAGTTTTCTTTGGCTTGTGCTACTATATGAAATGATCTTGGTTGTTAGGAATGACTCATACTAAAGTAATGTTTTATGTTAAATCCACATTTATATGATTCTAGTTTTATATGATTCCATGATTATATATTACGGTTCCGTATGTTACATGCCATTTTATTTCATCATGCCAGGCCTTCTATTCATTGTGACAATTAATTGTTCTTAGGGTTATTACCTTACCGGGCTCTTTAGCTAATACATTTGATCATGTGTTTCCTAGGGTACCCTATGTAGTATTTTGAGCACAATTATAGTTTGGATCTCAATTGGAAGATTAAATCAAAAAAAATTTAGTCTCATGTTTTTAGTTTTATATACCTAGTCATCAAAGATACTGGACATAACGATCCTTGGATTATAATATGATGTATAATTATGCATAAAATCAATAAATTTTATGTGAAAATGATAGGGGTTCTATTGTTGGTATTAGAGAATGGACTATTTTTTTGGGTATTATCAATAGATCACTCTATTAAGAACCATAATGATCAGATTAGGTATAAGAAAACAACCCAAAATTTTGGTATATATTGACTAAGTAGTTTATCATGAAAATAAATCCTTGTATGGATACAAATAAGAAGAGGCAGATTTTGAACAGATATACATAATATTGAGAACCCCGAAAAAGAGTTTTAGGCCTGAACCGGGGTATCCATGTACATGAAAATGGACCATGCTACACTCTTGGATTGACAATACTAGTGGATATGCTTTGATAAATTCCTAATCATAGTTTAAACCATTACTATAGGAATAAAAAACCCCATAAGACTATATGTTAATAAATATATCAAGGATAACCTAGATTGAAACATTGGGAATCAATAGTTAGGATATAATTTTCCTTTATAAGTTTTCATCTTATGTACAAAGTTTCCTTCTTATGCCAATAGCTGTGTATTGAAAACCATTAATTGCACGTTATATTTCTTAGTGAAGGGTGAGAAATGAAAAAAATGTACCAATAATTAATGTGATAGGGAATGTGATGATTCCCCTAATTATATGCCTAATATGATAGTAATGGGTGCTCAAACCATCATGACATTACTTTATCAGCTAGATCATGTCATAAATAATACCTTGAATCATGTGGAATTACATCCTCCTCCCAGGAAATAAAAATTTGTTGTATAATCCTTCATATGTCAAAGGCCTTCCATGTTTAGCGGATCCTATGATACTGTAATCATGGAATAGTGGATTAACTCTATTGAAATGATATTCTTCATCCTCTAGTGCTCAGAAGAAGAGAATGGTGTACTAGTAGTCTATCATTTTGATGGGAAAGATGATGAATGGTGGACACTGATCAAGAATACCAAGTCCCAAGAGGAAATTGATTCATTGGAATTGGAAGAATTCATGGGAATATTTTTCAAATTTTTTTCCATGAACCATCCTTCCCAGGAAGGAAAGAGAGTTCCTTCAAATCAATAATAAAGAAGATGAGTCCATCAAGGCATATAGATAACATTTCACTAGGCTTTCAATGTACATCATTGGAATTGTCTTGAACACTAAAATTAAGGTGGATCGGTTCAATCGTGGAGTAAAACCGAGTCTATGAAATGTGTTGGAAATTTGAAACTTAGACAGTTATGAGGAGATTTTTTATGGTTCCCAAATTTTTGAAATTGAGGTTGGAGAATTTTAGTGGTATTGTGGGTCTAGGGACAAGAAGAGGAAAATAGATTAAAACATTGGTGGTTCGGGAAACAATTTTCCTGATGGAAAGAATAATGACTATCCCACTTGTAAATTTATTGTGAATCAGCGTCTTGGGAGTTATCGAAATAGAACATACAATTTCTTTAAATGTGTTAGAATAGGACATCTGGATATATATTACTAATAGGATATGAAAAATTCCAATAATGTGGATTAAGATATGATGGATCATATCTATACTCAGCCGATAGTGTAGTGCTAAAACAAAAAGAAACATGGGTATTAGGAAAATAATTTCTCTAAGACAACAGTTTCCAGAAGAAATCAACAAAAACATCAATGGAATATAAAAGGGATAATGATATCACTACTAGTTCGGTGGATATAGACAATGATGTGCGGAAAATTACTCTAGTTATTCATTCAAGAATAGGAAACATTCTATTTGTTTTTGGTTCTTTTCATTCTTTCATATCATGAAAGTTTAGTAGAACTATTAAAACACCAACTCATGATTTAGAGGATATGATAACTGTGAGAATAGATAGTGGGGAAATAATTGCATCCAATGTTTATAACTCATCCCTATTTATTTTTTGTCGACTGAACATCATGGAAAATATATTCATACTTCCATTAGTGGAGTTTGACGTTTTTATAAAAATGGATTGGCTATCATTATACTAATCCACCATCAACATTAAGGAAATGATGATCACTCTTCACATCCCCAAGAATCTGACAATTCATTACATGTGTAAGGTGTATGATGAATCTCCTTTAGAAACAGTGTCTCAGTTTTGGATATTAATTAATTATGAGAAATCATTTCAAGCACAAATGGTTGAGACAATGGAGAGAATCCTGCTTGAGGACATACCTGTTATGAGGGAATACACTGATGTATTTCCTGAATATTTTCCTAGAATCCCTCCTGATTGAGAGGTTGAGTTTCAATTGATCATATTTTGGGTTCTCATCATATATCATTGACACTTTAGAGAATGAAAACCGTAGAGCTGGATGATCTGAATATGCTGTTACAGAAGAATTTCTAGAAGCATTTTATATACCTAAGTGCTTCACCATGGGGGATGCCAGTAATCTTCTTTAAGAGTAAAGATGAATTAATGACCCTCTACATAGATTATCAAGAGCACAATAAAATCATGATAAGGAAAAGTTATCCCTTACATGGATAGATTACTTATTCGATCTGCTTTCTGGGGCTAGTTATTTTTCTCTGGTTGACCTTCAATCAAGACATCACCAATTAAATGCAAGGATGGAAGATATTACCAAGACATCCTTTCGAATGAGGTATGAAAAATGAGATTTTTGAAGGGATAGGTTATATAAAAGGTAGTATAAATGTGAGTTTTTGATGAAGGTTGAATAATTATTGGGGCATTTTATAATAATCAAAGGGATATCCGTAGACCCTTCAATGAAAAATGTGATGGAAGAGTGGCCTGAGACAATATCTATAATGAAGATCAATGGATTTATAGTTCTTTCAGGGTATTATCGATAATTTTTGAATAATTATTACAATTGTAAAACCTAATCACCAAGATGATAAATAAGAGAGTAAATTGTTTTTGGACATAGGAATGTGAAGACTATTTCAAGGAGTTAAAAAAGAGGCTTATCACTATTCCAGTACTCACACTCCAAATAGGTGGAGAACTCTTTGTGGTGTATAGTTATTCTTCAATTATTGAGTTTGGCTGTGTGATAATGAAAAATTATAAAGTGATAGCTTCTTCTTAAATGTAGCATAAAATCTATGTGTAAAATAATCCTACACATGATCTGTAGTTGGAATCCGTGATATTTGTGTTAAAAATTTGGAGGCATTATCTCTATGGAGAAAAGTGTGAGATTTATAATTACCATAAGAGTCTCAAATATTTATTTACACAAAATCAGATTAATATGTTCCAGTGATGATGGATATAGCTCATCAAAGATTATAACTTCTCAATCCACTACCATCCCATTTAGGAAAATAAGATGGTGGATGATCTAAGTTCAAATGATCCTACGTCTTCATAAATGAAGTGAATGGGAAAGTATATGATCTTATTAAATTTTTATAGGATTTAATGGGAATCATTAAGCAATTAAAATCATAAATAATTTCTTAAATGATCACTCAACCATCCCTCATGATGAAAATAAAGGATTATCTAATAAAATATGTAGAAATTCAGAAAAGGGTGGAATTTATCAGAAACGGGAAATCCTCAAATTTTAAAAATGGAAAGGATGGAGTTGAATAATTTGGGTCACAATTATGTGTACTATCTGATCTATAGATAATTAATTCTATTTTTAATGACACACATAGATCGACCCTCTCTGTTCACCCAGGGAGCACAATGATTTATCAAGATATCTAAGAAAACTTTTGGTTGGGAAATATGATGAAGGGGATTGTTGTGTAGGCATCAAAGTGTCTCGTTTTTCATCAAGTGATGGCTAAAAGACCGAATTATAATATTATGATGAAACTAAACCCCATACCAGTATGGATGTGGGAGAACGTCACCATGGAATTTTTCACTGGACTTCAAAGGACATCTATAGGAAAAAATGCAATATGAGTCATTGTGGATCATCTTATGAAGACATATCACTATATCAATATTTGATAGGAATTATCATTGGATCCACTTGCACTGATACAAATCAAATAAGTGTTAAGGATCCATGGAGTACCACTTTCTATTTTATTCGATCTCGATCTGAGATTCACCCCAATGTTTTGGAAAATTCACCAACATGCTCTATGCACTGAACTAAACATTAGTACAACCTATCATCCTCAACCAGACAACCAATTTGAGAAAACTATTAAGACACCATAATGTATGTAGATAGCATGTTCTATGGACTTAAAAAGAAGGTTGGCACAAACATCTTCCATTGGTTAAATTATTCTACAACAACAGTTTCCACTAATGCTTCTGAATGACACCATATGAAGCCCGTTATGGGAAAATGTGTAGATTACTGATGTGTTATGATAATGTTGGTGAGAGTAATATTCTAGGACCTGAAATGGACAAAAAATTGTGGATATAGTGAAAGTTATTCAATGGAACTTCAAGGAAGCCCATGGTCAACAAAAGTGTTATGTAGACAACCGTCGATGTGACCTTGAGTTCAATGATGATGACATGGTATTTCAACTCACATCACTATAGAAGAATGTCATGAGGTTTGGGAAGAAAGGAATGTTCAGTCATTGGTACTTCAACACCTTCAATCTTCTTGATCTTAGTAGGAATATTCCATATCGAAAAGAACATACACCTAACTTATCTAAAGTATATGATATATTCCATGTATCCCTCTTAAAGAAGTACATAGAGGATCCTTCACATGGACTCTATTCAAAGGTGGTACAGTTGGAGGATGATATTTCTTATGAGGAGCATCCATTGATGATCTTGGATTATAGTGGTAAATTTACACATAACTAGACTACTCACCTGGTCAAAATATTGTACCAGAACCATAAGTATGAAGTGGAAACATGAGAACTAGAGTAAGAAATGAAAGTAAATAATGCGCACATGTTTATGGCCTAGAATGTAAAAAAAATTATGGAGAAATTTATTAAGGGGGGAGAATGTAATGAACCAATGTTTTTCAATGGAAATTTCATTATTATTATCCTGACATATAAACCCATGAAATCACAACCCAATGAACTACTAATTACTATGTGACCTTAAAACACAATTTTGACACAATTTTGTTTTGAATTTTGAAAATCTGACACACATTATTGTGATCAGTAAGATGTTTGGAGACTAATGGAATGAAAAAAATTTAGTGAATAGAAACACATCATTATGGATATTAACCTACCCTTATGAATTGCAATATGACCATTTGGTATAGTAAATAAGTCTAAAATAATAACCACCACATCTACGAATGAATAAATAAAATTTAGGCATCTCTATGTGATAATCTAATTATATTAATAGTATTAAAAATATTCAAAATAATAAATAAATTATTAAAATAAATTAATTCATATAAAAAAAATTTCCTAAAAGGTGTTCATAAAATATCAGTTTTATTTATTCTAGTTTTAATAAAATGTTATAAGACCTTTCATAATTTTTGATAGAATTATAAAATCATTTATAGTTTTAAAATCTGTATTTTTCAAGTAATCTATGAATTTAATTGAAAATTATTTTAATCATATATAAAAAATTATTTCTGGAAAATTGAGTTCATTTTTGGATTCAACATGTTGAAAAATGGTTAGGGTGAATTTTTTAGTTTTTTATGAAATATATGATTTATTGTGAATAGTAAAATACATTAATTTACCATATAATTGCATTAAAAATTTAATCCACTATTAATAACATCATATGTGATGAAATAACGAAAATATTTAACTCAGATGAACATATTACAATTTATGGTCTTTTAATCATCAATATTTATGTCTTTTAGGGAAATTAATAATATATGGAATAAAATATTATGAAAACCCTCATTTCTTCCGCTATAAATATCACCCCTCCTTACCTATTCTCTTCACTCCTCTAAAGACTTGTTGCCTCTATAAATTCTTCTCAAATATATCCAAAAACTCCCACCCAACATCTAATAGCCCTTTATCTCCTAAAAAGTCCAAATCTTCTCCCTTTAAGATACGCTCAACGATGGTTGAATCAAGCAGTAAAATTCCACTTTTAATAACTTTCATTTCTATGTTCTTGTGATATTTCTTTCATTCCTAAAATATAATCATACAAATGGTATGAAAAATACCATAACATACATGTAAGGGAATTTTTTTATTCTAATGGGATAATTCATTATTATCTCTCCTTTCCCTACCTCTTATTTGAATGATGTAAAAAGACCATTTTAGATTTGTTAATTTAACTCATTCAAGTATGACGGGATATCAATTTCTATTACTATATTAAATTATGGTCATGGAACCATTTTTATAGTTTAAAAATAATTTTTAATACGTATTTTATCTTATGTGATGTTCTGGAATCTATTTTTTCCCATAATGTAAAATTATAATAGAAAACAATTTAAAGGTGAGAAAAATCTCAAAAATAAATTGAAGAATTTATCATTAATGTCTTATATAATGATTCACCTTCACACTAAATATCATGATGAATTTTATAAACATGGAATCCTATGTATGTAAAAAAAATTCATATATCATCAATTCAAGAAAACAAATTTCATCCTAGTTGTTCATCCATCCATGAAAATAAATAAACCAATCATAAAAACCAAAAAAAACAAAAGGACCCAAACAATGAAATTGATCCATTTGACTCATCAAAAAGATCATGAATGTACTTAAAATAGTTATACTAAATATTTAAAATATGGAATAAGATATTTAATTATTAAATAATGAATCTAATTTTGTTATTCAAGTCATTAATATAAAGTGGTGGATACCATAATACTTAATGTAATGGATCCTCTCTATTTTACTTTTATTCATGATTTCCCTCTATGTAATGTCATTTTATGTATAATTCCTCATAATGGTGTATGATTATGCACCTACCCTATTATTTCCTCAATATTATAAATATATTATAAACAGATTTCTCTCTCATTGATCCCTCTTATGTACACACGACACCAAGTCGATATTCCGTATGGGATTCCACCAGAACCACCTTTATTAGTTCATGTTTATTTATCATTCCAACTACCTAAATGAGGTTATCTAATCAACTTATGTTCATATTATAAATTATATTTTCAGGTTACAATCTCATGTATCAAGATCCATTCATCATTCTATTTTTTCTATATACATGTTTTTAAATGACTCCCTCCTCAATACTTCCTGATAAGAAAACCTGTTTTGATGGAACATCCTGAATTATTACCATATTTCATGTGCACTATATCTTTGGTTTCTGAATACACCATTATTTTCATAAAAATAGTAATTTTTTTGTGAAAAAATTCATTGTTCACTTCAATATTTCCAATAAATTATTTTTTCTTTTTGTATTTTAATGACACTATAGTATTTTCTCAAAACTACTTAAAAATTTTATAACGCTAGAAATTATTGAATAATTTTATTAAATCTAATCAATTCTACTTGACATCACTTACCATGATACATGACTATTTTAAAAAATGAATTCCCATGTATATTTTAGTTCCTTTTGTTCATGGACAAATTTTTGATATGACCATTTTTATGCTTTATGTCATGATTGTGATACTCAATTATTCCCACGTGTAACCCTAATGTTTATATAAAATTGATTATTGATGATTATTTATGTGGAAAAAATAATCATGAATAGTTATGATAGTTTCACCTAGGTATAACTCAAATGTATTGGGTAAAGATACATCTCATGAGATGTTATGTGTGATGGTCTTGGTGGTTAGCAATGGCTTGTGCTACTATGTTAAAAGATATTGGCGATTTTCCATGACTTGTACTACAGTCATGTTTTATATTTCTGAAAAAATTAATTGAAAACATGTTTAAATGATTCCATGTTTATAAGTTATGGTTCCATATGTTACATTCTTATTTATATCATCAAATAATGCTTTTATTCATTGTGATTTTTTTATTATGTTTAATCACTTATAAGGCTATTTAGATCATCCATTTGATCAGGTGTTCCCTAGGTTACCCTATGCATATGTTTATGAATAATGGATGTTAGGAGCTCAATTTGGAGATTAAAAAAATGTAATTTTATACCCATGTTTTTAGTTTTATGTACCAAGTCTTCATATACACTAGACTTCATGATCCGTGTCTTGTAGTCTAATGTATAATTATGCTTAAAATCATGTAATGTAATGTAAAACTGCTAGTGCCTAAAAAACCTTTACAATTATCATTGAAGTAATAAACTAAATATTTTTTTGAATAAAATGATTTTTAATATTTTTTTCAATCATTACTTGAAATCCATAATTAAACTATTTTGAAATATATAGAAGATTTTGATTTAATCCAACATGTAATAATATTTGATAAATTTATATTGTAGTGGAGATACTGATTAGGGCAGGTCCAATAATATTATCCATGGAATTATCACTAAAAGAGACATTTCAACCATCCACCTTGATTAGGATCTTGAAACATGAGTAGTCCCTTTTCATAGTTCTAGAATATCCAAAGTTTGGATACCATAAGTACAATATTTAACATTTTAAAATGATATCCTAAAATATTGATTCAAAAAATTATTTTGGGGCCCATATTTTCTTAGTATGAGAGATATTAGTAAAAAATGTTTTCAGAATCCATAATTATGTTACTAGATTAACCTAAGTAGTTATTTTTCAATCATAAATAAAAAATAATTTAGTCTTCTATAATAAGAAATCTTAGTAGAGATGTTAGAACTGAAAATTAGAAAAAATATATTTATATAGATTTTTAATGTCTTGATTCATAACAAATGCTTGTATTATACACTCTAGATTTTTTTCCAAGAATCCATGTAAGTTTTTTTCTTACATTTTTAATATGTCAATCACTACTACAAATATGTCTTATAATTGCGCTAAAAACTGCCTTTAACAGCGCTAAAAAAGAGTTGTTAATCTTGGCGAAGATAAAGGGGGGTCCCCTTTATCAGCACTAAGCAAGCACTGATAAAGGAAATATTTATCAGCGCTATTTTCAGCGCTGATAAATATATAATATATCAGAACGATTGTGAGCACTAATAAAAACTACCTTTATCAACGCTCAAAATAGTGCTGATATATAATACATTTATCCACGCTTAACTAGCGCTGATAAAGGCCAAAAAACCTATCCAAAACCAGAACCTGCACAGAACCTGCTCAGCACTAGCAGACATTACAACACCTGCACATAGTCCAAACAAAACCTGCACACGACACACACAACACCCACACACAAAGCACAGAAGAACAAAAAATGATACATACATTTACTTGAAATCATGAATACAAACAACACACTTCTATATACATTTTAAAAAATGTTTAATTTGGTTACAATTACATTTATACAACAAATGGTTAAAAAAACAATGATGTTCCATCCTTCTTTCATCCATCCGCTCTAAAAAATTGTCGTCCATGGCGGCGATTTATGAACAAAGAAGTCGAACTGAGGAAAAAGATTTCACCTACATAATAAAACAAATATTATTTTAGTAATCCAATACTGAAATAAAGAATGGGGTTGTTTATGGAATTATACTAGTGAGGCAAAAAACATAAAATAACCAATTATACTGGTGAGGAAAAAAACAAAAAACAAATATTATGTCCAACCCATTACATAAAAAAGAAGCACTCTTTCCCCCTTCCCCAGCACACCCCCTACACACTGCCCACCCCCGAGCACATCCCATACCCCTGCACACTCCCTGCCCCCTGAACACGCCCTGCCCCCTTCCCTAGCACACCCCTGCCCACTGCACTTCCCCCCTGCCCATTTCAAACCCCCCTGCCCACCCCCTACATATTTCAAAAGAACCTAGCACACCCCCTACACACTGCCCACCCCCGAGCACACCCTCTACCCCTGCACACTCCCTGCCCCCTGAACACCCCCGACCCCCTTCCCCAGAACACCCCTTCCCACTGCACTTCCCCCTGCCCATTGCACACCCCCCTTCCCACCCCCTACATATTTCAAAAGAACCCAGCACACCCCCTACCCCTTCCCCTTACCACTTTTCCCCCTTCCCCCTCCCCCATAAAACCACCCCTCCCCTCTCACCCTGTCCCCTGCACATCATAAAGAAAATACCTTGTATGGAAATTGTTCTCAATTTATATTATACACATCATATATATCAACACATTCTCAGGTACTTTCGTTCAATGTAAATAAACATATATAGAATCTCTACATCTCATAAGAAAACCGCCTTTAAAATTAACAAACACATTAAATCCATTTGAAAACACCCATCACACAAATTTCTCATTTCTTCAAACACATTTAAAGGACTTAAGCATGAAAATCCATAAGAAATACAACTGCATTAATTTTAAAAATAACTTTCAAGTCTATACACACCCAAAACTCCTTTGATAACCCATTTTTAACCACACAAACATTTCATATAGTACACTTAGAAAGCAAATATAGGATAATAATATCATCATATAATGTAAAAGCATAGAATCACCTACATAAAGTGTGGAATCATCCGAAATAAGTTGGAAAACATAAAACCACACCTCCAAAATACCTTAATAAGGAATGATTAAACATTATTATTGAATATATTAATATAAACCCATGTTTAACTTGTGTTATTCCCTGATTTTAACATCCCACAAGGATAGAGGGTAATGATTTAATGTCTTACAGAGATGTAAGACCTGGGTGGATCAAAACACTTTTAAAGGTGGATCAGGTAGGTACATCTCTAGAAGGGATCACCTAGAATGTTTACCTGATATATGGATCAAAACTCCCAATGATGTCTGACCCAAGTGTGGTGCAACCCATAAAGGTAAGGTTACTCATTTTGATGAATTATTCGGACGCCACTAAGGGAAATACAAGAGGGAAAACAAGCGAAGGTGTACCCCAGTGAGGGGGTCACCATGGTTTATCATTAGTTGAGATTTAACCTCATGGAGTCTTCCTACGTACCCTTTTTAGAATAAAAGGATCAAAACCCATATATTTAAAAGAGGTATGTTGTGGGTATTACCCATGGTTAGCTTCCCTTCACTGGTGCCAACAATTCTCATATTCCCATCTCAACTATTTCCAATCTAGCATTAATTCCATCCTTTGTTTTGCTGGGTGCATTTAGCAACGTGCCCATGAAACTATCACATAAAATTTTTTCAACATGCATAACATCAAAAAAATGTCTTACTTACAGACAATTCCAGTATGGTAATTCAAAAAAAAACTGATCTCTTTTTCCAACTAGTTTTCGTAAGGTTTTTCGAAAACTGTTTACCAAAATTAGTGTCCAAATCATTCACTTTCTCAAACAATTGATCACTTGTTAGTGGAGACGGTGCTGTATGTTTCTCTGAACTTCCGTCGAATGATGTCGTCCAAGATCGGTACTTATGTCATTGGGGTAGAAATCTGCGATGTCCTAGAAACACGATTTTCGATGAATGTTTCAACCTAATTGACTGTGTACCTTGTTCGCAAATGGGACACCCTTGAGTTCCTTTAATGCTATATCCTAAAAAATTTCCATAAGCAGGAAAGTCATTTATCGTCCCATACAACAGGGATATCAAAGTGAACTGTTCATTTTTGAAAGAATCATACATCGTAATACCTAAATCCCATACTATTTTCAAATCCTCGATCAATGGGGCCAAATAAACATCAATATCATTACCCAGTTGTTTGGGTCTTGATATAAGCATAAATAACATGATTTATTTTCATTTCATGCATAACCATGGTGGTAAATTATAATTTACCAACATAACCGGCCATGTACTATGACCGCTGCTTTGAAAACCAAAAGGAATCAACCTATCTGTAGATAACGCCAGGCGAAGGTTTCTCGGCTCGTTCCCAAATTCAGGATACTCGTGATCAATTATCTTCCACTAAGGAGAGTCTACAGGGTGACGTAGTTTCCCATCATTAATTCTTGTATATGCATGACATGTCAATTGTCTTGCAGTCTCCTCACTTCTATATAGGCATCTAAACCTAGGAATGATTGGAAAGTACCATACAACTTTCGTAGAACTAGAATAATATTTCTTGTATCAGATAGAACCACACATTGGGAATTCTTTAAGTGATTTTTCATCCTTGAGAAACAATATAAAGTCATTCGGGAAAGCATGTATTCTTTCAGGGATCATACCCATCAATCATAGCATTTGTTTGGCATCATATGTTCGGCTTGGGAGTTCATTATCTTCTGGGAGCATGTCATTCAGGAGAGAAAGTAGTTCTGTAAAACAGGCGTCACTCCACCTGTTGCCTGCTTTCCAATTATACAGCTTCCATACGGCTGACAATGCTGTATATTTAGTGCAACCAGCATACAATGATATTTTTGCACAACTCTTTAACTTCTCAAACAATTTTGGGAAATCATGAAGTTCATCTTCAAATATCTTTTCCATTTCCTCAATACAATATTGATCATCGTTCACATCTGTAATCACACCCTCCATACGATCATCTTCACTTTTCACACTTCTAATCATATAAAATGATCTATAAAATTTCATGTTCTCAGAGTCACTACGTACATTGGTATTTTCCCAATGTTTATTCCAACATGTATAACTTCAATCTATTCCGTGACAGATCAGGTGTTTTTTCAACTCCTCTAGACTAATTTTTCTTGAGTAACAATAGTTTAAACACATACAAAGGATTTGAGAAGGGTCACATGCATGATCTTCTGCAAACTTGATAAACTCTTTCATGCCATCTTCATACTATTTTGTCAACCGATTGGAATTAATCCATTCTTTATTCATATTCATCATCGTTATGGTTTTGATCTCAAGAACATGCCTAATATTCTTTTTTAATTAATCAGGTAGCATTGTTTGGGTTTTATAAAAATAAATCATGGTACAAACTTTTTTAAACAAATGTGAAATCCATATACATGGTGTGTCCAGTAGGGTGAACATCGTGTATGTATAAGATACCTGATTTAATCTGACATATATCAAATTTATTCCAAGTTAGTCTTATAAAGACAGAATGATTCCTTAGAAAATACATGACATGCGAACAAGAGGAAACCAATGAGTAACAACAAAAAAAAGTAATAAATATGATGCTATCTCAATGTACTCAAGTTGATGATAAGATGTTCGTCAAGATCAACTATGGGTTTGGTGTACACTAATATTTAATTGAAAAAAACTAATAAAAATTGATCCAGAAAAGGATGAAATATCCTATTCATCAAGTCCCTTAATACAACAAATGCATTAGTTAAACCAAAAAGCATCGCTAAAAAGTCATACAGGCCATAACTACTCCTAAAAGCAGTCCATGGTAGGTCCATCGATGTCCAACTCATCAAATGGTATCCTAATGTCAAATATATCTTGTAGAAGATCATAGAACCTCATAGATGATCAATGTGACTATCAATGCGTGGATAAGGATACATATTCATGACTCTCATCAGGTTCAATCTCCAATAGTCCAACAAAATAATAAATACCAATCAGCCATCTATTTTAGATAACTATAAAATCCCATGGTAAAGTACTATGCCATATGAAACAATTACATTCTATATCATCAAATTGTAATTCAAACAACTGATGCTCTTTTGGTGTTATTTTAGAAATTGTGATAGAAACTGAATTTTCTCCCAAAACTGACTAGATTATAATGTTTATCTCTTTATTAAGAAGTAAATCTTATACCTCATCACTGAAAACATCCTAAAAATGTACTACCATTGGGAAAAAATAATCCTACAGCTTTCTAGAAATATCTACAATATGCCTGACTATTTGAACCATTATGGTACAGTAAATATATAATTATAACATGCTATTTAAAATGAAATATAGAAACAGGAAATTATACAGACTCCTGATAAAACCATAATACAAAACATATCACCCAGTAGGTCTGTCACATATACAAATAAATAAATTAGAAAAAAAACATGCTACAAAGCATAAAGGTACCATTAAATACTTACATAGGTCAACTTGTTTTAGAAATTGTTTATCTTCATCTGTGCCTTGTACTTGCACCCATGAATTTGAAGGTGAGTATGCGTACATGATAGTTAAAAATCTTGGAGAAGAGTTTCTGATAGAGTATAAGAGACATGAAGCAATGAAGATCTTGTTATTAATTGTGGCAACCGGCTTGTGCAACGGGGCCTAAGTTATAATACCTGCAAGTTGTAACTTAGGCCGCGTTGCACAAGCCTATTTCCACATTGTTTGTAGAAACCACATTTTCTCCAACACTCTAATGATCTTCATTGCATCATGTCTCTTATACACTTCCAGAAACTCTTCTCTAAGAAGTTCAACTGTCGTGTACGCATACTCACATTCAAATTCATGGGTGCAAGTACAAGGAACAAATAAAGATAAACAATTTATAAAACAAGTTAACCAATGTATGTATTTAATGGTACCTTTATGCTTTGTAGTATGTTTTTTTCTAATTTATTTGTTCGTATATGTGACAAACATAATAGGTGATATGTTTTTCATTATGGGTTCATCATTTCCTAATCATATAACTATGAGATTATGCTATGTGATGAAAATTAATATTGATCCATCATCATTTCCATTTGGATAATCTTTGGGAATCCATATGAAAATAAGATTAAAAACTATTTCCTTTGTATCTCATACATAAATATTCAACTCGAAGGGGTAGAACTTACTACCCATGGTAACTTAAAATAAAAAAATGAAAAGAAGGGTTGGTTATCCATAGAAGTAATCACACATAACCTTGGTAGACCTCTCACACATGTGAACCATCATAACTAAACAATTACCATATACTTCATATTAGAGTAAACATATCCCTATGGAACCTATAGGGTATCCAATTCCACATCATTCACAAACAACCCACTTTTGTTGCTAAATATCAATAACATCTCTTATTTCGACACTCATCACTATTCATTAATCAAATCCCTAGACATAATCATAATCACATTAAGACCCACACTATCTATTATGGAAATCCTTCATGGAATTAGGCTCAAGATATGGTATCATTCCTATATCACATCTATATTCATTATTTGGTCCTCACACACACAATATATAAATAATATACCAAGGGAATACCATCCATGGAACTCACCTCCCACATTGAGAGAGCATGGAGGAGGAGGACGAGGTGGCAGCGGTCATGGCAACAAGGGTGGAGGTGGCGGAAGTGGTAGAGGCGGAGGTGGCTGCGGTGGTAGAGGCGGCGGCGGTCGCCAAAGCGAGGACAGAGGCAGCAGAGGTAGAGGCAGTCGTGGTAGCAGGAGCATGGGCGGTGGTGACGACGGCGGAAGAGAAGGAGGAGGATGAGGAGGACGAGGAGGAGGAAGGAGGAGGACAAGGAGGATGAGGTCACACGGTGAGGGGCCTGGTTCAGCTTCCGCAAGAGCTTGACCGCGTGCAAGCGAGGATGGTCTGTTAGGGTTATTAAATAAAAACCGATAGAACCATTATCAGCACTCGCTAAAAGCACTAATAAAGATATGTTTTATCAGCGCTAAAATAAAAGCACTGAGAAAACATTCATTTATCAGCTCTTTTTAGCGCTGATAAAGAGATACCTTTTTCAGCACTAAAAAATGCGCCGATAAATGTAAAATTTATCAGCACTTTTATATAGCACTGATAAAGGCATACCCCGTTATCAGTGCTTTCCGTTTAGCGTTGATAAAGGGAAGCATTGCCCTTGCCCTATTTTGTGGTAGTGAATATTATTCTTTCATTAATAATTAGATAATTCTATCCCCGTACTTCCATTAATAAGTTAATAATTCACATATTTTTCAACTGTATGATCAGTTTTAATGGGATTAGACATAGAATGATTCTTCATTGAAATTTAAAATTTATCATTCAATTCATTCAATTTTTCTTCCAAAACATTTAAATATTATCAAAATTTTATCACAGGATGTACACTTATCATTTGATTCTTCTTTAAAAGGAATTTAAATATTCCAAATAGATTTTGGAAACACATGTAATAACTCAGACGAGTATTCTATAAAACACATATTATCAGTATAATTTTTGGATTCTATGGTTGAGTATTAATATATTGATCTATCATTATATGCACTCCAAGTTTATTTCATATAGTTCACATATTTATATAATTTTGCCTCAAATATATTTTTATACATTAACTTGTGATATCCTTCTTGGATGATTCCTTTATTTTTAAATTCATAGAGGGATATTTTATCAGCGGAAACTTCCATCATCTAATCTTTTCTACAGTTCCCAGAATTACCATAAATTTTACTTTAATAATATTTCTTGAAAAAAAATATATTTATAAACTAATTTTTGAAAATGAAATATATAAGTATAATTTCATTATCACTCCCTTGGTATGATTCATAATCACTCAATAATTTATCTTTGACCATTTATTTGTATTTAGAGTTTAATGTCTTAAATGATAATAAATTAATTTTAGTTTTATCTCTATCCTATTATTTCACATTTAGTTCTTATTCTTTCATAATATTCTTTGTAATGTGTTACATTACTTGTATCTTTCTCATATCATGTGACTCCCTTATAGAAAAAGAGGTTCCTCTCCATCAGTCTAGTAGACAACCCAAAAATTCATATGCCTTGATTATTTTCAGTAATTTTATTTCCCAATGTATGTATCATCTTAAAAAATTAATTGACCATTAGATAAATATAAATAATAGTGTCGTCAAGAAAAATCATGAATGTATCTATTTAATTGTATATGTATTTGGTTGAATTAGTTTGGCATCATATATACCATCATGACATTTAGAAAGAGTATCACAAATCTCTAAATCAGTATCACAGGTAGATATATTTTTTAATTTATATTAATAAAATCATTGTAAATGAATTCTTTTTTTATATTTATAGTCATATTTTACCTTACTATCATCACTCCATTAAAATCTCATAGCCTGTTGTTTTTTATATTTACATTCAATAAAATTCACGATATCAAAAACCATAGTCACATAATGAATTTTCATTTTTATATGAAATTGATAATTATTTTTTCCTTTAAAATATGGTGGTCGGTTAGTGTAAAATGTTTATTATTTATTGTCTATCATTATTCATTAAGAAATAAATTTAGATAAAACTGAAATGTATGATTCTAAATACAACTAGATCCAAAAAATTGTTTTTATGAACCATTGATAAAAAATTTAGTTTCTGTGAATAAATAAAGAGGGGGAAATGATAATTGATTTTACAATAATACTTTTCTTAAAGATAATTTAAAACTAAATCTTTCAATTTTATAAAACTCCCGGTCAAAAAATAGTAGAAATTCAAAATTTGATCTTTTAAAATGTTATCAAAATCATGATAATGTCATCATTAAAATATAATTTAAAATACTCAATCATTTGAAAAAAATATACTTTTATCAAAAATATTGTAGAATAAAATTATTTATGTTAACTATTAGAGTGATGTTTTATTTATTAGTTATGAAAAGTGAAACTTATAGGATTTAATATCAACAAAGAAAACAGATGATGAAAATGATGAAATTAACCTAGGGTATGTTATGAAGATAAAACATAATACCCTCTAATTGGAAATAACCTCCAATAATGAAGATTATTATTATATAAAATGATCCCCAACTGAGCTAAGGTTTTACAAATAATAGTACTCAAGATAGACTACAATTAGTGAATTTTCCATCATTACACATAAGATACAAAAAGTTTCCATCTCACACATGACCTCTTACATAAAAGTTCATGGGAACATAGAAAAAATATTTGCCATCGTATTAGGTACAAAATTGTTTAGCATATGAGATAATGTTTTTACAAAAAAAAACAGTAATGAAACAATCATCACTAACTTAAAACATAATCAGAAATAAAAAGATATATGAGATAAGGAAGTGTGGTGTAGCTGAACAAGAATATTTTTTTTCTAGAGTCCATGATCTTTTATACGGAATTAAATTTTTTAAGTTTCATTGTAGGTTTACGAAAATAGAGTGTTGATGAGTCTTCTATGTAGTATAGGTGTTCATGTATTAGCCTATGTTTATTTCATTATGATTGTGTATTTCCAACACATATTTTAATAAACACCTCACAATATTAGTTTCTTCCCTCTTATGAAGACATTCTTATGAAATTATTCATTAATGAAAAAATAAATGAAACTTTTAATGAAATGATGAATCCTTTAATTCTCCAAATACAACTTGTTGGATATTTAAAATGTTGAATTTCTATTTTAGGCACAAAAACTAAATCTAACAAAAAAATGTTTGGTTGGAATGAAAACATGATAGGGTCATTTGGAACAATTAGTATATATGGAATATTTTCATGGTTATTCCATTAGATCATATTTTTTAGTCATTGATCTTTTTGTAGGGTCATAACTTCATGTGATATGTGGTTTCCTCATGCTGTCACTATAATAAAAATCATGATTCATATATTACATATGGAAATTTTACATACATTGAAATGTTAACTAAAATTCATCTTGTCATTTGTAGATTCATTTATGTGGTAACATCACTGATTCAAACGGTTTGATATTTTTTACACATAGTAGGTACATCTCTTGTCTCATTATTGGTTGATTAAAAATTTCATATGGTGATATTAAATGCATGATAATTAGTTTTTACAGGAAATCAGGAGGAGTAAAACATGTTTTCAGGTGCCACAGTCACTTGAAATTCATGGACAGTTCAATATCATCACAAGGTAAGCTCATTCCACATGTTGTGTGGTGTCATAGTATATTTGAGACGTAGTAATGTTTTCAGTTATTTTTCTAGAAAACCAATAATGAGAAAAATAATGATGCTCTTTAGTAACATTAAACAAATCATTTGGGATATTTACAATACGGACATGATATTATATTACAACAAGCCGTAACATAAGTATCTTGTAATTTATTAGTGAATCATGCATCATTTTAATAAAATTTCAAATTTTGAAAATAAATAACAGGGTCATGAAGGAAAATTCCACTAACAACTAGTGTTGTTTTCTTAGTTACCATAAAAATTAGTCTATATTATCTAAAATAATATGTACCTATTGATTTATCCATTTAATCAAAAAAAAAAGTTTTAAAAACAATCCATTAAATTCAATCATTGAATATTAAAACATAAAATAAATAAAGTAGTTGATGATTTAGAATTGAAGCACTAAGTGATAATTAATGTTGGAATTCATGAAACTCAGAGCGGGTTAATTTTATAGACGAAACTAATTCAAATGGGGTTTAATTTATCATGAAAGTGGTATGGGTAGATTAAGAATCTTTTACTAAAATAATAAATAGTTTAATTTTTTTTAATAAAATAGGTTTTTATTGAAAATAATGAGTTCACAGTTTCTTACAATGAAATTCTAGTTTTTAAGCCTTAGTGATAATCTCCCTCATCATCTAACCAAATCATTATGGCTTCTCTGTTTTCATAGTTAAAACCCCCTAAATTTTTTATACACCTTTTTAGAAGAAAAATAATCTAAATTTGTCTGGATCTTCTTAGAATACAACCAATATTCTGTCAAGCTCCAATAGACCCCTAAATTACCCACTAGATAGAGAATAAAATAAATATTTAATATTTTTTTATTAGAAGCATTATTTCATAAAACTATAAATTTAATATTATAATTGAACCATTTGAATCTCATTTGATGTCTAATTAAGAGAAATTGTAATACCAATGCTATGACACAACACTATGTTCAATAAACACAGTCTTATTGTCCATAGAAATATATGTGAAAGATAATGTGTTTATAAAATATGTTTTTGGAGAATGAAAATATACCATGACAATTTGGAATAATTAGAATGAAATATGATTCAATTATATATGATCTCCCCATATTTCCTCATTCTCGTAATGACTTTTAGTAACTCTTGATTCTATTTAAGAAAGTAATATATTATTGATAATTAACTAATAATAATATATATTAATCTCAACCTATGTCATAACCAAATCAATAAATAATTTGTTTGATTAATTAGTTTTGAATTATGAATATTTTTGTTTTTCCTTAAATAAATAAATACTAGAATCAAGATAAAAAAGATATTTTAAGTGATCAAGAATTATTAATTAAGCTTATATTATTTAAAAATATTCTAATTTTTTTTTGAAAGAGTGAATTAATAAAAATATTACAAGTATTTTTCCAATATAAAATAATTTCCACTATTAGATAATTTCTCATTGAAAATTTAAACTAACAATTGTAACATATACCACAATATTTTTAACCTGATGAATTTTATTTATATTTTTCCATGCCCATATAAGACTTTTTTATCATTTTTTATCACACAAATGATATTTTTTTATTATATTTCCATGTATTTGTTTTACGTATTTTATTGCAATATATTAGAAACACTTCTCCCTCCCAAATAATTGTTCCAATTTTTGACATGTCATTGAATCATAAAAAATAAAATTTATAAAACGTGAAAATAAATTGTAAAAATGATATAAGGATTGAATAATAGTTATATAAATATATTATGTTCCAAGAAAAATGTGAAACAATAAAATATAAACTATTGGAAATGGTGATATATGAGGGGAAATGAAATAAGAAATTATGAAATGGACAAAAATGTAATTATTATTTATCAAACAACAAAAGGGAAGACATGGTGTGATGTATTTTTGAGCTATGAAAGAACAAACTCTCTTCAGTTGTTAAAAAATATTTCCATTTTACCATATATAAAAATAATTAAGCTAAAATCTGTGAGAAAAATGGAACACAATCACCTCACTATTGCTATACATTCAACGATATTTTATTAACTCTCTCTTGAGAATTTATTTTCCAAATAGTCATAGAGAAAAACAATTATTTTTTAATTAATAAAGTGATAAAATTCATCTTTTTAGATTAAGTAAATTGGGTACTAATATTAATGAAATTGTTTCATATAATATCACATGATGGTATGTAAAACTGTTTAAAAATGATGTTGAATTAGAATAAAAATAAGGAAAACAAAGATATCCTTAATCATTTTTCACTTAATATAAATCAATTATAAATTATAAATTTTTATGCAAGAAAAATAATTATATCACTCATTCTAAAAATCACAACCCCTAATTTCAATGTATCACTTTTTTATTGTAGAAAATAGGAAGAAATAAATATAGTTAAATTGCATGAAAAATAAAAAAATGATAATATTTGAGTAGAAAAAATAAAAATAAACTCAATAAATTTCAATCTGACTCCCTAGAATTCTTTGTTGACATGTGTTCACAACATTTGATAAATTATAAAATAACCCCATATTAGAATAATAATGAAACAAATGAAAATAAGATAATTAAATAAGCATTTACTCTCCATGCATAGTCATATCTCCATTATTAGCATCATTCAAATCCCTACTTAAGAGTGATGCCTCCTTTTCTTTTATCATCATGTTAATATCCAATGAATGAATTTCAAAACCCTAGAATGTCACACCATAGTGAATTTTTTTTAATATTAGAACACCCAATTTTAATGACATTTTATATAGAACATAAATCAACAACACTATTTATAGAAATATATTTCTAGACAGTGATCCACAATAAACCACATAGTGGGATGGACAGTTCATCATATTCTCTAGGTTACATTTAAATATTTCCCTTAGTGAATGTCACTATGCCTATCTATGTTCCTTCACCTCAATACATAGGAAATATGGAAAAAAATTATATCTTTATTCAGTATTTAATAACATTGATAAACAATCCTCAGTGGCATCACTAAAACACATCTTAATTTCACCACCTTATCTCATCATAAATTACTAGGGGGAGAAGTATCCCCAATTTCATTTTACATCACTATTTAATTTTAAATCATTTAATTTCAAGAAAATTCTAAAAACATAAAATATATGATCCATAAAAATTATTCCAAGATTCTTCCCTTTCACTAACCATATTTTTTTTAATTAAATAACAAGTAATAAAAAATTCTAAAATCTAAAATTGATTCTTTAACATCATCATTCTCAACAGTCATAATAAATGAGTACAAGATTGATACCTTGTTCATGTGTATAATAGAAGTATTCCATAATATTATGTTTTTTTTCTAGATAAAAAACCTAAAATTATATCTATGAAATGTTTCTTAATTTAAATAATCTGAATTCAAGATCATATTTAATTGGATAACCCAACCAATATCATCACGACCTTTCATTAATTTCTTGGAACGAACATACTACACTATTCAATCATAATACTTATGACTAATGGGGACCCATACAATTGGAATATATACTAACAAAAATTCAATATAACAATATTTTTTGAACATGAATCAAATTATTCTTTTTAATCAAAATTTTAAATTTTTATAGAATTCGATTCTGCACTACAATTTATTCAAGTTTAATATTCAATAAGAATACTTTTTTGAGAATATTTTTATTTAACAGACTTGTACTTATTCACATCAGTTAAGAATTCATTATCATGTGTTTGGAATCAAGGGATATTTATTAAAACCCCATATTTGGTTAGAGTCATAAAATGATTGACTTCATTGGTCTTTAATATCCAATATGGACCATCATCTATTTCATAACATACAATAATCATAAGTGTCACTTATTCTCATTCTTCTATGAGTTTGGTTTTATCTTTATAATGAATTTAATATTATATAGTAGAAAATACTATTATTTATCTCCTTTATTAATCTCATTTTCTCAATCACTCTATTTAATTGATATTATAACCTTAGCCTCAATTTTTCACTCATAGAAGAAATCAAATTCTTCAGTTTTGGATGGCCTCATTTTACTCTTATGTTCCATGGGTTATCTTAATGAATCATGCAATATAACTCATATTTGGAAATTTTTTAATACATTTTATCATTATAAATAATGTTATATATAATTCATTAGATTGTTACATATAATGATTCCTAAACAGGATTTTTTCACTTGTAGAAAATTTCTCAACCACACTTTTAGAATCCAATAGTACTTTTCTAAAAAAAACACTTATACTTTGAATTACACATAAAATTATAAATTTAAATTCAACTGTTAACAATGACATTCTATAAATCAAAAAATATTTTCTTATAACTGATACAAAAAATTTAAAAATCGAATTTTGAAAAAAATTATTCAAAATCTAAATTAATTCCATCAATTTATATTGATGATAAAAAATATTAAATAATGAAACAAATAACATATAGGAATAAAAAGTTTAAAATAATTTAAAATTAGATTTTTCAATAAATATATAATTATGGAATCCAATGAACTTGTTCTTAAAATGTTTTAAAATTAAAATATAGAACATATTGTAAGTAAACATAAAAAATGGTTTAAAAAAATAAATGAAATTTCATTTTCACAAAAAATTATCAAGATTTAGAAAGTTATTAGTTAAATAACATTAAATTGTAAAAAATATATATAACTCCATTAAAAAGTAGAGTCAATCATGTATCAAAATAATGACACATCATTTTGATATACTCAATATAATAGAATAATGGTGTAATCCTGATAAATTATCATCGTTGAACCAAAATGTTCTAATGTTAAACCTAATATCGATGGTATCAACTTTATAAAATGCTAGATTTATCTCAAAAAATTCATACCCACAAAGCAGGAATAATGTTATAAAAACCACCTAACCTATATTCACAAAGTCAGTAGATAATTTATTACATTGGTACTAATTTTAAGAAATAATATCTTAAAGTACCAAATAATTGAGTATTACTGGTAAAATAGTTACATAATTGAATCATACATTACATTTGAAAACATAAAACAAAACATAGTATATTATTTCGGATCATACTAATTCCTTACAGAATATCACATATAATAAATAATATTGATTTTTTAGCATATTGGTAAATTTAATCATATGAAAAGTGTAAAATTAGATTCTTATTAAAGAAATATATATTATGGAAGAAAACTAAGAATGAACAATATAAAATAAATAAATGAGGATCAAATAATTCCACATAAACAATCACTTATGTTAAAACATATTAATAGATTTAAAACCAATTAAAATAAACACATTGAACTAAATAAATGATTTAACAATTATATAAGGAATAATGTTGGATATATGAAACTTACAATATTGGCCTTATTCCAAGAAATCTAGAAATACCATCAATACCCCTTTCTAAGACATATTTATAAATGGTAAGCCCTCATCCAAAAAATACAATTTTTGTCATAAGACCATAATATTTATTGAGGGGATATGTAATTCCAAGAAGGCACATCATATAATATTTATAATTCATTAATCATATGCATAAAAAATCACCTTAATAAAAATTCCATAAAAATAAATAATTAAACATATTGGAAGATCTATCATTTGAAATATCATTAATTTCACTTGTAAAAGTAATCAAAATCCAAAAAAATAAATATAAGGGATTATATAATTATATTATATCCTTATTAAATCATATGATTCATAAAATTATTGTAAAATATATGAAAAATGATTGGAAAGTTTACAAGATTATTTTATTATGGAAAATACCATTTCTGTCTTTTATAAGACTTATTTTAAATCTAAAAATTTCATTAATATTAATGAAAAAAATTTATTTGAAAATATCCTTGTAAAATAATATATTAATCATTAAATTAATTAGTGTTCATGAATGTGGGAAATTATGTTCATGTCGTATAATTATAAAAACCATTACTTCCAAACTTTTGTATGAAGGTAAAAAAGCACATCATCAAGAAAAGAACAAGAACATTATTTTTAAAACTTTTTTTTAAAACATAAATCATTGGAAAAATATATTTAAAAAACAAATATTTGAAATTTAGTAACATAATTTTTATAATGTTAATTTAAATATATACAATGAAGAAAAGTACTCGCAACCAAGTATGAAACAAGGTTGGTTTTTCATAAAAACATTTCTTCAGTTTCATGAGTACATAAAAATAGGAATGTGAATGTAAAAAATATAATTTTTATAAATAATAATTGGATAATAAAATATATTTTTTGTTAATATAGACAGATCAAATAATTCACTTAATTTAGACATTATCATAAAAAATTTGAATAATGATGAGTTTTTAAAATAAACAATTACCTCATCAACAAATTGTTTCATATGTGTAAAAACATATGACATAATAAATATATAATTTTTATGCCTTGATTCCATAAAATAATATATATCTTCTCATTTAATATTTATTTATAATATTTGGTCATAATTTTATTAAAAATTCTTCGTTATAATCATTTTTTTAGGTAATAAACACTTTTATTCATGTTTTTTGGTAGTTTTGTACTATTACATTTATCATGGTTATATCATCTCTAATATTTTTTCCATTATATAAATATAATATATTTTCATTATATATAAGCACACAGACACAAATATATATATATAGTGAAATTTAAAAAATATATAGATAGAAAAATTATTTATTTTGTTCACCGAGATGGTAGGTCGTATATAAAAATGAATGTTGCGTTCACTTTTATATGAATAGAATAAAAGAATTTTAGGTAATAAATTATATTTAAAAATTTATTAGTATAATAAATAAATATTAAATGTTAATTAAATATAATGATATTTCCATCTATATCAAATGAAAATGAAAAAATGGATCACATCGCTTGGTGGAAGTGGTTGTCAATATGTACGCAGAATTTCTGTTATCATTTTCCAACAGATTTTATTTTTAGAGGGTATATTTTATATTAAACAAAGAGAAAAATAATTTTATTAAAAAAATATCATATTTAAAAATTAATCCCATCATAAAACCCACATATAAATTATTGTGATGATAAATGAATTGTACAGTTACATTGGGATGATATGTTGTGTGTCAAAATGAGAGATACTTTCACATTTCATTTGATGGAATAGAGGGAGGATAATTTTGATATAATAATAATAGTGATATATTAGTATATTTTGGATGATTAATATAATTTTTATGAAAAAATAGCTTAGATTTAAAATATTTAAGGGAAGAAATTAATTAAAATAGGTCTGGTAAGACAATTACCTCTTCTTCGGGTGACTTAAATTTGATCATTTATTATGAAACAAAAGGTTTGTATTTTAAGGATAAAAGAACCTATAGAACATTTATAAGTATGTTTATAAGGAATATTTTTAATTATTGTTCGATCATGGTTTCTAATTTTGTTACAATGAAGAGGATGGAGGGGTTTCTTTTATAATGGAGGTAAATGATAGAGTTGGAATTACAAAATACACAAAAATATAACTATGTCATTTCTTATGAAATTGATTTAAAATGGAATTTATTCCATTATATGATATGATATGGTATATATATCATCAAACGATAAAATTTTTATAGGTTTATGTGGTATTTCATATCATATGGTTTGTTTTAACCCCTTAGTTAACATATTTTAACAATAACCATGGTAATTTATTTTTCACACTTAGGGGGTAATAATATTACAAATAAGGTGTGAATTGGACATTAAATGGAAAATTAATGAAATTTTCAACCATATATTATCCCCTTTGTCACCTTTAAAAATATTTAAATTATTTTTAAATAATTTAATAAAATACTACTTTCATAAAATATTATTTTCTCCATTTTTTATACAAATCATTCAATTCAACTTAAAACACATCAAAATATGTTTTAATGAAAATAAATAACATTAAAATATATCCAATTTGTTATATTTTTCAAAAAAACTCATGGATCCCAATAAATAACCCAAATTTTATTATTATAATATTTTTAAAATAAATATTTTTTTTCATTAATTTAATAAATAAACTATAAGCATTTTTTATGAATTAATGGTAATAATATAGTACCTAGAAATTATAAATATATTAATATCATAATAATCATAATATTATTATCAAAATAAATATCATTATCTATACACTACTTTCATTATACTCTATGTTCACACGTGATATATTTTTTTAATTAAGAGGGTGTAATTATTTATTTTTCATTATATTAAATAATATATTGGTAATTTCCTGGGACATTATTCATTTAAAAAATTATATTAATATGATATGGTTATATGGGTATAATTATATTCATATAATTCTAATTTAAATGAATAAAGGTGACCTTGACACTTATATTTAAACTAGGTTAACCAGATTTACCCTTTACAAATGTGATGAAATTTACCTTGATTACAATAAATTTTCAGAAAAAATAAAAGGGATTTATTTAGAAAATTTGAACCACCTGATTCATATTTTGGGTTCAATTTTTCATTTATAATTTTATTTAAGAGGTCAAAATAAATTATAATGTAATTTCTCAAGATACAATTAATTCAATTTTTAAAAAAATTATATTATTAAGTATAAAATTTGATTTATTCTTTTATCATTCCAAAAAAATATTAAATTAATGATGTTTTTTTATTAAAAATATATAAAAAATAATTTTATTAAAATAATTCAGTAATTTTGATTATTTTAATTCATTATGATAAAAGATGTTTCACAAAAAAAATTTATAGAGAATAACACCATTAAAATTTTAAAAAATTCATTATTTCCATTCATAATATATTGATAATAAATTAATTTATTATATATAAATATACCTTTTCTTAAGTTAGTTAGTCATTTTCAGTCCCTCTAATTTAATGTATAGGTTTCAATGTTATTCTACATTAAGGTCCAATTATTATCATGGTTTACTGTATTTCATGTTCTAATTTTTTTATTTGAAAATAATTGTATAATAAAATATAGGTGAGTTACATTATTTCCACTTAAACTAAATTTCCCCTTAAAATTGTATCCCTACAATATAGAAAAAACAAGGGAACATTTATTTTATTAAATCCTCAGGTGCACAAGTATCTTCTTCAAATTTTGGATTCCTCTAGAGAACTTTAACCATATGAAAAGTATGTTTTCATATCACTTTATCTATACGAGATAATATTTCTACCTATTGTTCCTCATATGAAATATCATCCTCCAACAGTGAATCATGTGAGTTTTTTACATGTTAGCGATTATATATTTAATTCTTCATTCGTGATACTTGGAACACATCATGAATATGATAGTGGTTCAGTGGATGAACTAAGTGATACGCTACTATCCATAATCGATCAAGAATCTCCAAAGAAATAATATATATAGGGCTTAAGATTCGTTTATTATTGAATCACAAGATCTTATTCCATGGAAAAATTCATCAGAAATACTTATCACCAATTTCAAATTCTATATCATGTTGATGATTGTCATTATAACTTTCCTTCCAAATATGAGATGTCTTGATTTTCTATTTTATGCCTCTAAATTTCTCTTCCATTTACTTAACTTTATTAGGACCAAATATTTATCACTCTCTATGTTATACCTAGAAGGTTAGAGAACTAAAATTATTTCCATAGTGTTATTTGTAAAGTGAAAACTGAATTCTCCGGGGAATAATTTTATTATAATAAAACTTTATGAGAAGAGAGTGTTTGTCCCGGAAAAATTAAAACGCATAGAATGAGATCTCAAAATTTCATCTAGTTTTTTAGTGGTTCTATCCGAATGAACATATGAAATGAGAATGATATGTTATACTAAAACTAAACACTATATACGGATCCTAATGAGTAATTTACCATAAACTCAAGGTGGACTTCATATCCCGATCATATGTAATGTACAATGGTACTCCATGAATCTTTATATCCTCATTAAATTTCATTATAGTATTCTGATAAAGAGATAATTATGTTATTGATAACAATTATGTGAATAAATTTTTCAAATCAATAATCTATAACAAAAAAATGTTAGCGCCCATTGATTTTTTGGGTTGGATTATGTTAAATATCATATTGATTTATCATATTTCTAATATAGTGTAGGTAATGGTCATATGATTCCCTTATTATTTAGTCTATCAACCCTATCTTTACGAGATAACAAGAATCAATATACATACTCTGAAATATCTCTCTACATGTATTCTTAAAAAAATACTCTTTTTATATCTTTAGACATCGTTTTACATATTTGATAAATATATAATGATGAACTTTTTTTATAATCAAATATCTAATTCTAAATGGATTCTATTTTTGGAATACATAACTGATTCTTAAACCTTATCATTCTAGTTTATTCATCGTAGATTTCAGGAATATTAATCACATTCTTTGAAAATTAAACATATTTCATTAATAACATCTTAATACTCAAATGGATGGATGGTTATATATTTATTTGTGAATAATAATATCATTCACCTTTCCTTCTAACAATAAGATCCATCTTATCCAAATCTATAAATATGGGTTCTTTTTAAATTCTCAGTAGGTAAAACCATGCATGTTTCTTCTAGCATAGACTGTCGTCCACCTTGTTCTCTATCCTGAGGTTGTAATATATTGATAGATAATAATAATTGATTAACTAAAATTATAATATTTACTTTATATTAATATTTTTGTTTGTAAATATATTCTGTAATATATTTTTGTAGTATATATATAACACCATTTACCATACAAATAATGACTCCAAATTCTCAATACAAAAATACCATTGGTGGCTAAAAAAATGACTTGGGTAATTTTTTTAAACCATAAATTATCATGAGGAATAAGATATAAAACAAACACTCAACATTAGGAAAAATCCCAATAACTTCTTGGATACATTGTAATTGATAACATACACATATCCATTATATGGTAGTGTATGCACAATAATGAAGACTATAATATATATATATATATATATATATAATTCTTAAAAACATAATTCATACTGATATATATATAATAACATAACACCCTTCCTAGTAAAAATGGTGATTAGATTAGATAGCCAAGGAATTCTCTAAAAAATTTCAGAAAAATCAAGCCACCCCATGAAAACTATGTATTTATGTTACTGTGGTTGATTTTGGACATTAGTCAATAATTTTCATTTTTGAAGGTCCAACTGGAATATCCTCCCATGAGATTTTATGAACCAATAATGAAATATTCTAGAGCCAAAATTCACACATGGTAAATATATCATACATATTTTCTTTTTTTCTTCATCATTAACATAATTCTTAGATGTTCTTTATTTTCTTCATTTACCATTTAAAATATTAGAATGTAATCAATATTTAGTACAAAAATCTAATCATCGAAATATATAATGATTTTTTTCATTCAATCCATGATGATTTTAGGAGCATTGGTAATTCCAAATAGTATTAATATAAATTCACAATAACCATACATCATCTAAATGGCTAAATTTTCTATATCATCCTTTTATAATAAGTTAACAATACACATATTGAAGAAAACTCGCAAAATATATAGAGAACCATATAATTTATAAACAATATCATAAATATAGGGTATATGATACTTGTACCTAATATTGATCTTGTTAAATTAACAATATCAATAAGAAAAAGCATTGAACTATATTTCTTCTTATTCATGATAATAAGAAAACCCCTTGGAGAAACACTTGGCAAAATGAAACCCATATCTATATTCTTATATCATTTCTTATTTATTTTATATAACTCATTTGGGGGAATTCTAAATAGATCATTTTAAATAGGTGGAGCACCCAATATGAATTCTATTGATAACTCTACTTCAGGTTTTGTGGTTATACTAGAAATCTCCTACAGAAAATCCTCATTATATTTCCAAATGATATAAAAAATTTTAATGTTGAGACTCTCTCAATTCATTAATGTTAAATATATATCTTTAATATCATTGTAAACCCATATGACAGAAGTAAATTCCATAGCTTCTTCATATTCATCTCCTCATTAATAGGTGATTTAATGTTGATTCAGAATATCAAATGTAACATCCCTTCATCAATAATTTATTTGGGAACTATACTAGGAGAGCCAATCCATATACAAAATTATATCAAATTTAACTAGGGGATGAATAAAAGTATTCATAAGAATAAACATCTTAAAAATCATTTCATAGTGGAGTGATACACTTACGATGAGATCATATTACAATTTAAGGATTTCACCCAAATAAAAAATATAATAATTAAGGTTGAGATACAATTACATAAGAAATATGATCACAATTAAATGTGTGGGTAGAACTAGAATAGAAAAATTGATATTCTAGTATTGATGAAAATTGATCCTTTCACCACATCATTAGGAACCACCATGAATTCTATAGTAATTGAACACGCATGTAATTCTCCCCTTGGATTTCTCTATGGTATTTTCCCTTGTTGTTTGGTTAATTTGTGGATGTTTTTATTAATATCCTTAATGATAAATCACTATACTTTTATGGATTATTCCTTACGATAGAATTTATAAGAATGATTTCCTTTTCTATAAAATATAATAAAACTCATTTTCCTTTTAATAAAATACCAATGGGTTTCATTCCATTTGTAAAACATGTTAGGAAATTATTATTTACCCTATTCACAATGTCCCATTTATTATATAATTATCTCATTATATTTTTTATTTAATACAGAAGTTATAGAGATTTATTTATCTATATTCATAGAACATGAAAAAATATCCTCATATACTGAGAATGTTTAAGAGAATAGTTCCCTTCCAAGGATTGGTTTAAACTGATATATGAAATAGAAAATCATAATATTTCTATTTTGTATATAGTATACATCATTCCACTATAACCCTAAAAATTAATATTTACACTTATAAACATTAACCTATTATTTTTTTAATAGAATCAAGACTTATCTCACTATTCCTACTTGTTGTTCACATGGAAAACAATTTTATAATAAACATCACTAAAAATCCATCCATTCTAGGATCACTATTTTCTCTTCATCCATTGTGTTTTCATTCAATGACCAATATTTATAGGAATACAACAAGTGATGATAATATTCTATAAAAAATATCTTACTTTAATTACATCCCAAAGAAATATATATATTTTCTACAAAACTTATACATTTCTCAAATGTTAATGAATTTCTTCCCCAATGAATGATGTATTTTATTCTACATTAAATGATGTACTATTATTATATATCATTATGGATAAGTAGGATACTCTATATGGTCATGGTTATTAGTAATAAAATGATTTAGCCACCCCAATATAGTAATGAGTTTTTTCATATCTAGCTGTAAATATCGCCACAACTTCATTATAATGCAAATGATGAAAAAACATTCAGGGATTATGAGAATTGATACAGTTTACATTCCTTTTCATTTGAAACATTTCTAACCAACATAAGACACAATATTATTTCATAATATTACAAATCATAATTTATAATTTCAATACTAGTAAAATAAATAACATAACATGAAATATTATTTCTAATCCAAAAATTATAATATTGGATTCATTGGGAATATTCTCAATGTATGTAAAAGGGAATATTTCACTAATATATGTTATTTTAAATCATGATCAAAGGGGGTCTACTAACCATCCTCTGAAACCTAATGTAAATACCCTGACCCAAAAGCACAGTGTTAATGGTTATTTAATTATACTGGTGCTTAATTCAAGAAATCGCATATACAATATTAAATTAGTTTATAAGTTTTTTTAAACATGACACACAATTAAATCTAACATTACATTTGAAAACATAAAATAAAACACAATATTTTCTTTTGGATCAGATTCATTCCACTATATAATCATTTCATATTAATCATAAAATATATTCTAAAATTATATGGAAATAAAACCAAAGAATCTTTTGGTCTCAGATTCTCAATAAATAATTCATAAAAAACAAAATATGTCATGAATAATATGGTAGAAATAAATTATGATCAAATAATTCCACATAAATAATAACTTGAGTTTGAGACTTATACATTGATAAAAAAATATACTCAAATAAACTCGTGGACATCAATAATTAGTTTCAAAATGATGGAATGCATAATGTATGACATTTTAAACACACCATAAAGGCCACATGCAATGAACAGTAAATATTCCACCAAGTTGTTATACTAATTTATCTACATAAATGGTTAATACCTAATCCTAATACCTAATCAATATTTTTTTATGAGACCTACATATTCATTTAGGAGAAATACAATTTTGGGCCCTACCCATAACATAATAAGTATAATGAATTAATCATACGAATAAACAACACAACTTAATCAACATGAAATTAAAATAAATAACTATACATTGTGTAATAATGTTAATATAGAAGTTTTAAATTATTCCGCCAACAATGTCTTGAGAAAAAATAATCTCGAATAATAATGAGATATTGAAATAAACCCATACCACATGTTCAACATATTTAATAAGTGTCTGAACATATTATATAATAATTATTTATTTTCAACACATATATTATAGAACCATATTCATATATATATATATATATACATTATCATATATGATTTACTTATATTTTTATATTCCTCTTTTGTTAACATTTGTTTGTTAAAATCATTTTTTGAGTAGTCACTACTTTTTTTTTCATTTATATTTTGGTTTCATAGTTTAGTATTTCTACATATATAATGGTCCAATTATCACTAAGATATTAATGATTATATAAATATTATATATATTGATTAAATATTGATTTATACTATTATGTTAAATATAAATATATAAAAATAAATTACACTATTTGTGGAGATGACAGACCATACGTACGCATGACTATTATTGTCACTTTTTGATGGATGTAAAAAAGAATGGTTATTAATAATTATCCTTTCAAAAATAATTATTATAACTTATAAATAAAATATTTTAATTAATTATAAATCTTTTAACTTATATAAACAATATACACAAAAATTGAATTAAATCGCTTTGTGGTGGTGGGAGTCCACACATATGCACGCATGAAGTTATCATTTTCAAATTAATTTTGAGGTAAGAATATTGATATTATATTGAAATTAAAGAATTATAATTTCAATTGATATCATATATAATCATTTTAATCTTCATAATAACCATTCATAGAATATAGGGATGAAAAATCAATTGCATTTCAAAATAGATATGGTAAGTCGTGTGCTTGCATGAGCAACACATTCACATTCGATTTAATTGAAATGAGGGTGGATAATTGTGGAATAATAATTTAAAAACATTTAGGTATATATATGATAATTAATAACTTTTTTTTATAAATAACATATATCTAGAGGAGGTAAAATAAGATATAATGTGAATAAGGTATGGTATGATGATTACCTTATCTTCGGGAGGCTTCCTTTAAATGATTTTCTTATGGATCCTATGGTCAGTATTTTAAGGATAGAAACACCTCTAGATAATTGATAATGATATGTATAATTTATCTTTATTAGTATTGATTAAAAACGTTTTCCCAATGTGTAGTAATGAAGATAAGGATTGAGTGTCCTTTAATATAGAAAGGAAAGGACACACATGGATGTACAAAAAGAATAAAATATAGTTATCTCATTATAATTAAAAAAATATTCGAATGAATATTAATTTATTTATAAGTTATTATATGGTTTATATATTATCAAACCATTTTGTTTTAATTTTTTAAGCGGGTTTTCAAAAAATAATATCTTCGTTTGACCCCTTAGTTAACCATGTAAACCCTATACACGGTAATATCATTTAAAATCTTAAGGAATTATATTCTTACATTAAATATGAAAATTGGATCATAAATGGATAAGGGATGAATTTTTAGAACATATATTATCCCCAATTTCCTATTCCATGATTTTAGGGATTATTATATACTTTAATAATATATTATTTTAATAAAATTTCAGAATTTTCATTTTTGATAATATTCAATGAATATGACATAAAAAACATCAAGATAATGTTTTAATTAGAATATTAACCTCTAACTTGTTAATAATATGTAATATTTATCTGAAAAACTCGTATCTTAAAAAATCAGCCAAATTTTAATATATTTAGTATATTTAAAATTATTATTTAAATTAATTGATTAAATATTGTGTTAGCATTGCATAATAATAAAAGGTGATTATATAATAACTAAATATCTAAAAAACAATTATGTGAAAAAAAATTCTTTTTTCCCATGAGAACACATATGATATATTTAAAAGTAATAGAGTAGCATATTGTATATTCATTTGTATTAAATATTATATATGTAATTTTCATGGCCAATGGTCCCATTCAAAATTAATCCTCAAGATTAAGGTTATAGGTGTAAAATTACCATCATCTATGACTAATTTGGATGAAAAATGATGACATTAACATTTAGTTTTAACATAGGTTTACTTTATTTACCTATTACCGATGTGATACGTTTTCCCATAGACACTATTCATATTACCCAAAAATAAAATGGATCTATTTTAAAAATTTCAACCTATTTATTACAAAAATCATATCCATTTTTCAGAATATAGATTTTATAACTAATGGAATTATATTTTAATATACTGGTGAAAATTTTAATAAAACCCGTTTTTTGGGAAAATATTGTTTTTATGCAAAAACTAAATTTAGTCTTATCCCATACATTAAAAAATAATTTTTTAATGTTAAATTTTTTTATTGAATATATATTATATACATTTAATTAAAATAATTCACTATTAGCGAATAATCTAATTTATTAATATGAAGACATGTTGGGAGTATATAAATAATTTATCAGAAAATATGTATTTGTACATTTGAATGTTTTTTATTTTTTTTCTAATCAAATGACATTAAATGATTTTATTGGATACATACACTTTTTCATAAGTTAGTTAGTTTTATTAATTCCTTTCTATTTAAAGGATCTGTTATATTGGTATACTACAATACAATTCATTTCGACTCAGGGTTGTGTGTATCACAAACTGTAAATTTTTTTATTAGAATCGAAGTATATATTAAAATATCTTTATGTTACACACTCCGAGACCTATATCCATAAAATTAACACTAATGGGTTAACACTTCTATTTATAGAACCATGATAATATCATTCAATTGGGGTGATAGGTATATTTATATTTATATTTATATTTATTAATATATTTATATATGGAGACATTTATATTAACACACACACACACACATATATATATATATATACATATTTCATTATATGTTTATAAATATATATATATTAATAACAATAAATTATTAACTATATATATCTATTACTTATTATAAGTATTTATGTTTTTATTTTTACACATATAATAATTAATCTTTATGAAATAAAAATTCTTAATAGTATTACATTTTATTGAAATTAAATATAAAATAATAAACATTAATTCTTATGTTAACATAATTTACAGTTCATTATTTATTATTAACACAAATATATATATATATATATATATACAAATCTATGCTTTTGTGTGTATATATTCTAAATATGTAACTAATTATTTATTATTGATAATATATATATATATATATAATGACACTCACATATACAAACATAGATAGATATTCACATGAACAAAATCTCACACAAACACACATTTATATAATTATATTTAAAATAAAATAATATTATATTTGCAACTATATGTTTCTATAACCATATTGTTATTTATATATTTATATTTATGTGTAAATATATCTACAAATGTATGTCTAATTATATATATATATATAAATTTATAATTATATATATATACATATATATATATTTATATATTAACATAATAAATAATAAGTATAAATTATTAAAAAAAGTAAATATTTTTTAAATACTCATATATATCTTACTATATATATAGTCATACGTAATTAGTAAAAACTATTTTATTAGAAATGTTTCTAAATAATAAAACTACTACATAGAGCTTCAAAAAATAAAAATATTATCTATAAAAAGTACCATTGGTTGAATTTTTTTTAATAATTTAACGAATGTTTGAAAAATCATTATTAAATAATCTTTTTTAAAGTGTTCCAGTGGAAAATCTCATCAAAAATTAGTTATATGAGACATGATTTTAAAACATAGATCAATATTATACATTAAATTGATGATACTGTTGATTCTGGATGCCCATAATCTATATTAGTAAATGATTTAATAATTATACTAACTAGTTAACCAAGGCATAACATTAGAAATGAGTTTGGGGATGATTATTCACATTAAAGGATATCTATCAACATGAAATTCATATAGACAAGATATAGACTCAATGTTTAAGCATAATACGAGCATTATGTTCTTCTTTAAATCCTCCACTATTAATTTCAAGAAACAATTTAGATAATTCTATGGTCATTTTATCATTTTTCACCATTGAAAATTCTATAAATTAAAAGTCATTACTAAGTGATGATAATATTTATAGGTTTCCATGGAATATTTATTTCCTTTAAAGAATCAATACATCGTTACTCCATGATAAGGTGACACCAGATAATAATGTTCATCTTAAAACACTACTGACATTGACTAAAAAACAAGACAAAAAATTCCTTTTATAGACAAGATCCCAACTATGCCATTCAATGTACTTGGGATCTGATCAATTTTTCTAGTTAACATCTACACTAGGGGAAAGAAGAAAATTATTATCTTTATTAGTAAAAAAATTATATTTTATGTGAGTTATTTAGTAATAATCAAACGATAGATGGTTATATTAAAAATAATGAAATGGATCACCTGATGAAAAAAATAAAGGCCCTTGTAGATCAGTGACGATAGTGATAGTATAGAAGAATTATTGAAAAGGGAGATTATGGAATACATGAGTGTTTTTAGTGAAGTTTATCAGTGTTTTCATTGATTAATTGGATTATGTGTTGTAATTTTTTGAATATACTGAAAAACATGTTGACACATATAATGGAAGACACATTAAGAATGTAACTACCCATAACTATTCCAATAATGTTTTTCATCTTATTTTTATATAGCATAGATCACATAAAATATCTAATAGAACACAATACATACATAGTATATAAAAAATGAATGAAACTAATGGTATTTATAGAATTTAAGGAATTTATAACATTGAAATAGTCACATAACCTTCATAATATTAATATGATCCATATGAATACTAAATCAGAGCAATGAAATGTAATATCACCTACGTTAATATAAGTAAATATTTGGAATCTTATAAATGAAAGTCTAAAACAATTTTTTCATATTAAAAAATAATTCGTATTTTAAATTATTGTAATTTAAGTTTTGGTATTTTTATATGTCACAAATATTTAATTAAAATTTATTAATTAATAAAATTATTTTAACAAAAAAATTATTTTTATAAAATGTCTTAATAAATTATCATTTTGTTGTCTTATGATTTCAGGATAAATTTAAGTGACCTTAGATTGTATTTTAAACTGTTATATAGTTAGTTATAGATATAATATATTTATTTTTTTAGTAAATGATGGTGTTAATAAAAAAATTAAATTTCTCATTTTCATAAAATTATTTTCATAAAATGGTGTTCATTTTGGAATTCTGCCCATCAAAAAATGTTTAAAGTTATTTTTTGAGAATATTATAAAATATTTGAATTTTTATGGAAAAAAATATGATAATTTATGATAAATGATAAATACATTAATTTTTGAGTCCTAGGAAATGTTTTTCTAATGTATGCACCATTAGTTATAATACACATTAACTTATTACTGTATTTTGTTATAAGAATCAACACTATTTCTTGTATTGAGAAAAATTATTATATAATGAATTAAATAACGAGAAATCACAAATCTCTTCCAATATAAATTTCACCCCTCACCACCACTTCCCCTCACTACTATAAGAATCAACACTATTTCTTGTCCCATCATTCTTATATGGGATAATAAATTTTTTACAAGGTTGTCTTCTCATTTTTAAAATATGAATGCCCGATTAAATGCAACATCTTGAATTCTTACCCATTTTCAAGTACTATTAATAATCTATTTTAAGACTCCATTATTTTTTTAAATATAAAATTTTGTTATGAAAAACAATCTTTGAACATTTCTTGTTATACACATACAATCATTACAAATAAAAATGATTTTTCCAAAAAAAACACTTCGTTGTAATGTAAAAATGGGTATCTAAATATTGAATTTATCGATGATTTTTAGAGAGTATTTTCATATATTTCAACACCTATATATAATTTTATTCTTTATGGAGATTGAAATATTATTATTATTATCATCTACAATATGTTATTTAATTTTTTATGACCAGTTAGAATTTGGATGATCTATCTTGATACCATTCACCATGAAACTTAGATTGGCTGGTGATTATGATTATAGATTGCAGAACATTATTTATATTTCACATTTTCTTAATGATTAGGTTTTTACCAATTTATAATATCAAATAATTGGACTTATAATGTTATGGGTGGGACTTTCTATAGCCCATCGATGTATCATAAGGTCTCATGAGGAAATATAGAATTGGGTTTTGGATTAGCCCTTACCTTTGTATTTTAAAATGTGTTGGAGAGTCCTTGGAAATATGTTTCATATGTACTATATTATAAATTCACTAATAATGATACTATTAATTGATATACTATATGATATTTTAATATTATAATATCAACAATTTGGGTTTATTCAGTTATGATCAGTTATATAGATTTATTTTCTTATATTTCATTCCTTACATATAATGCATTGGTTTATTTTTAATGTCTTAATTTTGTAGTTATTAAATATGATAAATGTTTATTTTGATGAATACTTTTATTGTATTACTCATCATTACTAGGAATCTAAAACCACAACTTCCTTATGTTATATTTTTTCCCAGGATATGAAGATGAATATTATGGTGGAATTTCAGAGATAATATATGAGATATGGATGGTTCCAATAGAATTTATATATTATATTATCTTCAAATTGATAGTGTAAATCTTATGTTTGTAAATTATTCTCCAAAAATAATAAACAAATTGGTTTTTAGAGATATGAATTACATGTATATTATATCAATGTATTAATATAATTCACCGGCTAGAGGAAACTTGGGTCGAGGTCATTAGAGTTGGTATCAATGGATGTTTAGTAGAATCGTTGGAAACTAGATCTAGAAAAAGAATATTAGGGAACATTTCCCTATGATATACTTTTCGTATAAAAATAGATGAACATCCTAGAATTTTTAAGGTAGATATTTGGTGGAACTTTCTAGAAAAACATATTTTTCTGGATACTAAAAGTCGAAGTTCTTATGGGACATATGTACATATGGATAACAAATCTGATAAGATGTATGGATTCAGATGTAGGGTAACATGCTACATAAAAATAATCCTTATAGTGAACATGGATTGACATAGCATGGGGATATGCTTTAGATAATTTACATTTTCTTCACAAACTATTATGAAGGATTTAAAAGTAAATATTACCACAAAAATATCATGTGTATTATTATTAGATTAGCTATTCCAAAAAAATAAATTTTTTTTATGTTTTTATATATTTTGATTATACATTAAAATTAATCACATAATATAGTGTATTCTATTTTTTAGAAAAGGATCTTAGTGGAAGGAATGAGAACCGTATAAAAAAATGTATCCAATGTAATAATTTTCATCTTGTGTAAGATAATGGTATCATTATTTGAGATGCAACTGGTGCGGAGCAACTAAAAATTATACTAGGATAGCCGACTAAGGTAATGAACAATAACTTTACCTATATGGAGCATCCTAATCTACAATGTGGAGGACTAATGTTAGACTGATTTATGAGATTACAACCTCTATCATTCAATGGGACTACAAAAACATTTTTTGATGAGTATTGGATAATTTACATAGAGAAAGTATTTCTCAGTTTGGTAAGTAACAAAATAGATAAAGTTGTCCTCGTATTTTATCATCTATTATAATATGTTGATGAATGGTGGTTACTAATTCAAAAAATGGTGGATGAGGAGATAACAAATATATAAAATGGAGGGATTTTATGGAAATTTCCATTGAAATCTATTTCCCTAAAAAACAATGAGTGGACATGGAAAGACAATTCTTGAATATGAGGAATGTAGAGAATTATAATGTTTCTAATAATGGATATAAAATTATGTGGTTATTATGGAATATCATAGACTAGATATTTTGTCACATGTCCAAGAATGATCAAATCATTGATGGTTTAAAAACATTACTCAAAAGGGCACAAGTCTCTAAAAATTTCTCATCGTATAAATATATTGTCTCAGGTGTTATTAGTAATGAAAAATAATTCTTTATATCTTATGAATTTAAAGAAAATAATGATTTGAAGTGGATGGATGTGGAAAGAATGTATAAAAATACAAATTAAAAATATTGTTTCTATCCTATGATACATATAGAATGAGACATCGTAGTTAATGAATAAAGGAAAAAGAATTTTTTACAAATGTGGAGAAGAGGAAAACAAGAATTAAATTACAAGGTAAATAATGACACTACCAATGTTCAATTATATAAATGTAAATAGAGGTGGAATTACAAAAATGATTATCCTAAGTATCATGAAATCTTTCCCATGAAAAGGCCAATAGGGAAAGGGCATGCTTATGTGATCACATCTTCTGGGTATGATGTTCATAATGATGTGTTGGTGGGTACATTATTTGTGTCATCAAAATTATCCAATTCATTATTTTATTCTATATCATCATATTATTTTATATCAATATAGGTTTATAAGAAAATTAGACATTTCCATTTTTATTTAGTAAGTGAGTTGTCAATAAAAAACCTAATTAACTTATCATTGCAACAAAGATGGGTCGATCAGTCCTCTTTACTACACATAACGATTATTTAGTTTCTAATCCAATATTCATACCAATGATTGACTTTGATACAATCCTTATTATGGATTGGATTTCAAATTAGGATGCCGAAATATATTACAAGAATATGGAAGTTAATATTTTTGAGAACGGTGTAGAACAGTTTATCTTTTGAGAAGAAACCTCAGAAGAAAACTCTTATTCAGACCCATTCCTAATAGATCTTCTGAATGAGTCCTTCCATATGAATAAAAAAACCACCTCCAGATGAGGAAATGAATGTTATAATTAATGATGTAACTATTTATCACGAATATATAGATTTTTTGCTAGAGGATTTACCATTACATCCTTCAGAGTAGGTAGTTTAGTTCTCTATTTACTTAATTCTTGGTGAAAGGCCTATATCAATGAATCCTTATATAATTTTAATTGCTAGATTATAATAACTGTCTAAAAAACTATAGGAATTTAGTGATAAAGGATTTATGCACCCCAATGTGTACCCATAAGGAGTCCATATTTTGTTTGTCATTAAGAAATATGGATCCATGAGGCTCATCATTAACTATACGAAAATCAATGCTGTTAAAGGAAAGAATAAGTATCCCCTAACTTGCATTGATGACTAATTCAATCAAATTCATAAAGATAAATAATTTTCAAATATTAAATTTGAATATATATATATATATTGTTTTTCTATGTCAGGAAGGAAGATTTTCCAATGAAATCATTATTAAATAAGTATGAACATGAAGAGTTTCACGTAAATCCAATTGGACTGGCTAATGAACCCACCTTTTCCTGCGATCTAATGAACAGAGTTTTCATGGAATATCATGAGTAATTTTTTTGTGGTATTTACTAGTGATATCTATGTATACTTTAAAAGCTACAAAGCCCCTGATTATCACCTAATGATTGTTTTAAATCATCTTAGATGAAATGAATTATATGAAATTCTCTAGAAGTGTGAATTTTGGCGTCAATTAGTTTTGTTTCTTGGTTATATTCCCAAAAAGGATAGAATCTCGATAATACTTAAAAATAGGTGGTTAAATAATGTCCTAAACCAATGAACAAAACTAAGGTACATAGTTTTACTGGTATATAATATTATCATAAGAGTTTCATTCAAAACATCACCTGATTTCCTAACCCATTGTCCATGAGGACTCATAAGGGTATTAAGTTCTTATGGAGAAAATAATGTGATGAATGTTATGTAGAATTGAATAGGAGATTATGGAATGATATGATCTTGAATCTACTTTTGGTAAATTATGTAATTTTGATTTATAGAGATTTATCAAAGAAAAGACTTGGGTGTACCCTTTTATAGAATGATATATTTATTTCCTATCCATCTAAGAGGTGAAAAATTATTGAACCAAATTATCCAACTGATGATCTGGTGTAAGTGGTTGTGATCATTTCTTAGAAAATAAGTAAACCCAATATCTATGGTGAAATGTGTGGGATATATATATATATAACAAGAGTTTAAAATACATTATCTCCTAGAAAGAACTCAAACTGAGTCAATGAAAATGGATCGAGATGCTCAATGAATATGATTGTTTAATACACCACAACCATGAGAAAGAGAATATGGTAGCAGATGCATTGAAAAGGAATGATCTAGGAGTTTTGAACAAAATGAGAATTGACTGCGACCCTGAGTACATGGATCTATCAATAATGCGTATGGGAGTTATCAAGGGTGGTTATAAATCATTAAATTTGCAATTGGTTTCAAAGAAATATTTATTAGAAAAAAATTGATGTTCTATGTTTGATGATGAGAATATTCAAATAAAAATTAAAGATATTAATGATTGGATGATTCCATACATCTTCTATAAGAAGGGAATTCGTAAAATTAGGAGGACGTATTTTGATCCATATATACAAAAGAATAAAAGATTTATTGGATGAGGAAAATATCTCATATTTCAATATACACCATTGTATAAATATGATGTATAGTGATGTGAAGGAAAAATTTCGTTGGGACAATAAAAAATAAGAATTTATATATTATGTATCAAGATGATCAGTTTTTTAATATGTGATGTCTAAAATACATCATCCTAGAGGTTCCATTCAACCCCTACCTATTTTTACATGTAAATTGGATGTCATCAATTTGTATTTTTTCACTAGATTACAAAAAAATCCAAGAATGAATGATAGAATATAGGTGATTATTGGTCAACTTAAAAAATCCTCTAATTACATCACATTAAGAGCGGAGTTTCCATGAGAGATCTTGGAATGACTATATATTAATGAATTTTTAAGACTTAATGTAGAACCTATTTATATTTTATCTAGTCATGATCCCTGATTTTCATCATGTTTTAGGAATGTTCTTCAAAATTATTTGGATAATGAGATTTTTTTGACTACTATTCAACATCAATTTGATGGGAATTATGAAAGGACCATTGAAACATTAAGATACATGTTGTGATCATGATAACTTTACTATCACGGAATATGGGATTTGTATTTTATTTTAATAGATTTTTTCTACAATAATACTACACAATAATATATTCAAATAGAAAAATATAAAGTGTTGTATGGAATGAGATATTATACCTCAACATGTTAGGGTGAATTTTAAGAAAGGAATCATGAATAACTAGATTATGTAGAGGAACAAAATGTGATGATAAATATTATTCAAACCTATATCAATGTTGCTTTATGTAACAAAAATATATAGTCTGATAATAAGTGTAAGTATTTGAAATTCCAAGTGAGAGATCATGTTTTTTATGTATCTCCACATAATAGTGTTAAAATATTTTGTAGGAAATGGAAACAAATACCTTGGTACATTGGCCCTTTTTAAATTATATAGAGAATTGGAGTTGTTTTTTAGGATTTCAATATTTTACCTCAGCTTTCTATTGTACACAATTTCTTCCACATCTCCTTTTTAAGAAAGAACGCAAGAGATTCAAACCATGAACTCACTTCTGAAGGAGTAGAATTGGAATCAGGTTTATCTAACTATGAACTGACAATCCAGATTTTGAATAGAAAAGAAAAAGTGATGACGAATTGAACTACTTCACTAGTAAAGGTACATTGTAAAGAAATAAAATTCAAGAGGTGACTTTGGTGCCTGGGGAACCTGTGATGAAGAACTACAAAAATCTATTTCTGGGGTTAAAATCTACAAATTTTGATGATGATGTTTTTGTAGAGGGGCTAATGTAACCATGAATAAATATATCAATCAGATTTCCCTATGTATGTTATTATATTATAGATCAAAAAAATCACATGTAGAAAAAAATATAAACAACATAAAAAATTAAGGAATGAAATAAGATGTATTTCCAAGAGTTAAGGAACCAAAACCAATGAAATTGTAATTTCGCCTTAGGAATAGTAATTTTACCATTATGAACAATAAACTGGAAAAATTAATAATGAATTATCCCATTAATGTATTAATAAATTTTAAGAACCCTATAAATTAAAGTACCATATACTCATATCACAGTATAAGTAAATGAATATTTTAAAAATTGTTAAATTAATTGTTAGTTTTTTTGTAAGACATTATAATTAATTAGAATTTTATAATTAATATAATAATTTAAAAGATAGTTTATTTATGTAAAATTTATTCATTAATGAACATTTTTCATTCTTCTGATTTATGATTAATTTTATGGGACCTTAGTGAGTTATTGAAAGTGTTATAAAATTTGATAAATATTTAAAATATTTTTTTTGGTAAATTATCGTTTTATTTAAAAATTAAGTTTCTATTTTTTAGAAAATTATTTTCTTCAAATTGAGTTCATTTTAAAAGTATAAACGTCAATAAATGGTTACACTAATTGTTTTGTAAATTCTTTCAAAAAATTGGTTTTTGTTGAATAATAATTACCATTATTTGTGTTAAATGCTAAATACTTGATTTATTGAGTCATAAGTGATGTTTTTATGATGTAACTAACATTTTTTTCAAAATAATACTCACTTATTACTATATTTAGTAAGAATAATGAACACTATTTCTTGTCATGAGAAAATAATAATGAATAAAATAATAAGGAATCGCCCATCTCATCCACTGTTAATATAACCCCTCACCACCACTTCTTCCCGCACCTCAAAGCCTTGAGCCATGTAAAATTTTGTCACAATTATATATCTATGCCTATCTAACATTTAAATGATCTATGATTCTTGAGAAAGGATTGCATCCAATCCCTTTATGTAGTTTCTAAAGGAAGTTTATTATGGAGGTAAAATCCTCTTCTTTTTCCGTCTAATTTCTTTTCATGTTTTTTTATTTTACTATTCTCTCATAAATTACACCAATACAAATAGAATTATAATAATAAAATCATGAATATAATGTAATATTGTTATGTTAATGGAATAATCCAACATCACACACCTTTCCCTCTCTCTTTTATTTTAAAAATAAAATTATTTTATGTGAGGTGTTGATTTACAACCATCATGGATGATGAATTTTCATACATAAATTTAACTTTTAAAGATGGTAATGAAAAACTATAATAGTTAAAGAAGACTATAATATATGTCTTACAAAATTTATTAATATTTCTAAGTAGAATATTCAAAAAATATTAAATGGTAATGCAAAATGTGTTTGTTATGATCAATAACTGTTATAATAATGTGAAGGATTATCACTATATTTCATATTTAATGAATCATCATCGTGTTATATAAAGAAATTATAAATGTAGTTATTTATACTTATATATGTATTATTGATATAATATATGATATATTTTATATATTTATACACATTCAACATGGACATCCATAATCCTAGATAAGTATAATGATCATGAATAACAAGGAAACCAAATCTCCCGAGCAATAAAACTATATCATATAACCCATCAAAAAGGAAATAAATGAACTTAATAAAAATAAAATAAATAAAATAAATATATATGGTTATGAATTAATTAATTAATATATTTAATTTTATTATCCATGATTGTGAGGTCATGTGAAGAACACATTCAGACTTAACGCAAGGGTTTTCATCTAGAACATCAATTTTAATTCGATTTATGCTTTATTCCTCTATAAACAAATGTTATTTTCCAATATTTTTATATATTTATTATAAATTATAAATATATATATATATATATTTTCCAAAAACATATATCCATATCATTTCACCAATATTTTAGGTTATAATAAAAGTTTTTCACGGTTACCATCACATTTCATCTCGATACACAAGGTTGATTAATGATTACATCCGGATATCCTACTCATTTTAAAGTTCTTTAAATAATATTTTTTGAGACACCATTTCTATTATAAAATAACTAATTTTATTATAAAAACTCAGATTTTAAAAAAAAATTGTTTTACAAAAATATAAATTATTTTTCCAAATAAATTATTTTTTGCCAAGTAATTACTGAAAATTTCAATCAAGAATTACTTGATGGTTTTATTAAAGTATTTTAATCTACTTTAGAACCACAGATGAATATGATTCTTCATTGATATTTATATCTTATTATTAAAATATACTATATTTATTTAATTTTTTTAATTGATTTTACTGTAGATGTCCAATCATGAAACTATTCGATATGCTACTCAGGTTGGTTAGTGACTATGATTACCAATAGGGGAAATTAATTTATATATCATATTTTTATTTTGTTTATGTTTAGACAAATTGATATAAGTAATTAATTTTACAAAAAATGTGATGGGTAGGGTCCTCTTTATCCCCTCCATGCATTGATAGGTCTCATGAGACAAAAGAAAATTGGCTTTTGGCCGATGTCTAACCCTAGTATTTTCAGACAACTTAGCTGAGGCCCTGATGATATATTTCAGATGTCCAAAATTATGCATTCCATCATAATTATATTAGTAATTTATAGAAAATTTGATATATGACTATTATAATATCCATTATTATGCTTTATTTTAGTATGATTAGTCGTATAGATTTATTTTATTATCTTTCATTGGTTCCATATTATGATAATGTTTATTTTTAATGGATTTTTTTAATTATTCATCATTCCTAATGTTTATGTTTATTATAACATATATTGTTTTATATTCCCTTATAGATCATTGGATATCACTCATTTATTATGTTTTATTTTTTACTAGGATGGGAATATGAATATCATGATTGAAATTCAATGATAATCTAAGAGTTCTGGATTTTTTCAATAAAATTACTATATTTTATTAAATTTAAACTTTTGATATAAATATTATATTTTTTCTGGTTTTCCAAGACTACTAAACAATTTGGCCCTTCTTGATATTAAATCCTTATCTATTATAGCAATGTATAAATATTAGGCACCAGATCTGGAAAACTGGGTTCAGTGTATTTATAATGAATGTTTAAAGGTTAATGAAATCATATTTGGGTTGATGTATAGAGCATAAAGGAAATTATGTGGTAAAAAGAATTCCAGGTGTATTATTAATCACCATAGTTTCAATGGAAAGTGTTTTTCATGTTCAATTAAATGTAATTTCCACTAGATTTTTGATAGGGAAAAAATAATCTCCATTGGTATTGATAGATGTAAATTTTTTCATTGTTTCTCTCTGCATCCATATGTTAGTACTTATAGGGATATCAGTGGAATTTAAGGATAATTTCATGACTCTTACCTCTATATCAAAGCATAAAGGTTCAGAGAAAAGAGATAATTTTATTGTAGTTGTGCTAGGTTGTACGAGATGTAGATTGGATATGATAAGATTTAACATAGTACATAATGATTTATAGATGGGATTGTTAATGGATGTAAATAATTAGGGTATGAGAGAATCAAATTAGCGAGGAAGAAGATGAATGGTATCATTATATATATATATATACACACTCTTTTCATACAATATAATTTACTTCAATTTATTACTTATTTAGTGAGGCTTAGTATGGATATGAAATATGTTTAGTGATTTTGGTGATTAGTTGGATTCATTTGTTAATCTATTGGTCTTTAGTATGCTTATTTCACATTTTCTCAAAAGGATACAAGTAGAATCCAACTTTATATACATTTTATTCTCAATCTATGTTTATATCATATATGTTTTAGGTGCACAAGTGTTGGATGGTGATTGAGATGGGTGTTACTATCCTGTAGAGTTGGTCAAGTGTTGTTTGAGTTAATGATAAATACCTTGGTCATGGTTGAAGTATTTTAATTTTTTTTAACAGTATTTTTATTCCATTACAATCATGTATCATGATTTATTTTTTATTTACATATCAAATTTGTGTGGTGGTTTCCCATATAATATATTTTTTACCATTATTTTATGGATTTTGTTATATTATATTTTTTTATGATTGAATTATTTACCTTGATCCAATAACTCACATAATATTATATAATTTAAGGATGATCCCAGCAATTTATTAAAAGTGTGATAAATCATAATATGACCACACACTTAAAAATTAGATTATAAATCATTGACCCACTTCACCTTCAAGGACATTCACAAAAGATACACTAAGAATAGAGGAGAGTGAAAAGTAATGATAGGTCATAAAATATGTTGGAAGGGACTATGATGTTGTAAGAATGGTTTAAAATATTAAATAGTGATTTTTGGATCACTCAGGCTTGAAATAAATCTGATAATGTCAAACAACAAATAAATCTATGATATATTAAACTACAGATGTAATTTTATATGCATTTATATAAAACACATTTATATCTATTTGTGTCAATTCTGTATAAATATATTCTATTTTAATTTCACGCACATATCACATTTTAAAATTTAATTTTATCAAGTCAAATAATTGAATCAATCATCATCATAACATATTTTAAATTCAATATTTTAAAAAACAATTTTTTATATCATGAAATCATGAAACTTATTTAAATTGGGAAAGACTCCAAATTTTTATATAAACATAATTATCTTTATGAATTTCTACCACCACATATCTATACCCTCTAAAATCTCACGGTATACCTTTATGTGAGACTAGATCAACAATTATGTAATGAATGAGAAATAAGTCTTAAATTTACAAAGAAACCATATTAACCTTCTATATCCATTATAAAAAAATATTCTTTATTGAGTAGGTTTTAGATAACATTATATTGGGAATAAACCATCTTTATTCAATGAGTGTTCTAAAATTATACAGATAATAAATTATGAGGCTTACTTTTAATAATCTCAAAAATTAAATTATTGTATTGCTTTAAAATATACCTTAATGTATCCACGAAAAAACCAATATTACCATTATTCATCTTTTAAAATTTAATTTGGACCATTAAATAGAAAATTAATAAAGTTATTCATAAAATTAAATGCATTTACCATCATGTGATAGGGTTTATTTATACATGATAATTAATTTTTTCTTAAAATAAATAATATAAATAAGAAAATAAACTCCAGGAACAATGCTTGCACCATTAATTCTTTATAAATCACAAAGGGTGGTATTTGAAAATCCATAACTTAATAAACATCATTAGTTTTTCTGTGTTTGATAATATATCTTGTTCAGTACCACATAAGATCATCAATTCTAACACCAAATTTACAAAAAACCTATAAATGCTAAATTGATGTCTTATAATGAGCTATGAGATTAAATATTAAGGGGGTTCTATTATTGTTAAATTGGGTTGATAATTTCTTAATAAGAAATTCAAAATTAAATGTGTATGTTTGCATGAAAATATACTAATGTTTGTTATATGATTTAGAGGTATTAAAATGCCTGGTAAAGAGGAAAACGACAACAATGAAACAAATTATCTGTAGGGTATTTTCTATATATCATTTATTGATGTTAAAATACTTTCAATTTAATATTGAAGTAATTATTGAATAAAATAATGTAATTTATTGTTTATACACTAGAGTTCATAAATTATTCTTGTTAATAGATTTTTATTGCATTGTTAATTCATCAATCAATCTTATTTTATTTTGAAGGAATATGTTAGATTGTCTGGGATATAATTATCTTACTATGTTATTTATATATTTCATTGTTTGAAGAAATAATTTAGATATTGTTCTTATTAATAAAAAATGATGATTCACCATGAGTGATGAAGATTATTATAATCAATAAATTAACGAACTTAAAATATGAATATGTGGGAGAAAATTTCATTATTTTAGATGTGTAACATGAGTTAAGGATATGAAATCTATATTTGTATTGAGGATAATTATAATGGGTCATGTGATATATGGCTTTCCTTGTCTTGTTAAGGATATACCCATTAATATTGATTAGTGAACCTTGGCAGTCATTATGACACTATTGTTTGATTTTGATGAATTGTTTAATTTATTAATTATTTAATAAAACTCATCAAAATATGATATAGAAGTTAAAAAATGATTTATTTCAATCATTATAAGTAGTGAAGAAGATTTTTATATTAAAAGAATACAAAAATTGATTCAATAATTCTCCCATATGTGTTAGTACATGAGGATTATAATACCATTTGACATAACATATTCCCAAAAATGTATCATGTATATTTTTTAGGTTTGCATCCAAGATAACATGGCCATTAAAATTTAGATGTGATCTCTGTTATCACTTTAATGTGGTGTTGGTTCAGAATTATTATGAATATAATAGATCATTAAAATTAAGTGAATAATAATTACTTACTAATATTTTATATAAATAAATATCACATAAATAAGAAAGGAAAAAATCATATATATTAATTATTAATTATATAAGATTTCCTAAAATTTATAACTAAAATGTTTGTTCCACATATGGTAGGGGAAACTATAATGAATGATAATATAACGAATATTGAGAATTATTGATGTTCTATGAATGTAATTTTTTTATCATATTTAGATAAAGAATTTATTAAATAAAATTTTATTAACATGGATAACTAAATATGAGGAAACATAGAGGGTCTCCAAAAAAATAATATTAATGTGAAAGAAGAAAAATAATAGATTGGGAATTAAAAGTATGAAGACACTTGAATGATTGATGATGAATTTATTAATGTCTTTTTCAAAAGTTTCAATAATGTTATGATCACCATTGAAGGTTTTAGGGAAACTATTTTTTTTCATAGTCGTAAAGATGAATCTCTATATTTTACTTGATAGATTTTAGGATATGTTGTAGGAACATGAATAATAAGATCATGCCACATTTAAATTCGATTATTTTTGTATAATTCTAATTTATTTTAAAATGGGGAAAGGGAGTAATCCTATGAATATAGGAAAGAATTAAATGGAAAAATATTTCAAATCCTTAATGTATGAGAATATGTAAAAATAAATCAATAATAAAGAATAATTATTAGTTTAAAATGTAGATGCCATGGGAAGACATTAAAATTTTATTTAATTTATTTCACAGAGTTACCAAAAAGGTAAATGAAACATATAAGGAAATTTTTTATTGTAGTAAAATAAATATTGGGATGTAGGGTATTTTATTCTATATTTTTGAAGTATAATAAATGTATTATTTATTATGTACACACATTTTCAAAATGTTATTTATTGAATAAAACTTAAATTTTTAGTAAGAATAATTTTCCATACAAGAGAAATCAGATGAATTTATCAAAATTTAAAAAGATAAATTTCATATAAAAAGAATAGGATGAATAAGGGGTGATAAAAAAATTAATGTTTAATTGTTATGATAAGGGGATGAAATGTTTTTGATCACTGAATTAAATGATAATGTATTGAATAGTGATAAAGATAATGGTTATGAAAAAATGGATTAAAAATAAATGTATTTTTGTCTAAATTAAAATTAAATTACGTTTCTTTTAAAGATATCAAAATAGGATAGATACAATATTAACTTGAATAATGGATCTCAAACATCAAAAAATTGTCTTTACTATGATGAAAATGTTTCAATGTTATTATGATAAGAAATATTTGATGATGTTTCTCACTAATTAGTATAAGTAAAATATGGTTATGGAAGAAACGATAATATTCAAGGAAAAATAACTATAAAATATTGAAAATTTAATTTAATAAAAAAATTAGCATTACTATATTCAATTTTAATTGTGAGGATTCAATTCTAGATGTTCAAGAATGATTGAATGAAAATGTAATGATTACCGAATATTCTAATATGTTTTATTACTGCATAAATAAATAAGGACCTCATTAAATTGGTCAAAAGATTACATATTTATAGAGTTAAATTATAATAATATTTTTAGTCAAATGAATAAATTATTGTAGAAAAATAAATAATTTTAAGAACCTAATAATTTCAAATTATTGCTTAAAGAAATTTTTAGGTAATATATTATTTTATAATTAAAACAAACTAATATGTGTTTTAATATAAATATTATTCCATTTCATGGGAGGAATGGTTATGTTTGTGAGTATGTCACAACCTAGACCCATTGGAGATCACTCCCAACTTCCGCATCAGCACACACCCCAATCCTAGACCAAGAGCATCATAAAACACATCAAACATTAGCCCTTCCTCTGGAAACCACAGCACTGGGGAACTGAACAGCTTTCGTTTTAGAAAACTGAATGCTTCCTGTCACTACACACTCCATATGATATCCTCATCTATTCTTGTTATGGTTTTAAAAGGTGATGAAACTTGAGATTACTCAGGTCTGGCCATTTGGTAGTAACCTAACAGACACAGGAAACTAAAAAACTCTTCAACATTCTTCGGTATTTCCCAAGACAAAACATCATCGACCTTCAATGTGTCCACAGATATATATACATTATTATTTATAAAATTAATTTATAACCCCTTTTAAAATTTAATTAACAATTTAATTAATTTAGAAATAAATTACTATTTGATATGAATATCGTTATACAATTATTTAAAAGTAATTTTCTTTTTATATGAAGATTCTATGTTTTTAAATATTAGTTTAATAAAAATAATACTTTTAAATAACATATTATTTTCAATTTATATTATTTATATATTGTAGTAAAATTTGTAGTAATAAAATTTTTATTCATATGTACTAAAAAGTTAAATTGGATTGAAAATTAATATAAATAATAACATATGTAAATTAATATTATTGGTACGAGTGTGTAATGATAAAATAAATAATATATAAGTAACTAATCCAATTAAATTACAAATATTTTTTATACTATTAAAATGAATAAAAAATAGTTATATACATAAATAATTAGGTAGGAACTATTAATATTGATTGTATTTGAATTTACATAATTAAAAATTGGATTGCTAATAGGACAAAAAATAGCCCCCTTAATTACACATGTGGGACCCTATGGGTCTACCATGTTGGCCTTGGATAGCCACTCAGTAATAGGGGTGGTGAGAGTGCCTACCAAAAATATTGGTGGATACATTCTCCATACAAGGCGCCTTGTGGACTGTGTGGCATAGCCCTTGTGGGCATGGTGTGTGGGTGCAAGTGGGTACCAACCCCCTTTTCCCAAGACTCAAAAAAAGATGTATTTTTTAACTTATATTACAGTTCATAAATGATTGAAACATAAATTTTGAACAAGTTCATGTGGGTTATTATATATCATCTTCCAAAATTCTACATAAATGGTCAATATTTGATCAGGACAATTAATGTCATTTAATCATACCAAGACTTCATATTTATCCCCAATGGGATTGACCTTCATTATCATCCTCTTATAATTTTAGAGAAAGACATCACACACAGTTATATAATACATATAATTAACATCTATATCTTCAATATCTACAAACATTTTCTATTAGAAAAAAGAAATATGTTTCCCTTGGTATATGAAATCATCATAATGTACCCATCGTAGTTTTTTCCACAATTTTAAAAATACACATGTACTCCGAAATAGTTATCCTTTCATTCCTAAGGAATATTCTAATTACTAAAAAAATGTTGTATAAAGGAATATAATAATAACACTCTTTTTAAAAAATGAGTAATATTCACTTGAAAATTGAAATCTACCTAGATTTACATTCTTGTAGAGTTTTTGTAATATGGTGTAATGATATGTGTATATATATGAATAAAGTCATTTTTATCCAAGGAATATAATCTCTTCTCCTATAGTTTTTTTCTCTATAACTGGGATTTATCTACCAAAATGAAATTAAATGTATATATATTTGCTAAATAGTAATGATAATGATTTTCTATTTACCATATTTCTCCTCAATATAGAAACTAAAAAACCCAAAATCATTATTCCTGAAGAATAAGATTATATTATTTATTGGAAATATGGTGTCACCCTTCAAATTTTTAAATATTCTCTAATATCATTCTTTAAAGGAGTCACCTTTAACCTCTTGATTCACAATACCTTCCATTAGTATTTTTCCATAAATAAAAAATGTTTGAAATGGATAATATTTTTATATACAACAACTATAAATAAAAAATACACATTTCTCATTAAAAACCCCAAACTATTAACACTGAATATCCCCCTTCCTCCCTTGTTTGATATATTCATTACCAAGCTCTCTAAGTGGAGAATATCATTTTCAAACATAATGTTTGTCTGTATTTGAGGTAAGGAGATTTTATTATTTTCAAAATATCAATTTTTAAATTAAAATTATAATATATAAATATTTTTATTCATGTTTTATTTTAATATTTTAATAGAATTTTTAAACATGTATTCTATGGTTTTCAAAACGCATACTTAAAATAGAAAATTATGTTAGTTTCTAAATAATATATTTCTTTATTTTAATACCACAATAGTAAGTGATATTAATTTTTAATAATACCCCTCATTAGGGATTTATAAACAACTTCTAAAATATATTTATTACATTTTAAAGCCATAATTAAGAGAATATTTTTTTTATTTTTATAGTCTATTTTATGAGTAATTCAAGAAGTTATATTTAAATTTTTTTTTCAAATTTTTTTTAATCATTTTATAAATAAAATTTTCATTAAAATATATTGATGATAGTCATGATTATAGATATATGAATATTTTATATTTAGTATTTTAATTACATATATGTTAGGAATAGAAGTTGTATTTTTTTAGATTTTATAAATACTTATTACCTATTAATCATTAGTTTATTTTTATAAGGATTTCATATTATGTAATTTTATGTTTAAAATTAAATGTAGGATTTACCATTTAATAATTTTATTACATATAATATATATTTTAGAATGTTTCCAAGACAATAAAAATTAGACCCGAAGGATTTGAATATTTTCTTAATTAAATATTTACAATATTGTAATTAATGGTGAGCATGAGGAATAAGAAGTGAACCCAAGAACTCAAATGAATTTTTTCATAAAATATAATACTCAAATTTTCCTCATATATTTCTTAATTTTTCCATATTAACATTATATTTCATAAGAAGTATACCATTTTAAAAATTATTAATGCTTTCATTGAGAAATCCATTGTAATTTTGGGGTTGTTAGTTTTTGAATTTATATGGATTTTAAAAGTTATTTTTATTTTAATGGGTTTGAAATCTATTAACAATGATTATATTCTAAAAAATCAATAGGTATATTTTTTATTTGATATATAATATAAAATTCATTATATTTGATTTAATATAAAATGTTTTCAAATAGATTTTATTGTATTTATCAAGATATTTTTACTCTAGTTTTAGAACCCCTTAGTAGGAAAATTTATTCTCACCATAATTATTAAAATGTGCATCACTAGGTTTTTTATGAAGATAGAGTAGTGTTTGGAATCATTTAAAAATCTACCTCATGAGAATTTAGATATTTCATCTTTGGTAATTTTTATGACATTGATATTTATATGTTTTTTCCTAATCCTAATAAACATAAGTTGAAAAGATCTATGGGTTCATAAATGAATTCATATTTCATAGTAGATTTTTATAAATATAATATAAAACTTTTATTGTTTCCAGATCATGGAGTGTGGATTTTGGGTTTTCATATTTAGTATCATAGGAATGATTTTGAAAAAATTATAGAATAATACATTCTGTGAAAAATAGTTCAATTTCTAATGATTTATCCTTTCATTAAAAATCATATTTTGTAACCTTTTTAGATTTAAGAAATAAGTTAAAAATGTAAGGATGATTATAAACAACACTGTTATCTCTTCGTTACGGAATGATAGATATTATTATTCAAAATTTTAGATCTATTAGTTCTAAATATTTGTTAACATACAACTCTCCTGCATGCAGAAGTATGAAATATCTTTCATCTTCTCTATTTCATGATATTACCATGCATCATTGATCATTTTAAATCAAGTTCCATATTCCCAATTTTCTCATGTTTAACAACAAGGGAAATATTATCAAGTAATTTCCACTTATTTTACCATGTTACAAGAATTTGGGGCATTCTATAATTCTAATATAGCTACAAAAAGGGGACCCTCATGAAACCAATATATTTTTGGTATCAATGTATAATATTTTGGATCAAACTTTTATTATTTGGAAAGGATCCCTAATTGAAGGATTAAAAATTAACATGGTACATGTGTTTTATAAAGATTCAAATTTTATCATATGTTTTTAAATTATATATCATTAAAAAGGAATTTCAAAACAAATCCTTTACCATCTCCGATACAACTGAAATTTAACGAGATGCTTTTGGACAAACTATAAATTGGTTTCAAAGAAGCTATAATTTTTTTTGTGATGTGTGGACAAAAAATATATAAGAAAAAATTAACAAATAGTAATGTTAGATTACATAACATAGGTATAAAATATTTTTCATTTTTCATTGAATAGTTTTATTTAAAAAATGTGTATATGAAGTTGGTATGTCAAATATTAGAATATATAGGACCTTTTGATTTAAGAATTAAAAGTAAAAATGAATTGATAGGGTACAATCCCTTTATGGGGGTTGTAACATCCCAACAATTTTATCTTGTATTTAATTTTAATAAATTTTTTAAATGGATTTTTTTATAATTAATGTTATAAAATATGTGTTTTAATATAAATAATATTTTATGAAATTATTTTTCGATCAAAATATTTATTTTCAAGAAATTAAATTAATATATCAAAAATAAAACATGGATAAATTATTAAAATACTATTTTTTCCAAAAAACATTATTTTAACTGGGGAATATTTTGATACAATAAGTTTTTTAGTAAATATTACAATTAAATAAGATATAATATATTTTAATTTATTATTCCAAAATATATGATGATTTTTTACTAATCATTTATTTTTATTTATAAATTCAATTTCATAACCCCTTTTAAAATTTATTTTATAAATTGTATCATATTAATAATAAAAGAGAATAAAAATGAAAATGATTGTTTTTTAATTTAAAAGTACTTTTATTCTGATATGTAAATTCATAACATTAACAATATTATGGAAATAATACTAATAGTTTTTAATAAACTTTTATTTTTTATTTAAAATATATATGAACCATAGTTTAATTTTTAGTAATAATATTTGGCAATAATGTGCAGTAAAGTATTAAATTGATTTTAAAATTGTAATAAACAATGATACATGGAAATCAATAATGCGGGCATTAATATTTTATATTAAATTTAATAATATATTAGTAACAATGATAAATAAAATGTGAATACATCATTTTAACATTAAAATGAATAAAAATTTATTTATATATATTAAATAATTAGGAAGAAACTGTTAATATTGTCTATATTTTAATTTACTTTTATATAAATTTTTCTAGCCAATAAACCAAACATGGCATCCCTCAACCAGAAATATAGTAAAATATCGGCCTTCAATCAGATCCATATAAAGCCTCTTATAAATATAGAAGGTGAAATCACCTACCAACAGATACTGATGGGTATATAATACACACATGTTTTTCAAAGGACTGTGTGCCATAACCCATGTCAGTACTGAATGTGGGTGTATGTGGGTGCCCAGTCCCCACTACATTTGATGAAACTAGAAATGGATACATTTAATCTATTTACATGTTCTCAATTAAGTGAAAAATAACTGTTTGAAATGTTCATGTAGATTATTATAGCTCTACTTAAATATATATATACAATATTATCACCCCTCCATCAAGAATTTTTGATACATCCCATATTCCCACACCTTCATCTTCAACCACATGTTGTAATCTTTCAATTTCATCAACTTCTCCTTACTATGAATGTTTTTCACTATAATGACCAACAATCGGTTAACCTCAAAATCCCCTAATTACACTGCATTTTCACTATGTGACAAATCCATAGCCCTCAATCTATGAGATAAATATGATGCAATATCTATAGGTTTTTAGCTCACAATGAACAAAAAACACTGGTAATCAACAATGGGGATTCGTTCCTTCTTGAGAAAACCATGAATGCTTGAATATAATAGTTGTAAAATTGTCTAGAATGATAAAAAATAATTTTAAGCCTGGATAAAGTACCCTTTCAAACAGATATCACCACAAACATACATGTCCACCACGTTTTACAAAAAATTAAAATAAAAGACATGTATATATATAAAAATAAAGGAATCATTTGTCACCATGTAATATCATTATTTCATTACCACACCATTTTCATTATTTTTTGATCGGGTTAAATCCACTATGGTGACAATATATGTAAATGATTTTGCATCAAAATCAAAATAATGGTTTTTCTAATCCCATATTTCTCCATAAGCCAGAAAACCAAACAACAATAAGATGCAATCCTCAAGACAAATATTTTTAACTCTGTGAAAATAATCTTACACCCTCTGGATTTATAAATATACCTAACTAAATTTTTTTATATTAGTCCCATTTAACCACTCGACTAACAAAACATTCTTCTTGTATTATCCATTTATATATATTACATGGAATATATAATTTTTTTCTATCTGAACTACTATATATATAGACACCCTCTTCACTCATTCAAAAACAAAAATCTTACCACTGTAGGCCCATCTTCATCTATTTTTCAATACCATCATTACAATTCTATGAAAGTATATAATACCATTTTCCATTGTTGAGTTCTTTTTGATTTTACATATGGGGGATTTTTTATTATCAAACTCCCAATTTTAAAAATTATAATTTTTATGTAGAAATGTTTTTATTCAAGGTTTAGTTCATCTTAGTGATGGAAATATTAAATACATAATACATGTATTTCATAACCATTACTTCAAAAGTTAACTCATTATTATTTCAAATATTTATTTTTCATTCTTTTAAATCCTTTATTATAAGTTATATTTATTCATTAAGTAGCCCTTATTCATGGATTCCAAAACCCTAAGCAAGTAAAATAACTTTATAACATTCCAAAACCCATATTAAGGGATACTATTTATTCAATTGTAATATATAAACTTTTAAAATATGTTTCAATAAATATAATTTTAATGTTTTTTTGAAATATTAAACTTATAATTATATGAATAAAATGTTATATTAGATATATGGTTCATATTACTTATTATATATATCGATATAATGTATATTTAATTTTTTTATTTCATATCTTCAACAAAAATAAATTGAAATTAATATTGTTTTTTCAAATTTATAAATATATTTATCATAAGAATGATCAGTTTATGTATAAAACTATTTAATCCATTTTAAAGTAGATTATATTAAATATTATATATAATTATTTTCTTTAATAATAATATTTTTTTTCTTATAAAAGAGGGTTTTCAGGGTTTTTAATGGAATAATAATGATAATGGAATGCTCTAAAAATGTTTTACTTAATAATTTATCACTTTTGTATCAAAGGTGATGTTGAGTTATGGTGAGTGATCCTATATCCTCAAGGTAAAAGTTTACAAATAATAGATACATATAGTGGCCTCGTCTACTTATTAATGTTTCCATGTATGATTATAGTAAATAAAAAACTATAATTATCAAACTAATGTTTTAATGTTTTCAAGGATTAATCAAAATTTATTTTATATATATTATTTTCAAAAATGATATGGGTTTTCAATCTGATTTATATTTTAGTGGTTTTTGAATGCTATTTCTTAGGGTTATATTTTAAAATAAAGGAGTAATATTTTTGAAAAGTATTTGTTATATCAAATTTAATATATTTTATATCAAATAAAATGTTCTCAAAGTGTTATTATAGTATTTGTTATATCAAATTTAATATATTTTATATCAAATAAAATGTTCTCAATGTGTTATTATAGTATTTATTATATAATTTTCACTCTAGTTTTAAATCCAAAAAATGTGAAATTTTATTATCTTACTAAATTTTAAAATTATTTCATATGATTTTTTAGATAGGATAATGTTGTTTGGTTTCATTTAATAAGCTAACATAATAGAATTTTGATAGTTAATTTTTGTAAAATTTATATAACTCTAATATGCTCTATTGTTTTTATTAGTCCACCAAAATAAAAAAATAAGTTATATTTTTTATAAAGGACTCTATATATATCAATTTATGTTTAATTTAAAAATATTGTATATTGTTTTGTTAATAGATCCAGGAGTTCATGTCACAGGATATCAGAAAAATATATAAAAATAGAGATTTTGGAAATTAAAACCATAATTAAAATATAATAATAAATGATGTTACATCCCAGCCTTCCTGACTGTGAAACCAATAGCCAGAACAGCTACCACATGTCCAAGAGAATTCCTCCCCACATTCTAGAGGTTGTCGACTAACAACTATGGTCCATGGTGATACAGTTGGGATCTTATAGCCTCGTTATCTGGGTAGCACAACAATATAATAATAATTTCTCAACAGACCATAGTGGGTGAAGAATAAATAAATTCCTAGAAATGGAACGTGAATATAATAATTGATTGACTACCCAAGACTAAATATGCATCTATTCATGCATGATGAGATAATGATATAGAATCCCATGTTGGATATAGTAGAACATAAAATACTGAATTGTATAATAGAAATGAAAAAAGTACAAAATCTCCTCATGATGACACCATGAGGATCCAGAGCATTGGATAGTCAAATGATACTATTATCCCATTTCTGAAGCACAACACGTAAAATAATCTAAGGGAATTCTTATAAGAGGTGTAATTGGGTACCAAAGGAGACCCATGTACGGTGAGATATATTTGTTGTTGGACACCAAATTTGGTGAATAATAATAAACTAGTCTATGATTAAAAATATTATAGTGTGTGTGATAAATAAATTAAATATAAATAAATAGACAAATTTAACAAGTCGGGTTTAGGATCCACAAGGAAAACTGGCCGACTATAACTATTTCAGTCTAAGATAGAATAGTCTAATCTGTAAAAATGTATATATATAAACATGAAAACATATATAAATATGTATACATATAATATTTACTCATGTATATTCACTATATATATGATGAAATTTATAGGGATATGCATGGATACTTGGTGCTACCTGGACATGGGATGTAACTCATGAGTCCATGACTAGTCTAACGAGCTATTGGCTCTAGTATGGGTATAATACCTAAATCACATATTTATTTGGGACACCATTCCTATTACTCAAGGTGGAGGGGTGATACATAATGCTGAACACCCAAATCATGTTAACCAAGAACATCTATTCTGTCTCCCAAATAAAAGTAAAATGGCCTAATATGTCATGCACAACACTAAATGTAAGTGAGAGTGAAACACCATGCTTAAGATGTCCCTCGAACATTTTTCAAAATCAAATAACAATGTCATACTAATAATAATGGAATAGATACATTACCTCCATATCATTTATAATTATTTAAGCTAACATAAACATGGGTGTCATAATACAAATATTTCCTATCATATTTAGGAAACATGTAAGAACATGGACCCTCCTTTCAGGTTTTTTTTCCTTTTCTGGTTGTTGATGACAAAAATAGGTTTTTCTAGAGGTTTTGCAGGGGCACACGCATGGCGCACAGTCTAAGAAAACCATGCAGCCATCTTAGGAAATCATGCACCTTGATAATGGGCTCCACACGGGCTGCGAATGATTTATCAGACCATGCGGGAAGTCCCTACGAATTCCCTAGGTGAGACAATGGAAACTACACGGTTGGCACACGGTTTTTCAAACCATGCTGGGTAACCATGAGACCACTTAACGAATGGTTTTTAAGGTCCTGGGCCAATCGGGATTTCACATTCCTCCCACATTCTTCCTCCCACTCGTTGCTCATGTGGGAGTTGTAATTTTCACGGGTATGGGGAGCTCCTAGCCTTGTTTTGGATGCAAATCGAAGGGGGTTTTTAGCAGATCAAAAGAGGTTCTCCTCAGGTAAGTCCCTCCTTTGGTTCATTGAGGTTTTGGTTAGGGTTATCCCTCTTCCAACATTAGTTTCATAGATTTACAAGGGTTTCATGTAGATATAGGGTTGAGTTGCCATTGTTTGTTAAAGGATGACCTTGTTGATGTTAGGAAAGGGTTTTTGAGGTGGTTTTGAGGATGTATTCACCCGGTTTATATTGAATTTGGGAAAAGATGTTGATTTCTCCTAAATCTAAGAGGTAGGTGGTTTTTTCCTTTCTATTGAAAGTCTATGGATTTTATGTGTAAATTTACCCAATACCCATGAGTGGGGTATTGCACGTTTACTGTTATAGCCCTATTATTTTTCGTCTATGCTAGTATGCCTGATTAGATGATTATTGATTTTGAATCAGGTGATTTTTTGTCTATTGGATGTATTTCGATGAATGTTTTTGCCTATTTTGACCTATGGGTTTTATTTCATGTTTGGTTATTGTTTATGTTCCCATGCCTAGTACTGTATGATTGAGTGATCTGGCTTATCTAACATGATGTTGTGTTGTATAATGATAGCTAAGTAGTTCATGAGGTTTACCTTGGCTATTACGTGCTGCTACACTTGCTTGACTTACACTGGGCCGTGAGAACCTGGTGTATAAACCATAGGGAGAATTGACATTGAGGGATTTCCCAAAGTGCCTTTAGAATGATATGAAACTATATGGGGAATTGATGGTGAGTGCTTCCCTAGAGATTCTATGCTTAAGCTAAACCAGAGGGGTTATATTGACTGTGCTTCCTATAAGGTTGCATGTAATTGATTGGTAGGACTAGAGGGGATATGATGTGAGTACTTCTCATATGGTTACCTATTTGTTAGATGCATACTTGTATCTGTTAGGTAGGACCATAGGGGATAGGCAGGGAGTACTTCCCACTGGGTTACCTGTTGTGATTATCTACTTTGTTTAGTTGTTTCTTGATGTCTGAAACTGTGGATTGTTACTGTTGAGTAATTCCTTGTTTACTGCTTTCTGCACTTTTAACTGCAATATATTAACTGACTGTTAGGCATGGAGATTGTGGTGGTTGGCTATTGGGATTCGTCTCACATTCTTTTTGGGCCATGGTTTTGGGCCCAAACAGATTATATTATTACAGCTATTGATATTGGCATGCACCCTTCTACTTCAGTTGCTTTATTTGTTGTAGAGCTGGAGAGCATGGGACCATGCATAGTCTTGAAATGTTGAGTAGTTATTTTTCTATTTCTTTTGTAATTTGGTTTAGTAATGGTTTTATTCATCAATGTGACTTATTTGGATGCATTCCTAGACATATATGCAACATTAATCATTCATATATATATATATATATATATTTTCTCTAGTTGTTTCTTTATCAGTCTTCCACTTTTACTGTTGTTTGGTGTTATTACTACTTCCGCTATTGTATTTATTTTATTACATCCACTATGAATGCTACCAATGAGGGTATAGTTCCGCCACTATCACACCTGAGACCCTTGCCGCTAGTCAGCAGCCTCTGGCATTCGGGGGAATGTGCTTGAGGTCATGTGAAAAACCAGTTACAGGGAGCCTCTAGGCGGCTTTCAGAACCATGACATTACAAAGTGGTATCAAAGGATTTATTTTCACTTGATTTTCTATTTCGAGCCTTTGTCCTGATATAGGATGGAATCGGTACTTGGTAATAAAATGTTCCTGGGAGTAGCTAACCCGTGTAAAGGGAAAAGCCAATCAACCTCATTTATTACAATTTTTCTGGTTTTGCAAGTCTACGATTGATCTGATTTTCACCAGTTGGTGACTCACATGTTTTGTGTTATTAATGTTGACGTTATTGAGGTTCTATTTTTGTCTCAACCAGATTGGATGAGGGTATGTCATCTCATGCATCATATAGGTACTTTTTATAAATCACATGTCATGCATTTTTTCCATGCCATTTAGGATGAACTAGTGATTGTATTTTTTTTGATAGATGTTGTGTAAAATATTCATGTGGTTGTGATATTTTACTAGATAAAATACCTATGGTTTGATTGGGTATTGTTTTGTGTAATTTTTTTCTTGATTGAATGCCAAATTTTGGTTCCTGAGGTGTTATGGGCCCTCATGGACCAGAACATATTGGATCATCACCTTGTATTTTCTTTTTTATAACTTGTGTAAGATTCCAAGAACTGATTCATTGGAAGTATGGGCCCTCACAGATTTAAATTTAGCACATTCAATGTTCGTTTCAGCGTTCTATGGGAACTGAAGTAGTTTCTAAGGCTTATAGTCTGAAAAAACCGAGAACGCACGCTGTGTAGTTTTGACTACATGACATGTTTCTTCTGTTTGGGAAGAAACAATATTTCTTAATTACACATCATGCAATCCTATGTTTCAGTCCCTATTAATATTGATCTGATGTGTGAATTTGACTATGCAGAGTCACGCCACTGAGACGTCCTCCGGTTGAACGCCAACCACAAGGAGGTGATCAGACACTGGGAATGGCTGATCGGGGACTTCCTGCAGATCCTCCATCTCTACCAGTCATGGCACTAGTAGTTATACCTAACTCATTTTCTGATGCACAGTTCAAGGAAGGCTTTATGAGGATTATGCAGACCGTTTGGGGAGCACCACCTCCTACCCCACCAATGGCAGATTTGATGCGAGTCTTTCGACAGTAGCATCCTCCCTCTTTCTCAGTAGATGGGGGACCCCAGGCTGGAGAGTCATGGCTGGAGGCCAGTCTGATGATTTGTGAGCATCTAGTGATACCTCTCTAGAAGAGGGTGAAGGAGACCACCTACATGTTCCAAGACTCCACCAAGAGGTAGTGGAATGTGATCTCATAGGTGGGCCACTAGCAGAATATGGCTTGAGAAGAGTTTCAACATATCTTCTTTTACTAAATCTATCTGAAGACCTTGATGGCCAATTGAGCCTGAGAGTTCATGAGCCTGGAGTAGGGTACTCTTACTATTATAAAGCATTCCTCTCACTTCACAGAGCTGCAGCATTTCACACCTATACCAGGAGGTGATGAGTTGTTCCTTGAATGGAAGTTTGAGGATGGTTTAAGGCACAACATTAGATCACAGGTGAACATATTCTGGTTGACTTCAATATATACTATCGTCAAACAGACGCTGATCACAGAGCGCAACCTAAGGGATTTTTGAGCTATGAGCCAGGGTAGTTTGACATCCAGAGTTACTGCTCCGCCAACTGATAGCAGAAAGCACCGCAGGGAGACTACATGAGTAGATTAGTGCAGACATGATTCATATTCTGGTAGCCTGGTGGTGTGATACTAGTGCGGTATAAGAGGGCATATGAGGCCGCAGTGCCAGAGAGACCCGGTGGAGTGCTGATCTTGTGGGAAGTTGGGACACCTTCAGGGTTTCTGTTAGATCATTTAACCAGCAACTGCTGACAGGGATTCATCTATCACTCATTGTACAAGAGCATCTCTACTAGTTTCTCACCAGTCTAGGAACTGGTGTTCTCCTGTCCATTCAGGATGAGGTGGAGGTTGTGGCCATGGTGGTCAGTCACCAGGATACCAATGAATGCAGGGTGGATCAGATCAGAGTAGTCAGGCTGGGTCACAGGGCCGCGGAGCTGGCCAGACTTTTGTAGTGGAGAAGTCCCATCAAGAGTAGGATCCCGACCCCTCCCCAGTTTGAGGTATGGTCCTATTTTCCTTAGTTTTATCGTCAACTCTTTATGATATTGGTGTTATGCATATCTTTATATACATCGTTGTTTTGGAGAGCCTTGGGCTCTGTATCTTTTTTTCCACCGAGGTTTTGGAACTAGACACTCCGTTGGGTACAAGAACATCTGGTGCACGTCTGTGCAAGGAGTTCTCTCTCTAGGTTGGTGGGTGTCACTTACTTAGGGATAATTTGGTTCTAATGATGACAGGATATGATGTCATTCTCATAATGGATTAGCATGTTTCCTTCCTGGCAGTCATCGACATTTATCACCACATGGTGAGTTTTATATCACCATAGGGTGGATATTTTCTTAATAAGGGAGAGTGGGATGTCCAGGTGAGTATAGTAGGTCCAAAGCATCATGGGACAGTATTAGTTACATCCCATATTGCTCGACTTTATCATGATGACTAGTGGACTTCACAGTTAGACTTTCCTCTACTGGTAGATTGTTTCAGATATTTCTTTCTAGAGGACTTATCTGGTTTTCCAATAGAGTGTGATGTGGAATTATCGATTGAGTTTGTACCAGGTCTAGAACCAGTGTCCATTCCTCCATAATGGATGGCTACAACAATGTTTCAGGAGCTCAAGAAGTAACAAGAGGAGTTATAGGTAAAGGGTTTCATCCGAACTAGTATATATCTTTGGGTTTCAACTATCCTGTTTGCGAAGAAGGTAGATGAAACCCTCAAGCATTGTTTGAACTATCGGAAGATGAACTAATTAACGGTCAAGAAACGATATCCCTTACCTAGGATTGATGATCTCTTTGACTGGCTTTGAGGAGCACAGGTGTTCTCGAAGATTGAATTAACATCCGATTACCATCAATTGGATGTTAGAACATCTGATATATCTCTTACAGCATTCCAATGTAGGTATAGTCTATATGAGTACATGGTTATACCTTTCGGTCTCACGAACATGCCTATAGTTTTCATGGAAGTTATGAACCGAGTGTTCCATCCATACTTGGACTCTTTTGTGGTGGTCTTCGTGGATGATATCTTGGTGTACGCTCAGACTCGACACCACCATGCTTCACATATTGAGATTGTTTTGAGTACACTGAGAGCATTAGTTATATGCTAATCCCTAAAAAGGACACTTATGGATGAATTAGATTCACTTTCTGGGTCATGTTATCTCATAGGTAGGAGTGTTAGTAGACCCAGAGAAAGTGAAGGTAGTAGTTTCTTAAGAGAAGCTGAAGAACATCATTGAGGTGCGGATTTTTCTAGGGATGGGTGGATACTACATGCATTTCATACAAGACTTAACACGCTTAGAAGCACTAATGAAATGTCCTACTAAGAAGGGTGTGATGTTCTTAGTGTCATATTCTTGTGATTTATCCTTTCAAGAGCTGAAAGGGAGGTTGAATTCATCACCGATACTTGAATTTCTAGATCCGGGAAAGAGATATATTGTTTACTGCAATGCATCAAGTATCGGGCTAGGAACTGTGCTTATACAGGGAGATGGAGTCGTTGCGTGCGAGTCTCAGTAGTTGAGGAAACATGAGATGAATAACCCGACGCATGATCTAGAGTTGGAAGCTGTTGTTCCGGCACTCTTATATTGGATACATTATCTATTTGGAGAGAACATTGTGGTTTTCACTGACCAAAAGTGTCTCAAGTTCATCTTCACTCAGCGTGATCTAAATTTGAGACAACAAAGATGGGTTGAGTACATACAGTACATTGACATTTTTCTTGCCTATACGCATGGGAAGGGAAATGTGGTGGCTGATACGTTGAGCAGGAGGACTCATATACAAGTAGTTATGGAGGCTAGAAGTGAATGGCGGCTTACAGATAGGTTCTCTGAGATGAATTTTAAGGTGCACGACAGACAGGGGCAGACTATTCTCTCTTCTGTAGTTTTTCCCTCTACTCTTCTAAATCGATTTAAAATGAGGAGACTATCAGAATCTAAAGGCCTAGTCCTAAGGGAATGCATGTCAGGAGAGGACCCTATTCTTGGATGGACCATAGGAGAGGATGATATCTTGACCTTCCAGGGATGCGTATGGGTGACAAAAGATATATGAGAGGAGATGATGCAGGATTTTCATTCCTTAGTTTTTCCAGTTTATCCTAGCATCACAAAGATGTATCCTGATCTACACTATTAGTATTGGTGGCCAGGTATGAAGAGAGACATTGCTAGTTTTTCCATGAGGTGTTCCACTTTTCAGCAGGTGAATATGGATAATAAGCGACCAGAATGGATTTTTCAGCAATTAACCATTCTCAATTGGATGTGGAATGATGTCGCGATGGATATTGTGATCGATTTTCCGAGGTCACCCCAAGGGAATGATTCAGTTTGGGTCGTCATTGACAGGATTATGAAGGTTTCTCACTTCTTCCCGATCAAGGAGAACATCAGTGTCAATGAGCTGGGATGATTTTACATCCATTAGATTTTACATATTCATGGAGTTCCACACTCCGTTTTTTCAGACAGGGATGCATGTTTTACTTCTCAAGTATGGCAGGGGATTTAGAAGGTTTTGGGTACACAGGTACTTTTGAGTACAACTTAACACCCCTATACAAATGGCCAGTCCGAGGGTAAGATTCATGTTCTCGAGGACATGCTCTGAGCATGCATTATGGATTTTGGAGGTTCTTGGGAGAAGCATATACCTCTCGGGTAATTTTCCTAGAATAATAGTTTTCATGAAAATATACAGATGACACATTATGAGGCTTTGTATGGTAGGCCATGTCGATCACCAATATGTTGGCTGGAGATAGGAGGGGCATCTTTTTTGGGACCTCATATTGTCCAGGAAACCACAAAACAGATACAGTTAATTCAGAAGAGGATGACTACTGCATAGTCTCAACAGAATTCTTACGGAGATCATTGGAGACGATCTCTAGAGTTTGAGTTCGAGGATCAGGTTTTTCTACCTGTCACACCAAGGTTGGGGCATAGAAGGATCAGGAGATAGAGTTAGCTTTTGTCGAGGTACATCTGGAATTTTGATGTGTTGGAGAGGGTTGATCTGGTTTCCTATCAGTTGCAGTTACCTCAGTGGTATTGGTCGATGAACGACATCATCCACATTTCACAGCTTCGACATTACTTTTCAGACCTGTCTCAAATCATCGAACCCAAGGTGGTTGAGCTTGAAGTGGATGCATCATTTGAGGAGAATCCTATCCAGATTATGGATCACAGTATGAGGGTTCTATGTGGATGTTATTTTCCCTTTGTATGAGTGTTATGGCATCCTAGGCGGGTACAATACGAGACATGAGAGAGGGAGGCCGATGTACGAGCACAGTGGCCAGAACTGTTTGGGGTTTCTTCTTCTACGCCACTCTAGGGAAATTTGGGGACAAATTTTTCTAATAGGGGGATGTTTGTAAGACCCTGGACCCTCATTTTAGGTATGTTTTCCTTTTTTAGTCATTTTTGAGAAATAGAGGTTCTTCTGGAGGTTGTGCAGGGGGGCACGGTTGGCTCACGGTATGAGCAAACCTTGCGGCCAGCCCAGGAAACCTTGCACCCATGATAGTGGGTTCCACACGGACTAGACACGGTTTTTTAGACTGTTCAGGCAAGCTGTGCGATGTACCTTGGAGATACAGTGGCAACCGCATAGTTGGCACACAGTTTTTCAAACCGTGCGGTGTAACCGTGCAGCCACTTAAAGATAGGGTTTTTAAGTCTTGGGACACTCTGGATTTCCTATTCCTCCACCATTATTCCTCCCAGTAATGGCTCATGTGGGATTTGATAATTTCCGAGGTTGGGGGATAACTTTAGATCGTTTTTTAGGAAAATAAAATGGATTTATTTTCCGATCGAAGGTGGTTCTCCTTGAGTAATCCTATCCTTTGGTTCTTTGAGGTTTTGGTTAGGGTTATCCCTCTTACTCTCTTAGTTTCCTAGATCTATAAGGTTGGAATGAAGATCTAGGGTTGTGTTGTCTTTGTGTGTTAAAGGTTGACCTTGTTGATGTTAGGGAAGGGTTTTTGAGGTGGTTTTGAGGAGTCGTTCACTCGGTTTTGAGCGTGACTGGTCTAAGAGGGCGATTTATCCAATCCCTAAGATATAGGTGGTTTGGGCCATTCTATTTAATGTCTTTGAGTTTTATGTGAAAATTTGCCCAATACCCATGAATGGGGTATTGCGCATTTACCATTCTAGCCCTATTGTTTCCCTTTTATGCTGGTATGCCTGAGTAGATGATTATGGATTGTGAATAGTATGAATTGTTATGCTATGGATGAATTTCCATTCATGTTTTTTCCTATTTTGACCTTTGGGTCTTCTTTCTTTTTAGTCTTATATTTAAATTCCCATGCCTAGTATTATAGGATGGAGTGATCTTTCTTATCTGACATGCTGTTGTGCTATTGAATTCTAGCAAAGTAATTCATTAGGTTTACCTTGGCCGTTACGCGCTGCTACACTTTCATTACTTACACAGGGCTCTGAGAACCTGGTGTATAGATCATATGGTGGATTAACTTTGAGGGATTCTACAGAATGGCTTTATAATTATACGATTCTATACCATAGGGGGAATTGAAATTTAGTGATTCCCCGGAGTGTCTGAAGTTCCTTAACACGGGCCAAGGGGGGAATTGACGTTGAGTGCTTTCCTAGAGCACCAATAGTACGATATGAGACTATATGTGGAATTGAAGGGGATTTCTCCCCCAAAGAGTCTATGCTTATGCTGAATCAGAGGGGTTACCCTAAGTGTGTTTCCCAGATGGTTGCTTGTACTTGATAAGTAGGACTAGAGGGGATAGGATGTGAGTACATCATTGAGGGTTACCTGTTTGTTAGATGTTTTTTTTGTATCTATTAGGTAGGACCAGAGGGGATAGGTTGTGATTACTTCCCAGAGGGTTACCTATTGTGATTATCTTCTTTGTTTAGTTGTTGCTTGATATCTGAAACTGTGGATTGTTACTATTGAGTACTTACTTGTTTACTACTTTATTCACCTTTACCTTCCATGTATTCACTGACTGTTAGGAACAGATCTTGTGGTGGTTGGCTACTAGGATTCGTCTCACACCCTGTTTTGGCCATGCTTTTGGGTCTAAATAGATTATATTTGTGCGTGTATAGACTACATAAAGATCCCATCTACTTCAGGTACTTGATTTTCTATAGTACGGGAGAGCATGGGACTAAGCTAAATATTGCTATACTAAGGAGCTGTTTAAATGTTTATTTTGGACATTGGTTTATTACTGGTTTTATTCAGCATTGTGACTTGTTTGGATTCTTTCTTAGATATATATGTAACATGCATCATTCATATATATATGTTCTTCAATTGTTTCTCTATCAGAAATATGATGTTACTGTTGTTTGGTGTTATTATTGATTCCACTATTATAGGTATTTGTTTACTTCCACTGTGTACTCTTCCAATGAGGGTATAGTTCCCCAACTATCACACCCAAGGCCCTCACTACTAGTCTACAGCCTCTGGCATTTAGGGGAATGCGCTTGAGGCCATGTGACCAACTAGGTACGGGGTGCCCTTGGTTGGATTCTAGAACCAGGATGTTACAGAACATCTGAAAAGTCCATTCCACAAACTTTCATTCAACTAAAAATAACCATTTAATTTAAAAAGTTAGGTGAATCCAATTATAAACAAATGGAGTGGTCATGTTTATAATCATTCCACAACCAATGTCAATCATAAATAAAGATGGTCATTTTATTTTACCATTTCAATATAGGGCATGAATTTTATTATATGGTCCATTCAATCATCACAAATTTGATGTATAGATGAACATTCTATAATAGTTTTCAACATACTTATATGAGGTATAAATTATACCATACTAAAAATAATTTTATACAAGTTCATCAAGCTCAGTAAATAAATTTTTTTCCATAACTACATAGAAGAGAATTTTGAAACCATGGGATATCATAGGGGTTTGTCACATCACTCCACAATTTAATTAATTCACCATTACATATTAAAATAAAACACGCCTACATGGAAGGTTTTATTAGAAAAAACCATTAAATTAAACATATTCAAGGAACACACCCTTTCGGGTGATTATAAATATATGTTCTATGACCATCGACCAAGATAATTAAATATATAAAGGTTACTAGGTTTATGTGATTTTGTTTTATAAATTAAATTCCACATTTAGGGGGTGTTTCAATAAAATACTGGTGTGAAAAAAATGGACATACATTATAAATTGAAGGAACTTAAGGGAAAATCTATAGAAAAAACTCTTATTATTTGGATTCTCTACTCATCCAATATAGGTGTTTGAATTTAGATAGATTGAGAGAAAATAATTAAATGGCAAAACTATGAAAATAGAAAAAATTATATCTCTCTAAAATAGTGTAGATATTGGGAAGATAAATGATTAAAAGAATAAGGAAGAGTTATAGTTCTACCAAGGGCTATCTAATGAACATTAACGTTCTTGGATTCGACACCGGATAGAGGGTATCTATCCATACCTAGGAGTGGAGAGGATATTCTCCCTAAGAGAAGGTAGGCATTTCACATTTATATAAAAGAATATACGAGGATAAGGTTTAAGGAAAACAGTGGATGGTTAATTTTACCCCCTTTAATGTGGAAATTAATTTTTCACACATTTGGATAAAAATTATGTCAACCATTATATATCAACTTTCCAAGGGACCCCCTCACAAGATATGGCCACATGGTTTTTCTAACAGTGAGAAATCCATGAAAATCTTAGCTTTAAAAAAACATTAGAAACCCACAAATCCATGTGGATCCTCATATATAGTTATCAAGAAACCATACGAATCCTCCAGTTCTATTACATCAGCCACACCATTTATCTTGTGGCTGTAAAATTTCTTACAAACCATGCACCCCTATCACTCACCCCAGATTTTTGGGTTTGGGGGTCCAACACTCTTGAATTTCGATGGAATAGTTGATTAACCGCTCAAATGTTAATTTTTTTTAAAATATATATATTTATGAGTTACAAATCAAAAAATATTATTTGGAAGATTAGATTATAGTATGGATCATCCACCAAACTTATAATTAATGTCCAATCAAAAATTTCTTCTAGTACAAAAACATGGTATGGTACAATCTCCCCAACATATAACTTTCATCCCCATGAATCCTTGGTGAATGATAAAAACGTAAACCGACCTACAAGGTTGTATGGTTTTTTTCAAAAGGCCACATTTTATTTCCAGACTCACAATTCACTTTCGAGCATTATATTTAGCACATGGTATAAAATTTGATGAATCTCAATCCAATGCTCATTTTTGATACGGAACATCTAGATAGAGCTTACCCGATATTGTTACACCTAATAAATGATCATGTTTCCATATCTTTTACTACATGAACTGTAGTGCTCCACACCATAGGATTTATCTTTTGAATGGTGAATTCGATGACATTGTATTTCGACCATTCAAATTGTCTATTTAATCATGCATGTGGTATTATAACAATGCACCTGACATGACTCTCATCATGAATAAGTTTTTTAATAGAAGAAATCCATATTTATCTAAGTTGAGGTGTATTTTTGTAAAAGATACATCCATATGCTTTACACATGCCTCATCCAGATGAGGTACTAGAAAAAATTCCTTATCAACAACATTCAGTGGAATTAGAGGGAACATTTCGATCCATGAATGGCCAAATATACTCAAAACACATTCCTAATAGGAATATTGTAGAACATTATGAAACATGAAGCCTTATACCAAGGCATCTCATGTATACATCAAATACATACACCGAGGATTGAATCTTACATCTAGTGAAGTCTCTGACCTAAACATCTATTCATGTTGTTGTGACCCTGCATGAACATGGGTTCTTACTTGATCCAACACATATGGATATTCAACTATAAAACATAACATTTTATCACCAATATAAAGCAGGGTAACCTCAACATAACCAAATGGTGTTCTAGTAACTCATCCATGGAAATCCACTCCAACATTTTCAAGTGAGACAATGGTAAAAAGCCTAACATCTACATATCAAGAACACTAACCAAGTACAAATTGGAATCTATTTGGAAATAATGTCAACGTAAGAGAGCGGGTGTCGATGAATTCATCCAAGGAATTTATACATGTGAATATAGGTATCACATATGACTAACCATGCCACGATAATAATTGTTCTTCAAGAATAAATGTCCGAAAGAGATTATTTCTCGAAACAGAAGCACATTTTTGTTTTTTCTCATCATATGACCAATGATATATCTAGTGTAACTAGATGAACACCTGATAGGGTACATGTTCATCATTATGAGAATATTATACTAATTGGCTATCATGAATTTAAAAGAAGATGGATGATAATTATATTATATCTATAAGAAAGTGCTTGGTATGATTTCAAAACAATCATCTCCAACCATGTAGGGAAATGATAGGTGAACCACGTCAAACTAACTTCGTTGCTGAACCTTAGATTCACCCTCTAACAAGTCATCATAACATAACCACAATTCCCTCTCTATAGAGATATACTATGCTCACTCAATCACAAACACCAGATTCCATTCTTGACCATATATTTTTTTCCAAGGGATATGACATACCCAACCATTCCATCATTGTGATACCTTGTAGGAAAAAATACATTAAAAAACTTATCATCACCATCATAATTTTAGTTAACCATTAAATATCATAAAATCGTCATATTTTGCTATTTTCATTCTACCTTGAATGAAAAACGTTTTTTTATTGACTTGATGATCCCCACCTTCGATGTTTCATTATCATTATATTTATTGAACAATTAAACCATCCAATATAACAAACTCCATTGATCAAGGAACATGGGTTCTGGAAATGGTTATCTCACTTTATTTTGCAATAAACTAAAGTTAGAGATATAATGGCCTCTTACAATTTTACTAACCCATATTTACATTCCATGCATGCATAAAAATCTTTTAGAGTTATGTACAAGCATGCTACTGATATAGGTGTAAAAGGCAATGAAATTGACATGCATCATGTAACACATGTTCTCTATTATGACTTCAGCTTGAGAATTGGGATGATACTAATTTCATCTAACACTTATTTCACCCTACTCTTGAGATGACCCATCGAAGCAACATAAAATCTCAAGGATTTAATGATATCCACTGAACTCAAATGGTTCTGTAAACATTTTTTCAATTCAAATTGCATTACATGCATCAATGAAACATCCATGAAATTCATTTTCACAATATCACATATTTGAGTCTATCCATATGATTATAATCACATTTCATTCCTATTTCATATGTGTAACATCCCATAATTTCCAAATGTATTTTAATTTTATAAATGTATAATTAAATGGATTAAAAATATTTTTGAGATAAGTTTAGTTAAAAAATAGGAATTTAAATTAAGTATTTTAATTAAATTATATGTGAATTATAAAAATTATAATTAAATATACTTGTTTTTTTATAGTTTTTAAATTTATTCTAAAATATACCTTTTTTAAAAGAATATATTAAAATAAATAATTTTACCTATTTTGTAAAATAAAATGTATTTTTATCGAATTGGTTTTACAATTAAAATTTTTAATTAATTATAATATTAATTAATGGTAAATTTTTTTTATAAAATTATTATTATCATTCTTAAGATAATATATATATATAAATACATGAGATATATTATCATTTAGTTTTATAAAACATATAATTATATCAAATTATTATATTATGAAAAAATGAACATTATATTTATTATTTAAATAAAAAATGATTTAATTTATTATATATATTTTTTTTAATTTCTAAAATACAATATATATATATATAATAGAATTTAAATAATAAAACAAAAAAGAAGAAAATATGATATGTGATATATATATATATATAATTACTTTGTATATAAGAAAACATGATTTAATATATATATATATATATATAATTATATGTAAATTTAATCATACATATATAGTGATATGTTTTAAAATAATATATGTCATGTGATTTAATTATATATGTTTTCTTGTATGTCACTCCATATGTTATTAGTATATATATATATATATTATAATTTAATTATAATCATAAAATTGGGTTGTTTTAAAAAGAGAAATGTGCGCATATATATATATATATATATTAAGGTATAATAAATGTATTATTACCCAAATTCCCAAATGGGGATAAGGGTTTAGGTGTGGCAGAATTGCCAAAGCATAATTATTTTACTGTGACTCATTCAAAGACAAAAATGGAAAATCATGAAGCCTTTAAAAAATATTATACTAAAATAATAAAAACATATAAAAAACTAAAATGAAAATTAATAGTAATCATACTATAGATCTCCCCCAAAATGCACCTACAAACCGACTATGGCATCCCACCTTTTTAATACATAAATTTTCATTACATTTTACGAACAGAGGGTCTTTAAAGTCAAGTGTCTTTGAAATCAGGAACAAAAACACTTGGAAACAATATGAAACATTCACCTAATCCATATGTAAGGCATTATAATAAGTTCATCCTAAGTAAAAATTCTGAATCTCATAACCTGGAGACATACATTCAATGGAAAGGGTGAGAAGAAGGACAAGTACGTTTAAACAAGGAAATCAGTCTACTTTTTATATCTATATGAACATGATGAAAACCTAAATACAACAGAAATGAAAGAATATAAATATCATAATGAAAATTACTTGAATCAAAACATGTATATGTTCCTACAACATTTAATTTAGACATTCATGTAAAAATCAACAAGGCCCATCCCAAAGGTGTCATAAAAATTACCATGGTTATTCACCAAGGTATTGTGAAACATGTCATCTCTAGAGATTAATTATTTACCCAATTCATTAGAGAGATATCAGGTCACACCCTTAATATATCTTTACTTTCATCTGATCCACATAGTTCATAATCATAAATTTCTTAAATAACCCATAGAGAATAAAATAAATTGGTTTCATTTCAAAATTCTAACGTTTTAAGAGTGCTTAAAATTAAGATCATTATATAATTTGTATCCAATGGATAGGGAGTGATGGTTATATGTATGTCAATTATAGAATAAAGTATATCATATTTATAAATTTATAACTACCCATATAAACTAAATTGGTATGTGTATTCACATAAATAAAATAATATAATTTCATGAGATAAGGAGATAGAAATTTTGAGACGAAATTTATGCAACATAACAGCTATATAACATGGTATTAAAAAACATAGAAAAGAGAGGGGAAAAAGGTTCAACACTTATAAATAATTCATAATAAATTATGGTTACTGAATAAGATCATGTTATGGATATTTTAATGTCATTTAACATGAAAATGAAACATGAACGATAAGAGAAGATGCGATTTCATTTAAGAGGAATTCGGTAGCTTGACAACGTCACATAAAAATTCCAAAAACATTTTTATGAGAGCAGAAAGCATCTATAAAAAATTATAATTGAAATGAATAGTAATTAGAACATATAATAACATAACCTCAACATTATGAGATGAAAATTAGAAGACCCAACATAAACAAATTCATGACTTAAAAGATGAGGGTGAAATGATCCCTTAACTTGAAAAGTAACTTCGAAAGCATGAAGGTCATGAAATTGGGAGTATTGAGGGATCCTTCGGAGGACTCCTTGTATGGTAAAGAGAGAAGAGCTTCATTAAGAGGATTTTGAAATCAAATTGATGAGGGAATGGATTTGTATTAAGAGGATAAGTGAGATAACAAATCATTAATTTCCAAGGGACACCTAATCAGTGGTATTGAAAAAACCAAGGGCTTTACCATGGTTTTGCCCATGGTATTGGCCACATGTGACACCTAATAGAATTAATTAATCATCATATGTCTACCAGAATGATTTCATAATTATTACATCCTTAATGATGTAATTAAAAACTAGAAACAAAAAAATGTAATTTCACTATTCACTGAAAAATCAACTGTTTCAGAAAAATCCCAATAATTCACCTTAACCTAATATCGATGCACTGAAATCAAAAATGAACTCCATTTTAGAAAAATAATTTTTTATTTATTTTTAATTCAATATTTAAATAAAATTCTATTCACTTGAATTAAAATCAATACATAAATAATAATTTCTTAAATAGTTATTTACTTATTTCATTGAATCACATTACCTAATCATGGGGAATAAATAATAATAATACTTTCATAAGTGAGGTTACTAATCCATTTGGTCACATTACTAATCATAAGCATAAAATTACTATTCATAATTTATTATTCACCAAAAAATTAGTTGATCTTATTAGACTATATATTTCTTACTGAACACAACTGTAGAAGACAATTTTTTGAAAATCATTACACATTATTAATTATTTGTGGTTTACATAAATTTTCTAAAATATCTTGTTTTCCCAAAATTCATCAATAATATACATCCTATATTTATCTGTCAATTTTAAAATCATAATAATCACCATAATATAAAAAAAATTATATCAAAGGATTAATCAAAGAATCTTAGGTATCGTTAAATAGCCCCTTATAACTCCAGAATAAGACCTTAGTGTAAGGTGTGCTAAGGTTACAGAATAGTTTGGAGGATTAGCCAACATTGCCTGAGTGGTGACCTCTATTAGCATGAAATTCATTCATAAGCAATTCCATTCAAGCTTCACATGATGAATATCTTTTTGGGCTTGGTCTAAAGAAAAACCCAGGGTTGCTACCTCCTTCCCATGTTCCGTCAGATGGGCATCGAAAGGCCTATGTCTACTGGATGTGGCCATCAAATAATATTTTAGTATTAATTAACCATGATCACATGTATTTATAAACAAAAAAATTTAATGTTAAGAGTTTATCTTCCAACATTAATATAACCCAACAGTCATATAACAGTAGAACCCAATGGTCTCGTTTACTTTTACTCACTTCATTAATTAAAGAATATAGTTTTGTTGAGTATAAAATAAAATAAAACAGAAAATTTAGGAAACAAATATTAAAATAATGTTTGGGTCATTACATTCTTCCCCCCTTAAGAAATTTCTTCCCCGAAATTTTAACTTGTACCCTCTAAAGAGAAAATGTGTGGGTAATTCTGCCTTATAAGCTCCTCAAGTTCCCACATGGCTTCTTCAGATTTTTCATTCCTCCACAACATGTTGACAAGGTGTGTAGTATTGTTGCATAGAACCTTGCCTCCATGATCCAAGATCTCCACGAGCTACTCCTCATATGATAGGTCATGTTTCGGTTGTAACACCTCTAGGTTTAGTTAATGTGAAGGGTCTGGTATATACTTTCACAAGAGGGATACATGGAAGACATCATGATCTTGTTCTAGATATAGAGGAAGTGAAATCTGATATACCACTTCTCTTATGTGATCAAGGATTTCATAGGGTCTAATGTACCTATGGCGGAACATCCATTTCATCCAAAACCTCATGAATCTCTTCCAAAGTAAAATATGAAGAAAGAAATTTTCACCAACATAAAACTCCGAGTCCCTTCGACAGTAGTCAGCATAGCTCTTTTGCAGACTCTGAGCTGCATTAATGTGTTATTGGACGACATGGAAATTTTCTGTCATCTCCTACACAAGATCAGGTCCAAGAAGCGTTCTCTCACAAGTTTCATCCCAACAAGTTAATGTTATACATCGCTTCCTATATACAGCTTCATAGGGTGCCATTTGAATGCTCGAGTGGAAGATATTGTTGTAAGAGAACTCAACTAAAGGGATATGTTGATTTCATCATCTTTTAAATTCCATTGAGTATGTTCCAGCATTTCCTCATGAGTTTGAATATTCTTTTCAGATTGTCCATCGGTTTGGGGGTGATAATCCATACTGAAATTCAATTTAGTGCTCATAGCATGCTGAATACATCTCCATAAATTTGATGTGAACCATGGATTGCGATCAGATACGATAGAAAGTGGAACTTCTTGCTACCTTACAACTAACTTCACGTAAATCCTGGCAAGTTTATCAAGAGATAAATCTTCCCGAATGGAGATAAAATGGACAGTTTTAGTGAGATGGTCCACAATAACCCATATCACATTGTTTTGTTTCGATGTTCTTGGAAGACCAGTGATAAAGTCCATAGTGATATTTTACCACTTTCATGATTGTATGGGTAGTGGATGTGATACCCCATTAGGATGTTGTCACTCTGCCTTCACTTTCTGAGATACTAGGAACCTTGAAGTGTATTCGACAATCTCCATTTTTATATTATCCCACCAAAAATGATCTCGAAGGTCCCTATTTATTTTTGTGCTTCTAGGATGTATAGAGAAAGTATATCTATGTGATTCATCCAACAACTCCTTCTTGATTCCCGAAATAGATGGAACACATAGTCTTGTACAAAATTTTAGTACACCTTCTTGATTAATATTGAACTCAGAAAACTTCCCATCCTTCATATCCTCAAACTTATTCTTTAACAAAGAATATTCTTTCTATGAATTATTGATCTTCTCTAGTAATGAAGATTGATAAATAATTTGGATTAGGGCTGATGATGTCCATTTCCTTATAATTCCCATGTCTAACATTGATAGGTCATTGATCAATGAATCTCATTGATTCCACATCCTGGAAAGAACAACTATGTCTTTCCTACATAATGAATCAGTGACTTTGTTTTCTATTCCCAGATAATAATGAATTGAACAATCGAAGTCGTTAAGAAGTTACAACCATCTCCTTTGTCCAATGTTAAAATCCTTTTGATTGAAAATATACTTCCTACTTTGATGATGTGTGTATATATCACATTTATCCCCATAAAAATAGTGCGTCCATATTTTAAAGAAAAAACAACCACCGCCAGCTCCAGGTCCTACGTAGGATAATTATTCCCATGAGTCATCAACTATCATGATGAATAATAAATGACCTTTCCATTTTGCATGAGGATGAACCCAAGCCCTTTCAGAGATGAATTTCTAAAAATAATGAATCCTTCTCTACTTGAGGGCAGAGTTAACACGGGTGTAGTAACAATTCCCTTGATCAGATCTTGGAATCGTTCCTCACACTCCATTGTCCAGATGAACATGACCCCATTTCAAGTAAACATTGTTAAAGTATTAGAAATTAATGATTTTTTTCACAAATAAACTATAATATACTAGTAATCCAAGGAAACATTGAATCCTAGTTATTGTTGTAGGTTGAGGCAACTCCTCTACATATTTTTTCTTTGCATGGTCTACTGTGATTCCTTCATTGGTAACAATGTGACCCAATAAAGAAACTGCTTGTAACCATTATTTACATTTACTATAATATCCAAAAATCCTATCCTTCTGTAGAGTTCTTAAAATTTCCCTTAGATGATCTTCATGATCCTCGTGACTTTTATAATATATCAAAATATCATCAATAAAAACTACCACAAAGTTTTCCAGGTTGTCTTTAAAGACTCTATTCATGAAATCCATAAAAAATGGTGAATTAGTCAGTTCGAATGGCATAACAATAAAATCATAATTCCCATATCTTGATCACAAGGCAGTTTTCAGAATATCTTCCTACATCACCTTCGATTGACAATAAACATATCAAAGATCAATCTTAGATAAGAATTGAGCCCCACGAAGTTGGTCAAATAAGTCATCAATTATTGGTAGAGGGTACTTGTTCTTTACTGTGATCCCATTTAGTTCTCTATAATCAATACGTAGCTGCATTGATCCACCCTTCTTATTCCCAAAGTGATATGGTGATCCCCATTGAGAAAAAGTCGTTCGAATAAACCACTTCTCCAAATTATCTTGTATTTGTTTCTTTAATTTCTCTAGCTCCGCATTTTCCATCCTGTGGGGGGTCTTTTATATCGGATGAGTCAAAGGTATGAGTTAAATGGATAACTCTACCTCTCTTTTTGGCGGAGGTCGGGGAAAATCCTCTGGAAATATGTCAACATATTTCTGGATGATTGGGATAGTTTTTATCCTTAAACACTCATATCATTATTATTCTTCAATATTCAACTTCAAAAAGAAGGATTTAGGGGGTTCTTCTAGACAAAGATCAGGTTGAGATATATCTTCTTGAAAGATAACTATCTGTTTTCTTTCACGAGTACAGATATTTACTTCATTTTTCATTTGATCATAACATTATACTTTGAGAGCTAGTCCATCCATAATATAATGTCGAATTCCAACATGGAAATCACTATAAGATATGTGATAAGATTTTTCTCACTAAAGTAAATATTAGAGTTTCTAAATAGTGATGATGATTGGATAATCCCACTAGGATTCTTGGCTGAAAAATCTCCTTTTATCAATTTCGGGGTTGATTCTAAATTCTTAGTAAACATGGAGGATATAAAAAATTGTATAGAACAAAAATCAAACAAATTCCTTTCTATCATTTGGTGAACATCAAGGGTACCTTCCACCACATCATTCAGAGTTTCAACATCAGTTGTCGTGATATCAAAAGAATGAACTTTCTCCCAAAGAATTTTTTGAGGTTAATGGTGGTTTCACTAAACTACCCATAGATTTGGAAAGTGATTGGAAAAGTACACATGTTGTCCACTAATAATCAATTGGTCATCAGGTATGGCTAACACAATCTTCCCCTTGTCGTTTGTGTTAATAAGGTGAGGTTTTACCTCACTAAGAGAATCCTCACAATATGGCCATCTCTTCCAAACATGTATAATTTCCCACACCCAATCAGGAAACTCATGAAATGATTCTTCCCACAATTATTACACGTGGGTTGTTTTACATGTTTGCCTCTTCTTCCCTAATCAAAGATCCTCCCTAAGCTGTGATCCATCGATCTCTTCTTGTCATTTGATTTATGAGACCACTACGTCTCCTCAAACTCCAGCTCTACTTTCATCGCACTCCACGCGATCTCCTCATATCTGTCATAGTCTTAGTAGGCTAGATTCTTCTATAGATGAGGAATTAGTCCACCAAAAAATCTACCAACCTTACCACTAGGTTACATGACAAAGAATGAGATGTAATGCGAAAGCCTTGTGAATCTCATCTCCTAGCTTCCCATAGATTCATTCTCCTTCTGCTTCATCTTGAGAAACTCTATATCTATTCTTGTTCTCATGGAACGAGGGAAATAATTTCAGAAAAATATCCCTATGAACTCTTACCACTCCATAGCATCAACATCCTCTCTTTTACTCATGTTTTCAATCACATCCCAACACTGATCATCTTGTTCTTATAAGCGATAGATAGACAAGATGAACTTCTCTTACTTTGAACAGCAGAGCACAACAATGATCTTGTCAATGGTGCTGATCCACTTCTCAGAAATCAATGGGTTAGTCGATCCACTAAAGGTTGGTGATCTTCAACTCATAAAGGATTCAACATGATTTTGTTCCCTTCGTGGTGAGATTGGTCTCTTAGTTTGATTCGATTTATTTTCCATAACATGTCTTAGTTGGTTCATCATTCGCATGAATCTTTCCATTCTACCTTACATCGGAGGTTCATCATCAGATGGTCTATTGTGGTCACCATTTACATGGTTCCTCTTATTTACTTCCATTTTCTAAAAGAATAAAACCTTAGTGAGATGCTTATTTCATTTATGAATCATTTTACTATGAAATATTTTTTTCATAAAACGTCATGCTTAAACTATTACATTTCTCTATAATTCCTTTGTAATGATTCATGAAACTATTATGATTAACAAAACATATCCCTCCGGAGTGTCACAACCAAGAGTGCAGTAAGGCCCATTCCTAGGCACTAGTTCCCATTAGAGTATATCACAAAGTGGTGTTTTTGGGTTTTGCCATTATGTACATCTATACTAGAGCCCCGTCTACCTACTCATATCAATATATGGATGTATTTGTTCGATAAACCACATAGTCAATACTCAACAAAATACCAGGAAGTATTCAAAAATTTTTACTTTTCTATATGGTTCTTCTTAAAGTTTTCATATCTTTATTTCCATAAATAACTAAGCTATACTTTTATACCAACTATGGAATCCTACCTTTTTAATACATAACTATTCATTACATTTTACAAATAGAGGATCTTTAAAGTCATGTGTCATGGAAATACAGAATAAAAAGACTTGAAAAAATCCTGAAATATTACTTTAATAAACTTTTAAGGATTCATCATATGTTCATCCTAAGTAAAAATACTGCATCTCATAGCCTGGAGACATACATTTAATGGAATGGGTGAGAAGAAGGCCCAGTAAGTGTAAACAAGGAAATCACATTACTTGTGATATCAATACAGACTTGATAAAAATAAAATGACAAGAACAATGATAGAATAAGAATATCATAATGAAAATTACATGAAACATATATTGAATATGTGGATATAAAATTTCATTTAGACATTCATGAATAAATCACCAAGGTCAATCTCAAAGGTGTAATAAAAATTTCTATGGTTATTCTCCGAGGTATAGTGAAACTTGTCATCTTTAGAGATTAATTTCGTACCCAATGCATTGGAGTGAAATCAAGTTTCACTATTAATATGTATTTACATTCATGTGAGAAACATTGATAATAATCAACCATTTCATAAATAACCCATAGAGAATAACAGAAATGGGTTTCATTTCAAAATTGTGACGTTTTAAGAGTGCTTAAAAATAAGACCATTATATCATTTATCACCCATGGAAAGAGAGTATGGGTTATATGTATGTCAATTATAGATTCAAATATATCATCTTTATATATTTTTTGCATCCATAGTAACTAAATTGGTCTGTGTATTGACATAAATAAAACAAGAAAATTTTCTGAGAGAAAGAGATAGACATTTTGGGATTAAATTTCATCAGCATAACAACTATATAACATGGTTTTAAGAAAACATTGAAAATAGAGGTGAAAAGGGTCTCCAACTAATAAATAATTTATAATAAATTATGGGTACTGAATAATATCATGTTATTGATATTTGAATGATATACCACATGAAGGGAAAACATGAATGAAAATAGATGATTTGGTTTCTTTTATGAGAAATTTACAGTCTAACAGTATCACAAAAAAATTCAGAAAACAATTTAATAAGGGCCTAAAGGGTCTCTTCACAATTAGACATGTAATGGAAAGTAATTATAACATATAAAAACATACCCTCAACATAAAGTGATGGAAATTAGAAGACACAACATAATAGAAGTCATGACTTAAAAGATGAGGGTGAAAGGATCCCTTACCATGGAAAGTAACTTTGAAAGATTGATGTTTGGGACCCTGGGAGGCTTGAGGGAACCTTGGGAGGACTCATTAGGAGGGAAAGAGACTAGGGCATTACTTATAATAATTTTGGAGTCTAATGTATGGGGGAATGGCTTGTTATTTATAGGAGAAGTGAGGGACCAAATCATTAATTTCCATGGGACACCTCATCTGTGGTTTTGGAAAAAACATGGGCTTTTTCAAGGTATTTTCCAATGGTATTTCCCACTAGGGACCACTAATATCATATATTACTATTAATATGTCGACTATAATGATTAAATAATTATTAAATTCTTAATGATGTCATTAAACAACCAAAAATCAAAACTGTAATTTCACTAATAAACAAATATTCAACTATTTCAGAAAAACCCCAAAAATTCATTTTAACCAAATATCGATGCTCTAAATTCAAAAATGAACTCCATTATATGAAAATAATTTTATAATTAATTTTTATCTAATTTTTAAATAAAGACACTATTTATTCGAAAGAAAACTAATACATAACTAATAATTTCTAAAAAAATTATTTACTTATTTAATTGAATAAAATTACCTAATCAAGGTGCTTAATTATACAAATATTCTCTTAAGTGAGTTTACTAATCCATTTTTTCACATTAATAATCATAATATTAAAATTAATATTCATAATTTACTGGTCACCAAAAATTAAGTGGATCTTATTAGTATCTAAGCTTCTTACTGAACATAAATGTAAAAGACCATTTTTTTAAAATAATTACACATTTATAATTATTTTAGGTTTAAATAATATTTTAAAATATCATTTTTTCCAAAAATTCAACAATAATAGGGATCCTATATTTATTTGGACCATTGAAAATCACAAACTTCACCATTATATGAAAAAACAATTTTATTTATATTAGAGGATTACACAAAGCAGCTATGGTCTCATTACCTAGCCCCTTATAACACCATCATAGGACCTAAGTGTAAGGTGTTCTAAGGTGATATAATCTTGGGGGTGTCTTGCCCAAAATTTTCCAAGTGGTGACCTCTATCATCTTGAACTTATCCCATAGGAGATTCCGTTCAAGCCTCAAATAATGATGTTTGGCTTGGGCTCGGTCTAAAGGATTGCCCAGTGGTGATACCTCATTCCAAAGTTCTGTTGGATGTTCTTCAAATGGTCTGAGTCTATTTCCTAAGGCCATTGAATCTTATTTCAATATTAATTAACAAAGATCACTTGTATTTATAAATAAAAAATTGTAAATTTATTAGTTTAGCTTCTAATGGTCGTATTGACCAACGGTTATATAACATTCGAAGCCCAACAGTCTCATTTAATTATACTCAATTCATTAATTAATGATTATTGTTTTGTTGATTATAAAATAATATAACACACAAAATTTAGGAAACAAATATTAATTAATAGTTCTGGTCATTACATTATACACCCCTTTAGAAATTTCATCACCGAAATTTTAACATGTACCCTCTAAAGAGAAAAGGTGTGTGTACTTCGGCCTTGTAGACTCTTCTAGTTCCCACATGGATTCTTCGAATTTGTGGTTCCTCCCTAACACCTTGACAATGTGGGTAGTCTTTTTGTGTAGAACATTTTATCTATGATCCAAGATCTCCACATGCAACTCCTCATAACAGAGGTCATGTTCTAGTTGTACCACCTCTGGGTTTCGTAAATGTGAAGGGTCAGGTATGTACTTCCTCAAGAGTGATATGTGGAAGACAACATGAAATTTTTATAGATTGAGATGATGTTCAAGCCGATAGACTACTGCTCTTACGCGATCAATGATTTCATAGGGGCCAATGTACCGAGGGATGATCTTCCCTTTCTTCCATAACATCATGAATCTCTTTAAAGGTGAATTTCAAATAAATACCTCGTCACCAACATCAAACTCCAAGTCCCTTTGACGGTTTTTAGAATATCTCTTTTGTTGACTCTGAGACGCCATAATGTGTTTTTGGATGGCATGGACTTTTTCTGTCATCTGTTGCGCAAGATTAAGCCCAAGAATATTTCTCTCACCATTTTGGACCCAACAAGAAGGGGTTCTACATCGCATCCCAATTAGAGAGTCATAGGGTGACATTTGAATGCTTGAGTGGAAGCTATTATCATATGTGAACTCAAATAAATAGAGATGATGATCCCATCCACCTTTTAATTACATTGAGAATGTTCTTATCATTTCCTAGAGTGTTTGAAAATTCCTTTTAGATTGGCCATTAGTTTAGTAGTGATATCCCATATTGAAATTCATTTTTGTGCTCAGAGCTTGTTGAATACCTCTCTATAAATTTTAAGTGAACCTAGGATCATGATTAGATGCAATAGTATGTGGAAATCCATGCATCCTTACAACTTCCTTCACATAAATCATGGAAAATTGATCAAGAGAGAAATCTTCCCGAATAGTGATAAAATGGGATGACCGGGTGAGATGGTCCACAATAACCCATATTGAATTGCTTCCATTGGATGTTATCGAATGACCAGTGATGAAGTCTATAGTGATATTGTACCACTTCCAAGATTGTATGGGTAGTGGTTGCAATACACATTTAGAAATTTGTCACTCTTCCTTCACTTTCTGACATATTAGGCACCATGAAGTGTAGTTAGCAATCTCCCTTTTCATATTATCCCACCAAAAATGATCACAAAGGTCCCCATACATTTCTGTGCTTCCATGATGTATAGAGAAACTATATCAATGAGCTTTATCCATTAGATCAGTCTTTTTTCCAGGAATAGATGGAAAACAAAGTCTTGTATGAAATTTCAGTACACCTTCTTTATCAAAATTGAACTCAGGAAACATCCCATCCTTTACAACCTCAAACTTCTTCTTTAATAAAGGATCTTCTTTTTGAGCATTGTTGATCTTCTCTAGTAATGATGGTTGATAAATCATTTGGGTTAGGGTTGAAGATGTACCTTCCCTTATTATTCCCAGGTCCAACTTTACTAGGTCAGAGATCAATGGATCTCTTTGAATCCACATCATGGAAAGAAAAACTAGGTCTTTCATACATAATGTATCAACGACATTGTTTTCACTTCTATGATGATAATTAAATGAAGAATAATATTCTTTAATAAGTTTAAACCATCTCATTTGTGTCATATTCAATTCCTTTTATGTGAAAATATACCACAAAAATTGAAGGTCTATGAATATATCACATTTCTCCCCATAAATATAGTACCTTCATATCTTTAGAGAAAAAATAACCACAGCCAGCACCAGATCATGCATAGGATAATTATGTTCATGAGTCTTCAACTGTTGAGATGCATAAGCAATGACCTTGTCATTTTTAATGAGGATAAACCCAAGACCATTTAGGGATGCATCCATAAAAATAATGAATCCTTCTTTACTTGAAGGTAGAGTTAATATGGATGTAGTAACCAATCTCTTCATCAACTATTGGAACCATTCCTCACACTTCTTTTTCTAGATAAACATGACCCATTTTCGAGTTAACTTGTTTAATGTATTCAAAAGACATGAAATGTTATTCACAAACCTCCTATAATATCATGCTAATCCATGTGAACATCGAATCAAAGTTTTTTTTGTAGGTTGAGGCCACTCCTCTACAACTTTTTTCTTTATAGGGTCAACAGAGATTCTGACTTTGGTAACAACGTTCCCCAAGAAAATAACGATTTGTAACTTGAATTCACATTTACTGAACATTCCAAAAATCCTCTCCATCCACAGTCTAACGCCCCGACCCCAGTTACCCAGAGTCAGTTTATTATTGCGTAACATTGGCATGATCACAAAAGATCATGTCTCGAAAGACCGATTGGTTTAGTAGCCTTGGAAACACTAGATACATTCATAATTCATACATTACATCATAATGTAAAACAAAACTACAACAACATATTGTCTTTATATCCCCTCATACTATCCCTGCAGATCATTCATAATATTCTTCTTCACATCCTGGAAAAATTAAAACATTGGAAGGGGTGAGCTCAGATGGTTAGTAAGGATAACAATATATAGGAAGCATTCATAAATAAACATAAAAATTTAAGAAAATGTATGACTAAAAAAATCCTTTTAAACTTGAACTTCAAAATTGTATGGAAAAAGAAAAATGAGGTCATTCCATTTACTTATTCACATGGATATTCTACTGGTCGAATAATCACATGCAACATCTATAACCACTTTCATAATTATGGAATGCATAATGTCAGACTATCATATCCACGTAGCCAAGGCCTCATGCCAAGACCACAAAAACGATTTTTTCAAGGCCTCGTGCCAAGAAACTAGTTTGTCTAATGAGACCTGCCGATGCATCGAGGAGCTATAACGGGCTCCATCCGTCACTTATTAAGTCCAATGCATTCCTCATATGAATAGGTTTAAACATATCATAAACCATAACATAATAGTATCACATAAAACATCCATAAATGAAACATATCATTTACATATTTCAATAACAAGATATCAATACAACACATTGATATAATAAAAACATTTTCATAACCATTTTCAATACCAGAATAAAATAAAATTTAAACATTGTATTTATTTTTCATTTTATAAAATGTTATGGCTTGTAGAGGAATCCGGAACTCAAATAATAGTCACGGTGGCAGAGAAGTCATTGTCGCCTCATACATAAGAAAAAATCATTCCTTTTGTCATTTAGTAAAAACGCTTCATATAATATGATTCCTTTTGAATAAAAGTAAAAGTCAAAGGGTTTTATACACCATATAAAGTAAAGTTGTGTATAAAACCAAATATGCATCATTGAAAGGTGATTGAGACGAAGTCCTTACAAAGATCATTTTTTAAATAAAATATATCTATTATGTGTATTAACTATATGTACACATAAAGAAAGTATAAATACAAGTTAATATCAAGACATAATTTGAAAGTAGGAGACTAACCCAAAGAATGGAAATTGGGTTAAGAAGTTCCCCTACCTCGTGTCCGACGTGAATCGATCATTCTTTAACCTCCTGAATAATAAACTAGAGTTAATCTATACATTCTTAAGAACCTTTTTCAAGGTCATTATCCCTTTTATGTCACTTATTACTATGTTAAAAAAATTATGTAGTCATTTAAGTTAATAACGGTCATTTTGTCGATCTTTGGTACTTGAGTCAATAATAAACTTCTTATAATTACGAGTAGTTTATGTGGTAGAATATCCATTATCTCCAGATTGATATTCATGATGTAGATATCATATATATCGTATATATCCAGTATATACATTCATTAATAATATTATATAACATTTAGAGATAAGAAATGAAATGCACCGTTCATGGAGACGGTAAGCCGTACGTACGCATGAACGCTACTTTCATTTCTATTTCGTATTTAATGAAATGAAAATATAATTATATAAAGGTATATTATAATTATAGTATAATATCATATATAATATCATTTATTCCATACTTTATACATCCCACATATGGCATTAACGATTCAAATCACTTTGAGGGGGCGGTACTCCGCACTTCCTAAAATGAAATTATCGTGGTTACCCATAATGGAAATCATAAAGGTATTCCATAAATGAAAAATAAATAATCATAAGGACAATAAAAAAATAACATATCTCATATATAGAAATAGTGTCATCATAATGGCCACCATTAGAGGTGTTAAAAGAATATTGAACAATCATCGTTTCGTGAGGCAGTATTTCGCCATCCACAGAAACAGTATGTTCTTTAACAATTAGACGAAGGTGTCTGTAAGTGTAAATAAAATACTTCTCATACCAAAATCCTAGTATACTGAAGATACTGGTGTTGTTACAATATAATGTAATAAAAAGAGTTTAAGGGGTTGGAGAAGAAAAATAAAACAAAATATCATAAGAGAAGACATTATCTTAAAATCAGGTAACTCTTTTTGATTTGATCAAAAGGCTTCCTTGGGGAGACTTTTGCCCAATGTGAGGCTTCTAGGAGTAAGAGAGGAATGTTGGGAGAGTATTTGGGTAGAGGTTGGCCAAGCCAAATGTCTTGGAAGGTGTGAATAAGGTGGTAGTGGTGGGGGCCTTTTATAAGAGGAGAGGAGGGGCACTCTTGGAAAGTCATGAAATGTTACTTTATTATATAATGAGTTTCGGATTTTAAAGGTCCCACACTTATATATTTCGATCATAAGGTGATAAGGGTTATATATCTACTCATCAAATAGGCTTTGAAAATGTTTAATTCTTATATTTTACATTATCCTTCCATTTTATTAAAATTGATAATTAATGAGGTAATCGATGCATCATCATGGTGTCATAAAAAATTTAATTTATTTAATATCTAAAAATTATAAAAAAATTACAATTATTTAGAAAATATTTTTAACTTTCCAATGAATATTTATGGTCAAAATATTAATTTATATAACCCCACATAATAATTGTTTTAGTAAAACAACACATGTTTGTGAGAAATTGATTTTTACATTAAATAAAACGTTTATAATGTCATTTTCCTACCAAAGTGGCTCCATGGGGTCCCAAAGATGACCCATGGATTTTATTAGTCAGACATGACTCATCAAATAAGGGTAGGACAAGTGAAAAGGTATTTTCATATTATTATAATATCATTTTTACCTTAAATTTTACTAATTACCTTTAATCGCGATTAATTAAATTTAAAAGTTACTATTCACCAAAAATAAATTTTAACCCATTGAACCAAATTTTACTTCCTAATGACAAAAATTTATGTAGGATTTTTGAAAATCAAGTCACAAAAATCGTAATGTTTCATTTAAACGAAAAATCAGTTTTTTAACTACCACTTAGTGGTTTCACTATTCATCAAAAATTGAAGTTTTTCAGAACAATGCCAAAATTTCACCCTAAGCTATTATTGATATTCCGATTTCAAAAATGATTTATATTTTATAAAATTCACAATCTATAAGTTACATTAATTAATTTTATAATTAATTCCTAGTATCAAAACAAATAGCATGTTTTTAATAAATAATATATATCAAAAGATTGACAATATTTTATGTCCAATTTTAATGTGAAATTAATTCTAATAAATATCATTGGATAAAATGGAAAAAATATATTTTAATTTTACTTTAAAACCACTGAATAGTATAATCTATCACTATAAGTTATTTTTATTAAATAAATTGTTTTTAAATATTTTTCATTATTCATAAAAATAAGAAGTTCTCAGAAAAATACCAAAAATTCAACATAGGATAATTTCGATATTCTGAATCCAAAAATGATGTCCATTTTGAAATATATAATATAAATAATATCAAAAAGTGGGTATTACTATTCATAATAGCTATTTTCAATGGTCGTAGTGTGTTAGAATCTCAAACTTGCGTACAATGCAAGCTATTGCATTATTGAAAGAGAAGTGTATCATAGAATCTCGGGGTGTTACTTTCTCCCCTCCTTCAATAAATTGCATTCTTGCAATTTGAAATTTTTCATTGAAAATAAAAGGTTGAAAATAGGAAATACCGTTGTGGAAAATTGACATCGGAAATAATGTTAATAAAATTTACCCTTAATAAGAGGGAAAGGGAAATGAAAAATTCACCACCAAATTATGATCTCGATAAGCAGAACATTGGTGGAAATTAGAGACATATAATTGGAGGAAAAACGTAAATGTTTTTAGGGAGTTATTGAGGTCATCAATCACAAACAAGTGTAAAATTAAGGGCCTCAAATCCTTCAATCTATGTTGATTTAAAATATTATCAGTTCAACAAGACATAAGGTATTAGGATTAAACATTTTTTGTTTTAATATCCCTTTACTAATGTTTAAGAATTAATTTATTCATAGAATAAGAGATAGGTATATATATATTTATGCATGACATGTTGAGTTTCAACCTTTAACTAATTTCTTCCACAAACTCATCTTTTACTCAATAAGATAATAGAACTCAAGAATATAATATTTATCTTAATCGTACAAGGTTCAAAATATTGACACATACTATTTAGATTGGGAAAACTATTTTTTAATAACCAGGGACTTCCTGTAGGCTAGTGGTAGGTAATAAAGGCCTGTTGCACTATGGTTGTGGGTTCGATTGCTGGAGCTTTTAACGGTGCGATGGGTTATCCCCCAACCTACAGGTTTTCCTTTTCCTAAAACTATAGTATTATATTATTCCAAAAATAATCTTCAGAAATGTTTTAACCTTAAACAATACTATCCGATGTTAAACCTAATCAATTCCAACCTTTATAGTCACCCAAAATACTTTTTCCCAACTAACAGTCTAAATTTTATAAGGAAGGTAAACATAATGAAGATCCTTTTTTCTGTGTATCAACATGTGAAAACCTTCATCATGTATTTTTTCAAAATTAATATCTTGGTAACAGAACCATATTATGTTTTATCTTTCTCGCAACCATATATTTTCCAAAAATTTAACCTGATGTGGAGTCAATTTTCTTGGTTCCACACAATCTCAATTCGTTGATGAAATAGTACTGCAGTACAATCCTTATAAACTGCATAATTATTATAACCAGTAAATCATTGATACAACACTCAAATGACAAAATTCTTTAATGACCACATAAGAACTCTAATCATTCCTCCTCATCTGTGGTAGTATCATAACTTGATTATTATCCAATAACATCATTTGGGGAATACTCTGATGATTTGGACCTTGTTTTGCGTAGTGTCCCCACTCCTTGTAGATGAAGCATTGTACATTTGAAACCTTTTGCTTACCCTTATAGGCATGCACTTGGTGTCCTTTTTCTCCACACATATAACAAACTCTCATTCCCTTCAGGCAAGTTACAAGGTGTTTCTTCCCACAGTTATCACATATTGGAAAATTCTTCTTTTCCCTCGTCCCTTTATCCATCATTCTCTCTTCCATCCTTTTCTTCTCTTTCATACCTTCAAATCCATAAGACTCAAAGAAATCTTTACTTATCTTATTAACACATGATACTATTTCTTCATATGTTGATAACACATGGGAGACTATTTCCCTTCTAAATGTTGGCATAATACCATGACATATATGATCCTTCTTATTCATTGGATCATACGTATTGATGGAGTTCACATTCCTTCTACTATGAGCCATTTATATACAACTACATAAACTAGGTTAGTTTATGAATTGCAATGAATAATTCCAAACATGTAAAATTCTTAATATAAATTGAACGGTTTATGGATATAATCCATAATCATAAAAAATGTTTTCATTGAGGAAGTGTATACTCATAAACCCTTCATAATGGTTTGTAAAAAAATGAGGGTTTTCTTAAGCATATCCCCTGGGAGTGTCGTAACCACGAGTGCAGCAAGGTCCATTGTCATGTACCAGTTACTATTCGATTCTAGCTCAATGCGGTGTTTTTGGGTTTTACCCCTAGGTACATCTGTGCCAGAGCCGCCTCTACCTGCTCGAATCCAGACAGGGATGTATTGCTCAGATAACTCAAAAAATTTCTATAATACCCAGAATTTTAGGAAGTTATTCTATACTAATCCTTAAAGACTATCTTCGGGCTATGTGCTATAATCAGAGTTTCTCTAAATCTAGGTTCCAATGTTAGTACTAAACTGCCTCAGATACAAACTGTAATGCCCCGACCCCAGTTACCGAGAGTCGGAGCATTATTGCGTAACATTGGCATGATCACAAAATATCACTTCTTGAAAGACCGATTAATTTAGTAGCCTTGGAAACAATAGATACATTCACAAGTCTTACATTACATCATAATGTAAAAAACTACAACAACATCTTGTCTTCATATACCCTCATACTATCCCTGCAGATCATTCATAATATACTTCTTCACATTCTGGAAAAATTAAATCATTGGAAGGGGTGAGCTCAGATGCTCAGTAAGGATAAAAATATAGAGTATGCTTTCATAAATAAACATAAACATTTAAGGCAATGTATGACTAAAACAAAAGCCATTTACACTTGAACTTCAACATAGTATCGCAAAAGTAAAATGAGATCATGCCATTTACTTATTCACATGGATATTCTACTGGTCGAATAATCACATGCAATATCAATAACCACTTTTATAATGATGGAATGCATAAGCCAGACTATCATAACCACGTAGCCAAGGCCTCGTGCCAAGACCACAAAAAAGATTTTGTCAAGGCCTCTTCCCAAGACACTACTTTGTCTCATAAGACCCGCCGATGCATCGAGGAGCTATAAACAGGCTCAACCTGTCACATATTAAGTCCAATGCATTCCTCATATGAATAGGTTTAAACATATCGTAATCCATAACTTAATCATATCACATAAAACATGCATAAAGGAAACATATAATTTCCATATTTCAATCACATGATATCAATACAACACATTGATATAATAAAAAAAATTTCGAAACCTTTTTCAATACCAGAATAAAATAAAATTAAAACTTTTCATTTATTTTTCATTTAAAAAAAAGTTATGTCTTGTAGAGGAAGGAGAAACTCAAATAATAGTCACGGCGGTGGAGAAGTAGTTGTTGCCGCATAAGTAAGAAACAAACATTCCCGTTTTCATTTAATAAAAACTCTTAGTATAAAAATATTCCATTTTAATAAAAGTAAAAGTCAAAGGGGTTTATACACCGTATAAATGAAATTTGTGTATAAAACCAAAAATTCTTCAATGAAAGGAGATTGAGACGAAGTCCTTACAAAGATCATTTTTTAAATAAAATATATCTGTTATGTGTATTCACTATTTGTACACATAAAGAAAGTATAAATACAATTTAATATCAAGACATAAATTGAAAGTAGGAGATTAACCCAAAGAAAGGAAATTGGGTTAAGAAGTTCCCTTACCTCGTGTCCGACTTGACTCGATCATTCTTTAACCTCTTGAATATTAAACTAGAGTAAATATCTACTTGAATATTAACCTTTTTAAATTTCATTATAACATTTATATCACTTATTACTATGTTTCAAAAATTATGTAGTCATTTATGTTAATAACGGTCGTTTTGTCGATCTTTGGTACTTGAGTCAATAATAAATTTCTTATAATTACAAGTTGTTTATGTGGTAAAATATCCATTATCTCCAGAATTATATTCATGATCTATATATCATATATATCATATATATCCAGTATATACATTCATTCATAATATTACATAACATTTAGAGATAAGAAATGAAATGCACCGTTTATGGAGACGGTAAGCCGTACGTACGCATGAACGCTACTTTCATTTCCATTTCATATTTAATGAAATGAAATTATAATAATATAAAGTTATATTATAATTATAGTACAATATCATATATAATATCATTTATTTAATCCTTTATAAATCCCACATATGGCATTAATGATTCAAATCACTTTGAGGGGGCGATAGTACGCACTTCCTAAAATGAAATTATCGCGTTTACCCATAATGGAAATCATAAAGGTATGCCATAAATGAAAAATAAAGAATCATATGGAATAAAACATAACATATATCATATATAAAAATAGTTTCATCATAATGGCCACCATTATAGGTGTTAAAAGAATATTGAACAATCATCATTTCGTGAGGCAATATTTCTCGACCCACAGAAACAGTATGTTCTTTAACAATTAGACGAAGGTGTGTGTAAGTGTAAATAAAATACTTCTCATAAAAACATTCTAGTATATTGAATATAATAGTGTTGTTACATAATAAAGTAATAAAAATAGTTTATGGGGTTGGAAAAGCAAAATAAAACAAAATAACATAAGAGAAGACATTACCTTAAAATCGGGTAACTCTTTTTGATTTGAGCCAAAGTCTTCCTTAGGAAGACTTATGCCCAAAGTGAGGAATCTAGGAGTAATAGATGAAATTTGGGAGAGTATTTCGGCAGAATTTGGCCGATCCAAATGCCTTGGAAGGTGTGAATAAAGTGGTAGTGGTGGGGGCCTTTTATAAGAGGAGAGGAGGGGCACTCTTAGAATGTCATGAAATGTTACTTTATTATATAATGAGTTTCGGATTTTAAAGGTCCCACACTTATATATTTCGAGGATAAGGTGATAAGGGTTCGAAATATACTCATAAAATAGGCTTTGGACAAGTGTAATTCTTTAGATTTTACATTAGCCTCTCATTTTATTAAAATCGTTAATTAATGAGGTAATCGTTGCATCATCATGGTGTCATAAAAAATTTAATTTATTTAATGTCTAAAAATTATAAAAAAATTACCATGATGTATGAAATCATTTTATATTCCCAATGAATATTTATGGGAAAAATTTTAATTTATATAACCCGATGTAATAAATTTTTTAGTAAAACAACACATGTTTGTGACAATTTTATTTTTACATTAAATAAATAGTTTTAATGTCATTTTCCTAAAAAAGTGGCTCCATGGGGTCCCCAAGTTGACCCATGGATTTTCTTGGTCGGCCATGATTCATAAAATAAGTGTAGGACAAATTTAAAGGTATTTTCATATTTTTATAATATCATTTTTACCTTAAATTTTACTAATTATCTTTAATCACAATTAATTAAACTTAAAAGTTACTATTCACCAAAATTATTTTTATCCAATTGAACCAAATTGTACATCATAATGACAACCATGTTGTTGGATTTTTGAAAATCAAATCACAAAAATGGTAATTTTTCATTTAAACGAAAAATCAGTTTTTTAACTACCACTTAGTGGTTTCACTATTAATCAAAAATTGAAGTTTTTCAAAACAATGCCAAAATTTCACCGTAAGCTATAATTGATATTACAAATTCAAAAATGATTTCCATTTTACAAAATTCACAACCTATAAGTTCAATTAATTAATTTTATAATTAATTCCCACAGTCAAATCAAATAGGGTGTTTTTAAGAAACAATATATATCAAAAGATCGGCAATTGTTTATGTCCAATTTCAAAGTAAAATTAATTCTAATGAATACCATTGGATGAAATGGTAAAAATATATTATAATTATACATTAAAACTAATCAACAGTATAATTTATCACTATAAATTATTTTTATTAAAAAATTTGTTTTTAAGTATTTTTCATTATTCATAAAAAATTGGAAGTTCTGAGAAAAATATCAAAAATCCAACATAGGCTAATTGAGATATTATGAATCCATAAATGAATTCCATTTTTAATTATAAAATATATATAATTTATAAAAGTGGGTATTACAATTCATAATATGTATTTTTATTGGTCGTAGTGTGTTAGAATCTCGAACATGCGTACAATGCAAGCTATTGCATTATTGAAAGAGAAGTGTATCATGGAATCTCGAGGTGTTACACACAGAGTTTTAAAAATAGCCCTTAGATGATCTTCATGCTCCTTGAAACATTTGGAATATATCAAAATATCATCAATAAAAACTACCACAATGTTACCGAGGTAGTCCTTAAAGACATTATTAATCAAATCTATAAAAATAGAAGGTGCATTTGTCAGTCCGAAGGTCATAACAAAAAAATCATAATGCCCATATCTTGATCGAATGACAGTTTTTGTAATCTATTATTTCATCAACCTCAATTTATGATAGATAGATACAAGATCAATCTTAGAGAATAATTGAGCCCCATTTAGTTGGCCAAATAAGTCATCAATTATTGGAAGAGGGTATTTTTTCTTCACTGTGATTCCATTCAGTTATCTATAATTAACTCATTGTCACATTGATCCATCATTATTCATTTCAAAGAGAACTAGTTCTCCATAAGGAGACACACTTGGTCGGATAAAACTCTCATCCAAAAGGTCATGGAGTTGTTTCTTTAATTCCACTTTCTCCACATTTACCATCCTGTAGGGGTTCTTTGATATCGATTGAGATCTAGGTATGTGTTTAATGGATAACTCCAACTCTATTTATGAGGGCGGTCTGGGAAACTCCTTAGGAAATATGTCAGCATATTCCAGGATGATGGGGATAGTTTCTTTCCTTAAACTCTATTATCCTCCTTTTTCTTCACAGATAAACTTTATAAAGAAGGATATAGGGGGTTAATCTAGACAAATATCAGGTTGAGATAACTCTCCTTGGAAGATAACTGTAGGTTTTATATTTAAGACTACTGAAATTTCCTAGCTTGTATGTTGGATCTTACAATTATACATTGAGATATAGTCAATCCCTAGTATAAAGTCGAATTACATCATTGGAATGACTACTCGATTTATGATAATATTGTGCTCACTAAAGTAAATAATAGAGTTTCCAAACAATAATGATTCTTGGATAATCCCACAAGTAGTCTGGACTGATAAATTTACTTTTAGAAATTAGGGGGTTGATTCTAAATTCATTTCAAACATGGAGGAAATAAATGAGAGAGTAGACCCATAATCAAATAAAGTAATTTTTAACATAGAGAGGTCAACAAGGGTACCTACCACCACATCATTTAGAGCTTCAACTTCAGTAGTCATGATAGATAAATCACGACCTTGCTCCCTTAACCTTTGTTGAGGTTGATGGGGTCCACCCCCCACTACACTCCTATTCAGACAGTGATTGGAAAAGTTTCAATTTTGTCCACAAATAATGCCTTGGTCATCAAGTAGGGCCTTCACCATATTCCCCTTGTCATTTTTTAGAAAGTTGGGGTATTACCTAACTATGAAAATTCATCGCAATATGGCCATCTCTTCCAAACATTTAGCATATCCCACTCCCGATCAGGCAGTTCCAAAAATACTTCATCCCACGTTTATTACATGCGGGATGTTGCACATGATATCCTCCTATTTCTTGATCAACGGTCCTCCCTATGATGGTCTCCATCAATCTCTTATTCTCATTTGATTTATTAGACTATTGCATATCACCAGTCTCCAACATGACATTAATTGCACTCGGCAAGATTACCTCATAGCTATCATAGTCTCGGTTGGATAAATTCATCCACAGATGAGGTCTTAGTCCACCAAAGAATCTATCAACCTTACCACTAGGATACATGAAAAAGCTTAAGGTGTAACGTGAAAGCCTTGTGAATCTCATCTCTTAGCTTCCCATAGATTCATTCTCCTTCTGCTTCTGCTCAAGAATCTCCTTCTCCATTCTTGTTCTGATTGATCGAGGGAAATAATTAATGCAAAAGATCCCTCTGAACTATTACCACAACTTAGATTCAACTTTCACTCATTGCATTATGTTTTTAATTTGTTCCCACCACTGATCAACTTCTACTTCTAAGCGATAGACAGCCATGGTGACCTTCTCTTGCTCTTAACAATAGAGCACATCAAATATCATCTTGATGGAGCATATCCTTTTCTCAATAATCAATGGGTCAGTCAATCCATGGAAGGATGGAGGTCATTAGCGCATAAAGGATTCAACATAATGTTTTACCCTTCATGTTGATATTAGACTCTCAACTTGATTCATCATTCGAATAAATGTTTCCATTCTGGCTTCCATCAAAGAGCCATCAGCGCATTTTCCATTGGGGTAACCATTTAAACGGTTCCTCATAATTCCATCCATTTTCTAAATGAATAAAACCTTAGTAAAAAGATTATTTAATTTATGATTCTTTTAACTTTAAAATATTATATTTCTTAAAAATTCATGATTAAAAAATTTCATTTCTCTATAATTCCTTCATAATGATTCATAAAAAGCATTTGATTAACTGCACATATACCCTGAGAGTGTCGTAACTAAGAGTTATGAAAGTACCATTGTCGTGCACTCGTTCCCATTTGAGTCTAGCCCAAAGTGGTGTGTTCGGATTTTAACACTATGTAAATCTATGTCAGAGCCGCCTCTACCTACTCGTATCTAGATTGGGATGTATTTGTCCTATAAACCACTTACTCAATACTCACAAAAATACAAGTAATTTTTCCTATATTTAAACATTTCTATAGTTCTATTACTAATTTTTTAATATACTAATTTCCATAAATAAATAATCAATCCTTTGATACCAACTATGGAATCCTTCCTTTTTAATACATATGTCTTTATTACATTTTTCAAAAAGAGGATCTTTAAATTCTAGTGTCTTCGAAATCAAGAACAAAAACACTTGAAAACAACATGTAACATTCTTCTAATACACTTGTATGGCTATATCATAAGTTAATCATATGTACAACAGGTACATCTCAGGACCCTAAGACATACATTCAAAGGAAAGGGTGAGCAGAAGGACTGTAAGTGTAAATAAAGATATTGATTTACTTGTGATATCAATACGTACTTGATAAAAACATAATGACAAGATAAATGAAAGAATAGGAATATCATAATTATAGGTACTTGAAATATAACTTTAATATGTTTCTACAATATTCCATTTAGTCATTTGTGGACATATCATCAAGGTCCATCCCCAGGGTGTTATAAAAATTACCAGGGTTCTACACCAAGGTATTGTTAAACTTGTCATCTCTAGAGATTAATTATTTACCCACTACATTAGAGAGATATCAGGGAGAACCCTTAATATGTATTTAATTTAATGTGATCCACATAGATCATAATCAGACATTTCAAAAATATCCAATAGAGAATAAAATAAATGGGTTTCATTTCTAAATTGTGAATTTTTAATAGTGCTTAAAAATAAGACCATTATATCATTTATAACCCATGGAAAGGGAGTGAGGGTTATATATATGTCAATTAAAAAATAAAATATATCATATTTATATATTTTTTATCACCCACTAAAACGAAATTGTTCTAGGTATTCACATAAATAAAAAAAGAAAAGTTCTTAAGAGAAAGAGATAGAAATTTTGAGGCAAAATTTCTTCCGCATAACGGCTATGTAACATGGTTATTGAAAACATAGAAAAGATAGGGGAGAAGGGTCACACACTCATAAATAATTCACAATATAGAATGGGTACTAAATAATATAATTTTATGGATATTTTAATGACATACCACATGAAATGGAAACATGAAAGGAAAGAGAATATGTGATTTCTTCAACAGGAAATTCTGTAGACTAACGATGTCACATTAAATTTTAGAAAACAAATCGTTGAGAGCGAAAGGGGTCCCTCAATGATTAGACATGCAATGGAAAATAATGAGATCATAAAAGAACATAGCCTCAACATTAGTATATGTAAATTAGAAGACACTCTATAAATGAAGTAATGACTTAAAAGAGTAGGTTGAAAGGATCCCTTACCTTGAAAAATAATTTCGAAAGCATGATTGTCGGGACCTTGGGAGGCTTGAGGGAACTTTGGGAGGACTCCCTGGAAGGTAAAGGGACTATAGCTTCGTTGAGGAGGATTTTCGAATCAAATAGACGAGTGAATGACTTATTATTTATAGGAGAAGTGAGAGAATAAATCTTTAATTTCCAAGGGACACCTCATCGGTTGTTTTGGAAAAACCATGGGCTTTACCATAGTATATTACCATGGTATTGGCCCCATGGGAAACCTCATAGAATATCATACTCTTCATAATTAGACCAGAATGATTACATAATTATGACATCCTTAATAATATCATTAACCACCTAAATCTCAAAACTATAATTTCACTATTCACTGAAAATTCAACTTTTTCAGAAAAATCCCAAAAATTCACATTAAAACTAATGAAAAAATGACCTATACCAATTGTTTACTCTCAGTGGTATAGCCTCTATAACCATGGGAATAGGCTATAAACATGGTTTTGGTTATCTTGTGCCACCAAGGCATTGAGATAGGTCTATAGCCTATACCCATAGTTTTACAAACCGTGGGTATAACTTCTTTTGCCACACTGTCAAATCCTCATAGAAATTTCCACACAGTCAAAAGGCTTTACCCACAGTTTTAAAACCATTAGCATTAATTGTATAAAAATTAAACCTCTGGGTATTCAACTCGGGACCTCCAGGGCCTAAACTCTTCATCATACGTGTCTCCTCATAGAATAATTTTATAATAATTTTTAATATAATTTTTAAATAAAAACACTATTCACCCAAAGAAAACAAATACATAACTAATAATTTATGAAATAGTTATTTAAATTTTTCTTCGAGTCACTTTACTTAATCAAGGTTCCTAAATTATAATAATACATTCTTAAGTGAGGCTACAAATTTATTTGGTCAGATTACTAATCTTAAGATTAAAAATCATATTCATAATTTACTATTCAGAAATAATTATGTCGATCTTATTAGACTCTAAATTTCTTACTAAACACAACTATAGAAGTCTATTTTATGAAAATCATTAAACATTATCAGTTATTTATGTTTTACATAAATATATTAAAATATATTGTTTTCCCAAAATTCTTCAATAATATACATCATATATTTATCCGAACATATGAAAGTCACAAATTTCACCATTGTATGAAAAACATTTATTTATATCAAAGGATTACACAAAGAATATAAGGTATAATTTCATATCCCCTTATGACACAAGCATAGTACCTATGATTAAGGTTTTATATGGTGATTTAATATTGGGGAGGATCTCCCAACATTTCCCGTGTGATGACCTCTATCAGCTTCAAATTCTACCGTAGGCGATTCTGTTCTAACATCACATGATGAAGTTCTATTTGGGCTTGGTCCAGTGAAAAGCCCAGTGGCGCTACCTCCTACCGAAGATCCAAAATATGGGCTTCTAATGGCCAGAGTCTACTAGATGATGCCATAAAATATTTTTTTATTAATTAACTAAGATTACTGTATTTTTAAACAAAATAATTATAATGTTAAGGGTTTAGCTTCCAACGGTCATATTGAACAATGGTCATATAAAAGTCAAATCCCAACAATCTCAATTACTTACAATAACTTCATTAATTAATGAATATTTTTTTAGTATAAAATAAAATAACACAAAAAAATTAGGAAACAAATATCAATAAAAAGTTTTGTTCGTTACACCAATCACTATTAGCAAAGGTCCTCACTACCAGACAGCCATGACGTCGTCGTCGACCACAACCATGCTACCAGTCAAAGTCTGGATCCACCCTGACCAGATGTAATCCATGTCATCTATCATAATTCACCTTCATCATTCTCAGATCCATAAAAATATGGGAATTAATCCTATTAATCCTCTTCTTTTCCATCTTTTCCTAATTACATCGGTACCTTCTCCTCACGAACTAATAATAGTAGGTCAACGCTGAATATTTCATCACCTCCATTGAAGTCCCATTGAACCATTCCCATATTAGATTTGTTTTCGAAAATATACATAGACATTATTAATTTAATAAGATCATTACTAGATTCCCAAAATAATTTAGATTATAATATATATATATATGACATTACATATTTTAGCAATTTATTTATGATTTCCACCAATTTTATTTGTTGTTTGAATCTACATTAGTCAATTTTTCTTCATTTTTTATTTTTTTATTTTTTTTATTTCCATAGAATGAATAAACTTGAAAAATGAAATTTATATATAATGTATTTTATGAACCTGATGCACAGTTTCACATTTGTATGATAGAAAAAACACGTTTTATTTAATCCATTTTCTGCAAACATTGATACTTGATTCTCAAGAGCCCCCAATCTTTATTGTGTGTGATGACAACATTCCTATTATTGATTAAAAATAGAGTAAGGGAAAATTAAACTTATTTGTTTTTGAATACTAATTTCATTTCAAAAAAATTTCATTATTCTATTTTTAAAATTAAGTAATGGAATTATAAAATTCAATTATATTTTGTAAGGGTATAATTGTTTTGATCAAATTATGATGTTACACAAAGATATATATATATATATATATATATATATATATATATATATATCTGTGTGTGTGTGTGTGTATGAAATCATATCTATCTATTTAATTAAAAAATTTAGAATTCATATATAACAAGGGGTTTTATATATAAATGTTTATTTATAAAGAATTTGTATGTAAGGGTTCAATAAGTTGTTTTTTTATAATTTAATAAATATATTCATATATATATAAATATGAATTTGTCAATAAAATTAACTAATTTCATTATTTTAGAATTATAGGTTGTGTTGTAAACATTTTTTTATGGTTTTTATTTTATGTTCATTAATTGTGTCTCACTATAAAACTTTATATGTATATATGGGCAAGTATACAAATAAATATAATTATGAAACATTATTTACATAATTTATTTGATATGTGGCATGTTTAAAATATAATATCTAAGAAGATGGATAAAATGAGTCATTTAATTTCATCAAAATATCTTCATTATACAAGATATAAAAAAGTATATATTTATATTCGAATTCTATATCATTCTATATAACATATAATTTTCAAATGTTATCGAACAATATTTTTGGTTTTAAATTTTAATTATATATCTATGGATTGAAAGAATTTATTTTTATTATTGGTCAAATAAATTTTTGTTCATTATATATATATATATATATGAATATATATATATTTAAGTATATTTTTTTCTTTAATATGTTAGTAAATAGTTTTTTTGTTTTAAATTTTTGTTTCGTAGCCAATATGACTGTTTAACAAAATGTTTTCTTGCATTGTGAAAATGAATTATTTTTTTTATTGTGTGTGTATGTGTGTCTATAAATACATATATATCAATTTTTTTAATATATATGGTTAATAATTACTTCCAAAATCTTTATACAATGCTTATTATTTTTATATTATCAATTTATGTTTTATGTTTTGATGTATCCTTGTTTCTAAATGTTAATAGTTGTCATTTTGTGTGAAAAACCTAAAAGACCTGTTATTTTATATGTGTTGGCCATAATTTCATGAATAAAACTACATTCACACCACTTGGTATGTTAGTCATAGTTAGTTATGATCTTCTTCTAATTTATTAATTACACTCCGTGCATTTTAGGGATTAGGTTTGTATTTATTTCTTTAGGAAATTTTTTGGTGCATTCTAAATAAATAATGTTATTTACATGTTAATTTTACATGTTTCATATATTTAACCCCATTAATACGAGGAATGAATTGGATGTTCTATGTGATGGGTGAGGCCCACTATATCAGCTTTATTCATCAATATGTCTTATGAGACAAACTAGTGTCTTGTCACAATTCCTTAATGGTGTAGTTATGATAGAAGAAATTATTCATCCCCTCGAGGAATGAATTGAAATTTCTAAGAGACATGTGAGGCTCTCTATAGCCTCTCAATGCATTTGTAGGTATCATGATGCAAAATAGAACAGGGTTTTGGGTGAGGCCTTACCATAGTGTTTTCATATGCCTTGGATAAGGCCTCCAAAATTTGTTCCAGTTGTACGGAATTATGCAAGCCTCCATTATATGTTTAATATTTCAACATCCACGTCATTAATTGACTAATAGAGTGTCCATGGATATGAATCATTCTCTTGTGAATATATATATAGATTTAACTAATCAGTTTTATATTCTCAAATACACAAGGTATTGAGTTTCATATTTATGAATACACTTATATAGAAATTCATTTGTAAAGAAGTGTTAATATAAATTTTTAATCATTAGAAAATGGTTAGAAACACATCTATCATTTCATGGTTTGTATTTATCCGGAAAATGGTAATTGATACCATTTTATTTTCATGTTCTGAACAAGTATTATTCCATTTTTAAGTCTATATCTACACCCTTGACTTGTCAAAAATAATTTTGTATGGGCATTTTCTATCTTTTAAGTGTCTTTTCATACATTTTAATTCAACTAGGTTCATATTTTATTATTCATTTAAATTGTTATTTTTTAATAATACAGAATCATTTTCCTTGGGATTTCCCAAAAAAAGATTCTAGTAACTCTCAAAAAATGATGATGACATGTTATGACAAAGTTATTTTATTTTTATGAATTTTATTTTAAATTATGTATTTTATTTATAGGAAATTTTTTCAAAATAATTTAATAATTATTTTAAAAACCCATTTTTGTACAATTTAAATTCTCAACCTACATTTTAAATTCTATTTTACAGGTTTAGTTGATTTATCAGTAATGTACATAAATTTTTAGAGGCAGTACAATAGAGTTTATTTTTTTTCATATTTTGAAAAAATGTACAGTTGTATCTAAATCTCCAAAACATAGACCGGTTATGATCCTCTATTGTGTATTGTGATGTAAAAATATTATGATCCTTATTATAAAAAAATAAACAACATATTTTAGCACAGGAACCTAGAAATTGGGGTCAGGTCTTCGTAGTTGGTATCATAGGAGTGGTTTAGATAATAATAATGATTAGATTTTTTCAAATCTAGATAATTATCATTCCTTGTTTTCCTTAATTCTAAATAGAGAAATTAAGAATTTTTTTTATCCTGAAAAATAAATCGTGAGGATGCAATTTTGTTGAGGGGAAAATAATTAACATTCCAGAATTTCCAAACATTGTTTTATTATATAAATATTTTATTAATTGGATTAATGATATTTTGAGGTAATTTTCATTAAACAATTTATAATTTAAATTAATATTTTTATTTAAATAATATGTTAATTATAAACCAAATAATTAAATATACTTTTTATTTATAGTTTTCAAATTTATTTTAATTAACTTTTTTAAATTTTCTTTTTTAAAATATCATTTTTATATTATTTTGGTAAAATAGAATTTATTTTTATCAAAAAGTATATTTAAAAAAACATTTTATATAATTATAATATCAATTAAGGGCAATGTTTTTGAAAAATTGTTTTTATTATTCTTAAGATAATATATTTTATAAATATATTTAATATATTATGTTTTTTTAAAATATGTAAATATATATAATTATTATATTTTAAAAAACACACATTATATTTATGTTTTAAATGAAAATGCGATTTAATTTACTATATATATGATATATATATATATTTTAAAATTATAAAATAATATATATATATATTATAAAATAATTTAAGAAATAAAACAAAAAAGAAGAAAATATGTAATGTTTTATACATATGTATAATTATTTTGTAAATAGTGAAACATGATTTAATATATATATATATATATATAATTATATGTAATTGTAATTATACATATATTTTGATATGTTTAATAAAAATATATGTCATTTTATTTGTTAACACATGTTTAATACTATGTCACATATTATATTATTATATATATCTATGTTTTTCTTAGTGTGTGTGTGTTTTTTATTATAATATTATGAATAAAATTTTTTTTTGTTTTAGAGTGGAAAATGTTTATGTATATTAATGCCTAAAAAAGGTATCAAGAGAAACATCCCCAAATGTGGATGGGGGTTAATATGTGGCACAATTCACAATAAAATAATTATTGTTCTATGAATATTGCGAGACAAAAAAAAAGAATGTCATGAAACCTTTAAAAAATTATAGGACTAAAAAAATAATAAAAATATAACAAACTAAAATGAAAAGGAAGAGTCATCATCTTCCTGAGCTCCCCCACAATCCACTTACAACCCAATTGTTGTAGACCAAGGCCCTCACTATTAAGTGACCATGGAATTTTCAATGACCACCTCCATGCCATTGGTCAATGTCCGGCTCCACCATGATAAAAAAACATCCATGCTGTTTGTCTACAGTCACGATCCTTCTTCTCCTATTTAACAAAATATCAAGATTTAGTCCTAGAAATATGTTTTTTTCTTCTTCCCTATAGAACTGTGACCCCTTCCACATAGATTAGCAATAGTAGGTCGGTCTCGCCTATTTTATCTCATCAGTTGAAATCCCATCTTAGATCTATTTTCCACAATAGGCTAGATTGGAATTAGATTAATAGGATCATCAATGGCTTCCCAAACATGTTTTTATTATAATAAATAAATATATATATATATCTACTTATTTTAAAAATTTACATATGATTTTTAAAAATTATATTTATTGTATGAGTATACATTATTCTATTTTTATTCTTATTGGATTTTTTAAATCCATCAGTCGAGACAACTTGAAAAATTATATATAATATAATAAATTTTATGTACTTGAAACATGGTTTCCAATTTGTATGTCTGGAAAACCTGTTTTCATTTAAACCCTTATCTACAAACATTGATAATTGATTCCCAAGATCCTCAAATCTTCATTATGCCTACATATATCCTTTCTATTGTTGTTTCCAAATCGTTTCAGGGAATGATATATTTTTTTGTTTTTAAATAATAATATTTTTACAAATGTGTTTAATTATTTCGTTTTCAAAACAATGTAAGAGAAATATTATTTTCAATTATATTTTGTATTTTTTCAATAAATTTGATCAAATTATGATTTTATACAAATATATATGTAATTATGTATTTATATTTGAAATCATATCTTTCTATATAATTTAAAATTTCCTAAATTCATTTAGGATAAGGTTTTTGTATATAATTTTTTAATTTTAATCTTATGTATGTAAGGGTTCATCATGTTATTTTTTTAAATGATATATATATATATATATGTGTGTGTGTGTGTGTGTGAAATTATCCGTAAAACATATTAATTTCATAATTTACATGTTATGGGTTTTTTAATGTTTGTATAGTAAGGGTTTGTTTTATTATCTTAAGTTATGTTTTATTAAATATATTATATGTATATATGTACCAATAATTTTTTAAATATATGCATGTATCTTTATTTTTATAATTTATTGGAGTAGTGACATGTTTAAAATCTAATCTCAATGTAGATGGATTGAAGGAGTTATTTCATTTCATCAAAATAGCTTTATTATAAAAGATATACAAATTTATATATTTATATATGAATTTTATATCATTCTATATTACATAATATTTTTAGATGTTATAAAACTATTTTTTTTAAATTTTAATATATGTCTATAGATTCCATGAATTTAGTCTTATTATTGATTAAATCGATTTGTGTAGAGTATAATCATATAAATATATATATATGTCAGTGTGTGAGTGTGTGTAAATATGTAAATGTATTTCCATCATTCTTGTTATAGTAAATGTAGTTGTTGTTTTAAAATTTCATTCAAATCCAATATATATTTTTATCAATGTTTTCCTTGAATGCTCAAAAACATTATTTTATATGTATTGTGTACACACACATATACATATATATTTATGTACATATTTTTATATCAATTATTTTTACAAATTGGGTTAATAATTATTTCTAATATCATTATAAAAACTAATATTACATTTAATTTATCAAATATTGTTTTATTTTTATGTGTAGTGTTATTTTTAAATGTTTATAGTTGTCCTTTAATGTGAAAAACCCAAAAACCTATTATTTTATTTATGAAATATATCATTTCATGTCTGAAACTGCAGCTCACCTCTTGTTATGTCATGAATGGTTAGTTATGACCATCATATAATTTATAAATGAAAATCCGGACATTTTAAAGATATATATATTTAATTATTTTTCATGTTTATTAGTGCATTCCAAATGAAGAAGGTTATTTACATAGAGTATGTATATGTTGTATATGTTTAAACCTATTCATATGAGGAATTAATTGGACTCACTAAGTGATGCATGATGCCCTCAATAGAAATTTGATGCATCGGTAGGTATTATGAGAAAAACAATTGTCTTTGCATGATGCCTTAATTGTGTAGTTATGATGTCTGGAATAATGCATCCCTTGAAGAATTAATGTGACTTATTAAGTGATGGGTGAGGCCTTCTATAGCATCTCTATACATAAGTATGTCTAATGAGACAAAATAGAACTTGGTTTGGCTAAGGCCTTACCCTTGTATTTTAAGAAATCTTAGTTAAGGCCTAAATGATATGTTTTAGGTTTCTGACATTATGAATTACCTCATTATGAGTTCATTATTTTATCTTTTATGTGATTATTTGATTTGTATAATATTTATTGTTAATAATAATTCTCATATGAACATATATAAAGATTTAACTAATCAGTTTTGTATTCTCAAATTCACATGGTATTTTTTTTATATTTATGAATATACTTATATAACAATTCATTTGTAAATAATGGTTATTTTTTAATTTTAAAACACGAAAACAAGGGTAGAAACTCATATATCATTTCATGGTTTTAATTTATGAGTTAGAAGAAAATTGATACCATTTTAGTTTCATATTCTAAAATAGTATTATTTAATGTTCAAATATGTATCCACACACTTGACATGTCATTCATAATATATTATTACCATTAGAAAACATATAAGATTCTTTCCATGCGTTTTTATTAATCTTATTACAAATTTTATTATGAATTTGATTTTAAAAATATTAATAATATGGAAATTATTGAGAAATGGATTTTACTAAATATTATTCTACTAACTCTTTAAAATTGATTATGTCACATGTTGACAATTTTATTTTCTTTTTAGGAAAATGATATTAAACTATGAATTCTATTTCTTATAAATAATTTTAAAATAATTAATCAATTGTTTTTAAAAATTCTTATTATGAATTCTAAATGCTCATCCTACTTTTTAAATTCAATTTTATTGGATTAATAGTTTAATCAGTGATGTACAATACATTTGGGAGGCTGCACACTAATGTTTATTTTTGTTAATTATTTAGGAAATGTATATTTGTATCTAAAATTCCAAAACCTTTACTAATAAATATCATATATTGTTTATTGTGATTTGTAAATATTCAGTTCATTTTTATAGAAAAATTACATAGAATAGTTTTTCACCTGTACAGGATTACGAGGGGAAGATCTTTACTATATGACCTGTAAAAAGTACTAGAATAGATTCATAATAACAACATACGACCATAAAAAAGGTTGAAAACCAATAGAGTTATTTATTGAAAAAGGGAAAAAGAAAATAATGATCACATGACCATGTATATTTTTCAACATTCTGTAGGCATGTCTGACCTAATGAAACTGAGCATTAAATGATACCCACATCCAAATAAAATTTCAAACTACAAAACAACCAGTAGTCCAACCCGTATTCCATCTTGGAAACTAAGATTCCTATTAGTGACACCAGCACCTAAATGACACCATTAATTATATGTCTTAATGAATTTAGCCATGTTTTAAAATTATGAGCGTTCTACATACCTCATGCTATCCACTTAACCAAAATATTAAGCATAGACCTAATTAGGGGGGAACTCATGGAATTTCATAAGGCTTACCAAGTATCTCTTAAGTATAAAATTTAAAAAAAAATCATATAGGTGTTGTTCATGTTGCCATTTCATGTAAGGGGTTATTGAAAGGTGTAAACTACCCTTACCCATGGTTCAAAGATAATAACACCACTTAAGGTTTCATTTTTCTATATTACAGTAATTATTTACAAAATTCAAATGTTTAGTTTTAATGTACATCCAGTAACAGTTATAAGGAAAATGTATTGAGTACATTATTTTGGAAATGTTTGAGGGTACACAGGCAAATCATATCAACTTTCTTTTAAAAATTATTTATTTAATTTAAATTCTATCATAGCTAATAAATTTTTTCACATACCATAAATTTTAATTATAAATTAATTATTCAAATGATTTTAAGATTGGGATAGTTAAAGAAAATTCCAATACAAATCTATATATGAAAACTATTTGGGTTAAAATTTAAAATTTTATTAACTAATTACTTGTATATAATAAATTTCGAAAGAAGATAAATTGTCATTTACTCATTAGAGGGGTCTTATCAAGTACGATTCCACCATAAATATTTATTTAACACCATAAATGTTAGTGCAAAAACATTAAATAACCAAAAATGACCCTATGATTTCTAATAATTATAGATTCAATAGTTTAAATAAATTTTATTAAAATAATTTTATAAATATTAGAAATTAAATTTTATAATAAAATACACATTTGGTTAAAAAATAATTTTAATATTATAATCTATTATTTTACAGATTGAAAAATTGCATGGGGGTATCAAAAATTATCATATAATTAGAATTAGAAACTAATAATAATTAATATTCCCATTTATAGATAATATTTTTTTAAATAGTTATCTTTTTTATAAAATTTACATTAAAAAATTTAATTTTTTTGTAAAATACAATCACATGATTTATCATTTTTAGAAAATTTATTTATTTATACCACAATTTAAATATATTACTTTTTTATTTCAAATAATATCTAAATATTATTTTATAATTTCTATGGTGAGGATACTCTTTTTATTGTATGTTTAGTAATCATAAATATCATATTACTATTACAATGACAATGTTATTATTTAAACACTCAAATTACTTTCTTAATGTCAGATTATTACTCCAATTACTAAATTTATAATGGCCATTGGGTCTCATATATTCTATAAATAACTATTTTTTATTCTTTCAACATTCAAATTTATTTTTTTATTAAGGTAATAAATATTTTCATTTTCAAGAAAAATATTTTAGTACTAATATTCTTCTATATTTGTACAATTTTTGTCATTAGTGAAATTAGTATAAAGGACTGGTTGGATTTAATTCCTTATATTTTCGTTATCTTATATTATATTTTTAAACCTTGTAATATTTTTAATTCATTTGTCCATTTGTATTCTAAATATATATTTTTTAAAAGTAATATAACAAAATATAATTGGTTTTGTCATATGGAGAATTTGATTGATTATACATTAATAAATATGAAGCCACTATATCATTGGATATACAATTGATTAAATTTTTCGGCATTATATTATTCCAGCATTAAAAAAATTTCATCACTATAATTTAATTTCACTACTATGTTTAATAAATTTAGGATACATATGTTGTATCACATCCTCTATTTTTCATGACCCCTCCTTATGCATATAGATTCAGTATAGAACATTGACTAGGTGAGTTGTGTTGCTTTGTAGATGATAATCTCTACTGTCTATGATCTTCTCTATATTATTCCTATAAGAGATATTGTTTTTTTGTGGCACCACTTATGAATTCTATATATGTGAGGCATCTGGTATGTATGTACTCATGTGGTATACATGGAACAAATAAATTACTAGAGGCAGTGTTGGTGGATGTTCTAGTCAATACAGAAAAACTATAATGTGATTGATAATCTAAATGTGGCTAATGTACAGAGGATGCACAATAACCTTCTAAAAAAATATCACAAATCTCTTCAAATGATATATATGAAGGAACACATATTAATGAACCACAAAATATTTTTATCAATGAAATATTTTTCATATCTCTTCTTTCAACTCTGATCATCCCTAATGTGTTGTTGACTCCCCTACAGGGAGTCTTTAGTTCTCTACTGTGCTATTCAAAAATATTATAAAACCCAAACTATGCACCTCAATTAAAATTTTATATAAATAATTTTCAGGATTCAAACCTATAAAGATAGTTTATATGTTATAAATTATTTATGAAAATAGATATTAGAATTTATTAGTTCATTTAATGATAGATAATTCAAAATATTATTGATTGGTTGGATATTCAAGATGGGAGGCATTCCAGTTTTAGGGGAATTCAGGCTAGTGTTCTAGGTATTGAATGTGTGTTTACTTCATTTTGGTTTCAGATATGGGATATAAGGGATCCTTGGGTTTTTTATCCTTCCCTACACCAATGATTGGACCGTTGGAATGGCTATATACTAGATTAAGTCACACTGTTATGTGACCCAATATCATATTTAAACATTACTGACATAGATTTCCTAATTTTCATTTGAAAACTAACATGATTAATTGATGAAACAAAAATATAAATACTTATTTATCATCCAATGGTCATGTGATTTTCAAAATAAAGAGAATAGAATTGATAAATATTGTTCGAAACAATTCAAAACATGAATAATAAAACATAATAATCCCTAATCACTCATCCTCCTTCAAATTACATCACTTGAAACTAGAGAGACTACTTGCTCATGACACATGTGAGAATCTTTAGTAACCAAGGATCAAAGGTTGTGAAGAATGGATCTATATTATCACTCCATCATCTGCCAGTTTTTATTCTCATTGTGCTCTTCCCAAAATCTCCTCAAATGGTGAATGGGGGCCTCCTTTCATAGCCAAAATTTTCCAAAACCCAAAGCCAGTTTCACCTAGTTTTTTTATTTGTATCGACTACGACACAATGTGAACTTGGGTTAAATGACATGTACCTCAGATCATTTTTTCCTCCATCTCAATTAATATATGAAAATATGGTATTCTGGATTGACTACTGTTACGAAAAGTAGTGGTGATAATCAACATGCACTTTGATTTCATGTTGTGGATGATCATCATGACTTTCCCTTCATGGTGCTATTTCACTTGAAATTCTCTTGATGTGTATATGTGGTACATAGTGTGTAATGAATTTATATTCTATTTATAACTCCTCTTCACCCTTAAAAAATATGGTGTCATTCCACAATATTTCACTCGCTGCATGAACGGTCATTCACTTCATTTATCTTCCACTTTTGGTTCCTTTTTTCAAAAAATTTTCATTTCCTGCCCAAAAACATAAAACAAGTAAATAAATTCCAATGTTGCCAATATCATTAAATAAACTAGAAAATTAACAATTTAAAATACTGTAAAATATTTTCATGAAATACACATATCATCTATTGATTGGTCTTAAACCTTTTCAACTATTTAGTCAAACATTTTAGGCGTCATAGCTTATTTTCACCAACATCATCACAGCACACAAGTTTTCTACATCACGTTCCTATAAAGTTATTCTTAAGGATTTATTTTAATTCACGAGTGTAAACTATTATACTATGAGAACTCAAAAAATGGAATATGTTGAAATCATCTTTATTATAAATCCATCGAGCATACCATGAACATGATTTCATGTGTCTAGACATTCCTTGAATTTTGGACAATAATTTTTGCATGATAATCTATAATTAAGTTCAATTCATTGTTCATAGAAAGTTGATGTCATTACCTAAACATAGTGGTATATATCGAATCTCTATTAGATAATATTATTAATAGTGATTCATATAGCCTCACCACTTTCATAATTTACTTCCATGCATATTGATCAAGCGAGACATTCTCTGGAATTTAAAATAAATTGATAGTCTTTCAAATGAAATCCACTATAAGAAATACATAATTAGTTTCCTTGGATGTATTTATAGTAGTAGTGATAGAGTAAATAGTGATTTTTTCCATTTTTTATATAGTTTTGGGTAATGGTTTCATTATCCCATTACATATATTCATTATATACATAACTTTTCACATACAACTCACATTGATGTATATATAAATATCTCCTTCTTCATATTGTATCACTAATAGATCTTTTGAATGTCATGCTATATTTTAGTGCACCCTGTGTGGATAGAGAAGGATTATTTTTATGCATAACTCCAAATATAATTCCTTATCTCAATATTTTATGGTACACATAGTCATAAACCAAATCAAACAACTATTTGTTCATCAATTTTTGACTATGATGATTTAATATTTTTTAGCTTCCACATTCTTCTATATTTAAATATCACAACTTTGAGTATCCTTAATCAACTCTCAAATTAATAGTAGAGAAATAATTTGAGAAAGGAATGATGGTGTTATTTACTTTACTATCCCTATTTCCATCATTATATTGACTAATAAAATTGAATTCATCTCAATTTTCATAATTTATAATGTTTCCAAATATTTTCTACTTATATAACATTGAGCATTATTTTATTTCCCAGGATGGTAGTGGATTAAGTAGACATGATCCTTAATCAGTCATAACCATCATTATTAGTGAAAATTAATATCTATCAACGTTAATATAAATTTTAGGCTCATCTGATCCTTATATAACATATACCTTACCCCATAAAATTAACATGTAAATATTTTCAATGTGAAGAAAATGTTTCCCAACTCCAGATCACGTAATGGAGAGTTCTTCACATGAAATTTTAAATACCATTTAAATTAATGTATAACATTATCATTTTTCATTATTATATAAAAAACCTGTATTTTTATTGTCACAGAATACCATGAAATATTCCCCACCATTGGGATGTGTGGGGACTAGTATAGTGATAACCATCATTTTAAAATCATAAAATATTTCTTCATATTCACTAGTAAAAAACATTAATATTTTTTATGTAATAGTTTTAGTGCTTTTTAAAATAAAAATATTTTTCTTATAAATCATCTATAATACTCAGATTCTTTATGGAAAATATGGATCATAGTTATAGATTCTAGTTTGGAAAAAAATTCAGTTTTTTTTTTCTTATAATGGTCCTTAAATTAAAATTTTCTGGTGATAAAATTCTACAATTGTGTTACATATTTCATATATAGATAACTCTTACACTACATTTCTGAAGACATCTCAATAAAAAAAATTATCACACTTTTCATGTACTCTTAATGATCCTCCTTTATTTTATAGTATATAAAAATATTATCCTCAATGTCTTATATAAAATTTTAAAGGTAATATATAAATTCTATATTCATTAATTCTAGAATTAAAATTGGGTAAATAATGAGTCTTAATGGAATTTCCATGAACTCTTAGTGTTTAAACCTCATTTTAGGGGATGTATTCAGGTTATCTTCCCTCTTCTCCATTAATATGTCTAACCGAGCATGTATACCAATTTTAGTGATGTATTGGTCCCCTAATAGTTGATCGAACACTTAATCAATCAATGTAAGAGGGTACTTGTTCTTTATTTTTTTAATAATTTGAGTTCCCTATATGCAATGATGAGTTTCATTGACCAATCCTTTTTTCCTGATGAAGAGGGCCAGCACAACCCATGATGAAACACTTGGGTGAATAAATTCATTTTCTAGATTCTTATGTAACTATTTCATATTTATTCTAAATAAAAAAATTGGAATTATATATGGATTCCTGAATTTCGGTTGGGAGATAAGTATATATAAATTATGAACCCAACCTTCCATTGAATAGTAAAGTAAGAAAACTGTTTGGGGAATAATTCACTCTAATATATCATAATTGGAATATCTTTGAGCATGATTATATCCTTTGATTCAATAAATTGATCAATATATGTGTAGATATTAAGAAATATTATCCACACTTTAGATGAATAATCAAAAGAATACTCTTCCCCCTCTTTTCACATGCACATAATCAAAGTATAAATTGAGATGTGATGAACGATCAACCTTTCCCAATAATTGATGGTGAATTTTTATTAGGAAAACAAATACCTTTGAATATTTCAATAAAATATACTAAATAAAGTAGTAAAATGTTTTATATATTTTTTCGTACATAATAATTTACCTAAGAAGAGATATAAAATTAATACAATAAATGATCCATTTTTTATTCTCAAAGATATCTTAACTCTAATTTTTGGAGAAAATTTTTAAATAGTTCTATTAAACATGAAAGATATGAAAGAATGTATAGAAGGAAAATAAAAAATTATGTTGGAAATATTTTATTGATTAATTTCCATAACTTTAACAACATATTTGTTAAGATAAACCATAGATGTAGCGAGAAAAATTCCCCTTCCTTCCTCTCTAGGTCATAATTGTTGATTTCATTGATTTTATCTGAAAAAACATGGAATGTAGAATTTGTATAAATAAGGACTATTGTGTTTTTAGTTAAAATACTATACTATAAGTTGACTATTGATCTGATATTTATTTTCTTCTATTGAATTAGTGGAATTATTCATATTCCATTGACATTTATTATCCTGATGCCCCTCATTTGTATATTTTAAGCTTCTATTGGTTCCCTTGATACAATTTGTAGGATACTTCTTCCAAAAATTTTGTCTTGTTGTTAGTTGAGTTTTATTAATTAAATGTGATTTTTAAACCGATTCTTCTATGGATAACTACATTGATTAATTTTTTTCTATAGGCCAATGAGACCATAGAGAGACAACAATATCCATCTCAACCTTTAGGGAATAACAGAGAAAATATTCATAACAATTGATTTCATTAATCAATATGGATTTTTATAATCACTATTTTAGAACATGAAATAAACAATGCAACATAATATTTGTGTTGATGAAAAATATAAAGTCCTATCATGAATGTCTTGTGATTTTTTCCTCATATTCCTTAATAGATATATCTTCTTTTTTCATTAGTCCCAGGAAGACCATATCAATTTTAGAATGACAAGTTGATGGAATATATTTATTGGAAAATATTTTTCTTAGATTCATAGAATTATATGGAATTAATTTCATCTTTGGTATTTATATTCTGGATTAGTTCCCACTATAGTTGGACTTCCCATCCAAGTGTATTGATATCTAGCTTGAATTTATATTATTCTGAATATTAGAAGACATAAAAAAAATTCAATGTTTTCAATCCATTATTCATTGAAAAATTGATCAGAAGTTCATCTAATGGTGTTAGGGATTTATTAATAATGTATTATACAAAAAATTTCGATTTCCCAAAACAAGGAATATTTTCATTAAGATTCCAGTTAAAATATATAGAATTAGTCATTTGGGATAGTAATTCCATGATGTTCCAAGATCAAACTCCCACATGGTTTTGTATATCCTTATAAAAGTCCTTATATTTTCTACCATGGTGATTTTTTGGCACGATTCCTTTTATATCCCACCACTATGTAGAAAAATGAAAAAATTAGATTAGAATAATTTAACTATTAATCATAAATAATGTAAAATATTAACTTATAAGGAATAAATTTTAGATGAAATATAAATCCTAAAATATGAGTATCTAGGATCCAATCTCGGATATCCAAATAGATTTCCTATCATGTTTTCCAAAATGAAAATATATAAATGTATTTCAAAATGGTTTATCAAGTGTTTTTGTAATTTTGAATGCATATCCCCCAATATTATCAAACCATGTGCGAAGGAAGGCCTTTCTGTTATCTCTCATGTGATAATGAATTCAATTTCCAATGTACCATTTTCTACATTTTTAAAACCAATAAAATTACATTAGATCAATATCAATATGTATTATCCTAATAAGGATGAAATTTATTGGAAACCACTTGATCTATACATTAAAAAAAATCTAGTATATTTTAAACTACATAGTCATATCTATATATTTTTAACTGAAAAATTATTTTCCAAATTTCAAAAAATAACAATAAATCTTTTTTATAAAAACAATAGAAACCCAAGTGATTTACAAATATTAATACATGTTTTTTGACATAAATATCTCTTAAATACATCCTAAATATTAAATAATCTAGTGTTATTGGATGTATAGGGTCATAAAAAATCAGTGAGAATATTTATTTAGAAATAATTATTTTAATATCCTTAATGAGATCCAAAATCCTGTTTATCCCCAAAAAGCATGTTGGATATCCTTAGTAATACCTATATTAATTGGGTAGCTAAAAATACCATTAAGGGATTAACAATATAAAGAATCATAACATGTGAGTTAAATGAAATAAAATGATGTCATAAAATAGAAGGCTCATGAATAATAACATAGTAGAATAACATAATAAAAATGGTTTCATATGATCATGAAATAATTAGAATGTGGAACCAATATATGAGATGACATAAATATTTGTAAAGGCCAAACTCTATAATAGCATCCCATGGAAGACAAGGTCTCATTATAGAATAGGATAACTCACTAATCCCAATCATAACACCTCATGAGAAAAAAAGTAGCCTAGGTAATAAAATGATACCAGGGAACACAAATAAGAAAATATACATTCAAATTTGTTTCCAAAAATAAAATAAATGGTAATTTATAAATACAATATCTATCAATGGAATGAAATGGTTTCCATAAATGTTTCTCATATAGTAGTAAAAAGATAGTTCATTAAGAAATCATTTGACAAATTAATATATGGTTTGTTTTTAAAAATTAAATGGAATGGATAATAATATAGTTTCATATATATTAGAAATATGTATACATAATTTATAATAATTTAAGAATATTTATGTTTGATATAAAGTTACTTTGAGAGGTTATGTTATTAACACATGGACAAGGTTGGTTCATAATTAAATCATACCAAATGTATGCATCCATTATGTAATCAAACAAAGTACCATGGATATTTAAAATATATTAGTCAATCAATTAATTAATTACATTTTATATTTTGGTCTAATTTATTATAATTTTATTATGTTCATTTTATCTATTTCAATGTGATATAATATTAAATATTATTGTTCCATGAGTGTTTGTTTCCGTGTTCCAAAGTCATATGAAACATTGATTGTTATTGATGTTATTATAAAATGTGAATAAAACTATATGAGGGATATGAAATTGTATTCATGAACTTCAAAAAAAATAGTTTAATATATGTATATGTGTACTAATATAGGGAAAAATCACCTAGTAATAACGTTAAAGTAAATTCATATGTTCTTTTAAGTGGTTTTGAGGGATTTTTTGATTTATATTCATGTTAAAATATATTAGGGACATATAATCATTCCATAATTTTAAATAATTCATTAAATACTAATTATAATTTTTTATCAATATTATTATAATTATATGACCATCATGATGGCGGTGGATGAGAACCTAGTGCATTTTTTATGAATTTATTGAACAAACCATATTAAAAAAACGATTTTATTTTTGAAATGAAACAAGATCTTGTAAAATATCGATATTACATTAACTCACCAAATATAGAATATATTTATGATACTATGGTTATGATTCTGTGTTAGATGAGGGAGTGTGAGGAGAAGGTAATTAATGAAATTAATTTTAAAAAATTTAAATTGATATTATTATCTCTTAAATTTATAATACATGAAATAATCTTTATAGAACCTTAAAATGATATTAGGATTAGACTTGTAGAACAAGTAAGTCAATAAGAGGTTTTGAAATATATTTATGTTGTAATTTGAAAGGATTTAGGGGTATGAATGTGTGAGCAGAATGGGTGGTGGGGGGTGGTATTAATAAATGGAGGAGAGGGGTGTTTTTTAATATTGTATTTATAAGTTCGTTATTTTGGATGAAAAATAACAAACCTTTTTTTATTGTGACTATATAGTGTAAATGATACATATTATTTTGATATAATTGGTTATTATAACATCCGTGACTAAAAATATAATGTATTTAGCTTATATAGTTATATAACATATTTTATTGTATTTCATAAATCAACACATTTTAAACTATAAAAGAAATATAAATAAAATTAATCATTTAGATTTTACATGAAGATTTTTATGATGGGACTTTGTTTCTGAAAATAAATTTATAGGTATTCTGAATTTTATTTTGTAATAAAATCACTATTGAATTGAATAATACCAAATTTAATTTTGTGATCAAATTTTATACCCTTCTAAAAATTACATATAGTCTCATAAAATTATTTTTCCATTATACTAAAACATAGTATTAATTGATAAAAAAAAATTAAAATAAAACATCTTTAAAATAATAACAGTTTTTACAAAATTGAAAATAAAACATTTATGTTTTTTTAAAAATCACATACACTTTATTTAAGTTTTTATTTATTTTTTCATATACCATGGTTTATATATACCATATTTTGTTTTAATATGATTCCAAAATATTATTTCAAACATAAGTAGGTGATGATACTACTCTAATAACAAGGTTAGTATTATTTAATGTCAAATTAGAACTTAAATTGTCATTTTACAATTTCAATTTATAGATTAATATTTCAATAGACATATTACTATTTCAATGGTCGTATTTTAAGTGGTTATATGTGTTCTATAATTTATATAAACAATTAAAGTTTTATTCATTATTAATTCTATTCAAATTTATCCCTACGTTATAGAAACATATATTTATTCTAATTTATAAATAAATAATGAATTAGTAATATTTTTCGTTATTTCTACAACATTGTTCATGTGTTCAGTTATTCTAGTGGATCGGGCGGTTATAAAATTTTAATATTTTAGTTGTCATACTTTATATTTTTATACATTTTTTTTATTTTCCATTATTATGATAATTTCATTCTATAATTTTTTTTAACTAAAAAAATTAATGTGTTTTTTTCTATTGTTTTCTTAGTGCGTATTATTGTAAATAATTAATATTTCACAATTACTAAATGGAAAATTCCATTGACAAAACTATGGTTTGTTATAGAGTATATGTAAAATAATATCACCAAAAATGATATATTTTATTTTTTAATAGTGTGATATATCGAAATTATAATGAAGTAGAAAAACATATAATTATTAATAAAATATTACACATGTTGAAAAAATGGTTATACTATTTGTACTCTTATTTCAAATGATTGAATAAATGATGATCATTTTTTGATCATATAATTAATAGGTTCAAAAAATATATCATACCAGATCCTTTATGTTATCATAAAAGTAATATTTATACATTAATACGACCATTATATCCATCCATGTATGCGGGTGAAGTAAATGGAATTATGTTGCATCGTAGAACCTGATTTCTACACAAGGCATGAACAATAATTTTTTATTATTAATGGACGGGGAATAAGAATAAATATTGTTAAAAAATTTATTTTTTAACACTGAAATATATAAATGATAATCGTATCATTATATTATTGTGGCCAAAAAAAATTTGAATAACCATAATTTAGAAGAAAAATATGTAGTTGATAATAATCATGTCAGTGAGTTTAATTTCATGGGATATATCCTTGAATTTGAAGGGTTCAGGATAACTATGAGTGACCATGGTATTATATTAGTTTTATAGTGATATTTTTAATGTAAAATGATAGATTTTCAAGTAATAATTTTAAGGTTAATTTTATGGTTGATGGGTTTATGGGGTATGATTTTTTATATGTGATTGCAAGGTGACTTTTTTTGAAATGTCGTACAATTTTAATAATGAAATTCACTTTTCATGGAAAAAGGGAATAAAAAAGGGGGTAAATTGTAGCTAAAAATTAAATTGACAATCCAAATAGAAAAAATCATCTCAAGTCATGTTTTTAATATTTTTGGTAATTTTAAACTAAAATAAATATATTTTTTACCCTTTTACATTTATTTCGATAATTAAATTTAAACACTTCCAATTAATGTTTATGATGATATTTATAATTGAACAACTAAACTAATTTGAATATTATTATTTCAATTTCCAGAACCACTTATATAATTAAATTTCTATAAGGATGAAACGTTAATTTGAAAATAAACACACTAAAAACATATAAGAGTGGTTTTAAAATAAAATTTTCAAGATTTTAAATTTATATATATGATAACATTGTCATTGTTACAAAATTTAAACCCTTAAATTTATTTATTATGAATTACATAAATGGTATGAGTCATATAAGTAAACACAAACCACAACATCATCTGGGGAATAAATTATATAAATTGAAGACTACATTTTTTTGTATTAATCTAACATTTTACATTACTTCTAAAAATTATGACCTATATTTTATATTTACAATTAATATTTCAAAAATAAAACTCTAGTTCCTTAATTTTATATTTTATTACAATAATGGTTTTCGAATCCTCTAATTAATAATAATGTTGTAATAAAATAATAGAAATTATAATTTTCATAAATTCCTCATTTTTCGATTAAAAATCATCATATTTACAAAATGATAAAAAACATCATTATAAGTAAATTTTAATTTGATAATTTGAAAAATCAATCTATATTATTTAATTATAATTATAATTTTTTAAAATTAGTATTTTAAAGGTTTGATAAATATAAATAAAACTATTATTTATTAAAAATAACATTTTTTAAATGTTAACTCAATTTAAAAATTCATGAAATAAAGGTACTGTTCTTTAAATGATTACCATATTTAGTTAATAACAAATGATAAAATAATATATGTAGAATTTTTTACATTGTGTTTTTGACTGAAATATATTTTATCAAACACATTTACTTATTTAAATGTAATTAAAATTTAAGCATGTAACATTTTTCCTAAATAAATTACTCAATCACAATTTGACACATAATATTACATTAATTTTTAAAGGGAACCTATAATTAATCAAAAAAAGTTTGATGATAATGGTTTAATATTTGATTTAGAATGTGATTTATCTTAATGAAACATAAATATATTTTATTTATAATGATAACAACACAAGTCATAATTGTATATGAAGTTATACTAAGGGATGTAGTTCAAGATATATACAAATCAACATAAAAACCCTGAAAATCATTTTTATAACAATCATACCTCTTAGGGTTTTATTTGTAACTCAATATCTAGTTATTGGTGAAAATTTAAATGACATATGACAGAATAATATCTTATTCAAATTCTCATTTTCAGATTCAATGATGGTAGTAGCTTAGGACATTCCATGTGCATATAATTTTTGGTGACTATCACCCTCACTAGCACAAGAATTGTGAGAATGAGTAACATAATTCACAACCCTCTTATAATTTAAGAAATTAATATTTATAGAATGATTATTTACCATAAACTTTTTAGTCTGATTGAATTCATCAAGATATCTTTTAGGAGACATCATATTTATCTTTTTTGTATATTTTGGGATTAGACTATATTCAAATTGTTAATAATATTTTATGAAATAAGGATTGCAAAAATAATAATATTTATGACTCCATGTCCCTTTCCACTAAGTCGGTCATCAATATAATCTCAACATTGTTCCTCACAGCCAGGATCACTTATATTTCAAACTATTTATAAAACCAATGTGATTGAAATGCATGGAAGAAATTATTAATGTGGTATAATTATCAATATAAATAACATTAAAGTTACTCAACCACAATTTTTTTACCCCTTTTATAATTTTGACATGTAATTACATTAGTTTAGACTAAATTAATAATAGTTTAACCAATATAATTAATACTTCTATATAAGATATTTTTAGTCGGGTTCTATCTTACCTATTAAGAAAATCCTTTAATAGAATATCCCAAATTAGTAATAAATTTATTTAAATATTATAAAAAAAATTACTTGAAATATATGATCTAATATTAAAAAATTCTTTATTAAAAAAATAGTCATTACTATAATCATATCCATTCAATAAAATACCATAAAAAAACCTAGTTGAATCAAATTAATGTAAGGAACAAAGATATTATATATTACTCTAAAAATTAACTATTTTATTAACCCTCAATGGTTAATAACCACTAATTAATTTTTTGAAAATGTAGTAAATTAATATAAAATTCCCATTAATGAGATGAACTTCTCTATTTATATCATGAATAAATTACTAATACAAATGTTTCAAATCAATATCAATAATTCTTATCTTAAATTAGACCTCCATTTATTTTCTTACTGTCGAGTTCATATTAAATTTATGAGTCGACCATAACTCAATCAAGAGTAATCAAATAGCTATCCCCCAAATAAAACCTTCCTATAAGATCACATAACTTTGATATTGATCTTGTTTAATATTTTATTTCAAGCCATTAATGAAAATCAGCATAAATTAATACTTAAATGTTCCACATAATCCTTATAACCTTTAGATAATTTTAAAATATCATCAAATAAAATCATCCACTAATCAAGATATCTAAATTTATTAAGAATAAATTTCTATGATGATATCATCATCACTACTGTGGAAAGACTAAAAAGTCCCATTTTCTATCCTAACATGTTTGAACATTGATTCTAATAAATTATATGTATGCACCCTTATTGAGTTATAAGACCATGTCATTTCTAGATATATACATTCACCAGGATTATATTCATGATCATGTTTCAACAAAATACTAAAACCAAAATGGGTTTAATAACATTAAAAATATGAATATTAAAACAACAGTCTCAATATTTCTTCTATTATTGGACTATTTTTAACATATGAAACTTTTGGATCAACTAATTAATCCCTTATTAAATACTTCGTTCTCTATTATCATTTTTATATTAGGTTATATATTATAGTTATTTGACATCATTATTAAATCCAATATATTGTTTTCTGAAGATAATTGAATTATCCAATCATATTACTCAAGATTGACTCTTTAAGAGTGAAAACATAGACAAAATCACCATGCTTTGGAGTGATCATTGAGTTAAATCCCTGTCAACCCTTTTTTGGTAAAATTACCCCATACTGTATATATTCCACAACCACATCCACATTGGAGTATACATATAAGGATTTGTTTCTTATAAAACCCACATAATATCAATTTTACAAAATAATCAAGATTTTTTAAAATTATTAGGTGTACTTCAGGGGTATTAATGTAATAGTTTTATGAAAAAACAATACTAAAATGTGCATTGTTTCCATAAAATTCAATCATATACTATTACAAATGATTATATATAATTTGAAATTTTGATCAAACCTAACATATCAATCCTAAAATTTTTCTCAATAATATTCATAATAACCAATTTTCTCTAAAAATATTCTTTAATACAAAAATTGATACCCATGACCAACAATTCCTGATCTAGTTCAATTTATACGTACTTCACAAACATTCTTTTATATGAGCTGCAAAATCCTAGATATAACCATCCATAATAGAAAAGTCAATAATGATTATTGAATCTATTACATCTTAATTATCATTTAAATTTTATAGTTTTAAATAATTTTGACACAATATAAATGGATAAATCAAATTTTATTTGTATCTAATTAATTTTCTTGCATTATATACAACAGTACTTAATTCACGAAAAGAGATAAATTTATTCTAAAAATAGAGTCACACATTTAATCCTTCTAAACATGTCACATTTAATAGTTTTATACAAAAACTAGGGAAATATTAATATAATAATATGTGGGATTAAATGATCAATTTGAGGAAAAATTACATTATATATAATGGGATAAACATGGAGTACAAATCATTGTAAGAAAATAAAAAAAAACATGAAGACCTAATAAACTTCAATCTACGTGAAATCTATATACATTAAAATAATTTAAACCATGGATATCAGTAATAATGATTCCATATTGATGGAATAAATAATATCAAGAATCAAAAACCATCTATCAAGGCCATGTGATAAGAGACTTTATATATTTTCAGGATTTCAGTCAAAACATAGTTCTAAATTTGGAAAGAACATGCCAAATACCCAAAAGTGTTTTGTTTCATATGACCAATAAATTCATAAATGGTTTGTATATCTCCATGACCCACCAATAACCCGATTAATTCTAATGAAATAACCATAATTTTCATTACTAACCTTCATTGAATTCCTTAAGGAACCTATTAATAAACAAAACTAGGTTATGTGTATTTTAAATAATAATAAAATAAATTAATTAATAATCATTGTTAGTAGTCAATAATCATCTTAAATGTAAATATTTTATCCATGTTAATAAATGGGATAACATGATAAAAACCCTTCTATAGAAAAAATTAGTATCATTAAAAAATATATAGCTAGATTTTTAATATTCATTAGTATTATATAAACCGTATAAAAACATATATACATATAACTATATTAGTAGAATAAAATACATTCTAGTTGAAAAATATCTAATATAAATTATTACAAATTTTATGTTCACACCATATAGTGTAATGGAAATATTTTTAAGTCAATAATAAAATAACAAGATCATATTATATCCTTAGAATAAGGGTAGATGTTTATAAATGGAAATAACCTAAGAAGTGAGTATTATTTTTCAAAGGATATATTTGGTTGGAATGTATTTACTTAGAAACAATTGAGATAATACCACATAATAAAATCAAAGGTTATAATATACCCAACACATATTAAATTCGTTCTCTGAAAGATCGTAACTCAATGAGAAAAACTAGATTATTAAAAATCTCACTACTCAAAATGCTAGAAAATCACTAACCACCTGAATAAGAGAACATTAGTTATATTGAAAATCCCATTAAATTCAATAAGTATTATAATAATAAATACATGGTATATGAATGAACCATACAACTGAAACATGTTTCATAAAAAATGGAGGAGATGGTCCCCATTAACCAGAATCTTTTTTCTTCTCATAACATTATCTTTTTACCTAACATGCATATCAGGGCACTCCTATGAGGATGAGTATCCCCCAACAACACATTACACTATAGTTATCATCTATTCACGTTTTATTCATCATTTCCAAATTACCTTTTTCTTAGTAGTTCATGTTGTTGTAATTTCTTCTATAGGTCTTTCTTTTAACTTGTTCTTTTTGTCATGGGTCATCATCCTTTTTACTTTTGGTCTATACCAACAAACTTGAACTCATTATTTGTCTACAATGATCATTATAATGATATGATGGGTTGGGTTGGTGGTAGCTTACAGTGGAAGAATCTTTAAAAATGTTGGTTCATGCTTCTTCTGTATCAATTTGATTGTTTGAGGCTCTATAGTGTGGTCATGGTTCCACCACTTTCACCAATGTTCTTCTAACCTTTTTTGATATAAAAGAACATTTATTATTTGGGTGTGTTGTTTTTTATGTTTTTTTTTTAGATTTTGGTGGTGGTTATAGTGGAAGTGAATGATTCTTTCTGATGATGGTTCTCCCCTTCGTCGTATATTGATCATTTGATGTAGTTCTTACTATGTGTAATTTTATCATATTATTCCATAATTAATGTTATTTCTTATAATCAAGATCCAGATGATGATTTTTTATATTAATGAGTTTTCTATGATTTTTTTTCATTTGGTTCATGGTGGAGGGGTTGGTTCACTACATGATTGGTTTTTTAAATGGCTATTTATGATTGATGTGAGGATGATGAATCATGATGTCAAATGGTGGTCTTGATAAGTGATTTTGGTGAATCTAGGTGGCATCAGGCTCCCAGAATACTCCATAAGGGGATAAATTTATTATTAAATATAATTAGTTATGGGAAAATCATATCTGATTATAACTCTTCTATTTTATCCAAATATTTTCACCCAATCCAATTTGACCTTCTGAAATAATTTTTTTGATGTTTTATGACATGTATTTTTATAACTTTTGTTAGTTCAAGGAAGTGTGACTGATGAAGGATTCATTCATTGGGATTATAATTACATTTGATTTTTTTATCATTATTATCCACCTAGTTTGAAAATGTGTATATGAAGTTTCCAAATTCTAGACATAATTTATTCATGTTTAGATTAGTATTGGTGCATGTGTGGTTCTTATTGTAGGTTTTCGAGGGTGTTTATGGTCTGTGGTTCTATTTTAGAGGTTTTTTGAAATAATTGATAATTTTATCTAGATTTCATTATGACATATATGGAATGTTGGGGTCAAGCTAACAGGTGGCATTAGTGACATGGAAGAGGTTCCTGGGTCGAGGTGACTTATTTCCAGGTCATCTGAGATTATATCTATCTAAATTTTTTATTTGACCAATTTTTTTTGAATTTTGAATTCAGAAAAATGGTATTGGGAATTTCCGTTTAGGTTGAATCCTTTCTATGGTTACCAAATAACATTAAATTGTATATCACAGTTATGAAAAATTATTTGATGAAATAGGTTTCATGAAATGTATTATTCCTTATTGAATAAAACCAACACCAAGAAAACCATTGGAGCATGATTAAAACATTAATCAAAACCAGATGAAGGAGATGGATTTTATTTTTAATTTAATATTAAATTGATAAAATATAATTCATAAAATTATATCTCAATTATTTGGTTTATAGACATCAAAAATTAAAACTATGTGAATAAACACAAACATGAATTAAGAGATAAATTTGGGAAAAACAATAAAATATTGTCGTAATTTCCATGAAATTACATTAACATAATGTAACATAATAATATCAATGATAATATATTTATTTATATTTTTAATCATATAAATTTTCATTTATACTGTATCTATATATTCATTCTCTACATGATTTATTCTTTTATATTTTCAAACTCGGTAATTATATTTTCGATGGTTTTTAGTGGATTTATAATTGTAATTACCATAGTCATTCTTGTTTAAAATTTAATAATTAATTGGTCAGTATATATAATTTTATATATGAATTATCATTGTTTTTTTTTTCAAAAATCCTTTTATGGGTGTTTTAGTCTGTATCCTTGAAGATGGAATTCATAATAATAATGTGCTGATGATTTATAATGGAATGGATGTTTTTTATTAATTCATGATTTAAATATTAATATAAGATATTCATACTAAAAGAACAATTATATAAATATTTATATCACATTATACTATTGAATATCTTCTCATAATCATCCATGATGTAAATGTATAGTATTATTGGAGTAGGATGTAAAACTGATCGAAACATGAACCAATATTGATTAGTGGATGATTATGTTATAGTTTAGAGGTAATATATTTATAATAGGATAATAATGATATTATATAGTGTTTATAATTGTCATATATATTAATAATAAATATCTAAATAAATAATTAATTGTTATTAAAATATTACACAATTTGGATAAATGGATATCCTCTCAGTATACTTATTTAAAATGAATTAACTAATGATGATCATTTATTATTTTCATCACTAATTAGTTCTCAATTTATCCATATAATGACATTTACTATATCATAAGAATAATATTTAATCATCAATACCATACATAGATCATTCCTTGTAAGGCATTAAAAGATAATAACACATGTAACGTATTAGATGCGATAGTCCATAGAATGCATGACGAACTATTTTTTTCATATTGAATGACATATAAAAATAAAAATTGATAAAATCATTAATATAGTATAATTAAATATATAAATTATAAAAAAATAAGTATATTAGGGAGTAAGGAATACATTTCAATTGAAATAATTATTAAGTAATCTTAGTAGTAGACAATACTCACATTTGGGACTTGAATTTTCGGTTGAAGTATCCGTGAATTCAAATGGATTGGGGTAACAATAAGCATCCAGGGGATTATGATAGTTATAGAGGAGTTTAATTTTATTAAAATTATATATATTTTAGAATTTATTTTTTGGTGAAGTGTATCTTTTTTGTGTTTAAGTGGTATAATATTATATGTTATGCTATTGGGAACTGTTGGAAACACCATTGCATTTTTCAATAATTCAATTTTATTTTCAAGGTCCCACTGAATTAAAATGGAGAAAATTATAAGTTAATACTGTATTGGTTATTTAAATTCTCATAAATTCAATTAATTCCATGTTTTTTAAATGTTTGAAGACTTTTATCGTATGTTAATCTAAATCTACCCATATTAATTTTACTGTTTATAAGTAAATTTTATCCATACTAATTGCTTTTGAAGAAAAAATTGAAAATTTACATTATTAACTAGTTTGAATATTTGATTTCAATTTTATAAATTGATTTTATGAAATAAAATTTCCAATGTAATGAAAAGATAATTATAAAATAAAAATACTTAAATACATTAAAGATTTGTCTTTTTAAAAAATATTGTTATTAAGATTTTAAATATTTAAATATAATTAATTTAACTTGGTTTTTTATTTTAATTAAATTATTGGATTTATTATGAATGTAGTGACAGTTATTGGTCTTTAACGGTAATCCAATACCTAAAATCACATAGAAAATAATTTATTTAAATAGAAGACCGAAATCGTTTTTATATTAAGGTAGAATTTTACATTATTTCTAAAATGTGTGGAATATTTTTTTAATATAGAAATAAATCTAAAAAATGAATTATGTTATCGAATAATTTCATATTATACTATATTAATGTGTTACATATATATATATATTATTTTTAAATAGTAATAATGTCATCGAAATAAAAATTTCATAAATCTAGCATTTCTTGAAAAAAAATTAGACTTATTAAAAATTGTTCAATATTCTTAAAAATAAATTTTGATTTTATGAATTAAAAAATTATGTTTATATTTTCTAATTATAATTTGAAAATTTAAAAATTCATGATTTAATTTTAAATTTTAAATTTAAAGATAATATATTTTATTGAAAACACCATCTTTTGACTTTAACACATATTAACTATTTTTCGTATAATGGTTATGGGTTTTAATTGATTAACCTATTATGTTAATTACCAATATTATTATAATATAGTGTAGATCATTCACATCAAGTGTTTTTTGAAATTTTTTTTTCAAACATATTGATATATTTTTTTAGTAGTTATTATTTCAAAGGGTTATATAAAATTTTTATGGAATAAATTTAACATGAATAATTATGAATAAATTTGGATAAGTCCATATGTAATAACATATACATTTGTAGATGATTTTTTATTAAAATTTGAAATCTAACATTTGTATATGTGACTCATTGAATCCATTGTAGGTTGAATATGATATTTTACTCTACAAAGAAGTATACACAGATATGCATATGATTTCGAAATATATATGTCACATACTTTTGATATTATGTAATATATATTACATTGTCACAATAAAAGATGATAAAAACTAAAAAAAATGTATGTGAATTCATAATATACATTAAAGATATTAAATATACTATTCTAGGTTGTATAAAATATTTTTTCCTTCGCTGAGTTTTGTGTAGTGTGATGATCACTTGGTGCATATAATATTTTATACCATATAAATGATTTTTAACTTTTCTATATGTGTAATAAATAATAGAATTTATGTTGGTCCCTTATAAATGATATTACCAAAAGGGAGGTGGAGGATCTAAATCAAGGAATTTCTGATTTAAATCATAACACCTTGAATGTTATTATGTTTTTTCAATGTCTAGAATAACTCTTTCCCTCAAATTTCATTCCCGTTAAGAGTGAATAAAAAAATAAATCATAGAGTTTTTTTTACTTGGATCATCATAAATGGGAAATTCCAAAGTGAATTTAATGATGACGTGCCGATGAAATTAAATCATTGAATCACACTACTTATATGTGGTTGGCATTATTAAGGGGTTACACTAAACCTCTAATCTTATTATTTACACACATAAGAAAATATCACCTCCATTTAGAAGACAAGGAAAACACATCTTATTAGATGAAATAATTATTATTCACAAGATCAATATGTTATTGTACACCTAGTTTGGTGTGTATCCTAAAAAACCTGTTGGTGTTTTAGGGAGATTAATTTCATTTTTAATCCTCCATTGACACCATAAATTTTCTATTAATCTGGGACAAATCCCCCAAAACAAATCATTATAAATAAATAATATATGTTATATCCTTAGAACACCCAAAACCAGCAGTGAAATCTTATTCATATATTATGAGGACACCTGTAGGTATTTAGATTTCCAAAATCATTCATTTATATTAATATCATACCGTTCCCTCTGTGAGGCATATCTACATCAAGAGAGTCTCATACACAACAAATCTACAATGTAGCCTACTATCTACGATGTTGGTATCCTCTAATTTCTATTGATATTGGAAATATTACGGTCAAGTATATATAGATACCGATAATTAAGGTGTCTGTTTCTGATGCTTTCGTCGGGGCGCGCGTGCGCAATGCTTGTCACGCATGGGAGGATGCGCGGCTTGTTGCCCCGCATTCCCTCTTTCCCAAGGTGGGCAGCATCTGGTCCATATTCAGGGACGTCTGCTCCTTGATTGAAATAGGGATGATGGGATTTCAGTTCTTCCATCCGTGGATTCCTCCTCAGAACTCATCACCTAGTCCGGGTCTCCCTCATAGATTTATGACAGGTTCGTGAAGCACATTCTCAGTGCCATATCAACATGGACGCCAGTTAATTATGCCGCTTCTGTCGAGACGCTCCAGGGGGTCTTGTCAGGGCAGAATCCTTCGGTGAGAAGAATGGTCACGTTGGGGTGTCGTTGGCTTGTCTTGACACTGGGGGTCGGCATGTCTGTCTTCTGTCCCTTATCACAGGGCTTCTTGAGGGCCCGATAGCCCGAGGCATCCCACATCGAACACGGGGACTGTGTACCATCTGAAGTTTTCCTCAGCTTCCCATGATTAACACAGGGTATGCCGCGAGTTTTACGTCTTGCGGAGATGGATCGGGATGATGGACCCCCTAGGGGGAGCACCGATGTTGGGGCCAACACGTGGCCGGCTTCCCAGATACCATGGAGTGGGATGGGGTGGCATGATCTCACCGGGATGTGGTTTCCCGGGTAAGGATCAGGATGGATGGTGGAGTGATGGGCATGAACCTCATTGAGGGTTCCTACGTATCCCTATGGTAGGGAATCAATGTCTGCGTAGTTCGGTGATGCGGTGGGACACCTGAAGAGGCGACCCATGAGAATGAACGCATGGATTGGAGCATGGAGGAAGTAAAATCTCTGGGCTCGAGCATGAGCTTCCCAAGGCGCGTGGGCTCGAGGGGGAAGTCAGGATGAGATGTGGGTGTGAGGCATGAGGCTTACACTCTGAGACGACCTTAGAAGGGGAATATAGTTTAATGTCATGTGGGACGACATACAATTTAACATCATACGGGATGAGATAATGTTTAACGTCATACGCTAAAAGGGCCTTTGGGGCTTATGCTTTGAGGCGGCCTAGAGTGGTCGAGGAACCGATGTGGATAGGTCGGAACGACTGGGCGCTCGGATTGAACCTCGTGGATGCTTCCTATGTACCATGCGTTAGCACAGATCAAAGTCCACGTAGTTCGCTAGGACGGGTATTACGATCTTAGGTAGCCCATAGAGGATGTCATGGTCGATGCGTGCTCTAAGCCCACTTGATTCATGCTCTATGTGAGAAATAAGAGGTAGCAGGGACCAGATGATCACATCACAAAGGGTGCATTCGTTAGAAGCGGAAAGGGGCTTACGCGTTTAGCGGCCCAAAGAGTAAACATGGGCTTACACATGGTTAGAAACCCTTGGTGTCGGGGCTTACTCTAGGGTGGAGGCCCATGGTGTGACAAAGAGTAGTGGGAAAGGGACTCCAGTGGCCTTGGCAGGGGGAAGTACAGAGATGCAGGGGTGAAACCTTCCACAAGATGATAGGGGCTTACGCTCTGGAGCAGCCCTTCCCTCGTGGACAAATACCACTCTGACAAGGAGGATCTCATTCCATGCGAGGAATAGTCCATTCCCGTGGAGACGAGTGAGTGTAAAGAATGCCCGAGACGGGGGGACCCTTCGTGCGAAGCATGGGCTTGGACAACAGTTTAATGTCATGTGTTAAGGACGAGGTTCTTAGCAGTTTAACATCCTGCAGCTTGGACAAGGTGGGTTCGATCCACACCCCTAGGGCTTACATTCCCAATTCCCTCTACCCCTTATGGGAGGGAAGGCATTGGAAAGGCCGTATTGATGGGGGGCTGAAGGGCGAACCATCGAGGGGTCCACGTTAGCGTGGCTATGGTGGATGGGGATTATGCAAGGAAGCTGCCCAGGTGATACTAAGGAGTGGCAACGAAGGACGGGGCTTATGCATGGAAGAAGCCCATAATGTCATCCTCATGTCTAGGCATGAGTGAATCCTAACTCAGTGGTGGGTTAAGGTATGCACCTATGCGCTAGTGCACAAGCAGGATAATGCCAAGGGTGTTGGAATTGGCCCGAACAAAAGGATATGAAAAGTGTGAATCACATGAATAACATTCAGACTGCAATGAGAGTGGCGTGGAGATAGAGGATAGCTGCTGACCATGTTCGCAACACAACATCATGTCACATTATCCTAGAATGGGGACAGACAAATGAGGGGTCGACTGCTGACCATGTTTGAAACAAAGGACCTGACTCAAAGTGTCACCCAAAGTCTTTCGGGGCGTTGGCCCAGGACAGTAGGTGGACCATCAGTCAATCATCTTTACCGTTAGGGTGTCCCTCCATACATGGATGTGGATCTGAATCCGAATGAAGGACACCCAAAGCATGGGGTGGAGTGATGGAATGTTTGAACGGCTTCCAACGCTCTTGAAACTATGTCACTGTAATCATGGAATTAGGTATCTTATGCTTGGGACACAAGGAATATATTATTTAGAACAATAGGCATACTATGTTTAGAGCACAGGGTTTACTACAGTTTATAGTCATGTTGATTGGACTACTGGAATCTCATGCTTGGAGCATAAGGCATCTCTTATTTGGAACAAGATGCATCCAATTATTGAATGACTGGGCATTATTCTCAGGGGAATTGATGATGAGAATCTCTACTCACGACATAGGAAACGAACCAATAGGAATATGTCAACTCAATGTGTTTCGTAGTGTGTGGAAGAGTATCTCAAATCATGTTATTCCCTAGGTGGAATGTGGGTGCGCATAAGGGCGTAATGGAAAATCCCGACGACCCGACCCGCGAAGTTCGTGGTGTGACTCTCCAATTTTCATTGGGGTTCTTTTCGGCACCATGTATCCTTGGGTCATCGCGCAAAGGAAGGGATTCCGCGTGAAAATGGCTGGTCCATTTCAAAAAAGAAATAAATGCATGAAAATGAATGATTTTCACGCAATGGAAGGGGTGAACGCACAAAAGGAAGGATTTCACGCGACTTGGTCGGCATGCACCCAAACGAAGGAATTGCGCGCAAGGGGAAGACCCCGAAGGGGGTGGACTTTAGTCTAATCTAGGGGGATCTCGTGCGAAGGAGTATCCCGGGGTGACTTGGTGCGGAAAAGAACCCCAACTCGAGACCGTTTTACGTGCGCAATTGCGCGCACAGGAGCCGATTCAAATTCCTCCCCGAAAAAGATGGGGGTATCCTTTTTTTTATAGGCACCCGGTGGCGCGGAATCTAGGGTTGCGAGTATAATTTGTGTGTCGGATACAGCGGCACGAAATATAAACCGCGCGGGATACAGGCGCGAAATTATTTCGCACTGGTGCTAGGATTTTGTGCGAATCTCGTGTTGCCTTTCGCGTGGGAAATTGTTTCCGCGCACTTCACCCAATATTTGTCACCCCACTTCTAGGCCCTCCGGACCGGGCCTCTGAGTCCTAATATGTAACGCCCCGACCCCAGCTACCCAGAGTCGGTGCATTACTTCATAACATTGGCATGATCACAAGAAAGATCAAATCTCGAATGACCGATTGGATTAGTAGCCTTGGAAACACTAGATATATTCATAAGTTTTACATTACATCATAAAATGAAAAACTAATACAACAACATAATGTTTCCACAGTCCACACTATTAACCCCTCATAAAATCTCTGCAGGTCATTCATAACTTATTTCTTCACATCCTGGGAAAAATAAAACATAGAAAAGGGGTGAGCTCAAATGCCCAGTAAGGATAACAATATAGCGGAAACTTTCATAAATAAGAATAAACATTTAAGGCAATGCATTACTAAAACAAAAGCCTTTTAAACTTTAACTTCAACATGGTATGGAAAAAGTAAAATGAAATAATGCCATTTACTTATTCACATGGATATTCTACTAATCGAATAATCACATGCAAAAATCAATAACCACTTTCATAATGTTGGAATGCATAATGCCAGACTATCATAACCACATAGTCAAGGCCTCGTGCCAAGACTACAAATAAGATTTTGTCAAGGCCTTGTGCCAAGACACTAGTTTGTCTCATGAGACCTACCGATGCATCGAGGAGCTATAGCGGGCTCCACCCGTCACTTATTAAGTCCAATGCATTCCCATATGAAAAGGTTTAAACATAACATAAACATTCGTATTAAAACTAGCATACGAAATGTCAATAATTTCACCATAAACTATGAATGGTATAAAAATAGCACATTCACAGTCAAACATATCACAAAACCTTCAATACAATATAGAAGTTTTGTATCATAATAAATCAACTTTAAAAAATCTTAAAATCCATTAAAGGATGTTGACATAGATGAATTCAAAATTCTTTTTAAAGAAGTATCTCCTTTTATTTTGAAATCATTTAAGATCAATATAAAATAAAACATTTTCTTTGAAAATATTCTTATAAGCTTGTATGGAAATCTTCGACGATTTTATAACGGCGGAAAATAACCGCACCCGTCGTATAAGTTAAAAAAAACATTCTTACCTCAAGTCTGTCGAAAAGGTTAAAAAGGACCTTGTTTTGAAAACGACGGAATGATTCCTTTATAAACCTCTTATAAAAATTCAAAAAAGGGTATAAATGACTTTAACCCATATTCTTGTAAATATTAAAAATGTTTTGAAATACATTTCGAAGAAACATGGATGTGGATGATAAAGTGGTTCCAGTAGATTATTACGTATAATACAACCTCGGATAATGAAGAGATTGTGAAATAACCCTTACCAGTTTAGTAACTTATGAAACATACAACCCATGAAAGAGGTATCATACAATGAATATGTAAGTACACATAAATTAGAGTGTATTACACAAAGAATATAATTATGGGTAGTACATACACCACACAAAAGGTAATGGTGGCAATATGGCATGAATCTCACGGGAATAAGGAGTGAGATGAAAACCCCTTACCACGTTAATCAACTGATTCGTATGGCCAAAAGTTAATAGCCACCAAATTATTTACAGAATAATATGAATATGATAATATATATCAAATTCCAGTACACAATACACCACTTTCAATAATTTAGTGGCGAATAATGGAAATCTCACGGAATTGAATGTGAGATAAGAAAAATCCCTTACCTTGTACTTTTCCTTGGTTGGGGTAGGTTAACCTCCTGTATAATAGTGAAATAATTGTTACTAAATTATACAAGAATCATATACATTAATATGATATCATATATGATCTTTTAATATTGATTTGATAATAATATCTTAGTATTATCGCCGTTTCGGGTGTTAACTTACTCATTTTCTTTATATGTTTTGTTACATAAGTCATGTTTGTTGTATCTTATTCATATCCAGAATGATATCAAGTCCTTAAAAATCATTTTTAAATCATTAAATGATAATTATACTTGAATGGATACGATGGAGAATGAATCTCATCGCGTTCGTGGAGACGGTAGTCCGTACGTACGCACGAACGCTACTTCTATTTAATTTTTATTTTAAAAGAATCGAATCCAAATGATACATAGGTATATTACTATTCCAGTATAATATAATATTTTATATATGTTACTTAAGTTCATTAACACCATCCTTTATACGTTCCATGTGTGGTATGAACGAGTCATATCATTTTAAGGGGGCGGTAGTCCGCACTTCCTCAAATGAAATTATCGTATGTATATACAACATGAAACGAATAATGGTATGAAATAAAATGGAATTACAGAAGCTTATATATAAAATATATATCATTAATATCATATTTAATTACAGTGCCATCATAATGGCCACCATGAGAGGCGGTAAGATGTATTTGAACAATCATCGTTTCGTGAGGTGTTAGTTTGCCATCCACAGAAACATTATGTTCATCCTCCATTATATGGAGTTGTGTGTATGTGTAGTTTGAATCCTTCTTATAACAACATCCTAGTATATTGAGGATACTGGTGTTTTTACAAAAGAAAGGAAATAAAAAGATTTTGGGGGTTGAAGAAGCAAAATAAATGAAAATAATTTAAGAGAAATCGTTACCTTTAATTTAGGTAACTCACTTTGGTTGGAACCAAAGGACTTTTTGAAATGCTTTCTGCCTAAGGGGAAGCTTCAAGGAGGAGGAGAGGGATGTGGGGAGCTTAGTTGGGCAGAGTTTGGATGAGCCAAGTGGCTTGAGAGGTGTGAGGAATGAGTAGAAGTGGTCTCCTTTTATAAGGGAGAGGAGGGGCTCTTTAGGAAAGAGTGAAAGTATTACTTTATAATATAATTATATTCGGTTTATAATGGTCCAAAAATCATTGAGGTCGAATATAAGATGACTCATATTCTAAATAACATCAACCAATAAGAATTGTACAGGTTTTAGATAATATTTTAATCATTATAATATTATTTATTTCAATGGTTTATTAATGAGGTAAACATTGCATCATTATTGTGTCATTAATAATTTAATTTATTTGATGTCTAAAAATTATAAATAAAATATAATCATGTAGGAAATCTTGTTAGCTTTCTAATGAATATTTATAATCGAAAATCCAACATGTATAACCATATGTAAAAATTGTTCTTCTAAAAGATGTAAGCTTATGCCATTTTTATTTTTATTTTAACTTTATTAATATAATGTGTCCCTACCACATACAAGTGGCTCCAAGGGGTCCCCAAATTGACCCAAGGATGCTCATGGTCGGGTATGTGTCCACCAATAAGGTTAGGACACGTTTTAGGGTAATTTTGTATTATTATAATATTATTTTTTAACCCTTATTTACCGGATTTACCCTTAACCATGGTAAATAAAATATTTACCACAGTAATTATTCAAAATGTCTAAAAATAAAAGTTACCTATTTACACAATTTGGACATCCTGATTCCGAATATGGAATCCATTTTTCTAAATTCAAAACACAGAAGTGGCAGAAATTAATTTAAAATTAATTCCCGCTGTCAAAACAAAAAGTGTGTTTTTAAGAGGTAATAACTATCAAAAGATTGACACTTGTTTATGTTCGGTTTAATTGTAAAATTATGTCCAATGACCAAAATTATATTAAATGGTAAAAATATATTCTAAATATACTTTAAAACCACTCAAATTCACAATTTATCACTATTAATTATTTTGATTAAAAAATTTGTTTTTAATTAAAATTTAGTAATTTTCACTATTCATCAAAATATGAAAGTTATCCGAAAAGTACAAAAATTTCACCTTAGGCTAAATTTGATATTTCGAATCCAAAAATGAAGTCCATTTTGAAATATAAAATATTTATGATTTCAAAATTTAGGTATTACTATCCATAACGGCTAGTTTGATCGGTTGTGGTGTGTGTTAAAACTCGAAGTTGCGTACAACACACGCTACTGTTTTATTCAAAGGAAAGCGTACCGTGTAAGCTTGGGATGTTTCATTTTAATTTTTTTGATGTCCCCATTTAGTCAAAAAGTTTAAAATATTGTATTTAAAAAGGTTTCACTATTAAAAGTTGATAAAAGTGCAATACTGAAAATGAATCTGTTCTTGCATTATGACTAAGAAAATCATAATATGGATTCTAAAATTATAAGGATTATATAAAGTTTAAAATGTAGTTAATGCTATTCATGACATCTTTTAATGGCTATTTTTTTTGTAAGTCATGGTGTGATTGAACTCGGTGTTGCGTGTAGTGCAAGTTATTGAATTATTTTGAAGAAATAACACACTATGAAATCTTGGGGTGTTACATTCTCCCCTCCTTCAATAAATTGCGTCCTCGCAATTTGAAATTTTTCTTCGAAAATAAAAGGTTGAAAATAGAAAATATATTTGTGGGAAAACCCACATTGGAAATTGGGTTACTAAAATTTAGTCTTAATATGATGAAAAGAGAAATGAAAGGGTCACCACCAAATTATGATCTCGATTAGGAGAACATTGGTGGCAATTAGAGACATATAATTGGAGGAAAAACGTAAATATTTATAGGTAGTGATTGAGGTCATCAATCACAAACAAGTATAAAATTGAGGTCCTTAAACTCATCAATCTAAGATGATTTGAAATACCATCGGTTCAACAAAACATAGGGTATTGGGATAACACATTTTTGACGTTTCAAAATATCTTATTTGAAATCCCATATCGAAAAATGAATTAATGAGGCCTCTATTTAAAATAAAGAGTCGAAAGTATGAATATTACCGAAAATAACACATACTAGGGTTCCATGTATAAAAATATGGATATGGAAGAAAAATATAACCATCAATTATCTGATGGAGAGTGGTAGAGAACATGGCTATGAAAAGGCCAACAATCCCAAAGCCATAAATTAGTGATGATTTAAGGTACCATCTAGGAAAACATTTTTTGTTCTAAGTTTCATTTCTTAATATTGAGGAATTTATTAATGAGATTGGCTAAGATCATAAGGAGATATACTTACTTTATAATTAGAGTTTTATCTATTAATAAATTTCTACCACAAACTCATCTTTCACTCTAAAAGATAATAGAATGTAAAAAATTCTATTTACACTATTCGTATAGGGTTCCAAAATAAACGAATTTATAATTCATCTACAAGATATTTTAATAAAAACTACATTATTTAATCCAGGACATCTCGTGTGCCAGTGGTAGGTGATACACCCTTGTCGCCCTTCGGTTGCAGGTTCAAGTCTCGCAGCCTTGCCGGACGCGACGGGTTGCCGCCCGACCTCCGGGTTGTCCTTTTATGGCAATCCAAAATAATCCAAACTAGAAATATCCAAAATACTTCTGTCCAAACTCACATTCCAACATTTATAAGGAAGGTAAACATAATATAGATCCTTTTACCCCGTAATAGCATATGAATAGCTTCATCATGTATTACCATATTCCTTATTGATTACATTCATTCTCCGTTATTCCATATAGAATGCTGGATATACTTCATTAATCCAAAAATGTTTTAAACCCCAACAATGATAGAATATACAAATCATTAATCTGTTCCAAGGTAGTCAAGAATATCCAATATAATTTATCCAAAACAATCACATATTATTCCAAAATCACTACCTCAGTATCAGAATTATATTATGATTTATCATTCTCTCAACCATATATTTTCCAAAAATTTATCCTGCTATTGAGTCACTTTTCTTTGTTCCACACAATCTCAAGTCCTAAATGAAATAGTACTGCAGTACAATCCTTATATACTCCATAATTATTATAACAAGTACATTGTTGATACAACACTCAATTGACATAATCAACATAAGATCTCTAATCATTCCTCTTCATCTGTGGTAGTATCATAAATTGATTATTATCCAATAACATCATTTGCGGCATAGTCTGATGACTGGGACATAGGTTCGCGTAGTGTCCAAACTCCTTGCAAATGAAGCATTGTACATTTGAAACCATTTTCTTACCCTTGCAGTCACGTACTTTGTTCCCTTTTCCTCCACACTTATAACAAACTCCCATTCCTTTCAGGCAAGTTCCAGGGTGTTTCTTTCCACAGTTACCACATATGGGAAAATTCTTCTTTTCCCTCTTCCCTTTATCCATCTTTCTCTCTTCTATCCTTTTCTTCTCTTGCTTCCCTTCAAAGCCATAGGACTCAGTAAACTCTTTACTTATCTTATCAACACATGATATTATTTCTTCATATGATGATAATACATGGGAGACTATTTCTCTTATAAATTCTAGCTTAAGACCATGAAAGATATGATCCTTCCTTCTCTTTGGATCATGTGCATTTCTGGAGTTCTCATTCCTTCTACTGGGCGCCATTTCTAAACAATGGCATAAACTAGATCAGTTTATGAATCAAAATACATAATCCCATACTTATAAAACACTTAACATAAATTGAACTATTTATGGATATAATCCATAATCATAAGAATGTTTTCTTTGAGGAAGTATATACTCATAAACCCTTCATAATGGTTTGTAAAGAAAATGATAATTATCCTAAGCATATCCCCCGAGAGTGTCGTAACCAAGAGTGCAGCAAGGCCCGTTGTCGTGCACCAGTTCCCGTTCGAGTCTAGCTCAAAGCGGTGTTTTCGGGTTTTACCCCTAGGTACATCTGTGCCAGAGCCGCCTCTACCTGCTCGTATCCAGACAGGGATGTATTTCTCGGAAAACTCACAAAATCTCTACAATACCAAAATTCTAGGAAGTTCTTCTATACTAATCCTCAATGTTAATCTTAGGTCTACGTGCTCTAATAAGAGTTTATCTAAATCTAGCTTCCAAGGTTTGTACTAAACTTCCTCTGATACCAACTGTAACGCCCCGACCCCAGCTACCCAGAGTCGGTGCATTACTTCATAACATTGGCATGATCACAAGAAAGATCAAATCTCGAAAGACCGATTGGATTAGTAGCCTTGGAAACACTAGATATATTCATAAGTTTTACATTACATCATAAAATGAAAAACTAATACAACAACATAATGTTTCCACAATCCACACTATTAACCCCTCATAAAATCCCTTCAGGTCATTCATAACTTACTTCTTCACATCCTGGGAAAAATAAAACATAGAAAAGGGGTGAGCTCAAATGCCCAGTAAGGATAACAATATAGAGGAAACTTTCATAAATAAGAATAAACATTTAAGGCAATGCATTACTAAAACAAAAGCCTTTTAAACTTTAACTTCAACATGGTATGGAAAAAGTAAAATTAAATAATTCCATTTACTTATTCACATGGATATTCTACTAATTGAATAATCACATGCAAAAATCAATAACCACTTTCATAATGTTGGAATGCATAATGCCAGACTATCATAACCACATAGTCAAGGCCTCGTGCCAAGACTACAAATAAGATTTTGTCAAGGCCTTGTTCCAAGACACTAGTTTGTCTCATGAGACCTACCGATGCATCGAGGAGCTATAGCGGGCTCCACCCGCCACTTATTAAGTCCAATGCATTCCCATATGAAAAGGTTTAAACATAACATAAACATTCGTATTAAAACTAGCATACGAAATGTCAATAATTTCACCATAAACTATGAATGGTATAAAAATAGAACATTCACAGTCAAACATATCACAAAACCTTCAATACAATATAGAAGTTTTGTATCATAATAAATCAACTTTAAAAAATCTTAAAATCCATCAAAGGATGTTGACATAGATGAAATCAAAATTTTTTTTAAAGAAGTATCTCCTTTTATTTTGAAATCATTTAAGATCCATATAAAATAAAACATTTTCTTTGAAAATATTCTTATAAGCTTGTATGGAAAGCTTCGACAATTTTATAACGGCGGAAAATAACCGCACCCGCCGTATAAGTTAAAAAAAACATTCTTACCTCAATTCTGTCGAAAAGTTTAAAAAGGACCTTGTTTTGAAAACGACGGAAAGATTCCTTTATAAACCTCTTATAAAAATTCAAACAAGGGTATAAATGACTTTAACCCATATTCTTGTAAATATTAAAAATGTTTTGAAATACATTTCGAAGGAACATGGATGTGGATGATAAAGAGGTCCCAGTAGATTATTACGTATAATACAACCTCGGATAATGAAGAGATTGTGAAATAACCCTTACCAGTTTGGTAACTTATGAAACATACAACCCATGAAAGAGGTATCATACAATGAATATGTAAGTACACATAAATTAGAGTGTATTACACAAATAATATAATTTTGGGCAGTACATACACCACACAAAAGGTAATGGTGGCAATATGGCATGAATCTCACGGGAATAAGGAGTGAGATGAAAACCCCTTACCACGTTAATCAACTGAGTCGTATGGCCAAAAGTTAATAACCACCAAATTATTTACAGAATAACATGAATATGATAATATATATCAAATGCCAGTACACAATACACAACTTTCAATAATTTAGTGGCGAATAATGGAAATCTCACGGAATTGAATGTGAGATATGAAAAATCCCTTACCTTGTACTTTTCCTTAGTTGGGTTAGGTTAACCTCCCGTATAATAGTGAAATAATTGTTACTAAATTATACAAGAATCATATACATTAATATGATATCATATATGATCTTTTAATATTGATTTGATAATAATATCTTAGTATTATCGCCGTTTCGGGTGTTAACTTACTCATTTTCTTTATATGTTTTGTTACATAAGTCATGTTTGTTGTATCTTATTCATATCCAGAATGATATCAAGTCCTTAAACATCATTTTTAAATCATTAAATGATAATTATACTTGAATGGATACGATGGAGAATGAATCTCATCGCGTTCGTGGAGACGGTAGTCCGTACGTACGCACGAACGCTACTTCCATTTAATTTTTATTTTAAAAGAATCGAATCCAAATGATACATAGGTATATTACTATTCCAGTATAATATAATATTTTATATATGTTACTTAAGTTCATTAACACCATCCTTTATATGTTCCATGTGTGGTATGAACGAGTCATATCATTTTAAGGGGGCGGTAGTCCGCACTTCCTCAAATGAAATTATCGTATGTATATACAACATGAAACGAATAATGGTATGAAATAAAATGGAATTACAGAAGCTTATATATAAAATATATATCATTAATATCATATTTAATTACAGTTCCATCATAATGGCCACCATGAGAGGCGGTAATATGTATTTGAACAATCATCGTTTCGTGAGGCGTTAGTTTTCCATCCACAGAAACATTATGTTCATCATCCATTATATGGAGTTGTGTGTATGTGTAGTTTGAATCCTTATTATAACAACATCCTAGTATATTGAGGATACTGGTTTTGTTACAAAAGAAAGTAAATAAAAAGAGTTTGGGGGTTGAAGAAGCAAAATAAATGAAAATAATTTAAGAGAAATCGTTACCTTTAATTTAGGTAACTCACTTTGGTTGGAACCAAAGGACTTGTTGAAATGCTTTCTGCCTAAGGGGAAGCTTCAAGGAGGAGTAGAGGGATGTGGGGAGCTTATTTGGGCAGAGTTTGGACGAGCAAAGTGGCTTGAGAGGTGTGAGGAATGAGTAGAAGTGGTCTCCTTTTATAAGGGAGAGGATGGGCTCTTTAGGAAAGAGTGAATGTATTACTTTATAATATAATTATATTCGGTTTATAATGGTCCAAAAATCATTGAGGTCGAAGATAAGATGACTCATATTCTAAATAACATCAACCAATAAGAATTGGACAGGTTTTAGATAATATTTTAATCATTATAATATTATTTATTTCAATGATTTATTAATGAGGTAAACATTGCATCATTATTGTGTCATTAATAATTTTATTTATTTAGGTCTAAAAATTATAAATAAAATACATCATGTAGTAAATCTTTTTATCTTTCTAATGAATATTTATAATTGAAAATCCAACATGTATAACCCTATGTAAAAATTGTTCTTCTAAAAGATGTAAGCTTATGCCATTTTTATTTTTATTTTAACATTATTAATATAATGTGTCCCTACCACATACAAGTGGCTCCAAGGGGTCCCCAAATTGACCCAAGGATTCTCATGGTCGGGTATGTGTCCACCAATAAGGTTAGGACATGTTTTAGGGTAATTTTTTATTATTATAATATTATTTTTTAACCCTTATTTACCGGATTTTTCCTTAACCATGGTAAATAAAATATTTACCACAGTAATTATTCAAAATGTCTAAAAATAAAAGTTACCTATTTACACAATTTGGACATCCTGATTCCAAATATGGAATCCATTTTTCTAAATTCAAAACACAAAAGTGGCAGAAATTAATTTAAAATTAATTCCCGCTGTCAAAACAAAAAGTGTGTTTTTAAGAGGTAATAACTATCAAAAGATTGACACTTGTTTATGTTCGGTTTAATTGTAAAATTATGTCCAATGACCAACATTATATTAAATGGTAAAAATATATTCTAAATATACTTTAAAACCACTCAAATTCACAATTTATCACTATTAATTATTTTGATTAAAAAAGTTGTTTTTAATTAAAATTTAGTAATTTTCACTATTCATCAAAATATGAAAGTTATCCGAAAAGTACCAAAATTTCACCTTAGGCTAAATTTGATATTCCGAATCCAAAAATGAAGTCCATTTTGAAATATAAAATATTTATGATTTCAAAATTTAGGTATTACTATCCATATCGGCTAGTTTGATCGGTTGTGGTGTGTGTTAAAACTCGAAGTTGCGTACAACACACGCTACTGTTTTATTCAAAGGAAAGCGTACCGTGTAAGCTTGGGATGTTTCATTTTAATTTTTTTTATGTCCCCATTTAGTCAAAAAGTTTAAAATATTGTATTTAAAAAGGTTTCACTATTAAAAGTTGATAAAAGTGCAACACTGAAAATGAATCTGTTCTTGCATTATGACTAAGAGACTCATAATATGGATTCTAAAATTATAAGGATTATATAAAGTTTAAAATGTAGTTAATGCTATTCATGACCTCTTTTAATGGCCATTTTTTTTGTAATTCATGGTGTGATTGAACTCGGTGTTGCGTGTAGTGCAAGTTATTGAATTATTTTGAAGAAATAACACACTATGAAATCTTGGGGTGTTACATAATATGACATTGCTTTGTTATTTCAAAACTTCTTCTGGGAGTTATGGACTTTTTCGGCATCTACAAATGTCCCTATAAAACATAGGCACCCTTAAAACTCACGTGTAAGATAAATATATATGTTCACCTCTTACGACCTAGAGTATGATCTAAAAAATTCAATATAGTATACCATAATGAAATATAAATTAACTAAAAGGGTTAAAACTAGTTTCTCCAATTTGTTTCTCTTAAGCATCCAAACATTATATATTTAATGAATCTATAAAAACCAACAAATAACCACCTAATCTCTATAAAATTAGCCGTATTTTATTCTTATTTGTATTTACCAATAATCAAAATCAACACAAAACACAAAGGAATTTTTCTCATATAATAATTTAATAAAGTATAAAGGTTTTGATGATTATATAATTTTTGAAATTTTGGACATGATTTTATGTAATATTTATTTTTTAAAGTATTGGAGAGTGATGTGTATAGTCAGTTATGTAATTAATGTTTGATAAATTTTTTTGGGGGATGATTTTAAATTTTTAAATATTTGAAATTGAACAATGTGTTGTTGAGAGTGGAGCCACACCCCAAAGTATTCTTAATCAAAACACTTTGAATACTACTTATATAATATCATGATGTTTCAATGGAAGTTACTCTAGGAGTAAATGATTTGTGATGAGAGTGAAAATATTGATAAAAATAATCCATGGTGTATCACTATTTTGTAGAATCACATGATTAGTCATGATGTGTGGATTTAATTCCATAATTATAGCTCATAAATAATTATTGAATTATATGAATTATTTTGATTTAAAAAATAAAAGTACTAATGAATTGAAAAATATTAATGAAATATATATGAATGAAACTAATGATCATTCTCAGCCAATTCACATTGAACTAGATAAAATGGGAGATAATAATTATGTTATAGTGCGTGACATTATACAAGGAAGAAAAAAAATAATTTGTATAAATTATAAAGAGTCTTTATATGTGGAAAGATCATGAGAGTTATGAGTCTAATTTTGAATTCAAAATTTATATTTTATTTCCATTATTTCTTTACTATATTTCTAGATATGGATGGTTAAAAAATTTATAGTGATTGGTTAGAAGGGTTGAGATACAATTTCTTACAATTGAGTATGATTATTGAAAATATTATATATATTTTTATTTTATATCCTTATATAGTATTGATATATATATATACAATTGAAATTAAATTTTTTTGGTTTATTTTCCATAGACTTTTTACAATATGGGGTGATAACTTCATTCCCCCACTTTGAATTTATCTTTCTCATATATGATGGAATTTGCATGGTTTTAGGGTAATGTATTTAGTTATTTTAGATATGATTGTTCGATCTAGTGGATATTTTTAGGATTCCCCAATAGTTACATCACACAACTGGATGTTTTTTATATACTTGATGGAGGTTTAATTGTTCATATTTCACACTCATATTTTGAAGGATCTATTAGTTATTATTAATTCTAATTTTATAATGAAAATCATTAACACCTCTATATGAGAGGTAATGAAATAAAAAATAATCTCATTTAATTAATATTATTAAAAGGGTTAACTGAATAAACACCGGGACTTTTTATAATATTTAAATAAATCCACTAAGTTGTTATACCATTATATAATTTAATCAAATAATATTTTCATTTGATCTTAATTTATCATAGTTTTATCAATCAAAATAAAATAAAAACTATTATAATAGCAATAATTGGGACATTTTTTATTTCTCAATACACTTTTAAGGTTTCATTTAGTCCACAAAATACTATATTATAACATTGGGTAATTTATTTATTTTTAAACAAGTTATGATGAGTTTTAGTGATCTTTTTTAAAATTAACTCTAATAACACTTTGATACAATTTGAAATATTGTATGGAGCAATCATGGATCCTATAAGTGAATTCCATAATGGATATCATTTCCAAAAATAATATGTATATAATATTCAACTTGTTATTATTATATAAGAATTACATTTAATCCACTACATGAATATAAAAAAAATGGATGACACATGATTAATGTGGGTTTCTACCTTTCATCATAATGAGAGAAATAGGGTTGAAATATTATTTTCAATCCAGAAACTAATTTCCTAATACCTATAGTTTTCTATATGAATTTTCTATTGTTTTTTCAAATAGTGATCATATTTATAGGTATGGTTAATTAATATGTTTAACTTATTTTTTTCACAAAATCTATAGTAACCCTTTAACATTATTATGTTTTCATTGTTTCTTTTCCTCTTACAATTGTGCTCTTCATATTATCATATATACTTTATGAAAATTTATTAATTTATTTTTGATTCAATATCCATTAAAAAATTAGTGTTATTGGAATAAAAATACAATCATAATTTATCATCATGTTTCATTAAATCCATTATTTTTATAACTATCTCATCAATTTCTGAGAGTGTGTCCAACATGATACTTCCTTCAACACAATACCTCTGTATAAATATCTTCCACCAAAAAAATTCAATTATTTCATTTATAAATTTATTATATTGCTGATATATATTGATTTACATTTCATTAAACATCATGTATTTCATAAATTTACTTATGATATGGATTTTTTTCCATAGTAGAATCTTATACTCTTTGTTGTGGCATCCAACATAGTATTTATAATAATTGTTGTTTTCTTAACACACATTACATTCATGAATCCAAATGTTGATTAACCTTTATCATTTATATTATTCATTTATTTATTTTGTTATTTGTTTTAATTAAATCATATTTCTAAATTATTTGTACTATAAAAATTTCATTCATCACCACTACAAAAACATCTATTTAAATTTCCCCAAAAATGGTCTATGATTTTAAATGTGTTCTTATTGGATTGATTAATTAACATATATTTTTTAAAACCATGAATTTGGTAAATTTTTATTTTCATAAAGAGAATATACTCCCCCTTAATATATATATTATATAATTTTAATAAATTGGATATTTATACCAGCATTAAATTATTCTTAATCCAAGCCTTCCATTAAATTTATAGAGACCAAAAAAAATTTATATATTTTATATCCATTGGAATTAGATTTATTTCCATGAAATTCTTGAATTAATAAACTAATATTTCAATATAATTTGGGGGGGGGGATTTAAACATTTTATTAAACCCACCATTGATGATGTTGTGAGTTTAACATAATTTTCACCACCCACATTTTTAATTTTTTTTTGTTGTAACCTTAAATATACATTTGAAACCCAATTGATTAAAACATATTAATTGAGAAAAAGGTTATCATATTATTAGAGATTAAACTATGTATATAATTAGATAATTTAAAACCATTCCCCTTGTCATGTGATCTCTCTTAGATGAAATAATATTTTGAGATACATTATTGGAAATGTCCCTTTTTTCATCTTTTTGGGAATTGTCAACTTGAGTCACCTCTAGATTTATAATTTTGATATCTAGTTCAAGAAATGTTTTGTTGAGGATATTTTTTGCAACATAAATTAATATTGAATTTTTTCCAAATATACCATATCATTTCATTTTTCCCACAAGATGTTTCCTACATTATTTTAATGATTTTGTTTACTTTCCTTATTCCTTTGGGTTTGATCTAAAATTGTGAATTCATTCCACTGAATGTATGTTTGTGAGCTCATTACAATGAATAGATTATATTTTAGTTAAATCTATAAACACCATATTTATCGTCAATATTAATTTTTCATAACTAATTATGCAATGTGAATTTTCTTTACTAATCATTATTGGTATTTCTATACCAATCAAATCAATCCTAATATTCTTACAGACAAGAACAATCTGAATAATTTTCATATAAATTGAATTTATTTCTATTTATTAATGTTAATTTTAATCTGGTGTCCCATTAAAACACACACAAACACACAAATATATATATATATATATATATATGTTAAATTATCTGAGTATTGACATTTTTATAAAGAAATCATTAAAATCATAATAAACATAATAAAGTGATTCATTATACACATACTAAATAAAATATGAACATGATTCTTCTAAAGTAATATTATCAATTATTATGGAAGATATAAGGATATTTTGATTACCTTATACTAATAGTGAATCATGTTTCTACTTCAAATTTTTTCTTAAATTATTTTTCTATTTATTCATCGAAATTTTAATGTTTTAGCCGAAACCTTCTTCTATGAAATGATTGAAATGGGAACTATATTCTCTATATAAGGAAAAATGTATCATGAAATATGAACTATATATATTGTAGATATGATTTTGGAATAAAACCAGATCCAATCAATAGAAACCTAAATTATCTTTGATTCTAATTAAACAACATGGTAGGACATTTTTTCACTCTGAGAATTTGTTGTGTGAATCAGTGTGATCCTTTTTACCTAATTATTCTCTTTTTCAATTTCTCTTATTATTATTCAATAATTTTTATCAATTATTTTGTATTGATACTCTTATGAATTCCCAATACACACCATTACATTTGAGTTAGTAAATAAACAACAGATTATAGAATAAAATATTTAACATGTTCAGACCCAATTTGAGAATCTACTCCCGAGTGTGTTTAAGGAAATTTAGAGAAACATATATTTACTATATTACTAAAGTGAATTGAAATTGATTTCTCCTGAAATTAATTATCTATCACCAAATATTATTACATTATTATAAATGATTCTTTATAATTTAAGCCACTAATTTTGAAATGGTTCCATCTAACATACTCATGAAAAGAACTCATATATTTTATAGGATGTCACCGTATCAAATGGTTAGATTTAATTTCTCATTATGTATATTCTAAATCTAAGTATATTTTTTATCTAAATTTTCATTCACCATGGTGTCACTTTATTATTTCAAAATAAATATTATTATTCTTCTTATTTTTTTTCGACATAGATCAAAAAAGAATGAAAATAGCTACACCAACCATGATCCACTATTCTCATCATATTTCATCTTATTCTTAATTCTTATCATCTATATTTTAAGTGAATGTTTATGTATTAGAATCACCATTTTCATAATCCTGCTTCTATTATTAACCCTCTTACTCAACATATATGAAATTTAATAGAAAATTAGTACCAATTTTTTTTAAAAAAACCCCTCTACTTTATCTTCTTCTCCACTTTTATATTCACCCACTCCCAATAGAAGTACTGCATATTATTCATACTATTCCCATAATCAAATGAGCGTTATTTATATATTTTTAAAATAAAAATATTTTTTTTATATTTATCTTCAAAATATTTTCATAACTAGTTCTATTAAAAAATTTATATTCTCATTTAAAGCAGGTTAAAAATCCCATATAGTTTTTTATCTTGCATTCAATACCATAAATTATTATTAAATATTAAAAATTGAAAATAAAATTATAAATTTTTAGTGATATTATAAATTTCATCCCATCTAATTATCCACTAATTTCATCATGAATCATTACTAACTCTCTAACAAAATTTTGATATTTAATATTTTAATTCCAACACAGCATTGTTTGAAATTATCTAATGAACTGATAGATTTTATTAAAAACATAATACAAAACCCATACTTTTCACAGGTAATAGTCTTATTAATTATTAAATACTTCCATGTATCCCGTTAAATTTTATTTTATATATTCATTTTAGCATTACATATACCCCATTTTATGTTCAAAAATTCATTTTATAACTCGGTACTTTTATGAATTATTCTCCCCCAGGGTAGCCTTACCTATCCCTTTATGATGACCTTTATATATGGGAAATTGTTATATTATTTATTATTTTTTCACATGATACTTTGGTATATCTCACTAACTATTAATTAACCTTACATATCCTCTAATATTTAACTCAATGTATTAATAATTTGACTTCATAGTATCACTGAACGTTTGGGGTAGTTTTTCAGACCACAAAATCCATTGAGTTATATTGAACATCCTTATAATTACATTTTTATTTCAGGAATATTTACTATAATATATAGTAGGGTGACTCAGTAATTTTTCAATTTTCAAAATTTTAATTTCTATAAAATCCTTACATATTTATTTTTATGACAATTACTTATTCAAATTAACTTCATAGGATCTATTTTTTTCAGACTCAACATGTGAATCCTGCCAATTCAGGGAGATCTCACAACTCTGAATATTTTCTAGTATTTATGTTTTGGAATACCCATACACTGATAGAGTAATATTATATGTACTACCTTGTAATAAATTCCGGATAAAAAGTACCCTGATATAATGTGTACTTTATAAAATTATTCCATAATATAAAACTCTAAATTATATATGAAAAAAAATTCGTATTCAAATATATACATGGATTATTATAACACATCAATGAATCTCAAAAAAATAATTTGAAATTTGGAATATTTCAAATGGACAAATAAAATTATCATAATTCTAAAACAATTTTTCAAAATATCTACTCCATTTTTGTCTTTCAATGAAATTTTATCTTTTTATAACTTCTTAGGTTTAATTTATACATTATTCAACAATCAACCAATAAATATTAACTCATTATTAAAATTATTTTCATGAATGATAAGAGAATGATGAACCATAATAATTATATAAATATTTAATATTTAACTCATCATCTTTATTTTTATCAATCATATCCAAAAACTCAAAATCATCAATATCATATTGTTGAAGTTTATCCAATCATATAACTATCATTAATTAATTTAATGACTATATTTAAAATAATTACATAATCTTGGGTTTTATTCCTCAAACACCTTGAATCATCATCATTATCACATTTATCCATTGGTATCTTCCTCCATCCCATAAACCAATTAACATCGAATTTAAATAATGATAAAAATACAATCATCAAACTATATTGGTCCCTTCAACTTATTCACATGAGTTTCCACCATAAATAATATGATCATGTATTTATTAATATTGGTAATAATGTTTTGATATCCATGTATCTTGTATATGATTTATTAGATAATGAAAAACATTTCACTAACACCAGATCATAACATCACAAATTCAATTAATGGAGATTTTCTCAAACTATGACTTTTCTGACCAATGGAGTATTACTCAATAACAAATGGGCTAAAGAAGGATTTTTTTCTATTAACTCATTACATGGGAATTATTGGCCCACATTGATTAATAAGTGTTCTATAGAATGATTTTTCAAAAACAATAAATGACTTTACCATTCATTGAATGTTTAGAAAATTTTAATAATAAATTTTACATCAAAGGGGATACCATTTCTTCATGGAATGTAACTATATAGAATTAGTTCAATATTGAACTACTAAATTATATTATAATAATGTTAAAGAAATTAACACAATCAAAATATCAAAATTCCATGAATAATTTATAAAACCAAACAAACAATAGGACATAATAAATCAGATAAAAGTGTTCATGTTATAAATACTTTGGCCAAATACAGTCATCAATTCAATAATACATCACATAGAGTCCCAAAAAATTCATTAGATACACATTCCTTCTATCAATAATAAATTATTAAGAATCATATTTTTATATAAAATAATAAAAAAATATCTCAAAAATTAGTAATGTTCTTAAAATTCAATAGAGTGGTTTCATGTTTATTAAAGTTCTTATAAATATTGTTGGTTTAGGATTAATCAAAAAACCAGAAAAGTGTCATAAATATTAGTTGTATCAAATAGAATGTTTATACAGATATAAAATTAAAAGAATTACATTATTTTAATAAACCATTATAATAATAAAGGAATCTACTAGTAATTAATTACTCTGTATATCAAAATCACCAATTAAAAATAAATCCATATAGAAACATGATCCAAACATATCTTTCACTCTCTTATCAAAGATCAGAACATGACTAGTGTAAATATGATTAGGTTTTGGTGAAATAACAATCACAATAGGAAATTAAATCATCAATATAGAGTTAAAAAAATGCTACACCATATCCAAGAGAAAAGATATGGTTTATACTATGTAAGAGAAATTCACTTTTCATCCTAAATATGACTCAGATACAGTGAAAAATCAGTCCTAATAATAAAATCTTATATATCAGTAGTTGGGATAACATCATATGAAATAAATAATATTAAGATAACACATTCCATAGGATTAATAAAAACTATTAGATACACTTTAATATCACATTATTGATAATTTAAATAGGGATCAATTTAATACAAAATGATTTTGAAACATATATTGCATTAAAATAAATAACATATAAAAAATATAAATTTGATTTACATGCATAAAAATCATATGATAAGTAATTGACTAATAAAAAATTTATAATTTTCCAAACCAAAAATGGCACAATGGTTATCATAGGAAACAAATTGTGAATACTTGTAATAAAACAATGCTTACCCCAACATAATAACAATATTATTCATTAATAATGTTGCAATAAAATTATTAAAAGAATAATTTTCAAAATTATTTTGAAACAATTTTAAAAACAAATTAAAAAAATCGATTTTCCCATATTTAAAATTTTATCATAGGAAGTATCACCTAAAAGTTGTGTTAGGATGAAAAATATAACTATACATACTAAAAAAATAAAATATTAAGGTATTTTGTTTTTTGGATGAATAAACTATACCATTTAATGATTTTTAAGAACAATATTCATTATGTCCAATCCATAAAAATATATATAAATATAAATTAAAAAATTATGTTCAGTTGAAATATCACTTTCATACCTAGAAATTTATAAAAATAATAAATTTAAATTTTTTATTTCAACATTTTTATAAAATTTTAATTATATATAAGATACTCTGTTTCAAATGAAACTAATATTATATAAGTAAAATATATTTTTTAAAAAATATTAATGATTAGTTTGTATTTTCAGTAGTATAACATAAATATAACACCTTATATTTCGTTTTATGTCACAAAATTATGATTAACAATTATATACATTCAACTTTTAAAAAGCTACATATTTTGAAAAAAAATTACATTACTGATATATCATATCCTAATACTAAATAATTATGTGATCATTTCATTAAAGATCCTAGACATGAATCATATAATATATATTTTATCATTTTCATAAAATTTATATATCAATACTTAATACGTATTGAAAATATAAAAAAGAACCAATTTTTTGTATTTAATGATCTTTATATAAGTGAGGAATCAATAGCTATAAAAAATATTTTTTAATGTCAACAATGTATTTAATAATTTGGATATATAATATTAAAAAATAATTTAATTATTCAATTGAATATCATTTAAATTCAAATAAAATAACATTAATTCATTTTTTTTAAAATATATGATACAAATATATTGAATTTTTGAAAATTAGTACTATACAACATCCAAACATAAATAAATTAAAAAGAAAATGTTTGATTGAAACCTCCTACCAAATAAAACACCAATAATCTCAAAAAAATTTACAAAATTTCTAGACTAATACATCAAATAAAATAACAATTACAATTATATTTTTTTAATTGTAGAAAACATATAATCTAAATTAAATTTTATGAAACAAAAATCATATATCTGACACCAATCTCAATAAAAATGTTCATATATAAAAACATATATTAATCCTAAATTGTATTAATTCCTATTTAATTTTATAATTCTATCATATTAATGAAAATGTGACAAAGAAAATGATTAAATGGTGGTAATAGACTATCCATAATATCCTTTAGTCCCTAAATAGAAGGGACCATTTATTTCTATATGATTTACAGATCTTTTTATCGAAATAAAAATTGAAATAAAATATATAATATAACTAGAATAGAAGAAAATAATGGAATATTCCTCAAAATTATGGTTCATAAATCATCCATATATTATATTTTAAGAGTGGTTATAGAATTTAATGTATAAGATAGAGGGAGCGAGAGAGTAGGCTCCCATAGTATTGTAATGGTTGTGATTTAGAGATTAATTTAATGTCAATTTTTTCATTATGTAATTATAATCCCATTCATAATATTCATATAATTATCATATAATAATAATAATAATTTCATCAATAATTTGGGTTAAAAATAATAATCAAGATTCACATCCACCCACATGACCATATTGGATTTGACCTCCACCAAAGATTTGACCTTAAAATTTCATTTCCACCTGATGACCAACAAATAAAATAATAAAAGATAAAAATTTCAAATTGCATTAACATAAATCCACTACATCTCACTATAATATTTTTACCATTAATATGTAGCTTTATTTTCTTCATCGTAATCTTATCCATAATTCACATACGACACTATACACCATAATGTTGTAATTATACAAATATTGTTACTTGGAATATTTTCTCTTCGCACATTAAAACCTCATATGTTTGGTATATCATCATTATAATATGTTTATATAAATTAGATGGATGAAACATGAATGAAAACAAATAACCACCATAATAGCTTCATCTTTTTTTTATCTTCATATGTTTCCTTTCATTTTTAGGGATACTAGTCATCACCGTAACAAATAATAATAATAATAAATAGTATATTATTATAATATAAATATATATATATATATTATTTTATTATTCATGGATGGTTTGGGTTAGGGGGTGTAAAAACCCAAACTTATTGAATTATAATTGTTTCTTATAAATATAATTTATATTATTTTTTACTCGACATAAATATATCTCATTAATAATGATGTGAGTATCATTTGAAATGGATGCATCTAGTTATGACTGTTATATGATAATTGTTCTGTTATGAATATTGTCTAATATTATTACTAGAAACAACACTCTTAATAATGATTTTATCATTATAACTATAATTTATAAGTAAAAATGTCAATGGAAAATCAATGCATAAAGAAGAGTCAATATCCTCATCTAGTAGATTCATTCCCTACGAAGTCCATTTTGTGTGGATTGGGAAGGAGGTATAGTCACTGGGATCCACTCTTGATAAATCCCAAAATGAGCTTCAATATGTTAATGTTGAACAAAATAATATACGGGAGAAATTCATGTTCATGGAAATTACCAATATGTGGATGATAGCTGAGAATTCCCATGTGTCTATCATTATCACAAACCTCAACCTAAGGCCATATGTGGGTCTTATATGTTGTTATGAATTTATTACTTAGTTACTTATTATATAATCCATTTGTATAAATAATATTTTCCTTCAATCAATTCGGTTTTAAGAATAGGTTTTCTTAATATAACTAAGCTAGAATATGATGAATTTATTTTTCAGATTTAAATTGAACTTTTTAAAATAGAAATAATTATTATATTAAACTAATTTAATATTAATAATTTTTATTTTAATGAAATTTTATTATTAGAACCCTACTTATTATATTTAAATGGTAAAATAATTTTTTTCAAATCTTAGAAATTTTACTATGATTTTTCTATCCACTGTTATTTAAAATAAATATTGATTTTTATGTTTTAAAGGAATATTTATCATACATTTGGAATAATTTTTAAAAAATATACATTGTTTTTTAAATCAAAACATTGAATTTAGTTTTGCGTGAATTTAATATAATTATCTAATTTTTTTTCTTTTTCTGTTAATATTGACAATACAATTATAGTTTTTAGTATATTTAATGATATCTTATTGATATAATATGTAATATAAAATTATCAATGTATCTTTTATATAAAAATAAAATATTGTGTGTCCCATGTGGCCAATAACATGGGAAAATACCCTGGCATGTCTTATGTTTTTTAAATACCACTACCGAGGTGTACAAGGAAGTCAGTGAAAAAATCCCGCAATTTTCCTATAAATACCATAAAATTTCTCCATTTTATATAATAATAAATTAAAATTAAATTTATATATGATAATTTTATCTCTAAAGGATTAATCTAATGGTTTTTTCAATCTCTCAAGGTCATAATCATCATGTTTTTGGAGTTACTCTTAATGGAAGTGGAAATATCATCTTCTCCATACCTTTCAATTCTCTCTTTTATGTGTTATGTCATTAATATTTTATATACCAAGTTCTTATGTGAATTTTATTCCATACCTTAACATTATTTATATTATTTTATTAATGTTAAATTCTATTCTCCACTTTTCTTAATTTTTTCTAAAACCCTGATTTATAAACGATTTGCATCAGAATTTTCTTCCTGAAATATCACTCTTTTTCTCAATAAAATATTTTATTTTATTTATGTGAATACCCAAAACTATTTTATATAGTCGTATTCACAAATATGTAAATTGGATTTATATTATTCTGGAATTAACATATATAAACCCTTTAGTCCCTTACTGTGGATTATAAATGACATAATAAACATGTTTTTAAGAACTCTACAATACTCCCTGATTCTAATACGAATCTCAATTATTTAATTATCTATAAGTTATTTTAGAGGTTTTTTATAATAAAATATGTGTCTCACATTTAAATTAATACATATAAAGGGTTTGAATAGATATAACTCCAATTCATTGCTTATGGATTTTGATATCTATAAAATGCATGTTTAATGATAGCTAGGTGAATAAGTATGCTAATTTTTATAACATCCTAGTGACAAACCATGTTGATATGCTTAAAAATGTTTAAAATAATTTTTTATCCACATATCCAAGTTATGATTCAAGTTATTTTATTTATGATATTCCTATTTTTCTATTGTTCACACCTTTATTATATACCTCAATTTCTTATCTATATTTCTCATGATAACTTGGAAACTACTTTCCATACATTCTCTTAATGGGTCGTAAGCTTATCCTTTAATTCAATGTATATCACCAGGTTTTGATATGTAGTAAATGTAATTGGGATTAACCTATGATAAAGAATTTATGGTGGATTAGATGAAGGATTTATGTTATCATGTAATATGTTGCTTATTTTCATGGAACTAAACATTAGAAGGTCCTATGTTTTACCCTTTAAATGAAATGTTATATAATAAAAAGGGGGGGATTAAATAGTTATTATCAACTAAAGGTTTTGTTTTTTTAGAAATTATGAATTAATAAATTTTGGACTAACCCTATAAAAATGTATTAATGTTTGTAAAACATCATGGTATTTTTAGGGAAAATTATGCACTTGGGTTTTTGGAAAATAAATACCTATCTAGAACAAGTGGATGTGGTTCGGGCGTAGTTGTACCTAGTGGTAAAAATCAGATAAGTTGTGCTAGGAATAACTTGGTGTAACTTGGTACATAAAAATTATCCTTTCTTCCCTCATGGTTTCACATGCCCATGTGATATATTAGGTTAAAATCATTATTTTAATACCCATTATGTTGGATTTATTGAAGTATTAATTATTGTTCAAGAATGTAATATCTAAGAATAATTTTTTAAGAAATAAATTTTCATTTGAATTATATGATTATTAAATGAATCACATTTTTCAGTATGATTTATTTATATTATAAAATGGGGGAAATATAAGAAGTCTTGTAAATGGTGAGCACAATGGATCAGGTGCTGAAGACCTTTCGATAGAATAAATAATGAAAAAAATCAAGTTGTTAAATTAAATAACTCAAATTATGAGAAATATTATGAATCATGCTACGATATAGGATTAACCTCAAAGGTAAGAAGTTTATATTCATCTATTTATGCAGCGAAGTCCTTTTTCTTATATTAGATCTACCGACCAATTGATTTTTGAATGAGGGATAAAATATAATGAAATTATATTTAATGTACATTATTGTTCAAAATAAGATATAGTAAACTTGGTTGTGTAAATCTTAGAGGGAGAAGATGATCAGTGGTGAAAACTAGTTAAAAGCATGAAAAAATAGTGATGATTGATACAAATGAGTTTGAAGTGTTTAGGGGAAAAATTTTCAAGAAATATTCCCCAAAATTGGAAGTGAACAAAAATGGAGAAGGAATTCCTAGAGCTGAAGCAGAAGGATAATGGATCCATGGGAGGTTATGAGATATACTTCAAAAGACCATACAATTAAACAAATATCTTTTTCATTGATCATAATGGAATGGTTGACAGATTCATTGGTTGTCTACCACCCATCTATAGAATAATATTTCCATAAAGACAATGAAGGCTACAAACTGATATTTGATGTGATATAAAGGTTGAATTAGAGTTCAGTGAGATGTAGTGGTATCAAAAATATAATTTTAACAATATATCTTTGGATCTAAGCTTAGGTAGGAGCTTTGATCATGTAAGTGGAGGGAATTAAGTGAAAATAAGCACGTGAAATAAGTGTGGGGTAATGAATTCACGGAATTTCATACTTAAGAGAAGGAAGAGATAAAAGTTCGGAGGATAAGGACATATTGGTCAAAGCATTCAAAGAGAGGAGAATCCTAAACTTCTCAACACTAATTAAAATTGTTAAATGGTGCATTCCCTATTATACATCCAATGATTGAATTGTTGAAAACTCATGCACATTTCCAATCACTATCTAAATACCATGTCAATGGAGGGTAGACAAAATAAAACCAATCATATAAAACAATATATAGATCATTATTTTTCTATCACGATGACTAAATATGAATCTAAAAATTATATAGTGGCAGGTACTCTTTTTTTCTAAAATATAGAAAGTACATTGTTTGATTTTGGTTCTATGTATTCCTTTTTGTTCCAAATTCTCATAGAATATACAACTAATCCCTAAACTACTGAAAATATAGATATAATTCAGGACTCCTTTTGGGAATATGGAAGAATAACAGTTGTATAAACAGTCTAGTATTCAATTTGGTAAATAAAATTTCATTGAAAATATAGTTTTCCCTCCCATGATAGAATTTGAAATTATACTTGGGATGGATTGGATATAAAACTATAATACCATGATCAACTAAATAAGTAATGAAATATCAGTAGTCTTGAATGTAATTCCTAAAACAGCATTGAAATGATATATATATATCAACCTTAAGAGTTTTCTATAAGAACCAGACATATCCTTCTTTATGAAAATTATCTCTTAACATGAATAATGAAAAAAAATGTATGAATAGATAATGACCCCATCATTCCAGAATACATTAATGTATTTATGGCGGTGTTACATAGACTTCCCCTAGAAAGTGATTTAGAGTTCTCCATTGAAGTTATTCTTGGATCCAAAATGATACTAATGACCCCTTATATAATAGAAAATGTGGTTATAGAGGAATTAAATAAATAAATACTAGATCTTCTGAATAAAAAGATTATCCGGACAAGTGTGTCTCATTAGGGATTCCATATTATCATTATGAATACAAAGAATGGATCAATGATGTAATACATTGAGTACACAAAATTTAATAGGATCATAGTGATGGACAAGTACCCTCTTCCAAGAATGGAAGATATATTTCACCAGCTTCATGGGGATCAATACATCTCTTTGATGGAAGTTCGATCTGGTAATCATAAATTGAGTGTGAATAAACATGATATGCCTATGATCTCCTTCTGCCCAAGATATTGTCATTATAATTTTTCTGTTATAACCATTATATTGACTATATCTACTACAATTTTTATAGATTTAATGAATAGAATAGTTGGAGACTACGTTGATAAAATTTTAGAAATTTTTTTTGGATGATATTCTGATATATTCAAAAATTCATGAGGAGTATTAGAAAATTATAAGTGTTATATTAAAAACTATTTTGAAGGAGAAGTTATTTGTATGGTTTTAAAAATATGATTTTTTTACAATAGGTTTATTTCTTGGGGAACATTGTATCCAATGAAATAATTATAGTTGATCCTGTAATGAAAAACGTTTGGAGGAGTTGCCTCATCCTATAAAAGAAAATGGTAATCAAATAATCCTTGGAATTTTTTTATATTATATTTTGTTTTTGAAAGACATTTCATTGTCTTTTAATCAAATAAACTTGTTAACTCGTAGGGGGTTAAGAATATCTAGATAATGGATTAGGAAGGAAAGTTTTCAAGATCCAGAGAATAGATTGGTTACTGCACCCATGTTTACTCCATCCTCTTTTGTATAAGGATTTTTTATTTTTATTTATGACCCACTAAAAGTTATTGGGTGAGTCTTTATTAAAATGATAAGGTGATTTCATATTCATCGTGAGAGTTAAATCCCCATGAGATGAATTATCACACACATGACTCGGAGATGGCTGCTATAATTTTATCTTTGACAATTTAGAGGAACTATGTTTATAGGGAAAATGATTTTTATACATAGACCATCGATGTTTGAAGTATATTTTCAGGAAAAAGAAATTATAAATGAGATAGGGGAGATGGATTTATTTTCATGAAGGCTATTATGGTTCATTTTATTATCATCTCAAGAGATAAAACAATGTTGCTAATGAATTATGTTGGAAAGTCATTATCTTGCTATAAATGAGGAGGATTCATGGAGATCATTTTATAAAAGACATATTATAACATAAAATGGGGATTATAAGGGAATTGACATCATAAACCATATTCAAAATGATTTCTAAACCATTATTTCGAAATATAATTACTAAATATCAAAGTGAATATACTTTGTTATAGAAGAAGATAGAGACTGTAAAGAATGGGAAGTTTCTGGAGATAAATATTGATCAAGGAGGTGTTAGAAAATATTGTTAAAGCCTATGTGTTCAACTAATTAATGAAATAAAGAAGGTGCGAATTGATAAACCTCATAGATTCATTCTTTATACATCCTGGATGGAAAAATGTATAGGGACTACTATGATAATTAATTATGGGATAACATAAAAATAGATATTACCAATTACACTACAATGTTCTCTATGATTACATAGGTTATGCCACAATGGAAATTTCATAATGGGGTATTATAACTACTACTCATACCAACTTCGAAGTAGGAAAATATCACTGTGTTTATTTTTATTGGTCTCCAGAAAAAATACATAAGAAATAATACAATATGGGTTATAGTGGATGGTCTCACCAAGAAATCCAATTTTATCTCAATACAAGAAGATTACTCTCTTGACCAAAATTTTATGATTTATGTGAAAGAAGGGGTGAGGCTGCATGGAGTTCCACATTCTATTATTTTAAATCATGATCCAAAAACCAAATAAAAATTATATAGAATTCTTCAAAATGATCTGAGTACTGAATTGAATTATAGTATATCATATCATCCCCAAATTGGGGGTCAATATGAACAGACAATTTAGACACTTTAGAACTAGATAATAACGTAATCAATGAAATATAATGGTAGATGGGATCAAAATTATCCATTATTTGTGTTATCATACCACAAAATCATCCATTCATGTACTCCAATGGCACCCTATGACTCTATATATGAAGAGAGATGTAGAACTGCTAATTTTTGGGTCAAATCTAGTTGGGGAAATCTTCTTGGGCATTATATTTTTCAATAGATGAAAAAAGGATCATTCCATCCAATAACACATTATGGCTGCAAGGATTCAGCAGATGATTTACGTTGATAATCAAAGATGTTATAAATATAATGATGTTGGTGATGATATCATCCTTTATATTTCTCCACTTAATAGGGTCATGATGTTTTGGAATAAAGGAAGCTCAACCCTAGTTACATTATCCATCATAAAATCCTTGATCTCTTAGGACATGTTCCCTATCAGCTAGAACTTACACCAAAGGCAACACAATTTTATGATGCATTCCACATATATCTCTTGAGTAAGCACATACATGACACTTTATATGTACTGAATTTTTAAGTTGTACTACTAGAACCTGAACTCTCTTATGAGGATCATATTTTGGAGATCTTGTACCATAAAAAATGGTTTTATTAAACAAGTCTACAAACCTCATTAATGTTTTATAGAGAAACCATAAATATGGATAATCCTTGTTGGAACAAGAGAAGCTAATGACGAAAATGTACCCACATAATTTCTCTATCCAGGGAAAAAATTGAAATTGTAGGGATGAAATTTCTTAGGTTGGGAATAATTTAATGACCCAAAAATTTTTAATATTATTTTTTCCATGAAAACTTGTGTTCTAATATTTTTAACCTAAAATAAATATATCTATTTAATAATTATGTGATTATAATTTGAAATTTTTTCATTAGTTTCTGACCGTTATATGACCCATTGGTAAATTATAACCATTTGTAAATATGACTGGTGGAAACTATTCTCTTAATAATTATTTTTATATTAGAAATATTGATTATAAGTAGAAATAAAAAATGAAAATTAATCAACAAAGAAAATTCAATGGACTCATCCAGCAGAGTAATGCGGTATGAAACCTATTTTTTTGAACTTTAGTAGGAGGTAGAATCATTGGCCTTTGCTCTTGTCCCAACCCAAGCTAAGCATTAATATGTTATCCTTTAATTTATTCTCCTAAATGATAAGTTCATATTTGTTGAAATTACATTAAAGGTAATATTAGTAGAGCCACCCCATGAGTCTATCAACATTTCACACGTCACCCTTAGGAAATATGTTGTTGCAACAAAGCATTATGTATTGATTCCATAGTTACTTATTGTAAAATCCCTTTTTATAAATATTTTTTTGTTCTGGTAATCCTATTTTGAGATTATTTTTTCTTAATTAAAATGAGTTGGAATCTGATATATATATTTCTCCAATAAAAAATAAAAATTTTCAAAAATGTAAAATTATTATAATTAAAAAATTAATTATAAATATTGTTTACATTAATTATAATGTTTGTTTAAAAAATATAAATTATATTTAAATAATAAATTTTTTTTTTTCAGAAATCAGAAATTTTTAAAATCAATTTATGATGCATTTTTTATCAACTATTATTTTTAAAAAATAAAAAAAAAATTATATTTAATAGATAAAATTCATTTTCGAAGATAATTATAATGATAAAATAAAAATTATTCTTGAAATCCAAACACTAAATTTTTGTTATGGTATATTTAACAGAATTTTATAATATAATTTTTTTTCAATGAATAGAAAAAATACACTTTTATGTTTTCGGTGTTTGATGAAAACATAATAATGTAATAAGTACAATAAAATTCTCATTGACTATTTTTGAATAATATTACATATTGGATTCCAATGATTCCAATAAACTAGGACAATACCATGGGAAAGCCCATGGAATGCAGCCCATTTTTTTGAAATTGGGTAGGAGATATAATAATTGGTCTTTTCTATTGACCAAAACCAAGCTGGGAATTAATATTTTATCCTTGAATGAAATCTCCTTCATGAAAAGTTCATGTTAGGGTAAATTACCTAATAAGAAATGTTAGGAGAGCTACCCCATGAGTCTATCAATATTTCACACCTCACACATTTGTAATATATGGGCTTAATAAAGGGTTATTTTTCTGTTCTATAGTTACTTATTGAACAATACATTTTTATAAATAATTTTTTTGTTCTGTAAATCCTCTATTAAGAATAATTTTTCTTAATAAAATTGAGTTGGAATCTAATAAATATATTTATCCAATAGAAATTGTACTTTTCATTAATGTATAATTATTATAATAAATTTTTTTATTATTAGTACTATTTACATTAATAAAATTGTTTAACTAAAAAATATTAATTATTTTTAAATATTAATATACAATTTTTTTCAGTTGTCAGAAATTTTAAAATTCAATTTTCTATGCATTTTCTATCCACTATTATTTTTAATAAATTAAAATTTCTATATTTAAAAGATAAATTTTAATTTAAAAGATAATTATAATGATAAAATAAAAACAATTCATGAAATTAGATCAGTAAATTTTGTTTAGGTTGAATTTATCATTATTTTAAAAAATATAGTTTTTTTAATGAATAGTAAAAATACACTTTTGAATTTTTCGGTATGTTTAATGAAAACATAATGATGTAATAAGTACTATAAAATTATGGTTGAATATTTTATTATTAACATAAAATATTATAATTTCAATGTGTCCAATAACTTGGGACAATACCATGGTCATTCCCATGGTTTTTCAAATACAACAACTGAGGTGTCAAATGTAATAAATAGAAAAATCCCCCATATTGGCAATAAATACCCACCCATTTTTAAAATATATTTCTTTCCAAATTAATCCACCATTAATATACAATATTTTAACCTCCCAATGAGTAATCCAATTGTTTTCTCAATACCCCATGGTTTTTATGTTTGAATTTTTGGAGTTACTCTTCAAGGTTTGGGAAATATCAACTTCACTTTTCCTTTCATGTTCTCTTTTTATCTGTTAAGTCATTAAAATATATATACCACATTCTTCTGTCCGTTTTTATACATCCATTTATTGTATTTAAATAATTTCACAAATTCGACACTCTTTTCCATTCTAGTTTTAATTTTTTAACCATTTTCGATAACCATTATGATGCTGAATTTTCATGTCTATATTTCTTCTCTTTTCTCATGAAATTAATTAATTTCCATTATGTGAATACGCAAACATTTATATATTCTTATGGTATTCCAAAATTTTTAAAAATGTATTATTTGATTCTAGAATTTAAATACATAAAACTCTTATTATTTTTCCAAGGGTTATAAATTACATAATAATCATTTTTAAAAACGTTTTAAAACACCGGGACTTCGTTACGAAATCTATTTATTTTTTTCTCCATGGGTTTTTATGTTATGTTTGATTATGATATATGTGTATAACATGAAAATTAATATTTATTAAGGTGTATACATGATAACTCTCTACATCCTTTGGTATAATATTTAATCTTTATATATGACAATTTTTATGTTACCTTGATGAATAACCTTGGTAATTTTTATGATACGTCGGTAAAAAACCATGGTGGTTTGATTATGATTACCTAAAATGAATATTGTAGCCACACAACAATGTTATGATTAATGTTCATTTATTTTTTAAATTCATCTTTTTCTATTTCATGTGCCTTTATAATATACCTAACTTTCTTATCGATATTTCGCATGATCACTTGTAATCTTTTTTCCACGCTTTCCCTTACTCACACATAAGACCACCCTTTACTTTTTTGTATGTCCCTAGATTATGAGATGTAGTATGTGTACATAGGATAAACCTAAAATGAATCCTTTCACATATATTATAATAAATTATATTGTTTTCAGGTAATATCAACCATATTTTCAAAAACTAAAAATTTAAAGATCTTCTATTTTTACCATCTAAATGAATGGTTTTGTAATTTTAAAAGAGGGATTCCATTAAAAATTTTGTGGAATTTATTATCTAGGTGCATGTATTTTATTTTTATTTTTATCATGTTTGGTGGGGATACTATAACCTTCATATATTTTTACATCTCAATAATAACAAAACAATATAGCATCATGACCCTTTATTTACATTTATTTTAAATGTATATGTTAAAATATTACACATAAATATATTTATCATAATATATTGATAATTTTATAAAAATTAGATATATATATATATAACATCACTTAATGATACACATATATACATGTTTCGTAACATAAGTTATCATTTTCACATATGATACTAATACATGTGAATTTAAAAAGAATTTATAATTAAATGGAAACATATATGTGTGTTTATAAACAATTTTCATTAAATTACTTTATATGATATGACATAAAAAATTAATTTAATCATTCAACTAAACATCAAATATAAAAATCAAAATAGTAATTTACGATATATCCTTTGTAAAAAGTTAATTAGAAATTATCAATAACTACATTAATAAATTTATATTGTATATTTACTTTACATTATAAATGTATACTCATAATTTAAAATCCAAATAAAACATATATTAAAATCATATATATGTAAACTAGAAAATCCAAAAAATTACATTTAAATAATTATTTCCTTAATAATAATTAAATTAATTTATAATTACCCTTGATCTGGAAAAAGAATATTTATCATCACCAAATTACATGGGAGATTTCTCGATCTCTATTTCCATCCAACTACATCTATGTGGTGAGGTCAACTGATATTCAATGACAAAATCTATTCTAGTGATTTTCATTGGTGTCCTAGTGAGACCGATTATCTAACAAGAACATTAAATGTATCCACATCATGTTAAATTTAATCCTCTTAATTTTTTAACCATCTTAATCGATATAAAATAAAATTTTTAAATGTACTAAAACCATAAATTATATAAATATTTCAATAAAACCCCAAATGTAAAAATTATCTCTAGTTTTCACCTCATAAATTTATTAGTTTATATGAATGTTTTATCCATAATATAGTTAAAACACGTGTCACAGGACATAAATAGGTTTAAGGTATATTATATAGTTAAATGTATTAAATTTTACAACCCATATTTTTTAGTTTCATGACATAAGACCATATGAACATTTCATATTATCTATAAATAGAAACGAAAAGAGATTATACAAATATTTTTCTAGTCATGATTCTTTAACTGTGTATTTAAATTGCAAATTTATAATGAGTATCCCAATATATTCCTTATTAAATTTGATGATGGATTTATTTATAGGATAATGAAGGACTTTATGGGTTAGAACTATCTCCCAAGTAAGAGTATTTGAATATTGACTCATATATTAGGGTGATTTGTTTCATAAAATAAATTGTAGACAATGACATCTACATTAAAAAAATTATATTGGAGTCAATGATTAATATAATATATCTTTATATTATTATATTTTACATAAATAAAATGTTTAATATCAAGGGTGTTCATACTTCAATAAAAATGTTGTATGAGATGTCATTATTGCGAGAGATGAAGTATCTCTTGGGTCAACAAATTACTCAAGAGGAGGGTCACATTTTTATTTATCTTTAGAATGATTCTCAAGGACTATTATAAAATTTTTATGGGAGGAATAAAAGTAATTTTATACTATAACATCGATATGAAGTATTATTTTAAATGATGAATGAGTTAATTTGGTAAATCAAAAATAATTAAAAAATAATTGGGAGTCCAATTTATTTTACATCATAACTATACAATATCATCTATATTTTTTTTATATATAATCATTATTAATATTCCCAAAATGGGTTTCAATTCAATGTAGCAATAGAATTTGTATTTATATAAAAATAATAAATGATTTTGGTATAGTAAATTATAAATTATGGACGTCATACATCAATGTTATTCCGTATTTTTATATATGTGTTGATTATATAAATACTACTACAATTGGATATTTATTTTAGGGAGAAATTTTTATGTATTGGCACACTAATAGAAAATGATTCAATAAATAACATATATTGAATATGTAATATAATTATAGATATTAAAAAAATTAATGGGATGACAACAAAATTACAATATTTGTAGTTTAATGTGATCTTACCATTTTTTGTGATATTTTATAATCAATTTTTATTCATTAAAAAAATATTTGGTTTTATGTTTCTTAGAAAACACATTGATATATCTTAATTCCTTGATATTTTGGATTATATTTTTTCTTAATTAATAAATTTTTTCAAATCTAAAGCTAAAATTAAACAAAAAATTAAAATTATATTAAATATATGTAATATTTTAGAATAATAATATATCAAGTAAATTAAAATATTATTATCAAATTAAATTGGAAAAAGCTATTATTTAGAATACATAATATCATGAAAAGTCTATTTCTAAAAATATATATCTTCTTTAACTATTTTAATTTAATTTAAAGGATACATTTATAATTTTTATATTCTATATTTTCTAAAATTATCATAAATTTTTAATTTATCATGTAATAATTATCTTCATAATATTTTTTTTGGTTTTTTTGAAAATATTGAATTTTAGGTGATTTGTGTAGAATACCTTTTTTACAAATATTTTGTATTTTTTAAAGTTATTAGTATATTATTATCAATTAAAAAATTTGTAAACCAATTTTATAATGAAATGTTTATTTTACAAGAGATATTAAAAATTTATAAAAATTTAATTTAGTTTATAAACCAATTTTATGATAATTTTTGAACATAAATAACATTATTATCTAAAACTATTTTTAATATATTATTCATTGATTATTTTAACAATAATTTTTACCTATTTTATAAATTGAATATAATAAAATGGATATTTAATTTTTAGTTACACATTACACAATAAGTAACATTGATCATTTTATTTTTTGATATAGAAATTTAATTTCATTTGTAAATAATGGTAACCTGAAATAAAGTCCCAAAAGGTAAAAATGGTTATCTAAATGGTTATAGGGATAACCATGTAAAAAATGTTTATAACAGAGATATTGATGTATTTATTGAACATATCTTATCTATAATCTATTATTTTTTATTTTGATGTCTTCTTTACTTGTTGAACATGTTCTCTCTTTATATTAAAATGTCATATTTACAAACATATAATTATCACATCTTTTTAAAGGGTCCTCTCACAACCCCTACTTGACCAAACCCAAATTTTGGTTTCCTATTTGAAAAACCTTATTTACATTCCATATAATCTCATTTTCCTTCCTTTATTAGGATAATATTTTATTATAATTAATCTCTTTCCACGTAAATCTCTATGGACACAAAAATTTCTCAATCAAAGTACTCATATTTCTTTATCGTTGTTTCCTTAATATAATTCCATTTAAAATAAATTTTCCAAAAATTATATTATAAGATCAATATTTATTTTATATTTATTTCTATTCAAATTTATGAATAACTAGTCACCCACATTCCACATTCAATTAATAAAAACAAAAATTTGATTCATACATTAATGGGGTCTACCACCTCCGTGAAACAACTGATATGTTTTTCAAAATGGTTTTCTATTATTTATTAAAATATATATAGATATTATTAATGACATAAAATATATAAAAATAATATTGGTAAAATTTTTAAAAATGACAATATCCAAAATAATTAATTTTTATTACATTACTCAACTATGAATTATCACATGTTCATGTTGGGATTATTCTAGTCATATACTTGAATAATTATTTAAAGGAATATCATGGAAAAATATGAGAAATTAATTACCAATAATATATGAAATAAATAAGTTATTTATTAATCAGTTTTTTATTTAATGATAACATTAATATTAAACTATTAATCTACGACAACCATAATTGGTTGTTAAAAATCAACAAAATATATCTATGAATGACTTCATATTTAAATGATCATAGGTAAAACTAACATAGAGTAAAATTATTAAATTATAATGAACTAAAATTAATAAAACAATTTATCTTTTATGACATTTTAATTATTTAATTGGAGAAAATATTGAATTCCAACTGTGTTATTATGAAACTAATTCAAAACTATCAATATCAATCACACCTGATGTTAAAAGTAGATGACCTATAAATAAAATTCATTAGAAAACTAATTATAAATTTATTTTTAATAGATATATATATTAATAAGTAAATATAATAGGTTCATAATATTGTTATTTTATTCTATTGGATATCAAAGAGATTTAGTAGAATTACATAATTATAGGAAGGTGTTCTTTGTCCCAAATTAAATATCATGAAGCATATTTTTCTCTATGCATAAAAATATCATTAAAATGGTATCATTTATTAAAAATGAATTTATTTTACAATATTAAATTCATTCATGAGCATTTAATATCCATGTAATGTACTTTCAAAAAATATATATTCAAATGATACTATGGTTTTAAGGGTTACTGTTTACTCAAATCCATTTGTTTAGTTCTAATACGTCTTCCTGAACTACTTTCATCCATGTTTTTATTATGAAAATGTAATATTTTATTTCACAAAACATTAAATTAGTCTTAATAAAGAATTATTTTTAAATAAAAAAATTACAATGAAGGCTTTAAATTTGAAAAATTATATCATTGTTGAGAATAATACCTATCCTCTTCAATGAGAATTTCATCCCCATGTCCATATATTACCTTCTTCCCATAAAATTTCATTTATATATCAAAACATAACTATGTATTATATCATAAGAACATCAAATTTACCTTATTAATTTTTAAAATTAATTATTTTTAATCTATAATCTTTACAAAGTTATTTTTTTAATAATTTAATCTGGTGGGTATTCAATAAATATATTTCAAAATATTAATATAGATTTCAAAACAATAATAATAAGATATTTTATATTCTAATAAAAATTACAAATATACATATTTTATGACATTTAAATAAGATATTATTATATATTACTTTTAAAATAAAAATTTATTGAAAATAATTTTTACTTCACCTTTAAAAAAATAGATTGTGAAAGTGATCTTGAATTCTTCTTTTTTACACATGTTAATTTTATTTTATAAAAAAATTATTTTTTCTATTCTATTAAAATATTTATCTATAATTGATTTATTTATTTGAAAAATACTTTTCATAAATTTCCATCTAAAATTCATTATGAAATAATAAATTTCGGTGATTTATTTTTGAGTATCAATAATTTACATTATTGAGGTCATTTGTGGTGATTCCATCTTGAAAAGTTATGAAACCCTATTTTTCATCCATAGTTTATTTATGATACAACTAATGATTATTTTATGTATCAAAAATATTCATATAATATTGATAATTGGGTTCTTAAATATATATCCAATGAATTAGTTAATGCCTTATACCTCATCAAAAAAAGATATTGAATGTGATCATAGTGATGATTATCTATCATCACATGATTTAGAGTAAAAATATTAGATATTATATATGTTCAACATAATAAGAATGTTCATGATAATGAATAGATACATTTAAAATATTGTTTTTGAAATCAATTTTGTTTTATATGGCTTCAATGTAGTGGTTTCTAATGATTATTCCTATGCGGTAATTCATGGATACATAAGTATGATCCATTCCACAGTTTATATTTATTATTCCATTTTACATTAAAATTATCTATAGTATATATTGTTCAAATGAGAGAACATTCCATTTTATAAAAACATATTGAAATCTTTTGTTAGCATATGTTCTTTTAAAATTTATTTATCCTATGTTCATTTTTTAATATACAATTATGATCATACCTTTAATGACATGTTCATAAAAATTTACTACTAATAATTTATGGTCACCCATTTTTTTTCATTAAATTCCAAATAAAATAAAGATGTATAAAAATTATGATATGTATATGATAGAGTATTGTATTGTTTAATTATAGATAAATCATCATAAGTACCATAAAATAATTCATATATGAAACTGATCCTTGTTGACACTAAAACTTCTATTTTGGGGATTGTGTTATTCTTATGTGATGTAATGTTTAAATTATGGAACTTATATAAATCATAGATTTATATGTCTTGGAAACTATAATATATAGAACCAGTTAATAAAATAATTTTATGATCTTGGTGTGATGATGATAGAGGCAATTCTTTCTATAAAGAAATAGATAATTTATAAACAAATCCAATGAAAAAGGGTTTATTTCAATGATTTAGTTGATAATGGATGTTTAACCTCACACTTCATTTGAGGTATGTTATGCTGACCCAAACCCACTTTTTTTATATATATTTTTTTAGTTTCGATGGTGTAAAAAATAATTAATATTCATAGAATATATTTTTCTTAATGTAAGATAGAATTTTTATTAAATGGTAAAATATATTTCTGATGATATTTTCCGAAATTTTGTATGGGGGGTTAATATTTCTGTATAAGATATCTGAATGGTTCTAATGATTTTATTATTATTTGTGAAATAATTTTTGTTTTCAAATTTATAAGAATTGTGTTAAAGAAGAAAAATTATATTGTCTTTGTATTATATAGGAAAAGTCAACACTGGTTATTAATGTATATATTTGATATTTATCATTACGGATTATTATCTCATACACACAATATGGTCATGTTATATTTCAATTTAATACATGATTTTCCATGGATAAGAGTGAGTGATTTTGAATTTATATAGAAGAATGTTTAAAGGTTAACAAAAAATATGAAGTCTAATGTTATTGAGGATATGAGAGATTATTGAATATTTGAAATTCATGCCTGAAATATCTTATAGTATGCGTTGGTTCATTGGATTTTTTGAATTTTTTTTATCAAAACATATTAATAAAATTTAAAAAAATGAGGAAATATTTTTAAATAGTATGTTGAACCCTAAAAGAGTGTTTTATAAGAGGTTTATAGATATAATGATGTGAAGGGAAAATGAAACATGTCAAATAAAATACTCGACTAATGCAGTTCATGTGGTTCACATATGATTCATGATGGAAATGTGTTTAATATTAAAATAGAATATTATTTCCATCTGAATTGTGGTGAACCACCACTAAACTTCATTTATAGGTACGAAGATATAGTTTTGAGAACATACCTCTAATGACAATTTTTTCCAAATTTGGTTTTAGTTACATTTAGTAGAAATCAATAATTATAATTTTATTATGATATAAATAGATTGGGGAATAATATGATAATTAAAATTGATTTCAAATATCCAATAATTTTGAATTTTTTTTTAAATAATTTGAATGATCTATAGGATTGAAGATGAATTGGATTATAAAATTATTGAAGTTGTTAAATGATTTTTGAATTTGAAGTTAAAAATTAATATGTGATGTTTGGATAAGAGGATATGTAAGGGATTTCTTATAATTTTGGAAGAGTTAATCAGGGAAGTAAGAGGAAGAAGAAAAAAATAAACAAAACAACTATAATGCATCTTCATAATATAATTTCATGATGCCTAAATACTAAAAATTATAGACCGAATCAACTCCGGATGATGATGAGCACTGTAGTGGATTGCACAATAGAGCTTTTATTTTATTTTTAATGATATAAATTATTAGATTTTGATTTTATGTTTATATATTATATTATTTATTAATTATATATTGGGATGTTGAATAAATATGTCCCTGAATTCTTTCATTAGATATTAGTGTCTAAATTAACGAAATGTACTTTATACTAATCTATAGAAAATGTATTTTTATGATGTATAAATACATTATTGTTGAAACCTTTTATGACTACCATTTTCACTCAAAATTTTCTTGTTAAATTATTAAAAATATTATTGTTTTAAATAATTATTAATAATAGAACGTTTTTTGTATCTACAATGATAATAATAGATTGTATGATATCATGGTTTTCTAATCATTCTCTAGACGTAGCAATTAATATTGAAAAGTGATCCACATAATTATTTTTTCTTGCTATATTTTTATTATTCTATAGAATTTCATTTCTTAATTAATAAATGTTAATAATAAAAATACATTACATAATATGAAATAAAATAAAAATAAAATGCATGTGTAATATTTTATACATTGAATATAGTTGTAGAAAGGGAAATATAAATTAATCCACTGATTCTATCCCCTATTAATGAATCCTTCCAAATACAAATGTATTTTTAAATTAAGGTACCTAGAATTTGAAACTAATATCTATCTTAATATGTTTTCCCCCTAATCATATTTTGAAATACCCACTTTTTATAATTTTATATTAATGAACACATATATAAATTTTTTATAGAATTTTCCTACAAGGGCAACCCATGACCATTAAGTACAGAATAGAGTTAATATTTCATGATTAAATATTTTATTCAATCTCAGTAATGTATGAAATTTACATTTTCCATGTATCTAGATCCATATTATGCTTTTATTATCTTTATAGATAGTTTATTTATCAATTAAACTTTTCATGGAGAAATATTATTATTAATGATCTATACAATTTAAAAAATGATGAGAATGAATGTTTATCTAAATTTACTACCCATTAAAAGGGTTTGAATATTTACCACGAAATATATATATCATATTGGAAATTATTATAAATATGTGTAGGGAACTTGTGAAAAGATCTAGATCTATAACTAAATCCTTATATTTTCAGAGTTTACTGAAGAAAAAAATATAATAAGGAATCCTTGAAATTGGAAAAAATAAATAATTATACATATCCCCCTTAATAAATAAGTACACAATGAAATTATTTGGTATTGATAGTAACTCAAAATAAAACCCCTCACCTTTCCATCATCCAAGTTGTGTTACCACCTAAAACCTGATAACTCTGACCACATTGTGTATCACCTATATAAGAAGGATAAAATGAGGAAATACATTAGCCATTTAAGGTAACTAAAATTTTAGTGTATCAAATCCATGATGAATATTTTATAGATTATTTGATGTGTTTTATATAAAATAAATATTTGGAATAACCCAAAAATAAGAATTTTTAAGAGGCAGAAAAAAACTTATGCCTACTATTTCTGGTACCATTAATTACTATGTATGACAATATATATATTTTATATTATCATGGATATATTCCAAAATATGGTGGATGAATTTTGGATGAATTTATATAAACCTGAGATATAATTAGAATATGAATTATTCATATATTAAAATATTCAATTATATAGGTAAGAGGAATGATTGGAAGTATCAAATATGGTAGAAATAGTTATTGACAAATTTATAACACCAAATTTGAATCATTTAAAAAAATAAATTATTTCATTATAGAATCAAAAATACACATCCCATTTCACCTCATTAAATCCTAAAATTATGATTTTATCATTTCAATCCACTTAGTGGTGATCTATTTTAAATAATTTATAGAAAATAAATGAGGAGGGAAAATTAAGAGATTGTAAGAAATAAATTTTCCTCTTGGAATTCATGACCATGCTCAAAATTAGACATCGAATTTTAAATTCTCATGCAGTGTATTCCTAAAATAAATAATATTACATTAAATGTATCAATGATATCATACTAATAAATAAATAGTTAAGGAATTAAGATGTAATGATATAAAATATAAATATATATTTACCCATAAATAAATATTAGGATTACAACTTGTTATTAATAACAACAATCTAAAATAAAACCATGACACAATAAACCAATACTATATATTATAATAAAGACATTAAATTATAAAGTAAAATATAATGTAACTATATTATGAAATCTTTGATAAAAATAAATAAATAGTATAATGAAATGGATGTATCTCTCAAGAAGATCAATTTTCCTTGATTAAATTGTGGTTTCATTAATAGGGATTTCTCACAACTAATACCAAGGATTTTTAAAAAAAAATTAAAGAATAAAAATAAAATTTAATTGAAGTTCAAATTAAGGGAAATTTATCCATGATATATGCAATAAAAAACAACACTCTTGATTGCCACCAGAGCTTACCTTTTGCTGAGATCTAACTCAGAGATCCTGAGGGGTTATATAAATAGAAATTAGGATGATATAAAATAGTAATTATCATGGTGATTAATTATTTGTTACATATATTTTATGAATTTCACATTTGAATGTTGAAAATAAATAAACTATATTTACTAACAAATTTATTACATTAACAAGATGATTTTACACATAAAATGTAATTTTTTTTCTAAAATTATATATTCATTCACCTAGTTTTTATAATATGCATTTAATAGAAAATATACATTGTTTATTTGAAAAATTTACCCAAACCAACATAAATTTCAATAGATTGGAAACATTTATAAGAATTTTAAAAATTATAAAATGTTATTTTCCAATGAAAACAATATGTAATATATTTCAGATTAAAATTTAAATTATTTGAAATTTTAATTTTAATTTTATATAAATAATATTTTATTTATATTTAGAACAAAAATATTATTTAGTGATTAATTTTTTGGTATTTTTCTAAAAATATAGTTCTTAGGTGAATAGTGAAAATTACTGTTTTTAAAAATATCATGACATTCATGAAATTATTATTATATATGTATGAAATGGGAATTTATAAAACCATTTTATGTTAAAAATATGTTTTCTATAAGATATATATAAAATTTAAAAATTATTATTTATGTTTACAAACCAATGATTCATATTTTATAATATAAGTTACATTATTCTCTAAATTGTTTTAATACATTATACAATTCTTATTTTAAAATTAAATTTTTTTCACTTTTGGAATGATAATATAAAAAATTTATTTAAAATTTTATATTATACTATTAAAATTATTTTTTAATTAACATATAATATTTCATCATAAAAATTAATTTCGTGGGTAAAAAATTTTTACTGTGATAAAATCTAACATGGTTAAATAGACTAACCAAATTGAGAAAAAGGAAAAAATGTTATAAGAAAGTTTCAAATTTATTTTTTGTAGTTTTTATTTAACAAAAACAATCATTAATCCCATATTTTCTATTTTTTATTCTTCTTTATATATGTAACATGTTCTCCATTTATATTAGGTAGAAATATTTTAAAAAATTCAATTATAACAACTTACAAAAGGGGCCTCTCAACACCCTTTAAATACCACTACCATATTTCTCTGTACTATTTAAAATCAACCCAATATTCTTCACCTTAAATCCTAGTTCACTTCATTGATTTTTTTCACATTATTATTTATCCTTTTTCCTCCCATTCCATGTTATCCTACAAGGGATTCTCAATGTTTTTAATGTATGTACTAACCATTATATAAAATTGTTTATTTTCTATATTTACAATTCCTATAAATAATTTCCTATATATTTGATAAATTTATAATTTTTTAAAATGAATAGTTTCATATTATTTTAATACACATTAACCACCTTTCCCAATTTCCATTAATTAAAAAAATGACAATCATATGTATGTGTGGACTGCCACCATTAAAGAGTATCATATTTTGATTTATTTCACCATATCAAATTAATATTACTAATTGTAAATTTCATTATAATTATTATACTGAATAAATGATTTATATTTTAAAATATTAATCCATATATTTTTTTCATTTTTATGGAAAATGATACCACCATCCATGCTTACTTGTGAAGTACTAAATACAAAGAATTATGTATATAATTTTTCCTCATAACCTATCATGGATTGTCATGAAACTGTGTATCGTATAAAAATTTTATTTTTAAGGAATTATTAAGATTCTGATAATGCAACTTTTATAACCAATTAATAATATAAGCGATAAATGATCATTGTAAATTCAACAATCTAAAATGACCACACAGTGATGAAAAAAATTCATAATATTTTACAGTTGTTTATATTATAACATTCCTAATTATTTTCATAAATTATGATTTATATAATTAGTCAAACATGAAAAATATCATTATACCAACGAAATAATTATAATAGACTAAAATCACAACATAATAATCCATGAATTGTGGAATGTTCATGATTGGCATAGTATAACAAAATACAATAAAAATGATTTAAAATCAGATAATTTATTACCATCAGAACTTAAATACAAATACAATATTACATCAAAAATAAAATTATTATTTTATTGGGGTTATATAGTGTTAATTTTTTTATTAAATTACGTAATTAAAAAACTATCATTAATTACTTAAAATTTAATGAATCATGCTCGTTATTGATTTCATCAACAATAACTAAAACTAAAAATCTCATAGGATGAAATAATTAATAATTTTAAATATATAATTATAGTTCCATTTCTAATTAGAAAATGATGAAATTTGGCAGAATAATGAATAAAAATAATGCAATTTTGGAACTGGTAAAAAAAACAATTTAAACTACTATCATCAGATACTTATAGTAGATAATATATAACATATTAAAATGTTGATAATTATAATAAATAATTTATATAATAGGTTATATAAAAGATTAATATAAATAATTAATTTATTGATATTGTTATGTTTATTATACAAGAGGCTAATGTGTGTTCATTGTATTCAAAAAAACGCACATGGTTATTTGTATCGAATTTAATAATATAGAACATTTTTTAATAAAATACACCATGACATATCTATAATGGTGTGTTTAATAAATAATTATTTTATTTTATATGTTTTTATATAATTCATGGGTTTTGGAGAGCCATATCATGTTCCTTATTTATATGGATTTCAATTCAAAGAATATAAAATTTTAAGGCATCTCTATTAACTCACCCTCCTCAAGTGAGTATAATGGAGTATTTTCGAACACATTTCATCTAATATTTGGTTCATACACTCTAATATTTTATTAAATTTTATATTCTCTTCTTATTTGATTGAAATAAAATTTTTATTTAAGATAATATACATGAGAAATTTAATTCTCTAAAATTCTATCATCATTCCTCCTTAATAATGATTTCCCCTACCTATCCATATTTTCACTCACAACAATTTTATTCATTATATTTTAAAACTTAATTATGATATATCTATTTATACCTTAATATTTCATATCCTTAATTTTTAAAACGATGTTTTACTAATAATTTTATAATGTGATATTTCATTAAAGGCATTTTAATATATTAAAATGGGTTTCCTTCAATGATTGCCTATTTTATCATCCAATCCACATTTACAGGGATATTATTTTTTATATTAGAATTACCCATTATTAAAAGTTCTTTTTTAAAAGAATAATTTTTTTAAAAATATTTCACATCATCTTTTTAAAGATGGATTATAAATATGACCCATAACATAATATTATATGATATATTTATTATTGTTTTCAGAGATATCATTTTATGGTTTTTATAAAAAAAAATCATTTCATAATTATGAATATTTCTTTTTATGTAATCATATTTTTTTGTTATAAAATGGTTTTGAAAATAAAAAATTTTTTAATACATTTAATATGATATTTGGTATGTCCACTTACTTTTAAAGTGATTTACTGTTTGATATTGAAAATTTATTTTCTATATACGTAAAAATCATCTATTAATTATTTTTATTTTATCTTATTATGATATACATTTTATTCCATTAATGTCTTATAATATTGTAGAAAATTAATATGTACCCCCTTTCAATCTTTACTCAATTATTAGTTGATGGAAATATATATTAGTTTCTTAGGTGTAACAACTATGGTTAATCATATGAAGGGTGAACCATGAATACACTATAATTAAATAGGTAAATAATTAATATTATGAGATTAAATATTCATGATACCTGGAAATCAGGTCGTGGTAATTTTTTATAAAATATAAGTAAATAACCAAGGAAGAATTATTATGTATCCTTAGTTACAATACATAGTAATATAGTTATGAATTTATCAATTTTTATTATATCCACTCATACATTTTATTCCATACATTATTATATTCATAATATGAATCTTTTTATTATGTTTAGTATAAAATTTAATATCCCATGTTTTACCTAAGATTCAATCATTCAATTATAACTATTTTCTTATAATTAAGACCTCATCCAATTTTTTTGTATTATGTATCTATGATTTATTGTATAATCATCCTTCAAAATGTTTTCACATTACATGATTACATTAACATACCCAAATATTCAACATATACTCCGTTATGATTTTTTTTATTATTTCTTATGGTTACCCTTGCTGAGAATTTTACTTGAATCCATCTTCTGATTCCACTTACCTTATTAATGGAATAATTTATTTCATATGATATGTGTATAAGAGTATATTGTGTTGAGAAGGAATGGGAAACATTGAAGACTCTTTAAGAGATGAATATTTTTTTTCTATAGTTGCAAAAATTTCCATGACTTGAAAAAGACATTGGCTTGTTGATAATTGACTACACTAATTCTCAAAAACTCATAACCTAAAATATCATTGGGATTTATTATAAGGATATATTTTATTTATTTTAATGTCATCAAAGGATTATTAGTTATGGTTTATTATAATTTTATAGGTAAGTATAAAATTTTAGGTTAGTTGAGTTAATATTAAATAATTGTGTGATTCAGATAATAGTTTTTTTTTGAATTCCCTGAAGATATGTTTAAAAGATTTGTCTATGTATTGGATAATATATCTCTGTTTTTGGTAGAGTAGAGATTTTGTGGTTCTACTTGAAATAAATCCCTATAAATATTCTTTCAAGATAAAGATAGTGTGGCAGATATTCACCGTAGTGTAATCACCTTGAAAATACATATTGAGTATCATAGCAATCATCACTTTGGTGTACATTGGGTGGACAAAACACTATAAAATAAACGCTAAACTCTATGGGGAATTATATGGTTAATTATATTATATTTAAAAATACATTTTTAAGGAATTATTGTGTTTGGTAATTATGTTAATTAATATTAGAAAACCAAAAACTAATAACTGGAGATTGAATTAGGAGTGATTTTGGTATAACTAATAGATAATATTATCAATGTGTATGTAATAATTAGGATTAATTTTTTTTTTGTAATTATATTATAATAAATATGTTATGTTTTTAATGTTTCATTACTAAATATTATTTCCTTTTGGTTTTTGTTATGTCTGATGACTAAAGGATCAATGAAATCATTTGAATCCATGGAAAATGTGGATATTGTCCCAAGGAGAAACATAATTGGATAAGTGTTATAGTGATAAATATTTTGGATATGGATAATAATTTATAATGAACAATGATTTATTATTTAAACATAGTTGGGTTTCCAAATAAAAAATAGAATAGAAGTATGGAGTGCGATGTTATTTTGAATGAATAATTTGATAAACAAAAAAAGATTTATTTACCCTTGTGTAAAATATTTGTTAATAATCAGTGAGTGGAATGTAATAAATTGATATGGGAGTTGATTTATGTGTTGAAAAAGTGGGTATATTGTAACTAATTTTCAATGAAAACTGAAGATCTTAGTTGAAACGATGCAAAGAAATATTTTTTAATCTAATGTATGATGCATTTTTTAATGTACTAAATTTAGGGAAATTTATAATTTTCCACAAAAATACCCAAATCCATGGGATAATAAGAACTATAAGAACTAGAAACTTTAATTAAAATTAAAAGACTATTTAATCACAACTATTGAATTTTGTTCATATAATGACAAGGAATGAGGGAAATTAATCACCCACTAATGAATTGTGAGCATTATATTTGTATTTTGTTCAACATATTATTATTTAACTATGAAAATAAAATATCTACCTTTATAGAACATGATAAATTATTTATATGAAATTTTTGTTGGACTATTATTATATAATATATATATGACTTTTATTTAATATATGTTTATTGGAATTTGATTCCAATAAAATCCTTTTTTCCTCAATTTTGTTAATGTTTAGATGATCTTAGGAATTTATTTTCTCTATTGAAATAGAGGCCTTGATAATTACCGAAATTCAAAAAACACACCTAAAGATCCATCCATGACTACCTGTCAATACAAGGAACACAAAAAATTCTATATAAAACCTTTTAACCATTATATTGGAGTATTTATCCAAAATGGTTAAAGGAAAACTCAAAATTATTAGTTATATTCATATTATGATAGAAAATATGTGTTCACTAGTTATATTAATGAGAGTGGGGATGAATCCTCATTATAAATTATTTGTGTAGTCATTTATATCTTAGGTAATCCCGTATCTATTTCATTAGTTATGAATAATTAAAATTATGAGGATTTAATTTATTTTGTGGGGAGAATTTAACCTCCCAAACATTGAAATTAATTTCTTTAAATAAATATGGTGTTACTATATTGTAATAAATTAAATAATATACTAAACTGAAACAAAGATACATTAAAAAATTTAATATGAAAATATTAACAATAAATAGTTGTGGAAAAAAGGATGAATCATGATTATGAAATCTATGATGAAAAAACAATGAGATGGTTATGGGTTGTGGAAGTATCCCATATAATGAACATTATTAAAAGTTTGGAAAGGTGGAAGATTCTATAGAGTTTTCCCTAGAGCATTCAATATATGAACTCCATTAATTAAGATATGAGTCAAATATAATTTATGAGAAGTTCAATATCATGGATATTTCTATAAGATTTATGCTTGTAGAATCGCCATCATTGTCTACAACAGGAGCAAAACTTATTCATAGATCTTAATTTGATATCCTAATGGGTCACATACTAGAATTTAGGATTGTATAATGATTAAAGTTTTTAAAGAAATAAATATAATAAAAACATTTCACATTTTTATTTGTTATGAAATTGAATGATTATTCATTACGGTATTATTAAAATTAACAAGATCATTTTACTCACTAATTTTTTTTTTATAAAATTTTAATTTATTTTCATATATTTATGAAAGTAAATATAAAATAGGTAAGAAATATCATGGAGAGAAAAAATTTATTAATACCAATATAATTAGTAGTTATTCACAAATACAAATTAGAATTGTTAAAAATTTAAAATGTTACTTTCATATGAATATAATTTTCCTTATATTATATGAATAGTATCATTCTCAAATTTTATAATTTTAATTTAAAAAAATTAATTCATTATTGGATTTATATGAAATATATGTTCTTTGGATATGTTTTTGTAATTTTTATCAAATGATTATCTTTTAGTTAAATTCTGTAAAACATTTTTTCATGAAATATCATGATTCTTTATGAAATTAATAATATATAAGTATGAAATATAAAATTATTAAATACATTTATATAAAATTTATTTAATTTAGATGATATATTTTAAATTTAAATATAATTATTATAAATACAACCATATATTTGATATTTTAAAATTTATATAACTTTAATCTATAACATTATTTCTATCATATTACACATTTATTTAAATAAAATAATATTTGATCACTTATTGAGTGTGACTATAATGAAATATATTTTTTAATATTAATTAAATTTTATATAGTATTTAATAAGGCCTATTTTATTTTTATTTAAAAAATTTAATTAATAAGGTAAAAACTAGTTATTGCAGAAAAATTCAAAAGTGTATAAATCAATTTCCAAAGGTATAAAAGGCCTAACATTTTAAAACATTGTTTTTAGTTGAGTGGTTTAGTTAAATATTGATAAAAAAATTATCTCCCTTTTATTATTTTTCATTTTGTATTATTTTGTGATGAGAAAAATTCACTTTATTTATATTAAGATGAAATATTTAGAAAAAATGAGATTCTTACCAATTATAAAAGAGAACTATAACAACCCCTTATATATATCTCTTAAATTAAATCATACCATGAAATTATGACATATTTAATTACCATATAATCATATTTCTAAACCAAAAGATTTGGGGCATAATTGTTTTCCCTATGTCCTCCCTTTCCATAGATTATTTCAAGGGAATCTCAATGTTTTTAATGTATATACAAACTTTTCACCTACATTTTTCCTTCTATATTTTCCATTTCACATATATTTTATCAAACATTATTTGATATATTACTTTTTAATATTATGATTATATTTTTATACTTATAATAATCATTAAACACTTTTTCGCATTTTACTTAAGGAAAATGGAAACATAATTTGTGTGTATGTGGGGAAAACATCTTTCGTGAAGCATCGAGAATTACCTTATTTCCCAAAAATAAAGCGATGGTACTAATGTGGAATTTGATAAATAAATATTATATTCATAAACGAATCTATTTTATAACATAAATTAATCATATTATAAATTTCCTTATTCTAGGGAATATATAATCATCATCCAAACATACATATAGACTGCTTTCCTCCTTTGAACAATGTATTGCATTTTCCATCATCTTCATCTATAAATGTTAATGTGATTGAGTATGATTGATAAATATTATGTTTTTAAAATTCGTAGGATTTTGGTAAAAAAAATTGGAGTTCCTATTAAAAATATGTAAAAAATAATAGTTATATATTCAATAATCTACATCAAGAATAATAAGAGAATTTTTTTATTTATAATATTTTATAGATTCATATCCTTCCAATATTAGAATAATATTATTAATTTTCAATTTATAAATTTAATTAGACCCCAAAATATAATTGTACTTATGTAATGATGTCATTATAACTAGATCAATTCATAATCAATAATTAACGTGGTTTCATTAATTTCTAGGTCAGTATAATGACCTTCATTGAGAATAATATAAAATTGTATCCTGGATGACTATGAGAACATGTATAATAATAAATGTTTTGGATCATAATAGTTATAATTTCTATAAGAGAGGTGGATTTTATTTTAAAAACAATAATCTAATTAAAACCATATATGTTTTATTAAAATTATCTGACTAATAATGCCTCCAATTATTAGAGTAACTTTTAACAGAATGAAAGTTCATATAGAAAATCAAGGTGCACAAAGAATTAATAAAAATATATACATTAAAAATTTATAGTGGAATTAAAACAAACATTAAATACTAGTAAATTGGATCGTTACAATGCAACATATAAAATAAATATAATCATTATAAAACTATTGATTACACATATAATTCCAAAAAAATTATGTCAATAACCTTTAGATAAGGCATCCATTGTTCAAAAAAACTATATGGTCTGTCTTTATTTGGAAGAAGGTCATTGATCACAATATCAAAATTATCCCTATCTCCATATCCCCAAAATCCCTAAATTAGCCTAATTAGATCCAACTTTATATTTGACCCCATAATCCATTGTTCCTAAATCTATATAGAACTGAAAATAAAATGGGAAAATTTCAAACTATATTAAAATATTCACATAGATTCCATGGAAAATAAAACTCTATGAAACATTAAAAAAGAATAATAACAAATATGTAAAAAAAAAGAAATCTTATTACTTGTATATTTTACCAGAATAACAGTTCCAAGCTCCTTAAATACACTTATCATTATAGGTACTCATCAAAAGAACATATTTCTATGATTCTTGGAGTTGGTTGTAGGGGACTTGAACGATACATCACTTGATAGCTCATAAAAACATTTCAATTTGATATCATTACTATAGAACCATTATAATGATATATTAATGTATTCCAACCATTAAAATTTATTATTATTCTAATTATAAACATTAATACTTCGATGGAATAAAACGTGTTAGAATGATGGACTATACATATTCACACTGAAATACAAAACATATTCCAAATGATAGATAATTTTAATTCACATCGATATACTAGATTCAGTCAAATCGATAAACAATATATAATCATTACTACAGACATGATTGAGTCATACCAATACACTAGATTCAATCATTACAATAGAGAAGATTTAGATATACAAATAAACTAGATTTTTTCATACCGATATATTGATCTTAGGTTTATCTGATGGAATAGATATTGGTCAGTTTGATAAACTATATGATAGTTAATGTAATTGATCATACATTACTTAGTATGATGGAATAGACATATAAATAATGTTTATAATATAAATTTACAATTCTACCTATTACCTTATTCTAAATTAATTTCTAAAATAAGATTAATAAAACTTGTGAAATATAAATTTGGTAAAATATATTTTCTAGAGGTATGTTGTGATTTTGAAAACAAGGGACATAAATTGTTCAATGTAATATTTTGACAAATAATTTTATTCCTTTTTGAATGGAAAAAATAAGCTATATAAATGTACAAATTAATAATATTGAAAATTATAGGGACCCATACTTTTTTTTGGAACATTTCTCCTCTTATATTTCATAACTCTCCCTTTCATTATGATTCTATTTTAATTAACATCACATGTTTTGAAGAAAAAATAATATATTTTCTCAATAAAAACATTATTAACAGTTTCTCTTCTCCTCTAATTAACTTCTTCAAAAATATCAACCCCAATTAATATATTCTTTAAATAATTATCCCATAACTATATCCCCCCTAAAATGTTCCCCTTTGTGAATTTAGAAAAGGAATTTACAATGTATAATGTACCATAGAAGTATGTAATAAAAGTACTATAAAATAATTTCAAAAATATAAACATTCATCAAAAATAAAATATAGAAATAATATTCTTAAAAAATAGATAATATTAAATAAAATGTGTATATATAATAAAATTATATATTTTACTATTAGAGGTATATTTTTATATTCCAAAACTCACACAAAGCACACACATATATCGGAAAATCATGGAATACCCCCCCCCCCCACCCCCATGGATAATCCACCCAATAATCCACTTTATTAAATTAAAAATGTTGCAGGAATACTTACTGTTAATGAAGCCCATTACAGGGACCAAATCCCCATATTAATAAATTGTATTACCAATATTGGATGGACCAATGGACCAGTTTTCTTCTTGACTACATCAACTCCTACCCATGTATTACTAGTATCACTACTCCCTTTTATGGCACAATGTCTAAATTTCCCAAAATCCAATTAGGTAAGAATTGTATTACAAGTATAGTACACTGCTAAAATACCTACTATATTCCCTGCTTTTTTATAGTGCACTGCTATACTGCTACATTACCTTTAGATAATCTCTCCCACCCAGATTTAAACCCTACTCTAATGAAATATTGGAAAGATAAAATAAATTTTATAACATAAATCAAATTTTAGAGATATTTAATACTTTTTTATATTTTATATTCATTTTGATGAGTTTAATATTTCAGAAATCCACCAGGTTTATCTCAATTTTGTGATATATTGATTCCAACTTTTCATGCCTTTATTTAATTACACCAAATTGAAATAATTTTTAACTAAGTGTGAGAACATTTTCCATGAGAGGTTTATTCTCATAATTCTCATATTCCTTTAACTTTTGAAATTAATCTTCAAGAATGTTTTCATTTTGGTTCTATTATGTAATTACTTTATCTGTATATTCTGAAAATAATTTTATATGATTAACTAAGTCAACATGTAATCAACTTTAAAATAAAACATGTGAATAGAGTCATCATTGGTCAGTGAAGTCGTCTTGGAACTTCTATTTTGTCATCATTGATACTTATATCTCTTTCAATGACCATTAACCATCATAATAATTTCATAACCCTTATTTGTTTATATTTTGAATCAATATTAAATGTATTGAACTCTTTTATATTCTTCCTGATTATCTCATTTTATTGATATATTGTATCTAATTACTCTAACACAATTAACCACTTATGAATATTATTACCATGAGATTAAATATTTGGAAGATCTATAATATCATCAACTAACAACATTAATGAATCATTGAAATAATTGAATATGGATTTCAATAAACGACAATAATGTATATCTTATGAATATGTTGAATCAATATAATCATCAAGTAATTTTTTTTCCTTTAATCTATTTGGGTGGTATAATATGATCAGTTTTTTCTTTTCTAATAATACGGGATCAAAATTTTCTAATCAAACGTGGGATACATAGATATCTATTCTTCTGTAATTTTTATTAATTCATAATATGCCCCGTCAGTCAATGCCATGATTTTATACTTTCGACCGGTAGGTGTATAAATATATGTTTTATTTTATTTTAATTTTTATTTCAACTATTGATCTTCATCATGGAATGTCCCTTTTTACAATTTATCAGCAATATTTTTCATTTCCTTCATTAAAAATCATTTTAAAATGGTTTCCCAACTTAATAGAGAAACCTTTCTTTTCTTACAATTACCCCCTTCATAGTATTCATTACATAATAAATTATTTCTAAAATCTTATTGATAAATCATGGAAACTACCTGACTCTAAACATCATCTAAATTTTATCGATAGATTTAATTTATAAGAAAACATAACATACCAGATTTAAAATCCTCTTGTTTATTAATTCATCAATGAAAAATATTACAAACACTTTTTGGTTGTCTATATCACCCTTACGTGGTATTATGTATCCATGCATCCACAACGAAACAACTCTTCCATAAAGTTTCAAATTATAATTTTTTTTTTAAATTATCATAATAAGAAATAAATGATTTTTTTGATTTACAATTTTCAAAATATCAATGACTTCTTGATGTCTGAGAGTTAAAAGAAATTATTTTCTACTAAAAGGGACTTTAAAAATCTTAAGAATCATTTTTAATATTCAACATATAAGACTCATTAAAATTATTAAATGTTATAACCTCTAAAATATATTCTATATTAAACTCAATAGAAGAGTAATATCCATTAACAATAGTTGTATAATGATGATCGATCTATATCATTTAATGAAAAAATTATTACCACCCATGATATCTTATAAAATCTTTTAAAAGGAAATATTTTCATCATAAAATTTATTTTCTATTAACAACTCTTTGGAGGACTCAATCATTGAATCATATTCTAGGGTAGACATCAACAATGGTTGAATTGACTCAGAAGATCTTCTCAAATGGGGTAGAATAATATTAGATGAAAGAAAATCAATCGAACTAGATGATAATTTGAGATCTGAGAGTCATCAAATTTGTTAGAAAGCTATATGGGAGGTGGGGACCCACTAATATATTTATAGTCATGGGTTGATTATTCTACATCTAATGATCAAGATGTCCTAAATAAATTCCATATATGATTTGATGATCTAGGGTTTTCTATAATTATTTAAAAAAATTATAACTATTAATGGGATTTTAAAAATAAGCCCTAATTAGATGAAAAATTCATTAGAAATTATTATTATTTTATTTATAAAACAATAAAAATATAGAAATGTATAAAAAATAATTCAAAAATTGTATAAAATGTTATTAAATATGAAATATTTTATACTTATTTTTAGAGTGAATATATAATTCTCTATAAGAAAGTAATTTCTATATACCATTATCATAGGTTTTTATAAAAGATATTATTTTGGTTAAAAATAAATATCATTTTAAAACTAAAGATTAATAAAAAAAGAAATTTGGAATACTATTTTTTAGTAAACTGGATAAATTAAGGAATTTTTTAAGTAAACTAAAAAAATGTAACAATTTTTTTTTGTAAATATTGAAATTTTTAAAAAAAACTTATTACATTTAAATCTAGAATACATATAAAAATATATAAAAAGAAAACATTTTAGAAAATTACCGAAAATTATGTTTTAGAAAAATTACAACATTAGTACTCCACCTTAAAAAATTAGTTCAATAATTTCATGATAATGGTTAAAAATTAGTATATATAAATGATTAAATGGTATTTATCATCCCATGAACAGTTTTAAATACAAAAATAAATCACAACTAAGGGGAGTAGTAAATTATCATAACATTGTTCTTGCATTAATATGAGTTATAAAATTCCATCTCCTTTTTTGTGTGATCTTGAAAGTAAAAGTATGTTATATCTTTGATCTTTGTATGTGAATGATGTGATGCGTTTTTTTATTGAAGAAATGGAAGTTGTATTATCACAAAAAATATTCATTTTAATAAAACTCATGTCAATTTTAGTGTGTGTTTCTTTCATCTACATAACACGAGTAAAAAAACATCCAATTTTGACATATTTTGATTTAACATTGAGTAGTTCCATTGAGTGTTTCTTAATAAAATATCACGACAAAAATGATTCTACAAAGAAATAAAAATTTCTAAATTTACTTTTTATCCATTTTACATATACTAATGAAATGGTCCAGAAAAACATTAGATTGAATTAATTTGATCCAAAATATTAAAATAAACATAAATACATTATTCATTTAAGATAATTTTTTAATATATTTAATAATGTACTATTTTGTATTGTCCTCTTATCATGGATGACATCATAATGGAAAAAATAAATACAAATGTCTAGCTGTAACATATAGTAAAAATCCAATCATTCATAAAAATATATTTTGATCAAATTATTTCCAAAATTCATCAAAATACAAATTATTTTAGGTTCTAAACATACTAATAATAATTTTATTATTATTATAACCAAATTTCAAAATAAGATATTATATATATATATTTTTGAGATATAAAAGTAATTTATAGATTTTATAAATTTTGAAATCCGTGTAAATAAGTATAATCTCCCATTCTGATCATTTAAAACTCATATTTCATAATTTATGAAAACGAATTTTCTAAATATTACTGATTGGATGAAAATATAATTACATAGAAATAAACTTGAATATTGATCATATTTTTAGAATTTAATTTTATAAAAATAGACGGATTTATAGCTCCCATAAAAATAGTTTTTCTATAGAATAATCTAATTAATATAACATAAAAGGATTTGGGGGTTTTTTATGTCCATAAAGAGTCTTAGTATGTTTGAAAAATTATCTTACAGATTTTAATTTTTCCAAACCAGGGGGTTTTCAACATAGATTTCTTCTAGTACATATCCATTAAGACATCCACAACTCAAATCCATTTCATAATATTTGAAATTATAAAATTATGTATATTGTAGAATATAATGTATAATTTAATATATTTCGAATGTATAATATGTTTTTGAATGATATATTATATAATGATTGTCATATAATTTAGTGAAAAATGTGTCTTTATTTCTGAAAAAAATTCCACTTTCTTAACTATTATTCTAATATCATCAGTTCACAACTAATACAGAAGTATATTTTGATCATTATAATAAAGTTCAAACTAGATTCATTTAAAATTTAATTATAGCATATTGCATATAATTTATCCAGATTTCATCATTTAAAGATTCAACTAATGTTTTAGGAGAGAATTGAGATAAAATCACACATTGTGAAACCTCATTTTTTATGGAACATCCAGTGAAAATATGTTGAAAAACATCACCAATGATATCAAAAACTGGATTATTCATAAATATCAATATATTCCTTGGATTTGAAAACCACTATTATTCAAAAACATGTTGAAATAATTCATGATCTATGAATTCAGAAACACGTTCTTCATTTTTTTATTATGAGAAGAACTTTCGCACATAGGATGAAAATAATATTTTTAAATACTACGAAAATTTGTGGGATGATGTTGTTAAAAAAATAAATGGATCATTAAAATTAAGAATTACTATTTTCTAATAAAAAATATACAAGACTTACTATTTTTTTCATAACGAAAAACTTTTTCATCACTGGATATTGGATAATATTTAGGTAAATTACTTTTATTACTCAAAATTAATAATTTTTTATACAAAAATGTTGATTTAATAATGTTTTAGATTCCTTATGGTTCTAAAATCATAAAGAGTTTTATTAGTAAAAGGTTTTATTGAAACAAAATTAATAGTATAATTGGATGTACTAACCTAATCTGCCTAAAAAAGTTCTATCAATTATGTATTCCCTCTTCATGCTTCTTGTATACTTCAGGTAAATTATATTTTTCTTATTATCTACCCCTTTTAATCTAGATTTCAAGGTTCCAAAATGATATGTATTATAACTATTTCGTTGTAAAAAGATCATAGATTAGAATTTCAAAATTCTATACCACAATCACTGTGAATAGTTATTAAAGATAAATTATTATCATTTTTTACTCATGATTCAATAATTTTTAAAAAAGGATTCATAGTTATTTGTATGTAAATAGACCCATGTATATATAGTTTAATCATCAACTAAAATATATGCATATTATTTTACACATATAATCATCATTTTTGTAGGAATGAATACGTCTGTGTACAAAATTTTTAATGAATCATAAGATGATACTTCAAAAATAGAAATAATATTTAACTTCAGTCTCTATTAAAATTGAATAGTATTACAACATTTTGATGTATCAAAGTTATGTTATGGTAGATCATCAACTCGTAATTTATTTGATAGTTTAAATAAAATCTTATCATTATAATAACCTAATATTTTATTCCATGACCAATATTATGCTTCGATTATATTTTGGAAAGCTAGGTCATAGCTCATGAGGTCATCGATAACTAGTGTATAAACATTCACATGATGATTAGAAGAAAAAATAAATTCATATTTTAGAAACATATCTGTAAAATTACCATTTTTATGTAAAATATGTATAACTCATCACATTATTAAATTATTAAAATATATATGTTGTTATTACCTATAATAAATTAATCAAAATAAATTAAATCTTTTCGAAGAAGAATAATGTAACCTATTTCGATGATTTTTCCTTGTGAATTTTCACTAAATGTAACTTTTCTACATTTCGTTTTTAAAAAATTATTGATGAAATCATTTTTTATTAAAATTTATGGAAAAATCATTATACATGTACCATGTGTTGTTTTTTTGGATCATTCATTATTATCTTGAAAACAAAAATATTAGCTTTCTTTATCCAAAATATCATGTGTCTGATATTATTAGAAATTATATTTCTAAAGTCCAAATTTTCACAAATTTTTTATTTTGAAAAAATGTTAATTATTTGGAAATGAATGACTAATGAATTCTTATATATTGTTCTCTATTTAAAGAAAAATTATTTTTCTACTGAACACCACTCTAAAAAATTTTAATAAATGGTGTAATTTGTTTATAAAGTATTGGGTTTGAAAAATAGGGTTCTTATTATTAATACCTATTATTGATACATCACTATAGGGTCCTATAAATTTATACATATTTTTTAAGTTTTCATTTATAGAATTTATATTTGATAACATATTTTCCATACTATATATATCAATATTTTATTCATAACTATGTTATTATACATAATAAAAGTTATATTTGAATTACGTAATATAATTATTTTGTTAATCCAGACGTTTTTTGGATTAGGTTTCCATAATTCTTCTGAAAATAATAGTTCCCTAAAAATTAGTATTTTATAAATATTTTAAAAAAATATATATATTAGTAGTAATAGTATAAATTAAATATTTTTAATTAAATGAAAATTACTTTAGTAATACCATGTATTTTAAGGATTTTATAGTTCATATTTTATATTAATTTTGAAAAACAAGATACCTCTTAAAATATAGGTAGATTATTATTCTATTCTAATGAAGATGATTCTTCACCATATGATATGGGATTAATATTTTCATCAGAATCAAGATAGTTTTCAATTAAAGGGAGTTTGGTTAAATATTCAATTGGTACATTTTTCTAGATGAAATTATTTAAATTTACAATATATTCATAAAAATTTATTTTCATTTTATATATAATTCCACTATCAGTGTATCTTTATCATAGACTATCTCCACCCCTTAAACTCTTTGTATATTAATTTTTTTAAAAAAAATTCGTATTCTAGTTCTTATAGTATTTTTTGAATATCTTTTTTAGAATTCTTATCATCTTAGTGGTTTCTTTTTAGATTAAGATTATTTGTACTTATATGTCCAACATTTATATATTCATATCATATAAATTATATAGAATAATTAATAACTCTTATACCATTATAAACCATTATAAACCATTATATAGTTATAATATAATTCATTTTTTCCAACAATCATTTTCATTATTTGGGCTAACTGACCATGTTCACTATGAAGTTATTTTAAAGAACTAGTATCTATTCCAAATTAAATAATCTTTTTAATCAAGGATTCAGAAAATTTCGCAGATGAATTAAACTTGTTAGAAACATATGATGATAAATCAAAATGAACACCACCATTCTTATTTTTTATATTCTCAACATCCCTTATTATTATTTTAGCATACTGTATGGGAGAAATAATAATATCATCTTGATTCATAGGTGTAATTATCTTCATATCATCAAATGTAGTCCTCTTTGGATCCCATTCTCTAGGAATGACTTCAATAATATTTTCAACATATTCCGTAGGAATATTAAATTATTTACAACGATTATGAATCTCCATTAATTATTTTCAACTAATTCACGAGGTAGTAAATCAAGGGATTGATAGTGAGAAAACATCATAACACTTTTCGTTTAGTTTACTTTATTTGTTGAAAAAATTTCTTATCTCTATCATATTTCTCTTAGTCTTTGCAGCTTCACAATATGACACATGACTATATATATTTCTTATCATAGAATGTAATAGAGTGTTCTTTACTATATAATTAAACTAATATTCTATCTTCTCTTTAATTATAATGTTAATCACTACCTTCTCAAGAATCTTTTACTTTCCAGTTATTATAATGAAATTATAAACAAAAATGTATTTAATTAATTTCTTCATTATTTCTCTCTAATACTCATAATCCACACTATTATTGATTAGTGTTCTTATAGGTTTTTAGATTTTTATGAGTACCAATGTTTAAACCTTTTTTCATCTAGACCGAAAAACTCTTTATTCGGTTACATGTTATTTTGATAAAAATATTTTTCAAACCTGAAAAAAAATATTTTATAAAGAACATTTTAAAAAAATTTAAAATAAAAAATTAATAAATAATAATTTTAAGAAGTATAACTTCCAAATATTCGAACCTAGTTTCTTAGAGCCAGTTCCATATTACATTAAATTGTAAAGATTACAAGAATATTGTATCCTAAAGGAACAAATTATTTTGTATTTTTCAAAATCTAGATACATACATAAGTTCAACATTTCAACATGAAATGATAAAAAAACAAATAAGATCCTTTGGTAACATCCACCACTCTAATATTATCCTTATATGTTAATCATAAAATACATTTTCATATCCTGGAAAAAATAAAAAATACAAATGGGTGATATCTAATGCCCAATAAGGGTATACAATATAGTGTAAGATGTCATACAGATAAAATTAGGAATAGTGAGAAATCGAAAAGGCATTCCTTTACCAATAATAAACATGAACACATTATTATAGTAATATTAAGTGAGTAATCATTACCATAATAAAACATAATGATGGGTATTATACTAGTCGAATAAACACATGAATTATGAATTTATATCGTTATAATGAAGAAAATTCATATTCCGCATACTCTAAAAAAACCTTCCATGGCCTTGGCCATGTTATGTAAAAATTATTAAGGCCACAACCATAACCATAACTAAAAAATGGGCAAGGCCTCAACCATGTCCATTGCTTTTTGACTCATGAGTCATACTGATGCATTAAGTGGCTATAGTAGGCCCCACAAAACACAAATTAATTCTTCATATCAATGGTGATAAACATAAAAAACATATACATTAATATTTAAACTAATATATCAAATGAAAATAACCTTCCCCAAACATTAAGCATATACACTAAGCATTCGGAGAAAACTGGTGAATGGTTTTTTGATATAACATCCAAAGTCAAACTAATCATAAACCATTCATTTTAATTTGTTAAATTATATCCTAAATATTAATACCAAGACTACCTAATATACAAATGGAGTGTTGAAACATATTAAGATACTCTGATAAAATCATCATGTAATTATTGAGATAAATACTCTTTTACTTTGAAATTGATGATTTCTTTTCGAAAAGTAATTATAAAAAAAAGAAATGAAGTAGGATAGTATTTTTATAATAAATTAATTGATTTTAAAAAGATAATGGTTTCTAAAAAATATTATAGAGTGCCCATGAAATTTTTTAATAATGTGACAAATTCTATTGATATGGGTTTGAATTTCTAGAAGAATTTTTGGAAGATCCTTTAAAAACATATAATTCCACGGAAATAAAGGTAGGATACTAGTTAGTGTATATATATAAAATATATATATATATATATAATTTATTTGTAGAATATATTAATTAAAAATAATTTGATTTATATATGTAGATAAGAAATGTAACTTGTATGAAAATATAGATTTGAGTGGAAAACACTTACCTTAAGTCCGAAAGTGTTTCTCACATGATATTGATAGCCTAAACTATAAAATTTTGGTTGATAAATTAATTATTATAGAACCACATATACTTATAATTGATTTATTATTACCTTATTAGGTTCATTAATATCTTTTTGATTGTTTAAGTTATTCAATTTCATGGTTTGGGAACATTTTCTTCTATGGTTTTCATGATCGATTTACAAATATTCATGTACAAATAAACATTTAAAATAAGAATGGGTGTCCAAAATAGAATTATTATGTTATTTTACAACAAAAATAATATTACAAGGAAATAAAATTCATTTGGATATTGGGAGTGCAAATAAATCATTATATTAAACTTTAATGACAATTGTTTGGGTTATTTGGCATTTTTTTATAACGATGAACACATTTGGATTTTTAAATTAATATCTTGCTTAAAAAAGGAATTTAGAACCATAAATAAGTTATAATACATTTATTATAGTGTTTTCAATTCATAAAAATTGTTTCATGACCGGAATATATGAATATAATAAAATTAAAAACCTGTCGTCCTTGAATGTGATAAATTAATACACCTTGGATGGTGTTTTCATTTATTGTATAAAATAATGGGAATGAAGTGACGATGAATAATAATTAATTTAACATAAAAAAATATATTACATGTTAGATATAGGAGTCATAAAACCACTTTTATGATAGGATGTGAGTAATGAAAAAGAAAATAATAGAACATTAAATAAAATAAATGAAAAGAAGAATTTACATCTTGAAGAAATATTTTTTGGGAGCCACTCTCAGGGACAGGTTTTGGTATTTTTATGAGGACAATGGATTATATACATGTATAAGGAGCTTAAGATAATATTAGATCATATTTTATAAAATGAATAAGTCTTGAGATGACTTAAGTGAAGAGGGAGTGAGGCGGAGATATGGTGGATAGGAGGAGGGTTTTTCCCATTATTGTACTCATTAGTTTATTATTTTTTAAAAGAAAACCCATAGTATTGATTCATGAAACCATAAATATTAATATGTGCATTTGATTTCCTACCATGTTTCCTTACATAATCCATGATCTTGGAATAGTGAAGTTAACCGATAATGCATATATACAATAAATTACTATATTTTAGCATTCATAAAAATATTGAGTATTTCAAAACAATCTCAAAAATTTACCCTATACAATTTTCGATGTGTAGAATTCAAAAATTAAATTTATTTTTTAAAAATATTCTTTTAAAATTGATTTTATATATATTTTAAATAAAAAAAATTTTATTCAAAAAATAATAATTCTAAAACAAAAATTTGTTTTATATCACCATCAAAATTTAATAAAGATCTCATTATCTTTTGACATTAATCCAATAAAAGAATAATATGATTTTCTATTCATTAGGGTTATATTACTATTCATATTACTTTTCATAATCGTATGTTTCTATTCACCAAAAATTATTTTTGTTTTATCAAACCCTAAATATCTTACTGAACGCACCTGTGTTTGTTAGATTTTGAAATTACAAACATAGAGGTTGGAAAATTATTGTAACATTTAGTTTAAAAAAAAGTTGGGTTCAACATGAAGTATCATAACATCATGGAAATAGAGTCGTGCTAGGAAATCTATTGTAAAATCATCTATTATAGAGAAAAAATGAGAATATTTTGTAAGTTGATCCAAAATTGCCAATTTTTTATATATCATTTTTGGATTTTTGGGTAATTTTGTGACAAAATCCCCAATGATGTCACAACATTTCCATATAGTAATAAGTATAGGTTTCATGAATCCTATTAGATTTTGTTTTTCGGATTCAATTCTGGATAGACTAAACATCTTGATATATATTTTACAATTTCCCTCTTCATGATGTCCTACAAAAAATGTTCTTTCAAGTACCTGTTTGTTTTAGTACTATGAAGGTGTATAGAGAAATTTGAGATATTTGCATCATTTAAGAACTCCCATTTCTTCTTAGGTGTAGAGGGAACATGTAGACTCTTCCCAAATTCGAGAATTTTGTCTTTAAAAATGAAGACATCCAACATCCCATCATTCATATCAGTAATATTATTTTAATGATTCTAATCAGTAGACTTTGACAACATAATTATGTGAAATAAATTTTCCTCAAAACCATTTTAATAAGTAGTGATGTTTTATCTTCGTTGATAATTCCTATATACATCCCCACATGATCTATGTACTAAGTATCTTTGTAAATCTTTATATTTTTGAGATCTCCAAGATCCTTCCAACTCAATGCATCAACTACCTTATTTTATTTTCCTGGGTGGTAAGGTAAAGAAAAATTTATAATCCATGTGTATTTTGATCTATCGCATTTGAATCGTGTTGTGTTCTTTATATGAGAAGATATATTTTAGACAATTTTTATCTATATATATCTGACATTTTTCTCCATAGAGATAATGTATTTATATCATCTAAGAAACGTTTACCATTGAAAACTCAATATCATGAGTAGGTTTTTTTTAATGAATTTTAAACTCCCTAAATGCATATTGGAAATAACACCATCATTGTACATAAGGAAACAACCAATTATTTTATTAATGCATCGTTATAGATTATCAACCCATAATTCCTTGATCTTTGATTTAGGATGGGATCATTCAATAATTTACTCTCCTATTATTTGAAACATTACTCACATTATTGTGTTTATATGTACTTAATTCCGTTATATGTAAGTCTTGTCATTCGGTTAGAGAAATTGATGATTTTCTGAATGAAACACTGATATTAACTTGCTAAACCAATAAAAACACATACCTCAGTTTTGTTCATTAGAGTAGATCATTTGTGCACAGCCATTTTCATCTCTGGATCAAAAGATATTTCATCCTTATAGGCATTGTGGCCAAAGAGGGAAACTGATTGAAACCAAAAATCACATTTTCTAAACATCCCACATAATTAATTTAATCTAAGAGTCTTCAAAACTGTTCTCATGTGATTTTCATGATATTCATATATTTTGGAGTATACCAAGATATAATCAATAAATACCACCACAAATTCATCATGATATTCGTCAAAAAAAATATTCATTTGATCCCATGAAACAATGGGCACATTGGTAAGTCCCAAAGGCATTAATGTAAACTCATAAAGACCATACCTAGTTGGAAATGTTGTCTTTGGAATATCATCCATACTAACATGAAACTGATTATATCAAGATAGTAGATCATTCATCCAAAAATATTGGGCTCTCTGAAGATGATCAAAAAAATAATCCATACGAGGTAGGGGTAACTTGTTCTTTATTATTATAGAATTAATCTCGCAGTAGTCAATTCCCAGCCTCATAAATTTTTCATTATTCTTAATGAAAATAATAGGTTCTCCCTATGGAGAAACACTAGGGATGATAAATGATTTATCACTATATTTCTCTAGTTGTTTCATGAGTGACACTAATTCCACAATTTATATTATATAAGGGGTGTTTGATATGGTCCTCAAATTAATAATTAAGTTAATAAAAAACTCAATTTTCTTCTATATAGGATGTCCAAGTAAATCCTCTAGATACAAATCATCATATTCTTACAAAATAGGTACATAATTTATTTGAGAATTACATTACTCACCAATAGTTATTGCATTACCTACCTCTCTAGTTATTGAATTCAGTAGATGGTTATCATTCCCACCGAAGTATTATTTTCAATAATCCATATTATATTACCCTAACAATTATAGTACTAGTGTGGGATAGATATATATGTAAAAAAATTTGTTTTTCTTTTTTAATCTAGTTTGAAATAGTTTTAGCGACGTTTACGGAATTTAATGTTAAATCTGTTTCTATTTTGGTAAAAAGGTTATTATATTTTAATTTCTTAAAATATTATTTCAACAACAAATAAAAAATAGATAAATTTGGGTTTTAAGAATTTTTGGAGAGTAATGTATCATGAATTTAGATTTTAAAGGTTATTATTAAGAAAATTTTCTTATGAGGTTGTTTTGTTAATGATAATTCATATCTATGAGATTATTTATGCAATAGAACCCCCTTGGTCTGGTGAGTTTTGTTTAAATCATAAGAAACAAATTTCTTTGGTTTGAAATTTTATATCTCTTATTTTTATTAAGTGTAGTCCCATTTTGGATAATTAAAACACCCAATGGTCCGGGATGCATTAATTTTTAATTCCATTATGGATCCCTATAAATTCTATTCTTGTTCTGGTTTGAGGTTTTTAGTGATATTATGAAAGTGATAAAAGAGAATTATAAAAACTAAGAAGATACAACATGGTTACAACATCACAATTCACATATTACAACACTTAATCATCCAAATACCTAATAAATAGGGTATCTATATACTAATGGACCATATATTAATTAATCAACTCAAGATACCTTGACTCATCCTCTTGAAGGCTTTGGTGGAAAGGTCGTCAGGAAGCTAGGACAGAAGCACCTTATCTCAAATCTTCTATCATATTCATTATATTCTGTGATGTCTCTGAAGTGATCTCCATTAAAATATCATATAATGGATGAATTTTGAATGCTACAAAACAAGGAGGTCTTACCACCCATTTATATGTTTTAGTATTATATGGCATGTACTAGGAATCACACAATGTGTACTAGTAGTAAACACATTCTGAAAACATTTCTCTCCCAGTAGGTGAGCTAACACACCATATTTGACTTTGAACATGGCTCTTCCTAGTAGGTGGAGGTACACAACATGTATCTCCACACCACATGGCATGATTTTATGCCCCACATAGCATCTAATGTCATTCATTAGCCACCAATTTCTTCTAGAAGGTCAAAATGTTGTGTATATGGGAAGAACAAGGTGTGTATGCCATGGTATAAAATATGGTCTTGTATGAAATCTTCCTTATTTATTTCTGTGAAGTAGTACATGATGTGTATATACATGTACAAGCCATGAATATTTAAAATTTTGTTCTAATTATCCTCGATTTGTTCTTTTCGGTGGAAATATCCAAATAATTATAATAATTAAAAAATTATGTTTTTTATCCATAAAACAAAATATGTTTGGAGAAAAAAAAGTTCTTATGCTAAATAAAATATAGGAAAATGTATAAAAAAATTGGGTACGTCATTAGATCTATTGTTTGCGGATCTAGATGAGAATCAGATGGTGATTTTTATGCTATAATGATACGGAATTCCACATCATCCCCAAATAAAATTAACCTCCTTCTTCATGAAATAAGTTTTTTCATCATGGTTTAAAATATAATCCATACTAAGGATTACAAATATGAAAATCATGGTTATGATAATAAAACTAGTAGATAAAGCACATTCATATGTCATATTGAGGACATCCAGGCACAACATTGTTGTAATGAAACACCCCTTAGGCGTTTTGACTGAAAAATACTTCATTAAATCAAATTGTAAATATCTAATTTTCATGAAAAAATTTGATGATATGAAAGAATAAAATGATCAATAATCAAATAAATCAATGTATAATTCTTAAGAAATCATTAATGTACCAGCCACCACATCATGAGGAACTTCAATATTAGCTGTTGTGATCACATAAGCTTGTGCCTACTACCTGGTCCTTTTCCTTGTCTTGTATCCTCGATTTTTTGGAAAATCCTTATCATAGTTTCTCATCTACCTATTATAGAAAATAAAATTTATATATTCTTCTTTACTCTTAAAAACACCAACATGGTGGCTTTTTTGTCCACAGTTTTCCAACCCCCTTTTTCTTTTAAACATGCACTGGGGTGTTTCCTTCCACAATTATCATTGGGTAGAAATTCAACTATTCCCTTCTTCCACATTTCCATATTTCGTTTTCTAGAGTTTTAAAAAGCCCACTTATTATCTTGTTTTACTTTATCTTCATATCACTTAGATAAGTCCTTTTCCATATTTATAAAACATGAGACTATATCATTGTAAGATGAGAATTTTTGGAAGACCTGCGGCTGCTGGAGAAATGGATTTAGGCCATCAATGAATAAATCAATATTGCTCCTTGGATTATGTATATTGTCCACATAATTCCTTGATAACATTTTGATGTTAGTTTAATACTTTAAAACATTATCATCTTCCTTTTCCTTCAAATTCAGAATCTTATTTTCCATATCATCTTTACATTCATGTGGAAACTGTTTCTCAAAACAAAATTGTTAAATTCACTACATTACATGTATTCTATCTCTTCATACTCCTTTGAGTTTTGAATTAGATACCACCATTGATCAAAAAATACCGAAAGACGATAAACTTCCATGACATCCTAATACATTTTGTTACATACCAAGGTGATAAATATCTTCTCTATAAAACTTATACACGGCTCCACTACGAATGGGTTTGTAGTCCCATTAAATGATAGTGGATGATGTCGCATAAAGTGATATAAAATAGCTCCACCTAGTTGCAGATCCATATTTTCCATACATTAATGTTATTTTTAATAACCTTGGTTTTTTTCCATTATAGATATAAGTTTCTCTGCACTAGTTACAACTCCAGAACGAACATCATTATCTTACACAAGAGGGAAATCCCAACATGGGATAAGCACATTAATATGCAGTTTCCATTCCTACCACTTAGATCTATTTCAAATAAATGGATTATAATATATTAGGTCAGGAATCATAATGTACTCTCTCAATATAGAAAAAAATGCATAACATAAATTTAAATCCTATTCATGGCTATGCTCGTAATAATTTACATGATTTACTGAGGAAACAAATAAATTTTAAATCATGAATAAATTCTAGTAAAAAAATGTGAATTACCCTACGAATACCTGTGAAGAATGTCAAATATAGTGCATAGTAAGTCCAATTGTCATGTAATAGGATAACCTGGTTCTATTCCAAAACTCATCATTGGAGTTTCAGCATCTAGGTACATCTGTTCCCGAACCACATCCACTATTAGTATCTAGAGAGGGATGCATTTTCTAGAAGGTTCCAAATATTCTATTCCATCCAAAAATTGTAGGATGTTCTTGTATTTTTCTCCTCAAATACTATCTTCGAGGATTGTTCCCTAATCTACAATTTCAATTTATAGTTTATATCTTTTATATTAAACATCCTCTAATACCAACTATAAAGACTTGACCATAGTTTCTAGAAGACGGTGACTTATTAAATTACATGGGAATGATTAAAAGAATGTAGTATCCGGAAGGAATGAATAGTTTAATAGTTTTGGAAATCCTGATATATACATAAGTTCACCATTAAAACATGAAATGAAAAATAAATATGTTCGATTGGGAGTATTTACTACTCTACGATTATCTCTGAATGCCAATTATTATATACCTATTCATGTCTGGAGAAAAATGAAACATAAGAAGGGATGATCTCAGATGCTCAATAAAGGAATGTAATATAGTGGAATATATTATTAACATAAACATTATCATTGGTGGATAGATGAAAATACATGACTTCATAAATAATGAACTTGAACACCTTTTGGTATGAATATAAGATGAGTAATCATTACCATAATAAAATATAATCATGTGTCTTCTAGTAGCAGAATAACCACATGAATTACGAATTTTTAGCATCATAATGAGGGAAATGCATATGATAGACATTCTAAAACATACTTTCTAGGCCTCCTCCAAAAATCAGACAATGATTAAATCCTCGGCCAAAACCATATCTAAAAATGGGCAAGACCTCTGCCAATTCCATATCTATTTGGATCATACGACCAAACGATGAATTGGGGGGTATAGAAGGCACCAACCATCACATAATAAGTCCAATTAATTTCTCATATGAATTTATATAAACTTAAACATCATATAAATTTATATATACTGAAACATATGAAATATAAATAAGTTTACCCAATCATTAAGCATAAACATTAACAATTCAACGTAAACTGGTGAATGGTTTTAAGATAACACATACATAGTTAACAAAATAATAAATAATTAAATTAAAAATGGAATTTTATATTATGATTATTAATCCCAATACTACCTAAAAATCAATATGATTGTTGAAAAATATAAAGATACTCATCTAAAATCATCAATTAATTTTTGAGATAAACACTATTTTACATTGAATAGATGAGACTTTTGGAAAAGGGTTTAAAAAAACAAGAAATTAAGTTAGATATTATTATAATAATAAATTGATTTATTTCTTAAAGATAAGGGTTTGTAAAAATTATTATATAGTTCCTAGGAAAATACGTAAATTTTTTAGAAATTCCATTATGTTGGGATTGTATTTCAGGATGAATTTTTGAAAGATCCTTTTAAAACATATAATTACCATATATTAAGGTAGGATTATTGTAGGTACACATAAATGAGATAGTCACACATAATTTACGAGGAGTAAATGTTAATGTATATGAATTTAATTATGGTAAATAGATAATAATAGTAACTCGAATGAAAACTGATGTTCTAGTGGAAATCCATAACCCTGTGTCTGAAGGTGTCCCTCACGTTATCTTAATGACGTTAATAATAAACATTAAGTTCATAAATTAATGACTATATAACCTCTTATATATGTAATTGATTTATTTTCATCTTATTAGGTCCATTCATGGCCCTTTTATGGGTTAATATATTCAATTTCATTATTTAGGTGGGTTTTTTCCTTCGTTTTCATGACCTATTTACTTATATTTATGTATAGATAATCGTGTAGAATGATAATGGTTTTAGTGAATATAAGTAATATGTAATTAGATAAAAAATATAAGATCTCATGGTTATAAAATTATTTTGGGTATTGGGAGTGAAGATGATTCATTATATAAAATTTTAAAGATAGTTGTCTGGATTAATTAGTGGTTTTTGACCCCAACAAAATCATTTTGATTTATAAATTAATACCATATGCTGTAAAGGATTCCTGAACCTCAAATAAAAAATAATACATATATTATAGTTTTTGTAAACTATAAAAATGGTTCCATGGTAATAATTTAATATAGTAAAAGAAATTGAAAACCAGTCATTCTTGAATATGATAAATTTACATATCTCAGATGGAGGCTATGGAATAAATAGAAAATAAAGGAACAATAAATAAAATAAATTAAAAGAGGAGTGTACATCATAATGTAATCATCCTTTAGAACCACTTTAGGGGATATATTTTGGACTTTTAATTATACCAAGGGCTGTTGAATATGAGGGGGGGGATCTTGGATGGATATTTGAGAATAATTTAGTCAAGGAAAACAGATTTAGAGGGGTGAATAGAAGCGATAGTGAGGGGGAGTTTTGATAGTGGAGGAGAGGAGGGTTTTTCCATTATTTGAATCATTATTTTTTTATTTTCCCATAGACATCCAATATAATTTATTCTACTGACCATGAATAGTAAAATGTGTTTGTGAGTTTGGCCCATGTTTTATTTCATCATCAATGATTATAGGAATATTCAATTTAACTAATAATGTATAAATACAGAAAATTACCATATTTTACTATTCATAAAAAAATTCGAGTATTTCAGAAAATACACAAAACCTTACCCTAAACATTTATGGACATGTAGACATCTAAAATAAACTCCATTTTTTGAAAATAATTTTCTAACTATTATTAATTTAATTTTTCAATAAAATCATCGTTTATTTAATAAATAACAATTTAAAAATATAATTAGTTTTATTCTACCTTGAAAAATTAATCCATATCTTTTTATCATATAACCTTAAGAAAATAAAATATTAATATGATTTACTATTCATAAGGATCATAATACTATTCATGTAACTTTTCATATAGGTATGTTGCTATTCACTAAAAAATATATTTTCCTTATCCAACTATAAATATATTGTTGAATGCTACCGTGTATGTCAGTTTTATGAAATTAAAAACATAATGGTTGAAAAAATATATTTAATGTTTATATTATAAAAAAGGGGTATTTTTTAGAGACTTAGCATTTCATGTATTCAATAATAAATTTAATTTCAGATTCTTGGGTTGTTACATATCATCCATTGATAAAAATTGTAGGTTCTTTGGAGAAATAATGGCTTAATGAGTGAGAGAATTATATATTAAAAACAATATAATATTTAAATATAGAACCAATTTATTATATTTATCCAAATATAATTTCACACAATGATCTACGAAAATTTTAATAGACTTAGAGTCTTTTGCGTATATCAATTTGTACAAAATATTAATTAACCAATATTTCCCTTTTAAATTCATGGTGTAATAAAAAACATTTAAAAATAAGTAAATTGATACTTTAAAATTTTATTTAGTAAACTAATATAAGCATTATAAAAGGGATGAATACACTCTAACCTTCAACATAAAAGATGTAAATTCTCTTGAATTAATGTATCCACAGTTTAAATGAATGTATCATGACTTTCTTTCATTAGTATAATTCCCTCAGTCACTATCATTAGAGTCGTTTCTATAATTCTATCATCAAAATTGCTCAATTATCTTAATCAGATAAAGCCATATTCATATCCATCGATCCCCTAGATCATATACCCAAATCATACACATGATATAAATTAAAATCCATTCTAAGTATTTTAAAATTAATACATGGAATCCTTAGGGTAGAATACTCTCTAAAATATAAAAAGATCAAATATATTGAAAAGTTATACATAAAAATCTCCATATAAGTAATATTATCCAATGAATATGCTCTGAACTCCTTGAATTGAACTCTATTTACCAGTACTCTTCTAGTGATCATATTTGCATGATTTTTGATGATGATTAAAACTGCCACATAATAGCTCTATCTTGACAACATAACAAATACGTCTCCATCCCATTGTATTCTCAAATCACCATTAAAATACAATAAAATATATTATAACTAGTATAAATAATTACTACTATTATTATAATCTGGTATATTTAGTTGGATTAAAATATTTTAGTCTGATGGACTAAACTTAATCACACAGATAGAATAAACAATGTCACATCTATAGACAAGATTTTCTCAGATGGATAGACTAGAATCAGCCATACTGAAATAATTGATTTTTTATATAGATAAACTAGATTCAAGCATACCAATTAACTATATTTTTTCATTCTAATAGGAAATATTTACACATATCGATAAAAAATATTTTCTAATACTGTAAGTCAGATGTTAGATCAATTTGGTGGACTTTACTTTGGTCAATCTTAGGGAACCTAATTCATTCAGTTCGATGGATTAGAATTTATCCAGTATTATGTAATTGTTATATATATAATGTTTATATAATCATCCTAAAAAGACTAATATGTTTAGTGGAATAATTTTTTTCTAATAAAAAAATTCTAAAAACCTATGTAATATAATTTTTTTAGAAATTTTTTTTATGGTTCTGGTTTGATTTTCAATACTATGGATATAATGCATGAGATATAAACATACATCTCCCAAAATATATGATAAAAATAAGTAAATAATTTTTTCCTATAATGGTAATATTATAATGAAATCAATAAATTAAGATACCATCATTTGTTGGATAAATATTAACAAAACATGATCATCATTGATTGAATTTACAAGAGTGTAAAATTAAAATTAAAATATAATAAAATTAAAAAAAATTAAATAATAAGGAAGAATAAATTATAGTATATTTCATTATTTGGGAATAATGGACATTGGTAGAGGAATAAATACGAACAATTCTATAACAAAACATGTAATAAAAAAACATTAATAGATACTAAACCTAGATTATGAAAGTAAATAATAACTAAAAAATATTCATCTGTGCACCTTGAATAGAAAAGAAATTGGTTCTTTATCTCAAATTTTATTTATCGAGAATCCTTTTTTATTGTGAACCTTGATATCTGTAATTTTTTTTGATTAATTCTTAATTAATTACATTTTACATATTCATGTAATTCATTCTGTTTGAGTACTTTTATAATGTTCTTTTTTCAATTTTACATTGATTCAAATAATACAAATTATTTATGGGATCTATTTATTCAACTCCCATCATTGATCTATATTTTTCTTCATAGTATTCTTTATTCAGTGATTAATTTATTACATATCAAAAATTTATATCATGGTAAATTATCGACAACTAGGTTTTTAAATGAAATTTTAATTCAAATATTTTACCTTGATAAATTTATTTATCAAAAAGTATATCATTATTGAGAATAGTTCTTATCCACATTAACGGATGATTCCATTTTTTATACATATTTTCATTCATTAAAATTTTCCTTATTATATTTTTAATCACAATTAAGTGTTATCTCATGTAAATTTTATATGTCCCTTATCTTACTTTTTTTTTTAAAAATTATTATACTTTTTATGATGTGGGATTTTAAAAAAGTTATTTTAAAAAATGAAGAAGGCCTTCCTTGAATGATCGTTTTTTATCTTATACTAAAATATTTCATGGGATATTCATTATATATTTTTTAGGGATCCATTATATAAGTTTTATTTTTTAAAAAAAGAATCATTTTAAATATTTTTCATTTGATATTTTCAAAAATAAATTTTAGACGTGCGATATAACATTTTATTTTTTGATAGTGTTTAAAATGGTTTTAAAATATTTTTTATGAGTTTTTGATGTGAGAAATTACTTTTTCCATTACAACTATTACATTCAATGAATCTTTCATTCCATGATTTATTATGGTTTTCCAAATAAACCAAAATTTTAATGATTTTAAAATAATAAGGGTTATTTCGTCCTGAATTTAAAATTTATTAACCCAAAAATCATGAAAATGTATTTTACATATATATCATCATACTATATTAATTACTATAATGTTATGTTATTAGACCCTCCACCTTCTTTCTCTCAATGGATTATTCTCATGTCATGTATTAAAATGTAACCCATTCTATTCTTATGATAGTTATGGTTTTAGAGAATTATATATGATTTACTTATCTAGGGAACATAATGTTATACATTTAAATGGAAAACCCTCACAACCATATAATAAATAAGGAAAATAGTTATTCCAAAGAGATTTCATGTTAATGATATCTTAGAATCGCTACTTTTTTAAAAGAAACCATGTAAACAATTTTCATATTTTTATAACACCATGGTGACAAATATTGGCGATATGATTCTTAATGTGTCATGTTTGTTTTGTAACCACAATTTCATGTTTCACATCATGTTCTTATATTGATAAAAATAATAATGTATTTATGTCCACATTAATATTTTGGGACCCATGTTTTACATATAATTCCATGATCCAATGATATCTATTTACTTATGCTAAAATCGAATTAAATGATTCATAGATTTTTACTCCATGTTTATTGGGTGTGAATACTTTATGATGTGGTAATTTTCTATGAATACATTTTCATACCCATATGATCATATTATTATTACTTTTTTTCTTTTATTGATATGTCTCATCCTTGACTTCATTGATGATTTTTTCATACCTATTCTTATATTTAAATTTTCCCACGTTATGAAAAAAATTAATCTTTATTTTATGTATAGAAGAGTTTATTGTGTGAAAAAATTATGGGATATAATAAAAACAAATTATGATACAAATATTTTTTTATATTGTAGAAAAATGTCCATTATTTTCAATAACATGGGGATATAGTTATAGATTTTTCCTTGAAATCTAAAACATAAAAAGATAATATTATTGGGAATTTATCAAAAAGAAATAATTTTTGGGTTATATAATTTTGATAAAACCATTTTTGGGATATCATACAAGTACTAGAGTATCAAATAGAAATATTTCACTATAATCTCAGATAATATCAAGGCAGAAGATACAAATTTTATTTATTAATTATAATGAAGAAGATACACATAATAATATTATCCATGATATTTCATATATGAGGTATTAAATTTTGAGTTCTCCAAGTGATCAATAAATTAATAAAAGAACCCGTAAATATTATAATAATGTAATCTTATTATTTTTTCGATTAGTTGAGGTAAAATCACATATCCATCCCTAATAATCCACGAGGTTAAATCAACATAGTCCATGAAATGATAGAATATAACTATGTAATGATTCAAAATGATCACCACCTCATTCACTTGATTCATCTAAACCTCTAGTCAATTGTAAAACACTTTTAGAGAGTCATGCATCATTAACATCAAAATATTATAGGTTATATAATCTTTCTATAATCCAATAATGTATTTTTTGTTGAATTTTATTATAACTCCCATTAATCATATATTGTATAATACTAATATTAGACAAATCATATAGAATTTAAGGCTGATATATGTTTTGTTAAACTTTTCCCCTTGAAGAAAATGGACATGGGGAAGGTCATAAAAAAATTCCTATTTCAATGTAGATAAAAATAGAAGGTATAATAAAACTCATTATGCCTCTTTATATGTATTTAGAAACCTAATAATGTGAATATTTATCAGTAATTAGTGGATAATAACCTTAGAATCACTATTATCATAGTCCATATACGTTTTTACAAAGGATTCACTAATATGGATAAAATCTAATATATATTGATGATACACGTTTTGAAAAAAGTGAACATAAATATTTTGGTAAAATTATAATGAAATATATATTTATGTATTTTTTGTTATATATTTTGTTCATGATGTCCATTTTTGAGACCACATTCAATAATATTCATATTAGACCCTAGATGCAACTACATGTAGTTGTCTACATATCAAATTGTCAATTTTTGATATACTATATCGATGGGTAGGTAGAAATGATTTGTGGTAAATATGATCCAATTAATACATATGAAAACTAATAAGTTGCTTCTTAATATTATTGGAAATAAGGAAAGTATCTAAATATAGATGATACTAATTATTTGGTATCCCAAATTAGTTTGAAGTGTACCCTGTCAATCCATAGAATAATGTGAAAAGTAATTTCTTCCAACCAATACTTGAAACTCATTTCACCACATTAGACTTTTGAATTAATCTTATATTACCAATGATAATGAAAGATCCTTAGAATTCCATTACCCCTTTTGATGAATTGAATTATGTTAAAACTAAACCTCTTGCACCTATGAACTAAAATTGGGTTCATTCCATGCATGTCAATTCATATTCAAATTTTATCAAAGTAGAAAAATTGAACAATAACTATTCAAATTGGCGTAAATACTATTAATATAAGATAAAAGGAGGAAAATTTCATTAGTATTAGGGCCTAATAAGACCATCAAAACAGTCTATAAAAAACTGATTCATATAACCTCTCTAAAATAATTTTACCATATCAAAATATGAATAGTATGGATGATCATTAATATGTGGATAGTAATATAAATAATTTATATACACTCCATGATGTTATTTTAAAGTTAATTGGTTATACTCATATAATTGTGATGATGATGTACCTATGAGTAGTTGAAAAAAATAAACACGTTTACATAGGAAATAATAAAGATCCATCACCATGATCATCAATCTAGCTATTATTCCCTATAAAATATATGAAAACATTATGTTACTAAATTTTTTATTTTGATGTCATTAAAATTATTTACACAATTATATTTAGATTATATCCCTCTAATGGTTATCCTTTATTTGAGTTATAAGCTTAATCAACATGGTTACAAACCTGTAGTAAAGGGGATGCACCTATATCAAAGTGATATTATAGAAGTTTAGGTGGATAATTTAATCAAATTTTAATTTAGTAAAGAATTACAACAACCCAAATGTTTATATATTGCTGTTACCACATTGAATAAAAATATAGAACATTTTATGGAAAGATTTTATTGATATTAACATTTTTTACAAATTGATTTACTTATGCAGTAATAAAACTACGATCAATTAAACTTATAACATTCAGAAAATATTCTGTACTGTTTTCAAATTATGGTAAAATAAAATTAACATGGACATTGAAGATGAGTATGATAGAAAATTTATGGGTATACCAAAATATTATTGTTTGATACCATCTAATATAAAGGATATCAAAAAAATTTATTAGCATGCATTATACTGTATCATTAAACAATTTATGGAAAAAATCATTGAATAATATATTGATTATTTAGAGGTTAAATCCTGAAAACGTTATTATCTATTAACTATATCTGAGTAAGTGAAATTTCTGTGGTGATAACATTACTTGAAGATGATTTTTTTGTAATGTGAATTTTGGTACTCCTAATGAAAAATTAATAGATTTAGTTATTTATAACCCAGTAATAATGTAGACCAAGGATAATTAATGATGTTATTTCTATTCCATATCAATCAAATCTATAATAGTTAAGAGTATTGTTGGAATACATCACTTAAAAAAAATTATTAAGTATTAAAATTTATATTAAATGAGTAGAATTCAGAAAATTAATGAGCAAGGTAATGTACTACTAGTAGGATGGGAAGTTATAAAATTATTATTGAAACATCCAGAAATACCTTTTATTTTTTCTTATTTTGATTCCACTTGGAAATGAAAAATATTTTATTCTCTACGTAACATCTAGAAGAGATGTTATTATGATATTTTAAAACTAGGTTATGAAGATAAAAAATGAATTTTATTATATAATTTAAAAATGATACATATTTATAGAAGATGTAATTATATTTAAAAATATTTTCTTTTTAGAAGTCTTTATCTTTTAGAAGTGGTATAGTTACTTGTATTATCATGTTGTTTGACTAATTTTCTACATCAATCCATGTATGAAATTAATAATTCATACCATGTTGATAAGTTAATTGATAATAGTGAAAAATACCAATTTAGTATCATAATAACAAATATAACACTTTAGACGAGATCAAGTGTTTTTAATGACATATTTCATAGAATAGAATCTAATATGCAAGGATTTACAGCTAAAAACAAAATTTATTCATAAAGTGGTATTATCTATTAATAATAAAATTTATTTATGTAAAATTTTCATTTAAATCCTCACACATAGAATAACTTATATGATTTCAGAGAACCCCAAACTCCAATGGGTTGGTCTCAGAGTAATTTCAGTCCCTCCAAGGAAGGAACCTATGTAGTAATTTTTCTTCCCATAGAAGGGTTTTAAGAATAATGAAGCAGAATATGAATCTCCTGGGAAAAATCATGAGTTATCCCTTAAACATATGATCACATATCTTCCTTTGAACATGGATTTATTGTGAGTGTTTAGATAACTCATCATTTATTATTTCATTAATAAAACAAGATTAACACCTACACTAAATTGTACTCTAGAATTAATGGTGTGATTCTCTGTTGAAATCAATGTTCCCCATATTCAAAGGATAAATGAATCCCAAATGGATACCTTATAATTTTTTTAAAATATCTTGTAAAAATAGGAAAATATTAGATGATCGTCTATACATTTTATCATAGGGTAATATCCCATTTAATCATTAAGGGTTGTAATAAGTGAAAAAAATTAATGTAACCTCATAAATTAAACATTATACTTGGTCGTTTGATTTGAAAATATTTAAATTGAAGACCTATATTGTATATTACCACCTAAATTGTATATTTCAACATGAATGAGCCTAAATGAAGTAAATTTCAAGATGTATAATATATTTTTTCCTCTATTAAAGTAAAAACATTGAGAAGGGACTTTATATATATTGTTTTAATATAATTTAGCTAAAATTATATAAATGAGATTAAATACCGTGAGTTTTGAAAAAATGTCATAGTGATACATTCTACACACATTAGTTGGGAATCTAAATATCTTATAATGTTTATATACATTGAAATATTTTGGCCCACTATGATATATTATTTTGTATTTTTACAATGAAGAGTTATCCATGTGATATTTATACGAACACTATTCATTTTAATCCATTTTTTTTGTTAGGACTTAGTCGTAATTGTTGTCAATGATATGTCCATATGTTATTTGTAATCCAACAATGAAAAGTGGTGATTTGTAGATAATTTTTATGGATTTATTTTATACACATGGATGAAATGATTTGAAAATTCATCATGTCAACATGAATTATTGTGTAACTAATAACGAATAGAAATAATATGTGATAATGTTTTTTCATACAATTTACCACAAGTAAAGACAACTATTAATGTATTTTCATAAATAATATGTTTGTCGAAGGAAAAAATATTTTATAATTTCATAATGAACAAATGAGGGATATTCATTTTATATTATAAGTTGATAAGGTTCAATTGGAATATTATATTATATATGTCTTAGTGTTTTATTTAAATACCTAGATAATAAAATTTTATTAAGAGTATTACTATTTCTTTTTATTAAATAATTATGCCTACCTACAAATATGAATCTCTAGCCTCAACCAAGGTCTCATCCATGAGCCATATGTCTATCATGTATATGAGAGTCTTTCTAGAACCATCCTTTAACTGGAAGAGAGGAGTTTTTCCTATAATGCCTATAAGAGTGCGCTCATGCAGAGTTAATGTAAGCAGAGACGACACACCATGTGTTACAGGGTTGTATGGAGGGGTTCGGGAATTATGTCCAACCATAAGCATTTATTATTTTATATAATGTTCCCACCACTGATGGTGGGTTTAATGTGGTATAACTCTATGTGGGAAATTGTTACTCAAATAAAAAGACACATAAATAAGAGATTCCTTCGAAGGAAGATGATGTTAACCATCTAATTACCTCACTCGATCATCATCATCCTTTGACCTCCATAAGTGATCTAGTGCTCATAAAATCATCTGAATCACTAATGATCAATATTATGTCTATCATCCATAATGATATATACATGATGATTTATTTTATATTGAGTAGTCTCCATGCGCGAAATCTACATCTTTCTTGCTGACATGAAAAACGTTTAAGGGGATTGAACCGAATTCATTCAAAATTGCATTCAACTATTATAGAATATTACATACAAGTATCTCATGCCCAAAATTGAATATATATTTAATTATTATTTATTTCACATGTGGATACTCAGAAAAGTGAAACACCATGTTTTGCGGCATACATTTGAGCTACCCTGAACGATTCAGGTGTTTGAAGAGAATATTATATACAACATTAGCCTCAGAGAATTGACAGAGTCTTGAATGTGGCATAAAAAACCAATGGAGAGGATGTGAATGAAATGAGGATCCTATTTTATAAATGGAGAGCTCTTGAGGCCATGGGTTATAACTGATGCTAAGATAAGATCTCATTTCAATGGAAAATAGAGCACCATGATCTTTCTTCTACCGGAAGATAATCCCTCATCATGATAGTCATACATTAATGAGAATAGTAGTACAGTGCACCTTAAGATCATTTTTAACACTCTCAATGTATGTCATGAAAAAATACCTTTTTGTGCATCCATTGAGACAACATGATACACTGAACCTTTATTTTTCTATTTTACAAGTTGCACAAAGATCCCATATTTTATACTTGTGTGAAGGGTTCATGATACTGATATTGTATACCCGAAATACATGAATTAACATTAGAAAACATATGTAATAAATTTAATATGATGGTCAAAAATATAATATTCTATGAAGGGTTTGATTTGAGTTTTATGCAAAATGATCATCCACCCATTCCAGTTTTCATGCAAGAATCAGTGGAGAAGTGCATGAGTAAATTCATACACATGCACATATAATGGAAGAATAAGATTGAACATGTTTTTATGAAATGTGTATAGGGAGTTATTAGGGATTTATGTGAAAAAAATATAATTTCATCAATTATTACATGAAAACGTGAAGATCAATTGAGATACCCAAAAAAAGTTTTGGATCACTTGAAACTCATATATAATGTATATTTTAATTTTTATTATGCTATTATTATTTATTCATGATATATTGGAAAATATTTTCCTCACAAAATGAACCCAACTTATTAATGATTGGTCTTGAACCAGAAGGAAGTGTTTCCCATGAATATTTTAATGAGAAAACACATTTTCGATAGGGGATCAAAATCAATTGAACAAGACTAGTATCATCGTAGTAGTACATGAATTTTTCATGATAAAATTTGTTTCATCGATCTCATCTAGGAGGATCCTCAAAATATCATCCAACATTGTAACAACATAGAAGAGTTGAATGATCATGATGTTGGGGGGTATAACCCGCTAATGGATGATTTATCATTGGGTTGTAACCAATCACTAATAAAGAAGGTGTAGTTGTGAGGGATAATATATAATTATGGTGGATTAAAATTAGGGGGTTTAACCAACTAGTAATTAGTGGTACAACCAATTATTGATTTTAATCGCCTTCAGAAATAGCAGATATTCCTTTTTGAGGGAATAAATTACATGGAAAGGAGAATATCTTTATATCAAACATTATAAATCCTTATGTTTGGTGCATTTACTTTACAATATTATTCATGGATAGGTTTAGAGATGCATGGAGAGTGAAACTAGGATTTTTCTAGCCCTATAGGTTGAATTATGATAAAAAATTATAAAATTTAATATAGATAACTTGTTCACCTCCCCTATCTCTCAATGAACATACACATATCTAGGATGTTAAATTGGAATAATAGAGTTGATTACCATGTAATGATAAAACATACTACACGGTATGTAGAAAATGAATTCAGTAAATAGTACGGGTTTTCACATTTTTAATGATGAGAACTACCATTAATGATAAAATATGATTATTTTTTATATCAATTCGTTTTGTGATGAAGTAAGAGATTTAGTTATTGTGTTATATCCACAAAAAAATAATAATTATCATTGGATTTTGAATATAAGAGAAACATGGAAATTGAAAATAATTATAAACATAGTTTTCTTATAGAATTATCATAAGAGGTATGCAATAATGTGATGGGTCGCCAAACCATAATGTAAATATTTCAAAAACTGAGAAGCAATTATGAAGGAAACATTAAAATAAAAAATCAAAATTAGAATATAGAGAATCATATTTCGTGATAATTAAATGGGTGATGGTGAATGTGATGATGACTACATTACTATAGTAAATGCTATTTTTAGTAGAAACAGAGGATTTGGGAGAAAATTGATTAATCAATAATTTTGAAGATATTTATGAGAATGATTCCAAATATATATGATCTAATGGGATCAGCACTATAAGACCCATAATTTCTATCATTAGATGAACTTAATAATTTTATCATTACATATGAAATAATAAAATTACTATTTATCAAAAGGAAATAAAATAACAAAAATAAAATTGACATTATGATGAATGGTATAGAAAGAATCAATGTAGAACCAAAATCATGTGATACTAAATATTAATATTTGGAATAAGGAATTAAAAAATTATGGACATATTTACAAGAATGATTAATAGAGGAAGGTTGAATGGGAAATTCACTCATATAATTTAATTTCCGAGAGTGGAATTTTCTTGATTATTATCCCAATATGATGGTTCCAAAAACTAAATTAGATGATGAAGATAAAAAGTCTCTCAAAAGATATGGGAAGAAGTATTAAAGAAGTTTTATTCCAGTATGCGAAATATGATGAGCATAGAAATGGGTGAATATCCATCAATAAGTATTGTGTGAGAAGATGGATGAAATCCTCATAATATAACATCTTATATGGATAAATTAGAGAACCCTAAAGATTCCATGATGTTTATGAAGATGATGAGTGATCTGACTAGAATAGATTTTAAAATAAAATATTTATTATAAACATTTATCCAATATAATATACTATATAGAATGAGAAAATCTATATAAAGAAGAAGAAAATTTAACCATTGAAAATAATGAACTTACCATGAAATAGGAGACCCATATTAAAAAATGATGGATATAATATGGAAATAACTAATTTAAAAGTCAATATGAAAACTATTGAATTAGAATTAGTTGGAAAGGAATAATAATCACATGTTAAATAAATTTATCAATACTAATTGAAAATAATTTATTCTTAAAATATGTTGAATTATCACAGTGAAAATATTAATGAGAAAGTGGTTGATTTATCATCACCACATTCAATGTTTCTTTCTCATTATAATAAGTTGAATATGGTAAAATAATATTTTTCAAATGTTTTTTTAGTAAGGTCAAATCATATAATGTTGATATGAACAAGGTCCCCAAAAAATTAATAGATTTATTCATAATGTATCTCAATGTACATTTGTTACATATAACAATGTATACCCAAGAGGCAATACTCTTTCTTCAAGAAGGATTCCTCCTAATATAAAAAACCCAGTATCTACGGAAAGATAACAACAACAATATTCAAAGAAGATATATTATTAGTCAAGAAGATATTGGAAAAGTGGCTACATGTAGTTTTTTGGAATGTGTGGTAATACATATTATTTAATATGTGAAAAAGTCATTTTCATGAATGATTCAATAATCTAGGTGGAGAAATTCTTTATAACGACATTAAATTAAAAGAAAGAGATGTTTGTGACAAAGAAATTATTAAATCTATAAATAAAAAAAATATTTCAATGCTTGAATATAGATGGTGATAGATATCATCAAGAAGTTCACAAATATGAAAAATTCTTCAGAAGATTATATGGAGATATTTACTATACCAATTAATGGTATGTATTTAATATAATAATATAGGAATTCCATTTGGTAATTTTTTAAAGATAAGAAAAAATGAAATAATTCTTAATTTTTTGGTGAAACCAACTATTATTTCCATTGAAATTGTAGGATGATGAAATACATGATCATGTATAAAGAAATAAAATTGTTATAGAATTTGAGCTAGAAAGAGGTATTGAACAAAAGTTTGATGATTGACCATGTGATGAAACAGAAATTTTTAACTGTAAATAGTGTTAAAAAACTTGGCATCACACAAGATATTTATTGAAAATTATTCCACCCCAAGCAGAGAGAGGTAAGAATTAATGGAATGTAAAAAAATAATGAATCTGATGTTGAAAGGGAAATTACCCCGACATCATATGTTTCAACTTATGATGAAATTTCAATAACACCTTTTTTGGAGTCTATGAATAAGAAGAAGTACATATTTAGAAGAATATCCCAGTGAAGATGTTATTTTTAAGAAAACAATAGTTCAATCTTTATTCCATATTATTCTTTTTTGGTTTGAACTAACAATTTTGGGAAAATAATTAAACGTTTATGGTTTTCACTTCTTTAAAATATTATGAGATTTTACTTCATGGAGTTTACACACTTAGATGAAATGGATGAAAAATTTTCATCTTTCAAGGGGGATCAACCATGAGAGAAAAAAACACTATTGATCAAGGTATTATAACCACACTTACTTCTCGTGTTATTAATTGTATTATCTTATACGCTATGGGGAATGTTTGGTTGATGGAAAAGGGGGAGCTATAAATTTTTCACTTGGATGATCTGATATGTTTTTGAAGTATCTGAAATATTTAATATATCATTTATAAATCATACTATTTAAATCCCCCTATACATGAATTGAGATTCTTTAAGAATTATTTGGTATTAATGGTTGTTTATGTAAATAATTGTAATCATTTTTAATATATATCCATTTCCTCTACATAAGTTTAGACTAAGTAGATGTTGAGTTGATTAAATAAATTCTCTTTCCAAATAGATCCATATAATATAAACCTTATCAAAAATGAATTCATGAAATTATATTCAAAGGGAGAAGAATGTATTTTAAACAATACCCATTTTTTCATTTCCTTTGATTTCCAATAAGTGGGAGAAATATTGATCATACATTTTGACATATAAATAGTGATATAAAGTGTTATTAACAAAAAACTATAAAGGTGATGATTTATTGGCCTGTTTTTGTGTTTTGGGTAAATTATTTGAAATTATGTTTTTGGTGATCTGATGATTAGAATTGTTGATGTCTATAGAATTTTTATGTCTTCATTTTATGGAGTTTTATGTTAGACTTTAAAAATTCTCAATGTGATCATTGATTATTGTCGAAGTGATATCAAATTTCAATAACTTTTTCTATTGAGTTTTCACATTTGTTACCACATGTGAAGACAATGAAAAAAGTATTTTCATGATGAATAATATTTTTCCATGATGAATGAAATTATAATTTCTTTATGAATGGATAATGAAGAAGATGAATATAAGATATGTTGAGAAGCTTGGATTCAAAAAAAATATCTAACGATTGTATTTATATATATATATATAAATTACTCTATTATTTTATTATTCTATTTAATATAAAATTAATTCTAACCTACAAAGATGATATTCTAGCCTATAAAATGTGCTCATAAATGATACATAGTTTGATCGTGCCCAAGAGAAGCCAGAAAGGGCCAACCAAAATGTAGTTGGGAGTTGTGGGACCTTGTGTAAGGCCTATAAGAATTTTCTAACACAAACATCAAGTGAGTAGTGGTTTCTCCACCTTATGGTGAGACATGATGGCAGCACCGATATCAACCATACCAAATGGGGTTATGATTTATAGTCAACCAAATGTTCAAATTGATTGATATAATTAACTATTAACTAATTTTGGATTTGATGTGGGACGGTGAGATTTTGGGAAATTTTCCTTCACTAAAAAGATATGCAAATAACCATGCCCATTCAATGAGGTCTATACGAGCTTTCCAATTAACTAACTTGATCATATTTTTCAATAAGCCTCCCTAAAAAATCTAGTATTCCAAATAATATTTAGATCCACCAATTATCATGTTTTTGACCATCTTTTTAAATGATACTAAATATATTATTTTTTATGAAATCAATTTGACTCTATGCATGCAATCCACACCCTGAATTTATATATATAAAAATAAAAACATGACTAAGTGGAATGAAAATGATGTTTCTTAAAGTTTTTTGAGCATACATTATTCAAGTATCTAATGATCAAATAAGGATAAGAACGAAATCCTTCTATCTTTCATGTGAGGAGATGCATGGAGGTCACGATTAAAAGACTCCCCAGGATGCCACATATACTACACAATAATATTTCCATGTATTCTCTTGGATTCCATGAATTACCAAGATCCCATATTTTATAGAGTCACAAAGGGTCCCATGAGAGAAATAGTTTGTACCAAACACATGTTACAGAACTTGAGAAAACATATAAGAAGATGTTAATAAAGGGATCCTAGATATACTTTTGTGTAAAGGATTTTAGTTGTGTTGTGTGCATTAATATCTTACAACCATTTGTGTTTGCATTTGAGATTAAGAGGAGTTGTACAAGAATAAATATAAGGTCATGGATATGTAAAGGATGATTAAGATAAACTATATATGTGTTAAAAGTGGAAATTGTGTGATTGTTGATTAATGTTAAAACACTTACATGAATTCATGCATGCTTACAAACACATGTGATGATCAATAAGGATACATGAAATAACATTCAAATTCTATGAAATTCATGAATGATGTGGATTGTAATTGATCATCATCAAGTATTATTGTTTAATCATATATTGAAATTTATTATGTGAAAAACCTTCACACATCTTAGTGAGGACATGTCTTAAATCAGAAGGATTTGTTGCTTATGAATTTGATGAACCGATACAACTAATTATCTATAGGTGATCAGAACCATTTGAAAAATACCAATAGTATTCTAATGTTACCTGTATTATACATGATAATTTTTAATTCTATAATATTATGGATGAGTATCCTTAAAATACCATATGATAGTGGATCATGAAATACTAAAAGAAGGATATTTTAGCTGGGGGAATAACCAATTGAACAATTATTTATGATTATTTTGTACCACCAATCATGGAAGATGAAGATTTTATTGGGGTTCATGAGTAAATATTGAATTTTGATTGATGATTAGGTTAATAAGAAACTTATAGCTGGGGTTATAACAAATCAATTATTGTAATCACCTTCTATAATCATTGTGAATCTGTTTTTGGGAGGAATAAAAAACACAACAAGGACTAGGTTTCTTTTAAGTTGCACTTAAAATCCATGTGTTCTGTGCCCTCACACAAAATAATTATTCATATTAAGGGTGGTACATATAATAATTGTTCTTCGAGGATATAAATGTCCAAAAATGATTAATTATAAACATACAATTCATAAAAAGAAAAAGGGATCCCTGATTAACCCCCTCCCCCACTTAGAAACCCTACACCAATATGGGAACATAATTTTTATACACCAATAGTAATTCATAGCCATATTCCAAACAGGGAAAAATATATTGGGATCTTACATATTGAAACATTTTTTGTTGTTCAGATTTATCACTAGTGTAATCAATTTCATTTAAAATATGAATATTCGATACTATTGAAGTAATTTAGAATATAAAAAATGATTTACATCATGAAATATAATATTATTCATAGTTTTCTAGTTTATATTACATTAATGACCCAAATTATAAGATTTATAAATTTGAAATATTTTTAGTCAATTCATGTATATTATGTCCTTTATTAGGAAGAAATGGGTAAAGGAGGTTGTAGATCAATTATTAGGAAATGGTTTGAATTGAAAGAATATTCCAATATAAATTGTAGCACCCTCAGTTTGAGGTATGTAGCCTTTTTATGAATTTTTATGTGTTAAAATTTCATGGGATGAGTTGGGAAGAGGTTGGGGGAGTTTCAAATGGTTTTGGGTTATTTTGGAGGCTTTTAAAGGGGTGAACGGTTTGAGCACGATTGTTGGAAACCATGTAGATTCCCTGGTAATACTTTCAAGGGAGACAGTAGGATTCGTATGGCCTATGCACGTTTTGACAAATATTGTGAGGAAACCGTGCAGACCCTTGCTCACTAGGTTGTATTTTGTGCATGGTTAGCGCACGATTTTCCAAACCGTGTGGACTAACCGTTTGGCCACATAAAAAATATGGTTATAAGTTCTGGTCTCCCTCGAGCTTATCCTATTTCACTCAAATATTCCTCCAACTCGAGCCTCACTCAGTATTTTTGGTTCTCAGGGGTTAAGGGTTCTCTCCCACTCGATTTAGAAGCGTTCCAAAGGGGTTTCAAGGCGGGTTGAAGGTGGTTTCTCCGGGGCAAGCCTCTCCTATTGGTTTCCTTGTGTTTTCTTATAGATCTATATCCCTCTCTTTCATGGTTTTCAAGATCTACACTTTTTTTGTGTAGATCTAGGGTTGGGGTTGCGTTGTATGTTAATATTTAGGCTTTTGGATGTTAGGTAAAGGGATCTAGAGAGGTTTTAGTGTTGTGTTCACCGGATTTGAGGCGTGGTTGTTCCTGGGTCGATTTTTCGGGAACCCTAAAGGTAGGTGGATTCTCTCTCAACTACAATTGCATGGAACTAGTGGTTCCTTGATATAATTAATTTTTGAGCTGAATATTAATTGTGCATTGTTATGTGAAATTGGTTAGAAATCCCTTGGGTGATGTTTTGGGGATTTTTTTGGAAAAAAGGTGTTTTACGATGAAATGTTATTCTTGAGGATTTTAAAATGATGATTCTAAAATGGAATGATATGGTTGATTTGTAAAAATTATTGATGGAATTTGTTATAAATTAAAGGGTTGTTTTATCGAAATGTTGTTTGGCATGAAAAATGGTTTTTAATAAATTGTTAATTTATTGAAGTGGATTGATATGCAATGGAATTAGATGATTGCATGTTGTTGTGACCTTGGTGGGTTTATTCTTGGCTTGGTTTTATTGAAATATTGTATAGAAGTGGTTTGGAAGTCTCACTCTAAAAGGGGATGGATAGTGGTTGGAAGAACCGCCATATGATTAGTGGTCGGGAAGTGCCGCTAGTTGTGAATGGGTCAACGTGTTGGGTGGAAGTCCCACTGTTTTGGTTGTTTGTTGTGTATTTCTTTTCAAGATGGAATTGTTGTGCTAATCTATAAATGATGAGATGGCTGGTGGATTGTTTTTTTGGATTTCCCTTGGTTGCTTGGTTTGGGTGTTATGGCTTGGTAAGGGCATGTTTGCGCTTATGAAAATGGTTGTAGTTGTGATTTAGTATATATAAATTGTTTTATATAAATTTTATAATGGTTTTATCCTAGTAACATATGCAGTTAATTCATTTGTGGAAAACCTACTATGTTTTAATACTCAACCGCTTCATTGGCACGTTGGTGTCTTTGCAGATGTCGTGTATCGTGATGTGGGAAAAGGTAAGGCATCACCCACCTTTTGTAGAGCATCGTGATCCCTTTGTGGAGCTTGGAGATTGGATCTAGGCATGGACCATTGGTGGTGTCGTGGTTTGTGGTGTCTGGTTATTTAGTTTCTGCAGTATACTATGATGTTGTGTGGATATTTCTGGTTGTATTGGTTTTGAGTTGTGTTGTGGAACAACTTGGTTTTTTTGGAAATGCATGGTTGGGTAATTGAATTTACATGCATCATATAGTGGTTGTTTGTTGATGGTTTGGTTGGTTTTCCCTTAAGGGAAAATCATTCCCCAACTTGATCTTGAAGCCCTCAGCATTTATATCAGGCCTTTGGCATCTTGGAAACGTCGCTTAAGGCCATGTAGCCCTCACCGCATCATCAAGCCAATGAAGTAGGGTTGGGGTGTTACAAGTGGTATTAGATTGTTCGCTCCTTTGGAGTTGATTCTTGAATTTGGTGTTGACATTCATTGTGGTATATTCCCAGAGTGGGGATGGTACCAAGGCATAGGACTATCAGAATGTGGAATGTATAACATAAAAGGACGTAGCTAAACCATTTATGCCAAAATTCAATTTACCACGGAGTTTGGTACATAAGTGTTTTGGAGACACTTATAGGCATTATAAATCTCATGATCATGGGTGTAGCCTATGAGATGAGCATGGAATGCATGGTAGAAATGACTTCCCACTAGGATGCATATTTCACTGTGGTATAATGGTCTATGGCCGGAACTGAGAAATGGTTTTTGTGTGAAACTATAATGTGAATAAATTGGATATTTTGAAAATGGGATGATATTCAAAATGGTTAATCATAGGAAATGTGAACTACTAGAAATCCTTATTGTGAATGTGTTCTGTTATGTGATTTGAAATAGGATTTTGTGATGTCTTCGGAAGTGAGACTCAAGGTTGTTTTTTTCTGTTTATAGAAATGGAACTGGGTAGACGTCGTAGAGACCAACTAGAGAAGTCTATGAAGAATTTGTTAGCACCTGATCCTCAGCTGAACTAGCAGCTAGTGCAATGAATAGTGTAAGATTCCTAAGCTATGGAATGTGGAAACAAAATGGATGAAACAAGGCATGTTCATCACATGGTTTAGTTTCAAAATAAGAATCCACCCATCTATAGGGGTGTTTTAGAGTCAGAGATGGAAGAGGCTTGGTTGAATATAATGAACAAGATCTTCATGTTTTTGGGAACACCGGTAGAGCTGAAAGTGAATTTGGCCACATATTTTTTAGAAGATATTACCCTTAATAATTAAGCTTATGGTAGATTTATTTATTTTAAAGCAAGTGATTTTGTCGGTGATGGAGTATGCAACTATGATTATGAACATAGTGAGGTTTGCACTCGCGGTGGTGGGAAGCACATCGCTGAAGGCAAGGATCTTTGAAGCGGGGTTAAGGTAATAAATCTATTTAAAGATAGTTGTATTGTGTATAGATGATTACACAGAGATGGTGAATAGTTCCTCGGTGGCTGGGTGGGATCTTTTGGGAGCTCTGTGTGGAGGAAGCATAGTGGTACCTATGGGGAATAGTGGGAACACTAATGATGTGTTCAAGAAGAATAGGGACACTTATTTTTACGGTGTGAATATGACATATAATCCAACATCAGGATCGGTAAATCATCCTACGAATCCCTAGAGAAATCCGTGATGTTTTCAGTGTGGTTCTACGAAAAAAATCAAGAGGGGTTGTATGAAACAACCACGATCATGTCATAATTGTAAGCAGATAGGGAATCTGCAACATTATTGTCGAAATGATCCATGGTCAGGTGTGCATGAAATTCCTATGAGATTGCAGAAATTGTATGCTTCGACGGGATGGGAACAACAACATACCCCTCATCAGCATAGTAAAGTGGGTCATTGTGATTCTCAGAATACCACGACACCTCATCAGGGCAATAAAGAGCAGAGTGTGGCTGGAAAACATGTGTCTAGATTGAGGAGGTTTTTGTGGATGATCAGTCGGGACTATCCATGGTGCGAGGTACAATTATTTTTAACTCTACCCTAATGAATGTTTTGTTTGATATGGGTTCTTCACACTATTTTATTGCTACACATGTGGTTGATTTTCTAGTTTGAAGGGTTGAAATGATGCCTTTGGTTTTGAAAGATCAAACTCATCTGGGTCGAAGAGAGTGTTGTGCCTTCCTGTGTAGAGCATGTTTAATTGTTGTGGGTGAGGTTGAGATAACTTGGAATTTCTTAGTGCTTATGATGGATGGCTATGATGTAATCTTGGGAATGGATTGTCTGGTCACATATAAGGCTCACATTTATTTTGATGTGAAAACATTGGCTTTTAAAACACACGATGGAATTAGATATATATTTATAAGAGAGAATCCTGAAAGGAAGGGTGAAAATAGTTTCTTGGCACCAGCAGTGGGTACGTTATCATATTAGTTGGCAGTTTTGTCATTTGAATCTGTAGAGGGTGTTGAGCAGAGTGTTTCTCCAATAGTGGTGGATCAGTTCATGGATGTTTTTCCTGATGAATTATCTGGGTAACCTCCCTTAAGCTAAGTAGAGTTTACGATTGATCTCTTTTCGGGGAACAGTCCGATCTCACATCTGTCTTATCGGATGGAACCATTTGGATTGTAGGAATTGAAAATCCTTACAGAAGAGTTAGAAAACAAAGGTTTTTTCGGGACTTGCATGTCTCCATGGGAAGCACCAATGTTGTTTGGGAAAAAGGCGGATGGAAATTTGTGGTTATGTGTTTATTATCATAGACTTAACCAAGTTATGATAAAGAATAGATATCCACTTCTATGAATTTATGATTTTTTGACCAGTTGAGGGGAGCCCAGTGGTACTCCATGATCGACCTGAGGTCGGGATATCATCAATTGAGAGTGAGGAAGGAGGATATTCTTAAAACAACTATCAAAAGTAGATATGGCCATTATGAATATGTGGTTATCCCATTGGTCTAACGAATGTGCCAATGATGTTTTCAGATATTGATAAATATGATATTTTAGAGATTTTTGGATTCATTTGTGGTGGTGTTTTTAGAGGATATTATGGCCTATTCAATGATAAGGGTGGATCATGAGCATCACATGGCGACAGTACTAGGGATCTTGAGGGATCACTAGTTGTATGCCAAATTCTCAATGTGTGACTTTTGTATACTGGAAGTTCGTTTTCATGGCCATGTAATTTTTGAAAGAGGTGTTTCAGTGGATCTTGAAATGACAGAGGTTGTTGTGTTGTGGAAACCGCCAAAGAATATGTTTGAGATATTGAGTTTTCTAGGACTAGCTGGGTATTATTTGTGTTTGTTTCATGATTTTTTGCGTTAGGCTTCATTGATGACATCTTTGACAAGAAATAATGTTCCATTACAGTGTAATGAATAGTGTCATCAGTGTTTTGTTGAGCTAAAGGGTCATCTTACATCAGCACCAATCTAGGATTTTTTAGATCCAGGAAAAGGGTACATGGTGTATTGCGATGCTTCGGGATCAGGGTTGGTTTACGTTATCATCCAAGGGAATCATGTGGTTGCATATGGGTGACGATAGTTGAGAGTGCATGAGAAGAACTACCCTACTCATGATTTGGAGTTGGCAGTAGTGGTCTATGTTTTGAAAGTATGGCGTCATTATCACTTCGGTGAGAAATTCAAGGTATATATAGATCATAAGACCTTGAAACACATTTTCTAAAAAATGGATTTGAACTTAAGTCAAAGGAGATGGATGGAATATCTCCAGGTGTTTTATTTTGACTTGATATACTCCCAGGGTAAGGGAAATTCAGTGGAGGATGCATTAAGTAGAAAATCATATGCTCAGGTGATGAAACAAGCATCAGACTAGTGGAAGTTGATGTCGGTTATGGATGATATGTGGTTGGAATGTGAGTACAAGGGTGATAGAGTAGCCTTTTTTCTAGTTTTGTTGATTCCTGACTAGGTTGTCCTGGTTAGAGAGGAACATATATTTGATTCTTAGTGTGTGACCATGGGGTCGAGACTCAATGGTGGAGACACCATTGAGGGTTGGAAACTGAATGGAGATTCAGTTTTGTCTTTTCAGAATTAGATGGTTGTACCAGTTTCTTGATAGGAGGATCATATCAGGGCATATCACCATTTCAGGTTGGCGGTACATCCTAGAATTTAGAAAATGTATAATGTGTTGAAAGCACTGTTCTGGTGGGCTTGCATGAAAAGAACAGTGGCTGAGTTTGTTTCCAGATGCTTGACTTGTTAGCAAGTCAATGTAGAGCATCAGAGGCCAGTAGGAATGTTGTAGTCTTTACCAATCCCTGTTTGGAAGTGGGAGAAGATAGAGATGGATTTTGTCACATTTCTTCCTAGAATGATCAGAAAGCACGATTACATTTAGGTGTTAATGGATCAACTAATGAAGTCAGCGCACTTCATCCCGATTCTTGAATATCATATGGTAGAGGATCTATCCAAAATATATATCTGGGAGGTGGTAAGAGGCATGATGTTCATGTTTTAATTTTATCAGATAGAGATCCAAGGTTTACATCTTGTCTCTATAAATCCTTGCAGCAAGCCCTTGGGACACAGTTGACTATGAGCATAGCGTATCACCCTCAGACGGATGGTCAATCTGAGAGGACAATACAAACTCTGGAGGATATTTATCGGGCTTGTGTCATAGATTTTGGTCACTCATGGGAGGATCCCTAGTCGTCAGATGAGTTCTCATACAACAATAGTTATCACACATCCATATAGATGGCTCCGTTTGAAACATTGCATGGGCGGCCATATCGTTCTCCACTATATTGGGTGGAAATGAGTGAGTCCTCCATGGTTGGACCGAGCCTTGTCTAGGATACTATGGAGAAGATCAAGTTGATCATGAAGAGAATGTAGATGGATCAGAGTCATTATAAATCATATGCAGATCATCATCGATGGTTGTTGTCGTTTGAAGTGAGTGATCATGTATTCATGAGGATCTCTCCTTTGTTCGGACATCATCTGTTTGGGATGCTGGGAAAGTTTTCTCCATTGTATATTAGAAATTTTTATATTTTTGAGCGGGTTGGTGAGGTGGGTTATTGTTTGTCTTTTCCACCACGGTTTAGTGTGGTGCACAATGTGTTTCATGTGTCACAGTTGAAAATGTATTAACCGGATAATGACCATGTGATTCGATGGGATCAGTTTGATATAGAATCGGATGCTTCATAGGTGCACATGCCAGTGTGGGTTGTGGATAGATAAGATAAAGTCATGAATGTTAAAATCATCAGTTTACATCATGTTTTGTTGAAACATGGTCAGATTCAGGAGGAGGCATGGGAGAGGGAGAAAGAGATGGTCGAGCAGTGGCTCATGCTCTTTCAACAAAGGGCGGGTTCACAACTTACCGGGGACATAAAGTCCAATGGTGAGGATAATGTAGCACCCTAGGTTTGAGGTATGTGTCCTTTTTTATGAATTTTTATGTGTTTAATGTGAATGGGATGAGTTGGGAAGATTTTGGGAAATTTTGGAATGGTTTTGGATGATTTTGGAGGCTTTTAATGTGGTACACGTTTTGAGCACAGTTAGTAGAAACCATGTGGATTCCCCTAGAAACCATGCAAGGGAGATAGAAGGCCTTGCACGGCCTGCACATGGTTTTTCAAACCATGTGAGGAAATCCTGTGGACCCTTTCTCTCTAGGAAGTATCATGTGCACAGTTAGTGCGTGGTTTGTCAAACCGTGCGGCCTAACCGTGCGGCCACTTAAAAATTGGGTTATATGTTCTAAGCTCCCTCGATCTTAACCTATTTCACTCCAATGATTCTCCCCCTCGAGACTCACTCAGGATTTAGGGCACATAGGGGTTAAGAGTGCTCTCACACTCGATTTGGAAGTGTTTTAAAGGGGTTTCAAGGCTGTTTGAAGGTGGTTTCTCCCAGGTAAGTCTCTCCTCTTATATTCCTTGTGTTTTCTTCTAGATCTGCATCCCTCTCAGTCTTGGTTTTCTAGATATACACATTTTGTTTTTATATCTTGGGTTTGGGATACCTTGGATGATAATATTATGGCTTCTAGATGTTAGGTAACAGGATCTAGAGAGGTTTTGGTGGTCTGTTCACCGAATTTGAGGCGCAGTTGATCGTGGGTCAATTTCTCAGGAACCCTAAAGGTAGGTGGCTTCTCTCTCGACCCCACCTGTTTAGAACTAGTTGTTACTTGTTACAATTAATTGTTGTGATCAAAATTAATTGTGAATTGTTATGCGAAATTGGTTGGAAATCCCTTGGGTGATGTTTTGGTGATTTTTGGGAAAAATGGTGTTTTAAGGTGAAATGCAATTCATGTGGATTTTAAAATGAAGATTTTAAAATGGGATGATATGGTTGATTTGTGAAAATGATAAATGGAAAGGGTTTTTAATAAAAGGGTTATTTTATTGAAATGTCGTATGTCATGGAAAATTGTTTTCAGTAAATGGGTGATTTATTGAAGTGGATTTATATACAATGGAATTGGTTTATTGCATGTCATTGTGATCATGGTGGGATTATTCTTGGATTGGATAGATTTTAATGTTGTTTGGAATTGGGCAAGATGTCTCACTATAAAAAGGGGATGGAAAGTGGTTAAAATAACCACAATACGAGTAGTGGTCCGGAAGTACCACTAGTTGTGAATGGGTGAACGGGCTGGGAAAATGTCCGACCATTTTGATTGTTTTGGTGTGAATGGGTGAACAGGTTGGGAAGAAGTCCCACCATTTTGGTTGTTTTTTGTGCATTTATTTGCAAGATGGAATTTTTTTTCTAATGTATAAATGATGATATGACTTGTGGCATGTTTGGTTAGATTTCCCTTGGTTTCTTGGTTTGGGTGTGATCGCTTAGTAAGGGCATGTTTGGGCTTATAAAAATGGTTTCCAAGTGATTTAATTTATTTAAATCATTTTATTTGTATGTGCTAATGGTTTTATCCTAATGTAATGTCTAGGGAGGTCATATGGGGTAAACCTACTAAGTTTTAGTACTCAACCCCTACATTCGCACATTGGTGTCCTTGTAGATGTCGTGTACCGTGACGTGTGAAAAGGTAAGACATCACCCTCCTTTTTTGGAGCATCATGATCCCTTGGTAGAGCATGGATCATAGAGCATGGCGTGGAGATTTGTTGATGTCATGGCTTGTGGCGTTTGGTTGTTTAGTTCCCTCAGTGTACTTTGATGTTGAGTGGACAGGTCTGGTTGTATTGGTGTTTAGTTGTGTTCTGGAACATCTTGATTGTCTTTTGAGAATGCATGATTTGGTAATTGAATTTAAATGCATCAAATAGTGGTTGTTTGTGGATGGTTTGGTTGGTTTTGTCTTAAAGGAAAATATTTTCCCAACTTGATCTTGAATTTCTCAATATTTATTTCTAGCCTTTAGCGTGTTGGGAACATTGCTTAAGGCCAAGTATCCCTCACTGCCTCCATAATCCAATGAGATAGGGGCTAGTGTTATATAAATCATTTACACTAAAATCTAATTAAGATCCCACTAAACTATTAGTGGACTGTAAAGGGATAGAGCACCCACTAGAATTGATGTATTGTTAAACATTAGGACCTTAGCGGCCCAACAATAGTTCGGTCGGGGTCCAATGGTGTCATATTAAGATAATAAACCCTCAATTTTAAGTTATGTATCGGTAATTTATCTTCAAAATTATGAGTAAATCATTCTTTATCCTTCTCATAAGGAGGAAAATCTTGTAAGTCACCCACCCTCTCTTCATTGATAGATTGATACCCCCCCCCCATTTTAACAAAAAGGGAATCCACTCTATTCACATGTGGTTGATCACTAAAGGTAGATATAAAACTATTTGATCCTCTAATATAGTTTCCAATAAATTTGTTTTTCATTTTGTGGTGTTTAGTCCTGTAAATGTTTTTGTTTAAATCATGGGTTTCTTTTGATTGACATTAATTCTTCTAATAAAATTTGTTGAGTGGGATTTAACATCAGTGAGTAACATGGTACCTAGATTACAATTTTGTTTTATATGTGTTTCTTTTTGGAATTGACCAATTGACCTATAGTAGAAGAAAAAAATGGTTTCTGTAAATCTATAGTGTTTATTAGGGATGGTATAATCCAAAATAGTCTTTATATTGATTTTCATTGAACTCATGGTCTTTAACGTGAAATTTTCTTTTGGATTTAGTGACATTCTTAGAGGATGAGTCCTTTTAAGGTAGTCATTCCATATAATTTAAATAAATAATTATACTGGTGTTTCATTTAGTGTTCCTTTATTATTTAAAATCTCAAATAATCTATTATACAAAATAATTTCCTATAGTATTGGACTATGAAATATTTAGTTCCCTATATTGAGTGATCGTTTTGATATTAGTTTATATTAGGATTAAATGTTGTTTCATGTGATGTAGAATTTATTTAAATATTATAGGAATATAAAAACATTGGTGTGAGTATCATATTTAGTAAATTGGGTTTGGATGAGCCAATACCTTGGTAATATTCCATTCAGCATGATTACAATTATGTTTTTTATTTTTATTTTTTTTGTGATTAACCATTCACTAGTGTAATGATTATTATTATATAATATTGTCCATTCATACTTGTATAGATAATGATATTTGGTGAATAACCATTAAAAATTATATAAATTATACTTATTAGTTATTACCCATTCACCCCTACATTATCAATACTTTTTAGTGACATTCTATTCAATCTATTTTTGTTTAGTCCAAGTGATATTTCATTCACCCTTGTTCTATTCACCCTTAATTTGATTAGGTTATAGTGATTTCTTATTTACATTATTTTTTATGATATGGCTATAATATGCTCACCTTATATATGTTAGTGATATCATATTGACCATTCATATCTTAGAACTACTAATGAATAATTTTACCATACTTTTTTAGTGGGGATGGACCATTCAAATTTATGTGACATGTTATGGGGACACAATGTTCATCTTACTATTGATTATAGTGATATGTAATTAAATATTATAGAATTATTATAGTGATGGTCTATTATCCTATTTTTATTTAATTTTTTAAACTCATTTACCACTCTATTGAGTTGGGTGATAACCCACTCACATTTATGGACATGCTACAGTGATAAATTAGTCACCTATATTTTTATGTTATAGTGATAACCAATTAAATTTTTTTTTAAAAATATAGACTAATAATATTTATATATATGTTAAGATGAAATCATATTCACATCTTTTTTATGGATCAAACCCATTCACCATAGTATTTGTGAAAGAATCACAAGGGGTTTTTCCAACACTAGGGGGTGGTGAAATATAGTGTTGGTATTTTTTTTAAATCAATTGATAACTTTTCCTCTAATGAAATACTAAAAAATTTTGTAATTCAATTAAATGCCTTATTTTTTGTCTTTATTTATACTAATTTTGGTTAGAATACATAAATATACAAAGGAAATGAACACAAGAAACAAAACAAGGTATTGATAACTAGATCCACTGATCTAAAGATATCTACATCCTTTCGGTATTGTGTTTATTATCCCACTCTCACACATATAATTTAAAACTATCAAAATAATCATAGGAAGGGGTATGACCTTGGTTTTATTATCATTAAACCATCCATTTACAATGAATGAAATGCATTTTTGTTCTATTATCTCTATAGAATATGGGATTCAGATTGCACCTCTAGAGGTTCATTTTCAATGAGAAGCTTATATCCCTCCTGGAATGTTTAAGCATAACATTGTTCCTCAGTTGTAACAATATAATCTATATCATCAATATTAATTAGTTTTATACTATGTATGTGTTCTATATGATAGATATCATAAAAATTATTTCCAAATTATTACTAAAATTAGAATATCAATTAACTCTTCTCTTTTTACCCATCTTCATATACTTTTTTGATTAATATTTTATCTTCATTTCATAAGATGTCCATGAGGTAACTATTTATTTCTATGATATATTAGGATCTCATGTAGTCTATCGATATGTAGTCTATCGATAAAATCTTCGACTACTTATTTATCCTATAGAATATTAAATATTGGTTTATCACCTATTATTTTCCCTTTTTCATTCCCATTATTCTCATTTATATCTATTTTAGTTCATGGAAAATATTCTAACAATTTAAATATTCCCAATTCACAATAATCATGCCCCTAAAATCATACTCCATGGAATTCCTTCCTCTTCATCCATCTCAATGTCTCAAATACCTCATACATTATAGAGTTATCATGGTATTACTCAAAATTTACATTATCTAAAAAATATAAAATATCAATTCATTTGAATTTACTATCAACATGTCCATGGACTCATGTGTTATAATATCATAACTCATTCAATGGTGTAACACTATCCTAATAGAGAGATTTTGTATTGATCCATTATATCAGCTCCAAAATCTTCCAAACTGATCCTTATTAAGTATTATATTCAATAATATTCATTTTAAAAATGTTATTATGAAATTTAAATCAAGTCGGCCAGAAATATATCATTGTTTGGTTTGATTTATAAATTTGTAAAATATTTCAATTCTGTATTCTTCGCTTATTTGGTTTGATAATGTATTAAACATTGTGGTTTTCACTAAGGAACCATTCAGTGTGTCTTGGAGATATAAGATTCTTTTTATTAACCATATTAGGTATTCATGAAAACCATATAATGGATTGTGTCAACCTTTTTAACCCACTATATCAACCTTATGAAAAAATTTCACAAACTAATTCCAAATAACATTAGTCTTATAATAGTATGAGAAACATTACTCACACTTATGATGCCTTGTTGGAACATTACAATACTGAATTTTTACAAATTTTGATGAATTTTTTATTCCATAATCAAATGGTTATATCATCATTATGAATAAACCGAATCATAATTATAAAATCTATACCACATAAATGTTATGTTATGATTTGATTTACACTTTTTCTAATTTATTTAATGTTTTCCATAACAAGCATGACATCCAATGACAACTAATATCAAATAATCATCCGAAACTGAATAGGTTGACCATATTGACTTCAGTTAAATCATTTTATTAAGAACCAAGAAGTCTTAATGTTCTTCACTTAATTTATTTTTATGAATATCTTATAAACTTTTTAAAAGGGAACTGTCATCATAAATACATATATTAGGCATTTATAAAATCACCAGAATCATCATATTTAATTAAAACTTAATAAATGTAATTTTTAATATAATATTGAAATTATAATAACACATGAACTCCATAAACTCAAATTTAGTGTTTATTTTTTTCCATTAATACATGATTCAAGGTATGTCACAACATATGATCCTTAAATTTAGCTGTAATGGAAAACTAGATACATACATAATGAATATATTACTTTAAAAATATAAAAATAATAGTACAGATTGTTATTAAATACATGAAATTCATTCATAATATACATATTTATATAATGGGGAAAGAAAAAAAACAAATATTTATATCTAATGATCAGTGGAGGTTATACACAGTTGAAGATATCCTGAGTAAATAAGTCATAATCATCATTACTGAGTTGATAATCAAAACACATTACATTCAATCAAAAACATGATTCCAATGAACATACATAACTAATAAAAATATAGAATAATCATGGGTATTGAAAAATTAATTCTAAATAATGTAAATACATAATTATATACATTTGGTATCATGGAATTTCTACTATGAAATCATGAATCTTACCATTAAGTCCTCTTAACCAATACATAATTCTTAATAAATGGGTCTATTTAAATCAAATACCCACTTATTCTTGCATGCCATTTTTTTCTCAAAAAACATATTGATAAATTTAGGGGTTTCTTATAATTTGGTACATATCATCACTTGTACATCCATATCATTCTTTATACTTTTAATGATCAATAAAATTAATTCTCAAATTTCATTATATGTAAATAATTACCTCTATTGAATAAATAATTCTAAACATCAAAATTTCCCCAGAAAATAATGTAGTATACTTAATAAGAATTCGTTAAAGGGAAGTGTATATTAAAATGGTATAGGTTTTAAATATCAATAATGTAATAGATATTATTATGAATTCATCAATGATCATAAAAATATGGACATGAAAGAGAAAAATGTATCCAATGAATAATGTAATGTGATAGAAAACACTAGCACAAGAATGTTAATGATATAAATCTAATTTATAATAGAATATTACTAAAATAATAACATATTTTCTTAAAAAAAGATGTTTATATTTTAAAACCATGACTTTACAATAGAAAATATATTCTTTGTAACATCATCCATGAACTATGTTATAAATCACTTTTTCATATTCTAATAAAAATATTTCCCAATTCATTTGTTATCATTTTAAATGAAAAATCACGATAATATTGTGTAATATTTTTTATTTTAAAATATACTTGTAAATTTTAAATGTAAAATTCAAAAAAGATTAGTTATGATGGTTGGAGAATCCATTATTTATATGTGTGCTAAAATAAATATTTCATTAACACCATTAGTAAAAAGTTCCTCATTTTGAAAATGAAATGAAGATTAATTGTACATATTTTTTAGAAATAAAAATATGGGTAAAAATTATTTTATTAAATCATTGTATAATATTAAAAATATTATTGATAAAATTTTAATGAAAATATAGTCATAGAAGTAAAAGAGCAGAATAAAAAACTCTAAATCATGATTTTTTTAATGAAACTACCATAAATGTGACATAATTTTTGATTCATTATTCTACACAATGATAAGTTAAAAAAATAAACATATAATACATAATATTACTAGTGTATATGAAATATATGATTTTTAAAAGATTTGGTTAATATAATTTTCCCATTTTAAATATTAACTAAAAAAATGAAAAAATAAAATAGATGGAAATGAGGTGAAAATGGATCTATCATTATCAGAACAAAATATAATTATATTTTTTATAAAAGATTAATCATTATATAATTTATAAAATATATATAGTGGAATTTTATGAAGAAATAAACATTTATAGAGTCAGGTATGATGATTTCATATTTGATGAGAGACCTCATTTGGATTACATAATATGTCTCAATCAGATGGTATTAAGGTAATAATAGAATCTCAAGAATAAAGGTAAGTAGTCTTGGGTAATTTTAGGGTAGTTAGTTTTTAAACTAAAAGGTTCAATGACTTTGAATATAGGAGGACAATATGTGTCTTTTTATATACAAGGGAAGGGATCTGCCCGGAATTACTTCATTTGTTTTAATAGTAATAGGTTATAAAAACGTAATGTGGATCCAAATTTTCATATAGTCAAAAATTATTACGGAATGTTAGAAATACAACCAATAAATATGTTTTACAAATGTTTTTTGTGTCATTTGGAATTAAATAACCTCTGTATTTTATCATTTAACCCATTATACCCTTAATAGAGATGATGAATAGTTATCATGGTTATTATTCAAAATGAAAAAACTATATGTTGAACATATTACCTTATATTAATTAATATGATAAATAATATGAGATCTATTTTACATTATTTAACTTTTATATGTTGTATAAAGTACTTTTATTATAACTTTAAATATTCCACGATAAAGAATTCTAGAATTTTTTTAAGCATAGAAGTGACTAAATTGGGAATCCATGTATAATTTTGATGAAAGGGGATCTGCACTATTTTTTAATACATAATTATAATAATTTTTATTTAAAACCAAAACCAAATATATAGGAATCTAATAAATACAATAATGTAATAGAATAATAAAGAACACATTTTATTGAAACAAAATCAATTCACATATTTTCCACATGTAATGAAAATATTTCTAATCTCAACAACACATTTTTATATTAATTATATTAAAATTTAAAAAAATCGATAAATTTTTTATCACAAAAATTAAAATTATTTTTACTAAATTATAATTTCATAAAAGATATAGTTTTGTTATGTGGGTATTTCTTGGTATACACAAAAAAATATCTATTTCCAAAACAATCAACCAAAAAACATTTCCATTGAAATAATTAAAACAATTATTAATATTAAATTTAAAAAATTTAATGTTACATTCATACATACAGTTATATAAATTATTCTTTAGTTTTTATGTAAATAATTGCAAAATTAATATAATTAAATTCTAGGTTCTATATTATTCCTTCCTTCAAAATAATTTCCCTTAAAAATTATATATTTTCAACTAATGAATATATGTGGGTATTGATTCATTCATACTTATTAAGGTTTCCATTTTGATTCTTTTATTTTATGATTTCTCAAAATTACCGTCACCAATATATTCTTATGATTCCTTAATACTAGTTCAATACATTCAATGATTAGAACATGATTCTCACAGTAAGTGAGAATTGGTTCACATTATATTTTTTTCCAGGAGAGTACATGTGATGGTTCTAACATATAATTCTCCAATAATGATATTTGGAACACATCACAAACTCTAAAAATTCTCTGTGTCATTATGAAATGATAATTCACAACTCCAATTCTTTCAAAAATTTCAAAAGGCCTGATATACCTAGAAAATTGTTTCCTATTATTGTAGTACATTATGAAACTCTTCCAAAGAGATAGCACCAGTAATGTATGATATCCCTCTTGAAATAAAAAATCAATTCTTTAGTTATCAACATTTTTCATTTTCAGGACGTTAACATCTTTTATATGACTCAGAATAGTTCTCAATTTTCGTTATTTTCTCAATTAATTGTTTTATGACTAAATGAATAATTTTAAAAACATCGTACCAAAAGTGTTGTGTATGGAATATATACCCATACAATGATTCATTTTGTTCCATTTATGTTCTCAATGGGAATATATTTTAATATTAGTATTCCACCAATGATAAATATCAACCCCACATTCCCTGAATGTCTTGTTATCATGACCTAAAATTGTTTTCTAATGTGTGAATATTCCCCTTATAATGATCATCTATCCTAGGATAGTAAATATTTATAAAATATATCTCACATTCAAGATACATTTGAAAAAATTTAGAACATTTGGATGTATACCATGGGTCATGATCGAATATAATCAAATCAGGTTCACTATGATGTCTCTCAAATTTATTAATATAGATTCTCATGAGGTTCTTAAGAGTTAGATCTTAACTTATAGTGATTAAATGACTGGACATTGTAAGGAGGTCAATAATAACACATAGAAATCATTGAGTCTCAAAATATTCATAAATCTAGTGATATAGTCCATGTTTATATCATCCCTTCTCTATACAAGAATTTTTAATGTTTTCCTGAATCTTTTATAATGTTGTCCATTATCCTTTTCTTTTTTAGAGGAAAATATTCTGGCAATATAGTCAATAATTTTTCATTTCATATTACCCCACAAAAAATAATCATTCAATTCTTAATATATTTTGATGATATAAATGTGTATAGAGAAAATTGTCATTTGAGATTCATCTCTACAATATGTTTTACTATATAATGGATAAAACTCATTGTCTCTTTTCCATTTTCATAATAGCATCATCAAAGATGAAGTACTAAAAATCACCATTATTAACAACTTAATTTATTTGGAATATTATTATTATCAAGATGTAAATTATTTATTTTTTCACAATAAGGGTGGGTTGTAAATAATTTGGAATATATATTTTTTCATTCTTAATTGATTACCATATGTAAATTTACTAAATCTAGTAATATATAAGCATTATTTTTTTTCACATTAAATTCTAGGATCCTTCATACTCAATGGGTTATCCAACTTATTTTCCATCCCAATGTTATAGTATATTATGAAATCATAATCCCGGGGTATTTCAAACTATTTCCTTTTCCATATATTGATCTATTTATATGAGAATATATATTTCAAACTTTTGGGATCTATATATATTTCAAAATTTTCACAATTAATGTAATTTCTCTAAATCCTAAATGAAAATATATTACAATTAAAATCTGTACTATTAATGGATAATTGTATTCAGGAATCCTTCTATACATAGATTCACCGACAATTACCCTATCGTTCTTCAAAAGGAAACATCCAAGTCCCTTATTTGATGCACTAATATATACATATAATTAATTCCATATTGATGGAAATGTTTATAATATTTCATTAAAAAATATATTTTTCAGATATTTAAACATTTCATTACATTATTATAATAATATGATAATACACCCTCAAGGGGTAAAATTTGTTAAAATGTTATATAATTAAGAAATATTTTTAACAAATCATTGGTTGTATGATACTAATACAAAGAGACTATGTAACATAGTTATACTAATTCACATTGTCCATTCTCTCATTTAATTTTTCATTAAATGATCCATTGATATCATATCTATAGTGAAAATATAACTAAAAAATATTCTTCATGAATCCCAAATTAATTATTTCAAAATTTTCAATATAACATATTTTCTTAAATATTCATATAAATGATTCCTAAAAGAATCTCATGAATATCATGTTTTTTAGAGTATATAATGATTTAATAAATAAACAAAACAATTCAATTATCAAGATAATAGTTGTATGCTTTGTTAATTAGATCCATAAAAATATAGTGCTCAGTAGACAATCCAATGGGATTTATTGTAAATTCATAATATTCTAAACACATAAAATATTTATTCACAGAATATCTTATTTATTTACAAAAAGTATATGATTCCCCAAAGAGAGATCAATATTAGAAAAATATTTATTTCCATGAAGTTGATAAAATATGTCATCAATTCATGGGTATGGAATACATGTTTTTTTATTAATGGAACTGATTTCCTTATAATCAGTGCACAATGTTAAGTACATATATTTATTCTTAAAAAAATAATATTAAATCCCCATATTAAAACCATTTGGAATAAAAATACTTTATCACTAGATAATAGGGTTTTATTTATTATCATATCATTAATTTTCTTACAATTCATTTTTACACACATAAAAAACAATTATTCCTATTATGAATGTTATTGTGTGTTAATTTATAAAATTATCACGTGTTGAAAATATATAAATCCAATTCATCTTATTTTATACATTACTTTTTTATTTTTTCTTATATGGTCTATTTTTTCTTGATATATTATGATGATATAAGACCCAGAAATTTCATTCTACGTTATTGAAGGACATTTTTGATGTTTTTCCTTAACAATGATCTGTGTTTATTGAAAAATAATATAGAAACCCAAGCCTTTTACATAAAACATTTCATGATTTTAAGCATAATTAATCATCAAAGTACAATCCAAGGATCATTTAGTCTAGTGTCTTAGAAGACTAGGTACATAAAAATAAATATTGTGGCTAAAAAGAACACTTCTTTATTTATTTTTCCATAATTAGCCCCTAACTTCCTTTGATCCCTTACATCTACATAGGGTACCCTGGGGAACACATGAACAAATGGATAAGCTAAAAATCCCCAAATGTGAATGAATAAAAGGATACATCTCAAGCACATGAGTTAAGATGAATGACATAATGATATCAAAACCATGAAACTTTTAGAATCATTTAATATATGCATGGGATCATATAAACATGGAATCATATAAATGTATAAGAATCATAAAATAATAATGTATTATGGGTCAGGGCTAACTGCTTATCCTATTTCCCATTCTTGTATGAGTCAAGGCTAACCACCAATCTCGTTTCCCATTTTTGTATGGGTCAAGGCTAACTGCCAATCCCATTTCACATCGCATATCATGATTCTTATCCTTACACAATGCATTGGAGTGATTTTTGGGAACACCCATATCAAAATATTCATGAATATTATCTCCACATAAATAATCCTTCCACATAAGTAATCATACCTAATCAACCATTCATAAACATATGGGTACCCATGGAAAGAATTGGGCACCACAATCATGAAACAAATCATATTCAATGGCCATATCATGAAAGTGTCCATGAAACGAAAGTATTAGAACAAACATGGACATTAATATGGTAATAATGTTAAATAACCTGGTATGTGGTGTCAAATATAACTGACAACATTAAGAAAAATGTATTTTAGAAACATTAGCATTGAATCATTTTCATGCAGTCTTAAGGAAAACACTCTAGAGAATATCAAATAGAAAAGAGGACATTCTTTTATATAAAACCAGAATTGAACCAATAATTTTTTTTAATAAAAATAATTATTTTATAAATTCAATATTGTTTTAAAACATAGGATATTGTGCACTTGAAATTCGGGTACAAATTTTGGGAAGTCCCCTTAAAACAGGTTTTCTTATCGGAATGTTCTAAGGAGGGAATCTTTCAAAATCATGTATATCCCCGAAAGAGTATGATGAAATGGTCTTGATATATGAATCTTATACAAATAACCATAAGTCATAATACACACATAGATAGATAAGATTAAATCATTTTGAATGATAGAAAAGGCAACCCGAAAGAACAAAGAAGGTTCGGGTAGAATTCTATACAATTTTATCGGCATGTTGTCGGGTGTGACCAAAAGAGATTTATTAGAATGAAATGGGATTTATAATCACTTATAAATCCAGAAGGATGTATTTTGAAGGTTCTTAGACATACCCCATCATTTTCTAGTAAACATAAAATGGCAAAGTATAGAGGACAATCTTGATTAAGAGAGAAAAGGGGAGGATCCCTTACATTAAATTAGGTGGCGTTTACCACTAGTTATTAATGACCTAAAAAAATTATTTTTATTAATTAATAAATCTAGAAACTATTCTATTTGTAATTTAGTTATTATTACCCTTTTTAGTTCATTCAAATCCTTTTTTATTAGTTATAAGGATCAATTACAGTGTTTGTGCTCATTAGTTTACTTGGATTTAAATATCATTTCACTTATATTCATGTTTGGATTATATGCTACATGAAATTGGTTGTCCATAATTGAATTCATATTATTTAGTTCATATCTAGGAGATTAAATGGTTTTAAATTTAATTAGGATACTTATATTGATGTCGGATTATTATATATATAACCTTAGTGAAAACCGCTTTTGTCAATCGGTGGATTTGATTACAAAGAATGTGTTTTCCATTTTAAATTAATTCCATTTTTACCAAAATATTTCATAACCAAAAATAGGATATATTAAATATATAATAATCTATTTCAACCCTAAAACAAATGTATTAATGAATAGAATTAATGATAATAATTTAAATTGATAAATTGTTGTCCTTGAATGAGCTAAATTAGCACATCTCAAATTGTTCCTTTATTTCATTAAAATAAAATGGGGAATAAGAGAGAAGATAATGAAATATACCACTAGAATGAAAAAATTATAGTACATGTATGTTACTAGATTTATCATACTATTATGGTGAAGGGAGGTGAGGAAAGAAATAAAAAAATTAACATAATGAAAAGAAGAAATTTGGAAAGTGGAATTTACCTCTTGAGACTTCCTCATTTGAGAACCGCTTAAGGGGAGAGTTTTTGGTATAATAAAGAGGCTACGAGCTTTTCGATGTGGGGGAGGACCTTGGGGGAGATTTGGGTCGAATTTAGAGAAGTCTTGGAGCTTGATAGGACTGGAGAGAAGAGGGTGTGAAGGGGGTTTTTATAGTGGGGGAGATGATGGATTTCATTATATAATAATCATTAATTTATTATTTATTCACAAGACAGAGAATAGTAAGTATTACATGACCAAGAATAGTAAATGGGTCATGTTAATTAGAAACATGGGTGGTTACATTAGCCATGATGCTATTAATTGTTTATTTTGCTTATAATGTATATATATGGTAAATTATGGTATTTTACTATTCATAAAAAAATAATGTATTTCAGAAAAATTTACAAAATTAACCCTAATTATTTTTCTATGTGTAGAATCAAAAAATGAAGTCCAATTTTCACAAATATTTCTCTAAATATGATTATTTTAATAATTAATTAAAATAATAATTTATTATCAAAACCAGTTTTAAAACATTCATTAACTAATTCTAAAATATTGGAATATCATACTTACAACGTGAATATTATTTTTATACCACCATAGGTGAGGATTCTATTCATTAGGTTATGTTAATAATAATTATGGTTGGTTACTATTCACCAAAAAAATTATTTTGTTTTATTAGACTCAAAATACATCTTGAACACAACTGTGTATGCTAGATTTTTGAAATTCCCAACACAGAAGTGAAAAAATTATGTTTAAAGGTCACTTATCTCTTAGTAGATCATTATTTTGTGTTTTCATGTGATTTTATGACTTAAATATAAGAAGGTAATTTCAATTGAAAATCTTCTGTTAATTAAAAATAAAATTTTGTAAATTAAATGTTTTTAGAAGTAAGGGAATTTTTATGATTATTCGATGTCAAACACAATAGAAAGAGATGTTTTGTTTTTAAGAAACTAGTTTTCCAAACATAGACTATCTGACTAAGTAAATATGGATGTATATGTTTTTATAATGATGAAGATGTTTATTATATTAATAATCAATATAAAATAAATCATCATAACTTTTTAGATTCTTAAGGTTTTGTGAATTCTAAACAAATAGTATATATAGTGAAACAAAATCAAAATGATGTTGAAGGAGATGAATAAAGAGAATAATGTCAGGATTTAGAAACATGTCAATAATTCCATCACTAAATCATCGGAGGATTATATGATCTTAAATTAGTTATTAATCACGAAAACAATCATGGCAAAATATTTTGTCAAAATAGAGGAATCAAAAAGGTTGTATCAGCAACTGGAATCTAGAAAAAGATTTTATTAGATCTATAAAAATTGGAATGAAGGTTTTTATATGTCTAAATAAGTTATTGCTGATGAGGTTTGAATAATTTCATTAGTAAAAAGTGGGTTTTTATCCAAATGAGAATTCCATCATAATGATAATTTCATTATTTTCAGGATTCCCTCGGATTAACCATAAAAAGTATAATTAATTAGACTGGATGTGGGGAGGAATGTTAATCAGACATTATCTAAGGAGTAATGTAAATAAAATAAACTCTTGGAAGGTATTTAAATCTAACTAAATATCAAAATTAAATTTAATATGACTAACTCTAAGGAGTAAATATAATCAGATAGACTTTGATGTAGAACGTCAATCAGGATGACTCGGAGAGGGAATGTCAATCGGACTAACTCTGATGAGAAAATTCAATTCAGAATGAGATGTAGAACATCCATTGTACTGAAGATATGTTAGGATGATCAAGAAGGGTGGTCACTATGAATACTCAATTTGATTCAATAGACTTGTAGAATGGTTGATGTGGTTAAACATGAATTATTATATGAATTAATTTTGGTTGTTTTTGAATTTCAGAAAGATGGAAATGTTTTTCTATTTCCTCTAACATTATTGGATACCTATAAATAGAAAAAAATAAAATTATTGCATTGAAATCATTTCATTAGTGTGAAATTGTTTGATAACTATAGAGTATGAGTAAGAGTTACTTTCTGGATATATATCTCATAATAAAAGCAGGCTTCTGTGAATAAAATACTGAACTGACGAAGATCAATCTTATCAATTTAGAAGAGCTTTAGAATTGAATATTGGTAACAATTTCACTGTACCTATTATATAAGAATTATTTAACCTATGTAAGAAAATAATAACCATGAAAATCTGACAAAGGTTCCGTATCTATTTTTTAGATAATTGTCTTTATGTTTCTTCTCAATTTTGGCCCTAAGGATTTGTAAGAAAACATTGAGAATTGATGGGAGTCTATTTAATCATTACTATAAAGAGACAAAAGTTTTCTTACAGGATTTAATTCATGTTTTAATTACTTATTAACTATAGTTAATTTCCATATACCCATAGGAGTGGCTTTGTAAAGGGTTCATGGTCTCACACAAGGGTTGAACCTTATAAATCCCATGTTCTTTACTTTAATTCCAACTTTTTCATAAATTATTACTTAAAAATGTAGGATACGGTAATGATATTTAATATTTTTAATTGCTTATGATTATTAATGACTTGAAACATAAAAATAAAAATCAACAAATTCACCCCTGTTAGTTTTTAGTTAATACAGAGGAACATCAATTGGTATCAAATAGAAGGCTACCTTATTTAATTATTATCATGGATAATATCAATTCTATCCACAATAGTACTATTTCTATATTTTCAGGAAGAAATTACTATGGTTTATAAAATTGGATGAATCATTATCTCTAATAATTTGGCTGGGATGTTTTATATTCTTCTATAATTGGGCTTCACCCTATTGAGAATGATACCTCAATGAATTTTTTTAATAAGTGATATATTTATATTAATTGAATGTCTTGTAATTCTCTTCATATGTGTTTGTTAGAAAATGGTTATATGATGGTCATTTCTCTAAAAACTGAAAATATTATATGGGATAAGTGTTATTGTATTTTTTAAGGTAATACTAAATGGAATGAAGAAAAATAAAATTACTGTGTAGTATGTTTGAATACAACAAAATGAGAGATGAATAAAATATTAATGAATATTTCACTAGGTAAAATGAAATTGGTTGTGATATTAGCGTATTTCTAGATGTTTTTTAAATTATATAATAGTGAAGAATCGTATTAGAAACATTCCAAACAGGTTTAACTCAGAAATTTCCATATTATATCATAAAGATGACTTATCTCTTGATGGATTATACAATGTTAATCTTTATTAAGAGAAGAAAAATGATAAAATGTTTACAAAGAATTTTAAAGATGAAAGTAATTTTTAAACAATAGAAAAAATGAATATTCATGATGTTTAAGTTGTTGATTCTTGTGAATTGAAAAATAAATGGGATGGTGAGTCTAATTATAAAATCATACCTCTTATATCCAAGAACCATATAAGAAGAAGATGAATGTATAAAGTAACAAATCCTCTCAAATTTTATGAGTGGGATGGAATTAGAAATTTTTTAACTAATTATCTAAAAGATAATGCTTGATAAAATAGACATTATTTTGAGAAATATCTAAATAGTTTATGTGGGAAAAAAATTTAAAATATAGAAAAGTCATCCATTTACTCTAAAAATAAGTTTACTCGGAATAAGTTATGTTTTTTGATTATCAATGCGAATCCAACTAAACTAAAAAAATTATTCATAAGATGAATGTTCTCAAAAGTTTATAACATTACTTAAAAAGGTTGATAAAATTTAAGAATATGTAATTAGTGAAGAATACGAATGTGAATAATCGTAGAGAATGTATTAGATCATAATAGAACTTGGTTCCTTTCTTATGAGAAATATATATTTCATTAATGAAAATATAAAGACAATGAAATATGGTGAAAAATACATTGAATGTGAAATGTATGTTGTAAATAAATAATAAAAATACATCCAATTGATAATTAGTTGTAAAAATAGGTGTTTTGAATAAGGAAAGATATCTAAAGATCTCCATAAGATGATTGAATCTATGTAAGAAAAAGTTGAAAAGTTTCAATAAAAACATCATTAGTATGAAATTACATTGAATAAGATGAATTAAAAATTAAACTATGCTTAAAAAGTAAAATATGAGACTTATTATGTTACAAATAATATTGAAATAAAGAATCAAATGAAATCCTTAGCTACCAAAAATAACATTTCATCTGATTTTTCAAACATTTTAGGTGAGAAGAAAATCGTTGGGACACCAAGGGATGAGAAGGGATGTGATAAACCAATCACATATCCAAAATTTTAAAACATCATTAGTAATAATGATGGTTTATACCATGATAATGTTAGATTAGAAAAAAGATATAAACATAAAAATTGTACCGAGAAGGGTATTATATAAATATAAACTAAAATTTTAGGGTTATTGATGGTGTTATGGAATATATGGGCATAAGAAATATAACTGTTGGAATAACATATATCATCCATGAATATGGTTATAATACGGTGAAAAAAATTATGAATGTAAAATGAATTACCTTTCTATTTTTCTAAATGTAGAAAGATAATATTATCATGATAACATAAACATGACAATGAAAAATCCTATTGATTGTATGAAATATGTTTTTGGATTATGTGAATGATAGGATCATTTTTATAATGAATTCTTGACTACACTTCCACAAATAGTCTTTTATGTATGAAAATGAATGGAATTATAAAATATAAATTATTAATAAATATATTTTTTTCATGAGACTACTTTGAAAGAAAGTAAAAGAAAAAAACAACAGATAATTGATATTAGTTTTTTTAGAAATGATTTGTGACTTAAACATCTTCAATCTTGTTGAAAATCATTATAGATGTTCAATTTCCTTTTGGAATAATAGTTCTCTAAAAATAATAATAATTGAAATGGATGGATTGATGAAAAAAATATAAGGAGGTTTTATTTGTTGATGGAAAAAATCATAACACACTTTGTGTAATTCTACTTTGTGATTGTGGAAGAAAATTATTTTTTATAAAATATTATTATATCATCATGAGTGTAAAAGATTGAAAATTTATTTCCAAATTAAAAAACATATGATAATCACATTCAAATTGGAGAATATAACAACTATTTTTATTTTAGTGACAATGATGAGAATAAGTTGTGGTACTGAAGACTTTTCAACCTTGGGTAGAAAAGTAAGAAAAAAAATTCCCTAGACGATGATGTACTAATTATTCTAGAATTGAAAATATGTGAATAAGATGTTTGTGTAACTTATAAGTAAGGGAATATTACTTACAAAAGTTATAAGAAATACGAAATTCAATCTAACAGACCCTTTGAACATATTTATTACAATATATATTGACTGGTAATATATCAATCAACAAAAAGAGTTTAGTACAATTACACATTAATTTATTATTTCACTCACATGACCATTATCATGATAATGAAACACAATTCATAGGATATTTGTATGTTTAAATTTTTTAGAAATGATGTTGAGAATGAAATGGTGGTTTACATAAATAATTTGAGAATAGATTGTTCTACAAAATTCATAGGAAATAAATTTAAAACATATATTAGAATTATTGAAATCAGACATTGGTATTGTCCTACACATACCCCCACAACAAAATTGATTAGCATAAAAAAAGAATATATGTTTTTTTAATGGGAAGAATGATTTTTGAAAAACAAAAATGTTATTATTATATTAGAGGAAAGTTCTTAGTATTGTTTTACATGTTCATAAAACATGTTTGATGATTCTTGAATCAAATATGAATTCTAATGGAATTTGGTATTGTAAAAATAATCAATTTAAGTATATTAATGTTTTTGAAAGATCTTGTTTTCTATGAAATCAAAATCCTGGATTAGGGATATTTTAATGAGAATACTAAGGAAAGAATTTTCATGGGATATTCACCCAATAATAAATGTTATAAATTTTAGGCTAGACATTCAAAAAACCTGGTATATTTATATGATTTGAATTTTATTACAAATGAAATTTCATTAATAAATGTTGTTGAGAATGTTGAGGAAGATAATATAATGGTAACTGATGAATGTGATAATGAAAAAACTTTTATCAAGCTTCAGATAAATCATGTGATGAGGAATGTTTCATTGGAAAAGAAACTCTAAAATTACCTACCATACCAAAACATGTTGAATTTGAATAGATTATTCAGAATTAGAATTCTCCATATCACACTATAATAATGTTGATATTGTTAAATCAGACCTCTATCATATCAAAATTTATCCTAGATTAATTTTCAGAAGATATTCAATAAAAATAATGGATGGATACTATGAATGAATGGTTATATTAAATTGATATCAATGAAACATAAAAACTTAGTACATGGACTGAAAATAAAAAAAATTATCAGAACAAATTCGGTTTGTAAAAATAAATTTAATGAACATGAAAAAGATTCAAAAAAATAAAGAAATACTTTTTAATAAAGTCTGTACACTAGAGTAAGGGAATGATTTTAAAGAAACCTTTACCATAGTTAATGATTAGGAAATATTATAAATTTTATATCTGTGGTTTCCAATTGAAATTAAAATTTTTATCATATGGATTTAAAAATGAATTTCAACAATTTAAATATTGAATAATAAATTTACACCAAATTTCCATATAGTATTATAATTGATAGGGAAGAAAATAAGGTTTTTATATTGAAGAAATATTAGTATGGGTTGAAGCTATAACAAAATTCTTGGTTTTATAAACAAGACAGTCATTTTAGAATGGTGATATTCTTAAAGGGAATGTTTATATAAATGTTTATGTGAAATTACCTTACTTTAGAACACTGATTAATTTTGTGAATGGGGATGACATTATTTTTTTCATGGGGATGGAGAAACTAATTCTAAATAAATTTTTTAGGAAATGACATAGAATTTTGGAACTGGAATTTTTAGAGAATTAACTTTTTCATTGGAATAAAAGTTTAATAAAATGATAATAACAATTTTTTTATCCCAATAAATGTATACCAGGGATGTCTTTTATAATTTGGAGATCATAGATTCAAAAATTCTTCTAATCCTATTTCTATGAGCATAATTTGGATTAAATATGAATCTAGAGAATGTGTTAATTAAAAAGTGGTTTGGAATCTAGTAGGATGTTTTCTTTTTCTCACAGCCTCAACCCAATATATTGTTTTAGTTATGATTTTTTTTAGAAATTAGTGTGATCAAAAAGAGTCTCACATGTTGAAATAAAATATAATTTTTAGATATTTTGAAGGAACAACATCACATAGAATTTTATAAAAAACAAACTATAATATGAAATTTTATGGTTATACTGATGTTGATTGGGCTGGAGATTGTAATTATAGAAAATAAACTTCTAGATGAACATTTTTAATTGGTGAATTTTGTGTGAGTTAAAATAGTAAGAAATATGATTGGAAAATTTCAGTATAATATAATTTGAATATTTCATAGCTACTGAAGATTGTATATAGATATTATGGATTAATGTTCAACAACAATATTTGAAGGGAAATGTATCAAAAAAAATTAAGATACTTTGAGATAATCAACATGAAATTGATCATTCTATAAATCATGTCAAATATTAAATATTGAAACACATTGATATAAAGGTTCTCTTTATAATGTTAAATTTTTTTTGAATTTATTTTGTTGAAATATATCTAAAAAAAGAATGAAATATATTATATATTTACAAAATTAATTCTAAAAAAATGTTTATTGAAAAAATTTCTTCTGTAAAAGAATGTATCCGTAAAATAGGAGAATATTTATAAATGTTCAAAATAAAACAAAAAGGAGATAAATGTTTTTTTTGAGAATTTTTCTTCAGAATGTTGAGTATTATACTATGTGGCACTAGGAATTAAAGTTGTTAGAAAGGTATGGATGTTGATTTGATGCATCATTAGTGTCAGTTTCATAATCATGTCTTCGAATATTTGTCTAACTCAATATTAATTATAATTATAGTAGATGTTGTGAAAGAATAATATAATATGGATAATGATGTTTAATGGATATAATAATTCTAGAAGATAGATTATTATTTAAGATTATGATATAAAATTAGACCATTAATTACTAAACATGGAGTTCTCATATATCTGGAAAATAGACATGACAATTAATTGATTTGAATAAATGGTGGAATAGTACTGATTGCATCAATTCCCAGAATCAATACAAAGATTTCCTCAGATTCAGAAGTACTGGGAACATGAGTTTCATGAGTTTGAATGATATAGTCGTAATAAGCTTTGAATATTCTCCAATTAATTGAGTAGGGTTTCCATAGTAAGGAAAATTCCATCATAATGATAATTTATTCAGCATGATAATATCATCATAATGAGGTTACCATTTGACTGAATCTAAGAAAAAAATATAATGAGATTAGATAAAGGAATAATGACAATTGGAATGACTCTAGGGTGAAAAGATAACAGTGGTAACTGTAAGAAAGAATTTTAATAAGAATTAATTTGAGAATAAAATCTATCAAACTGAATCTAATGATGTATTTCAAATGGGCTAAATTTTGGAATGAATTTTATTTGAACTAACACTGGGAATGAATGTCAATCAAACTAACTCTGATGATGAGTTTCATTTGTAAAGGAGCTGAGGATGTTCTATAATACTAAAGAAACATTTTGAGGCTTGGGATGGCAAGTTACTAAGAATACAGAATATAATTCAATATGGTTATAGATGAGATTAAGTGGTCAAACAATAATTCAAAATATGTGTGAAATTAAGAGGTTTATAAATTTTTTTCATGATAACAAATGTTTTTATGATCATCTGTTTCAATTAAAGTATTATAAAAAATTATTCCCAGTATATACATATATTGAAATCTTTTCATGATTTAAAAAATGGTGTAGCATAGAAATGTTTGAGTCTGATTAACTTGTTTATGGTGATCTCATAATAAGATCATACATCATGATTTTATTTTCAAAATAAGGAATTTCAGATAGACAAATAGAGTAGAGTTTAAGAATTGATGATTTAGAAAAGGTTTATCATAATGAGTCTATTAGAATAGTTTTATCGAACTGAGTCAATCATACTCAAGGACATTATACTGTGGATACAGAGATAGTTTTTTAGAAAAAACTATATCTTTTATTTTCATTTATAGATCAATGTGTATTTATGAAAACAATGATAATTGGATATAGTTAGTGAAATCATTTCTAACCAGATATATAATGTATAGAGTGTGATATTAAACATGTTTTATTAATTAATTCATTGTAGGAAATTTTTAAAGACCCATAGGTGTGGCTTTGGAAAGGATTTAGGATCTCACACTGATGTTGAACATTGTAAATCCAATGTGCTTTACTTGCATTCCTACTTTTTCATGCATGATAATTTAATAAATGTTTAAAATTGAATGAAAATTAATAGTTTTAGGGGTTAATATACAAAATTTATTGAATCTTTTAAAATTTAAAAACTATTTCACCCCCCAAGATGTTATTTGATACTTTAGAAAAATAGTTATGAAAGAAAATGATACTATATCATCATATGATGAATCATTTTGAGAAAACAATTCAATTCATAGAATTTTCTGAATCCCCTCAAGGAAATGAACAATATTCATTTATATATTACTAATGTAATCTATAATTTATTGGGAGAATCTTTTATTGTTAGCCTCAAACTCAAGAAACCATTCTTCTTTTTTATTTTTCAAAGTGAGGAACTCACCCTCCATTTTAACTCATTACTTGTGAGGAATGTATTTATTAATTAATAAAAATTTAAATATTCTTAATTAGTTAATTTTTATTTCATTGAACTCGTTATTTTTATAGAATATTAACCATTATTGATCAATATGACTCTTTAGATGATACAATTCTTGAATAATAATTTCCCTCTCATTACTACCCAAGGTTAGAAATATCATTTCGAGGAACTTAATACATTTTACCCTTAATAATAGATTAATTATACCCTTAAAATATAGAGGCTTCTATTAAATGAGTTGATCTAATGTAGGTGAATCATGTTGTGGGATAACTAGATTCTAAATTAGAGAAAGGTAATTTATAATTACCCGAGTTTTTTGTCATAATAAGATCATTTTAGGCTCTTTCCCAATACATGTTTTGTTGGATTTACCTGATGGAAAATCCCTAAATTTAATATGAGTATTGATTACCTTCCCAAAATTTGTAACTATATCTAAATAATGTCACACAATATAGTATATTATAACTATCATGTATGTTGAGATACAAAAATAAAAATCCCTATAATATTAAAATTTATCAAATACACAAAGTATTCTTATAAATATCATGATAATTAAAAACACATAAAATCGAGATCAGAAGGAAATTAAAAATCATTTTTTAATACATATTGTGACACCATGGGTCTAGAAAACCACATTTCGATGGTTACATTATTACATTTCTACATGATAAAGGAAATTTAACCTTATAAGATCTATTATTTTAGCACCCTTGGTAAACTAGATACAAACATGATTATTATATTACATTTTAAATAACAAAACATTTCCTAAGAACAATTATTTAATCAATGAAATTAATTCATAATATCATTCTTCATATCATGGGTAAATTAAATGAAATAAATAATATTCTCTCATGCCTAGTAAGTGTTACATATAATAGAAGGAATAAAAATAAATAAGGCATAATAAATATGATAGTGTAAATATTCAAAACACATGAAATTAAATAAACAATAGGAGTTCAATGAACATAAATAGATAATATCCATATATAAAACTCAATGATAATAAATAATGAATACATAATAAATGAAATGAATAATTCTAGAAAATCAAGATAAAGTCCACTCAACCAAGGAACCTCTAATATGACTATCTATGTCATCCAATGAATAAATCATTGCTAATTAATGTGTTGGTGTAAAAAAAATAATCATATAATATGGAATGACTAATGCATTATATGATGATACATAACAATGTATTGATGGTATATCTATAATAATAAATCACCTATCACTTTCACATCAGACACATTCATTATATTTTGAATGATAAACACAATTCATTTTCAAAATTTCATATAAGACAACAAATATTTGTGTTCTATAAAAAATAAAAATCACCTAGAATTTACAAAAATTATAAATATTATACTCAATAAGAACCCTCAAACTAATACATTATACTAAATTGATATTTAATTGAATCATCACCAGTATAATAGAAATGATTCTAAATTCATATATGTTATTTAAAATATGGTCATAAAAGTGAAAATTGTTGTATAATAGATAATATAGAGTGATTGATAACATGATCATACGAATGTAACTAATCTCAAAATAAGGTATAAAATTTTTATATTAAAGTGGTACCATTGATTCATCGTATATGAATTTATTTAGTAAAACATAATTTTTAGAAAGTAAATATGTTCCTTGAAACATCATCTATGAAAAGAATTAAAAATCACTATAAAAAAAGTATTCAAAAATACTATCATTTTTGTTGGATATAATTTTATATAAAAAATAACAAAATATTGATAATTTTTTTTATTTTCACAATAATCATAAAAAATATTAAAAGAATCTTTATATAATATAATTTTCAGGATAAAGGGAAATATAGTTTACACAATATACATGAAAAAAGATATTTAATACACCATTGTAAAAAGATCCTAGATTAAAAAATTGTATGAATATTCTTTTTAAAAAATTTTATAGAATGTCCAACTTGGGTAACAGTAAAATATAAATATTTATATAATTTTAAAAAAAATCATTGATAACAAGTTAAATAAAATATGAACCTTGAAAAAAATATTTGGAAGGAAAACATTAAAACATAATTTCTTAATAAAATACCTTTATATGTAACTTATTTGATGATTCATGATTCAAAAAGTGATTAAATAAACAATATAAAGGTAATCCAAAATATGACTAGATAAGATTAAAATATAATGATTTTAAATTATTAGGATCATATAATTTTTCCAATGAAAATTTCAACATAAACTTTCACAAAATCAATAGAATAATTACTTAAATAACATTATAGGGTTATATTATTAGTCTTATATATTTGATCCCCCAGTGTAATGAATATAAATTTAATCAATACATTCTTATTAATTTTTTTATATATTATATTTTATGTTCTTTTTATGATAATTTTAAATACATTCATTAAATAGTTCTTGCTTTTGCCATCCACTTTTTCATTTCTTAATCAATATCAACAAAATAACATTTGTATATTATGTGTGAATAATGTTTCCCTAAAATAGAACATCATATATTAAATTATAATAATGATATAAATAATATATATATTAATTATATATTTATAATGTTTGCTAAATTTCTAAAATGAGAAATGAATCATGTTGCTTCATGTAGGTGGTGTTCTATAATTACACACAAGAAACATTATCGTTTTTTAAAGTATGGAATGTTATGAAGGTATATGACATAACATATATATATAATAATAATTATTTTCTAAATATCATATATAATATATTACTTCCATCTTTATAACCATCAATTTAAACCAGTCATTAAAAATAAATTTCACCACTTAATAGAGGCCGTAGGTCATACGTCTGTATGAAATATGTTTTCATTTTCCTTTGGATATAAAAGAGTTGGAAAATTGATCTCCCATAATAAATATTTTTTGATATTGGATTCATTGTGTTAGGAAACATATAACATATTTTATAGACATATAAGAATATATATTCTTTGAATAAGTTGTTTAAGACAATTACTACTTCTTCAAAAGACCACATTTGGTTTACATGTTACATATTATTATTATTATCATATTAGGGTATGCAAATAATATCCCTAATTAAAAAAATTAATCTAGTAATTATTTTTTTGGTATGACATGAATAATATAAAGTGATCTGTGTTTTTAAATAATTTTGGATAAGTGGTTTCTCTTTTAGAAGTGAGGGGTGGGACACACATGGAATTATTAAAAATATTTAAATAATATTAGGTCATTTTATCATTCAATTGGCTGAAAATTTTCATCTATTAAAACATGATTAGGTTATGTTCTAAATAAAAACATCCAATGTGGTTTAAGAGTGTTTTTTGTTTTATCATTAATTAATATCCCATTGTTTTTAACCATTAGAACCATATACCCTTATTCAATGTAAACAATATTTACCTGGGTTACTCTAAATTATAAACCAATATAATATTGAAATTATTACATAATATTATATATTCATTATCCAAATATGTAATAATTTTTAAATTGTTTAAAAAATAGATGTGGAAGAAATTATATTTAATGTTAGTATACCAAACTCAATGAAATTTATTTTTTCAAAAATGTTAGCTTTATGACTAAAAATTATTTTATTAAAAAAATGTATAATGTTGATTATAATGGGATTAATAAGGTTATGATAAATAAAATGATACATTTTTTTCCACAAAACAAAACAAAATGTAAATGTAATATTTTTAATACTTGAAAAACATAACAGAACTAAAAATAGTTTTTATTGGAAAAATAATAGTTACTTTTATTTCCAAAATGTTATATATATATATATATATACAATTATTTTTTTATATTAATTATATTACTTCAAGAATTAATTTTTTTCATATTTAATATGGTTCATTAAATAATTTTGTAATTATTGCATCATTATAAAATCCAAAAAGTGATAGTTTTTTAAAATAGGTATTTTTTACAATTCACATGAAAATTAAATATTTCAAAAAAAATTCAATATTATAACCTAACCAACAATATCATACTGAATTAAAAAAATGAAATATGTATCATTACATTTAATTTATAATTTTTTAGAATATACATTCATGAATTAATATATGTGCATTATGTTATAATTTATTTATAAATAAAATCTTAAATAATATTATTGAATCTTGAGTGTACACTTATGAAAGAAACAAGATGGATATAATCAATATTCTATAACACAATATTTCTAACAACCATTAAGCACTAAAATATTCAAACATAACTTATATGATAATTTATCATTAAATATATCAAATGAAAAAAGATACATTCACTCAAGAAAGAAAATCTAATATTTTTTCAAAATCAACTCCTTGATGCCTCCTAATTCTTCTCTACATGAATAATTACCATATAAACACATACATTAAACCATGTTTTACATCATGTGAATGGATCTCCATGACTCTAAATAAAAAAATTTACTTAAATTTCCTTTTACACATGATAAAGTGAATAATGAAACATGCATCATATTGAAGTCAAATTTTATATCATCAAAACATTGGAAATATTCACTATACATTACACCTAATAATAAATATCAAGATAACTCCATTATTATCCTCATTAGGACTAATTACTTCAAAATTCAATCCAAGATATCCAACTCCTCATCAATAATCTGGTGGAATTAAAAAATTTCCATTCAATTCATCTCATCATATTAAAAACATGTAAATTAACATAATTCAATTGATCCTTAAGAAAGAAAAATACATGAAATGAATAAAGTGGGTTAGAAAATATATCCCGTTGTATTTTTAATAAATAATTCATATAAAATCATATGTCAATAAATTATCAAATTTTTTTATTCTTGTATCCCATTTTCCATTTATTCATTCATTTCCATCCCACCACCTTATTGATAATAAATAAAAAGTCTATCGGAAATGATAGAATTATATCATTCATAAGAAATGTTTCTTAAATACTACCATAATAAATATATTTTAAATGTGATTGAGGTATAAAAATGATGGGTTTATTTACCCATCAGAGTTGTCCATTCATCACAAAATATGATATCGAGTCATACTAATTAACTAAACTCATTATGTAGAAATTAATATATCCTTGAACTAAACCAAATGTTATAATTTATATCTTCATTCCTTATAAAATCAAAATATTAGATACACTATTATTCTCAATACATATTTCGAAAACATTTAATCTAATAAATTTGGTTTTAGAAATCATCCATGATATCTCCCAAAATTTAATTATATTATTATCATTTATTTAAAGAAATTATTCCACCTTTATATCATGACATGATTCTTATAAATTAAATATGAGAGAGTATGAAAACATAAATTTTCAGAGAATTTTTCACCACATTACATATATTAATAAATTACATTGATATGATTTTTGTTGTATCTTCTAATGGCACAAACCCCCTTACAAGATGATCTCCATATTCCTCTTCCTATGTTTTAATATTTTTATGTGATGTTATTTTGAATTTTGGTAGATAGAGCATACCAATATGGTGACATATATACATTTAAAAAATTAATTTCCACTTACTTCGCTTCATTGTTCCTTCTTCTTTAGAACTGTAATGACTATTGATTCCCTAAAATGAATGAAAATAATGAAAATATGATTAATAGGATGAGGTGGATCTCTATACTCATCAATATAAGAATCTAGAATGTGAATTTATTCACATCCTTTTTTCATTTTACATGTTTTCCAAATATCTGTATGGTCGCTTTGTTTTAGGATTTCTATTTATCAAGACAATATTATTTAGTATCGATAATAATTTTTTTTCCAAACTATTTAATTTCATGGTTATTTATTATTTTAAACATCCATAATAGAATATGAATCAGTCATTAAATCCTTGATTTTTCAAAAATTTCTTATTCAACTTTTTTGATTTTTATGTAATCCATTGATTGGTGCCCATCCAACTAAAACCACCCTCATGGCTCTTTATGTATCTTTGGGAAATAATTTTTTGAAAAACAATTTTGAAATTCATATTTGAATTCATGTAAAATATTTTGAATTTATTTATATATTTCATTATTTTATTTACCTTAATGTATTTTTTTATATACATCAACCAAAAAAATGGGCACATAATAATTTTAAATTTACTAATCCTTTTTGATTCATCCACATCGAATCAAATAAAAATTCTTCAAAACAATTTCTTCTTTATTTTAACATGGAATTATTTATAAATTTACTCAAAATTTATTCAATAAATACTTCCATTGGTTGTTTTCATGTATCAATGATGTCTCTTCTTATTACACATTAGAAGTATCGAATAGTTTTTCATGTTTCTCCATTTATTATCTTATTTGGATTATTTTGAATACCATTTATTCTATGTTTGATTCCCATTGATAACTTGTTCTTTTACATATCATTCTATCTCTTTGGAATTTTTTCGTCTCTATTTGGACATATTATGTACATTATAGGTGGATATATGTAACTCCATGACCCCAAAAGCTTAAAGCTGGTTCATTAAATAACCATATTTCCATGATTACATGGAATGAAATCATAAAGGAATGATCATTTTAGATGTTTTGGAAGAAAATATTACATACATTAAATTTATAAAACATTAGTAATGATAGAAAATATAATATGAAACATATCAAAATGAATTATATAGAATCCTTAAAACTCATTCAAAGGATTCCTCTTATTGACCTGGGGAAATGAAACTTACTATGGGAGATTTAAAATTCTCAGAAAGGGTTACTTGATGTAATGAGAAGAAATTAAATTTAATAAGGCTGAAACAGTATAGAAATATAATTAATCTAAAAACCACTTGACTTAAATAAAATATGAATGAAAATAAATTCGTAGAGTTTGTAAGAGTGAAAATCTCATGGAATGTAATAAATACTACATTAAAAAGAAAATAATTATCTAGTGGATGAAATGTATCTAGAACATGAACCATTATACCTTCTATATGGTTTATTTCTATGTGTAGAAACCCAATTGAATAGTCTTGGAAATAAACAGGAAGGTTTTGTCACCAACTGTTTTATCTCATCAGAACTGTGGACGCATTGAGGGGCTATAACAGGCCCCTCCCATCTCTGAATGTATAATGCATTATTCATACATAGATTTAATTAAAGAAAACCATGTCTCATAAATATTTTTATTTATTATAGGATACATATTCATTAATAATACCAAGTTAAAACAAAATTCTAAATAATAACTATATGTAAAATGGAATATGGAAAATAGAATAATTATATCAATGATACAATAGTATGAACATTTTTAAAAAATATAAATTCATATGAATAATGATATCAAATGGGAAGTAGATACACCAAATAATAATTATTCGGTTCACAATACCATTTATCATGTTTGTGCCTCCACAAAAAATAAATTATTTTTATTAAAAGTCAAATCCTAATGTTATTTTTTTCATTTATAAAAATATTTATCAATAATAATCATTTAATGATATTTCTTAATTTCTGTTGATGGAAATTGAATATGTTGATATCATGTTATACTTAAAAAATATATTTTTTAACATCATTTGTATTTTATCTTAATTTAAATTTTAAATTAATATTAATAATTACATAAGTATATAGTGCATATAATTATTTTTTTATATATTATATATTTTTTATAACATCCACCCTAGATGATGGTTTTATGTATTGACATGGAAATATCACCATATGTGGTTGACCTACATTTTACGGGATATTGACGAGATAGTGGGAAGAAGATATTTTAAAATTTTACATATAGTAGAAAGATAATTATAGTAGGATGACATAATTAATATATAGTATACTTACTACATAATTAATTGCATTAATAATTGTTTTTGAAATTGTTGGTGGAAGAAAAGATCAATTGAAACATGAAAAACAAATGGGGGTTTAGAAGCATTCATTTCCTTGGTTTTAGTGATCGGTTTGCTTATTTATATTTAATGAAGTTCAAGTGAAGTGGTTATAATTCTCATGAATTAAAATTAAACTTTATTAATGACCAGAAATAATTTATTTTTTTATTATTTATTTTTTCCATATATGAATATGAATGAATAGATATCAGGATAATGATAATAATTTAGTTGAATTTTAGTTGTTTTTCGATCATAATGAACATGTTTTATAATATTATTTAATATCATGAATATACAGTTGTTAACGAAAATAAAATGAGATCTAGTAAATATTTATAATCTTATTAAACCATATAATTTTATTAATTTAAAACCTTTATTTATAAATATAAGAACAAATGTTTTAAATCCATTAATGTTGTAAATCTGCACCTCATAAACGGTTAATTGGTTATTAAAATAAAATAGAGAGGGAGAGTAAAAATATATATAAGGAATTTTACATTCACATGATATCACTCCAAAATATATATTATACCAGAGTTATCATGATAATTATGGCAGAGGAGGTGAGTAGAGGATAAGAAAAGTAAAATATTTTATATAAAATTAAAAGAAAAATAAATAAGATTTACTTCATGAATTCTCCTCCTTGAGAACCTTCTTATCAAAAGGGGTTTTGATATTTTTGTAAGATGAAGGGCTAATAAATGTATGGTAGATACTAGGGAAGATGAATTGGACATAATTTATACAATATTCAAGTCTTAGAGTTGTATGAAGAAGAGGGGGTGATGGTTAGTATTTATAGTTGATTATAGGGGTCATTCTTCAATATTTTATTCGTTATTTTATTATTTTTATCATGAAAATATTTTTTTCATGTTACTAAATATATTAATAATTTCATGTAATTTTCAAAAAAGGGTTCATAGATAAGTCATACATAATAATCACTTAATAATACATGGTTTTAGCTTTTATCCAAAATTATCTATTTTTACTATTCACCAAAAATCATGTATTTTAGAAAACTCTCAAAAATTTACAAAGAAAATGTATTTACATGTAGAATTATAAAATGAATTATATATTTTGAATATAATATTATAAAAATTGTAAATTTAGATTTTAATTAAAATCATTATTTACTCTAAGAATACAATTTTTAAAGAAAAATTTATTTTTATATCACCCCGTATAATTAAAAAATGTATTATTATATTATGGTAAAAACATAGTATTAAAAAATATTTATTTTTGAATATATATTTTTTAAATTAATTTTTGAGACAAATTGTTTAATTTTAAAATTTTAATTAAATATTTATTACTAATAAAAAGACTAACACATCATTATTAATTTTTAAAATATTCACTTATTTGAACTATGATATAATTATATCAAACATTCCATTAAAATGTGCCTAAATTTTATTTGTACTCTCAGAGATGATGTTACTATTCATTTGACAAATTTACTATTCCTAAGGATCATATTACTACTCATTAGGAAACATTAATATTCCATAGGGTCATGCTATTATTCACCAAAAAATTATGTTGATCCTATCTGACTCTAAATATATTATATATAAAAACCTTGTATGACTATTTTTATAAATTCAAAACACAAAATCAGAAAAAATATGATTAATGGATGGGATATAACTATATTTTCAAAATAATTTTATAAAAAATTAAATAGAGTATTTGTGTTGTGTGCATTATAGGCAATATTAAATTATTTGTTAATCCTTTATGAGTTACATTCTTCAATCCTTAAAAAAATTTCATCCACAAAATTACGTGAATGTTACCACTTAAAAATATTTTTTTAGAACTTTTTCAAAAGTTACATAGGCCCCAACATAACCACTTCAATTTTTGGATTTTTCCAAATTACCATTACCAACAAAACCATTATATTCATCAAAACAGGTTCATTTGGGTCAAAAATTTGGATAGGCTCCTCACAGTAAGATAATTTATGTTCTAATTATATACATTCATAATTTATTAAATTTCTTTGGTATGGAATTTAATTCCTTAACAAGGAGAAGTGGAACAAATTTTGTACCTTAGAAAGTATAGGCGATATTTCCAAATTATAGTCCACCGCACTGATTCTCTCCTATTTTTAAAAAGGAACAATGTGCATGGGTATTAATTTCCCATTATTCCCAAACCGTATAACACCGTTACATGAATATACATCCAAGAAAATATGATATACCAATAGAGATTACAAATCCTTCCTTTGAATATCTGCATGGATATCTTTCCTAAATTGAGATGCTTGAATTGTATTTACCATTATCATTTTCTATCCAATATGTTATGGTTCTATAAGTTTCATTTCACCAACATCATCCCATGAAGTTGGTGTTTGACAAAATTTTCATTATAATTCTTAATATGGCATAATTTGAATTCTAGAATACAAACTATTATTCTGTAAAAATTACACCAAGTGTAATTTCTGATCCCAAATGCCTTCAATGTTAAGTTATCAAGATCACACCATGTATTCCAATGTATTAATTGAATTTTCAGACTATCTGTTAGTTTGAGGATGATAATAATTACTCATATAGATATCAGTATCAATATAATTCTAATGACCTTTCTAGAATTTTGAGGTAATCCATGGTTCACAGTCTGAAAAAATTGATGGAGGTGCTCCATGATGTATTACAACCTAAATAATACAGAGTCATGAAAGGTGATCCATTGAAAAATCCTCCATTATAGTAAAGAAATTTTCATATTTGTTAAGTCGATCAACAATTACCCATATTGAATCATAAATTATTAGATTTTTCGGCAATCTTGTGAGAAATTATATAATAATTTCATCACATTTCCATGTAGTAATAGTTATTGCTTTCATGATTTTCCATAGAAGTAGTCTTTCAGCATTCACCTTTTGACAAAAAAATCATCTTGATACATAATCAACAAATTTCACACATTATACTGTAAATCAATAAATGTTCCTTCAATTCAATATACTTATTAGTTCCACCAGGGTGTGTAGATAAATTTGAGTTATGGGAATCATCCAATAACTCAATTTTTAGCTTGGATATAGAGGAAACACATAGCCTCGACAAAAATTTTAGAACTCCATACTCATACATAATGTCTACCAACATCCCATCATTCACAACATTAATATACTTTTACTGATTCTTATCATGATGATGAGAGCTTTTAATGCATTCACATATTGATTTTTGTTAAACAAATTTAAAAATAAATTATGTTTCACCTTATTTTATAAGACTCATATCCTTATTTATTAGGCCCATTAACATAGGATCTATTTCAATCCTAATTTTTTTTAAAACACTGTAATCATTTCAGCTCAATGAGTTTTTCCCCACTTTTTCCTTCTCCGGTTATTAGTTTTTGGAACAACCATCATCCTTGATTATCTTGAGCCATCACATTTTACTCATATTCAGTTTGTTCTATGAGATTAAATGATTCAAGCTCTTTTGATATGTATATGTCTCACACATTTCACCATAAAGACAATATCTCCATATCTTCAAGGAATCGATACCAATTATAAACTCATGAAAATGAGTTGGCTAGTTTTTTTGTGATCATTTAACTGCCTTTAAGAATATGCAATAATGTTTTCATTCTCCATAAGGACACAACCAGGTTCTTTATTTGATACATTACTAAAAATAAAAAATTTACCACTTACTAATGGTACATTCAGGATCAAATCATTCTCTAATCACCTCTTCAATTCATCAATAAACACCTCAAATTATTTTTTCCATAAAAAAATTACCCATTCACTCATGATAAAAAATAGTGGGTTAGCCAGTCAGGAAAAATTATGTACGAAATGTTGTCATTAACCTGTTAAGACAATAAAATGATGTTATTTGATTATTTTTGTTGTCACAGGACATTATTGGATTTCGATTGTCCTCAAAAGATTAATTCAGATTCCATCCATATATATTAATTGGAAAATAAAAGATATAGTTTTAAGCTATAATTCAATGTTACTAATTATCCCATATAAATAATTTGATCTTAGACACTCTAGAACAACTTAAAAGAGCTTCTTATAGTCCTCATAACTTTTGGAATATATAAATAAATCATCAATAAATACAAATAAAAATGGACATGATATTCATTGAATATTGTATTATTAGATCCACTAAAACAGAGGGCGGATTTGTCAATGAAAATGGAATTACATAAAAATAATAATTTCATTACCTATTTTGAAATAAAACATTTGGAATATCTTTCTTATTCACATTCAACTGACGAGAGCTTGATTAAAGGTAAATCACTGAAAAATATTGAGCTATATGAATTTATCCTAATAAATCATCAATGAGAGGTAGAGAATTATTTTAAATTATTATAATAGATTTTATTTTTCTATACTCAATGCATATCCTCATGGATTCATATTTTGTCTTAATAACAAGAATATTGTTCCCTCTATAAAGAAACAATAGGGATAATAAATCCCATCTGAGTCAATTCCACTAATTTTTTCTCTAATTATACTAATTCAAGAATGGTCATTTTATAGAGTGTCTTTGATATGGGTTTTTAATCAGGAATTAAATATATATAGAACTCAACTTCCCACTCTAGAGGAAGTCAATGTAAACAAACTAGTAATACATTAATATATTCATGCCAAATTTGTACATCCCTGATTAGTGGATTATTTACCTTATCCACAGATGCTTTTACCTTCCACCCAATGAATTTAATTTTGTAGATATAATAGAGGTGTTTCTAGAAAGTAATTATATTGTGATGTATCTACTCTATAAATAAGGGATTCTACACTTTTCTTCCAAATTGTAAATTCCTTACTCTTGAAAAAAAATAATTTCACTATAGTATGAGAACTAGTTAATAACAATGATTATTTCACAGTCACTCATATGTATGATGATAATATCAACAACTCATGTAAATTTTATGTGTCATAATGGGGACTGATTGAAACCTCTTTATTGCAATGATACTTCCCTTAAGAGTTTTGACAGACACCTCTTTTATTAAATCCAAATGGTAATTACTATTTTTTTTGGAAAACTGTGATGATATATAATAATGTGATGATCTAAAATCAAATAAAAATTTGGATTATTTTTAGGAAATTATTAAATTACATACCACCAAATCATTAAGAACAACAACCTCAATTGTTGTGATCACATTATCTTCTCCTTGCTCTTCAGTCATTTTTGAAAACTTTTTACATAATGCTTGGGACAATAAGTTACACACTACAAAATATTTCACCTCTTCCAACAGGGTTATATATATTTGGTAATGGTACATTTATTTTTTGGTTAAATTTTTTACAAACATATATGTCCCTGTCACGAAACTATTAGTAAAAATATTGTCTCTAAATGATTTTGTAATAGAAAAAATTGTTCTGTTAAAATTGTAATATTACCAACAGATAATATATATGTTTGTTAATGTGTTTCGAAACAGTTTCTAATGACAAATTTTTCTATTGGTAACAATATTACATATATATAATATACATATATAAATTAAATTGAATAAAACACAATTAAAATTTTACTTTATATTTATTAATTATGTTATTATATATAATTCATCTACATTAATTATTAAACTGGTAATTATAAAAATTGTTAAATATTAGAAAAATAATAATCATATTAATAATAAGACTAATAAAAAAGATTCATCTAACCCCACCCACACAATGATGAGACCCCTCGACCCATCCATGCCTACGTAGTAATAACCAATCAATGCTAATGATCCGGCCCCTACACCAGCGACCAATGAGTACCACTAGTGACTCATCCTTTCCATGATAGTGCAATAGCAGGTCATCCATGATTGTGATTCACCACCAGCACCAGCCCATCCATATAACCAACACCAACTCCTCAATACCAAAGATCACCAACAACCCATCCATGCAAGCGAGCAGCCCATCAATGCCTACGAGACATGTAAAGAGGAAGAGAATAAAACCCCTTAGTGATGTGTTTTGTATGAATAAAAAATTTTATAATATAAAAGAAATGAATAAAACATTCCCTTTTAAATATACATTTATTATGTATTTACCAAAGTTACCTTAATCAAAATCATTTTAAGATAGTGAAATATTGGAGTTAAGTTCCTAAACATCCAATGCTTCACTTGCTAGAGTCTACAGGACTACTACCATGATAAGTAAAATTTTCCCACAGGAAGAGTTCTCCAAGAAAATTTTTAAAACATATGATGTTTATACATTTATTTTCCATGGTTCATTATAACTCTTCATATTCATCTTAACAATGTAGAAATATTTTTCCATATCTATCGTCAAATGAATCAAAACACAAGATCTTAACTTGTGTAGATGGTGTTTTATATAGTTCATTTTAAATACCACTACCTAAATAAAAAACCAACACATAAAAAATAATACCATATAAAAATACCAGAATCTAAATGAAAACATGTAAGAAAAATCCAAAATCACTCAAGCTAGGTCCTACCGAAGGGAAGTAAATAAAAAAATATTGAAATGATTGAAAAACAAAACAACATTCATGATAATGGATTAAAGGGAGGATGTGTTGAGCCTCAGTAATAAGGTATCCAAATTCCTCCTCCATCTTAGATATCATACACTAAACAGAAGAAAAGTTCTCAATATTGTATCCACTAAATCAGGGTCTTGGGATAAAAAACACAACCAGTTTAATGAATGGAATAACATAATATTTCATAACATTCATGTTCAATAACAATATAGAATAAATAATATATCCATTTATATACCTTAATTAATTTAGACCCATAAATTGAACTGTAAGAGCTAGTTCGAGACCATTCTTTGGATACTTATTTTGAAGAAATTGATCCACCATTATGGTGAACCACCTTTTTATATTTAGAAATATGTAGAGAACTTATTTTTTATTTCAAAAATGGTATTTCCTACACAATAAATAAACAAAAATTTAACGATAACATTTTATTTATAAAAATTGTATACATAGAATTACCTATGATATAATAACTTGTAGAAAGTACCAATTATATCAGATTCTTCTAGATAGTGGGATTAAAAATATCAATAACCTACCTTTTATTTATCATCTATAAGATCAAAAATCATATCTGTTACCTCTAATTTGGTTGGAAACTACCTATCCCATGAATACTCAGTAGGAAAATATTCATAGGACCCCAACACCAGTGTAGAAACATGGGTAGTATACCAAGTATGACCAATTTATTGAAATCATGGTAATTTTTTTGTGAGTAAATGAGTTCTAGAAAAACATCATATTGAGTACTATGAAACATGGGTGAGTGTATAACTGTACAGTGGGCTTGATCACATAGCCTATACAGGTCCTGATGTACATGCATGCATGGAATTGTATAGAATTGCACAAGATATGTGTTCAAGCCATGTGTACCTGAAAACATGGCCTGTACAGAATTGAACATATGGCCATGTGTAATGTGTCATAATGTATAGACCTATAAAGAGGCTATGATAGGCCATGAGGTATAGTTATGTACTGTCCATTGTTAAGTGACATGTCATGATAGTTCTGTACATGCCATGGCTTTGTGACATGCCATGATAGTTCTATACATGATGTATATGACATGTATAGAATTGTCTTAGTGAAAGGCCATGATAGTTTTGAACATGGTGTACATTGTATATTGACAAGCCCTGAGGGTTATGTATTTGATATACATAGATTAAATAGAATTAGATTGTAAAAAATTAGTTTAGTGACAAGAAATGATATGCTATGGCTTAGTGGCAAGAAATGGTAGTAAACAACCCAGCCCCTGATGAGTGACAAGCATTAATATTTCTATACACGCCATGTCTTTGTTATAAGACATGTATAGATTTGTACAAGACATGATGTATAGTTCTGTACAAGCCATGATGTATAGTTCTGTATAGGACATGATGTATATTTTTGTACCTCACAAGGCTAAGTGACATTCCATGAGTTCAAGCCATGACTAATTTTGGATTATGTACAAGGCTTGTACATTATTCGGGAATTAATCATATGTAAAACATTCAATTCCACCATTTAAATTGTTAAATTTTAATGTGAATTGTATATTTTACTTCAATACATAGAATAGTAACATTTTTATTCATATAAAATGACACTTGTACCAGGATTGAGATTTTCATGTGTATTTTGTCAACAATTATTTCAATAAAAGTTCCCATTCATAATCATGGGACCCCTACCCTTATTCAAAATCAAAGGTGAATTGTCACAAGTAACTTTAAAGTGTAAAGAGTTATGTTCTTGTTAATGTAACCAGTGTATTATAAATAACTATATTAAATTCAATCCTTGGTAACAACTTTTTAGAATGGGTTTATAACTATTTTGATTACTAAGGAAGTGCATTAATCTATGAAATATTAAATGTACAAGGGGCATTCCCTCAACATTTAGAGCCATAAATATGGAAACAGTGATCGAAATTTTAATTTTTTTTCCTTCAACAAGATCTTCAAAACCTATTTCATTCACTTTTTAACCAATATTTAAATATTCCCTTGTCTCATAAATATTTTTTGTAGTGGAAGAAATTGATCATTGTAATAATGATTTTTTACCAAATTAAATGACATGCACAAAAGACCGATAATGAAAGACATCAGTGAACTAAAGGGGTGGCTAGAAAAGGGAATCATACCTAGTAACAAGTAGTTCCATTTAGTTTCTACCGTATTGGATATTAATAGGTACAAATTCAGAATCATCACTTTTATTTTTGTATACCACCCTTCTATGTTTGAAGCAGCACATGTCCCGACTTTGATCACAAGAACTGCCTAACCACATTAGACTTGGAATGTCACGATAACTTCTAATCACACAACCTCAATAAATAAAAAATAGTTTTCATTTAAATGAATGTTATAAAAATAAAAAATGCATGCTATAAAAATATCTTCCACCACAACAAGAGGATTATTATCTTAGTGAAAAAAATCACCTCCATGCATCTTTACATGATCATTGTATTTAACATGTTCTAGAAATTTCAGTTACCTATTTAATTGGTTTGTTCGATTCAAGTGATAAAAACCTTTTATTTTTGTTACAACAAAATCTATTCAAGGACATTGCCAGAGCTTCTAACATCATTCGAGCTCCATATTCCTGATGTTTATAGTCTTCAAATGGCCCCACTTGATTTTTTTTTCTTCTATTTTTTGATCGATATATAATCCCTTCAAACACTTGTAATCAATTACTATAATATTACCGTACAAGAGACCACAAAAATCCCATGATTATCTATATAGTCACCAACTAATGACCACATCCATCCAGTGACCAACCAATGGTATATAAAAATAACCAGTGATCACAGCTAAATCCTTACAAGAAGAAAAAAATACAAGTGATCACAACAACAAAAAATAACAACACATTATATAAATATAACAATAATATTATACATCTTGTAACAGAAAACCATTGATAATGACACTAATTTCAATTAAGAGTGACACATAATTAAAAATTAAATTTTTTAGAAACACTTCATTAAATACCATAATTTAGTAATTGTTCATTCAATTTATAATGGAAATTATTTGAATTAAAAATAAAACCTAATTAAATAGAGGAAAATCCATTTTCAATGAAAAAACATATGCATCAAGGATATAGTTTCAATGACAACATTGAAGAAAAATTTCACAATGTGTGAATATAATTAGAAACTTATTGTCTCCTGATAGTTGTATTGAGTCAATAAAAAAACTCATTTATGCTAATATATTTCCAGATGACGATATGACTAATGAGGTTGTGGATGAGTTTTACAAGCCTGGGATAATAATGCAGGACCCCAAAACAAGAACTCCCTATATGGATCTATGGTGACAATGTTACATGAAGAAAAAGGGTAATTCACTTGTTAGTTATTTCTAAAATCCTTTGGTTTCTTGGTGTATAGTGATCAAGGATGAAAAACCTCTTCTACATGGTTCCAACACCCCCATGACAATAACCCATGCTAGATTTAAGAAGAAATATTACAAATTCTTATTAACAAGAGGAAGAGAGATGAAAATAAACCCGATTCAACATAATAAGATAGAATGATTTTGATGTGATGATTCCCATATGTTGATTCCTAAAATTGTCATCCTTTTACCTATGCTTACTATTGCTGAAGTGAGATCTGATGTGAATCTCCATTCAAAATTTGAAAAGGAATGACCAAATCATGGTCCTATTGTTCCCATCATGGATTGTGAGAATCATCCTCATGTTTTTTTCCTAGTGATGTTAACGGATAAAAAAGATGCATAAGTGAATAAAAGGAAATTGATCTGTGTGAGGAAGATTTATTAGACCATGGATAATGGGATTGGCCACTACACAATGGTACGAGACCATGATTTTGATGCATCCCACCTGGAGAAGTTTAGCGCCTATAATTATTCAACAAACAAGACTAAAACATGGATAAAACAAATAGATTATAAACTAACATACACTATATTATGAATTACCAAAAAATTCCTAAAACCCCATCAAAAAATTGTGCCAAAACAAATATATTATGAACTATAAAAATGAATATATTTTTCACTACAAATTAACATATTATTCACTACCATAAAATTTCTTCAAATGACATGGCTAACATTAACCTCAATCGAGTCTCACAAACCCCAAACTTCAATAATCAACAAATACAACACCCAAAATAGGGTTAGGGTTTATATGGGTAATACGCACTGCAAGGAAGATAAGGAAAAGATAAATTAAAAGAGTAGAATAGAGCATATGAGAAGGGAGGAAAACCTGGGAAGACCACAAGAAAAATTTGAAATAGAGATAGTCATGGCTGGAGGAGGAGGGATGTGCATGGTTTTGGATCCTACTGGCTGGGGTGCGCGACATGATCAGGAAGGGGTGGGGATTTGACAAAGTTGACGGAGGAAAATTAAAAATAAATAAAATGTAAATAATAATAATAATATAAAATTTTATTTACACACCTCACAAACCATTTAGCGGTACAAAAGTAAATTAACCGAATTTTAGTGTGATAGTAAAAATGTTAATAGTGAAGTGATCATTGTGGTATGAGACTTTTAATTTAAGGAAGAGTCATTTTATTGATATACTTTTAAAATAAATATCATAGTATATAATATGTGTTTATATAATTAATATGTAATGAAAAAAGATTTAAATTTATATATATTCTAAATAAAAAATTATATTGTATACATATAATGATATTATATATAAGATACTTTATTTTTTGATGTATTTACTTGTTTTAATTCTATCTAATATTGGTTTTTCAAAAATTATAATAATTTAGCATTAGTTTTATAACATATATATATATATATATATATTATCCTAAACATATAATTTGAAAATGAAAACATATGATTATGTGATTTTAGAAAAATAATTTTAATTAATTGCATTCACTTAAAATAATATACATGTATCAAAATGTTAGTATTGATATGATAAAGCAATATATTTGACCATTGGTAAAATATTTTTTGGTATTAAGTGATCAATATAAACGGATAAAACTGTTGGTATAAACAGGTGTTGGTACACATAATCAATACCTATAGAAATTAATATCTATGGAATTACTCATTTTTACCAATAGATATATTATCTGTTAATAATTATATATTGATATAAGCCATTTTTTGTAGCATTGAAAATCATTGACATGTTTCTTACCCATTCATTATAGGGCTCATTAACCCTTTTCACCAAACATATAACAACACACATTCCTTTAAAAAATTTCTATTATGATTCATTCCCCAATTTTCACATAATGGGAATTTCATCATTATTTTATTCATTATTGGTGATTCACCATTTCCATGGTTATGATAATACCTCTTATTATTTTGATTTCCTTTTAAAAAATTATATCTAGAATATTCCTTCTCCATTTTGATGTTACATAACACTATTTCCTCATATGATGAAAATGTTTTAGAAGCAATTGCACTTTGGATAAATTCCATAATACCTTTAAATAAATGGAAAATCATGTCTTATGAATCAAATGTGTAATCTACAGCATGCCTATAAAGTCTTGTGAAGGTATCCTCAAACCCCACACAACTCACTTTATCCTATTGGTTTAGAATAAATAATTTTATCTTCATTTCTATTATTTGATCAGGAGGGATGTTTTTTGTCAAATAATGTATCTTTAAAAGTTCTCAAATCCATGTTTTCTATTTAATATTCTTTTATATTGTGGATCAACGACCACTATTGGTCAGCATCACTCTGGAGAAAATATAATATTGTACTACCTTTTCATTATCACAACTTCCCAATGCTAGAAATATCTTTTCAGTGGACTTGATCCACTGCTTATCTACCTATGAATTAGTTTTTCCACTAAAATATTGCAGATTATACAAAATGAAATGATCTAACATAGATTTTGTATGGTTATTATTCATAACATGGGTATATTTTATAAATATGGTATTGATATGATCAACTCCAACACTAACTATGTGGATTTATTTAGTGGAGCAATCCCAACATTTTATTGCTGATAATTATTTCATTTCATACATCATGTACCATAACTAAATAATGTAATACACTAAATTAGGTTATAAATCATAATGAATAATTACAAACAATCAAAGAACATAACATAAGCTGAAAATTTGTGCATAAATAATCTCAATAAAATAATGGTGGTTTCATTTGGAAAACATTTACTTTTAAAACCATTCAAAATGGGTTTTAATGAAAATTTTAATTATTCTATGCATATAACCAAGGAGTGTCAAACCAGGTTCACTGTAAGGCCCATTTTGGTTCACCAATTTCCTCAATTGAAGCACGAGACACCATGTTAGGGTTGTTACCCCATGGTATATCATGGCTAGACCCACATCCACTTCGAGTATCCAAATTGGGATGAATTTCAATGAAGGCCCACATAATCTCTAACTTAAAAAAATTCAAAGATTTTATTCTATACTAATTATCAAATTCTATCTTATGGTTATGTTCTATAAATTTTGTTTTCTAAATCTACATTCCAAGGTTTCTGTTAAACATACTTTGACATCAACTATAATTCCCTAATACTCGAAGCCTAAAGCCAGTGAATTATTTAAATACATAAGCTTGATTACAACATATAAAATCATAAAAAGTAGATCAAATTAGATGTTTTGGAAGAACAAATTACATAAATGATACTCATATTCCATTAGGAATGATATAAAATACAACATAACACAATGATATAAACCAAATCCTTGAATGTTATTCAAATGATTCCTCTTCAAAACCAAGGGAATGGAATCATAATATGGGTAATCTAAATGAATCAATAAGTGTTAAATGAATACATAAAATCTAAATTAATGTAAATAAGGCATATACAATATAGAAAGGTAAATAATCTGAAAAAACATTCCCTAAATAATATGTGAATAAAAATGCATTCATATATTTTTTCATAGTGAAAATATCATGAACTTTATAAATGTGCATAGAATGAATAAAATTATTATCTAGTGTATGACTTGTATCTATAACATGAACAATTATACCATCGAGATGGTTTATGATTATGGGTAAAACCCTTATTATTCTGATTGGAAACAAACATGAAGGGTTTATCACTATTTTTTTGTCTTCCAATACTTGTGAGTTCATGGGGGGGATTTACCAGGCCTCTCCCATCTCTGAAAGCCCATATAATTCTTCATATATATATTTAATTCAAAGGAAATATGTCTTATAAATATCCTTATTGCGTACATGATATGGATTCATCATTAATTATCCAATTAAAACAATATTCAAAATAAGCACCATATGAAAAGTGGTAGACACCTAATAAGAAAACATATTCATGATACATGAATATTAATATTCAATAGAAATATAATTTGAACTGAAAAGTGATCTAAAATGATCGGTTTATGAATGACATGAAAATTATTTGGTTCATGAAAACAAGTAAGTATCAGTGAAATGGAAATTGAGACAATGTCCCTTACCTTAATTTCCACTTAAATTTGTCCTGGTTATGCCTCCTGAAAAATAGACATAAATTTTTTAACATACCAATCTCGAAGTGAATTATAGCCATTTATATAAATACTTTTTAATTATAATGATTGGATTGTATTTCTTAATTTTGGTTGATTATAAATTACGCGTTCAATGTAATATTTCACATAAAAATTTCTAGTATTAGAAATGTTATTATATTATATATATTTTTATAACATACACTCTTCAGAATGAGCTTATGTGTTGACATAGAAATTTCACCATAGGTGGTTAACTGACCTTTGACAGAATGTTGATGGGAGAGTGGAGAGAAGATGTTTAAAAATTTAATATATAGTACTCTCACACTTACAAAAGGCTAACATCATTAATAAATAGTTAAAATATCACATAATTAATTCATCTATTGATTTGTTGTGGAAGGGTTGGTGAAAAAATAATGAGGAAGTGTAAGATGAAGAAAAAACAGAGGTTTGAGTGTGTTCATTTTCTTGGTTTTAATGATCGTGTCTCTATTTTATAAGTAATGAAGTTCTTGTAAACAGTTATAATTATAAAAAAAATCAAATATTATTAATGAAAAATCATTATTTTGGTTGGTATTACATATAATTTCATTTATATGTTATGATGAATCATTATTTAACATGATATTGATAATCATTTATCTTTATTTTAGCAGTTTTGCAGGCACAATGAAAATGTTTTATTCTATCATTTAATATCATGTAGATATAACAGTTCAAGATCATTAAATAGGATATAATACCTATTTTAAAATCTGGTACTATAATATAAATGGTTTAATGACAAGCCTTGAATGATAAATTTAAGAACAAATATTTTCTGTCCATGAAGGATGTAAATCAACACATATCAGACGATGATTTTGTTCATAAAATAAAATAGGGATATAATATAGGGAGATTGATAATGGATATTCCATTAACATGATATGATTACATTATATAGATTATACTGTATTTATTAGAATAATTTTTATATAATGTGTTAGGATATTATAAGAACATGAAATAAATTAAAATGAAATTAAACTTAAAAGGGAGAGTATTTACCTCTTTAATTGTCCTCCTTAATAAAATTATTATGGAAAGGGGTTTGGGACTTTGGTTAATACCAAGAGCTCCTGGATGTTAGGAGATACTATGGAAGAAAATTTGGGTAGATTTTTGACATCATTCTAGGCTTATAAGTGTGTGGAGATGTGGTGGTGAGAGGTGGTATTTATAGTGGAGAAGAGAGACGATTTCCCATTTCTTTTCAATTTTTTGTTATTTTTTTCAAGACATGAAATATTGTTTATTATTATGAATAAATGCAGTAATAATTTAATGTAATTTCGAACCAAGGATGCCTATATAAATATTTTATCCTCTATTAATCCATAATTCATGATTCAACATTTATCCATATTTATCGTATTTTACTATTCTCCAAAAATTCATGTTTTTTTGAAAAACTCAAATCGTCACTATAACTATTTTTCAATGTGAAGAATTAAAAAATTATCTCAATTTTATGAAAATAACTTTCTAAATATGATAAATTTAATTTTTAATTAAAATCAACATTTTCCAGAAAAAAATACAATTTTTAATGTTAAAACAGATTCTATAACACTAAAAAAAATTAACAAAGGGATTATAAGATTATCATAAAATAATTGGACAATGAAATAATTATTTATTAATATATTTTATGAAAATAAAATTTGTCTTAAAACAATTTATTAATAATAAAATAGTAATTAAATATTTATAACTCATAAATTACCAACAAATAATTATTTATATTTAAAATATTTACGTACTTTTAAATTGATATAATGATATCATATTTTCATTTACAGGGTTATATTTTTTTTATTTCCTCAGGGATGACGATACTATTCATTTATCCAAATTAATATTCATAGGTGTAATATTACTATTCATAAGGGAATATTGATATTCCAAAGGGTCAAGTACTATTCACCAAAAAATAAGTAAATCCCATCAAAATATAAATATCATACCGATCACCAAGATGAATATCAATTTTTTTAAAATGAAAAAATAGAATTTCAAAAATTCTGTTTAATGGATTAGTTATAACTATCATGTTAGAATAATTATAATGACAAAGTGCTTTTCTATAAAGATTCAGTGTTATGTCCATTATAGTCTATATTAAATTTATTTGTAAATACCTGGGGGTGTAAGCATATATACCTTCATTCCACCTTCTTATCAACACACCAATTTCTATGATTATAGAGACCTCAATTATTTTTACCTTTTTTGAGAGGGGTTGATTTTCTTAATAAATTTATGATATTTTATTCATTCTAATATGATTCATATTGATATAAGATACTATTTTCATTTAATTGTTAAAAACTATACAAATAATTAGTTAGCATGTTCCCAAAATTTATATAGAACAATAAAAGAACACATATTAATCATTTCTTTATAAAAGTAGTCTTGGAACTTTAGAGTTATTATTATCTTTGTGTTTTTTTTCATTTAATAAATAGAATTATTTTTGAGATTATATACTCATATACATTATTTAAACCACTATATATTTTATCATCAAATCCTCATCATTTATTATCACTTACAATTTTATTCATTTTAGATAGAATAATGTATAATTTATAAAAATAGATTAATCTAAATAATTTATTTTAATGTGGATGTTACATTTCCATTTAAAGTAGTTTGATATCATTTGTTATGTGATCTCATTGTTTTATTTCTAAACTATTTATAATATTTATAAATATACTTCTTATTTATTTTCATGGGAAAACGTCATTTATAATGATGTTTTTAATATTAAACCTATATGTTTTAAATATTTTTCAATCAAACTTCTATTTCATGACATTTCATATTTCTATGGTTTCCTCATCATTTAGTGATTCTGTTTTTCATAATATTTAATGTTTATCTTATCAACATATTATTCATGTATTTTGGTCATTTCGTGTAAGGAGATATTAATCACTTTAATGAAATTGGATTTAATTTCCAATTAATCAACCATGATAGAATTTATATATTTTAACGAATATATCTTTTTCATTAGTTTATCTCATTACATATTATCTCTAATGAATTGATGTGATCCATTCATTCTAAAAAATATAGAATATTTATCTTGAACCTCATTTATGGAATTAAGATTCCAATTTTATTTTATAGATCAATACACATCAACAATCCTTATTCCATAACATTCTACAAATTTTATACACCATCTTCATGATGTGTGATCTCCTCCTGCATGTTTTTAATGTATCTAAAAATGAATGTTACTACTTCCCTAAGAAAAATTTGTATCTCCCGTATAAAATAAGAACAATAATTATCAAAAGTTTCATTCTCATATATTTCAAATATATTGTTTCCCCACTTTTTGATGGCTCACATAGATGAAAAATTAGATAATGTATTTATATTCACTTTTTAAAGTAGAGATGGTGAAAAATATGTGTCTAACAAAATTCCCATATAATTGGTGATTTATTTTAGGGTTAGATATTCTTACAATATGATTATCATTGATTATATGGATTTATTCAATGGGAAATTAGATTTTTCATCCTTTTTTACAAAATTTGTATGAATTTTCATCAAAACTATCTATAAGGTTCATATTATAAAAATTATATTATGATAACATATACAGATATTTAATTTAAATAATAGTTATTAATATTAAAAAAATGGTGACATTATTAACTTATTTTCATAATTTTTGTTTCTATTATTATGTTTCATGGAAAAAATATCTACCATATTATATTTGAATGGGTTCTGAGAGGATTCATAAAATAAACACATCATACAACCTTTGAAAAACGAAATTCCCATCATAAATCACGGGATTATTGAGAATCTAATTATAGATATAACCTAATTCTCCCAAACAAAATAAAAGGATAAAAAAGGTATGTGTCCAACAGTGGCATTGGATAAGGGATAGTTAGTGTTGGTATAAATGTAAAATTAATTAAAACTTGTTTCCAATTACACCCCCTAACTTTATCAGTGACATGATTCTTTATTTCATTATCTATTTGTTCATAATAGATTTGGTATCTATACAAGAATATATATTGGAATAAAAAAAGAAATACAATGATTATTAATGAGGGTCACCTTCTTAAAGATAACTACATTATCCATATATGGTGGTCATTATCCCACTAAAGAACTTATTGCTTATTATTATCAAAAGAAGCATGAGAATTTTTATGACCTTGGACACTATATTGTGGAAGCAACCAGGTCGAATGTAAGAAATGATTCAATGTTCTATAATATACATTGAATATAAGAGATTCCCAATACAAATTGATATTGAATATAAATGAGAATATTTTTTACCTCATAGATAGTGTAAATCATATTTGCATCCACATTTTCAGCAATATAATATGATGATTAAATCAAAATAAATGTTAAATAGTGTAAGGTAATGTAGTTTGGAACTTGAAAATATCATAATATTGGTTAAAATTAATATTATGAAAAGATGAAAGACTTTAATCCTGGATATTTCTTCTACATCACTGCATATGAAGTGCACTAGGTCTCTATACTGTTCTCTACTATATATGACCTAATAGGTGTTTATTTATTGAGTCTTCACAACATATTCTTCAAAATGCAGAATAATTTAAATGGTTGAAACATTAGTTATCTATCCTTATCCTTTATATTTAATTCTAATTCATATTTACTATGATTTTTTAATTGTATTCATAAAAATTTAATATCCAAAACCATAAAAATTGTAGTTCATTAAATATATTAGGTTGTACCTCCTTCCTATAAGGTATCCAAAAGTATATAATTGATCATGTTATATGGATGTATACTTGTATTATTATAAAATTTAAAATATTTAAAAAACTAGTACAATTAAATCATATTATTATTCATGTGTTCATTGAATTATTTGTTGTGATTCTGAGACTCATTCTATGGAGTGTCATTCTCCCGAGTATTAGCATTTTTTTAAATACATTATCCTAGCTACAAAAACATTTTATCCTCCTATCTCTTCTATCGTATGATGAATCCCTGTAATTTTTAATGTGGCTATGATATTTTTGTCAAAAACATTATTTCAAGAACGTCTCTTGGTTTGATTCTTCAATATTCAAAGTATTTTAATTATGGATTCTTAGATTATTTGTTTTAAAAAACTCTTGTACCTTAGATTTTTCACCATGTAATCTTATGAATTGATTAGGAACATAATAATGTTTTTATATAAGAATATGAGATCCACATTCTTACCTTATGAGGTATTATATTATAATTATAATTCTACAATATCTATGTTATGACTAGCTATCAAAACCGTATTCTAAATCACATTTACCTTGTATCGACATGTGGCGCATGTCAAAACATTGAGGTTCCTTGTTTGGAACTTATGTCGATGGTTGTCTCAACATTACCATAAGGTTTTTACCTTATTATAGTTTTTATCTCCAATATATGATGACATTTTTTTATCTAAAAAAACTACATCTCTCTCTTACCATGGAAAAATTTATATAGTTTTCCTCCATATCACTTAAGATTAGCTTTAACAAGAATGATATCCAATTCCAAGTCAACTAAAATCACATTCTGATACTTCATGGATATATCATATTTTCTTCAGTTCAATACTTATTCATATTTCATGATCAATTTCATGTTTATCAGAAACTAGATTCTTAAAACATATTCTATACTATTCAAGTTTGTAATTATCAAAAACATATCATTTTTTGGGAATTAATAATCTTATTTTAATAAAACATATAATTAAAAATTAATTATAAGGTCACAGGATTTTTGATCCATTAAATTAATAATATCTTTTATACTTTTTTTCACAGGAAACAAGAAACTAAATTTATCTATGATATATTTTTTTTTAGGAACATTTTTGAAGAAAAAATATAATAAAAAATGATTATAATCGATTATAAAATAAATAATAAATGATTATGAACCATTATGGTTTTAAAATGTAATGTTTGAAAAATTAATATTTATATATATTTAATTTTATTTAAAATTTTTAATATTTAAATTTTAGAATTTGAATTATACAAAATGGTCTTTATTTTTGAATTACACAAAAAAAATATCTGATGTATTTTTCTCATAGTTTATTAAAATAATTGATTTTTATATGAATAATAAAATGAAACACCCAATGCTTCCACGATACGCTTCTATTTGAAATTAATACAATAGCTTGTCATGTACACAACTTCGAGTTCTACCACACAACGACCAATAAAACTATTCATTATGATGTTTAATACCCACCTTTTTAAAATATTCTAAATATCATTTTCCAAAATGGACTACATTTTTTGATTTGGAATATCCAAATTATGTTAGGGTGAATTTTTTGTATTTTTATTAAAAATTCCAATTTTGATGAATATTGAAAAACGCAGTGTTTTTGTTTAAAACCTAATTTTTATTTAGATAATTATTTATATTTATTATATTTATTTTATGTCATAATAGACATATAATACCTATATAATTTTAATGTAAATAATTGGGTTAATTTTAGAATAAAAATTAGGTGTATAAAATGTTTTAAATTTTTAACATATTTTACCAACCTTCAACAAACATTATGAAATTTGTATAAAAATTAATTACATAGCTTCTATGAGTTTAATTTCAAAATTCAAAGAGAAATATTTGACATTAGTAAGTAATTTATTTTCAATAAGATGAAAATAATTTCTGGGGAATAGTAAATTTTGACATTTATTTACCACATTTAAAATTAAATAGGGTATTGAAAGGTAAAAAATGATATTATAATTACACTAACACATGTCCTAATTCTACTGGATAAGTTTTTCTCCACCAAAATAAACCATAGGAATAAAATATAATCATTTTGGCCACTTGGATTATGTTAGGACATTTATTATTATTTTCTTTAAAGAAGAGTTAAAATGGGTTAATTCAATGTTTTATAACTAAAACATTTTTAATGTAAGTTTTTACATAAGATAAATTCTACTATAAATATTAATTATCACAAAAAGATATATTTCCTACATAATGGAATTATATTTTTAATTCATTGAAATTAAATAATTAAATTTATTTATGACACAATGATGATGTTGTAATTACATTATTAATGAAATATTAAAATAATTGATATTATAAATATTCTAATAAATGGTAATTGTGACTTTCGATGAATTAAACTTATTTTATTGGTTAATATTACATGTTAGTGTTGATTAAAAAACATTTTTTCTGATAAAGTTGTTATGACTTTCCCAAAAACAAAATACCAAATAGTGGAAAAATTGGCATAAATGAGTTTTTAAAACAAATGCTATATTATTAATTAATATAATATTAATTAAATTATAAAGACCAACACAAGGACATATAAAAGAATAAATATATGAATAATGAGACACTTGGGATTCTCTTGGATTTTTAGGGTAATTTTATTAAGTATTTATTATAATAATACATGGAGACATGGTAAATGTTAAACTATTTAACCAAAAGATAAATAGAAATGATAAGTTTAATATGATAACCATTACTTGTATAAAACCTATTATTATAGATTATTTTTACCCATACCCACCTTATCCTAGAAATAAATTCATTTGGTGAAATTTTAAACCAAATATAATTGTATAATAAATTTCTATTTTATTCTTTTTTTTAAAGTTACCATTTCCTCTCTTATAAAAGGGAAATTCCCCTTCTCTCAAAATAACACCTCCAATGACATTTGACGGAAAAAAAACCCTGATCAAATATCATAAAAACTACCCTCATCTCATTCCATTGGACGTACTTTGATCAGAATCAAACCTATGGAGCCCTTTTGATCAAATCAAAAGGAACCACCCAAAGAAGTGGAAATTTTTTTATCACCTCTTTCAAAGTTTTTTTCTTCATCCACATCCTCTTTCATTGTTTTTTACATACCAAAATAATAAATCCAATACCTTATACTTACTATGATGTTATTATAAATATTTTAAAACCATATTCATTATTCAATCCATCTTATGAATGACAAAGTTACCATATATGTGTACATACGACAAACCGTCTCCACAGTGTGGTGTTGTTTGTTATTCAAGAATTCATTATTTGGATAGTTAAAATAATGAATATTATGATTTAAATAATAAATATATCATTTTAATGATTCATTATATTTTATATACCATCCAATTACATACGATTTCACCATCAATAGAATGATAGTGTTGCTCGTTTGTATATACGGATTACCATCTCCATGAATGAGATGATATTCATTTACCATCATAATCATTGAAGAATAATTTTCATTTTATGATTAAATATAATTTTTAAGAACCTAATATCTTTCTAGATATGAATAAAATACATCCTACTCCTAACAAACATAACTTACTAAAAGAATCATATAAAGTAAAACTAATAAATTAAAAAACGAAATGATGATACTACTAACATATCATTAACCAAAAAATATTAGAAGATAATATATGATATATTATTTATGTATAGGGTTATTATATAATTTAATAACAAAAATTTCACCATTATTCCGGAGGTTAAATATCCCTCAACCAAAGAAATGTACATGGTAAAGGTTGATTCTAAAATCACTTCATTTTCTGATGTTGTTTATACGTGAGTATCTTATAGGACCACTTTATCCTCTACATCTGTGTTTCATTAAAATTTATTTCAAAACATTTTTACTATTACATATAATATGGGTTAATGCCATTTATAACCTTTTTTTTACTTTTTATAAAAAATAATTAATGGAATATTTCTGTTATTTTCCGAACATGGTACTTTATGACCTTTTCAATGAATTAAGGTAAAAATGTTTTTTAACATATATGTTGGGAGATACTATTTTCTGCTGTTATATCACCATAGATGTATCCATTAATTTATTATAATAAAACTTTCAGAATAATTTTATTTATAATTATGTGACTTTTAAATGAATCCAAAATAGAAAGAGATATTTCTCTCAAATAGTTTTGATTTCAACTATGTAAATATCCTTTGATTGATTTTACACGTACTTGAAGATTGATTTATTATGATACAATCTCTCATATTGTATTCGAAGTTTTAAGGTATAGGGATTTGTAATTTTAATACCATCTATAGCATATAGTTACAGTATTATCATTTTGTATGATGGTTTTAATATGAATGCTTATGTTATGTTTCAACCTTTTCATATGAGGAATGAATTGGAATCCGTAATTAATGGGTGGAGCCAACTATATCTCCTTGATGAATCGGTAGTTCTAATGAGACAAACTAGGGTTTTGGCACAAGGCCATAATAAAAGCTTTTATATAGTTAGGCAACGAGGCCTTCTCTATGTGGTTATGATGTCTAGCATTATACATTCCATCATTATGAAATTGGCTATTGTTTATTAAATGTGATTATTTGACAGGTAGAATATCCATTTGAATAATTCAATGGAATTATTTGATTTATCATTTCCATATAATGCTGATGTTTTTGTAGAAAAGGATTTTTTTATTATTATACATTGTCTTGAATTTTTATTCTTATTTATGAAAGTGTTTGTTATATGGTATTACTTTATGAGAACCTGATCTCACCCCCAACTATGTTTTATTTTTCCTAGGATGCAATGAATAATTTTATGACTGACCTGCAGGGATAGTCTAGGGGATAAGAATATGTTCAAAGAAGACAATTTTGTTTTGTTTTTCATTTCATAATTTAATGTAAAACTTATGTATGTATCTAGTACATCCAAGGCTACTAAAGTGATCAGTCTTTCATGATTTGATCCCTTGTGATAAAGAAAATGTTATTTAGTAACACACCGACACTATGTAATAGGGTTCGAGGCATTATAGTTTGTATCTAAGGAAGTTTATTACCATCATTGGAAGCTATATTTAGAGAAACTCTAATTAGAGAAAATTACCCTAAGAAAAAATGTATGGATTAGTATGAAGAACATCCTATAATTTTGTTAATGAAGAGATTTTTAGATTTTCTCAAGAAATACATCCATGTGTGGATATGAGCAAGTGGAGGCAGCTCTGACACAGATATACCTAGGAGTGAACACTCCAATAAGGAGTTTCAGGATTTACCTGGGGTATCTTGGTACATGAAAATAGGCCATGATGCACTCTTGGTTACAAAACTCCTAAGAGATATTCTTAGGATAATTCAAATTTTCCTTACAAACCATGAAGAAGGATTTATGTATAAATACTTCCTCAAAGAAATCATTTTTTATGATTATGGAATACATGCATAAACTGTCCAATTTATGTTATGTATTTTACTAGTTTGGAATTATGTATTCTAATTCATAAAATAATCTAGTGTATGACATTGTTTTGAAATGGTGCCTAGTGGAAGGAACATAAACAATATCAATTCACGTAAAACATGTATGGATTTACCTCTTTCTCAATATAATTATTGTGGATATGGAGATGCAACCGATGAAGACCTACTTATAACCATACTTTGGAAACTCACTCAAGTTATGAATAATATCCTCACCTATATGGATCACCCTGAAACTCAATGAGGGGGATCAATGTTAGACCACATCATGAAGAAACAACCACAAACAATCAATGGGACTAGAAATACATTTGAACATGATCAATGGATCTATTCCTTATAGAAAATATTTCATTTTTTGGGGAGTAGCAAAAGGGAAAAACTTGTAATGATAGTTTATCACCTCAAAATAGATGCATATTAATGGTGGTCATTAATTAAAAACACAAAGTAAGATGTATAATTATCAAATATCTAATGGAATTATTTTAAAGAACTTTTCAATGAAAAATACTTTCCATGTGACCATAGAGTGGTTATGAAAATATATGATTTTTGAGTCTGAGGAAAATGGAGGATGAGAATCTCACAAAGTATGAGGTTAACTTTAGATTTTTATCAATGCATGATGAAAATTACATTCATAAAAAAAGGAGTAATATTGATTGATTCTTTGATGGGTTTGTTATTTATAGTGATTCTTCAAAGAAAAGACGTGGTTGTGTCCTTATATAGAATGATAGATTTATTTATTATGCATCACGACTACTAAAAATTAATGAACAAAATTATCATACTCATGATCATGAGTTAGAAGTTTTAATATTTTCTTTGATGGTATAGTGACAATATATCTACAGTGAAAATGTGAGATATATAACGATCACAAGAGTTTCATGTATGTTTTCTCACAGAATGAACTCAACATGAGGCAATGACTGTGGCTGGAAATACACAAGTATTATGATTTCACTATACACTACCACCTGGTGAAAGAAAATAAAGCGACAGATTCTTTGAATAGAAAGGATCATGTAGTTATGAGATAGATGAGATTCGAAAGGGATCCTATTTTCATAGATCAAGTAAATATGGATTTGGGAATAATCATTGACGGTGAAACATCAGTACTTTTTCAAATGGTTTCCAAAACATCTTTACTTGAAAGGATAAAAAGTTTATATACTGATGATTAGGAGTTTCAAAAAATATATTAATCTTGTGAACGATGGTAGATTAATCGAATTCGTATATGAAGATGAGATTTTTATATTTGGGAAGAGGATTTGTGTTCCTGACATACCTAATCTAAAAATGGAATTGTTGGATGATGATCACCATTCCAATCTCTCTGTACACCCTAGTTGCACTAAAATGTATAGATATATGATGAAACATTTTTGTGGGACAACATAAAAAGGGATATTGCATATTATGTTTCAAGATGTTTGGTTTTTCAAAAGGTTAAAGCTAGAAGAAAACATCCTAGACGAGTCATGAAACCTCTTCCAATACCTAAGTGGAAATGGAATGATATTACAATGGAATTTTTCATGCGGCAAACAAATAATTCAAGAAGGAAGGATGCAATATGGGTCATTGTTGATCATCTTAATAATTCAACACATAATCTTTCTATATGAGAAGATTTACCACTTCGACGTTTAGCAAAACTATATATTAATGAACTTTTATGTCTTCATGGAGTACCCCAATCGATTATTTCTGATCGTGATCCTTGTTTTACATCATGATTCTGGAAAAGTCTTTAAAATTCCCATGATAATGAAAATAGTTAGAGCAAGACCTACCACCCTCAAATAGATGGACATTCAGAATAGAAAATTCAAACCATATAAGACATGTTGAGATATTTCTCAATTGAATTTCAAGGTAAGTGGGATCAATATTTACCTCTGGTTGAATTTTCCTATAACAATTTCTTCCATTCAGGTATTTAGATGGTATCATATAAAGCATTCTATGGAAAGGGATGTCGTACAACAACTTATTGGGATGATGTCGGTGAATGTAAACTCAAAGGCCAAGAAAATTTTGAGTAAAAATTGTAGGAGGTAAAAATTATCCATACCAACCTTAAAGCAGCTCAAAGCATGAAAAAGATCTATGCTAATAACAAAAGGATGGATTTAGAGTTTCAAGTAGGTGATCATGTTTTATTGAATGTAACTCCATTGAAGGGGGTTATATGATTCAATATAAAGTGAAAATTATGTCCCAGGTTCATCCGTCCTTTCAAAATTCCAGAACGAAATGGAGTTGTAGCTTACCATTTTCCAATGCCTCCAAGACTCTACATTCTTCATGATGTGTTCCACGTATAATGGTTTAGAAAGTACATGCATGAACCAAGGAATATAATCACCTATGGATAAATAGAATTAGAACCTAATATGTCTTATTGTGAAGAGAGTATCAGGATTCTTAATACCAGAGAACAAGTGTTGAGAAACTCAATGACTTATTTGGTAAAAGTTATATCAAAAACCCGTAAGATGGATGAGGAAACGTGGGAACCCGAGGAAAAAACGATGAAGAATCACCTGAATAATTTTATGTAGTAATAATCTTCAAATTTTGAGGTCAAAATTATTTTAAGGATGGAAGAATGCCACACACCAAGCATCCATGGTACGCTTCTCTTTGAATAATACAATAACTTGAGTTGTACGTAACTTCGAGTTCTACCACAGCACGACCAATAAAACATGCCATTATGAATTGTAATACACACTTTTTAATATTTAAAAATTTATATTTTTCAAAATGGATTTCATTTTTGGATTCGAAATAGCAAAATTATCTTAGGGTGTATTTTTGTTATTTTTCTAAAAACATTAAATTTATGATGAATAGTTAAAACACAACATTATTATTTAAAACTATCTATTTATTTAATTATTTATTTATTTTAATTAAATTTATTTTAAGGTAAAAATAGATACATAATACCTATATATGTATAATGTAATTCACTGGAGTCATTTTATAATAAAATTAAGTGTATAAAATATTATTAAACTTTTTAACGTCTTTTACCTACATTCTCGGCACATTAGCAAATTTTCATAAAACATTATTTTACAACTAATGTGAATTGATTTTCAAAAATCTGAGAGACATGGTTGGAATCAGTAAGTAATATGTGATTCAATAATATGGAAATAATTTTTGTTGAATAGTTACTTTTCACTTTTATTTACCACGGTTAAAATTAAATAGGGTAATCAAAGGTGAAAAGTGAAATTATAATTACCCTAAAACATATCCTAATTTTATTGGATAAATCTTTTTGGACCCATATAAACCTTAGTAATAAAATATTATCCGTTTGGTTCACTTGGGTTAGATTATGACATTTATTATTATTTTATTTAAAGAAGAGTTAAAAGTGTTAATTCAATGTTTCATAACTAAAACATTATTAACTCTAGGATATACATAAAATAAATTAATCTATAAATATTAAATATAATGATAAAAATATTTCCTACATAATTTTGTTTAATTTATAATTTTTATAAATAAAATAATTAAATTTATTTATGACACAATGATGATGTAATAATTACCTTATTAAATATATATTAAAATAAATAATAATATAAATATCCAAATAATTGTTAATTGATAATTTTTTTGCATTACACTAATTTTATAGGTTAATATGATATTTTAGTATTGACTAAATAATTTTTCCTCAATGTGAAAAGTTGTTATGAATTTCACAAAAACAAAATATCAAATAGTGTCAAAATTGATATAAATGAGTTTTAAAGACATTCTATATTACTAATTGATATAATTTTCATAAAACAATAAGGATTGAAAAAAGAAACTTAGATATGGTTATATATATCAATATTGAAACACTTTGGATTATCTTGTCTTTTTATAGTAAGTTTATTAACCATTTATTATAATAATACAAGGAGACATAGTAAATGTTCAACTATATAACAAAAAGTTATATCTAAAATATAATGTTAATATGGTGACCTAAACATGACCTGAAACTATTTTTTGAGAAAATTTAGACCCATTGCCTCTTTATCCTCAAAAAAATCCATTTGTCACCATTATAATCCTAATATGATATTATAATTAATTAATATGTCATGCTTTTCCTAAAGTGACCCTCACTTCTCTTATAAAAGGGTAGTACCCCTTCTCTAAAAATTTCACCTCCAATGAAATTTGTCTCTACCAAAACAAACTCAAATATACTCCCAACTATCCTCAATTCATCAAAGATTCATTACATTGATTATAAGCCAACCTAAAGAGTATTTTGAATCAAATTAAAATAAAGCACCCAAAGAAGAGGTAATAATTTCATCACCACTTTCAAAGTTCTATTATTTTTCCACTTCATATTTCATTGTTTTTCCATACCAAAATAATAACTGCAGTCCCATATACTTATTATTATTTTATTATAAATATGTTACATTCTTAATAACTACTCTATCCATCTTATGAATTAAAAAGTCATTATACATTTGTAAGTACTATTTACCATCTCCACGTTGTGGTGTAGTTTTTCATTTAGCACTTCATTATTTGGATGTGTGTAATAATGAATATAAAATATTTTAATAATAAATATAACATGTTAATGATTATTTTTATTTGATATACCATCCAATTTCATACTATTTCAGCATCAATAGGATGATATTGTCTCTTCTTTGTATGAATGGTTTACCATTACCATGAAAGCGATAATATTCATTACCCACTGTAATGATTCAATAATAATTTTAATTTTATTATTTAAAATGATGCTTAAGAACATAATATCATTATGTATATGAATCAAATAAATCCAATTCATAACAAACATGACATATGTAACAAAACATGTAAAGGAAAACGTATCAGTTAACACCCATAATGTTGATACTACTAAAATTTCATTAAGAATGAAATATTATATGATAATATATGATATCATATTTAGGTATTTTTTTCATGTATAATTTAATAACAGTTATTTAACCATTATATAGAAGGATAACATTCCCTCAACTAAGAAAAATTACAAGGTAAGGTTTGATTCTACAATCTCTTCATTATCTGAGGTTGTTTATAGGTTAGTAGCTACTGGGACCTCATTATCATCCACATCCTTGAATTTTAAAAAATAAATTTCAAAACTTTTCTATGATTTCCTATGATATGGGTTAATGTAATTTTATACCCTTGTTTTATTTTTTATAAAATGTATTTAAACAAATATTTCAATCATTTTCTAAACAAGATACTTTAAGACCTTTTTGATAAATTATGTTATGAATGTTTTTAACGTATATAGTGGCTGTAGCTATATTTTTCCATTATAAAACCTTTGATATTTCACATACATGATTATTATAATGTTTTCAAAATAAATGATTTCATTTATAATTATGTTAATTATAAATTATTTCAAAATGAAAAATATATTTCTCTCAAATAGTTTGGAATTCACTTATGACAACATCTTTTGATGAATTGTATAGTTGTCTGAAGATTGATTTATAATAATATAATATTACCTATCGTATTGAATGTTATTTTATATGTTTGAATATGAATGCATTATTTTTATAACATTCATATCTTATTGTTAAAGTATTAAAATTTCAATTGTTTGTTTTAATGTGATTATTTATGATAGGTTTCAACATTTTCATATGAGTAATGCATTAGACTTAGTATGTGATGGGTGGAGCTCAATATAGCTTTTTGATGCATCGGTATGCCTCATGTGAAAAACTAGTGTATTGGCGCAATGCCTGGAATTAAATCTTATTTTTAACCTTTTCCCGATACTTGACTATGTGGTTATAATATCTAGCATTATGCATTCCATCATTATGAAATTGGCTATTGATATTACATGTGATTATTCGACTAGTATAATATCCATGTGAATAACTAAATTGCATTATTTGATTTATCTTTGACATATTATTATGAATTTTGTGTTTAGTAGGCTTTTATTAGTCTTATATATTTATTTATATGTTTATTCGTATTTATCAAAGTTTCTACTCTATTTTTATCCTTATTGAGCACCTAAGATCACACCATTCTATGTTTTGTTTCCCACGATGTGTAAAAGTATATTATTACTGATATATAGGGATTGTCAATGGGATATAAATGTGTTCAAAGTAGACAATGTTGTTGTTGTTTTCCATTTTATAATGTAATATAAAACTTATGTATGTATCTAGTAATTCCCAGGATATTAAATTGATTAGTCTTATGAGATTTGATCTATTGCGATCTTGGAAATGTTATGTTATAATTCACCATCTTTGTATAACTGGGGTTAGGGAGTTACATAAAAAATACTAATTTTGATAAAAACATTACTTTTTTGATTGTATTATTATACAAGATTGTATTATGAGTTCTGAAATCCATTATTAATTAAAAATATATATTTATAAATTTTAATAATTATAAAAAAATATATCCATTTGTAATGTTTTGGAAGAATAATTAATATTTTACTATAAAAACATTTTGTATTCAATTGTATAAAACAGTAGTTTTCAACTCTCGTTGAAATTAAATCTATCATAATGGATTTATTATTTTATATTTTGCTGATAATGTTTTTAATTATTTAAATTTTATTATTTCTATGATATTATGATTTCTAATATTAATGTTAATGACCATTATAATGTAAAATATATTATTTCAAAATAACATTTTTATTAATATTATTTAATTTTTCTCACATAAAATAAATTAATCCAGTTTAAAATCATTTAAATGAATTTTAATGCTATATATAAATATATTTTCACTTATTAAATGTTTAATAAATAAAATATTATATTTAGAACATACAATGTAAAAAAATATATTAATAAAAAAGCCATATTATAATTTATTAAATGTTTTAATTTAATAGTTAATTCATAATATTAATAAATTGATTTAGATTTAATAGAGTTTATATTTAGGATTTACAAACCCAATATTTCTGAAAATAATTTTTTCATATTTCTAGTAAAACTATGTATTTAAAAATTAATTACCTAGGTTAAAATAAAAATGGTAAAATTTTAAAAACATAAAGGTAAATGAAATGAAATATGTTTAAAACATGTGTGAATATGATTATAAGGGTTCTTATCAACCATATCATAATAAAATATCCTTTATTTCTCACTTTTATCGCCATTTTCTCTTGAATAGTGTCATTCCATTTTTTAAGAATAATGTGAGTTCAAAGAAGTTCCCTCTACTTCACATATAAAACGTGATCCCTTGCAAACTCTAAAAGTTACAAAAACATTGAAAAATTTACTTACCAGCCTACCAAATTTTACACTCCAAGAACACTCTTTAATGAAATAAATCCCTCAGTACCCATAAAATATCATATTTCATCCACTTACATGGACAATTTTAATGGAAAGTTTATTTTCAAAAAGATGATTTACTAGGTTTGACTAGCTAGGGAAATGATGTAAGGATTATTTTTCAATATTTTCAATTACATGATCATTATTTTATATTGTTCACTATTATTTTTCTTATATGTTGAATTAACTAGCCCATTTCATTCATGTATAATAAATATATTTCATTTCAAGATATTATAATGTCCATTTTGATGAATATCTCTAATGTTCAATGATTTTTACATTACCACCACCATATATGTTTTATTTAATCAAATAACAGTATTGATTTATAATATTTTTTTGAATTCAATCTTAAGTCATTTTTTATGTGCTTTCAATTATTTTATTTCATGGAACCTTTACTTTATCTCTGGTGAGATGACACATTGGATTAATTCATATTCCTTGATGAATTTCTTCCCTGTGAAAAATATATAATTATTGAGAATAATTCTGAAATTATTTAATGAATGATTACCTAAAATATATATACATTCCATTCTATAAAATAATATCATTTATATATTATATTGTAATTATTTAAAAAAAATTATATCCAAATTCACACTTTGGGAAAAGTGGGAAACCAAATAAAGGAATTATAAACGATCATTTAACGTAGAATGAAATGAAAAATTCAATGAAGACAAATATGAGATTATTATTACTAGGCACTATATAAAATCCCCATTATAATGTAGATACCATTCTTCTCAAGTATTATTTGATGTGTAGTTCATACTTATGGTTAAAATAATCCCAGGTTTGAATTATTCCATCATTTTTTCTTCATTACAATAAATCCTCATTCAAAAATAATAAAATATTATATATTTTTTCATACCAGTTATTTCTCGTTAATTTCAACATGGATAATTGATTCATATATTTGATGAGACTCCACAATTTTTTTCATTCTATGGTAGGATACATTATAAATCTCTTTTTATGAGTGAAGGATGAGCTTGAAGAAATGTTCATTTTTAACATATATAGTTGATGACTTCTTCTTAATGTCTTTAATGGGTATAGCTTCCTACAGAACTAAATTCATTGAAAATTAATCCCAATAATTCTACATAGCATACAAACCCTATTCAAAATGATTCACCTCTAGAAGATGAATTTATTTCCCAGGTGCCTACTTTAGAATATTGACAATAAATTTAGTCCCCTTTAACTCCCCAACATTTTTTAGTTGACCATGTATCCATTGGATTAGGAATGTAAGAGTAGTATATACACCCATTGAGCAGCATGTGTCCCTATGAGTCTTGAGTTACATTTTCCTCTTATTGATCATTGTGCAATAATGAACTCTACTATGCATATGCTCAAAACTATCCATTTTATAAGGACAATAGGTTTCATCAAAAATTATGTGACCTTCATAATCTCCATATGATATTGGTTTGGAATCAGATTTAGGGACACCTTATTGTGTATCAAACTGATTCTTGGGACCATTGAGCTTCCTTTTCCAATTTTTTATCACCATCTTCCATCCTTCCTATTGAGCCTCACCAACCCCTAGTTTGGACAGGACTATAAACCTATTTATATTATGGACTGATCTAGGGAAGGCCCACTGATTTTTAGGATCCTATAATATATTCTCTCATTCATCTAATTGTTACACTACATGATCCCATATTGATGATGGGGTTAAATTTAGACAAACATCAGGATCCCCACACCCCCAATCATCCACAATTCACGATAATGAGAGGAAACTCTCATAGAATCTATGTTCAGCCTCCCCCTCAATCGACACTCTCTATTTGACCATAACCAAACTATACAAATAAGAGTTTTCCAACTCATTATAATCAAGAAAGAATCTACCTAGCCTCCAACTGAAGAGGTATAGAATGACCTCCATGATCTGTAATCTAATTATTTTAGCATAAATTAGGAACTGATATTTAATATTATGTAAAATCCATTTAATGTTGACCATGAAGATAACATGAAAAAAAAATCAAAATAGTTCTCAAAAACCAATGATTGATTGTAACATAATTTTTAAATTATGTTGATTCAAATAGTATCCACAAGAGGATTTGATATTTCAACTTCCACCCATATTTTAGGTGTAATCAAATGTTATAATGATATCGAGTACTCTTCAATTTGTAGGAATATTTATATGATATTACCTAGAATCTGGAGAATAGTTAGGTTTAGGAATGGAAGGGGAATGGTCATAAAATTTACCAAAATCACAGATGTGGTGATATGGAACATTTAGTGGAACTCATTTCCCTGTATTTGAAGAATGAAATGATAACCTTCATATTATCATTTCCCTTCAAACCATGAAGAAACAAGATCATCAAAACTAGAAAACTATGGAAAAATTAATAAGGATTTATATTTATAGCCACTACTATTTCATGTATGGGAAATGGGCCATTGATGAATCTATCAAAGCTGCCAAGTGATGGGTGTATTCGATTGATGAGAGAATCCTTGGAAAACTCATGGGGAAACAATTGCAATAGAAAATATTAGTGAGAATGAAGAAGTGAAGGAGCCCCATGATGGAGGTAAGGGATTTTTAGGAAAATTTAGATATGTTGGAAATCACGGATGATGGTTGGGTTTTTGAATGTGGAGAAAGACCATTTCATGTAAATAGAGGGTTCACAAGAATCTTTCAGCAGCATCGCTGAAGGATAATGATGACACTCCAATGGTTCTACGAGGGAGGCAAGCAGGATCACAATACCTCATTCATTGAATCCCAATTACGTGTTATCTCATGAAAAGATAATATTTCTTTTGTCATCTTAGAATTTTTTTTTCGATTTTAAATTTCTGGGTTTTCAATATTCAATTTCAAAAAAATTAAAAAAAAATTCCGTCCATTTAAAAAATTATCATTCTCTATAAATTTCTTTTTGATTATATTTATTTTTTCAAACATATATTAATGTTGAATATTTTTAAACTAGAAGTATCTTAATTATATTCACTTTTCCTTCTTGATAACCTTTATAAATAATGAATGATATATTATTAATGATAATTATTAAGAGTATATGTTTTCAATGTGTTTTTAATTCACCATTATGAAACATTATTTCTATTCCAATCCTCTCATATAAATTTATCATTTTTAATGTAATTTTTTTTTATAATTTCACTTATCCTTTTTGAAAAAAACAATTTTCAAGTAACCATAAATTTATCCTTTAAGCTACATATTGAATCATTTTTGAAAACTATTTCCATATTTCATTTCCAACTTATCTTTATCTGTAAAGGATTTATAATTAAATATATTCTATTTTATGAATAACAAAGTATATGTTCTTAGAAGATATATTTTTTTTGTCACTAGATTTTTGGTGTCATTTGTAAATGTTCTTGAGGTTAATTTTAGTGAAATTCATAGTAAATTGTATAAGACTCATTTTACTTCATGGGGTTATTTATGATATAATATTGGATTGATTTTATTGTATGGAGAATTTGTGTATGGATATTAATTTTATGATAGTTTGAGTTTGATTTGTTTTTTATATGACTTGGGTCTAATAAAACCTTTAGATGGTTTTGTTTGGAAAAATCCATGAGATTGTTTTTGTATGATATATCCTTGAGATAATCTTGTTCTAATAAATCCCTCCAAGGAATGGTTTTTTGATAATATCCCATGTAATAATGATTCGATGTGTACACATCTTATTTTTTCAAAAGAGGAAGCATGGTCATTTTGTGTTTTTAACATTTCAAGAAAACATTTTTTTAACAACATTAATTATGTACATTTTTTGGCTCACAATATTTTAATTTATACATGTTAATTTAATTCCAAAAAACATTGTTTTAATTTTTCTCATTTTTTTTGTGTATATATATGAAATATTCATATTATTGGGAACCTTGGATCATGTTTATTATTTCATGAATCCACACTATTTTTCTATGGTATATGTTTTCTCATTTTTGAATACAAATCATTCTATTATGATTTTATAAAAATATTTCCATTCCATATTCTTTATAATAATTAATTTGTACCATGACCTTGTTTTAGTACATTCTTATGATCTAACCTATGATAAAATGTAAAAATTTTTTTCCTTATTTAGTGTTTTAGCTATAAATATTCTTATGATTCATTCCCAATGATAGAAAATAATTTACAACTTATATGAAATTTTGAAGGCAGTATTGAAAACATTACTATGGAGAATAGTTCACATGTGTTGTAAAATAAATTTAATATACAGCTACTCCCTAAAGACAGAAATAAAAAATGTTATCTGTTTTGTTTTTGGTTATATTGAGATATAATACCATTTTGAAAATTTTTTACGGTCAGCTTGTATTATCTCACTTGGTGTCAAGGTATACTTGTGAATGTATGTGTTCTTAAGTCCAAAAAATGTAGTGTGGGTCTGGGGTGCGTCATTTGACATCATATAAGTGTTTGGCTATTTTTTTTGGGTTAGTTTAATTTTATTTTCATAATATATATTTAGTGAAAAAATTGGAAATAAGTATAAGGGAAATGTTTCAGTATAGGATATCATAATGATGTTTTGGTAAAGATCATATTGTGCTGTTATCATAGAAATTGAATAGTTTTTTGGATGATACATGTGGATGGAGACTATATAAGAGATTTATTGAGGGTAATTCCCCTAAATTATTTTATTGATTATTAAATCAATAATATATATGTTCATTTCAAATAGGTATACCTACATTCCATGTTTAAAACTCCTTTAGTGTATTCCTTGGTTAATCAATTTCTATTTACAGACTACTACATCCAATGACACCCTGAGGGCATGGGTTATTAATGTTATTAACCATTAATTTTGATTATTATAATCATGTCCCTGATTTTTAATGAACATGTTGAACCTCTTAAATTTTATCAAACATACATTGAACACATAATAGTAGAAATAAAAAACAAAACACTTTGAATTTTACAAGGTACACAACAAAGGGAAACATCTATGAATAATACCCTGATTATCTGTTGGATGTCACTGAATACATTATAATCATCTACAAATGGTGGATTATAAATGATACACAATGGAAACTCTATGTTGGGAAGAATTTTATTTAAAAGGAATTTATGGAATGGAGAAGTTTTCCCCTTAGATCACATAAGTTGACTCTTCATTATGCACATTTAAAGAATAAATATTCCTCATTTTAATGAATTGAACACCAATTTAAAAATTAATAAAAATGTTTATTACTATATTCAACTTGAAATCCATACTTTATGTTATATAGAAAATGATACAATTTACCAAGGTTATGATATTATCATATATATTGTATACCATGGTTACTAGGTTCCCCCTAGTTTGTTTTAATCTATTCACATCATTACACCATATTCACTCATGATAATTACCCATATTATCATTCACTTATGTTAATTATCAAAGGTGGATTCACCATTCTTGCTACACTAAGAATGGAATCACCCTAATGACTTCACCGAGCCTCTTTCACTTATCCCTTCTCAACCAGAAATTCTTGCCCAGGCATACTCACCCAATTCTCTTCCCCCTGAAGGCTTATACAATGTGGATTTACCCATGTATACTGTTGGAAATATATATAATTCATGAGTCATTTTTGGTACAGCACTAATAAAATGAGAGTGGTATACCACTATTTATTTTTAGATTTCACCGAACATGATCCAAAGACCACTAATCCCTAATACTTTAGTAATGGTAATCCATTGTTCTAGTTGTCCAACCATAATATTCATGATACATAGTTTTCTCTACACCAGCCAGATACATTAAATTGTGACTCCACCAGTGCTCACCTCCACAAGTTCCTAAAAAAATTTGCAGAAGGCCACACTAACTCGTAAAAACATAGCAAAATATCCTCTTTTATTTAAATAATATATAATCCTAATTTCTTAACCCACTTTAAATGTTCTTTTACATAGTTTATCTTAAGAAACAAAACCCACATTGTAGACTATATTTCATATAAACATAATACTAATATTCTATACGAAACACCTTGGATCCAAATTAAACCATTATGAGGAATTTAAATATTATGCTAACTTTTTAGGATGGTTATTCGAATAGAAAATTAAAATTTTTATCAATCGAACGATCAGAGAGAGTCCTAGGTTAAACTGAAATTATCATATGTTAAAAATGTTTGTGTTATAGGACAAAAAATAATAAGAATTATGTTTTCATATTAATGTTTTGGGTAATATCATGACATTAATTTTAGTATTTGTTGAAACCGAATCACAAAATTGATGCTAGAAGTTATTTGAGTTTAGAAATAACATTTATTTTAACTGGATAAGATCAGTGGGTAGAGGTACTGCCGATGCCTCTGCTGTAAAAGGGCCCTATACCGAGGCCTTTCGACGTCATCTTGGGCATGGATTGGTTATCTACAGTCCATGCACAGATTGACTGTATTAGGCGCAAGGTGCGATGTGTATGTACTGACGGGAGCAGGTTCACCTTCACCAGCAAGAAGGGAGCCTTCACAACATAGGATGGACTCTCTCATAGGAGAGGACAGCCCATCACCCATCATTTGGCTAGCCTCGTCCTAGGAGCAGTTGACGTGGGAGTCCTGGTTTTCATGTAGTGGTGGATCAGTATGTGGAAATTTTCCCCGACGACATTCCAGGACTACCTCCTCGCAGAGAGGAAGACTTTTATATTGACATGTACCCTGGGACAGCCCCGGTATCCACTCCAGCATATCGGATGGCACCCGTTGAGCTTCAAGAGCTACGGGTATATTTGGAGGACTTGCAGGGCAAGGGATTCATCCGACCAAGTGTTTCACCTTGGGATTCCCCGATATTGTTTACCAAGAAGGTGGACAGGAGCTTGCGTCTTTGTGTCGACTATCGTCGCATGAACTAGGTGACAGTGAGGAACAAGTATCAGCAATAGAGGATTGATGACCTCTTCGATCTGCTCAAGGGAGCACGGTGGTTTTCAAAGATAGACCTTAGTTCAGGCTATCATCAACTTAGAGTTCGGGAAGAGGATGTGAAGAAGACGACCTTCCGATGTTGGTATGGACACTATGAGTACTTGGTTATGCCCTTCGGCGTGACCAATGCTCGAGCAGTTTTCATTGGCCTCATGAACAGGATCTTTCAGCCATACCTCAATCAATTTTTCAAGGTCTTCATCGACGACATTTTGATATACTCGACCACTGAGGAGGAGCATGCCTACCACTTGCGGGTTGTAATAGACACACACTTAAATCACCCGCTTTATGGAAAGCTCTAGAAGCGTCAGTTCTGGTTATGTGAGGTCCACTTCTTGAGACACGTCATCTCTGAGATGAGAGTTGTGGTGGATCCTACATAGATCGAGGCAGTGCTAGCTTGGGAGCCACCTAAGAGCGTGACAGAGGTGGGGAGTTTCTTGGGGCTAGTTGGATACTACCAGAGATTTTTCCCAGATTTCTCCAGTGTTTCAGCACCACTCTCAGCTTTGACGAAGAAGGGTAAACCCTTTGTGTGGTCAGACAGATGTCAGTAGAGCATCTAAGAGCTGATATAGAGATTGACTAGTGCACCTATCTTGAGGCTACTGGAGGAGGGATTTGGGTATGTAGTTTACTGCGATGCATTAGGGACTGGACTCGGATGTGTCCTGATGTAGGAGCAGTTCATGATGGCCTATGGATCACGTCAATTGAGGCAGCATGAGAATAACTACACTACCCATGACCCAGAGTTAGCAGAAGTGGTCTTCGCACTGAATATGTGGAGACACTATCTAATGGGAGAGCGCATTACAGTCTATTCTGACCATCACAGTCATAGATACATCTTCTCACAGAAGGACCTGGACCTGAGATAGATGCGATGTCTCGAGTTCCTCCAGGACTATGACTTTGTGATAGTCTATACTCCTGGAATGTGGAAAGTAGTAGTTGATGCCCTCAGCAGGAGGATGGGAATTCAGCATCTTAGGGAGGAGACAGAGAAGCTAGCCACTTTGTAGATATCCTTCATGGATAGAGATGGAAAATCCTTCCTTCAATCACTCACAGTCACTCCTCCACTACTGCAGTGGGTCAGAGAGGCACAGCGTGGGGATGCTGACTGTGAGACGCGGCGTGCACAGATATCCTCAAGACTGGGACCTGATGGATTCTCCATGGGAGGAGAGCACTATGTCCTTTTCAGAGGACATACCATGGTACCAGATGCTTTACAGGAAGAGGTATTGTGAGAGTTTCACAATTCCCCTTTAGAGGTACATCCTGGAGTGGCGAAGATGTACCAGGATCTCAGACGACAGCACTAGTGGACGAGTATGAAGAAGGTTATGGAAGAGTTCGTTTCTCGATGCCTCACCTGCCAGTAGGTGAAGGTAGAGCACCAGGTACCATCAGGCTTGGAACATCCCATGGAGGTCCCGAAGTGGAAGTGGGACGACATATCTATGGACTTCGTGAATGGACTTCCACACACTTCCATAGCTCACGACTCCATTGGGGTGATTGTCGACCGACTCACCAAGTCGGCTCACTTTTTACCCATAAGAGAGCATGGCATAGTGGAGATATTGGGACGTATCTATGTTCAGGATATTGTACGGATTCATGGTGAGCCATCATCTATCGTCTCCTTTCGAGATGCTGGCTTTACTTCCCGGCTTTGGAAGGGGTTGTAAGACGCATTTGGGATGTAGCTACGTCTGAGTACCGCCTTTCACCCTTAGAAAGATGGTCAGATGGAGAGGACCATTCAGACTCTTGAGGACATGCTCCGCGCATGTGTCCTCGACTTTTGTCGCAGCTGGGAGGACCACTTACCCTTGGTGGTGTTTGCGTACAAAAATAGCTACCGCTCCCCCATCGGGATGGAACCATATGAGGCGTTGTACGACCGACTTTGAAAATCACCACTATGCTGGAATGAACCTAGGGAGTCCACACTTGTGGGACCAGAGATGGTCCAGGCCACGACGGAGAAGGTCCAGGTCATCCAGGAGCGGATGAGGACAGCTCAGAACAGGCAGAAGTCTTATGCTGACAGGAGGCGAAGGCCACTAGAGTTCGAGGATGGCGACCACATCTTCTTGTGGGTCTCACCTAGACATGGATTATGGAGATTTGGCCAAGGCGGCAAGTTGTCCCCATGATTCATCGGACCATTCCAGGTCCTCAGCAAGATTGGCGAGGTGGTGTATCGTGTGGCTCTACCACCTTAGTTGCACCGGGTGCAAGACGTCTTCCACGTATCCCAGCTGAGGAGATACGTGCACGACCCGAAACATATCATTGACCATGGGGAGTTGTACATTGTCGATGGGGAGACTTTTGAAGAGGTCCCATTGGAGATCAAGGATTGACTGGAGTGGGTCCTATGTGGATGATCGATTCCTCTATTGCGTATCAAATGGTAGCATGGGATCCTCCAGGAGAGCACCTGGGAGCGGGAGGCTCAGATGTGTGCTCAGTACCCACATTTTTTTCCCTAGTTTATGATATATCTTTATGGGGACGTAAAGCCCTAAGGTGGGAGTGATGTAAAGACCCATATTACACTCAAGGTTTCGGAGAACTTTGGGTTCGGACGGGTTGGTTCGTACACAAAACTAACCGGGCCCTCGGAGCGGAAACTCTTATATCTTATGCTTCGGAGGTCCGATTGACGTGCCGTCGACTTTGATGGATTCCTCTTAGTGATACGGACCTTTTGGCTTACTTCGCTCGAGTTTTGGATGTAGTTGGAGTACAGACGGGTTGGTTTTGACTTAATAACCAACCGGGCCGCTTGGAGGAAAAATCCAATAACTCTCAGACCGGGCGTCCGATTGACGCGCCATCTATGACGTTGAGTTCCTGTTGACGATACAGAACTTTTGGATACATAAACATCGGACTACGTGTCAGATGATATATCATCCCATCGACACATGGAGCGGACCCTCTCGAAGGAGCTTGCTGTGTGCGGGAACCCTAGAGCTGGCTACGACTGTGACGACGATGACGACTTTACAAAAATCCTCCATGGATTCGACGACGAAAACAAAAGAACTCAGCGATCCTACGTGGATTAGTGCTACTGATCATGTGTGGTTCAGTTCTTGTGTGGGTTAGCGCTCAGTGGTCCTATGTGGTCCAGCGCCTACAAATCCTGTGTGGGTCCGATCTTGTGTGGGTTATTGCGGGGGTTAGTACCTATCGATCATGTGTGGGTCTGATGGCTTAGATGAATCAGTGGCTATATCTGATCATCTTTATCATCTTACTAATAAGTATACCTATGTGAGCTTAATCTTTACTTTCAATCATTATCATCGATATGATTGACTTGCCTTCCATTGTGGATTGTGTTGTGCTATCCTGTGTGGATGTGATTGAATTTGTGCTTGGATGTTGGAGCCGAACTGGAATTGATGACTTAGATATATATATGGGCATATACTTAAGTGGTGTCGGATTTTACTTCGTGATCGTATCTTTCCTTTGTGGATTATCCTTTGTGGATTCTGGGAGACCATCGGGGGTCTCGGGGTCCCTAATATGTAGCTTATACTCACCCATGCATGGGCTATGCCCGCACTATGTTGTGTTGGTTGCAGACGACAGACAACGTAGATTGTGGTTGAGGCTTGCAGAGCAGGACGATACCTAGAGGTGGACCACTAGGCGGGACGTACTCGAAGTGGACGGTTGGACCCGAGGAGCTATGGAGGCTATCTGTACCCACCATTAAGGTGGGACTTCCAGTGGATGGATCGACGTTGCATCTTTACTTTCAGTTGATGTTTTCCCTTTCCTGTTTTACTTTACTTTCAGTTTGGGTTTATATTTTGGCCCACATACTTTTCGGCACTTACCATTGTACCCAGTTATTACTTAGTTTTTACTTCTTCATGCTTACTCTATGTGTATGTTTACTTTACAAAGGCAATTCCTTCCCATTTTATCGGTATTTACGCCTTGGTGCTAGTCCCCAGCCCCTAGACTATGGAAGGTAGGCTTGGGGTAGTCACGACACGGGCCTCGAGGACGTGTCGTGACAAAATGGTATGAGAGGAGTCCGGTTCTATCGCTAAACTCAGGAATCTGATCTTTTTTATGTGAAGAAATAGTGTTAAGAGTATTGAGTGTGGATATCTATCCAGGGAGTCCAGTGTTGGTGCGGCGGCCGACATATCCATACACCAGGACCCTGACTTCTAATTTTTTTTGTCATGACCCGTCCTCGGGGCCCATTCAGTGACTACCCCAAGCTCGCCTTCCATAGGCCAGGGGCTGGCGACTAACACCAAGGCGTAAATCTCAATAAAAAGGGAAGGCAGTGCCTTTGTAAAGTAAACCAACACACAGAGTAAGCAAGCAGAAGTAAACACTAAGTAATAACTGGGTAAAATAGTAAGTGCGGAAAAGTATGTGGGCTAGAATACAAACCCAAACTGAAAGTAAATTACAACTTGAAGGGGAAAACAACAACTGAAAGTAAAGCAGCGACGTCGAGCCGTCCACTAGAAGTCCCACCTGAATAGTGGGTACAGATATCCTACACAGCTCCTCAGGTCCAGCCATCCGTTCCAAGTACATCCCGCCATGTGGTCCACCTCCAGGTATCGTCTTGCTCTATAAGCCTCAACAAAGATTAGCGTTGTCCATCGTCTGCAACCAACACAACGTAGTGAGGACATAGCCCATGCAGGGGTGAATATAAGCTACTCAATAGGGACCCCGAGACACCCAAAGGTCTCCCAAAATCCACAAAGGATAATCCACAATGGAAATATATTATCACGAAGTAACATCTGACACCACTTAGGTATATACCAATACATATGTCTAAGTCATCAATTCCAGTTCGGCTCCGACATCCGAGCCCAAATTCGATCACGTACACACAAGATAGCACAACACAATCCACACAGGAAAGCAAGTCAATCATATCGAAGATAATGATTGAATGTCAAGATTCAGATCACATAGATATAATTCTTCGTAACACAATAGAGATGATCAGATATAGCCACTGATTCATCTATGCTGTCATACTCACATAGGATTGATATGTACTAACCCCTGCAATGACACACACAGGATTGGAGCCACACAAAAATTTAGGCGTTGGCCCACACAGGACCGCTGAGTGCTGACCCATACAGGATCTGACCCACACAAGATCAGTATCACTGATCCACGTAGGATCACTGAGTATTGTTGTTGTCACCGTCGAATCCAAGGAGGATTTTTGTACAGCCGTCATCGTCGTTGCAGTCACAGTCAGCTCTAGGGTTCCCACACACAGCAAGCTTATTCGGGAGGGTATTCTCCATGAGCCGAGAGGCTGATACATAAACTGACACGTAGTCTGAAATTTATGTATCCAAAAGTTCTGTATCGTCAACATAACTCAACGTCACAGATGGCTCGTCAATCAGACGCCCGATCTGAGAGTTATTGGATTTTTTGTCCCAGGGGCCTGATGGGGTTTTAAGTCAAAACCAACCCACCCATACTCCAACTGCATCCAAACCTCAAGAGGAGTAATACAAATGGTCTGTCTCACAAAGATAAATCCATCAAAGTCAAAGGCACGTCAATCAGATGTCCAGAGCTCAAGTTATAAGTGTTTCAGCTCCATGGTCCTGGTTGGTTTCGAGTACGAAAAAACCTGGCCGAACCCAAAGTTCTCCAAAACCATGAGTGTAATACGGGTCATTACATCACTCCCACCTCAGATCATTACTTCCCCGTAATGATACATAAAAATATAGGGAAACAAATGTGGGTACTGAGCACCTGAGAGAGGGAGGCTCAGATTCGTGATCAGTACCCACATTTGTTTCCCTAGTTTATGATGCATCTTTACAAGGACGTAAAGCCCTGATGTGGGAGTGACGTAAAGACCTGTATTACACTCAAGGTTTCAGAGAACTTTGGGTTTGTCCGGGTTGGTTCGTACACGAAACCAACCGGGCCCACGGAGTGGAAACGCTTATAACTTGACCTCCAGACGTCCGATTGACGTGCCGTTGACTTTGGTGGATTCCTCTTAGTGAGATGGACCTTTTGGCATACTCCACTCAAGGTTTGGACGTAGTTGGAGTATGATCGGGTTGGTTATGACATAAAAACCAACTGGGCCCCTAGGATGAAAAAGCCAATAACTCTCAGACCGGGCGTCCGATTGACGCGCCGTCTGTGACGTTAAGTTCCTGTTGACGATACAGAACATTTGGATACATCAAAATTGGACTAGGTGTCATTTGATGTATCAGCCCCTCGGCTCATGGAGCGGACCCTCCCGAATGACCTTTGTGTGTGTGGGAACCTTAAAGCTGGCTGCGACTGCGATGATGATGACAACTGTACAGAAATCATTCGTGGATTCGACGACGACGACTATAGCACTCAGCGATCCTATGTGGATCAGTGCTACCGATCCTATGTGGTTCAGATCCTATGTGGGTCATTGCGGGGGTTAGTACCTATCGATCATGTGTGGGTCCAACGACATAGATGAATTTGTGGCTACATCTGATCATCTCTACCATCATACGAAGAAGTATACCAGTGTGAGCTGAATCTTGACATTAAATCAATATATTAGATATGATTGACTTGCTTTTCTATGTGGATTGTGTTGTGATATCCTGTGTGGACGTGATCGAATTTGGGCTTGGATGTTGGAGCCGAACTGGAATTGATGACTTAGATATATGTATGGGCATATACCTAAGTGGTGTCGGATTTTACTTCGTGATCGTATCTTTCCTTTGTGGCTTATCCTCTGTGGATTATGGGAGACCTTTGGGGGTCTCGGGGTCCCTACTGAGTTTCTTATACTCACCCCTGCACGAGCTATGCCCACACTACGTTGTGTTGGTTGCAGACGATGGACAACACTGATCATGGTTGAGGCTTGCAGAGGAGGACGGTACCTGGAGGTGGACCACTGGGCGGGGTGTACTCAAAGTGGAAAGTTGGACCCAAGGAGTTGTGGAGGCTAACTGAACCCACCCTTCAGTTGGTAATTCTTGTGGACTGCTTGACATTGCGGCTTTACTTTTAGTTTCTATTTTCCCTTTCCAGTTGTACTTTACTTTCAGTTTGGGTTTGTATTCTGGACCACTTACTTTTCTGCACTTACTATTGTACACAGTTATTACTTTGTTTTTACTTCTTCTTTCTTACTCTGTGTGTTTGTTTACTTTACAAAGGCAATTCTTTCCCTTTTTATTAGGATTTACGCCTTAGTGCTAGTCGCCAGCCCTTGGCCTACGAAAGGCGGGCTTGGGGTAGTCACGACATGGGCCCTGAGGACAGGTCGTGACAGGATATATATTGATGAACAGGTGATTATGGGAAAAATAAAAAAATTTCATAATATACACTTGTTACTCAGACAATAAATGGTCGAACTTTATTTAAAAGGTAAGTTATAATGAATTGGTATCCTTGGGATTGATAGTCGATTTATGTTATTTTTGTTGAATTTTTTCTCCTTATTTCAGAGTGTGGTATATATTGTCTAGTGTGATTGTTTATTTCCGATCAATTAATAGAATTTTATTATTAAAGATAGTTATAATTTATTAATGGATATATGGTTCCCATATGGATTGATTTATTACATATTCACATGGATTTAGATAAATAATGTTTTTGAGAATATACAGTTAGGGTATATGAATAAGTAGGGTTTTTATTGAATGAATGAATAATATTGTTTTAGTAAAGATAATTAACATGATATATCCTAAGATAGTAATGTAAATTTAAAATTATGATATATATTATAAATTATAAATATGGTATGTATACCCTCCCTATGTAACATTATTGATTATTAAATAAAATAAAGAGGAATAAAATTTATTTTCATGGGTAGTATGTAACATCTAATGAATTTCGATCTTTTAAACTAATAAAATCATTGGAAGATTATTCAAAACACCAAATTAAACTATATAGACACAATATAATTTTATTATAAAGATAATTTTCTTTATAAAAACAATATTTTAAATACATAAATGTTTTTAATCAATTATAAAATGCACACAAAATATTATTAGGAGAATATAATATTTTTATAAGTAATTTTTCATTAAAAACAGTTCTTCTATACTTATATTATATACTAAACTAAATTTTAATTATATATTTTTTTCTAGTATTTATATAACAAAATTGACCTCATTTTTGAATTTCCAATGAAAATTTTATCTTAGGGTAAATGCTTTTATATTATTCTAAAATAATTGATTTGTAAGGGAATACTGAAAAAATGTTTATATTTGTTATACTGCAACTTTTGTGAAATTATTTTTATATAATAATAAAATAACAATTTTGGAAACACTTTTTGTATAAAAGTTTCTGAATTTAATAATTAAAATAAATAATTTAAAAATTCTATGTTTTATTTATTAGTCCTATGTGAAATGTTTTGAAATCTTAAGTAATTGGTTTCTCTAAAAAGATATATAATTTTTTTTATATTAAAAGAACCTATTCATCACTTATAGAAATTTATAATATCATTATATATTTCATATTTTAGATCATCATTTTCATATTATTTAATAAGATAAATATCATTTTTTTTCTAGAAATTTATGATAACTAACATTAATTATTAATGACCATGATAATAGAAAAATGTCATTTTAAAAGAATTTTTTTATTTGTATTGTTTTATTTTTATATAATAAATTAAATTCATGAATTATAAAATATGAAATTAATATAATTCACTAAAATTTCTATACATATACTATCACTCATTCAATTTTCATTAATAAAAAATAAATTTAATAATAATCAATTCAAAAAGTTATGTTTTCTAGAAAATTGCCTTTCTATATAAAGATTAATTTCATTAAATGTTGAAATTATATATTTTAAAATTTTAATTATATTAAAAAAAGATTACATTTTTGTTCATAGAATTAGAATTTGGTAATAATGGTTATATATATATTTATTAAAACGTATATTTCATTGTTAAAAACTAATTACCTAGTTAAAAATTGGTATAATTTAAAAAACCTAACAGAGATTGACATAAAACATGTCTAAAAAATCAATAAAAATGAGTATAAATGGATTTATTAAACATATAAAACCCCAAAATACATTTTTTCTATCGCATGAAACCATTTATGCTTGAATAGTTTCATTTTATTATTGATAATAATGATTCTTCAAAAAAGTGGCCTTTTAATCACATTTAAAATAGGATCAATTCCTTTATATCAAAGTCACATAACTCCATATAAGTTTCTTCAAAATATACCCAACCGTTCTCTCATTTAATTCCCATTTATGAAAATAATTTCATTGTCACCATAATTTAGAATAATTATTTTTTCATGGCAATTTATAGATAATTATAAGTTCTAAAAATGGTAAGATAACCTTTCACTATGGAAACAATGTAGATATTATTTTTATCTATTTAAAATCTCATTAGAAATGATTTATATATCACATCCTCAAATGTATTGTAAAGTGTATTTACTTACCAATTTAATTTATTTATAATGTTTATTTTTAATTTCATGATATTTGAATGTTAATTTCAGGTTATTTTTCTTATTATCACTTTTTCTTACTTAATAATTAGTGTTAGGGTTTTTTATAAACACCACACCCCTTTGGTGTTAACATTTTTCTTATTGAACATATTTCATACAACATTAGATGCTTCCAACTTAGTATTTTAATCATAGTGACTTTCATTTTTTCTATGATGATAAACCATTATATTCAAATCCTTCTACTTGATGTGTTCATTCCAAATAAAAATGATATCACTGTTAATATTATTTCTCATCCCCTTATGTTTATTTCACCACCAAGTAATTATTTTTAATTAATACCAATATTTTTATTGTTATAGTAGAATACTCAATTTGGGGGGGGGGGGGTAAATTGGTTTTCCAATTAAAATTTATTTTAAAATGATATAAAACTAAATTTCATATTTTATGAAATAATGATACTAGATACCATACAAATTTATCATTTATAATTGAATAAATAAATATTATTCTTATAAGATCACTCATTTCTCAGTTAAAACAAATTCTATACACTTATATTTTTAAATTAATTTACTTGTATCAATTATAATATATAAAACCCTTTTTGAAACTAAATGGAAATATTGTTCTTATTAATAGTGTTTTGAAAAATAAAGTTGAATTATTTCAAAAACTAAGAAAAAATAATAATAAAACACACAAGGTAGTAAAAAACGAGGCTCAATCTCAAGATGAGACGTATTCCTCTATTAATAGTAATATCTTTCTACTATGTAGTTTATTAATAAAATTAGATTATACATTACTTGGTTCTAGTTTTATATACAACTATACACAAATATGAAATGCTACATGGCCTATTACAAAGTATTACTTGGAATAATATTTCATAAGAATAAAGTTGGAGAGTATCTCATACTATCATATATAATGGAGGAGTCAGTTCATAAATGACATATAGTTTAGACCAAACACTTATGTATAGTATAAAAATAATAATGAAAGAGAGGATAAAATATTTCAATAAATAGCATGAGTTATACTGATAAAAAAATTATTATTATATTTTTAAAGTACATATTTTAATTATTTAATTATATGTTAAAAAATATATGTTCTATGATCTATTAGAGAAGTTTTTTATGTGACCAAATTCATATTTATCAGTAATAGGGGAGTATTTTGTATTTTAAACACATGTAAAATCCCAATGTAGATGCAGATCATATCATCCCTATTACACTTTCATTTACTATAGACATCAATAAAAGGAACACTTTCTCTAAATAGATCCATTTAAAAGTCATCATTAATGATACTTTTAGTCTTCATGAAAAATCTGTCTCACTAAATTCTTTTTCTTTAAATTTAATTATATATTTAATAGTGGTTGTCTTATTGTGTTTAACAATATATTAATCACTTTAGATATAGTGACTTTAAAGTGTTCCATCACCATATCCATGGTAATTTAATAAAATTAATTATTATGGTCCTATAAGTTGATAATCAATGTGGTTGATCAGACTATATTATATCCATTCTATTTAAATTACCATCGATCATTTGAACTAATAGTTATTGAAATATTTTATAAAATTATTATATTGATCAATGAACACTTCAATAATAAATACAACCACTTCATTACATTCCCAAAATTCTAGATTTCTCTTATGGTTACTTTCTATTAACGTTTGGGTTGACTGGGATCTTATAAAAGCTCTGATTTTTTTATTTCATTCAGTCAAACATTACATATGGTCAAAGCATGGGTTTGGGAGAAGATAACTACAATAGATCTACCAATAACATAGTAGATCCAGATAGGTTTCATTAAATCCACTTTTTATAACGTCAATCCAATAATTTTGTGATCGATCCACATTCCTTATTGTCTATCAACGACTTTATGAAAATCAAGATCACTTCAGTCATATATGATATTATTTAACACATTGATGACCTTGTATTAACATGGGTCCTTTGATAGTTCCACTATAGTCATTGTAGTTTCCATGTAGTTGATCTAATAATTAAAAAATAATTTCTGGATCACATTCAATAAACTATATGGATAATCATTACAGTCCATTAAAAATATAAAAAAATTCATCATTTTCCATAAAATTGTTGTCTTTCATAAGTCATTGAAAATATTTTCAAAAATCCAAAATCAGTTTCTAATTATAAAAATAAGGAATTATTAGATTAAGACAACAAACTACCCTTTTGTGATTATAAAAATATAGAATAAAAAAATATATAATGTTTTAATTTAAATTAAATTATATTGTAACATGAAATTTTTTATAATAGATAAATATGGTTGATTATTAATATCCCATATTTTACACCCACATTTGGGAATATAAAAATAAATTCAGACAAGGTGAGAGTAACTTTATTTTTACAGAAATAATGAAATTAAAATAATGAGATAGAATGTAGATTAAAAATTAGTACTAATGTTCTAAAAGATTAAATTGGCCCAATAAAAATAATAATAGTAATCAAAATCATTATGGTTCAGATGGGTATAACGAACAAAGGGGTCCTTCACTATTCCAACAATATGGGGAGAAAGCGGAGGATGATGAATTATTGCATATACTATAAATGTGAGACTCATGGAAACTGGACTGATTTGATGTATGTATTTAAAATGGGTGATACATAATCGTCTTATAGATACTGTGAGAGTTGAGGTAGAGGTCGGAGATGAGGTAGTTGTAGTAATTGATGTTGATGCAACATTAAATTATTGGGAAGAAGATGGAGTAATTCTAGGCATAAATAAGGTCAGAGTTTCAAAACATGGGAATTTTACACATACATATATTGATCTAAAATCAGTTTAATATATGATATAACCCTTTTTTCATAATCTATAATTTTAATGAATTAATGTTTTTCAGACATAAACTGGTTCTACAATGGAGTCACAAATAACAACTTCTCCAAAATAACTTTGAAATCTATAGTCAGAAGAGTAATTTCTTTGTATGTTTCCATAGAATGAAATTGAGTCCTGATATCTGCATTTTTTGTAAATTCTTCTTGTATAGTACTTTATGGATTCAATGATTACACCCTTATATTTCACATTTTGAATCATTCATCTTTAACCCGGCCATATAACTTTTCACTATGTGCATCAACATCCATTTTAATGACAATTTGTATGTATTTCAAATTTTTAATGATATTATGAATTTCCAAATGGATAAATAGTATAAACCCCAGTACTATATGGTATGTAACTTCTAAAATAAATTAACTTTATATGATATTTAATGTTTCATGAAACAAAGTGATTAAAAGAACAGTGTTACACAATTAAATGTCAACATCACCATTGGAATAGTAACCTGCCCATTAATAATAGTAATCAAACCATTTTAACAATATCTTAACTAATTAAATAATAAAAAGTATATAGTTAAGAAAATATGATATATTTATATCCCGTAATTAGTCAAAATGTTTTAATAAATTTATATTCACGTGTTATTATTTTTTGTGAAACATAATGATCAATTTACAAATTTATATTTAATGTAATTATTTAAAATAAATTTAATTGAAAAAATATTTTTATACATTAGATTTTTTTTCTATATTATAATTAGAAGATAATTTTTCGAGGCATTAATTATTTTTTCATTGAGTCCTAAAATCAGTTATAATATTAGAATCAATACTTTATGAATAAATGATGATTCTAATTCAAATAATAAATTAATGTTGTCTCAAAAGTTATTTCTTTAAATTGTATTTTTTTGAAAAATGGAATGTATTATTTAATGAAGGTTGGTTTGTGAATAATATTCATGAATACATTATTTTTTAGTTGAACAGTTAAAATATAGTTTTTCACAAAAAAATTGTACCTCAATTTAAATAATTAATGCAAAAATAATGAAATAATCCATTATAATTTTTTTATCAATGATACACATAATTTTATAAATGGTTCATTAAAATACAATAAACTCAATTTTAAAACATAAGAAAACATTCCAAAACAAAATATCAAAAGTGATTCCACTAAATAACATTTCTCTTTTATTACACATTTATTTTTAATAATCTAATGAATTTGAATAATAAATGGGATTTAAAGTAATAAATTCATTATATTATATTATTATTTTTACAAAAAATATCTATAAAACATTTTATCTTTGACATATTATTTCAGTAAATGTTTTATTATAAAAATGCCCCACTCCTCAAGAACACATCACCCCTCTCCGTTTGAAAAACCACTCCCCTTACACATTTTGACGCCGAATCTCTACCAAAACCATCCCTCTTAAGATTAAGATATCATATATGGACGTTATAATGTAATGAAAATAAAATAAATATGTATCTATAGTGTCGTAAAATAGAAGATACACTGAAGATTAATTAATTTTTATCCACTTCTTTTGATTTTTATTATTCATCTTGTTCTCTTTCTTTTTACACTAACCCTTTTACAACCAAATTTGAAATGAAATATTTAGGAAAGTATTTAACATTATATTAAATATGTTAAAATAATTTAAGTATCATACATACATATATACATACATACATATTTATATAATTTTAAAATTTCTTCTTCCTTCTCTGCTAAAAATTTCTTGTCAATAGTCGGCAATCCCCTTATGCATTCATTTTCATATCAACACATATAACCATCATCAAGATTGGATATCATAAAATATGTAAACATATAATTATATGTATTAATTTATTATAAAATTACATATACAAATTTAAAAAATACATTTAATAAAATAGATAAATAATTGTAAAATGGGAAATGCCAAAGATAAATAAGATATCAAAACGCTTCAATTTCATGAACAAAAAATAAAAAATATAATTAAATGATAAAAATTCATAAATAGTAATAAAAATGAATATAATTAACTTATGTATTATTTTTTTCATTAAATATATGGTGATTAATTAATAGGGGAAAAAATAGATAAATTAATAAGTAATTATGGTAAGGCTTTTCTCATTTCACATTCATCTCTATGAGATATCCCTAATTAACCACTTATTACTTGAATATGGTCTATTTATACGTTCCAATGGTACAACATATAAGTAATCCATTTTTCTTAATGTTATTTAATGATACATATGATAATTATAACTTTTAGGGGGCATTTTGTTCGACTATATTCAATGTGGTAATGGGATTCTCGAACCCAGCTCAGTTTCTTCAGGCTGTACAATTTTCATTCTAAATTTCAATGTGGTTGATATTTTAATGTTACTAAATGGTAGAATCTTTTTTTCTTAAATGTTTCCAGGATATACATGTTTCTAATATGATTTTATGATAACATGAGTGGAAATAAAGAATTTATCATCAAAGTAATGACTTTAGTTTTTTCAAAATGGACACCAATACATTGTGGGAAAAATTTGTGTGGTCAGTTTCAGAAAACACCGATGCTAAAAATATTTCAATGTGGTTTTGGGGGGTGGGTTTTAATATAACAACTGCCATAAATAAAAAACCAATTTTTTGGCATCATTTTTTTTGGGAAAATCGATGCGAAATATTTTATGAACTATTCAGAATCATTTTTGGTAAAATCTGAGGCCGAAAGTATTTTACAATTCCTTGGAATTGGGAAACCCTCATCTTTTTGGATCATTGAAAGATGAACTACAATGACTCCTCTCGACTCACGATGACTTCGAAAGCATATTTTTGTCCTCAAACCATTGTTTTTTCAAATTGTATTCTATTTTCAAGATTTATTGACTAATTCTTGATTATATCTATTTTCATCATCTACTACTGGTTATGTTTTCTTTTGAATATTATTTCTGGAAACATTCAACAACTATTTGATTTTATTATGTTTTTATCCTTATTTTTCCTCTTTATAATCATTTTTTGTATAGATCATATAGTGTTTAATCTTCTAAAAAATTCTATAGTGAAAATTTTGGATTTGGATCTATATTCTTATTAAAGATCAAAATTTCTATATGTTTTTTTAATTTGGAAGATAAATTAGTTTTCATTTAATTATGTTTTTTATTTTCTTTAATTATTTGATTAATGAATATTATATATTTTTTGAACATGGTTAATAGTTATCTGTAATAGTCACAATTCCATATATATTTACTTTATTATTGTTTAATTTAGTTTAGTATAAATACTTATTTATGCTCTAGCTCACAACATTGAATAACTCCTAGGAATAATACTACAAGTGCTTCATATTTTTAATATATCAATATCATATCTTCTTTATGTCTAGAATTACTCATATGCAAGTTCATATAACTCATTAATATCATGATATATCAATTCTTTGAAAATTAACTTCTAATATAAATCATCTTTCTAAATCTCAAAATCTTAATTCTCACTTTTCATTAAATTTATATTTCATGTACCTCATGCATGTAAAATAAATGGCACAAAATTTTTATTTTTATGCTATATTTATTTTGTATAAATGTATATCATATTATTTAATTCCAATTCCATCATGTGTGTGCATCACATACTATCTCTTCAATGTTTTATTGTGTATTATAACACTGCTGAAATATTTAATAGTGTAGTCACCCAATTAGACGAATTCACACTGTTCTTCTTTCTTCAATACACAATATGATCACTTCCCACAAATATTATATCTCTATTATTGTATGATGCATACAAACACATAATAGTTTCTCAACATCACATACACTCTTGGAAGAACACAATCATTATAAATGATTCTCTCGTTAAAATATAATTCACATAATGTCTATTGTGCAATGCTCACTCATGTGAAATATTCACATAATATTTATGAATAAATATTATATACATCACGATTTTCTGCATATTTGACATAGGATATCACATAATATCTCACACAGTTTTACTTCCATGATATTAAGAATATAATCTCTAATTATTATTAATATCTGTTTGCAGGAAATTATCCACTTATTAATTTATATAGGCCCATTAATGCATAATTCTATCACGCAAGACACAATGTCACTGTATGTTCTACCTTTGCATTATTGAATGTCAAACTGCCTCTTGGAATCACAGTATCTGAATGCAATTAAATAAATCCTTTGCACAAGATGATAATCATCATTATTCACAAGATAATATACTCACTGCTAAAATCATTTCACAAATATTTGGTTCTGTATTTTTAATGCTCATCTCAATACATAATGACCATTTTCATTGATTTTCTATTTCTAAAAAAATAATTGAACTAACTAGTTAGTACTGATAAAAATGTTGAATTTTTAAATTGATTTATGTAACTCAGTTCATTGTGAAGCTAAAATATTGTGATAAACACATATTTTTTTACATGAAAGTTTTTACTCCTTCATTCCAAATAAATTATATAGTACTATTCATTTCAAGATCTAGAAAAGATCTGGAGTACTCAATATTCCAAAAAATTCAAATCTCTAAACCTCACAGTACCAAAAAGTGAACATATACCAATTTTGTTTCTTATTTAATTTCAACTTTAATAAATTTGGGAGAATTATTATAAGGCACCAGCCTTAAACCTTACTCAAGCTTGATTTAATACAAGATTACACATTGAGGATCTTCTTAGGTTTAGAGTTTTAGAGAAATAGATCATAAAACTTTCATTACATTCCACATTTAAACAACGTGGTTACATAAAGTTAGAATTCATTTTTTCGCATCAATAGAAACATATTTAATATAACACATAGATTCTTTCTTGACACTTCCTTGACAATATCATCATATAATGTAACTTTCCCTTAACCTGTGAAAAACATTTTAAAAAAAAACATGGGATGAGCATAAAAATCTCAGTAAGGGATATAAAAAAATATGGAAAGGAAACATGAGTACATGTACACATAAGAATAAATGAAATCATACTTTACTCATAAAACATAAGCACTTTATCATACCTCATCATATCATGAATAAATCATAGAAATCATAATACATAAATGTAACTTGAGGCATTCATAACATCCTTACTTAGGGAGTAAACCTCTTGGTTACGTTTGGAATACCCATCACAGTATATTCTCTAAATCTCTTCGGAGAAACCATAAAGTTTCATTCCTTCACGTTACCCAATGAATTGGGGAGCTATATCGGGCTCACATGCCCTTATTTTATAACGGTACCACCCGTCTTCATAACAATGCCCAAGAACCATAATATAATCGTACCACATAATACATGCATAAAGGAAACATAAAATTTACACATTTCAATCACATGATATCAATAAAACACATTGATATAAAAAAACATTATGAAAACCATTTTCAATACCAAAATAAACTAAAAGTAAAACATGGATTTTATTTTTCTTTTTAAAAAGAATGTATTGATTGTAGAGGAAGCCAAAACTCAAATAATGGTCACGGCGGCGGAGAAGTCGTTGTCGCCGCATACGTACGACAAAAACATTCCCCTTTGTCGTTTATTAAAATGCTTCGTATAAAAAAGATTCCTTTTTGGATAAACGTAAAAGTAAAATGGGTTTTTACACCGTATAAAAAAGTTTGTGTATAAAACAAAATATTCCTCAATTAATAGAGATTGAGACGAAGTCCCTTACAAAGACAGTATCCTTGGTTTAAGGATAAATCAATTAAATAATTATGTATGACAAACGAATACACCAAATATAAGTGGATTTTAAGTTTAAAACAATCAGAGGTAAATTAAACACATATCCATAGAATGACATATTCATGGAGTACAAGTTTATCCCAAAGAATCAAATTTGAGTTAAGAAGTTCCCTTGCAAAAATCTGACAGTCTAACGGCGTCACTACAAAATTCCGAAAATGAGTTGATGAGAGATAAAAAGGGTATCTCATCACATGGACATAACATTTAAATCAATAAGGACATAAAAGAACATATCCCAACATAATAGTATGTGAATTAAAAGACATAACAAAAGAATTCTTTTATAAAGAGGAGGGTGAATGGTTCCCTTACCAACATGGGTATCTTTCAAAACATACACCGCATGAAAGAAGGTCAATACAGCATTGATGTAAATACTCATAAATGAAAGTATATTACACAATGAGTAAAATAATGGGAAGTACATACACCACTCAAAGGAAATTGTGTCAAATGTAGCATAAATCTCACGAGAATAAAAGTGAGATGAAAAATCCCTTACAAAAACTCGGCAGCCTAACGACACCACTTAATACATACAAAAATGGATTGATGAGATCAAATAGGGTCTTTCATCTTATTAACATAAAGTTTACAGAAATAGTAATATAAAATAACATCCCCCAACATAACAATGAGGAGCTTAAATGAAGTGGCATAAAGGAGAGTACATAAAAAGAAAGAGAGAGGTTAGATCTCATACGAAAATTCGACAGCCTAACGGCACCACTCAAAACTTCCAAAATGGAATGAAGAGAGAGAATAGGGTCTCTCATCATATGAACAAAAAATTTACAGTATGATTAATATAAAAGAACATCCAAATAATAAGAAATATGAGCTTTAAAAGGAATTACATAAAAAAGTGTACTTAAAAATAAAGAGAGGAGTAGGATCCCTTACCTCAAGTCTGACTTGTCTTGTTCGTTTCTTTGTATTCCTGAATAATAATCATTGGTCAATTTATAATTTCCTAAGGAACTCCTTCAAATATTATTATTCAGTTCATATCACATATTATAATGTTATAATAATTGTTTAATATGGTTTGTTCATATCAGACGTTTTTGCCGATGTTTGGTACATGAGTCAAAAATGAACTTGTTTGAAAAATGATTTCCCATTTATTTATAATTAAATAATTTCCAAAATATTATTAATGATTAAAATATCATATATATCCATTACATATTCATTTTATACTATTCCATATCATTTGTAGTTAAAAAACAAAAAGCACCATTCATGGAGATGGTAGGCCGTACGTACGCATGAATGCTACTTTCATTTTTTGTCATATTAATGGAATTAAAAATAAATGATATATATATATATATATATTAATTAATTTATAATATATATGTTATATAGGTCACATATTTTCATTAATTTCATTCTTTATACATTACATTTATTGCATGTACGAGTCACATCACTTGAGGGGGCGGTAGTCCACACTTCCTCATATGAAATTATCGCATTTACACAACATGAAAAGAATAAAGGTATGTTTTAAATATAAAATAAATAAGCATATAGTAAACATAAATACCATATATATCATATATAAAATACAGTTACATCATAATGGCCTCCATTAAAGGTGTTAAAAGAATATTGAACAATCATCGTTTCGTGAGGCAGAAAATCACCAACCACAGAAACAGTATGGTCTTTAACCATTAGACGAAGGTTTGTGTAATTTTAGATCTAATACTTCTTATAACAACATCATATTATATTGAAGATACTGTATTTGTTACAAAAGATATGAATAAAAAGAGTTTAGGGGGTTGGATAAGCAAAATAAACAAAAGGACTCAAGTGAAGACATTACCTTAAAATCGGGTAACTCCTTTTAGTTTGAGCTCAAAGGCTTATTTGGGAATATTTCTGCCCAAAGTGAGGCTTCAAGGAGTTATAGAGGGATATTTAAATAAAATATTTTTAGGGGTTGGCCGATCCAAAGGCTTTGGAAGTGTGGGTAACGAGGTAGAGGTGGGGGCCTTTTATAAGAGGAGAGTAGGGGCACCATTGGAAAGTAAAGAAATGTTCCTTTATTTTAAAATGAGTTTCGGATTTAAAAGTTCCCAAATTGATATAATTATAGGATAAGGTGATAAGGGTTTTAATTATACCCATCTAATAGGTTTTGGATTTGTGTATGTCATAGATTTTACATTATCTTTTCATTTTATATAAATCCATTATTAATGAGGTAATCGCTGCATCATCATGATGTCATAAATAATTTAATATATTTAATTTATAAAAATAATAAAAAAAATATCACGTTTTATGAGATCTTTTTATCTTTCTAATGAATATTTATAGTCAAAAATCTGACTTGTATAACCCCATGTAATAATTGTTTTAGTAAAACATTTCATGTTTGTTTCATTTTTACTTTAACATTAAATAAAAAATTATTTATGTCATTTCCCAACCAAAGTGGCTCATTGGGGTCCCCAAGTTGACCCATGGATTTTAGTGGTCTTCCATGATACATCCAATGAGGGTAGGACATGTGTCAAGCTCATCTCATATTATTAAAAAATTATTTTGACCTTAAACTACACTAATTACCTCTAATCGCGATTAAAAACATAACAGTTACTATTCACCAAAAAATTATTTTATTCCCATTGAACCACATTTTATTTAATAATGACAACCATGTATGTCGGATTTTTGAAATTCAAAACACAGAGGTGGTAAAATTTCTTTTAAACGAAAAATCAGTTTTTTTTAGTACCACTTAGTGGTTTCACTATTCATCAAAAATTGATGTTTTCCAGAAAAAAACAAAAACATCTCTCTAAGCTATATTTGATATTACGAATTAAAAAATTATGTCTATTTTAAAAAATTCCAAACATATATGTTGCATTAATTAATTAAATAGTTAATTCCCGCTGTCAGTGCAAATAGCGTGTTTTTACGAAACAATAAGTATCGAATGATTGACACTAGTTTAAGTCCAATTTCAAAGTGAAATTAATTTGAATGACCAATATTTTATTAAATGATAAAAATATATTATTATTTTACTTTAAAAAAAAATCAAAAGATAATCTAATCATATAATTAAATTAGATTAAAAAGAGGTTTTGAATTAAAATACAACATTTTTCACTATTCATTAAAACATGAACTTTATCGGAAAGATACCAAAAATTTACACAAAGTCAATTTTGATGCCCTGATTCTAAATGAGAATTTTATTTTTTCAAATATAACACATAAAATTGTCAAAATTTGGATTTAAAAGTGGTTCTCCTTCAAAAGGCGGTTAATCGACCTTTTAAAGAATATTAGAATGTCTACGCTTAAAATTGGATTCATTCGCATTTTTAATCCTCTAACATTTATTGTAAAGAGTAAAAATATTTGAAAAACATATATAATCATTTTTTAGCTAGTTCTATTCATTCCCGCCATTACAATGGCTAGGCATTAACTACTATTTAAAATAATATTATTTTATTATTTGAGTGCATCGTAAGATTCCCAAGAAACTCGTTGTTGCGTATTGGGTACGCCATCGAGCATAGCAACCCCTTTAAAGTAATATTAATATTTTATTCACAAAAAAGGATAAATATAAAGATGTCATATTCTTTATTTACTTGGGGTGTTACATCCTTCCCCCCTTTTGGAAATTGTATCCTCGCAATTTTAAAATTGAGCTTGGAAACATCCTTGAAAGTCCCACATCGGAACAAGAGTCGGTAAAACAATCTCTTTAAAATAAAGAAAGATCAGTACAGAGGTCACCCGAGTTAACCCATACAAGGATTCCATGTAGTAAAACATGGACATGGAGGATAAAACATAGGGTCATGTTCTGATGGATAGTGATAGAAAACATGTTTAGGAGAAAGTTAACCACAAGAAAATCACAAACTTGTGATGGGTTAAACGGTATTCGATTCCCCAGTAGGAAAAGTTAATAGACAACATTTTTGTTTTAAGTTACTTTTTATTGAGAAATTTATTCATAAGGAAACATAATCACTTATCATGTTGACTTTTAACTTTTATTAGATTTCTTACATAAACTCATATTTTATCGAAAATACGAGTATTCAGGAAGACTTGTTCACATTAAAAGTACTATAATCAACTTCTAGAGAATCACCTAATCCACAAAAGAGAACTATATACTTCCCATGTCTTTTGACTTTAACCAAAACCAAAACCAAAATGCCTAGTACAAGATCAGATAATCCAGAAAAGGATAACCCTTTATAAAAAGTTAATCTATTTTTAATCTCCAATATTTGTCCAACAAAACCCAAAGTTCAACGAGGACCATTAGATAAACAATTTTTCCATAAAATTATCAAAGTAAACCAAACTAAGATTTTAAGCCAAATATTTGAAGGATTTAGTCACATAGTCTTCCAAGTTAAATCGTAAAATTTATCTCCAAACAACATCAGTTGCTCATAATGTCTCGTATTGAAAAGTAATTAACCTAATCACATATCTTCCATGATAGGATAATAAATTTCCATAGATAACCCAAAATCAACATAATCTTAATTCATAAAATCATCTAACTAAAAAGAATCAGTCAAACTATCCAGGGACTTCACGTAGTCCAGTGGTAGGTGATAAATACCAGTCGCACTTTGGTTGTGGGTTCGATTCCCACAGCTTTGTCCGACGTGACAGGTTGTCAAACGGTCTGTGTGTTGTACTTTTTATAAAACTCCAAAAATAAACCTAATATGTTTTAACCTCAATAGTTTCCTTATACCTCTCATTTTCATCCAAATTCTTCAATATATCAACATCTTACTTCTTGAAGTCTTATTACACCACCATAAGTTGAAATAAAATGATTCCCAAAATGAATAACATCATACCTTGATCATGGCATCCACTCAGTTTCATCGTCATCTTGCTCACATAGGTAGAAGTCTAATGCATTAAAAAAATGATTTAGAGATCATTCAAAATCATTTTCTTCCTCCATCCAAATACACCTTGTACAACATGGGTCATATTGGTGTTCACAGAAAAAGAGTTTTGGAAAATAATCATTTATGCCATATAATTCCAAAACATCTAATAAAACATGATTTTTATAAAATAGTCGGTTAGAATTTGAGTTGAAACATTCTATTATCAGTCCTTTTAAAATACAATAAGTATGTGATGAGAGACTATAATTTAAAATCAAATATAAATAGGTTGTGCAAGGGTCTCCTTCCTCAGAACCATTTTTAAAATCATAATATGCTTGAAATTTTTGTGATAAGGTAAAATATTTGAAAATAACTTGATAATATTCACCTTTCATGAAAATATGAGAATATTGTGAAAATAGTATTTGTGTAAAAACAACCCAGGATCCACGATGATAACGAGGTATAGTGGAGGTGTTTGATATCTCAAAAAACTGCTTGTAAGTGAGTTGTATGCTAGAAAAAGTTTCACAATCATCCAAACATGACTTTGCAATAATTATTGCAAGCATGTAATCAGGAAGAGATAGGAATCTCATTTGAGATCTTTCTCCTTCCATTCATAACAAAATTTACTTGACCAGAAAAAAGTTATAAAACAAGGATTTAACTGAAATAATATATATAGGGACTAATCATGTGTCTAACAAAAACTCATAATCCCTAAAGTCGTCTAAACCGACCTCTGATACCAACTATAAGGCCCCAGCCTTAAAACTTACTTAATCTTGAGTTAATACAAGATTACACATTGAGTTTCTTTTCAGGTTTAGTGTTTTAGAGAATTAGATCATAAAACATTCATTACATTCCAAATTTAAACAAAGTGGTTACATAATGATAGTATTCATTATTTCCCATCAAAGGAAACATATTTAAAATAAAACATGGATTCTTTCTTGAATCTTCCTTGACACTATAATCATATCATGTACCTTTTCCATTACCTATGAAAAACATTTCAAAAAAAACATGGGATGAGCATAAAAAGCTCAGTAAGGGATATAAAAAAATATGGAAAGGAAACATGAGTACATGTACACATAAGAATCAATTAAATCATACTTTACTCATAAAACATAAGCACTTTAACATACCTCAACAAATCATGAATAAATCATTGAAATCATAAGACATAAAGGTAACTTGAGGCACTCATAACATCCTTAAATAGGGAGTAACCCTCTTGGGTACAGTTGGAATACCCATCACAGCATATTCCCTAAATCTCTTCAGAGAAACCTTAACGTTTCACTCCTTCACATTACCCAATGAATTGGAGAGCTATATCGGGCTCACCCGCCATTAGTTTATCACAGAATCACACGTCTTCATAACAATTCCCAAGAACCATAACATAATCGTACCACATAATACATGCATAAAGGAAACATAACATTTCCACATTTCAATCGCAAGATATCAATAAAACACATTGATATAAAAAAAGATTATGAAAACTATTTTCAATACCAAAATAAAAGAAAAGTAAAATATGTTATTTATTTTTCTTTTTAAAAAGATGGTAAGGCTTGTAGAGAAATCCGAAACTCAAATAATGGTCACGACGGCGGAGAAGTCATTGTCGCCGATACATACGACCAAAACATTCCCTTTTGTCGTTTAGTAAAACGCTTCGTATAAAAAATATGCCTTTTTGGATAAACTTAAAAGTCAAAGGGGATTATACACCGTATAAAAGAAGGTTGTGTATAAAACAAAATATGCCTCAATGAATGGAGATTGAGACGAAGTCCCTTACAAAGACGGTATCCTTGGTTTAAGGATATATCAATTACATAATTATGTGTGACAAACGAATACACCAAATATAAGTGGATATTAAGTGTAAAACAATCAGAGGTTATTCACACATATCCATAGAACGACATATTCATGGAGTACAAGTTTATCCCAAAGAATCAACTTTGGGTTAAGATGTTCCCTTGCAAAAATTTGATAACCTAACGACGTCACTAAAAAATTCAGAATATGAGTTGATAAGAGATAAAAAGGGTATCTCATCCAATGGACATAAAATTTAAATCAATAAGGATATAGAAGAACATATCCCAACATAATTTTATGTGAATTAAAAGAAATAACAAAAGAAGTCTTTTAAAAAGAGGAGGGTGAACGGTTCCTTTACCGGCATGGGTATCTTTCAAAACATACACCCCATGAAAGAAGGACAATACAACATTGATGTAAATAATCATAAATTAATGTATATTACACAATGAGTAAAATAATGGGAAGTACATACACCACTCAAATTAAATTGTGGAAAATGTAGCATAAATCTCACGGGAATAAAAGTGAGATGAAAAATCCATTATAAAAACTCGGCAGCCTAACGGCGCCACTTAAAACATACAAAAGTGTATTTATGAGATCAAATAGGGTCTCTCATCATATTAACATAAAGTTTACAGAATGAGGAATATAAAATAACATCCCCTAACATAACAAAGAGGATCTTAAAAGAAGTTACATAAAGGAGTGTACTTAAAAATAAAGAGAGAGGTTAGATCTCTTACGAAAATTCGGCAGCCTAACGGTGCCACTCAAAACATCCAAAATGGATTGATGAGAGAAAATAGGGTCTCTCATCACCTGAACATAAAAATTACAGTATGAGTAATATAAAATAACATCCCAATAATAAGAAATATGATCTTTAAAAGGAATGACATAAAAGAGTGTACTTAAAAAGAAAGAGAGGAGTAGGATCCCTTACCTCATGTCCGACTTGTCATGTTCGTTTCTTTATATTCCTAAATAACAAACTTTGGTCAATTTATAATTGCCGAAGGACCTCCTTTAAAGATTATTATTCAGTTAATATCACATATTATAATGTTATAATAATTGTTTAATAAGGATAGTTCATATCAGACGTTTTTGCCGATGTTTGGTACAAGAGTCAAAAATGAACTTGTTTGAAAAATGATTGCCCATGCAGTTATAAGTAAATAATTTCCAGAATAGTATTAATGATTAAAATATCATATATATCCCATACATATTCATTTTATACTATTCCATTTCATTTGGAGATAAAAAATGAAAAGCACCGTTCATGGAGATGGTAGGCCCTACATACGCATGAACGCTACTTTCATTTTTTTTGTCATATTAATGGAATTAAAAATAAATGATATATATATATATATTTTAATTAGATTATAATATATGTGTTATATAGGTCACATATGTTCATTAATTTAATTATTTATACATTCCATGTATTGCATGTATGACTCACATCACTTGAGGGGGCAGTAGTCCACACTTCCTTATATGAAATTATCGCATTTACACAACATGAAAAGAATAAAGGTATGATTTAAATATAAAATACAGAAGCATATAGTAAACATAAATACCATATATATCATATATAAAATATATTGACATCATAATGGCCGCCTATAAAGGTGTTAAAAGAATATTGAACAATCATCGTTTCGTGAGGCAGAAAATCACCAACCACGGAAACAGTATGTTCTTTAACCATTAGACTAAGGTGTGTGTAAGTGTAGATCGAATACTTATTATAAAAACATCCTAGTATATTGAAGATACTGTAGTTGTTACAAAATAAATTAATAAAATGAGTATATGGGGTTGGAGAATCAAAATAAAACAAAAGGACTCAAGTGAAGACATTACCTTAAAATCGGGTAACTCCCTTTGGTTTGAGCTCAAAGGCTTTCTTGGGAAGACTTATGCCCAAAGTGAGGCTTCAAGGACTTATAGAGGGATTTGTAGATACAAAATGGTCAGGGGTTGGCTGATCCAAAGGCTTTGAAAGTGTGGGTAAGGAGGTAGAGGTGGGCGCCTTTTATAAGAGGAGAGGAGGGGCACCCTTAGAAAGTAAAGAAATGTTCCTTTATTTTAAAATGAGTTTCAGATTTTAATGGTCCCACATTGATATAATTCGAGGATAATGTGATAAGGGTTCGCAATATACCCATCCAATATGTTTTGGACATGTGTAGGTCATAGATTTTACATTATCTTTTCATTATATTTAAATCCTATATTAATGAGGTAATCGCTGCATCATCATGATGTCATAAATAATTTAATATATTTAATGTCTAAATATTATTAAAAAATCTGATGTTTTAGGAAATATTTTTATATTTATAATGAATATTTATAGGCAAAAATCTGACTTGTATTTCCCCATGTAAAAATTGTTTTAGTAAAACATCTCATGTTTGTGTCATTTATATTTTAACATTAAATAAAATGTTATTTTTGTCATTTCCAAACCAAAATGGCTCCATGGGGTCCCCAAGTTGACCCATGGATTTTTAGGTCGGCCATGACACATCCAATGAGGGTAGGACATGTTTCAGGCTCATCTAATATTGTTAAAATATTATTTTTACCTTAAACTACACTAATTACCTCTAATCGTGATTAAAAACATAAAAGTTACTATTCACAAGAAATTATTTTAATCCCATTGAACCACATTTTACTTCATAATGAAAACCATGTATGTCGGATTTTTGAAATTCAAAACACATAGATGGTAAAATTTCATTTAAACGATAAATCAGTTTCTTAAGTACCACTTAGTGGTTTTACTATTTATCAAAAATTGAAGTTTTCAGGAAAAAAACCAAAACTTCAACCTAAGCTATATTTGATATTCAGAATTCAAAAATGATGTCTATTTTAAAAAATAAAAAAAAGTTTCATTAATTAATTTAATAGTCAATTCCCGTTGTCAGAGCAAATAGCGTGTTTTTACGAAACAATAAGTATCAAAAGATTGACAATAGTTTAAGTCCAATTTCAAAGTGAAATTATTTCCAAGGACCACTATTGGATTAAATGGTAAAAATATATTCTAATTTTACTTCAAAAACAATTAAAAAGATAATCTAATCATATAAATAAATTAAATTAAAAAGAGGATTTGAATTAAAATACATCATTTTTCACTATTCATTAAAAAATGAACTTTATCGGAAAGATACCAAAAATTTACACAATGTAAATTTTGATGTCTCAATTCTAAATAAGATTTTTATTTTTTCAAATATAACACATAATATTGTCAAAAAGTGGACTTAAAAAAAGTTCGCCTTCAAAAGGCGGTTAATCGACCTTTTAAAGAATATTAGAATGTCTACGCTTAAAATTGGATTCATTTGCATTTTTAATCCACTAACATTTATTGTAAAGAGTAAAATATTTGAAAAACATATATAATCATTTTGTAGTTAGTTCTATTCATTCACACCATTAAAACGGCTAGGCGTTAACTACTATTTAAAATAATATTATTTTACTATTAGAGTGCAACGAATGATTCCCAAGATACTCGTTGTTGTGTATTGGGTACGCCATCGAGCATAGCATCCACTTTAAAGTAATATTAATATTTTATTCACAAAAAATGATAAATATAATGATGTCATATTCTTTATTTACAATGGGTGTTACAATTATTATTGATATCACTTATAATTTGATTATTTAATCAAATTATTATTTCATATTTCTAATAATAAGTAATTTTTACCCTATTAAATAAATGAAATTTCCAACACTTTTGAGACATTGAGCATAAAAATAATAAAATAACTATCTAAAATGAACTACTAAATATTAGAAAATTGAAATTATAATTAAATTATAATATCAATATAACACATGTACATAATATGAAATTAATTAGTTTACTATTGGAAAATGTGTTTCATATTTGATGATTCTTATCTGATTATCAATAGTTTTTATTAAATTTGTTTCGATTTATAAGTTATTAATATATATATTTAAATGTTTATATGTATTAATATATTCAGAAATTATATTGTGATATCAGGTATTGAATGGATCACAATTGGATGCATTTATGAAGAACCACGAGTGAATATTAAAATGGAGATGATGAATTCTTGGAATTTTCTAAATGACAACTTCAAAACATTGATTTTATATTCTTTCAATGTGTGAAGTGTTTGAATATAAGAAGTTTAAACTTTAAAGAAATCCAAGATCCACACATTTGTTATGGTTTAAACCTTAATTATACACGTTGGATCTTGTATGGTGAATGAAATGAAAATTCAACATCCAATATTGATGGAAATAAAAAAAATAGGAAGATGATGGTATTGATGAATTAATTCATGATTTGGGTGTTAAAACCAAAAAAATGGAAATGTTGAATGATTTAATGGACATTCTGAGAAACCGTTATTCCCATGTTGCAGTAAACACACAATTTCATGAGAAATTTTGAGATTCGTTAATAAATGGTTGGAGTGATAAACGTTTCTCCATATTACTTTATCTTTTAAAAGAGATACTTCCTGAAAGAAACTGGCTTCCACAATTAAATTACGTGGCTAGGAGAATTGTATTCCCAAGGGATTAGGTTATAAATAGATACATGCTTTCTCCAATGATTGTGTACTGTATAATAATGAATATGAATATTTATCAAGTTGTCCTACATGTGGGACATCACACTATAATATAGATGGTAAACTCAACTTAGATTCATTCTCAAGTACTACCATCTAATGTCAGGAAAATTGAATTTTGTACATTCTAATGATATCATCCAATATTTTTTGTGCACAATTTTGATAATTAAACTATTATTCATTCTTAGGTACCTGAATAAAAAATTCTACTATTGAAATCTTTCACCTTCAAATAATTCCCCATTTGAAGCATCTATTTGCAATTTATATTGGTGAAGAAGAATAATTTGGCATTTAGATTAGTGAATCTGTGATGGTATCTTGCGTCACCCTACTGATTCACTATAATGAAATATTTTTAATAAAAAATCATTATTTTGGAAGTGAAGTTAGAAATATCAAAATGTGAATGTGTACTGATCAAATGAATCCATATCGGAGACTTAGTAGCCAACATTGTTCATGGTCTGTTTTGTGGGTAGTTTACTACTTGTCCCCACATGTATGTTTGAATAAAAAATATGCTATGATGATCTTGATGATTTTTGGAACAAAACCACTAAGGAATCATATTGATGTGTATCATTCATTATTGATTGATGATTTGAAAACCCTATGGGAAGAAGTTGTTAAAGGATTCATGGCATATAATAAATAAAATTTTCTTTTGCGTGTTATGATAATTTCCACTATAAACGACTTTCATGCCTATGTAATCTTATCTAGATATAGTGTTATGGTATATAAATAAATACCAATTTTTGATGAGTAGACATAATATTATTAATTTTAGAATGGATGAATGATAGTGTACATGGGAGATAAATGTTTTTTTTTTCAAATTGATCATCCTTATCATAGATTGAATAAATATTTTAACCATTTTATAGAATATGACTTTCACCCTTGTCCATTGTCAGCTGAAGAATATTATGATAGGGTGAAAATATATATTCGACAATTGGAATGAAAAGATGATATTATGTTCAATGAATTATATATGACAAATTTTTTAATATAACAACTGCCATAAATAAAAAACCAATTCTTTGGCATCATTTTTTTTGGGAAAATCGATGCGAAATATTTTATGAACTATTCAGAATCATTTTTGGTAAAATCTGAGGCCGAAAGTATTTTACAATTCCTTGGAATTGGGAAACCCTCATCTTTTTGGATCATTGAAAGATGAACTACAATGACTCCTCTCGACTCACGATGACTTCGAAAGCATATTTTTGTCCTCAAACCATTTTATTTTCTAATTGTATTCGATTTTCAAGATTTATTGACTAATTCTTGATTATATCTATTTTCATCATCTACTACTGGTTATGTTTTCTTTTGAATATTATTTCCGGAAACATTCAACCACTATTTGATTTTATTATGTTTTTATCCTTATTTTTCCTCTTTATAATCATTTTTTGTATAGATCATATAGTGTTTAATCTTCTAAAAAATTCTATAGTGAAAATTTTGGATTTGGATCTATATTCTTATTAAAGATCAAAATTTCTATATGTTTTTTTAATTTGGAAGATAAATTAGTTTTCATTTAATTATGTTTTTTATTTTCTTCAATTATTTGATTAATGAATATTATATATTTTTTGAACACGGTTAATAGTTATCTGTAATAGTCACAATTCCATATATATTTACATTATTATTGTTTAATTTAGTTTAGTATAAATATTTATTTATGCTCTAGCTCACAACATTGAATAACTCCTAGGAATAATACTACAAGTGCTTCATATTTTTAATATATCAATATCATATCTTCTTTATGTCTATAATTACTCATATGCAAGTTCATATAACTCATTAATATCATGATATATCAATTCTTTGAAAATTAACTTCTAATATAATTCATCTTTCTAAATCTCAAAATCTTAATTCTCACTTTTCATTAAATTTATATTTCATGTACCTCATGCATGTAAAATAAATGGCACAAAATTTTTATTTTTATGCTATATTTCTTTTGTATAAATGTATATCATATTTTTTAATTCCAATTCCATCATGTGTGTGCATCACATACTATCTCTTCAATGTTTTATTGTGTATTATAACACTGCTGAAATATTTAATAGTTTAGTCACCCAATTAGACGAATTCACACTGTTCTTCTTTCTTCAATACACAATATGATCACTTCCCACAAATATTATATCTCTATTATTTTATGATGCATACAAACACATAATAGTTTCTCAACATCACATACACTCTTGGAATAACACAATCATTATAAATGATTCTCTCGTTAAAATATAATTCACATAATGTCTATTGTGCAATGCTCACTCATGTGAAATATTCACATAATATTTATGAATAAATATTATATACATCACGATTTTCTGCATATTTGACATAGGATATGACATAATATCTCACACAGTTTTACTTGCATGATATTAAGAATATAATCTCTAATTATTATTAATATCTGTTTGCAGGAAATTATCAACTTATTAATTTATATAGGCCCATTAATGCATAATTCTATCACGCAAGACACAATGTCACTGTATGTTCTACCTTTGCATTATTGAAACTCAAACTGCCTCTTGGAATCACAGTATCTGAATGCAATTAAATAAATCCTTTACACAAGATGATAATCATCATTATTCACAAGATAATATACTCACTGCTAAAACCATTTCACAAATATTTGGTTCTGTATTTTTAATGCTCATCTCAATACATAATGACCATTTTCATTGATTTTCAATTTCTAAAAAAATAATTGAACTAACTAGTTAGTACTGATAAAAATGTTGAATTTTTAAATTGATTTATGTAACTCAGTTCATTGTGAAGCTAAAATATTGTGATAAACACATATTTTTTTACATGAAAGTTTTTACTCCTTCATTCCAAATAAATTATATAGTACTATTCATTTCAATATCTAGAAAAGATCTGGAGTACTCAATATTCCAAAAAATTCAAATCTCTAAACCTCACAGTACCAAAAAGTGAACATATAAAAATTTTGTTTCTTATTTAATTTCAACTTTAATAATTTTGGGAGAATTATTATAAGGCACCAGCCTTAAACCTTACTCAAGCTTGATTTAATACAAGATTACACATTGAGGATCTTCTTAGGTTTAGAGTTTTAGAGAAATAGATCATAAAACTTTCATTACATTCCACATTTAAACAACGTGGTTACATAAAGTTAGAATTCATTTTTTCGCATCAATAGAAACATATTTAATATAACACATAGATTCTTTCTTGACACTTCCTTGACAATATCATCATATAATGTAACTTTCCCTTAACCTGTGAAAAACATTTCAAAAAAAACATGGGATGAGCATAAAAATCTCAGTAGGGGATATAAAAAAATATGGAAAGGAAACATGAGTACATGTACACATAAGAATAAATGAAATCATACTTTACTCATAAAACATAAGCACTTTATCATACCTCATCATATCATGAATAAATCATAGAAATCATAATACATAAAGGTAACTTGAGGCATTCATAACATCCTTACTTAGGGATTAAACCTCTTGGTTACGTTTGGAATACCCATCACAGTATATTCTCTAAATCTCTTCGGAGAAACCATAAAGTTTCATTCCTTCACGTTACCCAATGAATTGGGGAGCTATATCGGGCTCACCTGCCCTTATTTTATAACGTTACCACCCGTCTTCATAACAATGCCCAAGAACCATAATATAATCGTACCACATAATACATGCATAAAGGAAACATAAAATTTACACATTTCAATCACAAGATATCAATAAAACACATTGATATAAAAAAACATTATGAAAACCATTTTCAATACCAAAATAAACTAAAAGTAAAACATGGATTTTATTTTTCTTTTTAAAAAGAAGGTATTGATTGTAGAGGAAGCCAAAACTCAAATAATGGTCACGGCGGCGGAGAAGTCGTTGTCGCCGCATACGTACGACAAAAACATTCCCCTTTGTCGTTTATTAAAATGCTTCGTATAAAAAAGATTCCTTTTTGGATAAACGTAAAAGTAAAAGGGGTTTATACACCGTATAAAAAAGTTTGTGTATAAAACAAAATATTCCTCAATTAATAGAGATTGAGACGAAGTCCCTTACAAAGACAGTATCCTTGGTTTAAGGATAAATCAATTAAATAATTATGTATGACAAACGAATACACCAAATATAAGTGGATTTTAAGTTTAAAACAATCAGAGGTAAATTAAACACATATCCATAGAATGACATATTCATGGAGTACAAGTTTATCCCAAAGAATCAAATTTGAGTTAAGAAGTTCCCTTGCAAAAATTTGACAGTCTAATGGCGTCACTACAAAATTCCGAAAATGAGTTGATGAGAGATAAAAAGGGTATCTCATCACATGGACATAAAATTTAAATCAATAAGGACATAAAAGAACATATCCCAACATAATAGTATGTGAATTAAAAGACATAACAAAAGAATTCTTTTATAAAGAGGAGGGTGAAAGGTTCCCTTACCAACATGGGTATCTTTCAAAACATACACCGCATGAAAGAAGGTCAATACAACATTGATGTAAATACTCATAAATGAAAGTATATTACACAATGAGTAAAATATTGGGAAGTACATACACCACTCAAAGGAAATTGTGTCAAATGTAGCATAAATCTCACGAGAATAAAAGTGAGATGAAAAATCCCTTACAAAAACTCGGCAGCCTAACGACACCACTTAATACATACAAAAATGGATTGATGAGATCAAATAGGGTCTTTCATCATATTAACATAAAGTTTACAGAAATAGTAATATAAAATAACATCCCCCAACATAACAAAGAGGAGCTTAAATGAAGTGGCATAAAGGAGAGTGCATAAAAATAAAGAGAGATGTTAGATCTCATACGAAAATTCGGCAGCCTAACGGCACCACTCAAAACTTCCAAAATGGAATGAAGAGAGAGAATAGGGTCTCTCATCATATGAACAAAAAAATTACAGTATGATTAATATAAAAGAACATCCAAATAATAAGAAATATGAGCTTTAAAAGGAATTACATAAAAGAGTGTACTTAAAAATAAAGAGAGGAGTAGGATCCCTTACCTCATGCCTGACTTGTCTTGTTCGTTTCTTTGTATTCCTAAATAATAATCATTGGTCAATTTATAATTTCCTAAGTAACTCCTTTAAATATTATTATTCAGTTCATATCACATATTATAATGTTATAATAATTGTTTAATATGGTTTGTTCATATCAGACGTTTTTGCCGATGTTTGGTACATGAGTCAAAAATGAACTTGTTTGAAAAATGATTTACCATTTATTTATAATTAAATAATTTAAAAAATATTATTAATGATTAAAATATCATATATATCCATTACATATTCATTTTATACTATTCCATATCATTTGTAGTTAAAAAACGAAAAGCACCATTCATGGAGACGGTAGGTCGTACGTACGCATGAATGCTACTTTCATTTTTTGTCATATTAATGGAATTAAAAATAAATGATATATATATATATATATTAATTAATTTATAATATATATTTTATATAGGTCACATATGTTCGTTAATTTCATTCTTTATACATTACATGTATTGCATGTACGAGTCACATCACTTGAGGGGGCGGTAGTCCACACTTCCTCATATGAAATTATCGCATTTTCACAACATGAAAAGAATAAATGTATGTTTAAAATATAAAATAAATAAGCATATAGTAAACATAAATACCATATATATCATATATAAAATACAGTTACATCATAATGTCCTCCTTTAATGGTGTTAAAAGAATATTGAACAATCATCGTTTCGTGAGGCAGAAAATCACCAACCACAGAAACAGTATGGTCTTTAACCATTAGACGAAGGTTTGTGTAATTTTAGATCTAATACTTCTTATAAAAACATCATATTATATTGAAGATACTGTATTTGTTACAAAAGATATGAATAAAAAGAGTTTAGGGGGTTGGATAAGCAAAATATACAAAAGGACTCAAGTGAAGACATTACCTTAAAATCGGGTAACTCCTTTTAGTTTGAGCTCAAAGGCTTATTTGGGAATATTTATGCCCAAAGTGAGGCTTCAAGGAGTTATAGAGGGATATTTAAATAAAATATTTTTAGGGGTTGGCCGATCCAAAGGCTTTGGAAGTGTGGGTAACGAGGTAGAGGTGGGGGCCTTTTATAAGAGGAGAGTAGGGGCACTATTGGAAAGTAAAGAAATGTTCCTTTATTTTAAAATGAGTTTCGGATTTAAAAGTTCCCAAATTGATATAATTATAGGATAAGGTGATAAGGGTTTTAATTATACCCATACAATAGGTTTTGGATTTGTGTATGTCATAGATTTTACATTATCTTTTCATTTTATATAAATCCATTATTAATGAGGTAATTGCTGCATCATCATGATGTCATAAATAATTTAATATATTTAATTTATAAAAATTATAAAAAAAATATCACGTTTTATGAGATCTTTTTATCTTTCTAATGAATATTAATAGTCAAAAATCTGACTTGTATAACCCCATGTAAAAATTGTTTTAGTAAAACATTTCATGTTTGTTTCATTTTTACTTTAACATTAAATAAAAAGTTATTTATGTCATTTCCCAACCAAAGTGGCTCATTGGGGTCCCCAAGTTGACCCATGGATTTTCGTGGTCTTCCGTGATACATCCAATGAGGGTAGGACATGTGTCAAGCTCATCTCATATTATTAAAAAATTATTTTGACCTTAAACTACACTAATTACCTCTAATCGCGATTAAAAACATAACAGTTACTATTCACCAAAAAATTATTTTATTCCCATTGAACCACATTTTATTTCATAATGACAACCATGTATGTCGGATTTTTGAAATTCAAAACACAGAGGTGGTAAAATTTCTTTTAAACGAAAAATCAGTTTTTTTTAGTACCACTTAGTGGTTTCACTATTCATAAAAAATTGATGTTTTCCAGAAAAAAACAAAAACATCTCTCTAAGCTATATTTGATATTACGAATTAAAAAATGATATCTATTTTAAAAAATTCCAAACATATAAGTTTCATTAATTAATTAAATAGTTAATTCCCGCTGTCAGTGCAAATAGCATGTTTTTAGGAAACAATATGTATTGAATGATTGACACAAGTTTAAGTCCAATTTCAAAGTGAAATTAATTCGAATGACCAATATTTTATTAAATGATAAAAATATATTATTATTTTACATTAAAAAAAATTCAAAAGATAATCTAATCATATAATTAAATTAGATTAAAAAGAGGTTTTGAATTAAAATACAACATTTTTCACTATTCATTAAAAAATGAACTTTATCGGAAAGATACCAAAAATTTACACAAAGTCAATTTTGATGACCTGATTCTAAATGAGAATTTTATTTTGTCAAATATAACACATAAAATTGTCAAAATTTGGATTTAAAAGAGGTTCTCCTTCAAAAGGCGGTTAATCGACCTTTTAAAGAATATTAGAATGTCTACGCTTAAAATTGGATTCATTCGCATTTTTAATCCTCTAACATTTATTGTAAAGAGTAAAAATATTTGAAAAACATATATAATCATTTTTTAGTTAGTTCTATTCATTCCCGCCATTACAACGGCTAGGCATTAACTACTATTTAAAATAATATTATTTTATTATTTGAGTGCATCGTAAGATTCCCAAGAAACTCGTTGTTGCGTATTGGGTACGCCATCGAGCATAGAAACCCCTTTAAAGTAATATCAATATTTTATTCACAAAAAAGGATAAATATAAAGATGTCATATTCTTTATTTACTTGGGGTGTTACATCCTTCCCCCCTTTTGGAAAGTGTATCCTCGAAATTTTAAAATTGAGCTTGGAAACATCCTTGAAAGTCCCACATCGGAACAAGAGTCGGTAAAACAATCTCTTTAAAATAAAGAAAGATCAGTACAGAGGTCACCCGAGTTAACCCATACAAGGATTCCATGTAGTAAAACATGGACATGAAGGATAAAACATAGGGTCATGTTCTGATGGATAGTGATAGAAAACATGTTTAGGAGAAAGTTAACCACAAGAAAATCACAAACTTGTGATGGGTTAAACGGTATTCGATTCCCCAGTAGGAAAAGTTAATAGACAACATTTTTGTTTTAAGTTAATTTTTATTGAGAAATTTATTCATAAGGAAACATAATCACTTATCATGTTGACTTTTAACTTTTATTAGATTTCTTACACAAACTCATATTTTATCCAAAAGACGAGTATTTAGGAAGACTTGTTCACATTAAAAGTACTATAATCAACTTCTATAGAATCACCTAATCCACAAAAGAGAACTATATACTTCCCATGTCTTTTGACTTTAACCAAAACCAAAACCAAAATTCCTAGTACAAGATCAGATAATCCAGAAAAGGATAACCCTTTATAAAAAGTTAATCTATTTTTAATCTCCAATATTTGTCCAACAAAACCCAAAGTTCAACGAGGACCATTAGATAAACAATTTTTCCATAAAATTATCAAAGTAAACCAAACTAAGATTGTAAGCCAAATATTTGAAGGATTTAGTCACATATTCTTCCAAGTTAAATCGTAAAATTTATCTCCAGACAACATCAGTTGCTCATAATGTCTCGTATTGAAAAGTAGTTAACCTAATCACATATCTTCCATGATAGGATAATAAATTTACATAGATAACCCAAAATCAACATAATCTTAATTCATAAAATCATCAAACTAAAAAGAATCAGTCAAACTATCCAGGGACTTCACGTAGTCCAGTGGTAGGTGATAAATACCAGTCGCACTTTGGTTGTGGGTTCGATTCCCACAGCTTTGTCCGACGTGACAGGTTGTCAAACGGTCTGTGTGTTGTAATTTTTATAAAACTCCAAAAATAACCCTAATATGTTTTAACCTCAATAGTTTCCTTATACCTCTCATTTTCATCCAAATTCTTCAATATATCAACATCTTACTTCTTGAAGTCTTATTACACCACCATAAGTTGAAATAAAATGATTCCCAAAATGAATAACATCATACCTTGATCATGGCGTCCACTCAGTTTCATCGTCATCTTGCTCACGTAGCTAGAAGTCTAATGCATTACAACAATGATTTAGAGATCATTCAAAATCATTTTCTTCCTCCATCCAAATACACCTTGTACAACATGGGTCATATTGGTGTTCACAGAAAAAGAGTTTTGGAAAATAATCATGTATGCCATATAATTCCAAAACATCTAATAAAACATGATTTCTATAAAATAGTCGGTTAGAATTTGAGTTGAAACATTCTATTATCGGTCCTTTTAAAATACTATAAGTATGTGATGAGAGACTATAATTTAAAATCAGATATAAATAGGTTGTGCAAGGGTCTCCTTCCTCAGAACCATTTTTAAAATCATAATATGCTTGAAATTTTTGTGATAAGGTAAAATATTTGAAAATAACTTGATAATATTCACCTTTCATGAAAATATGAGAATATTGTGAAAATAGTATTTGTGTAAAAACAACCCAGGATCCACGATGATAACGAGGTATAGTGGAGGTGTTTGATATCTCAAACAACTGCTTGTAAGTGAGTTGTATGCTAGAAAAGGTTTCACAATCATCCAAACATGACTTTGCAATAATTATTGCAAGCATGTAATCAGGAAGAGATAGGAATCTCATTTGATATCTTTCTCCTTCCATTCATAACAAAATTTACTTGACCAGAAAAAAGTTATAAAACAAGGATTTAACTGAAATAATATATATAGGGACTAATCATGTGTCTAACAAAAACTCATAATCCCTAAAGTCGTCTAAACCGACCTCTGATACCAACTATAAGGCCCCAGCCTTAAAACTTACTTAATCTTGAGTTAATACAAGATTACACATTGAGTTTCTTTTCAGGTGTAGTGTTTAAGAGAATTAGATCATAAAACATTCATTACATTCCAAATTTAAACAAAGTGGTTACATAATGATAGTATTCATTATTTCCCATCAAAGGAAACATATTTAAAATAAAACATGGATTCTTTCTTGAATCTTCCTTGACACTATAATCATATCATGTACCTTTTCCATTACCTATGAAAAACATTTCAAAAAAAAACATGGGATGAGCATAAAAAGCTCAGTAAGGGATATAAAAAAATATGGAAAGGAAACATGAGTACATGTACACATAAGAATCAATTAAATCATAATTTACTCATAAAACATAAGCACTTTAACATACCTCAACAAATCATGAATAAATAATTAAAATCATAAGACATAAAGGTAACTTGAGGCACTCATAACATCCTTAAATAGGGAGTAACCCTCTTGGGTACATTTGGAATACCCATCACAGCATATTCCCTAAATCTCTTCAGAGAAACCGAAACGTTTCACTCCTTCACATTACCCAATGAATTGGAGAGCTATATCAGGCTCACCCGCCATTAGTTTATCACAGAATCACACGTCTTCATAACAATTCCCAAGAACCATAACATAATCGTACCACATAATACATGCATAAAGGAAACATAACATTTCCACATTTCAATCGCAAGATATCAATAAAACACATTGATATAAAAAAAGATTATGAAAACTATTTTCAATACCAAAATAAATGAAAAGTAAAATATGTTATTTATTTTTCTTTTTAAAAAGATGTTATGGCTTGTAGAGAAATCCGAAACTCAAATAATGGTCACGACGGCGGAGAAGTCATTGTCGCCGATACGTACAACCAAAACATTCCCTTTTGTCGTTTAGTAAAACGCTTCATATAAAAAATATGCCTTTTTGGATAAACATAAAAGTCAAAGGGGATTATACACCGTATAAAAGAAGGTTGTGTATAAAACAAAATATGCCTCAATGAATGGAGATTGAGACGAAGTCCCTTACAAAGACGGTATCCTTGGTTTAAGGATATATCAATTACATAATTATGTGTGACAAACGAATACACCAAATATAAGTGGATATTATGTGTAAAACAATCAGAGGTTATTCACACATATCCATAGAACGACATATTCATGGAGTACAAGTTTATCCCAAAGAATCAAATTTGGGTTAAGAAGTTCCCTTGCAAAAATTTGATAACCTAACGGCGTCACTAAAAAATTCAGAATATGAGTTGATAAGAGATAAAAAGGGTATCTCATCCAATGGATATAAAATTTAACTCAATAAGGATATAGAAGAACATATCCCAACATAATTTTATGTGAATTAAAATAAATAACAAAAGAAGTCTTTTAAAAAGAGGAGGGTGAACGGTTCCCTTACCGGCATGGGTATCTTTCAAAACATACACCCCATGAAAGAAGGACAATACAACATTGATGTAAATACTCATAAATGAAAGTATATTACACAATGAGTAAACTAATGGGAAGTACATACACCACTCAAATTAAATTGTGGAAAATGTAGCATAAATCTCACGGGAATAAAAGTGAGATGAAAAATCCATTATAAAAACTCGGCAGCCTAACGGCGCCACTTAAAACATACAAAAGTGTATTTATGAGATCAAATAGGGTCTCTCATCATATTAACATAAAGTTTACAGAATGAGGAATATAAAATAACATCCCCTAACATAACAAAGAGGATCTTAAAAGAAGTTACATAAAGGAGTGTACTTAAAAATAAAGAGAGAGGTTAGATCTCTTACGAAAATTTGGCAGCCTAACGGTGCCACTCAAAACTTCCAAAATGGATTGATGAGAGAAAATAGGGTCTCTCATCACCTGAACATAAAAATTACAGTATGAGTAATATAAAATAACATCCCAATAATAAGAAATATGATCTTTAAAAGGAATGACATAAAAGAGTGTACTTAAAAAGAAAGAGAGGAGTAGGATCCCTTACCTCATGTCCGACTTGTCATGTTCGTTTCTTTATATTCCTAAATAACAAACTTTGGTCAATTTATAATTGCCGAAGGACCTCCTTTAAAGATTATTATTCAGTTCATATCACATATTATAATGTTATAATAATTGTTTAATAAGGATAGTTCATATCAGACGTTTTTGCCGATGTTTGGTACAAGAGTCAAAAATGAACTTGTTTGAAAAATGATTTCCCATGCAGTTATAAGTAAATAATTTCCAGAATAGTATTAATGATTAAAATATCATATATATCCCATACATATTCATTTTATACTATTCCATTTCATTTGGAGATAAAAAATGAAAAGCACCGTTCATGGAGATGGTAGGCCCTACGTACGCATGAACGCTACTTTCATTTTTTTGTCATATTAATGGAATTAAAAATAAATGATATATATATATATATATATTTTAATTAGATTATAATATATATGTTATATAGGTCACATATGTTCATTAATTTAATTATTTATACATTCCATGTATTGCATGTATGACTCACATCACTTGAGGGGGCAGTAGTCCACACTTCCTTATATGAAATTATCGCATTTACACAACATGAAAAGAATAAAGGTATGATTTAAATATAAAATACAGAAGCATATAGTAAACATAAATACCATATATATCATATATAAAATATATTGACATCATAATGGCCGCCTATAAAGCTGTTAAAAGAATATTGAACAATCATCGTTTCGTGAGGCAGAAAATCACCAACCACGGAAACAGTATGTTCTTTAACCATTAGACTAAGGTGTGTGTAAGTGTAGATCGAATAATTATTATAAAAACATCCTAGTATATTGAAGATACTGTAGTTGTTACAAAAGAAATTAATAAAATGAGTTTAGGGGGTTGGAGAATCAAAATAAAACAAAAGGACTCAAGTGAAGACATTACCTTAAAATCGGGTAACTCCCTTTGGTTTGAGCTCAAAGGCTTTCTTGGGAAGACTTATTCCCAAAGTGGGGCTTCAAGGACTTATAGAGGGATTTTTAAATACAAAATGGTCAGGGGTTGGCTGAGCCAAAGGCTTTGAAAGTGTGGGTAAGGAGGTAGAGGTGGGGGCCTTTTATAAGAGGAGAGGAGGGGCACCCTTAGAAAGTAAAGAAATGTTCCTTTATTTTAAAATGAGTTTCAGATTTTAAAGGTCCCACATTGATATAATTCGAGGATAATGTGATAAGGGTTCGCAATATACCCATCCAATATGTTTTGGACATGTGTAGGTCATAGATTTTACATTATCTTTTCATTTTATTTAAATCCTTTATTAATGAGGTAATCGCTGCATCATCATGATGTCATAAATAATTTAATATATTTAATATCTAAATATTATTAAAAAATCTGATGTTTTAGGAAATATTTTTATATTTATAATGAATATTTATAGGCAAAAATCTGACTTGTATTTCCCCATGTAAAAATTGTTTTAGTAAAACATCTCATGTTTGTGTCATTTATATTTTAACATTAAATAAAATGTTATTTTTGTCATTTCCAAACCAAAATGGCTCCATGGGGTCCCCAAGTTGACCCATGGATTTTTAGGTCGGCCATGACACATCCAATGAGGGTAGGACATGTTTCAGGCTCATCTAATATTGTTAAAACATTATTTTTACCTTAAACTACACTAATTACCTCTAATCGTGATTAAAAACATAAAAGTTACTATTCACAAGAAATTATTTTAATCCCATTGAACCACATTTTACTTCATAATGAAAACCATGTATGTTGGATTTTTGAAATTCAAAACACATAGATGGTAAAATTTCATTTAAACGATAAATCAGTTTCTTAAGTACCACTTAGTGGTTTCACTATTTATCAAAAATTGAATTTTTCAAGAAAAAAAACAAAACTTCAACCTAAGCTATATTTGATATTCAGAATTCAAAAATGATGTCTATTTTAAAAAATAAAAAAAAAGTTTCATTAATTAATTTAATAGTCAATTCCCGCTGTCAGAGCAAATAGCGTGTTTTTACGAAACAATAAGTATCAAAAGATTGACACTAGTTTAAGTCCAATTTCAAAGTGAAATTATTTCCAAGGACCACTATTGGATTAAATGGTAAAAATATATTCTAATTTTACTTCAAAAACAATTAAAAAGATAATCTAATCATATAAATAAATTAAATTAAAAAGAGGATTTGAATTAAAATACATCATTTTTCACTATTCATTAAAAAATGAACTTTATCGGAAAGATACCAAAAATTTACACAATGTAAATTTTGATGTCCCAATTCTAAATAATATTTTTATTTTGTCAAATATAACACATAATATTGTCAAAAAGTGGACTTAAAAAAGGTTCGCCTTCAAAAGGCGGTTAATCGACCTTTTAAAGAATATTAGAATGTCTACGCTTAAAATTGGATTCATTTGCATTTTTAATCCACTAACATTTATTGTAAAGAGTAAAATATTTGAAAAACATATATAATCATTTTGTAGTTAGTTCTATTCATTCACACCATTAAAACGGCTAGGCGTTAACTACTATTTAAAATAATATTATTTTACTATTAGAGTGCAACGAAAGATTCCCAAGATACTCGTTGTTGTGTATTGGGTACGCCATCGAGCATAGCATCCACATTAAAGTAATATTAATATTTTATTCAAAAAAAATGATAAATATAATGATGTCATATTCTTTATTTACAATGGGTGTTACAATTATTATTGATATCACTTATAATTTGATTATTTAATCAAATTATTATTTCATATTTCTAATAATAAGTAATTTTTACCCTATTAAATAAATGAAATTTCAAACACTTTTGAGACATTGAGCATAAAAATAATAAAATAACTATCTAAAATGAACTACTAAATATTATAAAATTGAAATTATAATTAAATTATAATATCAATATAACACATGTACATAATATGAAATTAATTAGTTTACTATTGGAAAATGTGTTTCATATTTGATGATTCTTATCTGATTATCAATAGTTTTTATTAAATTTGTTTCGATTTATAAGTTATTAATATATATATTTAAATGTTTATATGTATTAATATATTCAGAAATTATATTGTGATATCAGGTATTGAATGGATCACAATTGGATGCATTTATGAAGAACCACGAGTGAATATTAAAATGGAGATGATGAATTCTTGGAATTTTCTAAATGACAACTTCAAAACATTGATTTTATATTCTTTCAATGTGTGAAGTGTTTGAATATAAGAATTTTAAACTTTAAAGAAATCCAAGATCCACACATTTGTTATGGTTTAAACCTTAATTATACACGTTGGATCTTGTATGGTGAATGAAATGAAAATTCAACATCCAATATTGATGGAAATAAAAAAAATAGGAAGATGATGGTATTGATGAATTAATTCATGATTTGGGTGTTAAAACCAAAAAAATGGAAATGTTGAATGATTTAATGGACATTCTGAGAAACCGTTATTCCCATGTTGCAGTAAACACACAATTTCATGAGAAATTTTGAGATTCGTTAATAAATGGTTAGAGTGATAAACGTTTCTCCATATTACTTTATCTTTTAAAAGAGATACTTCCTGAAAGAAACTGGCTTCCACAATTAAATTACGTGGCTAGGAGAATTGTATTCCCAAGGGATTAGGTTATAAATAGATACATGCTTTCTCCAATGATTGTGTACTGTATAATAATGAATATGAATATTTATCAAGTTGTCATACATGTGGGACATCACACTATAATATAGATGGTAAACTCAAATTAGATTCATTCTCAAGTACTACCATCTAATGTCAGGAAAATTTAATTTTGTACATTCTAATGATATCATCCAATATTTTTTGTGCACAATTTTGATAATTAAACTATTATTCATTCTTAGGTACCTGAATAAAAAATTCTACTATTGAAATCTTTCACCTTCAAATAATTCCCCATTTAAAGCATCTATTTGCAATTTATATTGGTGAAGAAGAATAATTTGGCATTTAGATTAGTGAATCTGTGATGGTATCTTGTGTCACCCTACTGATTCACTATAATGGAATATTTTTAATAAAAAATCATTATTTTGGAAGTGAAGTTAGAAATATCATAATGTGAATGTGTACTGATCAAATGAATCCATATCGGAGACTTAGTAGCCAACATTGTTCATGGTCTGTTTTGTGGGTAGTTTACTACTCGTCCCCACATGTATGTTTGAATAAAAAATATGCTATGATGATCTTGATGATTTTTGGAACAAAACCACTAAGGAATCATATTGATGTGTATCATTCATTATTGATTGATGATTTGAAAACCCTATGGGAAGAAGTTGTTAAAGGATTCATGGCATATAATAAATAAAATTTTCTTTTGCATGTTATGATAATTTCCATTATAAACGACTTTCATGCCTATGTAATCTTATCTAGATATAGTGTTATGGGATATAAATAAATACCAATTTTTGATGAGTAGACATAATATTATTAATTTTAGAATGGATGAATGATAGTGTACATGGGAGATAAATGTTTTTTTTTCAAATTGATCATCCTTATCATAGATTGAATAAATATTTTAACCATTTTATAGAATATGACTTTCACCCTTGTCCATTGTCAGCTGAAGAATATTATGATAGGGTGAAAATATATATTCGACAATTCGAATGAAAAGATGATATTATGTTCAATGAATTATATATGTCAAATTTTTTATTTTTTTAACAACATTATTTGATATTTTTATAGATAAAACAAAACCACAATGTGATCTATGTTGAAAAAACATATGTGCCAGTTTGATTAGAACATCGTTAGAAATAAAAGGAAAGGAAAAAAGATGGATTTCATGCTATATTGGACTTTATATTAATGATATTACATTTAGAGTAATCTCCCATTATAAAAGGAAACATAACATATTTACCTCTGTCTTTTCACACATTATTTAATGTTGAACTTATAATTTTTTTGTGTCTTCCTGGTATTAAAGTACCCATTGGAATTTTTACAAATGTGATTAATTAGGTGTCATTGAATGATTGTAAATTAATTTGAATCAAATCTCATGACATTAATGTATTGATGCAACAACATATACTATTTGAAGTGTGTGGTATGTTGTCGACATCTGTCAGAAAGACTATCTTCAGGTTATGTAATTTCCTCAAATTCATTAGTAGCAAAGTCAATGATCCCAATTTGTTATATTTGTTGGAGAATGAAGCCACACTAATTCTTTATCAATTAGAAATGTATTTCCCACATAATGTTTTTATATAATGGTTTATCTATTGACTCATTTTGTGTGTGAGATAAGAATATGAGGGAAAGTTTATTTATGATGAATGTATCATTTTGAATGATATATGAAAATTATTAATGGATATATTAAAAATCCTTATTGACCAGAGGAATTTACCATTGAAAAATATGTATTATAAGAGGTGATTAACATCTATACTAATTATTAATATTAGGTGGAGAAAATTTGTCTCCCTATATATAGACCTATGATAGGTTATATTGAAGGTAGAGGGGATTGAGGGTTAAAGGTATTATCAATTACACATAATGAAGTTATACAGACACATTTATATATTTTAAACAACATAGATGGGGATCAATTATATATATCCCCAAATATTAATAAACTAAAATTATGATATCTAAATAGAAATGAAAATTGGATGATTATTGAGCATAAGGATGTATTTGCTTCATGGTTTAAAGAGAAAGTCATCATTGATATGTATGCATATGAAACATGAAAGTGGTTATTTGGGGTACCATATCTTAATGTGATCACATGGTATTGTTTTTATATTAATGGCTATAATTTTTAAATAAAAAAAATAGGGATTCCATGTTTTCATTTCAGAATAGTGGTGTGATGGTTTTCGCTGATGTAGTGTGTTTTTCAGGTTCCAAATATATAAGCCCAATTTCAGAATCTACACCATATTATGGTGTTCCTGAAGTTAGATGGGAAATTGATTATATTAAAATCCGAGTAAACATCATTATGTTAAATTGGTTTGATTGTAAGAGTTATGTGAAACATTATTAATATGTTTTCAAACTGTATGATCTAAAAAGATTCAATTACAATGGGGAACCATTTATCATGGATACACATGAAAAACAAGTATTTCTTCTCATTGATACATGAAAATGATCATTTGTCTGCCATTTATCAAGGAAAAAGATACCAATTGGGTGATGAGGATAAAGTTGGTGATGTTATTGATTTACAGAATCCATATTAAATTATTATGAAATTTCTAGAAGAATACAATGAGTATAAGATATTCATAGTGCATGCAATATGTAATTAATCATGATTAAGGAATGAGGGGAAAAAATAAATTATTCTAGTAATTTTTCTAGTATATATTTATATTTTGTTTAATTTTTTGAAATATACAAATTCATGTATCTTTTTTACTTAATTTTTTTTATTTTATTGTTTCTAAATATTTAGTTTTCTAATTATATAATGGTACTAAAAAAATCAGTACACATTCTTGTAGAAATTTATGATACTAATAAGGAGGATCACTATCATTGGTATATCTATTTTTTCATATAATTAAATATTCAATTATATTCTAATTTATTGAAAGAAAACTGTTAATTTACATATTGTTTTTGTAGGAATACTGACACATCCTCACCAGAGGATACGTATCTTGGTACTACTAACAAATCATGTTCTCAAGTTGCTAAACGTTGTATTAAACAATTACCAAAACTATAACTATCTTATGACGATGATAGATTACACATATTTTTTATGATAATATTAATGCAACTAGCTCAAATGTATTTTAGTTTATCATTTATATAGAAATGTAATTTTGTTATAGGATTAATATTATATATCTAGACTATAAGTTAGTTAACTGTTTGGTTAAACAACAGTTTTGGGAGGTAGTGAGGGTAAATTATCTTAATTGATTTTATTTATCTCATTTTTTTAATATTAAATATTTTAAAGGATATTTATTTTTTATTCAATTATAGATGAAATTGAATTTTTAGGAAACCAATGAAATTAAGAAAAGACATCACTTTTTTTGTGGTTTTATGGGGAAGTTTTTAAATAAAACTAAAAAATTGGTTTTTGGATATAGATTGTTTGAAAACCCATGCCTCATGTATAATTTTATAAATTATGATATATATATGTGATTTTTTAACCATCATACAAACAAAGAAATTTTGAAATAGTAATTATATTATATTGTAAAATTTATTAAATATTTTTATAACTATATAGTAGTTTATTTTTATATAATAGGACACCAAGATATCTTATCAAGAGATTCTGTTGAGAATTGTTTACCCTCATACTTTATCACATGGAGGGTATCCATATTTGGGTCAGATAATGATTCATGAAAATGTGAAACATTAAGAGCTCGATCTAGTAGTGGTTTAGAAGAGGATCAACATGGACCCCCTATCTCCTCCCACTCTCCATGAAAAAATGGAAACGAGAATGAAGAAGGAAATATGAACGGTATATTAAAGAGGTAGTTAAGAAAGTAGCTGATAAAATTATAAGTAAATATTATTTATTTGTCTTTAATTTTTATATTTTATAAATTTTAAACACTTGTATAATTATTTCATTTTCATTTTAGAATGATCATAAGGAGCCGGAGACATGAGGACCATTTATCCCTGAGGGTATGATGGATATCAAAGACAGTAATTGGGGGAAGGCAGAACACACAAGAATTATTAGAGGATATTAGATAGGTGTCGGTATTCAAATGGTTTTTGGTCAGAGTAAGCAATCAAGAGACCCAGAAATAGAATCATTAAATCTAAGTAGAAAAATATTATATATTCTATGGGTGATCAAATTTGAGCAACATTGTAGAAATATTTTTTATAAAACTTGGTAAGATAGTAATAGTCCATACAACCTTCCCATGTATATTATTTATTTCCCATTAATTTTTATATATTATAAATTATAAACACTAATATAACTTTTTCATTCTTGAACTTCTGAGCATGATCACCCATACTAACCTACTCCATCTGCCTATCATTCCAAGTATGACCAGCCTTCTAAGGTATATTATTTATTTGTTATCAATTTTTTTGTTCAATAAAATATAAACACTAATAGAATTTTTCCAATTTTCTGCATGCCAAGGAAGCTCACTCGGACTACCCTACCCCATCTTCCTAGCTTGAACCATATGAGATTCTTTCTCAGGTGTATTAACTTTTGTAATAAATTTTTCTATTTTATAAATTATAAACACTGATAAATTTTTTTCAATTTTTATCCTAACCAACCTTTTCACCCAGACTAGCCTTCTAAATCTACCGACACTATGCAACACGAGCAGCCTTACTAGATATATGATATATTCGTCATCAATTTTTCTATTTTAGAAATTATAAAAAAATAATATAATTTTTTCATTTTTCATCATTCACAACATTCTCACATAATCTACCCTTCCCCATATGCTTACATTGATCCCCTACCCCCTCTCTCAGAACAAAACGTTATAGTGAGTTATTTTTTGGAGATCCACATATACATATTGCTATATTAGAGTCATGAATTTTTGGGGTATTTTGTAAATCACCCACCTATATAAATGGGTTAGGATAGACTATCAGTACTTGATATTATAGATCCTGATTCACTACTGCCATTTCATGTTGAGGATATCACCAGTGTTGGGGATTATCTAGGTCATTTTTACTGTGTCCAAATGGTTTTCTTCATTATATTTCATATGAGGTATGTGTTTTTTTAAATATTGTGTGAAATAATTAAATATTAATTATACTTTTTTTTCTGACATTTAACTTATATATGATTATATGAAATAAAAATAACATGCAATAATGAAATAAAATATTCAGGAACAATCTACTTTAGATATTTCAGATATTTTTTATGGGATACAGTGATTATCATAGGCTTATTATTTAATGAATTATATCTATGAGTTTTATATAAATGATGATATATGAAGAATAGAATATCCATTGAGATTACTAAAATAAGACATCATTCATCACGTTTATTTTGAAGAGATCATCCTGAATGTGGTGGAGTTGTTTCTATTCAAGTAAATTTACATTTGAATTTTTATTTCTTTATTTAATGATTGTTTGAAAATGACTAAATATATTTTCTTCTTACATTATGTATCTACACATGCTTCATCTACATAATGAAAGTACATACATTTATGGGTTTATAGATCAGGATTTAATTTTAATATATGTGCAACATGTGAAGAATCCAAATAGATTTTCAAAGATAAGTGAGAGATTATCGCATTCAAATATTGAGTATTGGTTTCGTCCATTACATGATAAGTAATAATGGATTCAAAATTCTGAACTAATGATTATTATAATTTCATTAATTGTGAACATATTGTATTGTAGGGGAATTGGATGTTAGGATTATAATTACTAACTAAATGCACATTATATTATTTTTCTCTTTATTAGGGAATGTTTGTAAAAAATTTCCACCTTATTAGATAGGTAATATTTTTTTTATTTTCTCATTATGTTTAATTATCATTGTTTAGACATGTATTATTATTTTATATATATGAAAATGCAGTTCATGGAAAAAATTTAACAAGGAATACAAGGCGATAAAGACACCAAATAAAATCAAATATGTGGAAGTACGACCAACTAGTATTTATATTTGATTTTATTCCTTTTTAATGATTTTCTTATTAGTTTAATGTTTTATATCTATAGTTTTATCATAAAAAATGTCTTGTTGAATGTGTTTATTATATTCTATGACTCATGAATGAGATAATCACAACCTGGGAAACTACTGAATTTGATAAGGTAAAATGTATTATTTTTTATATTTTCTTCCATATTAATAATTTTGTATATTATATCATTCAATGTTATTTTAGGCATTCAATGAATCCCAGTCTTATTCATTACCTTATCGTACCCATATTAAATAAATTTTTTAAAACTATTTGATATGTTTAATAAGGATTTGAAGCATGCATATTATAATATTTATGAATAATATTACATATAGGTTCGAAAAAAAAATCTTTTGATCTAATAGGTTCTTGAGCATATAAATAAATAAATTAATGCTTCAACAATAGCACACATTGATCATGTTGTAAATTAATGGTATGTATATTTTTATTATAGTATATAATAAAATTGTTTGGATTGTTTTTTGTCTAAATTGATAAAAAAAATATAATTTATAGTTTTTTAGTCAATGATAAATATTTTTTTATTGGTGTGTATTTTTTTATTATAGGGGTTTTTTATTCTATAAATGTAGTTATTTAATTTTTCAAATAAAATTATAACTTTCGGTGTCATATTTTAAAAAACCAAAGAAGAATTTTTATAAAAAAATCTAGTTTTCACCATCGTATTTTTATGTAAATGATGCCGAAATCCTTTTATACGGGGGTTTCAAAATAAATTTTTTAAAAAAATGATGTAGAAAACCTCAATAAATTTTATTTTCAACATATGCTTTCCAAAAATGGAAACGAAAAATTATATTTTCTCTGTCACATTTATTAACATCATTTAATAAGAAACTAAAAAAACTGATGCTAAATCTTATTTTTCAGTAGTGCATGTACCAATAATGTTCCAAAATAACATTTCATTCCAATGTAAAAAATGTTACTTCTCTCAAATGAATTAAAATGTTTTTCTTATATTTTTATCAGATAGTTCAACACCCTCTATTGAATCTTATTTTTAATAATGGTTTATCAATTATTATAACATATACCATATTTTATTGAGTGGGTTATGACCCTTTTTACTGGGGATTTAGCAGCGTGATTACTATAACATGGTAATGTAGTAGTGTTACTATTCATCATTAATGGGATTTCAGGACACTAGGCCTTTAGTCCAGCAAAGGGGTGGCCATGAAGGCATGACGTGAATGTCGTGATATAGACATGATGGAAGAAGGGACATTGGCCTATCCAATAGTAGGATAATGTGTCTTGTAATGGGATTCATGACCACTTGGCCTGTGCAGAAAAAATGTATATTGTAATACTGTGTCTGGTTTGGTGTGTTATTCCTAGTTTCTATAACCTATTATTCATATCTATATATGTGTAGTGTGTGTTCATCTAAATGTAATTATACCCCTATGTACAAAATATATCATCCTTGACTTTTCATAAATTACTATTACATCATATTATAGATAAACATCATAATATTATTACACATAGTCAATCCAAAGGATTAGTGTCTTGGAAAAACTAGGACTATACATAACAATTACCACATCAACCATCAATATTAATTTAATTTCTTCTTCTCTAGCTTCTTATTAGTAGTTGTAATATCCTTAGTTCATGTAGAATCCTAAGTATATACAAAAAATGGGGTGAGATAAACCCTCAATAAGAGGATAGATAAGAATAATATATCATGGGGTGATTATAATCATGACATAGGAACAAGATCTTTAACATGGGAGGAGCATAAATAAAAGACATGAAATATGGAAATGCATAAAAAAGTAAGATCATGTCTTAGTGGTTAACTATGAAACATAATTTTGAACCACATTATCATATTCTTCAAACATCAATTAAAATTTTTTCATGAAATTCATCACTTTAAATAATGCATTGGAGCGAAATATAATTCCAGGCGCACCCGTCACATTCAAACATTCATAATTCACTATATGATTCGGGGAACACTCGTCACCTCATAATATAATAATTATCATGCATGCCACATATAGAATATATCAATAATTAACATAACTAATCCATGGTAATGATTTTTTTTCACCTCATAAGATTACATTCATAAGCATTGGTTTCTCAGAAAAAATAGGGAACATCTTAATGGATACAAGAACCATCAACCATGAATGAGAGGTAAAAGTTGAGTTCTTAAAAGAAGAGTTCTCTTGGAAACAATTGTGTTTGACATAAACTTCATTAGAAAAAATTTATATCACAAAAAATGTAATTTAATGATGAAATTTTGATTTTTAAGAAGTTACCATACCAAATTGTATTGAAAGAGGGAGAACCTAAAGAATGAAAATTGTGTTCGAGATTTTCCCCTTACCTTGTATCTAAATGATTCCTTCTCTTTAATGTTCTGTATAATGACATTATATTCATTAATTAGAAATATAGAAAAATTTTTACATTAATATGGTTCATTATGTTATTATTATGTGATTTTTTGTTCCTTTAGATGATTTATAGAGTTTAAAAAACATTGTTAGGGAATGATTGTTTTTATGGTTTTCTTGAGTGGTTGACTAGTATTCATAAATTGAAGCTCGTGTAGAACATAGGTAAAAATTAAGAATAGATATTACATATTTTTAATGATATTATAGGAGTTTTAATGATCTTATAATTAATCATATTAGATCCATGTGGATGAATCATTAGATAAGAATTAAATGATGATTGTTTGGGTTAATTTGAATGGTTTTTTGATCAGAATGAACTTTTTTTATTTTATCACTAGTAATATGATCAGAAGTTTGTTCCAGAACATTAAATAGGTAATATTACTTATAAAATATTCTTTTTAAACCATCAATATGGTTTCATGACCAGATTTGAAGGTAGAAAATGGAATAAGAAAACATGTCGTTCTTGAAGGTGATAAATTAACACCTCACAAACAACGTTATATTTAATAAAAAAGGAAGAGGGAAACTGGGTTGGATGATATAATATAACATTATCATCATAACATTATTGTACATGTATATTACTGGAGTTAAAATATCATTTGTATGAAGATATGTGGGGAGATATCAAGAAATGAACTTGAACTTGAAAGGAAATTAAAGGAGAAGATAGAGATAAATTACCTCTTAAATCCTCCTCTTGAGATCATCCTTAAGGAAGCTAGGATTGGACTTTTAATGATACCAGCAGATCTCGAAAGTGGTAGAGGGGATAGAAAAGATGTTTGGGCAGAGTCTAGAGAAGTATTTTAGATTTTGAAGTGTGGGGAAATGAGGATGTTAATGGTGGTATTTATAGTTGAGGGGAGAGGGGTTTCCTTGATATAAAATTCATTAGTTTATTATTTTCCCCTAAGACAAAGAAGTGTGTGTCTTTAATGACCATGAATAGTAATATTATCATGTGATATTGAAACAAGTGGGATTACATTAGTAGAACATCACACATGACTCAATAATTAGCTTATTTAGCTTAATTTGTAAATTAGGGTATTTCACTATTCAACAAAAATTCAATTATTTTAGAAAAATCCCAAAAATTTATGCCAACAAATGTATGCCACGTAGAATACAAAAATGAAGTAAATTTTTCAAATTTTTTTTTAAAAAATATTATTAATTTAATATTAAATTTAAATCATAATTTAAATAATAAAACAATTTTTAAAAATTAATACATATTTAATAGTGCATTCAAAAATTATGTAGGGTAGTATAAAATTCTCTGAAAACAATAAGACATTGATTATATAATTTATGAACACAGTTTTTGGAAAATAAATTTTCATTCAAATTAATTAATTAATTATAATTAGTTACTTATGACATAAAAATTACCAAAATGTTTACTAAGGTCTAATTTTCACTTTCTAAGATGTCTAAATTTTATTTAATTATTCCTGGATAATGGTACTCTTATGTTGGATGATTTACTATTCATATGGGTCATATTAAAATACATAAGGGTATGTTACTATTCACAAGGGTTGGTTACTATTCACTAGGGTACATTACTACTCAGTGAAAATTATTTTTGTTTCATTAGACTCTAAAAATCATATTGAACACAATCATGTATTTCATATTTTCATAATTCGAAACACAGAAGTGACACACTAATGTTAAAAGGTCACTTAGCACTTATTAGTTCATTATGTTTTGTTTTCATATGATCTTATGGAATATTTATAAGAAGGTAAGTTCTATTAAAAAACATTGGGTCGTTATATTCTTCCCCTTATGATATTTCACCCTCAAAATATCATTTTACATAAACAGGTGAGTGTACTTCTCTATCATCGCCTCTTCTGGTTCCCAAGTTGCTTCCTCAAACTAATGGTTCATCCACAAAACTTTGACAAGATGGGTTTTATTTTTGTATAGAACCTTATCTATCTGATCCAGAATATTTACTGGCTACTTCTCATAGGAGAGATCATCTTCTAAGTGCACCACCTCGGAGTTTAGTACATGTGAGGGATCAGGTATGTTATTCTTAAAAATTTATGTGTGAAAACATCATGTATTCAATCCATATTTGGTGGAAGTGCAGGCCGATAGGCAACAACTCCTATGTGGTCAAGGATCTCAAAGGGTCGAATGTACCTTGGGATTATCTACCCTTTCTTTCCAAACCGCATGACTCTCTTCCTTGGTGATATTCTATGGAACACGTTATCTCCAACGTCAAACTCCAAGTTCCTTTAATTGTTTTCAGTGTAGATCTTTTATTGACATTGAGTATAATTGACATGTTTCTGGATTACTTAAACCTACACTATTATCTCTTGTAGAAGATCAAGTCAAAGTACATTTCTTTCTCCAACTTCATCCCAACAGGTTGGAGTTCAACATCGCTTTCCATATAGAGCTTCATAGGGTTCCATCTGAATAGTCATGTAGAAGTTATTTTTTTATGAGAACTCATTCAATGGAAGATGTTGATCCCATCCTCCTTTGAATTATAGTTAGCTGGCTCTTATCATATATTCAAGCATCTAAATAGTCTTTTTAGATTATCCATCGATTAGAGGGTGATAGGCCATAATGAAATTTAATTCAGTACTCAAAGCATGTTGAAGGTTCCTCCATAATTAAGATGTGAACCTTGGATCAATATCAACAACAATGGAGAGTGGAACACCATGAAGTCTCACCACATCCTTCCCATATATCTTTTTAAGTTTTTCAAGCGAGATATCTACCCGAATAGCAGTAAAATGTGTAGTCTTGGTCAGTCGGTCAACCACAACCCATATCACATTTTTTCCTTCGATGTCTTTGGGAGACCTGTGTCAAAGTCCATAGAAAGATTTTCACATTTCCTCATGGTTATCGGCAATGGCTAGATCATACCTTTAGACTTTTGTCACTTAGCTTTAAATTGCTAAAATACCATGAACCTTGTATTATATTATGAAATCTACTTCTTTATGTTATCCCCCCAGAAGTGTTCTTAGAGATCACGGTACATCTTGGTACTCCCTGGATGGATAGAGGATGTTGAGATATGCACATTTTAAAATATCTTCTTTTTATCCAGTGTGATGAGGGCACACAAATATGTGTTGCAAACCCAATCACACCATCATCACCGATATGGAACTCCTGCATCTTCCCTACTTTACTGCATTCACCCTTTATTGTATATCCACATCATCCTTTTGTGCATCCCTAATATTCTCCTGGATTGATGGTTGTGCAGTAATTTGGGAAAGGTAGGATGTATCCCCAACCCTTATGATTTCCAAATTCATCCTTTACATATCTATGAAGATAAGGTATTTCTCAATCCATAACATGGATATAGTAGTATGTTCTTTTCTGCATAGAGCATCACCTACCTTGTTCTCCTTTATTGGATGGTAGTGAATAGTGAAATTGTAATCATGTATTCACTCTATCCATCTCCTTTGACCCATGTTGATCTCATTCTGTGTGAATATATACTTTAGGATTTTGTGGTCGGTGTATATGTCACACTTCTGACCATAAAAGTTGTGCCACCAAAATTTCATGGAAAAAATTATAGCTTCCAACTCTAGATCTTGTTTCGGGTAGTTCTGAACATGGATCTTCAACTGTAATGGGGAAAGGATATCACATTATCATTTTTCATGAGTACACAACTGAAGCCTTTCTTTGAATCATCACTGTATATCACAAAACATTCTCCTCTTTTTGGTAGTGTGAGTACATGTGCAATGATCATCCTTCACTTTATATCTTTTAATATTACCTCACATTCTTCCATCCATACATGCTTTACCCCTTTCTTGTTAACATAGTTATCGGGCATGACAATCATGAGAATTTTCTCACAAAGAGTCAGTAGTACCTAGCTAATACAAAAACACTACGAATTTTTGTGACACTAGAGGGCTTGGGCCATTCCTTAATCACCTTTGTTTTTTAAGGATCCACAAAAATTCCATCACTTGTTATCACATGTCCAAGGAAGATGACTTGATTCATCCAAAAGTCACACTAGAAAAATTGGGCCAACAAATTCTCATTTCAAAATGCCACCAACACTAGTGTTAGATGTTCTTCATGTTCCTCCTTGCACTTCAAGTAGATGATAATATCATCAAGAAACACTATAAATTATTTTCTAGGTATTGTCTAAAGACTCTATTCATCAAATCCATGAATATTTCAGGGACATTAGTAAATATACATGGCATCAACAAAAACTCATAGTTCCCATAGCATGTTAGGAAGTTAGTCTTCTGATTATCTTCTTTCCTCACCTTTACTTGATGATATCCAGAAAGAAGTTACACCTTTGATAATTAGTGAGCACCTATTAACTAATCGAATAGGCCGTAAATCCTTAGAAGAGGATACTATTTCTTTATGGTGATCTTGTTGAGTTCCCAATAATTGATACACAACTACATTGTTCCATCATTCTTCTTCACAAAGAGCACTTCCCCACCCAGAGGTGATGCACTAGGGCATTTGAACCCTTTGTTTAGATGCTCTTGCAACTGCATATTTAACTCCTCCAGTTCAATAGGAGCCATCCTATAGGGAAACATTGAGATAGGAGTAGCTCCAGGTATGAGTTCAATTGAGAACTAAAACTCGGGATCCGGGGGAATTCTGGGAAACTCATTGAGAAATACATCATAGTATTCCCTCATGATGGTAATATCCTCAAGGTTGGAACTTTCCTTTGACTCAACCAATTGGGTGACGTATGGTTCTTCATAGGGAATTAACACCCACAACATTGATGCACTTTTCAAAGGATATTCATGATCTTCCTTGAATTTTTAGATAAGCATGGGATGGTTCATAATTTGAAATGATATTTCTTTTTCCAAATAGTTGATATGTGCTCTATATAAAAAAATCCAATCCATTCCCATTATAGCATCGAATTCTACCAAGGGAAGTATTATGAGATTTGCCAGAAGAATCTTACCACATACGCCAACAGGACAAGAGTCAAACACATTGGTTGAAATGATTCCACTAATTGGTGTTTTTATAGACATATCTACATCAATGATTCAAGGATTAAATTCTATAGTTCTAACTAACATTAATGATATAAAAGAATGCATAGAACCAGAATCAAGTAAAACATTTTCCATTCTTCAGTGAATAAGAATTTTACCTTGTATGATATCATTATATTTCTCCACTTCTGAAATAGTGATGTCATAAGCCTTCCATTGTTCTGTTGGCTTCAGTGGTTGCTGACATTTATTTCCCTAGAGAACACGAGGTTTTGTACACTGACTTTCATAGTGACCTAGCTCCCTACAGTTGTAGCATTGAACCATGAGTGGCTCTCTAGATTCTTCTACTACATTCTCCTTCCTTTTCATGATTTTTCGAAAATATTGTGCCTGGTATCCTTCATTCCCACACATGAATCATTTATCCATCCCTTTCAGGAAGTTCTTAGGGTGCATCTTTCCACATTTCCGGCATATCAGTTGTGGAGTTTTTTCCCACCTTTATCATTAGATTCTCCAGCTAGAAACTCCATATTTCATTTCATATCACCATAGACATGGGATGATTCTCCAAACTACATCTCCACATTGAGAGTACATCATACAACTTCTTCATAACTCCCAAAGTCTCAAATTTCAAGAGTCTATTAAAGGTTTTGTTTTAATCCACTAAAGAATCTTTCAATTTTCTTATAATTATTGATAACAAAACCCAATGTGTACCTTGAAAGCCAGGTAAGATTCACTTCATAGGTTTTGATAGATTATCCTTCATTTTTCTTGAGCTCTATGAATTCTCTCTGCATCTTCATGCAAAGAGTTCTTGGGAAATACATGTTAGGATACAATACATTACAGTCTTCCCATTCTATCATTTCAATTTCCTCCATTGGCATGGTGTTATTAATAATAGACCACCACTGATCGGAATCTCCATCTAAATGATAAATGGCTAGGGTTAAATTCTCTGTCTTTGAATAATAAAGAACAGAAAAGGACATCTCTATGGAGTTGACTCACTATTCTGCAGCTAGTGGATCAGAAGATCCATTAAACGTTGGTGGTCATTTCTGCATAAAACATTCGATATCCAGTTTCTCCCAATTTAGTGAATGAGGATGTTACCCATTATTCTGATTATTGTTCATAACCTGAGTTAATTGGGTAATCATCGCTATGATGTTTAGAACTCCACCTTCCAAATCATTGGGGATGTCATTTGAGCAATCGTTGCATTGGCCCTCAAATGAGTTGTTGGCCTCTTTTTTCCTGGTTCTAGCCATTTTAAAAAATAGAAAAGTCTAGAACGAAACATATGAATACAAGTCATGAGTAAATTAAAAATTTAAGAAATTTATTCCAAAAACATAACATAATGGATCCATATGTAAATATTCTTGTGTGAATATTTTTACTTAGCATCATGCAAGAGTATTTCTCAACGGTTTACAAATCCTAATTCTAAAATTAACTAAACCATTCCTCTGATACCAACTATAACATCTCAAAATTTTCTTATATTACTATTAAATCATTTTAAAGATAGAATACAAAATAGTATTACACATAGAGGATCCCAAGGTTTAGTGACTTGGGAAAACAAGGACCGTACATAATAATTAGAACAACAAGCATAAAAAATTATTTAATTTCTTCTTCTGAATCTTCTTATAGGCACTTGTCCTATCCTAAGTACATGTAGCCACCTGAGGATATACATAAAAAGGGGTTAGCTAAACACCCATTAAGAGGATATAAAAGACGAATATAGCACGGGGAGTGCATAATCATGACACAGGCAAAAGATCATGAACATGAGAGGAGCATAAATAAAAGACTTGAAATGTGGCAATGCATAAAAATGAAACATTATGTCTTAGATGTTAAATACCACACATACATGTGAAACAAGATAAAATATCAGTCACATATAATTTCTTATTTATTCATTAGATTCTTCACTTTTCCTAATGCATTGGATCAATGTATAATTTCAGGCGCACCTGTCATATTCAAACATTCATATTGCACTATATGATTCTGGGCGCACCCGTCACCTCACAATATTATCATCATCATGCATGACACATAGAAATTATATCAATAATTAAAATAAATAAATATTGTTACAGAATGGGTTTCAACTCATAATAATACATTCATATGCTTTGGGTTCCCAAAATAAAGTGCGAACAACATACTTTATATAAGAACCGTCTACCATGAATGAGAGTTAAAAGTTGAGTTATTAAAAGAAGAGTTCTTTTGGAAAACATTTAGTGTGACATATAATTCATTAGGAAACATTTATATCTCAGAAAAGGTATGAAAATTATGAAAAAAATGATTTTTAAGAAGTTAACAAACAAAATTGGAGTGAAAGGGGGAGAACCCGAAGAAAGAAAATTGGGTTCAAGATTTTCCCCTTACATTGTAACTGAATGCTTCCTTATCTATAATGTCTTGTATAATGAAATTATATTCATTAATTAGAAATCCATAACCTTTTTACATTAATATGGTTCATTATGGGTTTTATGTAATTTTATGTTCCTTTGGATGAGTGATAGTGTTTAAAAAACATTGTTCGAAAATATTTGTTTTCATGGTTTTCTTGAGTAGTTCACTTGTATTCTTAAACTGATGTTTGGGTAGAACATGGGTAAACATCCAGAACTGATATTACATGTTATAAATGATATTAGACGAGTATATTTATCTTATAATGAATCATATAATATCCATGTGGATGAATCATTAGATAATAATTAAACGATGATTGTTTGGGTTAATTTGAACGATTTTTCGATCAGAATGAACTTGTTTTGTTGTATCATTTGTAATATGATCATAAGTTAGTTCTAGAACATTAAATAGGGCATAATACAAGAAAAAAATCTGTTTCAACCATAAAAATGGTTTCATTAAAATACCTGAAGGTAAAAATGGACGAAGAGAACATGTCGTTCTTGAAGGTGATAAATTAACAGCTCACGAACAACATTCTATTTAGTAAAATAAATGGAAGCGTAAAAGGGGGTTGGATGATATAATATCCCTTTATAACAATAACATTACGGTACATGTTTAGTACTTTATTTACAATAACATTTTGATGAATATAGTTGGGGAGGGAACAATAAATGAACTTGAACTTGAATGTAAACTTAAGGAGAAGAGGGAGAGAAATTACCTCTTAAATCCTCTTTTTGAGATCCTCCATAAGAAAGCTAGGATGAGAATTTTGATGAGACCAGGAGCTCTTGGAAATGGGAGAGTGGAAAGGGATGATGTTTGGGCAGAGTTTAGAGAAGGCTTGGATCTTGAGAGGTGTGAGTAAATGAGGGTGTGAAGGGTGGTATTTATAGTAGAGGGGAGAGGGGTTTCTTTAATAAAAAATTCATTAGTTTATTAATTTCCCACAATAAAATGAATAGTGAGTCTTAAATCACCATGAATAGTAATTTTATCATGTGATCTTGAACTAAGTGGGAATACATCAGCAGAACATCACACATGACTTTATAATTAGCTTATTTTTTAAATTTTGGTATTTCACTATTCAACAAAAATTCATGTATCTCATAAAAATACCAAAAATTTACCTCAAACATTTTTTGACATGTAGAATCCAGAGATGATCTCCATTTTTCAAAAAAAATTCTAAATATTATTAATTTAATATTTAATTAAATCATATTTTACTTAATAAAAAATTTTAAAACTTAAAACAGATTTAATAGTGCTTTCAAAATTAAAGTGGGGTCTTATAAAATTATCTAAAAACAATAAAACATTGATTTGATAATTTATGAAAAAAATTTAGGAAAATAAATTTTCTTTTAAATTGATCAATTAAATATAATTAATTATTTATTACTTACATAATACCAAAAAGTTTACTAAGGTCAAATTTTCAATTTCGAAGATGTCTAAATTTTATTTAAATATTCATGGGTAGGATTACTCTTATGTTTAATGATTTACTATTCATAAGGGTCATATTACTATTCATAAGAGTATGTTACTATTCATTAGGGTAGGTTACTATTCACAAGGGTATGTTACCATTCACTAATTTTTTTTGTTTCATTAGTCTCCAAATATCATCTTGAACACAACCGTTTATGTAGAATTGTGAAATTTCAAAACACAAAAGTTACAAACATATGATTAAAGGTAACTTAGCACTTATTAGTTCATTATTTTTTTGTTTTCATATGATTTTAGGGAATATTTATATTATTTTCAATTCCATTGAAAAACACAGGTCGTTATAAATAATATAACATAATATTTACATTCAATATTCTACTTTCAATATCATGGTATACGTTGATTATGTTTCACCGATTTCATAAAAGGAATGCATTAGACTTAGTGTGTGTCTATACCAGCCCACTATAGCTCCCCAATGCATCAGTATGTCTCATGAGAAAAAATAGCCCATTTTTTGGCTGAGGCATTGCCCATTTATTTAGAGATGTCGAATAAGGCCTTGATTGTTTGTTTATGATGTCCCTCATTAGGCATTTTCTCATTATAGGAATTGTTAGTGATAATACTAGTGATTATTTTACTATTAGAATATACATAGTTATGTTTCATTCTAATATGTTATTTATATAGAATTATTTTTATCATATTTTATTATTATAATATTATTCTCAAGATTATGTATTAATTGCATTTTTTTAGTTATTCACCATTAATAAATTTTATATTTATTTATAGTGTCTTCTCTTATATGTTAAACCATAATTATCATCTGAGATCATCCATTTATTATGTTTTGATTTTTTTCTTTAATCCAAATATATATATAATAATTGAAATGGAGTGATAATATAATAGAATAGGGATGTTTTCAATGGATTTTCTATGTTCAATTCCATTTCATGTTTTAATCTAAAATTTATATCTGTATCTGGTTTTCCAAAATCTTTAAACTATTTTAACATTCATAATGATATTTTATATTTAAAGTAAAAATAATAATGCATTCCACTAGCTTGAAGTTAATTTGTTCGAGGTCCTCACAGTTGGTATTACAGGTATTTTTAGTTGGAACTCAAGAAAAAATCATTAAGAAGAAATATAATTTGGAAATATAACCATATAACTGAATTTGAGAGTTTCCCCAATGTAACGAAGATTATGATATTAATATTATTTATTCATGAAGTGTTTCACTGGTTTCAAAATTTCATGTTCTAATCTAGTGTCTGTTATTTTTATAATTGGTTCCTTGTTGATGGAATAAAATCTATATCAACACACATATTCCATATAGGGATTTACCTTCCATTAAAGATAATGATTTTGGAGCTAGAGGTAAAAATAAAGCTGAAAATTTTATAACTATACTTGGAAAAATGACTCAGGTTATTAGAAATAAACTTACTCGCATAGAAAATCATAATCAACTATGTGTAGTAACAATTATAGACTAATTCATGAGACAACAACTTTCATCATTGAATTGGACTAAAATCCCATTTCTAGATGAGAAATGGATAAGTTCTTTAGATAATATATTTCTCATTTTAGGAATTAATTAAATGGTAATGATTTTTATTTTAGTTTATTATCAATCCAGAGATGCAGAACAATAATTGTAATTGATTATAAACTCTAAGGTGAATAAAAAATAATATAATATAATGTCATGATTTTAATGATCATCCCTTGGAAAAATATTTTCCTATAGAACCATTAGTTTTTATTGAGATAAAATTATTGAGTCTATGATTGAAAAAGTATGAAAATGTATCTATATATGAATTTAATTTTATGAGGTTATCATGGAATTGAACAAGCAATATATTTAATCAATGGAGCATAACTGACCATTTCTTTGATGTTTATAAACTTGTTTTATATAGGGAAGTAGTATTCCATAAAATTTATTAATGCAACGATATAATATCTTGAACCATCACGATAGATAATTAATTTTTCCATGCCTTATGGATTTAATAGGAAGAATTATAAGAAGATGGATAATGAGATCACTTGAAAAAAACAATGAAAAGAGAATAAGGGAAGAATAAAATTTACAAGTTGTAATAAATGAATAAATAAACATCATGGAACATGCATATTCATAATTGGTGTTTGTTCCATGTCAAAATAAACATCCCCTAGAACCATGATTGTAAGTGAAATAATGAATTCTGTAATGTGAAATTATCTTTCTATATGGAGATGGGACACTATGCACCTGAATTTCCAAGGCATCCTAGAAAATTTCACAAAAACAATCCAAGGGATCAATTATATACATATGCAGTCACAACATCTAAGGATAATGTTCAAAGTGATGTGGTGGCATGTACATTAATCATTTAATAAAATTCAGATAAATAATTATTTCATTATAGATCATCTCATTAAATTATATCTTCCTAGTTTTCTAAAAAAAATTATGATATTTTCAACTCACATATTCATGGGAGTATTTTTTTTAAACTCTAAGTGTAATCCTTATTGCAAAAATATTTTCTTCAGAATTTCATATTATGAAACAGTAAAATTTTTTAGTTACTGATTTTATTATCATAGCTACGGTTGATTTTTGTATAATACTTGTTATAAATTTAATTCAAAATTTAATGAAAAAATTCTATAAAACGAGATATAAATTATGATTCCCAACAAAGATATGGAATTTCATAGCATTATGGTGGAGACTTCCTCATCTAGTTATAATATAAATTCACCATTAGTATCTCTTCTAAAAATGATTCATAGTGAAAAATAGAAAATAAATATTTCTTCTGAAAAAAGGGAACATCAAATTGATGATGTGTTAATTTTATAGAATTACATTAATATATTTACATTGAAATTACAAGGTCATCATCTTGAATGGGAAGTTTTGTTTTCTATTCATTTAATCTTTAATTAAATCATATATCATGGACTCCCTATAAAATATTAATGATAGAGTTAATGGAGTTAATGAAATGTCTATATAAATTTATTGATAATGGTTTATACTCCATAGTGTTTCACCACGAGAGCTACTATTCATTTAAAGGTTAAAAAAGATCTATCTATATGGAAATTTATTAACAATAGTTATATCAATTCTATTTATAATAATGAACTAGTATTAACATCCCCACATTGATGACTTATTTGACCAACTTCATGATAGAAAATATTTTTTAATTTTGGTCCTCATTCTGGATATAATCATTTCCATGTATATAATAAATATATTCCAAATACAATACATAAAAAAAATATGATCATTTTATGTTTATAGTATTTCTATTTGGATTGACTAATTCACCCTCTTATTTTATGGATCGAATGAAAAAACTAATCAATGAATATCATGTTAATATTGATGTTTTTTTATTAATGATATCTTAGTGTACTCCAAAAGCTATCAATACCATGAGAACCACATATATATTTTATAAATAATCATATAAAAAACATTTATATGGGATGTTTAGAATGTGAGAATTCCCATTTCAAATAGTTTTTTTATTTTTTATATTGTCTCCATGGATGGTATATCATTTGACCCTACAAAAAAAATGGTAGTCCAGGAATGGCCTACACCAATGAACATAACTGAGGTTCGTAGTTTCATTTGTTTAACATGTTATTATAGGTATATCATTTATACATTTTTTCGAATTAGTTATCATATTAACCAAGCTTACTTGTAAACGGGATATATTTATTTTTACAATTTAATGTTATGAATGCATTAAATATTTGAATATGATATTAAATAAATCCTAGATATTTAATATACCATAGAGAAATGAAGACTTGTGAATTCTAACATTGTGTCAATGAATTTTTTTGGTTGATTTCTTATGGGGAATCGAAGAGTTATTGTTATGCATCAAGGTTGCCAAATACTCTAGAAAAGTACTATCCAACTCATGATGTTGGTTAAGATTTTGTAATATTTTCTCATAAGACAGAGACATTTTATCTATAGTGAAATATATGAGATATATATATATATCCAGAGTCTAGAATTTATATTTTCATAGAACTAACTCAACATGTGGTAAGTACAATAGATCGAGATACTCGAGGATTAAGATTGATCAATTCACTACCACCCAGAAAAAAGAGACTAAGGTATAAGAGTCATTGATCAGGAATTATAATGGAGTTTTAAAAAATGATTCTTGATAAGGATCATATATACATGGATCCAGTAAAGAGTGATATGGGAATTATCATGTAATTTGAAACATAGATACTTATTCAATTTGTTTTCAAACCATATTTATTACAATGGTTAAAAAATTCATAGTATAATGATGATTTTTTAAAAGAAAATTAAATCGATGATTGGTATAAAACGGGTAAACTTTTTATATGATGATGGAATTTTGAAAAGTGGGATGATTCATTATTTTTCATCTATAACCATGAAAAAAATAAAATTATTGGATGGTCCACATTTCTAAAATTTCTCAATACAGCCTGGTAGCCTTGATATATATATATATATTTGAATGTATATTTTTGTGGGGATAATATGATGATGGAAATGGATGATTATGTTTCAAGAAGTGTATTTATTCAATAGGTGAATGTGGAATGACAACATCCTAGAATATTCATGAAACCTATACATATTACTACATGTAAATGGGATGAAATAATTATGGATTTCATCAATAGAATACCATATAATCCAAAAAATACTTTTTTTGGTACGGATATTTATTGATCGACTTTGTAAATATGGACATTTCATCACTATAAGCTAGGATTTCACACTAGAGCACCTTGGACTACGCTATATTAATTATTATCAAAGAGTTAATGGTGAACCTCTCTTAATTGTGTCTAGTAAAGGTACCCATTTTAAATCAGAAATCATTAAAACTATTATAAAGTAACTTGATACTAATATTTTTGTTACCATTGATGATCACACTTAAACTGACAGGCAGTCAGAATTTATGGTCATAAATTTAGATGACATGTTGAGTCCTTCGTCACATGAATTTCAAGGTATGTGTATTGATTATATACCTTTGGTATAATTCTCATATAAAAATAGTTTACATTAAAATATTCTAATGGTACCATATAAACCATTATATTAATGGATATTTCATTCACCTACTTTTTGGGATGAATTCATGGAAAGGATGCTTGTAGACCAAGAAAAAATTCAAGAGACAGTGGAAATGTTTAAAGACTATTCATGATCATATTAATTTAGATCAATGTAGTCATAATATGTATACTGATAATAAGAGAAAGGATTTATAATCTTAAAGGGAAAATCATGTCTTTCGAAAATTATCTCTATGGAAGGGTGTCATAATGTTTGGTAAGAAAGTAGAACTGAGTCCCATGTTTATTAGACTATAATAAATTATGGAAATAATTATAGCTTTACTATTTTTTTGAGATATTCAACCCACTCTCTCCAACATTTTTGATATGTGCTATATATCATTATTGTAGAAGTACATGACATAACCAACTCCTGTACTAACAAATTGATAAATAGAGGTGGAGTGTAAATTTTATTACATAGATGTGACTATCAAGATTCGTGACACTAGAGAGAAAGTATTGAAAAACTAGATGACTCAACCTGTAAAAACATCATTCATGAAACCATAAAATGGATGAAACAACAATATAACACAAATATGTTATGAATAATAACCACCTTAACTTTTGTTTATGGAAATAATCATTAAAATTATGGGGATAAAATTCTTTATAAGAGGGAATAATTTAACACCCCAAGAATTTACAATATGTATCTTCTTAAATAAAATTTAGTTATTTGATAGTATAGGATGCACTAACAAACATGTTGAAAAGAATATTTATTTCTCTAGAATATATTCATAAATTATTATTATTATTATGTATTATAACTATAAGTTAATTTTTGAGAACATAATACAATTTTTAATTCATCAAAAAATTAGTTATAATATTAAAATTATATATTTCTCAAATACATGATGATTGTAATTAAGAAAAATAAATTTATCATATTTATAAAATTATATCCACAAAATGGGGTCCATTATTGATGACATAATATAAAAATTATAAAAGGGGGTTATTTTGGTAATTTTTTGTTTACATCAGTTTTCTGCCGAATATTAAAAATACAATTTTTCACATAACTTGTGTAACACCCCAAGCTTCCAGAGTACGCTTCTCTTTGAATAATACAGTAGCATGTGTTGTACGCAACTTTGAGTTCTAACACACACCACAACCAATCAAACAAACTATTATGAATATTAATACCAACTTTTTTAACTTTTATAAATTTTATCATTCAAAATGGACTTCATTTTAGGATTCGTAATATCAAAATTATCTTAGGGTAAATTTTTGGTATTTTTCATAAAACATTCAATTTTTTTATGAATAGTGAAAAAACACTAAGTTATAGTTTAAAACTGAGTTTTTATTTAAATAATTATTTATTTTATTTAAATTTAAATAATGTCAAAATAGATACATAATACCTATATATGTTAACTATAATTAAATGGAGTTATTTTAGAATAATTTTAGATATATAAAAATTTTATTGAACTTTTCACCGTCTTTTACCCACCTCCTCGGAGAATTTTGAAATTCACATAAAACTTAATTTTACCTCTTCTGTGAGTGGAATTTTGAAAAACCGCGTGACACGGTTAATATCAAGGATTAAAATGTGGTTCAATACGATTAAAATAACTTGTGGTGAATAGTAACTTTTTTATTTTTATTTCCCATAGTTAAAAGTAAATAGGGTAATTAAGGGTAAAAATGATATTAATATTACACTAAAACATGTCATAATTCTATTAGACAAGTTTATGTTGACCAAAAACAATCTTAGGAATAAAATATTATCATTTATGTCCACTTGGATTAGATTAGGACATTTATTATTATTTAATTCAAAGAAGAGTTAAAAGAGAAAAAATCAAGGTTTAATCACTAAAACATTTTATATATAGGGTTATATATAAGTTAAATTCTATTGTAAATATTTATTATAAAGATAAAAATATTTCCTACAAAATATATATTTATTTATAATTTTTAGAAATAAAATAATTTAATTTATTAATGACACAATGGTGATGGAGTTATTATTTAATTAATTAAATATTACTATATTTGATATTATAAATATATAAATAAATGCCATTTGAGACATTTTATGAATACCAGTAATTTCTTAGAATAATATGACATGTTAGTATTCATTTCATTATTTTTTTATAAGTAATCATGCTGTTATAAATTTTACAAAAATCTAATTCTAAATAGTGTCAAAATTGATAAAAATGAGGTTTAAAAACAAATATTATATTATTAATTGATATTAAATTCCTAAAAATATATGGATAGTCCAAGAGACATATATCAATATATTTGTATCATTAATGTACCACTTGGGGTCACTTGGATGTATATAGTAATTTTATTAAATATATAATATAAAAATACATAGTGACATGGTAAATGTAAATCTAATTAACTAAGAGTTAAAACTATAATGACCCAAACTTGTATAAAATCTATTGGTTGAAAGGCTTTCTACCCACACCCACCATAGACATTAAATAATACACTTAGGATCCATTATAAACCGAATATAAATTATTTATAAAATAATACATTCTTATTTTCCTAAAGAACCCCTCCTCCACCTTATAAAAGGACACCACTTTTAACCAATTATTCACATCTTAAAAGCCTTTTGAATTGGACAAAATCTACATAAATATCCTAAAAACTTCCCTCCCTTCAACCTAGAGGCATTAGTTTGATTAGGAATCCAATATAAGGATACCGTTTTATCAAATCAAAAGGAATAACCCGAAGAAGAGGTAATGTTTTCACCACCCGCTTTAAAGTTCCTTTCTTCTTCATCTTCTCCTTTCTTTGTTATTACAATTATAAAATAATAACTCTAGTATATTATATATACTATGATATTATTATAAATATGTTACAACCATATTTTGTATTCTATCCATCTTTTGAATGACATGTCACTATACGTTCGTACGTACGGCCTACCGTCTCCACGTCGTGGTGTAATTGTTATTCAATACATTATTATTTTAATGGTTATAATAATGATGTGTAATTCATTTAAATAATAAATATAACATGATAATGAATCTGTATATATTATATAATATCCAATTATATATTATTTTAATATCAAAATAATGATATTGTCGCTCGTGCGTACGTACGGACTATCATTTCGAAGAATGCGATGCGATTTGTTCCCATCGTATCAATTCAAGTATAATTTTCATTTTATGATTAAATATTATGTTTAAGGACGTGATGTAATTATGGATTTGAATAAGATACAACCTATCCATAACAAACACAGCTTATGTAACAAAACATATAAAATAAAATGAGTAAGTTAACAACCAAAATGACAATAATACTATGATATTATTAACAAAGTAATGTTCAAAGATCATATATGATATCATATTAATGTATATGATTCATGTATAATTTAATAAAAATTATTTAGCCATTATAAAATAGGTTAACCTACCCTCAACCAAGGTAAATTAAAAGTTAAGTGTTTATTTCACAATCTCTTCCTTATCCGAGGATTGTTTATATGTAATTATCTACTAGGACCTCATTATCATCCACATCCATGTTTCCTGAAAATTTTTTACAAAACATTCTTACATTTTTATAGAATATTGGTTAATGTCATCAATACCCTTATTTGAATTTTTATAATATGTTTATAAAGTAATATTTCTGTTGTTTTCCAAACAAGTTCATTTTTATCATTTTCGATGAAATTAAGGAAAGATGGTCTTTTTTAACTTATATGGAGGGTGCGGTTATTTTCTACTATTATGAACTCGTCGAATCTTCCCTTAAAAGCTTATAAGAATATTTTAAATGTAAATGTTTTATTTTATATGAATATTAAATTATTTCAAATTAGAAGGAAATATATCTTCAAATAGGGTTTTGATTTAATCTATGTCAGCATCCTTTGATGTATTTTATGTAAATTTGAAGTTGTTTTATTATGATAGAAAACTTCCATATTGTATTGATGGTTTTGTGATATGTTTGACTATGTATGTGCTATTTTTATACCATTCATGGTTTATGGTTAATGTATTGACATTTCGTATTCTAGTTTTAATACGAATGTTTATGATATGTTTAAAACTATTCATATGAGGAATGTACTGGAATTAGTATGTCATGGATGGATCTCGCTATAGTTCCTCGATGTATCAGTAGGTCTCATGAGACAAATAGACATGGAATTGGCTGAGGCCCTTTCCTAATTTTATTTATGGTTTTGGTTGAGGCCATAATCATTTTTAGACACCTTTCTAGGGCCATGAAAAAATGTCTTAGAATGTCTTACATTATACATTCCCTCATTATTGAAATAATATTTATTGTTCATGTGGTCATTCGACTAGTAGAATACCCCTGATTATGTTTTATTATGGCATTATTTACTTATATCATATTATTTACATAAAATTATTCATGATTTTTATTATTAAATGCTTGTGGTTTCAATTATTTACCATGCTTAATATTTATGTCATTTTCAGCTGTATTACTTACCCTTATTGAGAGTTTCATCTCACCAATTTCTTATGTTTCATTTTCCCCTGATATGAAGAAGTTAGTTATGAGTGACCTTCGGGCATAATATAGGAGGATTGGATTTTTTTAATGAAATATATTTGTGTGGTGTTTCTCTTCAAGCTGTAAATTTGAACTTATGTATGAATCTTTTTTCCAATAATACTAAATTGATCGGTCATTCGAGACATGATTTCCTTTGATCATGCCAATGTTATATAATAATGCACTTACTCTGGGTTACTAGGGTCAGGGCGTTATAGTAGGTATGATAGGAAGTTTAGTAAAGACCTTGGAAGCTAGATTTAGATAAACTCTAATTAGAGAACAAAGACCTACGATGGACATTGAGGATTAGTATATAAGAACTTTCTATAATATTGGTATTATAGAGATTTTGTGAGATCACTAAGCAATACATCACTGTCTAGATTTGATCAGGTAGAGGTAGATCTTGCACAGATGTTTCTAGAATATTGGTACTATTCATGTGGAAAATTTATCCTAATGAAATACTAATATATAGAGGATGAAATTCATGACTATATCTTACCACCATTGATATTATTTAATATATTTATGATTTTTAAAAAATTAATAAAAATAATAATCCTATAAAATATCCTTATTGTTTATTTTGAAACTATTAATTACTTTGACATTAAAAATGTCATTACTCATATCATAAGGTCCCATGAAATGACATACAATGAATCCCTCTAATACTATATGTGATGGAGAGAAGCTCTGAAAAGGAATATCACTTTTATGGGAAGTTTTAGCCTTAATAGTTGTACACATTGACACATCTCTAGAAAAATAAAATTCTTAGATGTAAAAACAATTGAACAACCATGAATGCATACATCTAAATACTACATCCAGATTATGATAGGAAGTAAAGGATATAAAGTGGACTACATAAAAGCTCACATCAAGGAGTCTGCAAACAAGAGTCCCGCCTAAAATAAAATATTGGGACTACATTATGAATGTATGAAGGAAACACATAATTATATCTGATATAACTATGAAATGTATTGTCTTTGGCATCCTAGGAATCATTCAAATGTTAGATAATCTTCAAAAGACACAACATGTGTTGCAATTTACCATGTAGGGGTGAGTATAATAGTACTTATTAGTGCATTATAAATCCAAAAACCATACAGGAAAAAAATAAAGTCATATAAACATAGGTATATTTCAAAAGAACATATATTAAGAATATAAAAATATACTCAAAAAATACACATAGTATAATGGTAATTCCTAAAAATAGTGTACTAGCATAAGATTTGAACTGAAATATTCTAAATGTACTCATCCAGTAGAACAAACTCTTGAGTCTGATATCATCGACGACGTTCGTCTATGTGGTAGTTCTTGTCATGAAACGTCATTATAAATAAACAAAAGTAGTCAGAAGAGAATATGATCCATAAATGAGAATCACTCCAAAGAAAATGGGAAGATTCTAAAAAAATTAAACTGGATTAACCAACTAAGTATAAGATTATTTCCTGTGTAGTATTGGTTAGAAAGATACTAGGATATCCACCTAGGATAACAACATGAATAAAGGATCTCACTCTAGGCCTCATAAAGGGATTCCAAAAATTTTATCCAAGTTGTCTTTCTGATGGGATCATGGTCCTAGTAATAGTAGACCATTTCATACTAATTTTCATGAAATGTGTATGGTGAATTCACCATAATGAAACATATATAAGATAGATATGATAAAGACTATGTTCCCTCTATAAAAATGTATCTTGTGTGTAATTGGGGTACACACCATGTCCATTGACTCTAGGACTTTCCCATGTAAACAACATGTGTCATCATATTGTTTATGTGTATATGAAAATGTCATGTGGTCTACCCATTTAGTCTAATTGTGTTCCAATTTAAAAATCCATCTTATTTATATGTTTCCATGTACTAAAACTTGGATTAGCTCGTGTGTTGGGTCCATGGCATGTTGGTGTGGGGGAATACATGAAATTATTTTACCAATTAACTCCACCCCATGTCTATGTACCATTGAATAACATGTCATGTATCCAGAGAATAACCTCATATCGTGTAAAAAGGTTCATATGCATTATGATTCATAAGTTCCCCAAAATAGCTAGTATGTCTAGGGGTCACCAAATGATGTGTTGATACTGATTACATTCCAAGTATCATGGGATTTTCCATAATCCCATATCTACATCCATGTTCATTATGATGCATAATGCCTTCTATCTAGTGATCATTTCACAATAATATTGGACATATCATCTCATATGATCACCATTACCGATGAAAAAAATATTCATAAGATCAACTCCATTTGAAGAATTGGCTATTCATCATTGCATGCTGAAAAAAAGTAATGTATCAAAAGACATCAAATTCATATCCTCTTCTACCATCACATCACCTTAATGTCATATTGATCCCAAATCTAAGATATTGGATCTTTATTAAATTAAACAGGTGAAAAATAATAGATTAATCAATATATATTGAACTGTGGATCAAACAATGAATTCCCACGATGACCGAAGAACATGGGGAAAAAATATTAAGAACATATGAGAGGAAAAAATGATGGTCGATGTTCACGTATATCTCAATTTTTTCACGAGAATAAAAATAAATAATGATAAATAAATATTGTAATTCAACTGAATCAATTCACAAAAATAAAACCATACCACAAAACAAAAGATCAATGGATCAATATATTGGTGTATTTTTTAATTTTCAACAATGGAATCATGAACAAAGAACAAATAGAAAACAAATGACCACCCTACCTCAATTGGGATCTATCTTTGATGGAGAAGAATGATGCATCATGATCATTTGTGAGATCCTTCAATTCCATTTTGTTTTGATCATCAATCCAAAATCTGTTGCTTATTCTCTTTAGAGAAATCTACTAACTTTTTGTCCAGAAGTTCTCCAATGTCAATAGTGTAATGTGGCTCACCAAAGGTTTTTTACATAGTGGTCAATTTAATGTGGATGATTTTGGTAACTAGGTCCCTTCCTAAAAAAATAATCGTAATTTTACTAAATTTTTTAATCATTTTACACCCAGAATGGATTTTCCACAAATGATCAACATCGACATACCTAGGGTAAAACATGTGTAATAAACTCATAATTTCACTATGAATTTTTATATCAGCCTCTATTTAGATGTTATTACACTTTTTATGGAAAATTTTGTGCATTTGAAATTTACTATATATAAAATATTTTAGAAATTTATTCAAGTAAAACTGGGCCTCAGAATAAAATATCTTTTCATTTCCTAGTAATAAAAATAAAATACATAATATCCAAATATATTACAAAGAATAAATGAGACATTACATTCTCATAAAATTGGGTCTTTATGACCCCCAAAATATAAAACAATGTCTACTACAAAAAAATTTCATACTGAGCATAAATATGAGCCTCCCACACCCATGTCATCACTTAAATATTCATGTGATATAACCACACATGAAACAAAGGAATCAATCACCGATTAAGGCTCATATCCCATTGATCCTCAAAATATATTGTGTTCTGAGAAATGGTAGCATCATCTTCGACATTCCTCTCACACTAGTCGATAATGTGTGATGAGATATGCACATACCTACATAGTTTCAATCTGTTGAAGATGTCATCAACCATGTATAATTATTGAGTTTTATATATGTGTTATTCAACCTATCCAAATCTACATTGTTTATAGAAAAGGATAATGAATCTCATCTATAAATTTTCTCCCTAGACAATTAAATTATTTCATGTCGATGGGAACTCATAGGAACTGATGATACCCTTCCTCGAAATCCAAAGGCCACCATAAATTTTCATCATAAGACTTCTGATGAATATGTTCATTCTACATCCACTCATGTATTATTTTCAACTTCTCAATTGTATCTCACACCAACTCTAGGACCCTGAGAGATAACTCTCATAGATCAGTCCATCAAAAATGTGACCAACATGGTCACCTATTCAAAGATAAAAATGCTTCCATAACAATTGTATAATGGTATCTATTGTTGTACAATAATTCATCTAGTATTATAAGATCCTACCAATGAGGGACAAATTCCAACATGCAAGCTCATAGCCTGTCCTCATTAACCTAAATCATTTGCTCAATTTGACCACCAGTTTGTGGGTGAGACAATGTTCTCAAGATTAACTAAGTCCAAAATTACTCCTATAAAACCTCAATATTTGATATGTGATATGAGAGACATGGTCATAAATGATCATCGATGGAATTCCATAGAGTTAGACTATCTCATGAATGTTGAGGAATCCCATGTTCTCTACTAAACACTACACCTAATTTGCTTTGAAGAGAGAAGACATGTGTGTTGATCTAAAATAACCATGATGGAATCATTTAACCATGTTTTATATGGTAATCCCATCATGAAATACATTTATTTCCCATCCCACTTCAATGTTGGAAACTCAAGGGCACAAGATCAACCCGCTTGAATGTGGTTCTCACCTATCACATACTAACTAGTAAGGCATAAAGTGGGAAACTATACAACATCATTATTTATTCTTGGATACTAAATCTATCATCATAGGTCCTAGTATGGAACCACTAGGGACCACGATAAACCCACTGGAACATGGTGCTCACCCTTCACTTGTTGACAATTTAGGAATCAATAGACAAACTCTACCACTCTTATCATCTTTCCTGACCACAGAAAGGGATATCATATATCTTGGTACATAATTTCTACACCTAGAGTTTCTTACAAAGGAGATATATGTATGTATCCTAGAACCCCTCCCATAATGTCACTAGTACCATCATGCATCCTATAAAAATAATGACCAGATCCCCACAATTAGAAAATATTTTAAGACCATTACCTATGGATATCTGAGTATGTATGACCTCACATTCTACATCCACAAATTTTGAATCCCCAAATCACTAATAAATTGTTAGGGGGGATAGCCATCTACTAGAGATAAGCTACTTCATCAATATCACCAATGGATAATTGTAATGAGGCCAACTTCTTTGACAATACATTCCTCAACTACAAACAAGATCTCCTGCTGAGAAAATATACTATCAAATTTTCCATCCCAATATTATAAATTATTTTGAAGTTATAATCATGGATAAAATCTATCAGTTGTCTATATAACATGATGAAATCATTTTTATATAATTTATACTAAATACTCTTTCAATCATGTTATATGATAAACCACTCCCCCATTAGGTTGTTTCTATACATTTTTAGTGATAAGACCACCACTAATAACCCAATAACCTAGGTCAGTTATTTATTGTCATGTTGTCTAAAATAATATTAACTATAGGAAATCACAACATTCCTCTACATCAAAACTAAACCAATCCAATTTTCTTTTTCAACATAGGATACTATGTACTTTTCACCCACATTTTTCAATCCCTACATGGGAACACGCATCAAACTCTACCTCAACGGCTGTAAATCCCTTTAACAGATCATGATCCATATGAAATGATAATCATTTGGGTCAACGCTTATATAGGTGACAATACACTTAAGTAACCAGGTATGGATCTTTGGTAATTTCATGCCAACCAATAGAACCATATCACCTACATGACGCACTAAGGTGGACCCCAATATATCATTACCTAAACCTTGACCAGGTCCACTTTCAATCAATATTCTAAGATAAAAAAATCCCAGATTATGTACTATATAAATCTAGAAATAGAACATTTATATATTCTTGTAATGATAGTTCTGTTAGAGTATGTCTAGAACTATCCTCTAGTATCTTGTGTTTTTATTCCATGAACACTAATTTCACAACCTTTAATTCTATGAAGACACCATTGACCCATTCTATGAAGGTATGAATGATCCACTTTATTAGTCCCATGAACACTACTATGGAGGTTTTTACCCCAAATAGGATCACCATGTATTCATAGTGAGCATCGATACATCATAATTTAATATTAGGTATATGCTTATTCTATAGTCACAGCTGATGATAATGTGCTCTATGATAAAACTCATATAACCATTATTCCCTCGCTACTGATCAAAGAGGACATCAATCCTTGGTATTGGATACTTCTTCTTAGTGGTCATCTAGTTCAAGAACTGATTTTCTAACAAAAAACTTCAATATACTATCCTCCATCATGGAAAACAAAATTCGGGTTATCGAAGGTGAAACATTTTTTCTAACAAATCCCTTCCTCTTTAATTACTCCAACTAAACCCTCAGATCACAAAGCTCTGAAGAAGCCATATGATATGTTTTCAAAGATATCACTATCCTATCAGGGGTGTAGATCAATGCAAAAGTCTATTATGTTGTGGGGAGGTTAATATATAGCATCCACATAGAATATGTCGCCTTACTCTACAAACACTTTAAGAAACTGGAATCACATAACATTCAATGCACAAAGAGTCAGTCTAGCCAAAAGAATATTAATCGGTGTCACCCTCCAATTCAAGAGTCCATACTTCACATACCTAGTTTTTAATTTAATTAACAACTAGTTCCATCATTATTGGAACATCACACCCTTCAAATAAACATTCAATGTAGGAGTGAACTATAAATAACTCATACATACCATTAATGAAATCGTAAGGTCTTGACCCTACTACTAATTTGTTAAAATAGAAACTCTCTCCTCCAAGGGTCAAGTCACATTGTTATCATAAGTTCATGATCATAAAGAATTCTCATGAAGGAGTCTCCAATTGCAAGGGTCAATCAAAGGGATCAACTAGAATATCAATGTCCTATACAAGGCATGTTTAACGAAATTAATCACTAAAAACTATGTCTATTATTGATGTATATAGGTTATAAATGGCATATATCCTACCACAAATCATTTTCATAGACTATTGTTCATAATATATGACCAACATTTTTTTCCTCGCCCATGTCATCTATCTCTTTAAACATAGTGTGGGACACATGGGGGTTTAGATGTAATAAATAAAAGTGTTGACCACGTATGGGTACTCCCCTAGCTCTTCTACTGGGTCCACCACCATTAAAAATTATGGCCTTTAAACTGAATATACATAGGTGGCACATCAATAGTTTCTCTATCAGCTATATTGTTGGTCAGACAATATTTGGTGGGATGTGCCATGCCATCACATGAGTAGCACCACCTCTCATCATTCTAACTAGAACCATTCCTGGATCCCTCATCCATAGATCCTCTATCATGGGACCTCCTCAGACTTTTGGATTATCTAGGTCCACAAGACTTTCATTGGCTCCCTGTTATAGAGGTCTCTTCCCTTGTATTCACTTAATTGGAAACAACTAGAAGTAACTACATAGCTAAAAAACCATTGACCACAAATGATCACTATAGAACCCCGTCATATATAGGAATTAATAGAAGTATAACACTCTGTAATATGCCACTATATAGATCTCAACCAAAGGTACAATCCTTAAATAACTGATCACTAACCATATCCACTGAGTACATGGAAAGATAGGCAAACCTTGACGAATACTCAAATACTGTTGTGTTGTCCTCCTAGAGCAAGAGATGCTTTTGTATATGTATACCCCTAATCATAAATGTTGAAAAAACTCTTTGAAAAGGCCCTAAAACTATGACCATGCAAAGGTTACTCATCATAATATTGGGAAAAAATCCCACAATCACCCTATTAATCAATGTAGATGGCTCACCACTAGGACCACCATCTGATTTGATGGTGTCCAAACTAGACAAAATACTCTAGTCACTACCTCAATCCCATCTTCATCTGCCCATGGATCCAACTCACCATGGAACATGAGGGGTATCTACCTCTTAAACTCTTGAAGCATACATAGTATGCCCACCTCATCTAATGGTATTATGGGATGCATGTGCTGACCTATTGGTGGTGGTATAAACATCGTAGAACCTGGATGTAACATCTTGGGTAGTGGTCCATGTAACATGGCTTCATCACTGAAGGGATCAACCTCATTATCATCGAGCTAAATCATAGATAGAATAAATCATGGATGCATCCTGTAACAAACATGATGTACCGTATTTAATGAATATAACTGCAAATATGCTCATAAAGGACATGGAAACCATAACCAATTCAAATATGATGCATATACCATTGTTTTCCCTACAACCAATATTCTCATGTACCGATCCTTAAAACTGGTGATCACATTCCTAATGAATGGATATGTCATGCATGACATGAACACTGTAGTAATTTTCCTAATTGTTAAACATGAAACCCTTAACATGGTTTCTCCAAGTTAACAATGGGGACTCATGTACTAAATTATAATCGATGCACTCTGATACCACTCTTTCATGACCCATCCTAGAGGGGTCTATGTCATGACTCCCAAAGCTCAAATAAAATATTCTAGTGGATAGAAAATAGATCCATGAAGGAATATCACTAATATGGGATGCATTAACCTATGCACCTTCACATATATAAAACATCCAATCATATAAAATGCGTAAATGTAAAAAAACAGAACTACTAAGCATGAATACATCTAAATCCCACAACCAATGTACCAAAAAATGTAATGGAAGTAAACAAATCCAAATTCATAGCCATGAAATAGATTATGGATAAAAATTAAAAATTAAAAGTATATTCTTAGAAAGCATCCAGAATGATGTAGGGACACAACACGGTATGCCTGGTCTCACTGAGAACCATCTAATCCTGGTCCACCAAGGGCTCTATCAATAGATCAATCCCTTGCACTAGACATGATATGTGGGTGCAATGACCGTTTGAGGTGATTTTAAAAATAATCTACAGGACATGTTGAAACTACAATACATAGAATAAAGGAAATATAGTAACATCTACAATAGTATGTGTCTACTACTCAAATAACAAGAATATAAATATATACGTAATAAATACAAATTGTCTAAAGTGAATTCAAAAACATAGTATACCTGCATATGATTCCATCATTAATATTCTTCAAAGCACTCATTTAGGAGAAAAACTATTGATTCTGATATCGCTAAATATGTATGTCTGGGAGATATTACTCGGTAGGTATCATTATTAGAAATACACATTGATAGTCTGAATAGAATACAATTTAGATATGAGAATCACTCCCAGGACCATGGGGGGATACCCACAAACTCAAACTCGATTAACCTTATATGTGTATGATCGGCGCTCAAGTAGTGTTGGTTATGAAAATATTAGGAAATAAACCTAGGGAAAATGATGAATAGTGTATCTCACTTTAGGACACTCAGAGGGATTCTAATTACTCTATCATATAATTCATACTAAAGGGATCATTATCATAGAAGTTGTAGAGGATTCCATACAAACCATTTGGTTAAGGATTAATGGAATGATAACTAACAAAAATCATTTGTGATATAAATAACACATGATATATTCCATGTATAACAAATTACACGACATATAAATGGGTTACACACCATATCCCTTGAAACTGGGTCATGTTCATGTAAATGGATCATGTTAGCAGGTTATGTTCATATAAATGTACATGGAACATAGTATACCCATTTATTCTACCCATGTTCCAGTACATGGTGTCAACCTATGTACATGTGCTCATGTACCAGTAAAAAGCATATCCTATGTACCTAGTCCAGACCATGTCCATGTGGGGGAGTATTTGGCATTCTCTAACCTATGTTCTCCACCTCATGTCCATGTACATTATATATATATGATGTGTATATATAGAGGGACCACATGCCGTGTGATACATAAGTACCTTCAGAACTATAGACATAACTAAGGGGGCCACATGTCATGTAAATGTGGATTACATGTCATGTTGTATATGATTTCCCAGAAACACAGATCTACATCAACATTAATTTTACAACAACTATATGAGTTTTCAAAAGTAACCAGATTCATTGTTTCATTCACCATCACAGGACCGTCGTGTTGTGTCATTCCCAAATCTATGATATCATATTATTGCAACGTGAAATGGGTGCATAAAAATTGATTGATCAAGGTATGTAAAAAGGTGTCCTAAACTAAGAGAACCCATAATGAACAACGAACTGGGGGTGAAAATCATAACAATGGATGAGAGGACATACCATCGATCGACTTTCAGGGTGATATTGATTCATTTTTCTGATAATAACAATGAAGAAATAGATAATTACAATGTAATTATATTTAAAAAATGCCACTAATAACTCATCCTAAAAAATGCATGATCTACTGATCAATCTATTGGTCGATTGATCCGTGTTCATCAAAGGATTCTAGAAATGGTAAAAAATACCAAACAAAAAACCACCCTACGTCTATTCAAAACAATCACTAATGAATAATGATGACATGTATTATTCATTGGTGATATCCTTCAATTTTTTACTATGTCGATCATTGATCCATGATCTGGTAATGGTTTTATTGAGAGAAATCATTTAATTTTCTATCTTGTGGTTCTCTAATGCCTCCATGATTATGTGACTGACACTATAATTTTCCATATTATTATATTTAAGGAGGAATGATTAGGTAGATATGACACTATGTCAAAAAAAATTAAAATAATTTAAATAAATAATATTATTCACTTTATTCCCATTTGTCATTTTCAACAAATTTTCTACACAGACTATGACTACATCACTCCTCGAGTAATCAACATTTTATGAACTCATAAACACCCTTAGAGATTTGATCCAATCATCCATTTAGATGTTATTCATCCTTTTCTGGAAAACAACACATTTGTTCAATTTAATATATTTAATATATTTCAATCCTTTATTTGAGACACAAAATTCCATAGAATCCATTTTTGTCTCAGTGCCTAATCTAAAAAATAATCTATATAATATCGAAAAACAATAAATAGTAAATTTGATACAATAAAAAAACATAATGAAAATTAGTCACATTAAATCCAACAATATTATGATATCTTAAATCAATCATGGTAATCTAGATAATTCTTGGATGACATAAAAAATCTAAAATTTTGTTAATTTTAATATATTTTGCAACAATAATATGATTATGTAAATAAATATATAATTACGGCATCATCATTGTGTTGGAATTTATTCTAATTATTTCATCACTAAAAAATATTAATTATTAGGATGTGGATAGATCATTTATATTTCAAAAAACTATGTTTAATCGAGAATATACATTTTTCAACTATATATTGAAAATATTTTATTTATTAAGAACTAGTGTTTGAAATGTTTGAATTTTCATTAAATAAAATTCTATTATGGTCATAATCTCATTGATGTTACCCCAAGAGGTTATAAATTATACCCTTGGATGATTATGGTCGAGATATACCCATATTATAAAATTTTTATGTCTGTTTTGGTTATTTTATTGTTTTCATTATTTTATTTTTAAATTAAATTACACAATTTACCCATCGCTATGATAATAAAATAATTAAATTTACTATTCATATAATTTCCCAATAAAAAAAATCAAATTAATAAATTTAAAATCATTTATTACAAATATTAATTTATTTTTATAAATTAAAAAACACATAATTTGAAGAATTTAATTCAAAATTAATGACACCTAACACATCAAAAAAATTATTGAAAGATTGTTTTAAGCACAATATTTTTTATACCAACAAATAATATAATGATTATTTAAACTATAATTAATTTGATTATATATACAAAATATTATTATGTTTTTTTATTGTCAATGTAAAATCATAAATAGAATTTTTAATTTAAATAAAATGGATGTTTTTTTAAATTTAGAATTTTTCTATATTCAAGAGAATATAATAATTTAAAAAAAACCAAAAATTACTCACAAGGTAATACTAAAATTATTATTTAAAATATTAGTTTTTTCTATAATTTTTTTTATGGTCCATAAATTTATTATAATATTCACTTATATAAATAAATAGTTTTTTGATGAAGTTTTTTAAATAGAATAAAATAACATTACTAAAAATGAAGTGATCATTCATGAAGAATTATTTAATAATTTAAAAATGAGTAGAAAAATTGAATATTTACTATTGTTGTCAATATTATTTATTCACTAAAATTTAATGAATAGTTTATAAAATTCACGTAATAATATTTCACTATATGTTTAAACTGGGTGTTCTGAAGAATGGACGTTATGGAATAAAGTATTCTTTTAAAATCCAAGGTTTTTAGATAAATCATATTTAATTTCTTTTTTATATCATTTAATATTTCAAAATTCATATAATTTATAAAAATGTCATAATTATTATTTTTTCCTTGGAATTCTAGAGTTATATATTCTTTTTAAAAAAGATCATTCAAAATGATGAGTCTTATATCAATGTGATTTTTCTTAGAATATGATACAAATATTTTAAGAAATTTTAATTGAACATGTGTTATCATATTCTATAGGGATATATTTGAATATTCATCAATAATAATTTAATCATTATTTACTATATTTAATTTGATCACAAAAATTGTCTGCAACTATTTATTTTGCATTAGTAGGGGACAATGAAACTAATTTTTGTTTATTACTGCAATATGGAACAATAAAACTTCCAGAAATGTTCCATGTTCCATGCGTTAAATTTTTTTTATTATATCCAATAAATTAAAAATCAAAGTAACAAATTGGATATAAAAATGTCCTCTAGAATAAAATAATATTAAATTGGAAAAATTATTTTTATACCAAAAAAATATATTAAAAGTGTTTAAACATGATTCAATAGGTTTTTCTTGAAATAAGTCACACATAAATGAACAAGAATAATATAATTTTGGATATATATTAAAAAATTTAATTTCCAAATATTATAATTATATATTGTTTGATTATCATGTCTAATGTTTCTTCATGAACTAGTTTATAAGTGGTACTCATTGTAGTATCACTTCCTTTTGTGTTATCCAGGTAAAAAAAATTTAAATTACCTTTAGTTTAATTAATTTGGATTAAAATATTTTATATATTATATTTAATGATTATAAAACAAGAAATTTTTTTATTTCACCCATTAATCGCATTTTAGAATCATTTATCAATTTTTTTTTAAAATCAGTACATATTGAATTTCATGAAGACACAAAAATAATATCATCAATATAAATTTTTGTAAATGAAATATATTTTTGAGATATTGTTAAAAATGAATTAGGATTATAACAAATTTTTGAAAAACATTAAATGAAAAATGTATTTACCATATCATTCCATCCTCTTTGATTCTTTTTAAACCATAATGTTCTTCTATTAATTTAAAATTATGATTATAAAAATGTGGGTTTTGAAATAAAGGGTTCTGTTAAGAAATATCCTCAATAATATATCTATTTTGGAAATAACTATTAACATTAATTTTATTTAATTTAAAATTTTAACATGGTTCATATATAATAGACCTAAGACCACACTCTTAAATCTGGGGATAAAAACACAAAATTTTCATATTTGGATCTGATACCAATGATGTTGAACCAATATTTATTATCCCAAATAGAAAACATCAAAATAGATTATTTAATCACCTACAGAGATAACAAAATTTTATGTTTATTGTTTTCTATAATTATGATATACTCTATCATTAAAAATAAACATGAATTTATGGGTGTATTTTTACAATATACCCATATTTTCAAATTATGTATTCTATCTTGACCATCTCACACATACTTAATAATGTTAGAAACATTTGTAGACACAAAACATTGTATCATCATTCTACACAATTTGTGTAATTTGAAATAGAATAAGTGTGATTTCAAATTATTAGTAATGATTAATATAATTATTAAAAATATGATAGAATCAGTGATAATGAAATTACAATAAGGATACAATGACATAATCCAAGCGCATGAGAATAAAAAATAGAAATGACACCCATAAAATGTAGATCATTAATCATATTCCCTGGGATAAAGCATTAGAAAATTAAATAGGCCCGAGAATCAATAATCATGAGAAATACTATGTCATTCATTATCATTGATAACATTTAAATCCCATTGAAAATTTAAGGAAAATGTGATTGTTATCATGGGTAAATTATCTTTATAACCTATTTGTAACCCATATTATAAATAATTAGATCCTAGTTAAATCCATAAGAGAAATCAATAATTGAATCCTTTCATTATTTTCATGAAAATATAGGGAACATTACATAATTAATTAGATAAGAATTTGGGTTAACACATCATATATGATAAATATGACTCACTAAGGACTTTTTAGGACCACCCATCATATAATCTATATCAGGCTCACCAAGAACTACTTGGGATCACTTATCATAAATGCTATATCTAGATCACCTGGTGAAATCTTGGTTCACCAATCATATTAGTTATATTGGGATCACATGTGAACATTAATAATGTTCTATTACTACTAATGAATAAAATATTTTGAATCAATCTTTTTTCAACATATCAATAATCATTTTTCATCCATTTCATGATTCACCCAGGAATGAGAAATGTGTTTTATTCAAATCTCATGATCAATATTAAAAAAAGTAATGATGGTATCAATACCACATATTCAAATTGGAGTGTTTGTAACCACATGGTTCTTTAAAATGTATTATTATTAATATAATTAAAATATCATTAATAACAATCCTTAGGAAGATACGACGTTCACATTGTGAAATTTCAAGGGATTCAATCTTTGATTGAAAATGATTTAGAAATATCACTTGGAAAATTTCTCGATAAAAATATCATTTCAATTTTGAAAAGAAATATTTAAAATTTTAATCATTATAAAAATATTAAAGAAATAAATTTAATTGAAAATATTCTATAAATTGTAAAAAATGAGTTAAATAAATTATTTGTCATAAAATTTTGAAAAAAATTTCATGTTATAAATGATAAAAATTATCATTATTTTAAAAATCATTATTAAGGGGATAATGTGACCCACATAGAAAACATTAAAAAATTTACTAATTTAAAAAATTTAAAATATGGTAAACGATCATGAAAAATAGATTTAGAAAATGATATATGTATATAACAGAATAGTTTTCTAAAATATTATGAACTATTTTTATAGAAGAGAATGATTCATAATATAAAATATCAATAACAAATTGGTACCGCTTTCTAATTACAGTAATGATATTGCAAAATCCAATAAGATAGGAAATTTAAATTAAACATTTGATGAAAATTGATAACAAAATTATAATAATATATAGAAAATAAAAGATAATAATCTCAAAATACTTCCTCTAAAATAACCATTAACCTAAAAATACAAAATATAATGGAAATTTGAACATAAATCCATATCCACTTTGGTACTCTTTAATAGTTATCCCCATGAAAGAATAACATCAAATTAATATTCAAATATCATGTAAATAAGGATATACATTATATACCATGTAAAAAATGGATGTATATAGAACTCAAAAATTCATATAAGTTCGTATCACAAATATAAGTCTCAATTAAAGATAATTTGAGTTGAATAACCCTTACAAATTACATACCTATTGGAATTTAGAATCAATCAATGAATAAATTATGTGTATACAATGTAAATACATGTACAAAAATTTATATATAAAATAATATAATCATAATTTATTACACACATAATATTATAATATAAAATAAAATAAAGATGTATTATAATTCAATGTAATAATATTGAGTTCTGAAATTCATTACCATTGGGTAACATTTATTTCAAATCCCATTGCATATAATAATTAAAATTTCAACATATAATAAAATGAATTATAATTTCATTTTGAAATATCATATAAAATTAAAATTATATAGACCATATAAAATTAATTAGGTATATAATATTAAAATATTCATCAATATTGGGAAATCGAGATGAAGTCCCTTGCAGATTTTGATCTCTCGGGATCAAAACCTCATGATACAGGGATTTTAAAATAGATTCATAGCTTCCTTTAATTCACATGAAAATAATAATAAAAAATAAAATTTATGTAAGCAATCCACATAATTAAAATAAGAGGTGAATATAGCATATATCTTATAGAAATAAATGTGTGACGAGAAAACCCTTACCTAAGTTCCAAATATTATAGGTGTTTCTATTGTCTATTTTTTAATAAGATTATATATATTATTTATTGTCTTGGAAAACATTTATAGTATTTAAATAAAAAATATTGTATTTATTTTAGTGGTACATTTAAATACTTATTCATTATATTCCTTATAAAGGCTGTAAATGAAGTAACGATAATGGGATGAGCCCATAAGGGGAACCGTCTCCTTAGGTTTTTCCCTTGTCGGTTACTCTCCTCCTCACCTCAGATCATCTTCTGAGCCCTCTTCGGTGCTCCTTCTCAAGGTTTTCGTGGCGATTATTCCTCTCCCAGGGGTGAGGTTGAGGAATCTATGTTGGCATGACTGTCTTGGCCTCCCCCACCATTTGCTGGCCTGTTCATTTGGCAGCATGGTGTTATCATAGGTTCTTGTTCTGGCTCCTCCTAGAAAAGGGCCGATGCTTGATCATTGTCAGATGGGGGTGCAGGTGGTGGTTCTATGAGTTCTCCGAGTAATATTTCAATGGCGGCGAGGTGATCTGTTCAGATTTTTGGTGATGCATTGTGACCGTCATCATGGATTGTTATTTTCTTCATGTTTCTTTACCATTTTTTTGTTTGGGGTATGGTTCAATCCTACTTTGGAGTATGGTGATTCTAGTGGTGATTTTTAGTTCTAACTACTATAGTGTTTTTATGGCGACGTCGTGGACACAACACCGCTGGGTGGTGGTTCCTCTACCGTGATGATCATTTGTTTGAGAATTACTACTGGGTTCTTTTGGTTGTTTTGGTTCTCGGTGATTATCTAAGATGGTGATTCGATACATGTTTGGTGTTTCTCAATGCAGGTGTTGGTGGTCTGCTAAGACTGTGTTGGTTTCTGATGGCTTCCTCACTGGTGAACTGGTACGGTGATGGGTCTATTTTGTTTCTGGGTTCTTGTCACCATGCGGGACATGACCCGAGGTATGATGATGGTGTGGTTTGAAATTTGAATTTCGAATGTTTAAGGTTGAATGATTAATTTTGAATCTGGTATTGGGGTGTATGTGTGGTGTGGAACGGTGTTTTAAGGTTACGACTTTTCCAAAAAGTGGTTTCTCAAAATATAAAATTGATATTGTGCAGTATATTCTATGTAGTGTGCTTTGATGATGTCATGTTCATTATTTCCAAAACAGATTTGATGTGTTAAAATGTATAAATATGTACTTATTAAATAATATTTATAATAATAATTAGTATTTAGTTATAATTTATTTACATCATTTATATTTTAATAATAAATCATAATGTATGGTTATGGAAAATGATCATCGTTACAATCATGGAGATAGTAGGACATACATACACATGGGTAACATTTCCAATTTTCAAAGATAATTATGGAAATAATGTAATATTTATTTTATATATATATAATTTTAATAATATCATAAATAACCTATTAGATAATTATATACCTCATAAATTTGATTTGGATATGAAAAAATATTCAGATCCCTTTGTGGAGGAGATAGTCTAGACGTACATACAAACGATGTTATAATTTCATAGTGAATGAAAATGTAATAAGTAAAGGAAATATAATGTTTTAATAATGATATATATATCACTAATATCTATATTATTTCATATATATTTCTTATATTCATTAAATTTATATTTATAGAATTCCATATAATTCCATAGGGAGAAACGCGTCACATCCCTTTATGGTGCGGTAGTCTACCATACACATGAGGGACATTATTGCATTTCACACGAAAGGAAATGGATGAATGTATATTGTATGTAATAATTATTGGAGTAATATTATGTTAATAATATCATATATATATATATATACATAGTTAAAATCTAATTATAAGAATACAATTATAGGGGATGATGAAAAACAAATGACATCGGTTCAGGATTTGGTTGTCCTCCATACATAAGAATAAATATTTCATTTACCATTTAATTTTAGAGGATATGGATTTAGGTTATACTATTTACATAATAACATCATAATATATGATATATAACTATGATATTACATCAAAAAAATTATTAATATTTTAAGAGGTGGGTGATGCAATAAAATTAAAATGCATGGTTAGGCATTGTACCTATTCTTAGGAAAACCTCCTTAGGTTTACAAAAACCCTCTATTAGATATTTGTATGATCAGAAAACATGATTTGGGTAATGGTTGTGGAGTTTTATATATTGTTTATTTTATTTTTTGACAAAAAATTCTTTTATGGTTTGATGATCATAGGATAATCGATGACCTTTTATAAGTGAGGATAGTGGCACACTTGTAATTCATTAAAATATAAAGTTTTATCCACGTTTTTCACATGAAACAAGGATAAAAAATTGTGAAATATCGATACATGGACATGATAAGGTGGAAACAATTTTTACACTATATTTTGGACTATATTTTATATCAATTTGAATATTACCTTTCAAAATTGAATACTAAGACGTGGGAAAAAATATGTGTTTCAAAAAGTGTAATTATCATGATAATGATGATTTTATACTCACACGATAAGTAGAAATAATAATTATATTAATTTCAATTCATATCTATTTTTATATAATCTATAAATACGTGAGAAATTATTCCTCAATAGTGTTTTCCAATAAACTAAAATGTTTAAACATTATCCACTTTAAAATAGTTTTCAGAAAAAACACATGTTTTGACAAAAAAATAATCATATTCTTTAATTTATTACAATGTGGATTCAAAAATAATTATTTTAATTAAATAAAAATAAAAAATATTTAAATTAGTTTAAATCATTTTTAAAAACAATATTTATAGAAATTCACACAGTTTCACCCTAATAAAAATTTATATGCATAAATAAAAATTTAATTATTTTTTAGAAATAATTTTAATAAATGTGAAGAAATTAACTATAATATATCATTATTGATTGTGAAGAAGCATCCTATTAGAAAAATATATTTTTTAATAAAACATATCTTTTTTTTATTCAAATTAATATTATTTTATTTTGTAATCTATATATAATCTTTTAATTTATTGTCTACATGATTAAATTGTATTACGTTCATAATTTAGAAAATCATATTCATTATTTCTAATTTATTATCTTTGTTATAATGATATATTATAATACAGTTCATTTATATTCGAGGTAGTGTGTAGCACAAGCTATCAAATGGATTAAATTTTGTAAAATATAGTCAATTAGGTGTTTAATATTGATGTTTTATTTCTAAGTAGATATAAATCATTGATTTATTCTTTTAAAATTTTATGGTGTCCCATCCTCCCAGTTTAATAAATTTTATCTTAAAAAATTGGGCTTTATCTCAAAAATCAATGGTTTGGAAATTTTAAAATAACATTCTTAAATTCATAGATCATTTAATTTGTTAACAAAACGTCATCGAGATAAGAGAGAAAATTAATTATGATGGTAATCTTGAAAAACCCATTTTATGTTTCCAAATATTATAATATTGGTGGAAAGTGGTTATTTGTACATAAAGGAAAGGCATTAATAATTAAATTGACTAATATAGATCATTGATCACATAAAAGTGAATGATTGAGGGAATTTTAAGGAAATCAAATCCATATATCCATGATGAGTTAAAAAAAACATTGAATCCATGTATTTTAAGGTTATAAGATAACATAAATATTTTAATATTAATTTCTATGATTTTAGGGGTTATTTTTTAATCTAGACTATGAACAATGAAAATATATTTACCTGACATGTTGAATCTCATCCGTAATTCATTTTCCACCACAATGCCATCTTGTTTGTAACTTTATGAGTATTAATGATTAATATTTTTTCCCTAAAGCACCAAAATCTAATTTTAATGTACCATATATACAAAAAATGTATAATCAATATATTCCTCTTATATAGAAATGTTAACTACTATCAAAATGGTTATAATAATGTATGATGTTTCCCAAAATAAATAATCATTCATACGATGAAAGAATATAATAATTTAAAAAGTTCAAAAGTTATACCAAATGATCAAAATAAATCATTCAACAAATAAATAACCCTATATGTCAAATAAAATCTATAGTAGAGAATTTTTTAAACATATAGGATATATTATACCTTTCATCTTTAAAGTCCACAATTCGACAACATTTTATTAAAATAAGATTAATCACCTAGTCCCCAAATCAATTTTTAGTCCCATAGTTATCCACATGATAAAACACAAGTTCTTAAAATAAATTAATTAATTATCTTTCAAATGGTTAAAGTAAAAAAAATTCATACCAACCAATACACCACATAATCTAGTTGTAGGTGTTTCACCATTATTAACTATGGGTAATGGGTTCAAGCCCCTTGGCCTTTCTAGATGTAATGAGCTATCCCTCAACCTTTCGGTTGAAATTATTATTAAAATTGTATCCATTTAATTTTCCCATGAATATGATGAACGTCCATATAATAAAATTAGTCATAAAATATAATATAAATCATAGAGGTTATCAATATCAAAAAATTTATAATCATCTGTAAACATAGAAACATATGATGGTATTTATTACCGTTAATATAATCTCACTTTAAAACAATAAAATCTACAAATTATTATAAACCATGACTCTAGTACCAATTATAATATCCCCTACCAGTAATCCTTGATCTAGTGAAAAAATATAAACATTAAATTTCTAGATTTCAAATCACTAATGATGAATCAATTTTCTTCATCCAAAAAATTCAAAATAAAAAAGGAATATTTGATCAATTACATACCCAAAATAGTTTTATTTTATAGTTTTGTATATTTTGAGAAAACTCATATAGAAAAAATCCCTATGAATTCAAGGGAGTATTATTTTCACTATACCATAATTTTCAAATTCTATATTAAGTCGTCAATATCACCTAAAATAATTATTATATTAGAAATCAAAATAGACACAGAAAACATAATCATAATTCTTTATTACATGGGGATTGTGAAACATAAGAATTTTGAGATCAAATTATCAATAAGGTTAAATAAAAGAATTAAATATTTAATTTCATCAATTAGAATTAGATAAGAATGATGATATTATTAAGTACTCAATGTGAATGTGCATGAAAAAACAGAAATGGAACCCATAAATCCTAGTTCAATAAATATGTAGACTGAAATAAAAACTTAATAAAGTAAAGAGTAATGATAATTAATAATCATGATCCATTTGATTAAAATATGATTCAAAGAAAACATTTAAAACTAGTAGAAAGTATACACAAAATGTTTTCCAGTCTTGTGAACATTATAAACATAACCTATTTTAAACCCATTAGATAAATAAATAGATCCAAGTTAAATCCATAGGTGAAACACTCCGACAAATACCTCTTTCATTACTTTAATGAAATATAACATTACTAAATTTATTGGTGTTCTATCTTGGTTCCCCGATCATAAAAGCTATATCGGACTCCCCTAAAACTATCTGAGCACACAAAACATATTATTTGTATCTATATCACTTGTTATCATCAATAATGTTTATGTTCCAATCATGAATAAAACATCTATAATATTTTAATTATTATAATAATAATTATCATTAATATTTCATTGTATGATTAAAATTAGGAAAATAAACTGGTTGAATTTCAATAACATGTTCCATATAGGGAGAGAATAAGAAAGGAATAAATACCACATATCCATATTGTAGTATATGTAATGTCACAGATTTTAGTCATTAAAAAGTGTAGATACCATTATAAGGTCATTAAAAACATTCTTCATGAAAAAAATCACTTTAACTAATATCAAAAGATTTTATCTTATATATATAATTATTTTGAAATATCACATGGAATATTTCTTGAGAAAAATATCTCTTCCATTTTTAAAACACATATTTAAAACCAAAATCATTCTCCAAAATTATACACATAATTATCATTAAAAGAACAATTGAAAATTTAAAATAAAATATTTAAAACATTGAGTGTTCTTGATCGTGGGAAAAACCATACAAGTTTCAAATGATGAAAATAAGCTTTATTTTAAATCCTTTTGTAAAAGGGTAAAATGAAACATTTAGAAAAAATAAATAAATTTTAAAACATTATAAAATTAATTATAATATCATGTAAAATAGATATATGAAATTATTTATGTTAATAAATTAAAACATGTGATATCATTTTGGTAATCATTGGAAAAGAATTGAAATATACCAAACAGAAAAGAAATATTCAAGATTGGTATCACCTTCGAAAAAAATTCATTAAGTTTATTTAATAAATATGGGAGGAAATGGAAGTTAATCATTTGAACTAAAATCATAAAGATGGATATTAAAATCTACATGGTTCATAAAAATAAGATAATAATATTTTCTCTAGATTATCCTTCTATATAAACAATCCCAACAATAAATTAGATTTTAACAAGAATCCTTTTCCACTTTGGTACACATAAATCATAATCCACATGAAATATTAAATTAAATTTTTAATTTCGATATCATGAAAATAATTAGATCCATGATATAACATTTAAAAGAGAAGTATATACACCTCACCAATTAGAAAAGGTGCATATCATAAACATATGACTCAATGAAAGATAATTTGATAAAAAAACCCATAAAATGAACATACCAATTAATTTGAGAATTAATTTTTTAATTTTTTATGTGTATCAATTATAAATCAGTATAAAATAAGTGGAAAAAAAATAAGATAATAAAATTTTATTAAACACAAAATCCTAGAATATCAGAAATAATAAAGAAGTAATATAACCCAATAACAAAATTGAGTTATGAATTTATTTACAACTTGGTGAAATATAATTAGTATCACCATGTATTATATAATACATATAATAAATTAAATATCCAATAAGTATAATGAATTAATGATATAACCATTAAATTTGGTAGTATAAACACTATATTAACTACATTAGGTGCATAACATTCCAATATTCCTAAATAAAGTGAAATTGGGATGAAGTACCTTAATTAATTGTTAATCATTGGATAAAAACCTCAGGGAAGATATAAAATCATAAATATTCGTTAATGAAAATACTTTTCATGAATATATTAATAAAATAAAATTACTATATGTATATACATAACAAAATAAAAATAAATAGATAATATGGGATATGTCTTAATGAAAAAGAAGTGAGAGAAGAAACCCCTTACCTCATTCAAGAAATTTTATATACACCCATTAAATATTTTATAATAAGAATAAATATATAATTTCATGTATTGAGATCATTATTAGTGTTTAATACCTTAGACATAAATAATGGGTTTTATTAATTTTAGTGAAATATTTAAATATTTAATAGTTGAGATTGCGTTGTGTGTTTTGAGGATGTTTGATTCCTAATTTGAAAACAATATTGGTGTGTTGAATAATGTTAAATAGGTCATTATTACATCATATATGGAATAATAATCATTAAATAATATTAATTTTAATATATTATTTATAACTTTGAAATTAATAATAATGGTTGTGTTGTAAATTTGAACTACATTAAAATAGTGGATACATTAGGCCATACATACGTGTGTAGCGTTTCAGTTATTCAATGGAAATTATGATAAAAGTATTGTTTAAACTCTATATTATATTCATTATTTAAAAAAAATATTATATACATATATATCTTCCTTGTAATGTGGGGATGAAAAAATAATCACATCCTTTAGAGGAGGCGGAAGTTAGAACATATGAATGAAGGATGTTATCATTTCAAAATTAATAAAATGGTAAGAAGTTTATAGAATATTATGTTTTTAGAAAAATAAGTATGTCATTAATATCATAATTATGTACCATATATCAATATATATTCATTTAATTTAACCTTATTACCATCCATGTAATGCGTTATTGAAAAATTCATCAGATCACTTTGCTAGGAGGTAGTCCATCATACATATGGGAAATATTTTTGTATCCCCCATGTACTGGAATGCAAGAAGGTATAAGTGATATCAAATTTCTAGGGGATATATTTTTATGATTAATATATATATATACATATATAAATATATATATTATAAATTAATATTTATATAAATATGTGATATGAAATTGTGAAAAATAAATGTGATTGATTCGTGAGGTGGTAGTCTGTTACAAGAATGTGCGCTGATTTCTATTTCCATTTTATGGAAGAGAAGATGAATTTAGGTTATTGTGTTAATATAAGAGTACCTAGTCATATTTATGATAATGATATTATTAAATCATCATAAATGAATAATATTGTAAGGAATTTTCTGAATAAATAATATAAAAATGATCAGATAAGCATGATACCATTTCTTCATATTACTCCTTATCTTTCCTATAAAAGCCTACTAATGAATGATTTATCATAAAACTTAGGTATATGAGTCATGGGTTAGTGGTATGGAATCATTTAAGTTATTTAGGCATGTAATTACCATGTCATAGGGCATTGATTTTTTTAAAGATGAGTGGATAAGGGTAACCTTTAATAAGTGAGGTGAGTGTCACACTTGAATTTTTTTCAAAGGAAAAGGTACACCCATGTTTTTCAAATATCACAGGGATTTAAAAATTACCAATATCCATAATTATAAATCTTAACATAAAAATATTGTATGTAAATAATTTTTAAACAATTTTTTGTGTTTTTATCCCATATATTTTCAATTAAACCCTTTGGTATTCACGTTTTCACCTTAAACATGTTTAAATATTTTTATTGTTTTATTGATTTATTATGAACAACATTTAAGTTGAAATTTTTAGGAAATATATGAAATTATCATTCCAAATATGAAATCCATATTACTATATTCATATGACATAAGTAGACTAATTTAAATTTAATTTAAACCCGCATACATGATGAAAAAGTGGGTTTTAAAGAAGTGTATTGTTCATGAAAAAGATGATTTTATATTAACTCTATGAAAAATAATAATTATTATATGAAATAAAATTCATATTTTGTGAGATATATAATTTAAATTTCAGTTTAATAATTTCTAATTAAGGTTATTTTAATTAATTAAAATTTAGAAACATTATACACATTAAAAAATAAAAAAGATACATATTTTTTAACCAAAAACAAATTACAATAAATTCATATAAAAATGATTAAAATATAATTATTCATATTAAATATAAGTAAAATAATTTATGTGAATTTAAATCATATTTAAATTCAAATTGTACATTCAAATTAATAAGCTTATTTAAAATAAAATACATTTTTTCAAAAAGCTATATTTTTCCAATTTACTAAAAAATAAATATTTTACAAAAAATACCAAAATTTCACCCAAATATAATTTTGATATAACGATTTGAACGATTAAATAATTTTTTTATATGAATTTTAAAAATTATAAAAAAAAAATTTTAATTAATGTATGCAGAGAATGATTAAACCTCATGTTTATGATTTTTTTTCAAAAATACATTTTTTTCATTAAATGGATTATTATTTAATTTTTTAATAAATAAATAACCATTTATTATTTATTAACATGTCAAACATATAATTTTCTTAATTTATTTTTCCTCATTTAATATCTCTAAATTAATTGCTTGTTATCAACATTATAGTAGATTAGAGTTCAATTATACTAGGGGTTGCAAGTTCCTCAATCCCTTGAAGAGATTAAATTTAATTGAAAATGATTATTGTGTCAATTATTCATGATGTTATGTGTTTCACATTATATTAAATAACATTTCATTCATTTAAAATCATTATTTATAATATCATAGGTATGTTGTCACGACCCGCCTTCACCAAAAGGAGGGAAGGGTCACCAGATTTCCAGGACCTTCCTTATTTAAGTTGAAGGAGAGATAATGACCCACGAAACCCTCCTTCAATAGGTCCCGGAGTGGCGACCAACACTAAGGGAATCAAGTCACACATTAAATGGAAGGCATTACACTTTTTTTTATTTTTAATAGGATTGGGAGATAAGATAGTAAATCCCACAACACAAAACTAAAAGTTAAAGTAAAGACAAGAACCATTCCCAACGTATGTTACAAAAGAAAAATCTACAATGTATAAGGAAACTACAAAGAAAAATACCCAAAAGAAAGAACAACAACAACTTCGATGATCTGTCACAATGTCTGGGCTAGTACGGTCTAGCACGATCCTCGAAATCCTCCTGGAAACCTGAAAGTAGTTTTATATACATAGGGTGAGCATAAAAGTATACTCAGTAGGGAAAATCCAATGACTCTCATGGAAAAGTGGGTAGAAATACTAATTCCCTATGAGAAAAGAGATAACCAAGAACCTAACAAGGAAACTAACCACCCAAGACACACCATGGCAGACTCCCCAAATAACGCATGTCATGTAATGTATAGTAATAGCACATCGATGTTTGGGTACCCGTGCCACTTTCCTACTGGTTATTGAAGACATCTTATGCATCAATCCAATCCCGCCATTTTTATCGTAGTCCCACTGCCATTCCGAGCTCGCACACACCTAGGACACAACCACACATCCCGCCCGCAAACACCTGGGACACAACCTCTAACCAGCCCACAGACACTTGGTCCACAACTGTCATAGCTAACTGTGCCTGTAAACACCTAGGACAGAACAACCAATGCCACACCCAAAGAAACGTGTGCTAGAATAAATACCACCACGCCCGAAGTCATTTGGGCCTCATCCTGAAGATACTTGGGAAACCAACTTCCAGCACACACCTGGGCCAACCACCACACTACCAATCCCAAAGATTAATGGGCTAATAATGGACTTCAGGCCATTACAGCTTTCCCAAAGATACTTTGGATATCCGGGAATGGGAGATGAAAGTAGCTAATAACCATCCACTAATAGAAGTGTTGGGAAAAATACCCTCCCCCATAAAATGGGGGTTTTCGACACTAAGTTCTCAACTAGGGTGGGGCGTAAATAAGAAACACAAAAACTACAAGTATATTTATAGGTAGCAAGAAATCACCCAATCTAGGTTTTTCTTCAGGCAGCCTAAAGATCACTATCCTTAATATTCATTCATAAGTGAAGATAATGGAACCCAAGCCCAAGCCACAACTCAGAAAAAACCAAATACACATTTTTCCCATCCATGACATCATGTTTAGTAATAATGCTTAAATAAGATTCTGTACTACTGAGAAACTAACAACATAAGCACAAACCAATGAAAAGAGTTATAGAAAAAATAATTTTATCATTCACACCCAGCTCTATTGCAATGTCACAAAAACAAAGGTATAAGGGAGATCCCTCGAAGTACTGGGACCAATGAAAACCCCAAGATACATCCCCATGTCACCAAAAATCTCAGATCCAACGGTTGTTCATCAACAGAGGATCACACCCCAATTCATGATACAAACAGAGGATCCCATCCTCATCCACAACACCCCTAGGAATCTATGCCCCTATCCAAGAAAACCATAAGGTCACCTGTACTTGGCCAGTGCAGGAAACAACCAAAACAATACCACCAATTAAAGGCAGGCTCAACAGGTATTTTTAGATTTAAATGATTTAACACACTCAATGATTTCACTTGCACAAGGCTTATACATGGATTATCATATAAAATGAGTTGATCCTGGTTCTTCCAATTTATTTAGATGAATATACGTAATTAACCAAGTTCCTTTAAACAACAAAAGTTCCACAACCAAAATACAATCCATTTAAACATCACAAAGGGTAAGGGTTTATTAGTGCACAGGGAGAGACCACCGACGACCATGATATTTTATAGGAATAAGCCCACACAATTCAGAAATAATTAATCATGAAAGAGGATAAAAATAGAGCAGCAACATCGATCACATCGCTCCCCATCATTCTTTTGAATCCTTTTATTATCTTTATTAATGTTTGGTTCATTCAATTATATAAAAGCAGTAGAGTACCCACCCCGCAAGATACACAGAAAGGTGAGACGAAGGTGAAACCCCTACCTGACGATCAAGGATCGATGTTATGTCCTCACATAGAAACGGGAAAATAGGAGTGGCATGAACTCCACAGAACACGATCAAGCTAAACTTTAGAATAGGGGTAAGGCTCGTCAGGAGGAAGGGTACTACGAGAGGGATTATCGAGAAAGGAAACGTAGGGAGAAGATTTTATGTTATAATGGATGATAAGGGCTGAGATATAGTACTCCCGTATGGTTAATATATGGAGAGGACCCGTGTAAGGAGCGGGATCGTCGGTTGACCACGCAGCTGGGACACCCCACACATCATTAAAGGGTCCCCACCTTTCGAGGAAGTTTAAACTGATGACATCTCATGGTTTTATTTTCATTTAAGGGGTACCTAACCAATCATTTAATTTAAATGGGTATTAATGAGATTTAAAATAGGATTAAAGGGGTCAAAATGCTGATTAAAAGCCTATTTGTACAAAAGAGGCGCCACTGGGAAAACACATGGTCACTAGTAGGCCAGGTCTACTGGTACGCCAGGCCACCGGTAAGCCGAGGCTACCGGTAGTCCAAGCTAGCAGTTGACCAAAGCTACTAGTAGACTGAGCCATAGGTAAGCCTTAGCTACTAGTAGTCCAAGCTATCGGTATGTCGAGCTACCGGTAGGCCTGCTACCGGTAAAACGAGATATCGGTAGACCAAGCTACTGGTAGACCGAGCTACAGGTAGGATGAGCTACTGGTAGGCCGAGATACTGGTAGGTGGAGCTACCAGTAGGCCGAGCTACGGGTAGGCCGAGCTACCTGTAGTCGAGCAACCGGTAGGCCGGGCTACCGGTAGGCCAAGATATCGGTATGCCAAGGCTACCATTATTATAAATTCCCATACTACCCCGAACACCTAAACAGCACATTTTACTATGTAATGGACCCCAAAAACCCGATACATTACATCAGATACTTCTCAAACTATTCTCTTCCCCAAGAATATAAGAACAACCCACAAAGATAATTCTCAGGGGAATGTCCAGGAGTTGTTCCAATAATGGAACCGAACACCTCCTACATCCAAGAAGACTTGACCAAATGTCATCAACCACAACATTCAAAACAAGCACATGGATCACACTGTCCAACACTTGAGTTAGGGAGTCCCCTATTACATGTCTGGATAATATCTGCTTTGGGCGGCACTAACTCGCCCGCATGGGTTTAATCGCATCCACATTAATGCGTCCTGATTAGAGTTTAGGTTTTCCCAACATCACACATTCGTACACACACACACATAGAAAAAGTAATAGATCATTTAATAGCTATGAAAAAAAATTCCATATATTAAAACACAAGGTACAATATTTCAATGATCAGAACAAAAACAACAAGTCAAAACTTCTCTGGGTTTTGAACGCGTAACTGGGCCTCCCGCTCTCATGTACTCTCTTCCAGGCCACCATGCCTCCACAACACATGAACCAAGGGGATGGTTCATCCAAAATGAATTTTCTCCTTACGATCATCAATCTTGATTGGTCATTCTTGAAGGTCACATCGTCTTTGACAACTAACTCTCCCCAATTGATGACGTGGGAGTCATCGTGTAGATATCGACGAAGCTTGGACACATGGAAGACATCATGTATCCTCAGTAGTGGCGGTGGTAGCGCTAGCTGATAATCCACTTCACCAACCTTCCGAAATAATTCTAAGGGTCCAATGAACCTGGGAAAAAGTTTACTTCCCCTGTCGAACCTACTCTATCCTCACCGAGGGGAGACATTCAAGAACATGTGGTCCCTAACCTCGATCTCCAAGGGTCCCCTCCTATTATCGGTATATGACTTCTACTGGTCCTGAGTCTCCTTCATCCTTTCTCGTATAAGCTGAACCTTCTCTGTCGTGCTATACACCACCTACGGGCCAAGAACAGCTGCTTTTACAACCTCAGTCCAGCACACGGGTGAGCAACATGGCCTTCCATATAAGTCTTCTGAATGGAGCCATGCCAATTGTAGAGTGATGGCTATTATTGTAGGAAAACTCTACCATAGGAAAGTGTAGAACCCATGATACCCCAATGTCCATAAAACATGCCTGCAACTTGTCCTCCAAGGTTTGGATGGTGCGCTCTATCTACCCTTCTGTCTGGGGGTGGAAAGCAGTACTAAGACGTATTTGGGTACCAAATGCTTACTGTAATCCCCTATAGACTCATGAGGTAAAACATGAATCCCTTTCGGAGACTATGGAACTCAGAACTCTATGAAAATGCACTACCTCATCCACATACTTATGTGCTAGAGCGTCCACTCCACTCGACTCCTTAATTTCAAGAATGTGAGATGACTTCGTCAAGCGGTCCACCACTACATAGATAGCGTCACAACCCCCTTTCACCTTGGGTAGTCCTGTGAATAAATCCATCGAGATGTCATCCCACTTCCACTTGGGGACATCTAATGGTTGAAACAACCCACATAGAACATTGTGTTCATCCTTTACCTGCTGACACACTAAGCACTTGAACACGAACTCTACCACTCCTCATTTTACTCTGGGCCACAAAAGATATATCCTCATACCCTGGTAAATCGTTGAAACTCTTGTGTGTACTGATAGGGGTGATTTGTGGAACTCACTATGAACCTGGATGCACATAGCCTCTGGAACAAACAACATTCCTCAGAAAAGCATCTGGTTCTGACTATCCTCTGTCCAACCTTCCGAAGCATTACCCTAGTCAACTCGGTCAAGAATCACTTCGCACTCTGGGTCTCCCCACTGAGACTCTTCCACTTGCTGCAAAAGAGAAGAATGCACTGTCATCTGATACAGGCAACCTCCACTGCTATCCATCCTCACATCTAGGTGCAAGGCATCCAACTCCACCATCTCATTCCAAGAGTCTGCCAACTCTCAGACCGCATCCTTCTGTGACCTCTTGCTCAAGGCATCGGCCACTAAATTCCCTTTTCATGAAGTATAGAAAATCTTGATGATGTAATCCTGGAGGAACTCCATCCACCTTCGCTTCCGTAAGTTCAGGTCCCGCTGGGAGAAGACATACTTCAAGATTTTGTGATCCGTCAAGGCCACAAAGAGTCCTCTCATAATGTAATAACACAATAACTTCAGTGAGAAAACAACCACTGAATGTTCCATATTGTGGGTTGCATAATTACACTCATGAGGGCGTAGCTGCCAAGACCCATAAGAGACCACCCCTTGTTGCTGCATCAACACACATCCGAGGCCTTGCCCTGATGAATCACAGAACACCTCATATGCCACCCCTTCTTCTGGTAGTCTCAACAGTGGGGCACTAACCAATTTTTTTTAGATAGCTGAAGGCTGCCTCACACTGATCACTCCATACGAAAACCTAGTCCTTCTGGGTCAAGGCTGTCAAAGGGGATGCAACTCGGTAGAATTTGGGTACGAACCTCCGATAGTAATCTCCCAGCCCGAGGAAACTACAATCCTATGACACATTCATGGGTGCTTACCAAGAAACAACCACCTCAACCATTGATGGGTCCACTACTACCCCCTTTTCGGACACTACGTTCCCAAGGAAGTGTACATCTCGCGTCCATAACTTGCATTTCGACAACTTTCCATAGATCTAGTGCTATTGGAGGACCTCCAAAACAATCCTCAGATGCTCGGCGTGGTCCTACTCTGATCTTGAATAGATCCAGATGTCGTCGATGAACACAACTATGAATCGATCCATGTACTCCAGGAAGACGGAGTTCATAATCCCCATGAACATAGCCGGTGCGTTCATAAGACCAAAAGTCGTCACTAAAAACACAAAGTGTCAATATATGCACCTAAAGGCTGTCTTCGAGATGTCTCCCTCTTTCACCCTCAACTGTTGGTATCCAGACCGTAGGTCGATCTTTGAGAACATCCGGCCCCTTTCAGCTGGTAAATGAGATCGTCTACCCTCGGAAGAGGGTAGCGATTCTAGATCGTTACCTGATTCAGCCTCCTGTAGTCTATACACAACCTGAGACCACCATCTGCCTTCTTTGCGAACTAGACTGGAGCACCCCACGGTGACACACTCGGTTGAACAAAACCCTTTTTCATCAGATAGTCGATCTGAATCCGCAGCTACGGTAGCTCCAAAGGCGCCATCTGGCAGAGAGACATCAAAATCGGACGAGCACCAGGATTCAAGTCTATCCCATACTCAATATCAGGTCGAGGGGGTAGAGTCGTCCCCTCCTCAGGGAATACGCCCATAATATCACTGATGATCCCAGGTACTTCCCACATCCCAGCATCCACTAAATCTACTGACAGCTCGGCCAACAAGGAGAGGAGTGGTTCCTCTCGCCTTCTTCCCTTCTAGCCACTCCACTCACCAGTTAAATTAACACATCGGCCGCCCATGTCTGAGAACACAACCCTTCCTTGGAAGAAATCAATGATGGAACACAGAGAGAACAACTAGTTGATGCCTAGGATGACATCGTATGGTAGTATCTGTATCAGTAGTCTATCCCTGACTGACTGGTGTGGCCCTATTATCAGTTGTCATCCTCTACAAACATATAACATGTTGGTATGAACTATGACTGGTGTGCTTAGCACTAGAGACACTGGAAATGTCTCGGCATCTAGACCCATAGCACAGGCCAGACAGAGTGAAACAAAGGAGTGCGAAGCCCCAGTATCGAACAAGGTGTAAGAAAGGGAAATGAACAAAATAATCATAACTCAAACAACCTTCAGTCCCCCTAGAGCTACTGCTTCCGCGACGTGGAACTATCCATGCCCATCTCCTCTAGCCATCACTCCTTCTTCATGTTATAGGTGCTTCCCTTGTACTTCACGATGGTCAGTCACTGGAAGGCTCGAAGCATCTTCTGCCACTGGTCGTCGAGCTCCTCTCGATTAGACCTCTGCTTGTCAGCCAGGGCAACCTCCTGGGTCTCGATCGCCCGTACAACTCGTGGTCGTCTCCCAGGTGCCATAGCTGCAAGGTAAACAAAGAATGATTAAGCCCATATAGTGCATACTATTTCTTCTAAAACATCTTATACTTTTTTTTCAAATTCCCCAAAAACACCCCAGAAACATGAGGACACAGGTCATTATGATGCATCTTCCTTTCCTAGGGTCTCTACCCTACAATCAGTGTGGCCTCACTTGGTCATTCGGTAGGTCTTGAGTAATGGATCTAATCACGGGGGGCCCTAAAATCCCATGTACTAGCCTATCTTCCCTAGCCTAATTCATGATCCAAGGTCACCCAACACCATTTCCCTACCATCCAATGAAATCCTCACTATGCCTAACTCTAGAATCCATAATATATCTCAACCATAACCTCAAATACAATTCTGTCACGACCCGCCTTCACCAAAAGGAGGGAAGGGTCAGCATATTTCCAGGACCTTCATTATTTATGTTGAAGGAGAGATATTGACCCCTGAAACCCACCTTCAAAAGGTCCCAGAGTGGCGACCAGCACCAACGGTATGAAATCACACACTAAATGGAAGGCATTACCCTTTTTTTATTTTAATTGGATCAGGAGATAAGATAGTGGATCCCACAACACCAAACTGAGAGTAAAAGTAAAACCAATAACCATTCCAAATTCATGTTAAAAAAGTAAAATCCACAATGTATAAGGAGACTACAAATAAAAATACCCAAATGAATGAACAACAGCAGCTGTAATGATCTGTCACAAGGTCTGAGCTAATACGGTCTAGCACGATCCCGAAATCCTCCGGGAAACCTGAAAGCAATTTTATATACGTATGGTGAGCATACAAGTATACTCAGTAGGGAAAAACCAATGAATCTCGAGCACAAGTGGGGAGGCATACCAATGACATGTGAAAAAAGAGACAACCAAGCACCTAAAAAGGAAACTATCCACCCTTGCCTCCCCACGTCACACTCCCCAAATAATGCATGTCAAGTAATGTATAGTTATATCACATCGATGTTTGGGTACCCTGCGCCACTATCCCACTGGTTATTGAAGACATCCTATGCATCGAACCAATCCATCTGTTCTCATCGTAGTCCCACTACCATACCCCACCCCCACACACTTAGGCCAAAACCACACACCCCGCCCAAAAACACCTGGGCCACAACCACTAACCCGCCCGCAGACACCTGGGCCACATCGGTCACATGTAACTACTCCTACAAACACCTAGGCTAGAAAAACCACTACCATGCCTGAAGACACCTAGGCTAGAAGAACTACCTCCATTCTATAAGACATATGGGCCTCATCCCGAGGATACATTGGAAACCACCTACCAAAACACACATGGGCCAACCACCACACTACCCTGCCCGAAGGTTCTTGGGCTAATAATGGACTTCAGGACATCAAAGCATGTCCAAAGGTACTTGGGATATCCAAAAAAGGGGAAGAAAGGAAATAATACCCATCCACTAATAGAAGTGTTGGAAAAAACACCCTCTCACATGAAATGTGGGTGTTAAACACTAAGTTCTCAACTTGGGAGAGGCGCGAATAAGAAACACAAAAACTACAAGTATATGTATATGTAGAAAGCACTCACCCAATCTCGGTTTTTCTTCAGACAACCTAAAGAACACAATCCTTACTATTCATTGATAAGAGAAGAGAACATCAACCAAGCCCAAGTCAAAACTCACACCAAAACAAATCCCCATTTGTGCCATCATTGACTTAATGTTCAGTAATAATGTTTAAATATGTTTCTGCACTACTGGGAAACTAACAACATAAGCACAAACCAAGGTAAAGAGTTACATTCAATAGCAGTTTAAGCATTCACACCCAGTTCTATTGCAATGTCAAATAACAAAGGGATAAGGGATATCTGTTGAAGTACTAGAACCAAAGAAAACACCAAGATACAGCCCAAGTACCCAACAATCTAGAAGCCAACGGTTTTACAACAATAGATTATCCTAGACCAATTCGCGATACAAACAGAGGATCCAGTCCTCACCCACAACACCCCCAGCAATCTAAGCCCTTATCCAAGAAAACCATATGGTCACCCGTACTCGGCACACGGAGGAAACAACCAAACCTATACCACCAACACAAGGCACACTAAACAGTTATTTTCAGATTTAAAAGATTTAACACACTCCATTATTTCAATTCCACTAGTCTTAAACAAGGTTTATCATAGAAAAGGAGTTGATCTTGGTGCTTCCAATTTATTTAGACGAATATACGTAATTTACCAATTACCTTCACACAGAAAAAGTATCACAACCGAAATATAAGTCATTTAAACATCACATGGGGTAAGGGTTTATTAGTGCACAGAGAAAGACCACAAACAACCATGATTTTTAGTAGGCGTAAGTCTTCACAATTCAGAAATCATTAATCATGAAATTGGATAAAAATAGAGCAACAACATCGATCACACCCCTCCCTTTCATTCTTTAGAATCTGTTTATTATCTTTATTAAATTTTGGTTCAACAAATTCTACAAAAGCAGTTGCATACCCACCCCGCAAGATACACAGAAAGGAGAGATGAAGTTGAAACCCATACCTGACGTTCAAGGATCGACATTAAGTCCCCGTGTGGAAACTGGAAAATTGGAGTGGCAGGAACTCCACAGAATGTGATCAAGGAAAACTTTGGAATATGGGTAAGACTCGTTAAGAGGAATGGTACTCCGAGCTGGATGATCGAGAAAGGAAACGTAGGAAGAATATTTTAGGTTATAAAGGAAGATAAGGGCTGAGATACAACACCCTCGAATGGTTAAGATATGGAGAGAAACCGCATATGGAGCGGGATCGGGGGTTGACCATGAGGCTGGGACACCCCAAACGTCATTAAAGGGTCCCCGCATTTCGGGGTGGTTTAAACGGATGACACCTCATGGTTTTTTCCCATTTAAGGGGTACCTCACCAATAATTTAATTTAAACAGGCATTATTGGGATTTAAAACAGGATGAAAGGGGTCAAAACGCGGCTTAAAATCCAATTTGCGCAAAAAGAGGTGCCACTGGGAAAACCCATGGTCACCAGTAGGCTAGGTCTACCGGTAGGCCGAGACACTGGTAAGTCGCGGCTACCAGTAGGCCGAGCTACAGGGATGCCGAGTTACCGGTAGGCCTACTTCCAGTAGACCGAGCTACTGGTAGGCCGAGCTACTAGTATGCTGAGCTACAAGTAGTTAGAGCAACTAGTAGGCCGAGATAATTGTATACCTCCTACCAGTAGACCAAGATACTGATAGACTGAGCTACCTGTCGGCTGAGCTACCCATAGTCCAAGATACCGGTAGGACGAGCTACCGGTAAGCTAAGCTACCTGTAGTCCTAGTTATCGGTAGGCCGAGGCTACTGTTATGATAGCTTCCCAGACTACCCTAATCACCAAAACATCACATTTTACTATGCAATGGGCCCCAAAAACCCGGTCCATTACATATGTTTTCTACTAATGGAATTTTTTCTTTCTTCTAGTGCACAGATTTCTCCATATTCACGGAATTATTCTTGAATATCCTTGTAAATATAATATAAATATTTTATTAATCATTGTTCTTGAATAATAAAGAATTTTTATAAATATACAATTACTGCCAACTTTCTTGATGGATTTATTTCATTCCACTTAATCTTTTTTTTTCTTTTTAACTAATTCATATCTCCCTGCATATCCTTTACCCTGAAATAATAATCTATTACTTTAGTGATATTTTCGGTTTGTGTTGGTAAAAAAGTATTGATTTTCATCTTTATTTCTCAAATAACCTCAAGTTTAACACACCTATCAAGATCTAAAATAACATCATCTAAATATTTGTATTTATAATTCTTAATATCTCTAGGGAATGGAGTAATAAGTACATTATTTTCATCTTCTGGTTCTCATTCAAAGAAAATATAAGTATGTAATTTTAATATAGATGGGTTTATAAAAAGATATAAATTCATAGTTTAGGAATCAATATTTACATTGGAATGATCATCCATGATTTGTTCAAAAATGTTTTTTGTCTCATATTGATCTATCTCATCAAATTTTACATTTTTAGATTATTGAATAATTATTTATAAAACCATCTATATGATTTAATGGTTGTGGAATAATCAACTGAAAATAATTTATAAATTTTGGATGAAAACGTATAATAATTTTCCAATGAATTGAGAATAAACACCTTGAATCCATAAAATATAACACAATTTACCGATGGTTTTCATTCATTCTGAAAATCACATAGAGACTTATTTAAATTTATTATAATAAGAAACCAATTTATAATATAGAAATAAATATTGAAAAATGAATCCTTAAAATAATCTTGTAGCTCATAATAATTAATAATATTTTATGAAACCTTATAAAGATTCATATTCCATAATTTTAAAAAACTATTTTATTGTGGAGTCCTATGTGAATAAAATTTGTAATGTTATCTATGTCTCTAGTATTAGGATTCAAAACCTTATTTTTATGAACCAAAACCATGATTAGTTCAAAATTATTTAGTATTAAGTCTAGTAAGAGTTTATACAGTTTTTGAATATTTTGAAAATTATGAAAAAGATTCACTTTTGTGAGAAAAGAAAAATTCCATTAGTTATCATGAATCGTAGTCTACATGAACATAGGAATAATTCATAAAATTTAATCTTGAAACTCTATATATTCATAAATTTTTTTGTGAACCTGCTCTATGGGTCATAAAGAAGAATTTTATTTCTTTTCTACGAATGAAATCACACCTTTTAACCTTTTTAGGTTGGTTACTGACTTTTCCTTGTTGGAATTCTAGAATAGGTATATCCTTAACTAATCCATTCCCAGTTGTTATTCTAAGATAGTGAAGATTGTAATGTTGTAGTATCATAATCCATATACCAGATTTTTCATGAATGAATGTTAAACAATAAATTCATTGAGAACAAAAAATACTAAATCAACTATCCAAACATTATCAATATGTAAAAAAACTAAAATGTATTTAAAATCAAAAAAATTTCATGATTTATTTTCAACCATGAAATGATAACAATAATCATATAATTTTTAGATAGAAAGAATATTATACTTTAAAATGTTAACAAGTAAGCCATTTAAAATTAAAATAGGATTTGAATTAATGATTTCACCATGTTCAAAAAAATAACTTCATGCACTATCTCCAAAATTGACATGTCCACCCTCATCCATGACAATGATTTTAATGAATAAAGGTTTCCCTATAATTTGTTTGGAAATACCACTGTCTACAATCAAAAATTTATTATTATTACACTTCATGTAGGTTTTTTATACATTTTTATATGAGAAATGAAATATCAATAAATAATTTATTATGTTTATAAATGAAACTAATACAATCTTTTAGAATAAAAAAACATTAAATAGGTATACCATAAAACAACTTATTATATTTTTAAATAAAATTTTAATTTGGTCCAAAAAAATGAAATATTTTTTAAATTAGAAGATCTTGTGCTAGGATTAAATTATTATTATAAATTATCCTTGAAAATGTTTAGTAACTAATCTCATTCAAACTTGGGTATTATAGGTTTATAAAAAATAATAGACAAGGTTTCTCTTATATTTTTAAAGCATTCAATATTCCTTTTGATTTTATAATTCAAAAATTTATTTTCAAAGTTTTCATTTTGTAAATGGGTGTTATTTGTTCTTACATAAATATTAGATATAAAATTAACAGATAAGGCCTGATGCATATTTATTATTTCATTCTTATCCATAATTTTATTGATATTGTTGTCCATTATTTTAAAATTTTAAAATATATTTTCACTAATCATATATCATAATTGTTTTCTAAATTATGAATATTAGTAATATTATTAGGAGAGGATGAGAGAGTATTTATTGAATCATATGTGTTTTCATAAAAAACGTGTTTTCTCTATAGAACCTTTTCTTATCTACTCGATTCATAATTTCTAGAACCAAATTCTTTGAATTTCTCCTTTATCATATATTTAAATTTACTGAAAAGATGCTGACTATCTCTTTTATTCGTCATATTATTTTTCACACTAAATTCTCTCTAGCACATAATTATTTTTCTAGTAATCAATTTCACTAGAATTGTACTTTTATATCATGATTTTATAATGAAAAAAGTGGTTCCACACCACCGATCTCATTAGCATCAAAGATATTGCATCACTTGATACAAAACATTAATTTTCTTCCTAAGTTATTGTATGTTATAGATAATTTATTTTTACCTAAGATACATTTCATAAATTGATTAATCATTTTTAATATTAAAAATATTTTAGTTAATATTATAGTTATTCATGTTTTTCTCGTTAATATTTTATTTATCATTCTTGAAAAAAAACATGTGTTTGTAAAATTTCATAATTATTAGAAGAAGAATAAATTCTATTAAATTAATGTTTCAATAATGAATATTATAAACCATTTATGTATATAAATATATATATATTTATATGTGGACTTATAGGAATCCTACCATTTATATCTATCATCCTAAGAGTTTTCATATTTGACCACTATTGTGCTCCAAATATCTAATCAAATGCTTTCAGTATGAGTGTTCATATCAATATTCCATTGAGAATAACTACATTTGTTAAAATATAGAGTACTATTATTATTATCCCCATTATTTTTATTTTTATCCATATATATTTCAATTTAGAGAAAATATAAATTGTTATATTTTTGGTATAACTAAATCACTATTTAATAGTAAGATAGAGAGAAACAAATATCATTGATACTAAAGTTGGTCGATGTGGAAAACACAAGGGGGAGTTTAAATGAGTCTCCAATAAAATATTATATTAGGAATGAATTAAAACTAAATTTCCCAATTTATAAAATAAATATCATTTTTAACTAAAATAGTAGTATTATATAATTTAATAGTTTAAATATATTATCTGATGTTTGATCAAAACTCACCTAAAAATTATTAGTGAGAACTATCTATGTAGAATTTCTAATATATATTATAAAACTAAAAAAATGTTTTACTAGAAATAGATTAAAAATTGGAAAAACGAATGAGTCAAAAATAGACGGTTTAGTCTTAAATCAATACATAGTCCTCTACACATGACAAAGAACCATTTCAATGTAGTTTATTAACAAAATATGATGATCAACAACATGGACCAACATTTATATACAACTATACATATATAATATCGTCCACATGTCCACTTCCAAACATCTAAATGGGATAATAAATAATCATAAAATATTTTGAGAGTGTATCTTACTCTCTAGTTCATTATAGGAGTTACAGATTAAAATATATAAAATTATAAAAAACAAAACAAAAAAGTATAAAAATGATAATGAAAATAATAAGAAAATATTATTATGTGGAGAATGTGTTTTATTGATATTTATGTTATTATTATCTTATAAATATTAATAAATTATGTTGGAAATGGTATGTAAGAAAAAAAAATGTAATCTAATCATATATGGGTGTTTTGATGAGAATAGTGTCATAAGAACCAAAACCAGAGCACTAGTTCATATTATATACTTATATAAAATACAATAGTAGTAATATATCATATATTCCATTTTAAAAATTTAATTTTTATTTATTTATATAACAGATTAAATTTATATAAAAATAGTTATTAAAATTCGTTTTTAATGATCCACGAACATGGATTCAAAACTAGGATCATTAAATTATTATGACCTACATTTAATTCTACATAGAAAAGTGGGCAAGATATTATACTTTACAATATACCACTAAATATAGATATAGTATCATGAATTTTTTCCACATTAGCATCGATGAAAACATTAATAATTTTTTTAAATACAAGATATATCTCTTGATATGATGTATAGTTGATCACATGAGATTATAATAGATAACTTAAATGTAATGTAAATTATTTGAACTTATTTTCGATCACATACTTTATAAAATTTATATATTGTCCCATGGTTGATTTAACATGACATGGGGCCATTAAATTTCTTTTAATGAATACCATATTTTTATGTGTAAATTTTCCTTAAAATTGTAGTTGATTGTAATCTTATATAAGCTAGTATTTTGCAATAATGTTTCTTAAAATGAATTTATGGTCGTTCAAATAGTTTTAGAGAAAATTTCTAGAGTTTATATTTTAAACATATATTATAACATATAGCCTTACAGTCAATCCACATTTCTTCTCAAAGATCCTCTATCTATGAGGTCAATCCACATAACTTGTGAATTATCCCTTACTTGTAAAAAAATATTGATCAATATTGTAGCATAAAATACAATGTGTTGTATCTCGGTTTTTCATGAGGCCACTCCTGCCTTTTGAGACATCTACCGTGATCGTTGCATCCACCATGCTATAGCTATGATATATTTTATATATTAAATTTTAGAATCTTGTTCAATATTATATTTTTAAAATATTTAAAATCAATTAATGACATAATAAATGTTTAGTATTCTCCAAAAAAATATGTCATCGTTCCTAAAATTAAGAAGGTATTACAAAAAACATAAACTTGATTTGTGATTTCTAAATGAAATAATTTATTGAATAACCATGAAATATCTATTTTACATTGAAATTCAAATAGGTTTAATCTCATGTGACATTAATATTTAACTTCTTATATTTTAAAAAATATGTTTTTTAACTCTTTTCACACTATTGATTTTCTTTATAATATTTCAAAATATTCAAAGTGTACTCCATTATTTCAAAATAAAATGTTTTATATTCTACAAAAAATTCATTATTGTTAACTATTATATAATTTAAAATTATTATAGTATTAAATATTAATTAAAAATGTAAACTATTTCAAGGTATTTTAACTTCAAAAATTTCAAAATCATTATTCCTTTTTTAATGCTCTTATTAAATATTATAATTTAATGTATAATTTTTTATTGATTTTTAAATTCTTCATATTAAAACCATTACATATATTTTAATTCCAAACTATTTAATTTTCGAATTAGAAGATATATTTTTCTATAATTTTTACTTCATTTTTAAAAAAATTATACTTTCAAATGAACAATAACATTATATTCAATGAAAAATATGGAATTCTTTTCTGAAAAAAAAAATAATTATTTCACATCCATTTTTCTATTTATCTCTCAAGGATATACCACCATTGAAACTATGTTTCACTAATAACCCAATAGTTGATCTTATTTAATACTCAATTCAGGTAATTAAATTAAGTTTATCAAATACTAACATTCTAATGGTGAATTTTTGTGATTCCATCTGGAAATGATATAAAAAAGATTTTCATTCCTCGGTTCATTATATTATGATATTTGATGTATTTCTTTTATAAATATAATTTTTATATATTTTAATTATTGTATTGTTTATGTATAATAAATCCCTCCAAATATTTTTTACAATAAAACCCAATGATGGTTTCATTATAATTATACCCTGTGATAGTTTGTATTTGATAAATCCATTTGAAAAAATGTTTATTATAACGTATGAAAATAGTTTAGTTTTTTTAAAACCATTATATTTATTGGTATATGTTTATATATCATGATACAAGAATGTTATGAATAGAAAGTATATTTTATAAAAAAAAAAGTGTAGAAATTTTTTATTCACATAAAAATGAATGAATAATTTTTAAGATTATATTTGTAAGAAATGAAATTTTCCATATTCACAATGTTATAATTTTGATATTCTAATGTTTGTGACAATGTTCATTATTATGATAATTTTTAAAGTCTTTTTATGTTTCCATTTCAGGTTCCTAGGTTTATTCATTATGGCTCATGTTTATATTATTATGGTTCTACACTCTGTTTCCATCGTGTATAATTTTTAAATTTTAGAATAATTGTTTTTATATCATTATTTTGGGAAAAAAAATATTTTTTCATGTACTATCAAATAAAAAAACTCACATTCCCTGGTTTTATAATTTATTATGATCTATTAATTTATAATGTGTGGATAATAATTCCATTACTGAGAATTTGAGGAAAAAGATTACAAATGTTTCCATTCCATTGGATATGATAGTAAATATAACATATTATTATTCTATAAGAAGTATATAGGTGTTCAATAATGTATAATGTTTTAATTTTTTGTAAAATTAAATAATTATGTAGCTTGTTTAAAATGAAAATAACCAAAAATATTCTCTTTTTTTCTTGATATTATCATAGGATTTAATGATAATGTTTAAAATTAATATGACAATATTGGATTGTATTAGTTGGAACCAAAGGAAATTTTTAAATGTATGTTTTTTAGAACCAAACCTTAGGGTTCCTCAATCATCCATGTACATTTTCAAATAAACTTATACTTATGATAGCCACAAGAATGAATCTTTTGAAATATTCTTAATCCAAATCAATATATCCACAAACATGTAGTAGTATCTCCATCAATCATTTAAAAATCCTTGGATCTTCATAAAAATATATTGTAACCAGCAACTTAAACTCATGAAATTATACACCAATAGAATATACACATCAACTCATTGAATCTTCTTTATTCTTTTCTATATGAATAAATGAATTGATAACTGAATTTTTAAATGGTAATATCCATCATGTGACTGGATATAACTGAATATAATGAAAGGTATGAAATTCAATTTCCTTTTCAACAAAATAATATGACAAAAAAACGTTGAACACTTCCAAGACAAAAGGTATATTTTCAAACATCAAGTAATCTACAAAATTCAATTCTAATCCTAAAAAAATAATTGGGAACTACATGCTTTTTCTAAAAAGGATTGAGATCATTTGAATTTTTTCTAAGATCTATGAATGATCATTAATATATTTGGAAACATGAAAAATAATAAAGGCATTTAACGCCAAACAATTATCAACTTGTAACTTGACTCAATGAAGACGATCCTTACTAACAACAAATTATACATTAAAATGAGTTCAACGACTAATTATAGTGAATAATCACTCTTATTTAGGTTATAATTGTTTATGAATTATTATCAGATACTCATTACTAATGGAATTCCTATATTCAATTATATCAATATTATTGGAGGTAAAAAATTATTCAACTTTTTTGTGGTGATATTACTATTGGAGTTGTTGTCCAGTTATGGTATTGAATGAAATGGTTTTTATTCATTACTATTTATTTATACTAGTTATTAAATGATATTATCAGTATTATGTTTGTGGTTGTTTTGATATCATATCAAATTATTCATGAAAAATCAGATTAGTAAAGATATTTATGGGAACAATTTGTGGTGGTTTACTAAGTATTATTAATCAAACCCGAAACATAAACAATAGTGGGCTTGAAGGATCTGTGATTAATTATAGTGAAAAGGGATATAGAATTATGGTTTATGGATGCGTGGTTTTAATATATATAATTAGAATAAAGAATGGTTAGAGCATTTGGAATAGATTTTATAGGTCTATCGATAGTTTTTCTATATCATTAGAAAATGTTTTGTATTTTATAGTCCAATAATGTGATCCTATTCTAGTTATATTCCAAATATGAAATGATATAGGTCTTAAATTTTATTAAAGAAAATAATTTTTAATTATGGTTGGATTATCATTGAAATAAACATAATATGACATTATATTTGGGTTAATCATTTGTTTTTATATTTCAGTTATTTATATTTATCTGAAATAGGTTTTATCATCTACATAGTATCAACTAGATATCTAGATAGATTATATCATTTGGAATATGTGAATTCAACTCTATGGTTACATATAATTCATAGATTTGGAATCATTGAGACAACCAATCCTTGATGCAACACATAATTTCATCAAAAATAATGGAATGAATTTATGTGTGTATAAGTTATTGAAACTATACGCCATATATGAAATATAGTTAAACTAATCTTACATCAACTATGCTACATCCCATGAACAAGTATAATCATTTATAACATTCTCTTATAAACCATATTTAAGATTTTTGGTAAAAATAAGTTTTATAGAAAATATCAGTATTCCCTTATAAGCTTCTTACATTAGGAGATAAAATCATGTTTGGTAATTATAATTTCCATGGACTTTGAGATCATGGTAGTGTTACCAATATCATTTTATTTACACATTCTCTTTATACTATTAATTATTAAATTACAAACTATTTTATTATATATATTTGAAAAAAAGTTTAATCCGTAATGTGAAAAGGTTACAATCATTACATAGTGTTAAGTGTACACCAGAACTAGGACATAGATGTTTAATAATAAGGATTTATATTTCCCAAAATGGTAAAATGATAAAATAAATGGTAATATGATCCATATCATATTATGTTATGTTATATTGTTCATTACCTTATATTGAATGACCTAGAATAACACAATGACTTTTTTAAATGAATATATTAAACTGTATAATATATTATCCATCCCAAATGATGTTAAATTATATATATTCTTCCTCACCTTATAAAAATATAATTTCATAAATATCATCTAAACCTACTACAAGACATTAAACTAAATGGATGAAAATTATCCCTAATAAAAGACATAAAACATCATTTTATCTTTTATGATCATACATAATAACATGATTTAAGGAAAATTCCTTGCTACTATACCCTATATTCATGTTACGAATTCTCTATTTTCTTTCATGTGGTGTTAATTCAATATAGTATCACATTGATATATTATTAACTAATCCTACATCTATTTAGATCATAATTCAGCTATCCTTTGATAACATTCCCCTCATCTATAACTAATTTTAAACTGATCTCTATTCTCATATGATACGTAGGGATTCCGTGATATTTTATTTAATCTTATTTATTCATCAATTCCAACTTATATCCGCATTACACTATTCCATTTGAGTTCTTTTTATTTCACACTAGATTTAAAATATCCCTTTCCATCCATAATGTCATTATCCCATAATATTACGTATTTTACATTTGTTTTTGACTATTAACCAAATTACATTTGTATATATATATATCCTTATTATAGTATGGAACATATCATTTTTCCATGAGGATTATCCATTCACGGGGAGCCCATATCCAAAATTAATTATGTCTTTATTAGTTTTTCAAAATTATATGTAGTGATTCATGAATATTCTATATCTATAATGTTTTATTTATTGCACCTCATATCTCACTGAACATTATTTTCTGAATCATCATAAATTCATGTCTTGTTTAATTTTCCCTTCAATACCAATATTATTTTTATACATCATCAGAAGAGATTCACTCCCTCTATAGAAGTAGATTTGTTTTCTAGGTGCGCCTGAATTTAACTAAAATAAGATCATCTAAGACATTTATTATTGTTGAATCATTATGCAAATTCATGTAGATGATACATTCACCACCATTTTATATGTATAGTTCAATCATTGATATTACAATTATATGGATGATGATATATCATTATGAATTTTGTATCAGTTTTTTCCTGTATAAATTATCTAATATGGTTTGATCTCATAAAGGGAGACACACATTTTGGGGGGGAATAACTATGTGTTACTCTTTAAACCCGTGTGATCTCCCATGATTGTTGAAAAAATTTCTACCATGATACTAATGGATGATAAAAATAAATAGAAAAATTTTATTTATTAATGATTTACACCACCAATAAGGAAGATTGCATCCTCAGTGTTTCAGGATTATTATCCCACACACACAACTCCATTAAAAATATCAAAAGGATGTAACCCATTGGTATAACCTTGAACTTATTACAATTGGTAGAAAAAACTATTTAAAAAATTGAATCAATATAATATAATAATTTTCATTGAATAATTATCACCAATGGTTATTAGATCATTCATATAGACATTGAGAATAATGATCATTCTCCTCTTATCCTCAAATATGTATTTTTTATGATCTGAATACTAAGAAAAATTGCATCCACACAAATGAAAAAAATCTTGATCAGCATTATCTTTCTCATTTTCTAATTTTATATTCACATAAAATTTCTATTAATATTATTTCCATTATATATATGGAAAGGTCCATGTAATGTGACATAATATATTCATTTTAAGCATCTTTAATCTTTATATAAAACTTTTTATTTATAATCTACTTATAAATTGATTTTTTTCCTCATAAAATATTTTAATATCTTGGATTTTAAATTGTACATGAATTTTGTTTCAACTAATACATTTAATACTAAAACATATGAATGGAATCTAGTTTTATGACATGGAAAATATTTTTATGCAATGGAACCGTCATTATAACTTGCTTATAGATTGATACGTAGTACTAGTGTGAATCACAATCATTCATTGTAATATAGTTTCATAAAAAAATCATGTGTGTCATCAGTTCTAATACATAGAAAGAAATTAAATGAAGCTATGATATCATATGAGAGACACATCTTCAATGTTTCATATATCATATAAAATACATATCTAACACATTTTCTTTTATAATGATTTTTTATTATCATAAGAGAGAGGACAACATGTTATGAAATATTCATTCATCATTTATATATATATATATTTATATTAGTCATGCATGGATCTCCTTATGTGGTTCTAAAAACATGGAGGCTAATAATTCAAACATTTATTCCAAAAGATCATATGTGAAACCCCATCTAAGCTGGATCTTCAAAAAATAACTGTATCGGAACATATATATATATATTTTTTACTTATTCCGGAACTCTTCCATGGATCACCCATACATGAAGCTGGAGTTAACCTTTTCTTAGATTTCACTATAAATCAATCCAGTTGTTGTACACAACATCTTTAGTCATATTCTCTAGTACAAATGTACTATAAAACACATCCAAAAATTATATTCTCACACAGATTCTCTATCAACATTCGTTACAAAGGCATTATGTAGAATGAAATCCATTTCCAACTCCGCCACTAGCTAAAATCTTCCAACAACTATAAAATATTATATGAAAAAATTTCATAATATATATTTCTTATTACATTAGAGAGTATAAAATAAATTCAAAACTATTTCAATTATTGAAAATAAATTATAAACCATCCTTATACAGGGTCAAAAATCTACTCTTTTGGTTTTATTGTCTATAATACCCATTCATATCCCCCATATTGACAATAAAAAATAATTTGAAAAAAATTATACTGTCCTACTCAAATTTCTCCAACAAATTCTTGAATTATTCATATCTAAGTATACATAATATAACTTCATATAGGAAATGATATTTATCATTTAATTCGTAAATGTTTTCATAAAATAAATAAATCATTAATTAAATTACCAATCATTATTCTTACCAATGATTGAAAAAATTTATAAATTATTTCCAATAAAACACAACACGTTGATTAAAATAGTTTAAAAACAAGGATATCATATTTATACACATAAATAAATCATATCTTAAATATTATAGTGGTGGAAAAAAAAGAATAAACTAACATATTTTCATATAAAAAAGATAATGTTTAGGATTCAATGATATTTTTAAAGTAAAATTCTAATACGAATCAGTTGCGAGTGTTTTGGTAATAATATATTATATATATTATTTTAATTGATGGAATCCTTATATTTCAAATCTGTATACCACATTATCATTTTCAAAAATGTTAATTTATATACATATTCTTAGACATATAATATTTCCGTAATTTTATTCAAAATTGAATGCACATTGATTATAACAACTTAATAAAAGAGAATACCAAGCATCAAAACTGAATTTATGAATCCATTCCATTATCTAAATCATTTGGGTTGCTATATGATATGTAAACACGTAGTAGGCCTTCGATAATACAAATTTTAATAATGTTTTCTCCATTAATTCAATGAATGAAATTTTTTTTAATAAAATTTACTCCAATGGAGGGAGAATTTATTTTTTATAGAACTCCATCTATCAGCATTAGTAAACCCTGATATTATTGGTCTCAGTAATCATCTTTTACATTAACCCATAATTACACATTTTTCAGATGTATCAAATTATATATTAATAATATAATATTATTCTCCTAAAAAATAAGTTGAAAATAGGAAGAAAGTGTAAAAATATATATTGTATAAAGACTATTTATATTTTAGTACACAAGATTCCAAATTAATCTACATGTCATATTGACATTAACTATTTTTCCTTCATCAGTACTATATAGTATTCATCCCACTTAAATAATTACAGATACTTCATTAGGTTCTTGAATGCTAAACTTATTCAGAACCACTTTTTCATATTTTTATTATAAGATAAAAAATGATATCACAACCCATCCTCGGGGCCCATACCGTGACTACCCCAAGCCCACCTTCCGTAGGCCAGGGGATGGAGACTAGAACCAAGGCGTAATTCCTGATAAAAAAAGGGAAGGAATTTCCTTTTTAAAGTAAACAAACACCACAGAGAAAGCAAGCAGAAGTAAACACTACGTAAAAGTGGGTACAATAGTTTGTGCTGAAAGGAAAGTGGGCCAGAATACAAACCCAAATTGAATGTAAAGTACAACTGGACATAAAGTACAACAACTGAGAAGTAAATCTGCAACGTCGAGCCATCCACTGGAAGTCCCACCTGAAGGGTGGGTACCAATAGCCTCCATAGCTCCACGGGTCCAGCCTTCCGCTCCGAGTACTTCCCTCCCAGTGGTCCACCTCCAGGTACTGACCTGCTCCGCAAGCCTCAACCACGATCAGCTCCATCTGTCATCTATAAACAACACAACGTAGTGCGGGCATAGCCCGTGCAGGGCTGAGTATACGCTACTCATTAGGGACCCCGAGACCCCTAAAGGTCTCCCAGAATCCACAAATGATAATCCACAAAGGAATGATACAATCACGAAGTAACATCCCACACTACTTAGGTATATAACCATACATATACCTAAGTCAACAATTCCATTTCGGATCCAACATTATAGCCCAAGTTCGATCACATCCACACAGGATAACACAACACAATCCACATAGGAAATCAAGTCAATCATATTGAAGATAATGATTGAAAGTAATGATTCGGCTCACATAGGTATACTTCTTCGAAAGACGATATAGATGATCATATGTAGCCACTAAATCATCTAACTCGTCGGACCCACATAGGATCGATAGGTAACTAACCCCCGCAATGACCCACAAAGGATCGATAGATAACTAACCCCCACAATGACCCACATAGGATCTGACCCACACATGATCGGAATGTGCCGGCCCACACAGGACCGCTGAGTGCTGACCCACACAGGATCTGACCCACACAGGATCGGTAGCACTGATCTAATGAGAATCGTTGAGTTCTATAGTCGTCACGGTCGAACCCACGGAGGATTCCCGTATTATCTTCATCGTTGTCACAGTCACAGTCGCAGCCAACTCTAGGGTTCCCGCACATAGCAAGCTCATTCAGGAGGGTCTGCTCCATGAGTTGAGGGGATAATATATGAACTGACACGAAGCTTGGAGCAGATGTATCCAGAAGTTCTGTATCATCAATAGGAACTCAACGTCACAGACGACATGTCAATCGGACGTCCGGTCTGTGAGTTATTGGCCTTTTCGTCCTAGGGGCCCGATAGGTTTTTAAGTCAAAACCAACCCTACCGTAGTCCAATTGCGTCCAAACCCTTGAGCGGAGTATTTCAAAAGGTCCGTCTCACTAAGAGGAATCCAATAAAGTCGACGGCATGTCAATCAGACATCTGGATCTAAAGTTATAAGCGTTTCCGCTTCGAGGGCCCGGTTGGTTTCGTGTACAAACCAACCAGGACAAACCCAAAGTTCTCTGACACCTTGAGTGTAATATACCGAAACGACCATCTTGATCCAAGGATCGCATCATAGCTAACGGTGTGTTGATCGGAGGTCTGCATCCCATGTTATGGGAAAAAGATCGAAAGAAGTCTGGAATTATGTGTTTCGGTCCCGGTCCGACCCGACCCGATTCCACCCTGGGTCGGCCTGACCCAGGTCTACCCGACCCGGGTCCGGGTCCGGACCAATAGAGTGCGGTCTGGCCCAGCATGGGCACGGCCCGGCCTGGAGGCCTGGCCTGGCCTGCGTGGCCAGGCGGCTCGGCCGTAACGGCCGAGCAGGAGAGGGGGGTGCTGCACCCCTGATTGGAAAACTACGGCCCCCATGTGGGGGCCACTTCTCCTTCTAGCCAAGTGTTATGAACCCCCGGTCTCCCCCTGGAACGACCAGCCCGCTCCGGCTGGCCGGTTGCTACCGCCACGAGACCGGCATGGTCCCGTCCCCCTGCTCCGACGCCGGCGGCCGGAGATCGGCCGTCGCGCCCCTCTGCCACATCCCCCCTCCGGCCACGGTCTCTTCTAGGTTCCCCGGCGCGGTGCGACATCTCCACGGCTTGTCCGACTTCAATGGCACAGCGCGACGACACTGTGCTTCTTCGCACTTTCGCATAGTTCCCACGCGGTACAACTACACCGCGCCTCCTTACACATGCCACAACAAATTCAAACAAATAATGGGGGAGGAGGGTCGGTCATGTTTGTGCGGTCCGACCTCCCCACATTATTGCAATAACAGGTGACCCAATTTGAAACGAAGAATAGCGATGGAAGAAAATCATGAACAAACAATAAAACCCCTACCTTGAGCGATGTTGAATAAAGGCTCGTCGCGAAATGTAACGTCGCGGAATTGATCGTCGCGGAAGGAACATCGTTGGCGTCGTGGCACACGGCGTCACATAGTCGATCCCTGAGGATTCGACGTTCTTCATCGGAGATTGGTATGTTCTTCACGACCTTCGAGTTCTTCGATAATATAGAATAACTTTAGAGTTTCTTTACCGAATCCACTGTCAACACAACAACTCCATCAAAAATAAAATAAGTCTTGGTCTTATTTTATTTCCCATGCTAAGTATTTGAATTTCAAACATTCACATTATACTCACTTAATTAATTAACTTAACTTATCTAATTAAATGGTGAGTTGAGGGAGTTAGGGAATATGAAGGGGTGGGGTTCGTGTGGGCCCCATCGCCCTCAAAACCTATCTAGGATAGTTTCACAACTTCCACACAACGGAAAAACACATTGTGAAAATAAAATAAAACTGAAGCTCAATTTATTTTACCTTCCACAATTTTTTACATCTCCTCCTGAGCAAACATAACTCTCAAAAATGTGTTCCTAATCAATTACCGGTGCTGTGATTCCATCAGATCCCTCAGAATTTGATTCCGAGCACCGGTACAAAAGTTAGGAAATCCCGCTTGTTCGTTCACTGAACGTACCCGAGCTAAACTTCGGATAAAAATTCCGGGCTCACCGGGCCTCGGAATCAGGTGCCTTCATAAACTGTGTTCTTGTAAAATCCCAAAGAAAATTAAGGAAAACAATTCCCTTGAATATTACGTTTCATTACATTACTCTCACTTTAGGGCTTTACGTACCCGTAAAGATATATCATAATCTAGGGAAACAAATGTGGGTACTACGCACGGATCTGAGCCTCCCTCTCCCAAGTTCTCTCTTGGAGGGTCCCGTTCTTCCATCTGATGCGCACTAGAGGAATCGACCATACATGTAGGACCTGCTCATGTCAATCCTCAATCACTACTGGGACCTCCGCAAAAGTCACCCCCACCTTCAAGGTCTATCTCCCCATGGTCGATGATATGCATCGGGTCGTGCACGTATATCCTCAGCTGAGATACGTGGAAGACGTCGTGCAGCCAGTGCAACTGTGGTGGTAGATCCAGGTGATAATCCACCTCGCCTATCCTGCTGAGGACCTGGAATGGCCCGATGAAGAACATAGATAATTTTCCACCTCGACCAAGTCTCCATATTCCATGTTGAGGTGATACCCGTAAGAAGACGTGGTTGCCATCCCCAAACTCTAGTGGCCTCCGCCTCCTGTCAGCATAAGACTTCTACCAGCTCTGAGCTGTCCTCATCCGCTCCTAGATGACCTGGACCTTCTCTGTAATGGCATGGACCATCTCCGGTCCCTCAAGTGCTGACTCCCAAGTGTCTCTCCAACACAGTGGTGATCTTCAAGGTCAGCAATACAACGCCTCGTATGGCGCCATCCTGATGGTGGAGTAGTAGCTGTTATTGTACGCGAACTCCACCATGGGTAGGTGATCCTCCCAACTATGACCAAAGTCTAGGACATATGCACGGAGCATGTCCTCTAGGGTATGAATGGTCCTCTCCATCTGACCATCCGGCTGAGGGTGAAAGGCGGTGCTCAGATGTAGTTGTGTCCCGAATGTGTCCTGCAACCCCTTCCAAAGCCGAGAAGTAAAGTGAGCATCTTGATCGGAGATGATAGATGATGGCACACCATGAAGCAGTACAATCTATTGAATTTAGAGGCGTCCCAAGCTCTCGACTGTGTCCTGCTCTATGATGGGTAAGAAGTGGGCTGTCATTGTGAGTAAGTCGACAATCATCCAAATGGAGTCGTGACCTCTGGAAGTGTGTGGAATTCCAGTAACGAAGTCCATAGATATCCCATCCCACTTCCACTACAGGACCACCAAAGGTTGTACCAAGCCTGTTGGTACCTGGTGCTCCGCCTTCACCTGCTGACAGGTGAGGCATCGAGAAATGGACTCTGTCACAGCCTTCTTCATACCCGGCCACCAGTACTGTCGTCTGAGGTCCAGATACATCTTCGCCACTCCTCGATGTACCTCTAAAGAGGATGTGTGAAACTCCCTCAGCACCTCCTCCTGTAAAGTAGCTGTTACCATGGTACGTCCTCTGAAAAGGATGACGTGCTCTTCTCAAACAGAGAATCCATCAGGTGCATGTCCTGAGGAAATCTGTGCACGCCGTGTCTCAGAGTCATCATCCCCACTCTGTGCCTCTCTGACCCGCTGTAGATGTGGATGAGTGACTTTGAGTGACTATAGAAACGCTGCTCCATCACTATCCACGAAGGATATCTACAAAGTGGATAGCTGCTCTATCACCTCCCCAAGTAGTTTAAGGCCCATCCTCATGCTGAGAGCATCGACTACTATGTTCCCCTTTACAGAAGTATAGACTATCTCCAAGTCATAGTCCTGGAGGAACTCGAGCGATCACCATTGTATCAGGTTCAGGTCCTTCTACGAGAATATGTACCTGAGACTCTGGTGGTCAGAGTAGACTGTAAAGCGCTCGCCCATCAGATAGTGTCGCCACATCTTCAGAGCGAAGACCACTACTGCTAACTCCATGTCATGGGTAGCATAGTTCTGCTCGTGCTGCCTCAACTGACGTGATCTATAGGCGGTCACTGCCGCTCCTACATCAGGACACATCCATGTCTAGTTCCTGATGCATCGCAATAATTTACGTACCCTACTCCCTTCTCTGGTAGCTTCAAGAAAGGTGCGTTGGTCAATCTCTGTCTCAGCTCTTGGAAGCTCTGCTGACATCTATCTGACCACACTAAGGGTTGCCCCTTCCCCCTTAATGTTCTGCAAAGCTGCATAGAATCCTCCTTTTCCGAAAAGGGAAATCTAGTCTCATACCATGGATGAACCACGTTCTTTTCCTAATATTGTCAATCCTGTCATGATCAGATAATTCATGCCATGGATGACATCATCAGGCCTAGACTCTGCTACCAATAGATCCAACCACTACTCTCACCTCCAGCGATTGAGTCACACTATCGGCATCAGTGTGTGTTCACTGGGTCTCCTCCAGTAGGAATCACGTATGTGAGGGTCATGTCAACAGTTTTTTTAACCGGAACCTCTTAGTAATAACATACAAAAGACATGAAAGAAAATTACACAATTTCAAGTGTCTTCTATTACATCAAATATAATTACACGGACAAAAAGAAACACAAAAAATAAAGCATGACACAATAAGGGAAAAGGCTTCCATGCCAGGAGCTAGTCCCGCACTTGTCCACCCGCTTCCGATGCTTCAGGATCGTAAGCTTCAGCAGCCTGAAGCTATGCTCTCCCCTGTGGTCAGGGTGGACCTCTTGGTGGTGGTGGTGGTAGAGCCTCAAAATGTCTTCCAACACCAGCCACTCGACCAGCTCCACGGACTCGTCCACCTGCTACCTGCGGACCGCCACGGTCGAACCTCTGCCTCTGACTGGGTGGTTCCTCAACCATCTGCTACCCTTCAGCATTGCAGGTCAGGAAGTCATGATCCAAGTGGCCCTGCCCGCCGCATGCATAGCACTATCTTCCACTCATAATACTGGATCTGCAGCGTGTTCCCTGCACCTCTGATCCAGTATCATGTGGTCATCCAGCCGATAGCCTGGTCCGCTTGGACCTCTGCGACATCTATGTACTGCCGGCTGTAGAAGTCTCCACTACATGCCACCCTGCGATAGGTCTTAATACTCATGTAGGGTTAGCAATAAAGCTCTCGATGAGTAGGGCTCGATCCAGTACCCCTTCTTGTGTCCGAATGGTGAGGGAGATCAGCGATGCCATGATCTCATGCCTCAATCCTTGCTCGAAGGTATGGGCCCGAAAGAATGGGTCTCGTACCATGTCCGTCGAATAGTGCAAGAGATCAGTAAATCTCGCCGAGTACTGGGCAACCTTCATTCTGCCCTTCCGAAGCTATAGAAGCTCATGGATGCGCACCGCACGAAGGGTGGACGGGATGAACTCCGAGTGGAAGAGGCTCTCAAAGTCTATCCAGAGTAGTAATGCCTCATCGTGCACCTGGAGCATCAAGCACCACCATCTGCCTACTGCCGCGTGCAGGAGACTCGCTGCACGAATCACAATGAGGTCTGCTGGTGTCCGTACTAATAGGAAAACTCACACAACCTCCTCAAGCCAATCCTCAGTTGCATAAGTGTCCATCTCCCCGCGGAACCTGGGCGGTCTCTGACAGTGAAACTCATGCCACATGCTAAGGTGACGTGCACTATCAGCGGCTGGGGATGGTAGGATCGGTGGCTCGGTGTGTAGAGGTACCGCCAGTGACCCTGCTGTCAAAGGGCCCTACACCGAGGCCTCATCGCTCTGTGAGCTCTCATCTCACACAACGATCGAAACCCTAGCTAGTTGCTGTCGTGGGGCCATCCTGAAAAAAGTCTGGTGCGCCACGGTCAAAAAAGTATACCTGGTGAGGAGACACAAAGTAGTCACAAAGAAAACTTGAAACACACATGCAGTCATTGTTTTCGTATATTAAGTCAGAAATCAGAAGTCAGGGTCCTGGTGTACGGATACGTCGGTCGCCGCACCAACAATGGACTCCCTGGACTGATAACCACAGTCAATACTCTTAATAATATTTCTTCATATAGAAAAAGATCATAGTCCTTAGTTTTGTGGTAGAACCAACCTCCTCTGATACAAATTTGTCACGACCCGTCCTCGGGGCCCGTTCCGTGACTACCCCAAGCCCGCATTCCGTAGGCCAGAGGCTGGCGACTAGCACCAAGGCATAATTCCCATTAAAAAAATTGAAGACATTTCCTTTTTAAAGTTAACAAACACCACAGAGCAAGCATGATGAAGTAAACACTAAGTAAAAGAGGGTACAATAGTATGTGCGTAAAAGAATTTGGTCCAGAATACAAAACCAAACTGAAAGTAATTTACAACTAGAAAGAATGTACAAAAACTGAAAAGTAAAGCCACAATGTTGAGCCGTCCACAGAATGTCCCACCTGATGCGTGGGTACAGATATCCTACATAGCTCCTCGTGTCCAGCCGTCCGCTCTGACTACGTCCTGCCCAGTGGTCCACCTCCAGGTATTGACCTACTCCGCAAGCCTCAACCACAATCAGCGCCGTCCATCGTCTTCAACCAACACAATGTAGTGCGGGCATAACCCGTGCATGGGTGAGAATACGCTAGTCATTAGGGACACCGAGACCCCTGAAGGTCTCCCAGAATCCAAAAAAGGATAATCCACAAAGGAAATATACAATCACGAAGTAAAATCTGACACTACTTAGGTATATGACCATACATATACCTAATTCATCAATTCCAGTTCAGCTCCAAAATCTGAGCCCAAGTTCGATCACATCCACACAGGATAGCACAACACAATCCACATAGGAAAGCAAGTCAATCATATCAAAGATAATGATTGAAAGTCAAGAGTCAGCTCACACGCGTATACTTCTTCGAAAGACGATAGAGATGATCAGATGTAGCCACTGAATATTCTAAGCCTTCAGACCCACACATGATCGATAGGTAACTAACCCCCACAATGACCCACAAAGGATCGATAGGTAACTAACCCCCAAAATGACCCACACAGGATCTGAACCACATAGGATTGGAATGCGCTGGCCCACACAGGATCGCTGAGCGCTGACCCACATATGATCTGACCCATAGATGATCGGTAGAACTGATCCAATGAGGATCCCTATGTGCTCTAGTCGTCGTTGTCGAACAAACAGAGGATTCCCGTATTGTCTTCAATGTCATCACAGTCGCAGTCACATCCAGCTCTAGGGTTCCCGCACAAAGCAAGCTCGTTCGGGAGGGTCCGCTCCACGAGCCGAGGAGCTAATATATCAACTAACACGAAGTTCGGAGTTGATGTATCAAAAAGTTCCATATCGTCAATAGGTGATCAACGTCACAGACGGCATGCCAAATCTGACGTCCGGTCTGTGATTTATTGGATTTTTCATCCCAGGGGCCCAGTTGGTTTTTAAGTCAAAACCAACACGACCATACTCCAACTGCATCCAAACCTCGATTGGAGTAAGACAAAATTTCCGTCTCACTAGGGGGAAACCAACAAAGTCAACGACACGTCAATAGGATGTCCGGAGCTCAAGTTATATGTGTTTCTGCTTCGAAGGCCCGGTTTGTTTTGTGTACGAACCAACCTGGCCAAAACCAAAGTTCTCCAAAACCTTGAGTGTAATATACCAAAACGACCGTCTCGATCCAAGGATCGCATCACAGGTGACGGTGCATTGATCAGAAGTCCTCAGCCCATGTTATGGGCAAAATACCAAAAGAAGTCCGGAATTAGGTGGTTCGAGCCCGGTCCGACCCGACCCGATACCCCCCTGGGTCGACCTGACCCAGGTCCAAGTCCGGCCAAAAAGGGCGCGGACCGGCCTGGCGTGCTCGGCCTGGACAGCGTGGCTAAGCGGCTCGGCCGTAACGGCCGAGCGGGTGAGGTGGGGGGGGGGGCTGTTTGGCAAATCGTGCCCCCCATGTAGGGTCCTCTCCTCCTTCCAACCAGGGGTTACAAACCCCCGGTCAACCCCTTGAACGGCTGGTCCGCTCCGGCCTTGCCAGTTGCTGCCGCCATGGGACCGGCGCGGTCCCGTCCCCCTTCTCTGACACTGGCGGTCGGAGATCAGTTGCCGCTCCCTGCTCCGTCGCGACCACAGGACGCGGCCTTGGTCTGATCGGCGTGGTGCGATGGCGATGCGCCCCTCTGCCGCGGCCCCGCTCCGGTCGCGGTCTCTTCTAGGTTCCCCAGCGCTGCGCGACGGGGCCATGGATTATTCGACTTCAACGGCGCGGCACGAAGGCGCCGCACTTCTTCTCCATTTCTCATAGTTTCCACGTGGTGCAATGGCACCGCGCCTCCATACACGTGCTGCAATAAATTCAAACAAACAAGGGGGAGGAGGGTCGGTCGTCTTCATGCGGTCAGACATTCTCCCGTTATTGCGATAACAAACTACCCAATTTGAAATGAAGAATAGTGATGGAAGAAAATCACAAACAAACAATAAAACCCCTACCTCGAGCGTTGTTGAACGAAGGCTCGTCGCGGAATGGAACGTCGCAGAATTGATCGTCGCGGAAGAAGGCGTCGCAGAAGGAACGTCGTTGGCGTCGCAGCACACGACGTCGCGTAGTCGATCTTTGAGGATTCAGCGTTCTTCATCGGAGATTAGTGTGTTCTTCACGTCCTTCACTTTATTTGACGATGTAGAAGATATTTAGAGTTTCTTCCCCCAATCCATTATCAACACAACAACTCCAATAAAAATAAAATAACCATTGGTCTTATTTTATTTCCCATGACAAGTATTTTAATTTAAAACACTCACATTAAACTCACTTAATTAATTAACGTATCTTTTCTAATTAAATGGTGAGTTTAGGGAGTTAGGGAATATGAAGGGGTGGGGTTTGTGTGGGCTCCACTGCCCTCATAACCTATCTAAGATAGTTTCCCAACTTCCACACAACGGATAACCACTTAGTGAAAATAAAATAAAATTGAAGCTCAATTTATTTTACCTTCCACAATTTTTTACATCTCCCCACGAGAAAACACAACTCCGAAAAAGGTGTTTCTAAGCAATTACCAGTGCGGTGTTTTCATTGGTGCCCTCAGAATTCGATTCCGAGCACCATTCCAAAAGTTATGAAATCCCGCTCGTTCGTTCACTGAACGTACCTGAGCTAAACTTCGGATAAAAATTCCAGGCTCACCAGACCTTGGAATCAGGTGCCATCAGAAACTGTGTTCTTGTAATATCCCAAATAAAATTATGAAAAAAATTTCCCTTGAATTTTACGGGTCTTTACAAATGAAATATATTACATGTGTAATTTATAATCCAATGAAAAAATCTTTTCTCTATGATATGAATAGTGAATCCATTATTTTATATTCCTCGATAAATCTTCAAATAATTCTTCCCAATAGATGAAACAAATTTCATTATTAATATAAAAACTCAGAAAAAAGATTCATTGTGTTGGTTCTTTTACATAAAAATTGTTATGCATTATAATTTTCATTATCATCATGTGTTTAAAATACTTATCTAATTTAAAATACAATTCTATTAGAGATGTGTGAAATACATGGATATCATTATTAATATTTCAAACCTAGTTTCAATCTTATTCAAAAAATAATCCCTTATTTTATTCCATATAAATATATTTACCTAGTTAACCATTTAGAAATGGTTATTTAATGTCTACGCAGAACACATTGAAGCAACTCAAAGATATAATAACTTGAATGATGTTGATGGATTCATGTTTGGAAGTTGGAGAAATATTTTCTTCTATGTTAACTCGTTCAATTTATAAATATACATTATATAACGTCTTCACTTTTTTTATTCAAATCACATTTTCTATCTAGTATATTCCAAATACACTACTTTAGCCAATGAAATACGTCTCCTCAATTTTGGGAGAAGAAATCATGTTTCATTATTTTCAGTATACTTAGTTATTCATTTATAGCTGAGAACCATTCATTATGTTCAAATGATTTGTCTAATATGTGTGGATCAATGTTTTATATAAAAATTACAAGTAAAGAGTCCATAATCATTTTTTAGAAATCATTGATTATTGTTTTGAATTATATTTTCAACATCTATGTACTGTTTCATCATAATATTTCATCATTCAAAATTTTGATTGACCCCATCATTATATGAATAGGTAGAATCTGAAATATTACATTGAAACAATATTCTTTCAATTAGTCCATTACTAACAACGTCAAACTCATCATTTTTATGATATTTAAGTTATTTTATTATTTATTTTAAATCACTATATCATCATTACTCTCAATAATTCATCTGTATTTATTTTTATGGAATATATTGTTACAATGATTTGGTGTATGATGAATTAATATTTTTCCTTTATATATTTCATTAAACTCTCCCTAAATTTATTATTTCTTCTTAATAAATCATGGGATCATAAAAAAACTATATTTGTAAACATATAGAATTATTGTAAACCAAATCCTATATAATGTCAACTCTAAATTTGACATTATAGGGCACATGTTATGAATTATTCCCTTAGTTTTGATAGACTATATCTAAAAACATTAATATGTCATAATCATCCCGAGTTTTTCGATAAATAATAATTAATATCATATTTGTAATGTAATCCTCTCAACTTTTTCATGTATATAAACAAATAAAATTTATATTCATTTCATTTTTTAACCTGATATTTAGTGAAGTGTGTATTGGAATACTCACTCCCATTATATGATATTAATATCTTCAAAAATTGACCTATTTTTTCTATAAGTATATTATTGATTTTAAATCTATCGAAGGGCTGCAATTTGTGATATATAAACATGATATTGGTTATTCTTGTGAAGTCAATAATGAAATTGATAATGTCTCTATCTATAAATTTTTAAATCATTTCCCTAGGAACACACACATCAATGTGTATCTTCTCAAGAGGTTTTTTTTTAATAACTCATCACTTGTGTGTTTTGTTAATATTTACTCTTTTTATAAGACTTTTACATAGTGGAATTTTATTATTTTATATTATGAATATTTTTTATAACCTCATATATAATACGTTTATTTATGTTTTTTATCTTTTTTATCCATATATTTTAAACAATAAACTATTCTCATGTCCCTAACATAAACTACATCATATACCAAAATCCCAAACTAGAAAAAACACATCCTTAGGTTTGTTAATCATTTTTCAAAAAAATTTCTCATTTAATTCTCCGAATTGTTAATAAAAGTTTCATCAAGACAGCATCATTTACAGCATCAAACAGTTGTGATGCACTAAATAAATTATAAATTATTCCACCCACAATTAATACTCTATCAAGGATTATTTTATATTTAACAATACCTTTAATTCCATAATGATTGATATTTAGTGAAATATAATTTACCAATGTTGTTGCTCATATTCATACTTCTCAAAAAATTTATTATTTATCATATAATGTATAAAATCATTTCAAAAACCATTTTATACTATACAAAGTTTTTAAAATTTTAAATGACTAAAATTATATATAAATTATAATTTCATATTTACTGATCTGAATTTGATTCTTATTATTTAACTTTTTTTTAAATATAATCAATTGATCAAGAATAAATTATTCACATACGTATGAGTTGTATACTTCTTGTAAACACATTTCAACTACCCTTTTCATGCATCCCAAACTATTTCTCAAATAAAATTACATCATAAGTAATATATAATTCTGCTATGTTATCATCTAGGGATATAAAATACCCCATAATTGTTACCACTAAAATAATTATGTGGATTTGTATTGTTGTAAAAGTTACTTTAATTATTATTATACACACAACAACACCAATGGTATCATTAAAATATTATGTTTTGATATAGATTCTTCTACTGAAATGGATAAGTATTTTTTCTATTATAAATAAATAAATTAGCACATCAGAAAAATAAATTTCGTGAAATTATTTCTTAACCATTTTGGATTTGTATGAAACAATTTAAATGACATTATCTTCACATGTTCGAAAATAATTTTTCTTTTCCAAATATTTTTCAGCTGATTCAGGTAAATTTTTATTTATATTTTATTCATATATTTTTATTGATTTAATTTAGAATAAAACATTAGAAGGCATCAATTTCCATTCATGAAAAAAAAATAATGTATTTACATGATTTTTTTTCTTAGAATAATCAATTTTTTATTTAATATTATTTTTATATTAAACTTTTCATTTTCCATTATTTTATTAATTACATATATCTAATATAAAAATTTATGAATAACCATATAATAAGGTTTAATTGTGGAATTCATACCATTAGTGATATATCATATTCTAGAAATATGATTCTTTTTATTTTAAATAAAATATAAGATTTTATTTTTCGACCACTACTTATCTTTGTTTGTCTACAATTCCATTTAGATACGGGTAGTCCTCTATCAACCTTACTATCTCTTTCATGCAAATTTTTATTTCTCTACTCTTATAATATCCTTTAGTACTCCCTTATTACTCTACTACATAAACAATTTTGAATTGTAATTCACTATCTAATGATTCCACTTTATGTTATTCTTGTTTCATAAACAACCTTTTGAGACATCTCTTGACGTTTATCCATCATCAAAATCACTACTAGAACAACTATTTTCAACTAAACGAGTGTTATTTATTCATGATTTTGGAGAAATACTACTCATTCTTATTGAAATTTTTTTAATGTGTATCTCTTATTTCTGTTCTTATTGCTAGATTTATCTTCTCATTTTTCTTCTTTGATATTTAAAAGGAAATTAGTTGAGATGTTCTAATCTATCCCCTAATTGGCGAATTTAATTTTTTTACATTAATACATACAACTCCATCTTGTTAAGCTTCAAGTAAATATTTATTTTGTTTCAAAAATATCATTTATTCCCTCATCATAATCTAAGCAGTTATTATCCTCTAAAAGTTTTATGAGATTAAAGTATTTAAAATATATTTAGTTTTTGTATTATTCATTATTTTTTAAACTTCAACCTCCCATATCATTTTTTATAAGACTAATTTCATGTTTATGATTGGTTTCACCACCGTGGTCAAAATAATAATGTGTAATGATATTTGAAAAAAATTTATATAGTAATATTTTAATTAATTTATTCACCCCTATAGAATATTCTATTGTTTATATAAACAATCTAATAGAATTGAAAGATATTTTAACCCTATTAATGAATTTATTCATAGTTTCATCTTCTTACATACAAAAAACACTTCACTATTGTATTATGATATACTTTTTGGTTTTCATAAAAATATGATTTCCTTTATAAATAATATATTTCTTTTTCATAAAAATAATTAAATGTTCTGTAGCCTATAATTTTATTCCAATATTTTACAGATTGTGAAGAAAATAAATGATTAGAAGGATTTTAATAATTTTCAAGGATTTTATTATTAATAAGATAATATGTTCAGGCATTTTTGGAATTGGTATAAAAAATTGAAATATTTGATTACATAATGATTAATAGAAATAAACTAGGGAAATGTTATCTCTTTCCATAGATGATAGCATTTACCATTAAATAGTGGGGTTCCTTTTCTATTAATATAGTTATGTTTAACCATATGAAAACCTTCATAGAAACACTAGAGAGTATTCCTAATCTGATTAAAATTATTGGATCACATGATGATTAATATACATTGGGTGAATCATTTTCCATATATTTTGAAACCATTTTCCTCTCATTAGTTTTTCACACCATTCCTTCAAGAAACTCAATAATATAAAAATTAAAGTTGACCAATTATATATGATAATATTTTTTTCCTACATCAAGGATTAATAAATTAATTGTTTTAAATTATTATTTTTCCATGAAAATACATCTCTTATTATTATTAAAAAAATCTATTAAGGGTATAACATCATTCATTAGAATGTCTAGGTTTAAATGAGTACTATATTACATTGATAAAAAATAATTATACATGAATACTGATCACTAATTATGATTTAAGTATCTAAATAGACTTTATAGATTAGAAATTATTTTTTTTCTTCTGAAAATTCTTCTACATTAGTTCTTAATACTAAAAATTGTGAAACCTCATAGTTTCCAAAAATTATGGTGAAATTTATCTTTCTCATTTTCTTCTTTTATTTTCACAATATATTTCAAAAAATATTTTTTATATTTTGAATGATGTAAAACATATATATTTATTATATGATTATATAATTTCAATCATCATATAATCATTGAGAAATATTCTCTATTTTTAGTATCCATAAGACTCAGCTAGTTTCCATTATAAAATATTTTAGTATTGTTGATTTTTATATTAACCAAAAAATCCACTACACCTATTTCATTTTATATTTCCTCAATTTCATAAACTCATGCACTATGAAATTATAACTCCATCAATTGAATTAATATTTCTTAAGTATTAGCTTTAACCATGATCCACTATCTCAAAACGAATCACAATCATTCATTATGATATTTGTATCTAAACATATCTTGTGCACAGCTAGATTTCATAAATAACATGGAATCTAATGTAGTTAGGAATAATATGAGAATAGATTCTTGTTAATTCAATGTATATTTCAAGAAACTTAACTTACTTGAAATTCATTAATAAATTATATTTACATCATATGATTGAATGAACTATTTTACATAAAATTACATCATCTTACACGGCTGACTAGTTAGTGGATTACCTTACATTTTATTACAAATTAAATAGATCCTTATATTAGACCATCATTAGTGGATTCATATAAATGAATCCCATTAAATAGTGTATTATCATTGAATCCATATACATAAATTCATATATTTTTGCCTTAGCTTTTGTGAGAATTATTTTGTGGTGCACCCATTTGTGAGATTAGACTAATCTATTTTGATAGATGACATGGCATATCAAATCATTGGATACAAAAATGATATAAATATATATTTACCACCCCAAAAGAACATAAAATGATATATAAGTATTATTTTATAACTCATAAATTCATTCTAATTTAATTAAAAAATTTCTTATCAACCAATGAATTCAATACACACTCCCCCACTTGTTAGAAACATCCAACATATATAAAATGATGTAGATAATACTTTAATCATCAGTACATCTCATAAATTAAAGTGAAATAGAACAATCATCACATGTTTTATATATTAATAATAACGAAATCATCATACTCTATTGGGTTTAATAGATACATGGTGGAATAAAACTAGAATGGAAAAGTCCATCCATATAATTTCAAATTCTATTCAACACACTTAATATATTAAAAGATTGAATCAATATATAAATATCATATTTATTAGTAACATATCTTTTTTATATAAATGTGCATTCCATGACATATTTAATTTACATGGTCCCATAACATAAACCACCAATACCAATTTAGGGTATATATATATATCGATGAAAATATTTGCAGAATCAATATCATTATAAAAATATAATAGTGGAATATATTTTTTCAACTCTTTCAGTGGTAATATTAAATTTTATTATATAATGGTAGAGTAATAAACCCATATTTTAAATTTTTTCAGTGATTTTACTAGAATATAAGTTATTATCTCATCATTCATGATTCAAATATAATTATTCATAATTGACACAATGTACATTACACTATTTAATTGAATTCAATAGAATATTACAAACTCATGTTGAGTTATATTACAGTCATTCTCAGTAATTTAAGTGTTTCAAATATATATTTCTCCATTTTTAATTTAAATTATGAGATATATGTTTTTTTAAGTTGATCATTATTCATGTTATTAGAGAATAAATTATATAAAAATTATTTTTGATATAAACATTGACAAAATAATGACTTTTGTATGAAAAATATAAATAAAACCTTTTAGGATAAAAACAATAAAGTGAAATATTTGAAAAATTCAATTCATCTTTTAGTATTAACCTTCATCATGGGTATGGGAAAATGGGAAAAAAAATTAATAGTGGAACACATATTGTATGATTAATTATTTAACTTAGAAAAATACAAGAAATTGGCACTAGGACTTCGGATCTAAGAAAAAATGATCACCTTTTCACTACCCCATAAAAACATCACATATTATTTTTTGTAAACTATTTAATTATTAAAAAAATATTTACAATTGGTATATAATTCATGTATAAGTGAATTTAATTAAATTGCATATTTTTTCACAGTGGATGTTTTTCATCAAAATTATGAAGCATTTAATTGATTATGTTGTTCAATTATATTCATTGAAAAATAGATAAAAGAATCTACTCAATGGAGTGTATATTTAGAATATTTATAATATAAAAATGTACATTTACCAAAAATGGAATTACTATAAATATAATTTTTTCTATAAATGCTCTAAAATAGTAAGAGATTGGTGAAAATCACTAGTGTCTTACCATACCAATATATGTTTTATATTATTAATATAAATTTGATCTCAAAATTCTAAAAAATATTATATCAGATATTTTTTTCACATATTATTTTTTTATCCAGATTAATGCCTATCGATTTTTATCATTCAAAACTAATTTTTTTTATGATTGCTTATTTATCATAGTTTTATATAATAGAAATAACATTTTATTTTTGAGATACTATTTTCCTTAATTAATCCCATGGGAATATATATCAAATTATTTTTCGAATTGCACATGAAAAATTATTTTTATTTATCCTCTGAGTGAAAATCATTAAAATACCAAAAAAATATTCGTGACTCTAGAATAGAGTATGGAAAATATAATTCTCTAAATCCATGGCCTCTAAATAGCATAAGGAGTTGTCCAATCAATTCACTAATTTCAATTTGTAGTGTTGGGTTGATCAAGAAATGGATAATATATCATGATAAAAACCTTCTACATGATTTTTTTTATTATAGGTTTTATTCCATGTAATATTCTAAAAATAAATTATATTTTTTGGAAATATCACTTATTCTATTATTTTAAATCATTAATGGGAACCAATGTGGTTGTATATAAAACTATAACAATCTGAGATATTTTTATAACTGGCTCAATGTTCACATAATAAAAATCTTGAATTGTTAATATGATTTACCATTACTGTATATCATGTGAAAAAATATTATATTATTACCTAACATGTTATTAATGATGTTATAATGCATTGTACGGTTTACCATGAACATTATTATGTCTAGATAATACCACCTCAGTCACCCATTTATGATCTAAAATTGATAAGGCCATTTAAATCTTTTTGTTTCCCATGGAAACTAATAACTAATAAATAATATAGGATTCTTCATGGAACATATAAATAATGTAATTTATTTATACTATAATTTTTGAACTTGATCATAGAAGTTTACTATAATTATATCCCATGATAAAATAGGTATTATATAAAATTTTATAAAATATATAAACCCCTAAATATTGGATATTACATTATTTTTAATTATAAATATAGATAGACAATTATTTATTATAGATCATATCTTAAAATTTTATTATTTCATCATACGATTAATTCTTGGACTAAAATTCAGTAAGTGTGTTTATATCTATATCTAAATAATAATAAAAATCATGTTTTATTAGAATATAAAATTATTGATCATACCTTATGAAGGTCCCTATTATCAAATTTATTCATGTGATTCTTATTAGTTGGAAGAAGGGTGGACTATATTAGTAGGATCATACATCTATGTTTCTATGACAATTGTTTCTAGGTTCTTGAGGATTATAATGAAATAAGTAAATATTTAGTATCTTTTATACCATAAAAATTATAAAGGAATATTTTTAAACTTGTTCCATTTGATAGGAACTTCTTAGTTAAAATAATTTTATCAGAGGGAGGTTCATCTTGGTTAATGGGTTGGTTTGTTATAACCACTATAAAAGACCCATCAATGGATTTTATTTATTTTCAAATCCAAAAAATCAAGTATTTCAATTTATAAAATAGAATAAAAAACAATAATGGGAAATAATATTTTAATTAAATTTGTATGTAATTGTTTAGGTAAATGATCAATCTATTTGTTTTTTCCAAGTGATACATACCCAATATAGAAGGTATAATTTATTAATCCATTAGATATGGAAACCAAATTTCTTCTAGGAACTGAATTCCAACACTATTTATTTTGAATTTAGTAGCTACCTAAGTTTAATATTATATGATTTAAACTAAGGGTATTTTATAAGGATATATATATATACTGGTACTATTATAATATAAATTTAGAAACATAACTTATTTTTTAAGTGAAATATAAATTCAAGGGGATGTCAAACTTACCTCATAAATTTAGGGTTTTGTTCCATTATTACACAATTAAACCATAAAATATTTTCATTGATCCAATAATAGTCACCATTTTCTGAGCCTAACATAACTCCAAAATCTTCATCATATCAAGTCTAATTTCTTTGTCCACAATATTTAGTTCCTTCAAAACATTTAAAATAAATATCCATACTTAATCACTGTAGGAACTATCAGGATTAAATGTGTAAATTTAAGCCTTAGTGTTTTAGATTGATGGTTTAACCCCAACAGGATGTGTGTTAAATTCATCATCTATAGGGGATATATTGCACACAATTCCATGGATATAAAATCCAAGATGGTGAATAACCGAAATATCTGTAAGGGAATATATTATCCTCTTGGGGTAAAATGTTTAACACATGTATACAAATTCATTTCATTTCAATAATATTAAAAAAACACCAAGAATATTCTATAATTAATCTTCTAAATAGTTATATGTTAGGAAGCCTTACATATATATTATATATTATATATTTCCCTTTATGAAAAAAACTCTGAAACATGACCATTTAAAATGAATTTTATAAATATTATCCGAATACCTAATTCCTTCTACATCACATTCAGATAATACCACATATAGGGAATGAAATATTTAAATAATATTTGGTTTAAATCATCTAGTAATTTATAAATCACTAAGACTTAAATTTCATAATACCCCAATAAAAACTGAAATTGTGATATAATCAATTGATTTTATTCATAATAGACAACCATGAGATATCCCAAGCATAATATACATAAATATTATTTTACATCAATAATCCTTAAATTCTATAATAAATATCCACAATAACCTATAGATTTACTATTTTAACTTATTAGATACTCAAAAAACATAATTTTGAAACTTTGAATATTTGTACATATTCTACCTCACTATACACCCATATAAAAACATATGCTATATTATTCTTCATAAACCATGTAATAGAAACTTATGGTATGTGGGTGCATTGATTATTAATTAGGTAAAACATAAGATATTATAATCATAGATTATTTGTTCTCCTAATATGTACTTATTATTATTAGAATACAATCAAGGTGTATGAAAAATAATATATGTTAACTATACCCAATAAAAATATTATACGACATGTGCCATGAAATTAGGCATTTTGTATCACTTATCAGATTTTTTTAATATATTATAGAACAATAACCCCAAAATAATGCTTCCTAAAAATAACATATTATTAGTTGAACAAATATGGTTTTTTAGATACAACCTCTCTCTAACATAAGGAGTAGAAATAACTCCTTATTTCATGAATAGCTATAAAAAATCATTACAAAGTAGATCAGATCACATAGTGCATTGTTTCAAATCTGAGTCTATTAAACATGTTTGATGGATTCTCTCAAGGGATAGGGTTTACATCCCATTAAATATTATCTAATGAGATATAAATCATTATAGAATTCACTATGGGGATATATAATTTCTCTCCCACATGTTACAAAGTGGAAAGTGTCCCTTATTTTTTATTAATCAATATGAATTCCATGTTATCACATGGTACATAATTCGTAGCAAATTAATTTATAGGTTTACATATGTTTATTCCAACAGAATACATAATGACAAACCACACACACACACACCCATATATATATATATATGTTTGTGTTTGTGTGTGTGCATTTTTGTGTATGAGGGATACATTAACATGATCCTATTCATAAATCAACCACAAAATATATAACCCCTATGAAATAAATTAGTTTCTTAAATATGTGTCCAAGTTTAAATTAAAATAAATCTAGATAAAGAAGTTGGAAAGTATCATTACTGTATATCCCTAGTGAAGCAAATAGAACATTAATGGATTATTACAATGATATAAATTATGTTTTAATATAATTATAAAATTAATTTCCTTAATGTAATGAAATAACCATTATTTTATTATTAATTTTATATTTAAATGAAATAATTTATGTAGAAAACATTATATAAATATAATAAGTGAAATAAAAATTGCATAAAAAACTATGAAATCATTGAAAGGAATAATTATAAAAAATCATTGAAAATTGTAAGTCAATGAGAAATTGTAGAAAACTATAAATACGAAAATTTCAATAGTTCTATAAAAAATGAATATTCAATAAAAAAAGAATAAGAAATCCCTGATTTAAGAATAATAACATCCAAATAATCATATTAAAAACACAATAATAGAGTAAAAATATTTCTGAACCAAAATATATGGTAAGGATAGCTCCAAATAAAATAATCTATTTAGATAAATTGTGAACCAAAAATAAGTGAAATATAAAAAATATATGTAAATCCTAGAAATAAACTTAAGAGAAAAAAATAAGTGAGATTTAGAGGTAATTAACAAGAAAATACCTCAATAGAACTTTATTAACAAATCATTTCATTTTTATATTTATATTAGAAAATAAATAACTATAGTTGTGGTAACATTTTGAAACAATAGCCCTTAAAAAGAGAGAATAATAAAGAGTTTTAAATTCATATAATTACAAGGAATGTATCACAAAACATATCCATCGAGTAATATATAATTCATACAAAAGAAAAATCGTTAATAAAAGCATATATCAATAAATATAAGATGGAATGAGAAACCTATACCTTGTATTCCAATATAGTCACACAAGCTCTTAAATATTTGATGAAATCCATCATACTCACAATGTCTTTCTTCATATTAATGTACTTAGGATTATTTTTAATGATCAAAGTCTAACAATGGTGGGATAAAAATTTATTAGATGGAATTTGGGTAGGTAATCTATAGAAAAATAAAGTATAGAAGTTTTTTGGAGTTAATGGATGATATATTATTTTATAGGTAAAGTTAATGAATATTTATTCTGAAACAACAATTTTGTAAATTGTAATGACAGAGTAAATTCGGACATAGGTGATCTAGTTATGAAAATGTTGGTAATATTTGAGTATTAACACCCAGTCCTAATAGAGGTATTAGAGAATAATTTTATGTCATTTTAATTATCATAATTTTTAGAAAATCTATTTTTCATCTCTTTAGCTATTTTTACCTTGTTTAATTCAATACCATGGTCTTTGTATTATAATTACAATACTTACTGCATAATTTTAATATTTTTATTCATTATTTGGAATATATTTAATCTAATAAAATTTCTAAATAAGTTATATTATTCTTTTAAATGAGAACCCAGATTATATTGGAAAATAAATTATATATAATGATATCTATTTAATAATTATGTTTTTTGATCTTATTTTATATTTGTTAATAATTATTTGAATTCCAATATAATTTTTTATATATACAGCCATGAATATTAGTAATAATAATTCATTAAAAGTTGAAAAATTAATTTATGAATATAAAAAATAAAAAAATATAAATAATTAATAATTCCATGGAATAAAATATTCCTTTTATAATTAAATTATTTTAGTCACATCACAATAAAATTATTTATTTACCATATAACCATTAAATTTATTCAATCTGTTTGTATGAGAATAATTCATTAAAAAGACATAAAATTTTTATTTTATAATAATAACATGAAGATTAAATATTTTTAAAAATAATGTATGTCAAACATTTATTACTACTTTATTGCATTCTAGAATAAATTATTATCTGTGAATAAATTATTTAAAATTTTTCTAATAATTACTCAAATTTAATAATTTTATTGGACACATGTATGTCATTTTTTTATATATCTAATGAGCATATATCTAATCGCCATTAACATTACAATTATATTAAATTCCAATAGACAGACTTACATAAATCTCTATAATCAATATTCCTATTTTAATATTTCCCCATCATGTTTTTATCAAATTTATATCATTTCATAAACTCTAAATAGATTTTATTGGTATTATAATTATTATTGAAGATTGTGATAATGTGAATTTTAATCTAGTAGTATTTATATTTACCTATGGTTTCATTCCATCAGTAGGTTTACTAATTATATTTCAATTAGTCTTCCCACATTGTATAAATTCATTATTTTAAGTGTTTATTATAAATAATAAAATAACATTCCATTTTATTTGGTTGTTTCATGAATCAAAATCGATCAAAAATAGAATTCAATTAATGGAATATAAAGTCTCAAATCACGAGGTGTTGCATTCATCCCAATAAAATAATTTCATTCGTAATTTTTTATTACTAAATTTAAAATAATGGGTGCTATATTACCCAAATTACAAATTTATGTCCCTATATCTATAACAAAAACATAAAATATCACCAGAGAATATTAAATAGATAAATGATCAGATTTTGTAGATGACTATGTCTATTATCCCAAATTTCTATTTGTTGTTCCTAAACAGAGACATCACATTCTAGTCATACTACCACAATGTTTAGTCCATATAAAGTTCAATGTAACACCCTAATATTTTAAAATAACACTATGCTCGGTAGAGTATTCAACACACAACAATTAGTTTAAATGAACCATATTATAATTTTAAAATATTAATAATTAATCATGATTGATATAACCAAGATGGTAAATATGTGGGTATAAATAGTGTTAACTAATTTACTAAATATATAAAATGTTTATATAAAATAAAATTTATTTAAAAATTACTAATAATAAATAATTACACCTTAATAATGATATTTTATTCGATTATAAATATATATCCTTAAAACTTTATTATTTTTTTGAGAAATTATTATATTTAATTTTTGGAAATTATTAGAAATGTAATTTTAAAATATTAACATAATTTTTGATGTAATAACCTAGATATTATCATCATTTTAATTTTTTTATATTTTTCAGAATTTATTTTCTCAGTGAATGATGAATAATATTAATTTTTTACAATCATTTCTTATATAAAATTTACTAATTTAAGTATCATTGTAATTTTATAATTATTTATAACTAACATAATAATTATTTAGTTATATAAAATATAATACATTACATTTAAATTACCTTTTATTGGATTTTATTATATTCTTATATTTAGTCTTAGAAACATATTCTTTTGATCTATTTTATAATGTACGTAATGTTTAAAATTTCTTCACATGGATGCCACTAAATGGTTCCCAAAGGCGGTGTGTCACATGGCCCCAAGAGGATATCTATTAATCCCAGAGGATGTCAGATAACTTTACTAGGACGCTTCTATATGCGGATTATCCCTTTTTGTTAAAGGGTAACACATGTATAGAAATCATACAAATAAATAACATAATTAGATAAATAACCATACAAAATATAAACATCCAAGAGTAAAATATATAAAAAATTCCAAAAGTAAATTCATATATAATTATGATAAATTCATGTTTATACAGATAATCCAATATTGGATTAAAAATAGATAGTATATTACATGTGTCAAAATGCTAATAAAACCAAACGGAACTATATCTGACTAGCATTACAAGCATAATTAGTCCTATTTTACCCTACCTCTATGAATTAAAAAATGAATCATCTTCATGTGGGTTATTTCCATGGTCCCTACCTGAATCCATGAAGACTTTACAGTTACCCAATGATGGCCTAAAATAGGTTTGAGATAATTTCCAGTTGGCCACCACCAATAGTGTATATAGAAATTCTCAGCACTGTAATACAATAAAAATAATTGTGTAGTATGTAATATATATGATTTTACATAATGTAATTTGAGTATGTTAATTGCTACTTTCAACCCTTAGAAAGGAACTCTAAAAAAAATATTCATGATCCCGTAAAATGACAGCTATAAAGAGAAATAAACAAGTGATATAGATCATTCATACAACTGTCTGTTGATACTCAGGAATAGGTTATCAATAAAACATGAAATCAAATCTACAATTTACCTACTGTGTAAATACATGAAAAATAAATAACATCAACATCATATAATCTAGAAAAAACATTTACCACAACCAGAATGTATAATGAGTCATCTATATTAGCCTCATTATGTAATAAAATGATTCATACTATGAAGCGATGGATCCAATGTATAAAAGACTCGGGAATCCTCATATATTCCCAAGATAATCACGATGATATAATTGTAATGATGTTGTCATATTCCAAGGAGAAATTTAAAAACACATTTCCAATGAGTATCCATGCATGTCGGATCCAAGTGGTACTGAGGTTAGAGGCATCCTACAAAATCAATACACAAGGAGGAAACATGACCAAGATGTCCACTACCATAAAAATATCCCTGGGTAAAACAAGAATGAAATCTAATGGAATTTTCATACAAGGTAAATCATCCAAGTAATTCCATAAAATTTCAATTCATCATCTGATTTTTATAAAAAATTCAAAAACAATTACATTAAATCAGTTTACCCACTCATTTCATCAATTTCTCTCAAAACCATTAAATAACTAAATCAAATAGCATCATGTAATAATAATTAATATCTGGGAAAACACCTCATTACCATACAATTCAATTCATATCGATTTATAAAATGATTCCTCTAAAAAGTAAAGCATCGATGCACCCCACGAGGGATATAACAAAAAGAAAATATAGAGGACCACCTCATGGGTTACCTAGGATTGGGAAAAAAATGAAAAATCTCAACATTACCCAAAGGGAAAGCTAAAAGATTCCAAAATATTCAATTCAATTATTTTATTCAATTTTTATACAATGTACGAAATTCTGGAATATAAAAAAATGGAAATTATGATTATAAAACACCAAACCCAAAGGTAAATGTACATACCACAAACTGTTGGACCATAGTCGAGTTTTAATCTAGTATTTATATGTAATTATTTACACATTATAAATAAATGGTTATAGAATATCGAAATTAAGAATATAATATTTATCATAAATAACTAGGATGATATAATGTCAAATGGAGAACAACAAGACTAGATTAAAGAACATATGTAAATGAACGAAATAAGACCGATGAAATTGAAATCCATGTTTGGATGGAGTTTCATAATAAGAATCTAACAAGATTATCAAAGTGGAGCTCTCAAGGCATGAGGTATGCCTATTATAGGATACAATAAATTTGAATTACATTTTTAAATAGTTTAAAAGAAAAATGTAAATGGTCTAAAAATTTGTTGGGCATCAGCCCTCAAGGATGACTAATATGTGTTCCACAAACGGTTTATCCTAAACATGCATCCTATATTTTTTTCCAAAAATATATGGGTTCTATGCTGTGAATATTCTCTAGACATCCCAGATACACCATTGATCATGTCAGGAACATAAATTAGGCCATTGAAATAATTTAAAATGGAATAAAAATTATTTTTACCATGTAGAAACACCCATGATCTTACAATCATCCCCCTTTTTAGAAATTAATCCCTAAATTTTCTTTTAAAGGGTTTCCATGAATATTTTGAGAATAACTCATTCCACTAAGCATGTAAATTTTTCTCCATCTCCCATGTATCATCCTATAAATGGACATGTTTCCAAAACACACATATTAATTGAACTAACCGGCCTCTAATAACTTTCACTCTCTAGTCAATGACATTTATAGAATGCTCCTAAAATGATGCATCTTAATGCATGTCATCCTCCTATAGCTAAAGAGAATGAGATATATCTCAATGATAATAGTGTGGCAGAGATATATGGAAGACTTCATTCATTTATTGGTACATCTCAGGTAACTGTAACCCATATGATATTGCCCAACACTCTGTGAGATCTCAATTTTCACAACATATTTCTGTTTAATATTACTATGTCTCATGATCAATCTATGTCCTATCAATGGGGGATATGTGTAAAAATACATGATCCGCAACCTATTAATATATACGTTATCGTTAGTGATAGGCATATGAATTATACCAATACTATGCATCATCAATCTGATTCCATATCCATAAGACTTGATTAGAAGTACATAGCACGGGGCATGGTCCCGAAATTTATACCTCACTTGCCTCTAATCATCACATGGGTGATCATAATGATATGTGGTATAAATCATCATATGGTTCAATATTTATAGTATCTGATAACAATTATTTTAGTAAAACTAAATTATTTTAATTTTTCTCCACCAAGAACCCTCATAATCATAAATTCATTCTTTCAGTTTGTTCTCATGAACATAAATCATATGCTCAAACTGTCCATCAGTCTGATGGTGGTTTGTAGTGACCAGAATCACTTATCTACCCAAATTTCCCTACAATTAATTTGATAAACGAGATGTAAATAGGTCTCCCTTATCTAATACAATGACATGAGAAATTCGGTAAAGATATAATACATCACCGATACACAAAAATCTATGCTCATTAACTAAGAATATCTACATGATTGGTATTAAATGATAAAACAATCTAATTTGATTAACAAAACCCACCATGGATCTGTACCTCGATGTGAAATTTGAAAAAAGTTATGAAATCTATCATGACATATTCAAATTTCCACTTGAGAATGGTTAATTTCTATAGAAGTCCAGCAAGTTTATTGTGTTCAACCTTCACTAGCTAAAAGGTGGAACACCTAATAACGAAACATGATAACTCACATTTCATCCAATGCCTCCAATACCTATGATGTAAATCATGAATCATTTTTGTAAGACCAGAATGAACATTCCAAACTGAGACATGAATGTTTCACATCATATCCTAACATATGAATACAAGAACCTATATATAACCATGAATACATATAATCTCATCCTCACTAACATTCTGACAATTTTGCAGATCCTCACCTTCAACACTCTCACATAGAACTAGGCCCTCTAAATCTTATCACTTCCTCTTCCTCACTGTATCTTATAGGGTATATTTTAAAGCAAAATATAAAATAATACACCAGTAACAACAATCATACACATCAATGTGCATATAAAAAAATCAATGAGCTTCCACCCAGAACTATATTCATGAAATTTATGTATCTGGGTCCTCTTAATTAATTCATCATCTACTTCTTTTCAGTTTTTAAGTGTATAGGCACGCACTATGTCCAATGAATATAGGTAATCAACCAACCTCAATAACTCAAATCCAGATCACACTTATTAGATATATATACATGAGGCTCTCTAGGTCAATTAACACCAATAAATTCTCCCCCAATAAATAATGTATCCAACAATGTAATTCATGAACCACTAAAATTGACGATCATGATTTTAGTAATTACCCTCGTGTTTCATCAACTGGAAAGACCCGTATTCCATGACCCAATCTCTCAGAACCAAAACCACTCATATTTCAATTCCAAATGCATCATAATACATAGTGTAAATCCTTCTTGGCTCTAATAAAAATAGTATTGGTGATGACATAAATCATCCATTCATATTCAATATATATGTATCATATGTATCTAACGATAAAAAAATCCCACCATTCATAGTATATCTCACCAATTTTGATAATAAGCATGAAAAAATCCTGGAATACATATATGAAATATTCCTATATCCCCATGATACTTCTAAAGTCAAAGAAATTATTAGGATGATCCTACGAAACTACATCAGTCGCCTTCTCTGTGTCGATTGATATTATTGTCTCTGAGATAATATGACCATGGAAGTGAATCGTATCCATCCATATGATGATCTTTGTGAGGGAATAATATTACTGATACTCTATTAGTGTATCCAAATTTATCTCAATATATTTTTTATAGTTGTGTATATTATAAGAATACTTGACAATATCATCCACAAAACAACACAAATAAAAGAATCAAGATACGTTGGGAAAACTCAGCTAATCAACACCATGAATAGTTATATCCCATTCATGATACTGAATGCCATAACCAAATACAAATATAAATATACATGAAATGAAAATATATATGATGTATTTTTGTAGATAAAACTTATGCCTGATGGTATCCAAATGTCAAATCAATTTTTGATCACACCCGAGATCTATAGAGTTGATCAAGAAGGTCATCTATCAATGGTATTGGATATTTGATCAAAACTGTCAACAAGTTCAAATTTTTATAATACACATATTACCTAATGTTACAATCTGCTTTTAAAAAAATTATATAATAGAATCCCCCATAAAATTACTAGGTTGTGTAAATACCTTTTCATCTTTTTCATATTGCTAACACTTGATTTAATAAAAATTTTATTATCCATCCAATAAGGTGGAATGAATACCATTGTATCTCTTGTCCCTAGATAGATGAATAAATCATACTCTCTATGAGGTGGTAAACTATAAATGTTTTTTGGGAAAACATCCCTGAATCAATCAACCACTTGTGGAATGTCTTCCTAATGCATTTTCTAATCATCCATATATAAACTAATATTCTAGGATGTCATCTTTCTAATCCCACAATGCTCTACTCGAACATAATTTTTATAAAAATCCCCATCATCCTTTAGAATAAAAACACCACAGTCTTGTTATGTGATGGTCACCCTTTAGTGATAATAATCAACATGATCTGTGTAAGAAATAATCAAATCCATCCCTGGACCGATGTAAAACCAAGTCATTTTTTTGAAAAATATTGCAAACAATTTGACACCCACCTATCACAAGTGTCACTCCATGGCCTGACACAAACCCTCCATTCTAATAACTAATAGATTATCAATAAATATAACTACAAAAAAACTGAATAGAAAGGAAACAAATCCACACCAAAAGTACTAATATGAATTTATGAGATGCACATTAATCAAAATTAACATCAACTAGTTTAGAGGCTACTAAGATCTTACCACTCACAATAGATATCCTAATGATCTTCTCATCAGGGGTAGGATTTATAATATATATATGGAATAAACTATAACATTGTGACACAATATCACTACCTAGAGCAAGGCCACTCTATTTTCTCAGTATATATAGTGCTTGGATAACAGATCCATAACCACCACCTCCACCAGAATGACTAGTACTGCTCCAGTTCCCAGCCTATGATGGAGTTATGAAACCCACTCCCAATGCTCAATTAAAATTTAAACCATAGACATTAAATATTGGATGAAAGGTCCTACAAAAATGTTGTACATGGACCATCCTTCTATAATCTCATCTCTCAACTGTGTATAGATCACACTAATTCCTCATCTGTCCCCATATACCAAATTGATGATAGAAAATAGAGCATTGAACATTAAATTATTTGTTGGTACACATTTATTTGTATGACTTGAAATGTTGCTTCAAACAACATGAAGTTTAACTATTAGGTTGAGAGTTTAAATTTCCTATCTCTAACCCCTATATTTCCTCAATTATCACTCTATAGTTAGTACTTCATTAATTTTCTCTATAATAGTCAACACTGCCAATAAATTGACCTGATGTTGAATAGATTATCTATGGCCTTCTTCAAAGAGCCTCTCCCTCAATGTCTCATTAGTTAGTTTTATCTGTGAAATAAATTTAATTTCTATAAATCAAGTAGAATATTCTATATTTTTTCTCGAATCCTACTTCAGATTCATAAACTCATTATCCCTCACTACTATCTATTCCTTGAGGAAACAAATTCATATAAACTAGTTTTGAAATAACTAAAAACAAAATATCAGAGCCTATTAGACTTGTTTAAAATATCCAACCTGTGAATTTTTTCACCATGAACCATGTATGTATCTGACTTCACATTATTCTCTAGTGGTGTCTCCATATGCATGAATAAATAAAAAATCACAACAAGCCACATCTTAGAAACCATTGGACTTCCATCTCATGAAAACATTAAAGGATTCCACCACTAGAATGCATGTTTCAACTCTTCCATAGAGGAGATAGGTTGTAATGCTCAATGAAATGTATGCATATAGCATAAAACCCCCTTTTGGTTCATTTTAGCAGAACTTCTGTCTAGATAAATAGGTGGTGTCATAGTTTGGACTATAGTAGGATCCACTAACAACCTATGGACCACCACCCCTAGATAATGGTCTTCAGTACCCTCCTAGGAAATGAATGGTGGTTATCATGGAGTCATGTATCTACAATTACAAACATAAAATTGAAAAGATTTATATACAAAATTTTAAACCAAAAATATCAGTAAGTCTAAACAAATACCTATAAACATGCCACACCCATATACATAACCATAAATCCATGACTAGGTAAAAATAAATAGTTGTAACATCACTAGAGACAATATATATAATGAACACTCAAAATATGGTAAAAGGTAATGTTCATTATTTCACAATTTCAGTTTCCATTTTAATTCCCATCCATTTAAAATTTCTCATTGAATATTTTACTAAATGGTTCACCATTTTTGAAGCATAAGTTCTCATACACCACAAGAAGTGAAATAGGGCTCCAACTAAATCCACACAATAAAATATTTCTATCCAAGCAACAAATAGTCTATAACAGAACATTCTACAGTTGACTACATAGAGAATCTGTTCTATTGTAATTATTAGGACACTAATTAGATTACATAAGACATAGTATGTACCAATAATGTTTCTCCATTCATTCAAAAAACAATTTATCAAATAGTATGTATATCACATAAGGAACATATCACAAAGTCATGTAATCAAGGAATGAATCTAATATGTATTGACATAATGCATGGAATATTAAATCTAATTGGTTCTTATAAGGATTCATGAGTTGAATACCCTTATCTCATTAGGTTATAGAGAAATATGAACCTTAAGAAAATTAATAATAACATCAATATTATTATAAAACACATAGTAGTGGAATCAAATCAAATTAACTAGTCAAAATATAGAACTATAAATTTCTGTTCCACATAATATTTCTTTCTCCTATATTTGGGATTCATAATACCAAGACCTCCTCATTACCAAATTTTTAAACCATTCTAATCCTGATCATTTAGCTGAAAAGGGAAATTCATGAAAATAAATAGATATGATACATCATCGAAACATCGAAAAATAAATAACACCTAATGATGCCCCGAGGTAGTGGGTAATATAGCCCCAAGTTCATGTCCCCTAACACCAAAGGATTCTATCTAGTAGTGAAATCCTAGGATTTGTTCATGGATAGACTCTTACCCATGACATAGTGAAACATAATGATATAAATCCAAATTATCAATATCTAAATTATATAAATAACCAGAAAATAGGAAAATAGACAAGATCATTATTTAACAAAATTCCAATATTAATATAATATAAAATTATGATTACAACATGATTCTTAAAATAATAAAAAACAACTATATAAAATGGAATTACAATACATTTATCAGAATACCAAAAATATGAAAAAGAAATATCTACCACTAGAATTGTGACGATGGATTGGTCTTGTTCTCACCTTTTCCTAACCATGGATCAAATCAAATATCATTATTTACATGCTTTCAATGATCCCCAACTGTATACATAATGTTGGTATGGGTTCCCAATGATGGCCCGAATAGGGTATAAGATAAGACTCATTAGGCCACCATAGATAGTGTCTATATAATATATAATATGTGCTCTAAAATATAAAGCAATTTTTTTTATATAATATATTTTACATTATCGAATGTATATTTGGAAAGTAATGTGGTATTTTCCATCCTATGAAGGCGCCATATAGACAATAGTCAAAATCCTATACAAGAAAAATTAAATTGAATTTGAAATGTGATATAGATCATTTTGATAACTGAAAGATGATAATTATACAATGATTATCTAAAAATCATCAATGGAATTAACAATGGCCTTGTCATTTAAACATGTTTAAACATTATTTATCCCACGTTAGATCAAGACCACTGATAGGTGTTAATCAAGGGTTCTATTTTTATGACTGTTTATTTTTCTTAATTTAGAAAAATATATTTTCTACTGAAATCAGTTAGAGTTATGATCCACTCAAAAAAAACATGTCAATATCATATTTCATATATATCAATTATAATTTAAAGAAATCCTATGATATTAACATGGTTTCTTATAAATAGTTACTCCATTCCATGTTGGATAGTCCCACCAAAATTGATAATTTAACTAAATTACATCCACAATACAAAGGCACATGTACTGTAAATTTATAAAATCCAAGTAGAAAATTTCATATTATATTTTATTATTACTCCCAACAATCATTTCGGGTGTGCACATCCACCCACCTGGTTATACTACCCCAAAAGATAATCATATTTAGTAACTGGTATGTGCCCATATTTACAATCTTCACATTCCATATTTTTTACAAATTCACTTCATAAATTCCCCACATTCTACACAATAATGGTGAATCAAAATTTATTTTAATACAACTGTAAATAACATAAAAATTTCACAATGAAACTTGTTGGTATAAAAATATATTACAAAACATCAGTTCTAAAATCTTCCTATATAAAATTTAGTCTGATCTACAAAGTCTGATCTGACGGTCATTATGGTCAAACTATCATTCCAATCTAAATATTATTCTGATCATCTTTATTCAATAGAGTGGAAACTCAATATACATCTCACAGTTCTTCTGTCTAATGGATCATGGTATGATGAAACTTTCTCCAGTTAATTTCACTCTGATGGGATCACACTGAATGACTTGATCAGATGAAACATTTCCCTTTGGAATTTACTATGATTATTGGATTGTTCCTCACTCCGATAATCATGTTTTAATGGAACATCTATAGAATCAAACTATAAAACAAATCATGACAGAAAATTAGTTCATGAAAAAATTAAAATCTCTCATGGGACATTTATGATTCAATTTTCACACACATTTACAAATTAATTATTCTCTCCTTATATAGGTACCAAATATATTGTTTATATAGGTTTCTGAAAATATTTCCCACAAAACTATATTTATAAAATATGTAATTTACAATGTATCAATAATATATCTTGGACATTATCAGTGCTTCATAACCCTTGAGGGCACTTCTAAAAATATCAAACATCTTTAGGTTTTATAAAAAAACATATTATTTGATTTTTCCTTATGATTCACGATTCTAATTCATCATGATGTTGAAGACATATAATAGATTCTTCATTACATTGATCTATACCTAATTATCATATATGAAAATAAAAACACTTCTCATTTTAATGAGAACACATGTTATACTAAAGGAATTCCATTCCAGTGACCTCTTAAAGACATTAAATATTTTTATTAATATTTTTTCTATCAACTCGTAAATATAATACATTGGAAAAAAATCAGCATTCTCATTAATATAATTATATTTTTTCCTCAAATCCTTACATAGAAGATTCTATATCTAATGAACCTAATAATCTGATGTCTTCCTTGATTTCAGACAACAAATGATGGGTCTATCTCCTCAAATGATTTGGTTCTAGACATAATATTATGATTCATCACCTATTTTTGAGAAATAATCAAAACTTTTTTTCATTTTCTCTTGACTGATTTGGATGATAAATAGGTATGTATACTTTTTCCAGTATCCATTTCAAATGAAATTGATCCTTTCTCAAATATTCTTCCACTGAAATAATCTCTGATTCAATATATAAAGAATACCAACAAGAAGAGACAGTTTTATAATACACTATTATTGATATGTATCATACTTATTATATTCATCGTTATATGTTTATTGTTCCTCACAATAAAAATTAGTAGTAGGAATACTTCACATCATATTATCAACTCTTCCAAAAACCCCATCTTGGTTCATTATTGCAATGTGATTTATTAATATGATTTATATGGGTATATAATTGTCGAAATTTATAATGGATTGTATTATAACATACCATTATTCATGATTTTATAAATATATTTCATTCCAACAAAAATCCAATACAATGGAGACCAGCATCTCTCCCCCTTTTATTCATGAGGATTACATCACATATTTTTATAAAAAATATGATATATGAAACAAAATACAATAAAGAATCGTTAGATTTACATCAGATACATTAAAACACAAAAATATATTTTTTATTATAATCACCACTTTTATTCCAGACTCAGGTTTATTTCAAGTATATTCTTACATTTAATAAAGATCCCAATCCTATTGATCATACTAACTCATGAAGATAGGCTGATTCTATTAATCTAGATCTAATTAACAAGGTAATGGTACTAGATTGGATTTAAAAAATCAATCAAAATATATATTCCTTTCTTCATATATCTTTATTTCTTCCATATAATAAACATATTATTCAATTGAAAAAAATTCAACAAAAACACAATTGGGGTCCAATAATATCCTATATTTTTTTTGTTTCCAGTACCCACTTCAATCACTACAAAATAATATCACTTTTTGTTTTATTTTCACACTGTTTCTTATTTTCCTACTCAAATTTCTTATCCTTATCAAATTTATTAACATATCTCTTTTACATATTTCTCTACCCTATTAAAAATCAAATTAAAAGAGTCATTCATTATATGTGTATCCTTTTTAAAAAATGTTATTATTTCAATGGTCTTATACATTCTATTTTAAAAAATTTAAACTATTATTAACTAGAAAAATTTATCTCATTAGTTTCATAAGAGAGATCCATTAATAGAAATATATAATTCTGCATGGGATAACCCAGTGGAGACAAGAATGAGTAGTCAATGTTTTTAGTTTATTCCATTAGTTCTTCCATTTTATTTTATAGGATTTTTTTTTCATATTTTATATTAGTAAATTTATTAGCCTCTGAAACCTGTAAATAAATCTACCAACATACCATAATGTTCAACTGTATAAAAAAAATTAAAAAACAAATATTTTTTAATGACATTACATTCTTTTTCATGAATAGTGATATAATATTCTTTCATCTTCTTTTTTGAACTCCCTAAATTCAATATATGATTGTATAAATAAAAATATTTTGGAATAAAGAGGAAACTCAATATAATTTTAGAAACACATTAGAGATTGTTAGTCTTCTATAATTATTTACCTATTTATCTTCTTCTTGTATTTCTAATTAGATATCTTTTATTCCTTATTTTCAACAATTTAATATTTTGTAACATGTTTCTTTTTATTCTGTAGATTCCTAAAATAAGGTTGTCAAAAAAATATCTTAATTTTGGAACCTTTTTATTATAGTTTTTTTTAAAAAAAATTTAATAACAAACTATTAATTCATAATTGTTGACAAAATAATATTATTGACATTCCATTCATGATCAATATTTTTTAACTTTTTTAAAATTTCGTAATCACCATCAGTTGATATATTTTTGTAAACATTTATGATATTTTCAATAAGAATTTTATTTTCGTTGGCTTTAGTGATTTTTTGTGATTATTTTATCTTCATAGCCATGTCAACCTATTATCCCCATAGAACTAATAACTCACTATTTTTTGGACTAATCATTTTTATTTTTCCCTACATTCGTATCTAAATCAACTTTCTTAACAAAATCATATTCTTCCAAATTATGAGTTTCCATTTTTTTGTTCCACATAATTTATTGGAACATTTTTTCTTCTTTTCCCTCATAGATACCCCAATATTAATACCTCTTAATTGGTAGAGACATTTTATACCATCATGAAAAATACATGTGTTAGAAAACTCCACAAAACCTACAGTGACCTCAAAATAAGGATTTTTGGTTATGGTTGTAATCATTTTCATACATTGGTTATTGTTGTTATTTCATTACAATTCAAGGACATATTATATAATGAGTATACTTTCCTTACAAAATTATATCATATTTGGTAAAATATTTTCCATCACAAAATGAATTTTTTAAGACATTATTTTCTACTTATTTGTAATTTTATCCTTTAACATCAACTACATTGGTGATGTTTTATATCATATTTCTTATCTTAGTTTGTGTTCTGAGAAGAACTAATTTTTTAAGAACCCTTCTTTATTATCAGACAAACTAGCTTTTAGAAGATCATAAATCTTTTCAGATTAAGCTATATTCACTATTTTCTTCTTTATTTCATCAATGAGTTCATATATTTTCATTTTTAAGTTCACATTTTTGTATGATCATTATTCAAATATTATTTTCATTTAAAGATCATCAATCATCATAATATGATATCTGATAGCATTAACATTTTTATTTTCTTTCTTTATCTGATCATTGTTCTCAAAAGTTATTATCTTGACATATTTGATTAACTTCATTCATGCATTTTTAGCTGATTATTCTGCTAAATATATTTTATAAAATTGTAATTGAGAATCCACTAATTTTTTAAAGCTTCATCATCATTATCATCACTATCTCAAGAATTAAATTTACTTCCCACTATTGAAATAATGTTTAGTTGAAGATCATTTTTTACTAGAAAATGAATCATCCTATTTTTTTCATAGATAAAAATAATCTGTAATAACATAAATAAATATTTTCATATGTTTTATCCAATTAATTTCATGAATTTGTGACATTTTCTTTAAAATCATATTCTCAAATTTTCTTCCTTTGTCAATTTTAAAAAAATTTCCCCGTCTTTACAAATTTAACATTTTATGGTTTTTCAATTTCATGTTATTATATTTTATTTTATTGAAACAAGGGGAATGATTGATTTAAAATCTTCATCTTCTTCCTCATATTCTGAATCACATTATTGTTCTTCAAATTCATTATCATTGTTTTTATCAATTTACAAATCATTGATATCTATTTCTTGATCAAAATTTTCAATACCTTTTATAACTATCCCTCTTATAATTTTATATGTAAGAATAATTTGGTGTACATAATTATAATATAATATTTTAGTATCTCTTTCTTCAAAATGTGAAACATTTCTATCAAGATTATTTGGAAGAATTCTCAATATATTTGTCACAATTGTTGAGTTTTAAAACATCCCACTAATATATATAATGGTGATGACAATGTCATTCATCCTTGTAAATAAGTATGCAACATATTAATAGTCAACCAATTTCATACAATTATAATTCTGACTCCGTAGTTATAACTTTTTCTTCTTTTACCAATTTATTTCCTTCATAAATTTAATTCTACTTATCCGAGTTACATTTGTAAATTATGAAACCCTTAATTCTAAGAAAGAAAAATTAAGTAACTGATAGGTGAAAATTATTTTTATCTTTTTTATAATTATCATTATTATTCTTATCTATGTTAGTAAGATGTGAACTGTAAATTCATAGATTAAATCATTCTATATTAAATTCCAGAATAATATACCCAAGGGAAAAATATATGGAATCTTTCTACCTTTCAAAATATGATAGATTTTTCACCCAAAAAAATGAAATCCCCTTACAGTTCACTAAACTAGATTTATATATTCAAAATATTGGTTTTTAATGGGAAACCATGTCTCTAATTACAACTTTGCTTCACAATAATGATCAAGAACACTAATATTATTTTATATGAAATATTTACTTAACTTCATTTAGTAAATTTTTTTATCCTCTAAAAAAAGTTATTATTAAAATCCACACAAATAAATATCCTAAACCACCCTTTTTGTATTAATAAAATACAAAAATACAGAACCAAATATTATTTACAGGGTTTTATAAAAACACCTACTACTTCCCATGTTATATAGTCCCACCAATATTATTTCTATCACTGAAATCATTCCAAAATAAAATGTCACAATAATTGAACAATTCAAAAATCCCAATATAAAATTTCCGGAAATAGTTTTCAATACCCACAACAAATCGATTCCAGTATCCACTTTCCCCAAATAGTTATGCACCCCAGGAAGATAATCATTTTCATAAACTGGTATGTATCCATGGTTATAAGCTTCACCATCCATCTACTTTTCTGATACACTCCAGAAAGAATTTTATTTTTCATAATGTCACCTAATTTAAACAATACAATTGTAAAACCTTATATAATGTCAACAATTTAATAAATAAAATTTTATTACTGATACTTATTCCAGAATATTAGTCTAGAAATCATCCTTAGAAAAATAAGTCTGATCGTCCAAGTATAGTCTAATGGTCAATCTGGTCAGATGATCTGTCTGGTCTGATTCTCCTTATATTATTCGTTGACTAACTATGTGGAAAATCAATCAACAACTCAATATGTATTTATCAAATGGAAATTGGTCATATGAAACTTTTTCTAATGGATGTTCCTATGATGGGCTCACTCTGATAGACCTTATCCAATGATTCATGTCACTTTGGAAATTGATCTAATGATCAGATCGATCCTCAATATGATAAAAAAAATTGACAAAACATACTCACCATAATCCTAAGAAAAAAATTGATCCATTGGAAATTCAATTTCTGACAAAACAAATGTCACATAACATGGGGAACATTGAAAATTCAATTTTTACACACATTTATAGTGGAATTTTCTATCCTTTTATAGAAACCCCTGACATGGTTGGGGGGTGGGTTTATTTGTATCATATCCATTAAACCAAATATCAAGAATCATTAATTTACCATTAATCATAGATATATCATTGACTTTCTCTATTATTCATAATACTTATCAAGAAATTTTAAAAACATTAAACTTCTTCACGATTTATAAATATTTATTCTGACTAATTCTTTTCTACAGTTCACCATTTTGATTAATCATTAAGATGAATACATACAATACATTCATCATTATATTTATCTACAATAAATTTTCATATATGTCAACCATATGACTTCACATTAGGATGAAATAACCTAAAATGATGATGATGGGCCATTACGATGTCCTCTTGTAAACACTAAAAGTCTTATTATACATATTCTACATATCAATTATATATGTAAGTCATTGAAAACAATTCAGAATTATCTTCAATGTATTTATCCTTTTTCTTTAACTCCTCACACTGATGATCTCATTTCTCATAAGGTTTAACATCTAATGAGTTCATTGGGGAAAAAATTCATCTAATAGTACAATCCCTTCTAATGAATTTTTGTTAGACCTAACCCGATGAGTCTTCACCTCCTCTTTAGAAAGAATAGACACATTTGTTCTTTTTCTATAGACCAATTTATATGATAAAAATGTATTTCCTCTTGTTTTATGGGTCCAATTGAAATAGAAATCAAAATTTATCAAACATTCATCCTCAAAATGAAACATTGTTGCTATGTAAAAATAATACCAATAATATGAATCAGTTTCATAATCCATTACAATGGATTAGTGGAATACTAATGGTTTTCACCCTTTTGTGTTCTGAGCTCCTTATTCCAAGGATTAGTAGAAAAAATAAATCACATCTTATTTTAAATTTTCTATAAACTATTGATTATATCATGACTTCCTCCTTATTCAATAATAATATAAATATTATCATATCATCATTTCACATTATAATGTATAATATTATATCATAACATTCATTATTGATCTATTAAAATCATTCATCCCATCAAAGCACCGATACAATTTATAGAACCATCTCTCCCCCATTTATTCATAATTATTTCATCATTCGTTTCCTGTAGAATAATTTTATATGAAATTCAAAACAATAATGTATTGTCATATTTTACATTATATCCTTTCAGACTTCGAAATACTTCTACTTTTCAACCAATGCATTCATTCTAGACTCAATATGATTTCAATCATCTTTTAAATTCTAATAAATATCTTAATATGATGGATAATATTTACTCGTGTCAATCAGATGAGTCCCGTAGTTTGGATCTAATATTCATTCTAAGGGGTTTTTGATAATATTTACAACTTCACACCAGATTTCTATTTCCTTCCTTGATCATCATTCTTTCTTCAACAAAATCAACACATTGGTCAATTGATAATGAATAAAACCCGAACTCAACTGGGTTCCAACAAACAACCTTTATATCCACACTGTATAACCTATCATAAAAAATTTACCAAGGAAATGTTATATAACAAGTCATAAACATTGGGATCACCATGTAGTAAATAGTATCAAACCATAAAGGTCCATACCCAAGGTATAAAATACCAATAGAACCTTTGTGATTCCCATGAGAAACATGATGAAAACTCAATAAATACCTGGGTGGATTCCAAGGTGCATATCAAAAACACATTTCTAATTAATTTATTATAAATATGATTTAATGGGTTCCAAGGCTCAAGTCATAATACAGAATCATATGCCATTGATGAAACGATTCCAAGGTGTCCAAAAATATAAAAAATCTCTAGGGGATAATCATTAATGATATCTCATGAAATCAAGATCTATGGTATAACAAAAATGTAATTCCCTGCCATTTCAATTCATCATCTCATTTCAATAACAAATTCACATAAAATTATAATATATGATTTTAGCCACTCATTTCCAATATATGATTAAAAATCATTTTGAAATTGAATAAATAAAATTTATTTTATAACATATAAAATGATTAAAACCTTATCATAATAATTATATTAAATTCAAATCAATTAATAGAATAATTCATCGGACTAGGAAAGCATGAAGACACCCTATATGTTGTATAATAAAAGGAAAATATAAAGGAGCACTGCATGGATTCCCATGTAAGAGAAAAAAACTCCAATAATCTCAAAGGTACACAAAGTGAAACCTAAAATGTTCTAATATATTCAATTTAATTATTCTATTTTATTTTGAGAAAACTTCATAAATTATGGTTCATCCTTAGATGGAATCTATCATTATAAAACACAAAGCACAAATAAAAAGGTATATTATACCTACCATGGGTACTTAGTAGAGTGATCATCAGGTATCATATCCTTATTCAATCCATATTAGAAGAAAAATAACGAACATATGAAGAACCTAGAAATATGTCACATTAGCTTCCACCAAAATAATTATGTTGACATGAATTCAAATGATGAAGGGGAAAATCTTATCAAAGAACATCCCAGTGTGAATCCAACAAGACCAATGACAATTAAATCCATCTTTAGATAGATAATCATGATCAAAATCAATGGAAGGTATTAATAGGGGAGGTCTCAATGAATGGCGTTTATCCATATGAGTAGAAATGAAATATGATTCTGGTATTAAATAATTTTAAGGGAAAAGAATTATTCTCACAAAATTCATTGGGAAACATGTGTTGGCCACATGGATGGATAATTTTCCACCAGCATTGTTCCCTCCACTATCATAAAGGGGAACCTCACATGGTCATGGTGAATAGTTCAAAAACAATGAATTCTAGCTCTAATAAAAATTTGAGATTTCTTGTATGTAAATTCACCTAAGCATCAATAGTTTCAACAATTCATGTGACCTTTTATCCCCTATTGTCAAGCCCCACACGGTCAACGAATCCCCTATGGCTTGCCCCCAATAGTTTCTCTTATAATTGATGCATGCATTATTTTTAGAAAAATAAGGATTTGTGTTGTTAACAATCCACATACACCGTTTATATACCCATGATCACATTTTCCACCCACATTAGTTCATAAATAGTAATTTAATGAAAAAAAGATATTAACCTTATAAGAATCCCTATGATCATACAATGTTCATCAATTTTAATTAATTAAAATAAACCCAAAAGAAAATAATAAAAAATAAAATTTTAAAATATATATCTATGTTATATTAATTAAATTCATTTAATGGTAATTTATATATATATTGTATATATAATATCATATTTTTTCCTTGAAAAATACATTTTTTGATAACCGTATTTTCATCATTCTAGCAGGTTTTATTTTTAATTAAATTCAGAAATTTATATCTATTTAATTTGATAAAATATATAACTAATTATTAAAGATTTAAATTTTTTTATATACTATGTTAAACTTATGTTTTTCTTATAATTTATTGTAAAAATAATAAAAAAACAAGTCACCATAGAAAAAAATTAAATTTCTAAAATTGAGTAACCTCATAGGTAAAGGGGATAATTTTTTTAAAATATGTTATTTTTAATGGATGGGTTTTTAATAGTCTATATCCCCACTCCACTCCAATTTTTAGAAATATTTGAGGCACTTTGTTGGAGAGTGACATCCAACTATTGAATAGTTTTGGGAATTTAAAAAATTCCACTCCTCAATTCTAAATGGTGTCCCCTTCTAATCACATATTCACACCAATAAAGGCATTTTCATATAAAAATAATACCAAAAAATATCACAATAATCATTATATACACTATAACCTATCTTTTATTAAAAAATATCAACAATATGGTCTTTAATATGGGAATCAAATGAGGTTCATCTAAGAGAATCTAATCATATTCACATAGATCCTTCCTTTTTACGTTTTCTTTTCCCACCACCAATTTTTCTTAAAAATTATCATATAATAAACCATATATGTAATATATACTGTGATTTTATTATTTTTATCTCATAATATTCATCCATATCCTCTTTCATAAAATGGGAAACAAAACCATCATTCATGTGTATAGAATACTACACCTTGTGAACCGATGTAATGTATTTTCCATATTCACCTATCATAGAAAATCATGATGATGGGTTTAATTTTAATATAGTTTATTGGGTGAATAATAATAATTCATGAAATGTAACATGTCATATTCTATCTTACATAACCATACATAGAAAAATGATAACATCTTTTATGTGTAAGGTGGACCATCACCTTGAGAAGATATGTGATTCTTCTCATATTACTGCATCACATGGATGGTTATTTTATGTGTATATAAAAAATTATTTGACATTTATGAAACTATAATAGTTTTTAAATATCAAATGAAACATAAATATTTTCAATAGTTATCATATAAAAATGTGAACGTTATAAATCCATAAGTACCACCCACCGTCTCCTTGATTGTAACGAAGTTCATTTTGTCACATCCATAATTCATTGTTATCATTAGAGGTATAATTTATGTATAAAAATTAAATATGTTATATGATTATTTTCCTAAATATGAAAAAATAATTTCCCCTTTGACCATGTTCAATACATCTATTTCTTTTTTAAATTATGACCCCATCGTCATTAAAACACTTTATGTAGTCAAATATAATCATATCTTTAAATGATATATTAAATAAATGTATTAATTTAGTTAGATAACGGGATTAAAACTAAAAAAATTTAACAATAAAACAAATAATTGATATATATTTATTATAAATAAAACAATAGTATTACAAAAAAAATCTTATTCTCGATGTAAGAGTTGGCATCTCAAAACTTCTATCTTTGAGACACGTTTTATTTTAGGAACCAAAATAATTTTATATAATGTTTATTATAAACCCTTTCACATAATTTCATTAATCATTAATAAATTATTTTATTTTATGTTAATATTAATTTACTTCATTCATGGGTGGTTTGATTCAAAAAATTACCAAGGAAGCAAGGATTTACGTTAGAGTATCATTTTAATCAAGATTTTTCTACTTGAATTTATAATTAAGAATTTTTTTATCATTTTCAGATAAACCCCTATAATTCTATACTACTCTATTGATTCATGAAATTTTTAATTAATAATAATATTTTTCACTCTTTGGTATAAAAAACAATTGAGAAATTTTTTAAAGAAAATATAGCATTAATTATCTCTTCAATTGATAATATTTTTTCTTTTAAATACATGTTTTTTAAAAATTCTTTTAATAAGGTTTTTTCATTATATCCAATGACTTTTTAAATCCTTGTTTTTGATACTTTTATTTGAAAATATTTTTTTCAAATTGAAACTCCATATCATTTTCCAAACAATTCACTTTTGGTATATTCTAAAAAACTTGTGAATGAATTATATTTAACATAATCAATATGAATAGAATTTTATAACCATCATGACCATTAAAATATTTTAAGATTAATTTATAATTTTTCATTTATATTCTTTTAATAGAATTTATTCTTTGATATTTTGTAAATTTTTTAACAATAAAACATTGTTTTCAATGTTAAAATTGTATTTTACTCAAGAAATACTCCATGTTATCATTTAATTTTATTAAATGATCAATAACATTGATATAAGGATTGATTATAAATTGTTTGTGTATATGTATATATATCTCACATATATAACTAGATTATTATTCCTTTATTTAGAAGATTAATACATTACTTTTGTTATCCCTTCAAATTCCTTTATTATGGAATTTCATTTGATTATGAAATGATAAATTATTATGCAACCTAGATTATTTTTGTGGGTAATTAATATTTTTATGGATTATGACTGATTTCTATTTTTTTCACACATAATCATGAACATGTTAAAATTGGTGTTCATAGTTATCATTCTAATTTATTTGGACATGTTTTTAGTCTAATTAGATGTCATATACTGGATTGGGAGTTAAACTGATCAATTATGGGACTTAAGCCACCATATCATATTTTGTAGAGAGTTATCCATACCTCATGTTTATTCCATGATATATATTTGTTCCATATTTTCTAATATTCAAGGATCATATGATACACATTTTTTATGTTATTTTTGAATGTTATTAACCATGAACATTCTCTTTTATGATATCATGTTATACCATGACATTAGATGTTGTGATTCTTTATCATGTATATTGTATTACTAATATTTATTGCTCACTTATTTCATCATATGTTCCCCATGTTATAAAATGAAATTTTAATGGATCAAATTGATCTAAGGATCTCGTAATTGAGAAAATAGTGACCGGTTTATTATTTTATGTTTGTTTTAATATAGTGTGAACTGATTATTTCAGAGAAACTACACCTCTAAATCGTTAGGGTTTAACTTGTATGATAATTATTCATAAAATATATTAATAATATTTGTATAATTATTATTTCATTATAGTTTTTAGAGACCAAGGTAAGGAATGCATCATCATGAATTCAAATTTGTGAGCGCTAGGTGAAGCATGGTTCTCAGACAAAGGGATTAATTATGAATGTAATTCTTCTATGTATTGTGGTAAAAGTCTGACTAAGGAGGATTAACAACCTATGGACTGATCTGATAGGTATCAATTATTAACAATTAGTAATAATTTTATACCACTATATTGGGTTTAAAAGAAATTAGTAATAATTTTTGTCGTTTAGGATTAAAATAATTAATTAATAATCCAAAAAAATCAGAATAAGGCTAACTATAAAAAATTATCAAATAATTTTTGTGATGTTTGGAGAATCTATATTATAATAAATTTCATCAATGTCTGGATATTACATGATGAGGTGGATCTTGAATAGTTGTACCAATTGTTAATAACTCTAAATAGGTTACATTATGATTTGAATTGATCATCGCATTTTGCACAATAATGGTTCTTTCTATACATCTAGTTTGACACTCCCAAGGGATATGTTTTTTAAAATCAAAATATTCATTTTGAACCATGAAGAAGGAATTGAATAGATGATAATCATGGATAAATTATTTTTAAACTAAATTATATTGGTTTGTTTATTCTATGGATGATAACATGTTAAAAAGTTTAAATTCCCCTTTTAGGTTTTGTGTTGTCATAACCTAAGATAATTTAGTGTATTTTGGGATAAATCTAATGTAATTTATATCATTTATTAGTATGAGGTTTATTAAGAAATGTTATTTTCGTAAGAATAACTTTTTTTTTGTAAAAATAGGATTAATGGCATTTTTAACAACTATATTTTTTCCTATCATTGATGTTTTGGTAAAAATAAAAAACTAAAATAACCCGATTTTATGGGAAAAATATGAAGTATAGAAAAACATACTGAGTACTATCTAATTTAATGATGGATGTTATTTTGAGTATTTTTACCATATTATTGGAAACATTATACAAATGATATTAATATAGTTTTATAGAAAGTACAACTCACATATCAAGAAACAACTCATCATATCAGGAAAAGGTATTGTACATCATTTCAATAATTATGGGTGAAAAAGGTGCAGTTCCAACCATATTCCAATATAATGTACCTCTAAATATGATATTTTTACCTGAAATTTATTTTTTTGAAAAATTTTAATTTGATTATAGGGAATATATTAGAGGAATATATGTTTTAAAATTTTGAGTATTCTTAGTTGATTAATGATATATTTGGAAATGTTTTTTGGATTTGATTTATATAAACCTTAAGATTAACATAAAGTATTATTGTGTAAGAATTATATTATGTTTCTGGATAAGTAATTTTAATGGAATGAGTTAACCTTCGAGGTTAAAATGATATTTCATGTTCAGTTTATTAATGTTATTTGGGATATCATGTTATCATTTTTTGGAGTGGATTATTTTAAAAGTTTTCATTTATTATCAAATTTTGGAGATTAGTATATTTTTATTTATTTTGAGTATTATATTATATTTTTCTAATGATTACATTTTTAATATTGATTTACAGAATAAATTTATCTTCATTTATAGTTATTATGATTTCATAAAATTTTATTTTTGGGATTCAGGAATCTAAAATTCACCTATAATACTTTTAATTTTGAGAAATATATGATATTACAGTGAAGAATAATTATATGAAGAAATTATAAAATTGATATATGTATTTTTTTCATTCTGTAGTCAATGTGATAAAAGGGTCTTTCATATTTATTAATGTGATCTTGAAATTAAAATTATCTTAATTTTTTATAATTTTATGGTTTCTTTACACTTTAAAAAATTATATAACATTTGATCCTAAGTGTGTTTTTTTAAAATCGATTTTTTCAATTACAACCAATGTAACCATATGTTTAAAAATAATCATGTGCTAACTGTTGTGTTTCCCTTCTCTCTTTTTAAGAGGATGTTATATTAATATTTTTTATTATGTGGGTTTTCTATAAAAAATATTTAAATGTCAAACCCTTAATTACTGAGGAAAATTTAAAATTTAAAATTAAAAATTTATTTATGGGGGGTATAACGTAACACATATATATTTTAAAATAACACTTTTTTTGATAGTGTATTCAACATACAACACTAATTTTAAACAAATAGCTATGTAATATTAGAATATTATTAATTAAACTAGACTAAAATAACATAGATATTAAATTAGAGTGTATAAATTATATTAACTAAATTTTGATATCTATATATATAATGTTCATAATAAATATAAATTTATATATTTATTATTAATAAACATTAGAAAAATTAATAAAACTATTTTATTCAACAATAATTATGATCACTTAAAAAATTACATTTGTGAGATAATATTATAATTAATTAATGGAAATATTATAAATTTTATTTTATAAAATATAATTATTTTTTGATGTCTTAATATTGATATTATGATAAGGTGAAATATTATAATTATTTTGATAAAATATATTTATCAGTGAATAGTGAAAATACAAATTTTTGTAAACTCTAATTTATTTTAATAGATTACGTAATTTAAATGAAAATATAGAAATTTAAGATGATTTAAAATTATACTCTTTATTATTTAGTAATATATGATCAGATAAATTACATTTAAAATGCAATTATCTAGATTTTGGCATATGTTTAATTTTTGGATTAAAAACAGATTTTTCTGAAAACTATTTTATAGTGACATGTGTTACTCAATTTTAATTAATTAAATGTACACATAATGAGTCATTATTTAAATTACAAAGAAAATTAAATATATAAATATATTATATATAGTATTTTTAATTTAAATTCATATAAGTATTATTTTTATTCATACTATGAATAAAAGATCCTCGTTTTCCTGACAAATGATTTATTCAGGAAATAAATTCTTCATTACACATGGTTATTTTGTTTTAAATGATATGTTGACATTAATATTTATATAATTATTCTAAATGGATTATATATTTTTAATAGAAATTATTTAAAATATTTAATAATTTTAACATAATATTTTGTCATAATGAATAGTAAAAGAGAAAAAAATATAGTTACCATGGTAAATTTTTTAAATGGAATGTTTGAGAAACCATTGAGGTAAATTTGATAACATGTTTCATGACATTATTTTTTTGATATTTATAGGTTTTTATCGACCATATCACCCCAAAACATTATTATTTATCAATTTTTAGGCATATAGATTTAGAGTTGTTTCCCATTATTAAATAGTTTTTGGTACAATGCCACTCCTCCTCAATTATAAAAGGGCTCACATTCCATAACTTATTAACGCCTCTCAAGACATTTGGATTAATCAAACCCAAAAATATTATATCTATAATCCATAGACACATTATATTTCATATATTCTACCCAAAATACAATTCATAGAGTCTTTAATAAGTTATTTAATGGTGATTTTCTTAACTAAAAGTAATCATTTTCATTGAGATCCTACATTTTGAGTACTTGTTTTTATCCATAATTTTTTTTAAATCACAATATAATAAAAAAATTACCTATTATATAAGAATATGTTATTATATTTATATAATAATATTTACCAATCTTCTATGTCGTAAAATTGTATACAAAACCATAGTTCGTGTTTGTGGAAGACTACCACCACATAAACTGGTGTAATTCATTTTCCATCATCACCTATTACTAATGTTCCTGAGGTTATATGAAATGTTTATATAATATATTCCTTAAATAATAATAATTATGTAAATTAAACATATCATATTAATTTTTAAATTACCATCCATAGAATTATGATAACACCATACATTTTTACATAGAATTACTTCCTCATGAAGCGATGTGATTGATTTATTATTTCTGTGTCTAATAGATTGAATATGTAAGTTTATTTAAAGAAATAATATATTATTTATAATATTATAGGAATCCAAGAATTAAAAAATTAATTTACATTCTTCCCATTATAGTGGTAGAAAAATGGTAACGTTATATATGTGTATATATGACCTATCATCTACATGATTATAACATAGTTCATCATTAAAAAACCAAATTCTGTTTTATATTTATATTTAAATGTATGGATATAAATTATAAGTATTTTAAGTTTATTATTCTTTATATTATAGAAAAATTACACCATTGACCATGGTCATCAAACTGATGTTATTTTTAAATTTTGAATAAAGGATCCTAAAAGCATCTTACATGGCCACAAATGATTATGTAATTAAAACACCGTTAAAAATGAATTAAATGGTTTATGTATAAAGTATTTAATAGGTTAGAGGTTATTAATTAAGAGATAACTAATGTAATTTTATTATATAGTATATAAAATAAATACATGACAAATCCAAGTCTTTAGGTAAGGAATAGTATTTTAAGACATCCTTCATTGAGACACATGTTATTTTATGAACCTACTTTTTAAATATTTTGTTCTTTCTGAAAATTTAAATATAATATCTTGAATAAATAATATTTTATTTTATTTTATGATTACATTAATTTAATTCATTAATGGGGTTAATGTTTGAAAGGCACCATAGTGGTAAGATCTATGTTTTAGTCTCATTTTAATCATTATTATTTGGGATTAAATTTAAAATGAAGGAAATTATACATTAATTATATAATAAACCCATTTAATTTTATTTAAATCTCTTGATTAATAAAAATTTTATATAAAAATTACATTTTCCCCTCTTTTATACATAAAATTATTTATATTTTTATGTAAGTCCATGTTTATTTCAGTCTTTGGTCAAAAATAATTTTTATTCCAAATTAATGAATTATATAAACATTTTCAAGAATGTATTTAATATTATAATATGTTTTTTGATATTATGTTTTAACTACTTCTGGATTTCTAAATATTGATTCAAAATGGAATCTTACTGTCATTTTCCAAACAAGGACTATTTTTGACATTTCATACAATATGTGAAAGGAATCAGTAATTTTTAATGTACGCGGAATGAACAGAAATGTCATGATAACTTGGGAAAAAAATTTCTTAATATTACTATATATGTTATCATGGATTATTTTAAGGAATTTGTTTTCAATTATATTTATTAAGTTGTTTATTTTTTTTTTGTAATGATTTCAAAGTGAAAAGGGATTTTATTCAAGAAATATTACACATAATATTTTAATGAAATTTTCATCAATAATTACAACCATTGCTATTATAGATCACCTAAAATTTTTGTATGTATATCTCTCACATTTATACTGATCATATTATCTATTAATTTTATGAGGTAATACATACCATAAGTTCACCTATTAAATCCCTTCATTGTGAAATTTCATTCAATTATGATATGAGATAAGATTATGAATCCCATTTTACTCTCATGGGTAATTCATATGTTTATACCATAGGAGTTATATTTATTATATGACACACATAATCATAAACATGTTATGAGGGGCTCCCCCAGATTATTCTTCATTCCATTATGTAATGTTTATAGTCTTACAAGACACCATGTATGGTACTAGGGGTAAACCTAATCAATTATGGGACTTTGTAAACATTGATATAATGTCTGAGAACTTATCCTTGAATATTGTTTATTTCATGTTATATATTGTTGTGACATTTCCAATGATACCATGTTCATTATGTTATTATTCCAAGTTATTAATCTTGATCCATATATTTTATGATACCATGTTATACCTCTGACCATCAAATTATGTTTCCTTACCATGTTAATTTCCATAATGGGATTTAATATTCACCCCATTATTTATATATTCCCTAGGTTATCCTTTGCAGTTTTAGGAAATTAAATGGATTTTATGATCTCATTATAGATAATAATATAATTATTCAATGTATTGTGTTTATTTTGATGTTATATAATTCAAATGGTCTAATGAAACATGGCCTCATGATCCATGGGGTTAAACATATGAGATAAATATACTTAAATAGAATGTAATAATATGTTTAAAAGGATTCAATAATTATTGGTGTTGTATTTATTTCATCCAAAGTGATATATTGGGAACATTATCCACTTGGTATGGGTTCAGTTGAAGTGAATACTGAGAAGATACTATCCCCATGAAATATATGATTTCAAAGGGGAAAATATATCTACAGGTCTAATTTACATTCTTCATGAATTTCATAATCCTCTTCTATTGGGGTATTTAAAGCAATAACATATGACTAACATAATTTTCAATGTTTATATAAGGATTCTCATCTAAGATATTTTATTTACTTTACTAATTATAAATGTATCATTGAATGTATAGATTTTTATATGAAATCATTAAAAAAATATGGTCCAAAAATATTATTTTCTCTAAATTGAGATTAACATCAATTAGTTCAAAACCTCTTATTTTATAGAGTGTTATATAGATACATTTTAATTATAGAATGGAAACTAATATTATATTAAACTATATCAGGGGATTTTGTTGAAACCATCCACCTTTAAAATATATCATAAATGAACTCTACATATTTTTAATGGTTATAATTTTTCTATTACATTGGACCTCCTTATGAGAATGATAATAAATAATAAATATTGTCTATATATCTAATTATTTTTAAATTTTTATATAGAACATGAAGAAAAATCATTCAAAATGATCAACTACAATGGAACTTAGTGCTCCATATATCTGTATAACTTACATTATATATATCATGGAATGTATTTTCGAAAAAATATATTCTCCAATAGAATTGAAACATTCCATGATTGTAAGGTGATTAACTGTAACCCAAACTGAACTATATCAATTATAATTCCTATAAATTCCATTGATGTAATATATTTTGATGTAATCTTATTTATATAATGTATAGTAACTGGTATAATTATCCTCTTAGATGTATGAAACTCTTTTTTTGTTGGTTTTCAACCAAGAATCGAGTTATGTGATATAAAACCTTCCACTTCATGTTGTCTTACTAAAATTTTCTATGAGATCTTGGTAAGTCATTTTACATCTATAATGGATAAAAAATTAGGAATTTTTTTCATCATCCAATTACATCTTATTCAATTGTTATATTAAATGGACATTTATTAATTTCCATAAAATAATATTTCTATCATTTTTTAGGATGAGTTTAAGGGTACTCTTTATTTTTTCTATAACTCTATATCAACCTTTTGAACCTCCCAGATATTCACATTGACAGATTTTTGATAAATCATTTTTTGTAATAAATTATTTGGCCACATAAATTATAATTCACAAGGACATCCTTTAAGAACCATGAGTATTGGTTGTAATATCACGAAATTTTATTGTAATGTATTAATATCGGTTGTTGTTACTCCGTTACCCTTTTCTATAGTCTCTTGGTTGGGACTTACATTGATGAGTTATTGGAAAAAATTTGGATAGATTATAAATAAAGAGAATAACCTTTTGGTGCGATCATTTTTTTCAATAATGAACCCATTCTAGAAAACTATGAAAACCCAAATAAAGTGTATTCACATTGTTGGTGCACTGTTTGGGCCAACTGTGTTCACCATATAGGAAATCATGCACATATAAATTTAAACCCCCAAAAAAAAATATATTTAACCCCATGGTATTAATCCATAATCAAACCACTAAGACCTAAAATTATTCCTATTAATTTTATTGGCTCCCAAATGGGTTCCAAGGTAGTTAAATATCTAATATGGATAAATCAATGATTTGTTTCTCAGATCATCACCACTCTTGATAAGAGATCACATCCTGATTGGTTTACTCCCTCTCTACCATATTTATATTCTTATTTTAATGGAATTATTACTCGATTATTGAGATTAAAAAATTGATTTATTCATTGATATAACATATTTTTTCATTGATCTTGGTTAGGTAAATATATCTTGTTCTTCATAGTGGTATTTTATGTTCCAATTCAATTTGGAGATTTTTTATATGAGCGTCTGTCAATGACTATGAGTTAGGTTTTCTAAAGTCCATTCATGTAATCGTGATTTAAAATTGCTTGCATGCATTGTGAGATTTCAATTAGAATATTTTTCAATTTAATATTGAATTGAATTAATTAATAAATTAATTATTTTATATAATAAAGGAATTGATTAATTGACCTTCCTTGTGATTGTGATATGATTTGAACTTAGTAAAATTTAAATTTTTATACATGTGATTATGTAATTTTCAGATAATGGGACATTATGATTATTGATTAATGGGATTTTATAATTGGTAAATTTATTGTATTTATTAATTGATTGATTAGTTGTATGTTGAATTGGTTGATTAATGGGAGTAAATGGGATGTTTTTCTAAACATTGTAGGGTTAATTAAGTATACTGATAAATGTTGTTAATTAGTTTAATAGTGACTTATTCTTATTATTCCATGTTATTGAGATAAATAATAAAATTTATTTTGATAAATTTTAAAGGTTAACTTAAATGATAATTTTGTATGATACGGTTTACGATGAATAACCAGGGTGTATATTAAATTTTGATTAATGTGATATTTTTATATTCGTGATATATGTGACACTATGGTGTGGGATAGAGACTAAGGCTCCAACTACACATGTGATATTGAGACGTGGAATATGTATAGAGTGTATAAATACAAATATGTGATAGTGAGTTAGGGACAGAGAATAAGGACCCAAATACCCATATGAGATATAGAGTGTGGGACTCTGATTAGGGATCCAAATAACCATTTAACATTGAGGTGTGGGATCAGGACAGAGGAACCAAATACTCATGTGGTTGTAAGACATGATGTTTTTTCCCATGATATTTTCATCAGACTATGGTTCCATTTTACCGTTATATAATTTGAAATAAAAATGCTAGTGAAAAAAATTGTATTGTGATGTGTAATATCCCTTTTGGGTGGCTCAATCATTGACACTGGATGATGAAATTACTGATAATGTGGGCAACATCGTGAACCTAAGAATCTATGTTGTTAGTGAAAGAATAATGAAATGTGATAAATATATTCTATATGCATAGTACATTATTCTTTATACAAATACATACATTGTTACAAAATGTATATTTTTTTAAATTCCATTGGTGGTGGATTGGTATGTTATACTCACACCACACAAGGGATGCCTGATATGCACCTAAATAAACATCATTTTATAGGATATAATAATCGAAAGATTCCTAAGATAGATAGATGAGTTGGGATAGATCATGGATGAGGGAATCCGAAATGGTTTTGTAACCCACATGTGATTTTTAGTTTAGTGTCCTACAATGTTTTACTCACCCCTTACATTTTATTCTTGATTAGTACACAAATAAATATTTTTTTAGGAATGGATAAGGGTAGTAACCCTATGTAAGATAGATGATTTGGGTTGGATCATGGATGAAGGAACATGAAATGGTTTTGCAACCAGTTTGTGAGTTTCAATGTTTTGGAACCCACTTGTGAGTTTCAGTCTGGTGTCCTAATAAGTTTAACTCACTCCCAACATAGATTGCCTGATTCATACCTAAATAGTATTCACATTGTAGGACCATATTAGGGAATGATCACTATTTTAGATTCTTGAATCGGATTGGAACGTGGATGAGGGAATGAGACCTAGTGTTGGAACCCACTTTTGAGATTCTGGTTGTTTTTATTTTGGTTTTCATTTGAATATTTACACCTATTTGGCATTACATATATTCTGTTTTGCTTTGGATATTATATTCATACTTTAGTCCTCATATAATACTTGTATGTCTAGTAATTGGTTATATAATTTGGTTATTCTTATTTTATTTCTCCAGATTTATTACTATAATAAAGAGGTTATAGTATCCCCTTATTTTATGTTATACCCCCTCTTATACTCAAAAGCATTTTGCATACGGGGAGGCAAGTTTGAGGTCATATAACTAACTCTATCGGGGATCCGGTGTGTGATTCACCTATTTCAGTACCATAATATGTCTTATAAGTGGGGTATTCTTTTCTTTTATTTTTTTATTACAATTTTGGAAAGGTTTAAAATAGTCATGGAAGTGTCAGACCTTCAAAATGAGATCATCGATGGTATTATCTATCCCATGTATTAGGGAAAACCCAAGTACCCTAGGTGTGATTTTTATTATTTTTTTGCAGTTTAGATTGGAATTTATTTATCCCTGATTGATTCACTTGTTATGTGATGTAATTAATGTTTTTTAGATTTATATGATCTTACAATCATGGATTAGTATGAAAACAATGTTTATTTTTCTTACATCCATCTAGTAACATGGGAAATGTTGTGACATGCATCATTTTTCAACATGCCTATAAAAATAACATATTGGTATGTTGTTGAAATTGAAATGTGTTACCATGCTTGTGTATTTGAAAGGAAAATGGTTCCTGATATGGAATTGAAAAATGTAAAACATTTAAAAAAGTGAATAATTTGGTTTCTAATGACCAACTATAAAATAACACTGTGTTTTCCCATGTTAACCATGATCGAGATATTGAATAGTTAAGGGTAGTGTTAGTGGACTATTTTTGACCTTATATCCTTGAAGGGGGCTGGCTTGTTATTATTATATGTGAACCCCTTTTGTGAAATGTGTAAATGTTGTAAAATTTTTCTTAAGGTGTGAAATTATAATTGATTTGATATTACTCCATGATAATGTTTTTTGATAGGATGATGGGATGATATGGATGGAGATCATTATTTAGCATTCGGGCATGAAGCCCTGATAATGCTGGGTGAAGTAGACAGATAGAAGTTCCTTGAGAAAATTACACACTCCATATAATTTATGGTGAAATACACCGAGCGGTTTTTGAATAGAATTTCTAACCTGACATTGGAGTTTAAGTTACAACACCATTCTAATTTCATTGAATAGGGTGGAACTAATAATGCTACATTTTTTATTGATTACATTAAGACTATACTTAACCATTTAGACACTCCTACTGATAAGTGGGTCATCTTGGATGCTTTTATTCATTGAGGATCAGTGAAATTCTGGAGGAATATTAATGCACATAATAGGAAGGAAGTTAGTATGGTATGGAAGTACATCCAGAGAAATTCTAGGACAACAATTATACAAGGAGACTAAGACAATATTGTACATCTAAATTCATGTGGTCGAACTAGTGGATTATGTCCATGATGGACTATGATTTTTTTACTTTACTAACTTACAATTATTTTCTCTAGCACTAGTAGGGGATGTGATAGTTATGGGAAGGAATTTATATGATTATATAAAATATTATATTAAGTCCCATGTTAAGTTTTTTTTTTGTTAAAGAAGTTTTAGGCTTTGGGGGATCAAGTATCATATATGAGGGGAACATAAATGAGTCCAATAGAGAGGGATAAGTGGTTTTTGGTCAATATTTAGGATTCATGTTTTATGAGAGTGTGATTCATCCCTATGTTAATTTTGATGAAATTTGTGGAAATAAGAGCATCATGTTGGACGGATCTGTTCTTCCTGATATTACCCAACTGATATCCCACTAGTGTGGTAGACCATTCCAAATTAATAGGAATTGTCCCCAACCACTAGTAGTGTGCCAACCTTATGGAAAATGGGATATCTATAACAGTTTTTTAGGACCCCATGACATATAGATAATGATGGAGAGACTAAAAATGACTAGAATATGGGAATGCGGCCTTCTAAACCATATCAGTTTGGTAGATTGAGTTATATTTGTAATGGTGGTAGAGGTAGTGGGTTTGTTAACTACTATAAAAGGAGCATGTATCAGTATAGTGGTGTAGCTCATGGTACTTTGACTACAACAAAGAGAAGAGGGGTAGGACAGTTTCATGCCATTAAACTAACACTCGCAGTTAGCGAGGCCGAACCATTGATAGTTAGAGGTCCTATTATTTTAACTTCTTTGTTTCTAGTTAACTATTTTATATTGGTTCCACTCCTTTCATATATTCACTACTTTTTAATGTGTGGATTTTGGATGTGGTTTTTAGCGAGGTTAGGATGACAGATACATCATTAAAAGAATGGTCTTGGGACATCTGTTTATAAATAGGGTGTTCTCTCATTGTTGGATAATATCATTTCCTATGGGACCTTTATATTCTAGATATGTTAAGATTTGACATAATTATGGATATAGATTATTTAGTGGAATATTGATCCTACATTTATTTTTATTGAAAAAGTATGAATTTAACATCTCATGAAGGTGATAATTATATTCATAATAGATTGTGTGATATCAATGTTGCCATGTAGGGCTAGTTCATCTTCAACTAGGGGGTAGAGCACATAGTTTTCTAGTTTCATTCTTGATTATAGGTGTGTGATGAATTATGTATTTTCACCTGTATTGGATAGGTTATACTGCATGTTTCCTGATTTCCTATCATGGTTTCTAGCTAAGATAGACATGGAGTCTAAGATTGAGATTATATTAGGCGATGATCCTATTTAAATTCCACTATAATGATTCTCACCAATAGAGATTCAAGAGCTCAAGAGTTATCTGGATGAGTTGATGTATAACAGTTTTATCAATATATGTACATCACATTGGGTTTCTCAAATCTTCTTTGAAAATAGTGATGTTGGGACATGAAACATGTTTGTTGATTACAAGAGGTTGAACCAGATGACTATGAATAACTTGTATCCTCTTCTGCATATCGAAATTCTATTTTTCTTGTAGAGTTGATATTTTTTTTCCTAATTGACTTGATATGAGGGTATCGTTAGTTTATAGTTTGGCCATAGAACATACATTATAATTCTTTCAGATGTGGGTCTATCCTATATAAGATCTTCATGATTCCATTTTGGTTAATTAATTTTATAATAGTTTTTATTCCCATAATGAACCCAATATTCCTCTTGTACATAGTTTTGGTTATGGTTTTATTGTGGATGCAATATAAGTTTACTCTACGAGTCTTGATGATCATTCCCATGATCTTTACATAATCCCTAGGATAATGTGAGAACATAAAATATATTCCGAGCTGTATATGTGTCAATTCAAGAGTGATCAGGTATATTGTTTACAATAGTTCATCATTGTGGAAGGTGTGTTTATAGACATGGATAAGGTTAAAGAAGTTTTTTCTTGGGAGTATCCTTACAATTTCATTGATATCAACATTTGTTTGGGGGATAACATGCTATTAACAGTGGTTCATCTTGGAATTTTCTTTAATGTAACCATCAATATTGATCTTGACCATGAATGGAGTTATGTTTGAGTGGTTAGGATCCTTTGAGAATTACTTCAATGAGTTTAATAATTTTTTGAAAGTTGGAGCAATATTGATCCTTCCAGATCCTATTGCGGAGTATAAGGTTCTTTTTTATTATTCTAGGATTGGACATGTAGCTGATTTTATAAAAGAATATAGATTTTTTGCATATGGGTCTTCAAGGTTGAGGTTAGATTAACAAAATTACAAAATGAATTATCTTGAGCTAGAAATAGTAGATTATTCTATTAATTGTTGTTGTACATATCTTTTTGGTGAATTTTTAATAATGTATAGTCCTCATAAGATAATAATTTTTTCAAATGTTATTTGAGTCACCATTAGTGCCTATGGGATGATTATATGCAATCATATGATTTTGATCTAGAATATATGTCAGGGAAATGAAACAATGTTTTTTATTCTCTAAGAAGGAAAAAAATGACTCGGTTAGTTTTTTAGTCTATTTCTTACAAGAAGATTATTACTTTGTTGGTTGGAGGCATGTTGTGGTTTTGTAGGCCCATGAGCATATAAAATGAATATTAGTTTCATTTGATTTCACACTTATGAGGCAGATTAGGTAGATGATGTTTGAGGATTTGTAGTGTTTGGAATTTAAAGAATTCATTAAACATGAGGTTTCACCTCCCGATTGGACAATATATGATGATAATATCATTTTTATCTGAGTCCATTTAGTTTTTCCTACTTTTATTCGAGAGGAGTTGATGGATGAATTTCATTCCTAAATGTGGAATTTTAATCCATGTGTGGGAAAATTTATCACTTACCTACATTGATTTTTTATGTAGAAATGCATGAAAAATGAGATTGTACGATTTGATACATGATGCTACATTTGTCAATAAGTGAAAGTTGACCACCAGATACCTACTAGATTACTACATCCATTCCCATTCTAAATTAGAATTTGGAATACATTAAAATGGAATTTTTAGTGGGTCTTCTGAGGAAGCCACTAATTAATGATACTATTTGTGTGTTTCTGGACTAATTGACGGATGTTCAGAATTTATTTCATATTCAAGTGACTTTTAGGTGGTTTAGTTGGGAGATTTTACATTTGTGAGATATTCCATCTACATCAGGTTCCATGGATTATTTATTTGGGCCTTGTCTCATGTTTTACTTCACACTTATGGATAGTCTTGTACAGTGATCTTGATACAAAAGTTTTATTGACTATGGAAATTCCACCCACAGATAGATGGGAATTCAGAACAAACTATTTAAGTTCTTAGTGATATTTTGAGATTATGTGTTCTAGAAATTAGTGGGTATAGAACACACTAAAATTATTTCAAATATATCAATAGCTATCAAGATATTACTCTTATTTAACCATATGAGGACAATTATGTTTTAACTTACTTGTCTCATATATGTTTTGTGATCACTAGTGAGTCAGTGTAACGAACCACCTTAACCAAAAAGAGGGAAGGGACAACAAATTGCCAAACCCATACTTCTTTAAGTTAAGGAGAGATAATGACCCCTGAAACCCCGCATTAATAGGGCCCAGAGTGGCGACCAACACCATGGGTATAAAATCTCACACAGAATGGAAGGCATTACCCTTTTTATTTTTATAGGATCGAGAGATAAGATAGAAACCCCAACATTAACAAAGCTAAAAGTAAAGGTAAAGCCAAAAATAATCTGTTTTCATATGCATGTTCAACATTAAATGATATAATCCACAAAAACTACAAAGGTAATGTACCAAGAAAATGAAAAAAACAATAGAAACTGCACCATGGTTCGATCTAGTACGGTCCCGCACGATCCCCAAAGTCCACCTTGAAACCTGAAAGCAGTTTTATATACATTGGGTGAGAATACAAGTACACAAAGTAGGGAAAACTGAAGAATCTTGAGCATAAGTTGAGTGGCATTCTAATGCCTTGTGAGAAATGAAAAACCAAAACACCTAATAAGGGAAACTATCCACCCAAGCCTCACTAAGGCACACTCCCAAAATAATTCAATACATGTAAAGTGTATTAATAACACATCGATGTTTGGGTACCCCACGCCACATTCCCGCTAGTTATTGAAGACATCCTACGCATTGAACCAAGCAATCCATTCTCACCATACTCCCACTGCCAAACCCTATCCGCACACACCTAGGCCATAAACGCATTGCAGTACCACTGCCAAACCCCGGCCGCAGACACCTGGTCCACAACCACCATGCATAACCACACCCGCAAACACTTAGGTCATAACAACTACTGCCACACCCGAAGACACCTGTGCCTCATCCCGAAGACACATGGGAAACAACCTTCCCGCAAAAACCTGGGCCAACCACCACAACTACCCACCCCAAAGCTTCTTGTGCTAATAATGTACTTTAGGAAACCATAGCCTGCCCGAAGATTCTTGGGCTATTCGGGAAATGAAGCAAAAAAGAAACTAATAACCATCCACTCATAAGAGTGTTAGGAAAAACACCCTCCCCGTGAAATTGGGTGTTCTTCACAAAGTGCTCAACTAGGGTGATGCACGAATAAGAAACATCAAATCTATATATATATGTATAGGTAAGAAAAAATCATCCCAACCTAGGGGTTCCAAAACCTAAGAAAAACACCCTTATACTATTCATTCACAAAATAATCCATGACAATCATGACCAAGACACAACTCATCCCAAAAAACCCAATTCCCCATTTAAACCATTCTTGTTTTCATGTTCAGGTGATCCCATTTATCTGAATTCTGCACTACTGGGAAACTAACATGAAGAAGCACAAGACTAAGGGAAAAATGTTATAGCCAACATCAATTTAAACATTAACACCCAGTTCTCTTGTAAATTCACATCATAGTAAGATCCCTCCAAGTATTGGAACCAAAGAAGTCTTCAAGGTACAGTCCCAACATCCCCAGAACTATGGATAAAATTTTTTCACAACAGAAGAGAATTCCACCCCATAAGCAACCAAACAGAATAGTTCACCTACTACAAAAATAGAGTAGAGAAACTTCCAGGTTCAAGCACATCATTTATGTATTTCCTCTTTCTGTTAGTTAACTGGGTGACCACACAAGGGTATATTTTTACAGGGCATACATTTAATCCACCGAGTTCTTGTGATTAACAAATTTCTATTTTATATCCATTTAATCATCATATGAGATAGTAGATTATTAGTTCACAGAGAAAGGACACCAACGGCCATGATTTCCAGTAGACATAAATTCATACAGTTCACTACACATATCAATTTAAAAAGAGTACAACATAAAACCAAACACACCCCATCATCCTTTAACAGCCCATTTATTATATTTGTTATTGTTTGGTTATCCCATTCCAATAGAAACAATAGCACACCCACCCCACATGATACAATGAAAAGAGATACGAAGGAAAATCCCTACCTAATTGACCAATGATCGATGTTTTTCTCCACGCGCCAAGAACAGGGGATGTGCAGCTTCCAGGGGAGGAATTCCATGGAATCCAAGGGGTGCAGAATGATCCAGTATGTAACGCCCCGACCCTAGTTACCCAGAGTCGGTTCATTATTACATAACATTGGCATGATCACAAGAAAGATCTAATCTCGAAAGACCGATTGGTTTAGTAGCCTTGGAAACACTAGATATATTCATAAGTTTTACATTACATCATAAAATGAAAAACTACTACAACAACATAATGTATACATAATCCACACTCATATCCCCACATAATATCCCTGCAGGTCATTCATAATTTACTTCTTCAGTTCCTGGGAAAAATAAAACATAGAAAAGGGGTGAGCTCAAATACCCAGTAAGGATAACAATATAGCGGAAACTTTCATAAATAAGAATAAACATTTAAGGCAATGTATAACTAAAACAAAAGCCTTTCAAACATGAACTTTCAACATGGTACGGCACAAATAAAATGAAATAATTCCATTTAATTATTCACATGGATATTCTACTAATCGAATAATCATATGAAAAAATCAATAACCACTTTCATAATGTTGGAATGCATAATGCCAGACTATCATAACCACATAGTCAAGGCCTCGTGCCATGACTACAAATAAGATTTTGTCAAGGCCTTGTGCCAAGACACTAGTTTGTCTCATGAGACCTACCGATGCATCTAGGAGCTATAGCGGGCTCCACCCGTCACATATTAAGTCCAATGCATTCCCATATGAAAAGGTTTAAACATAACATAAACATTCGTATTAAAACTAGCATACGAAATGTCAATACTTTCACCATAAACTATGAATGGTATAAAAATAGCACATCCACAGTAAAACATATCACAAAACCATCAATACAATATAGAATTTTTGTATCATAATAAATCAACTTCAAATAATCTTAAAATCCATCAAAGGATGTTGACATAGATGAAATCAAAATTCTTTTTAAGGAAATATCTCCTTTTATTTTGAAATCATTTAAGATCCATATAAAATAAAACATTTTCTTTGAAAATATTCTTATAAGCTTGTAAGTAAAGCTTTTAATATTTTATAATGGCGGAAAATAACCGCACCCGCCGTATAAGTTTAAAAAAAACATTCTTATCTTAATTCTGTCGAAAAGGTTAAAAAGCACCTTGTTTGGAAAACGACGGAAAGATTCCCTTATAAACCTATTATAAAAAGTAAAACAAGGGTATAAATGACTTTAACCCATATTCTTTTAAATATTAAAAATGTTTTGAAATACATTTTGAAGAAACATGGATGTGGATGATAACGAGATCCCGGTATATTATTACGTATAAACAACCTCGGATAATGAAGAGATTGTGAAATAACCCTTACCTTGTACTTTTCCTTGGTTGGGGTAGGTTAACCTCCGGTATAATGGTGAAATAATTGTTATTAAATTATAAAATAATCATATACATTATTATGATATCATATATGATCTTTTAATATTGATTTGATAATAATATCTTAGTATTATCATTGTTTCGGGTGTGAACTTACTCATTTTCTTTTATATGTTTTGTTATATAAGCCATGTTTGTTGTATCTTATTCATATCCAGAATGATATCAAGTCCTTAAACATCATTTTTAAATCATCAAATGATTATTATATTTGAATGGATACGATGGAGAATGAATCTCATCGCGTTCGTGGAGACGGTAGTCCGTACGTACGCACGAGCGACAATATCATTCTTTTGATATTAAAATAATATATAAATGGATGTTATATCATATATAAAGAATAATTAACATGTTATATTTATTATTTACATGAGTTTCACATCATTATTATACCCATCCAAATAATAATATATTGAATAACAATTACACCACGACTTGGAGACGGTAAGCCGTACGTACGCACATATGGTGACATGTTATTCAAAGGGTGGATAGAATACTGAATATGGTTGTACCATATTTATAATAACATCACAATATATGTGAGATACTGGAGTTATTATTTTAGAATGGTAAAAACAAAGGAAGAAGAAGTGGAAGAAGAAATGAACTTGGAAAAGGGTGGTGAAATCATTACCTCTTCTTCGGGCTCTTCCTTTTGATTTGATCAAAAAGGCTCCTTAGGTTGGCTTTCTGATAAAACTAAGGCCTCTAGGTTGTAGTGAGTGAAGTTGGGAGAGTATTTGGGAAGAGTTTGGCCGAACCAAAAGGCTTTGAAGGTGTGAAGAAATGAGAAGGAGTGGTCTCCTTTTATAAGGGAGAGGAGGGGCTCTTTAAGAAAGAGTGAAAGTATTACTTTATAATATAATTATATTCGGTTTATAATGGTAAAAAAATCATTGAGGTCGAAGGTAAGATGACTAATATTCTAAATAACATCAACCAATAAGAATTGGAAAGGTTTTAGATAATATTTTAATCATTATAATCTTATTTATTTAAATGATTTATTAATGATGTAAACATTGCATCATTATTGTGTCATTAATAATTTAAATTATTTGATGTCTAAAAATTATAAATAAAATATAATTATGTAGGAAATCTTTTTATCTTTATAATGAATATTTATAATCGAAAATCAAACATATATAACCCTATGTAAAAATTGTTCTTCTAAAAGATGTAAGCTTATGCCATTTTTATTTTTATTTTAACTTTATTAATATAATGTGTCCCTACCAAATACAAGTGCCTCTAAGGTGTCCCCAAATCGACCCAAGGATGCCCATGGTCGGTTATGTGTCCACCAATAAGGTTAGGACACGTTTTAGGGTAATTTTGTATTATTATAATATTATTTTTTAACCCTTATTTACCGGATTTACCCTTTAATCATGGTAAATAAAATATTTACCGCAGTAATTATTCAAAATGAGTAAAAATAAAAGTTACCTATTTACATAATTTGGAAATCCTGATTCCAAATATGTCATCCATTTTTCCAAATTCAAAACACAGAAGTGGCAGAAATTAAATTAAAAATTAATTCCCGTTGTTAAAATAAATAGCGTGTTTTTAAGAGATAAATATTATCAAATGATTGACACTTGTTTATGTCTGGTTTAATTGTGAAATTATGTCCAATGACAAAAATTAAATTAAATGGTAAAAATATATTCTAAATATACTTTAAAACAACTCAAATTCATAATTTATCAATATTAAATATTTTGATTAAAAAAGTTGATTTTAATTAAAATTTAGTAATTATCACTATTCATCAAAATATAAAAGTTATCCGAAAAGTACCAAAATTTCACCCTAGGCTAATTTCAATATTCCGAATCCAAAAATGAAGTCCATTTTAAAATATAAAATATATATGATTTCAAAAAGTTGGTATTACTATTCACAACGGCTAGTTTAATTAGTTGTGGTGTGTGTTAGAACTCGAGGTTGCGTACAACACACTCCATCGCATTATTCGAAGGGAAACGTACCGTGGAAGCTTGGGGTGTTACATTCTCCCCTCCTTAAAATAATTGTGTCCTCTCAATTTCTAGGGTATTACTGCATAAAAAGACTCGGGTGGTTCTTCATCATAAGTTCCTCGGGTTCCCACGTTGCCTCTTCCATCTTATGATTTCTCTACAAAACTTTTACCAGACGCGTCGTCCGGTTTCTCAGTACTTGTTCTCTTGTATCAAGAATCCTGATAAGCTCTTCACAATAAGAAAAATTGGGTTCCAGTTCTAATTCCTCATAGGTGAGTACATGCGTTGGGTCAGGCATGTATTTTCTCAACAGAGATACGTGGAACACATCGTGAACTTTGGAGAGACTTGGCGGCATTGCCAATCGGTAAGCTACAACCCCAATTTGTTCTAGAATTTCGAAGGGTCCGATGTACCTGGGACTCAATTTACATTTCTTTCCAAAATGTATGACTCCCTTCCATGGAGATACCTTCAGGAAAACATGATCACCGACTTGAAATTCCAAATCCTTCCTTCGATTATCGGCATAGCTCTTCTGCCTACTTTGGGCTGCTTTGATGTGATTTTGGATTACCTTCACCTTTTCCACCATTTCCTCCACCAGTTCTGGGCCTACAAGTTTTCTTTCACCAACCTCATCCCAACAGGTTGGTGTACGACATATCTTTCCGTATAACTCTTCATATGGTGCCATCTGAATACTCGAATGAAAGCTATTGTTATAGGAAAATTCTACCAGTGGTAAATATAGATCCCACATACCCTGAAAGTCAAGTGAGAAAGAACTCAACATGTCTTCTAGGGTTTGAAAAGTCCGTTCTGATTGTCCATCTGTCTGAGGGTGGTATGCAGTGCTCAAATGAAGTTCAGTATCCAGGGATTTCTGAAGACTTTTCCAAAATCTTGAAGTAAAACGGGGATCACGATCAGAAACAATCGATAGGGGTACTCCATGAAGTCTCACAACTTCATTAATGTATAGTCTTGTTAGACGTTCCAGGGGTAGATCTTCTCTTATAGCAAGAAAATGTGCTGACTTGGTAAGACGATCAAAAATAACCCATATTGCATCGTTCCTTCTAGGAGTATTTGGTAGCCCCATGACAAAGTCCATCGTAATATTGTCCCATTTCCACTCCGGTATGGGAAGAGGTTGCATGATTCCTCCAGGCTGTTGCCTTCCAGCTTTCACTTGTTGACAAACCATACATATTGACACAAAATAAGCAATCTCCCTCTTCATGTTGTCCCACCAAAAATGTTCCTTCAAATCTCTATACATTTTGGTGTCCCAGGGTGTATAGAGAAATTGGAACTATGATCATCATCCAGCTATTCCCTTTTCAGATCAGGTAAATCGGGAACACAAAGTCTCTTCCCGAATTTCAAAATTCCATCTTCATACACAAAGTCTCTCAATCTCCCATCATTCACAGCTTTAATCTTCTTCTGAAATTCTTCATCATCGGTCTGAGAACTCTTAATCCTTTCTAGTAAAGATGGTTTGGCAACCATTTGAAAAAGCAATGATGTTTCACCTTCCCTGGTTATTCTCATGTCCATCTTCACTAGATCAATGAAAATTGGATCCCTTTCAATTCTCATATTGTTCAAAACTCCATGGTCTTTTCTACTCAAAGAATCTGCCACCTTTTTTCCCTTCCCCGGGTGGTAGTGTATCGTACAATCATAATCCTTGAGTAATTCAAGCCATCTCCATTGCCTCATGTTGAGTTCTTTTTGTGAGAAAATATACTTCAAACTCTTGTGATCAGTATAAATCTCACATTTTTCACCATAGATGTAGTGTCTCCATATCATCAAAGCAAAGATCACAGCTGCTAACTCAAGATCATGAGTAGGATAGTTTTGTTCATGAATTTTCAACTGTCGTGATGCATAGGCAATAACTCTATCATTCTGCATAAGGACACAACCAAGTCCTTTCTTTGATGCATCACTATAAATAACGAACCCATCATTCCTCGATGGTAGAGTCAATATAGGAGCATTGACTAATCTTCTCTTCAGTTCATCGAAACATTATTCACACTCTTTTGTCCAAACAATTTTAACCCCTTTACGTGTGAGATTCGTTAATGGGTTAGCCAATCAGGAAAAATTCTGGACGAAACGTCGATAATAACCTTCCAAACCAATAAAACTACGTACCTCAGTTATACTCGTAGGTGCTGGCCATTCTTGGATTGCCTTGGTCTTAGAAGGATCAACAGAGATTCCATCTTTAGAGACAATATGGCCAAAAAAAGAAATATCCTGAAGCCAGAATTCACACTTGCTAAACTTCCCATATAATTCATGCCTCCTCAGAGTCTTGAAGATAATGCGCAAGTGATTTTCATGATCATCGTAGGTTTTGGAGTATACCAAGATATCATCAATAAATACCACCACAAATTCATCGAGATACTCCTTGAAAACTCTATTCATCAGATCCATGAATACAGATGGTGCATTAGTCAATCCAAACGGCATTATAGTAAACTCGTAATGCCTGTACCTGGTTCGAAATGCTGTCTTCGGAATGTCTTCCTTCTTCACACACAACTGATGGTATCCAGATCGAAGGTCAATATTTGAAAAGTATTGAGCTCCATGCAGTTGGTCAAATAAATCATCAATGCGAGGTATGGGATACTTGTTCTTTATCGTTATAGCATCGATCTCCCTGTAGTCGATACATAACCTCATAGATCTATCTTTTTTTTAACAAAATGAACAGGGGCTCCCCATGGAGAAACACTAGGGAGAATAAATCCCTTATTACTCAATTCCTCTAGATGTTTCTTTAGTTCGACTAACTCTACAGTGGCCATTCTATAAGGGGTCTTCGATATAGGACTTGATCCAGGAATCAAATCAATGGAAAACTCAACTTCTCGTTCTAGAGGATGTCAAGGTAAATCTTCCGGAAATACATCTTCAAATTCTTTTACAACAGGTACATCCTCTATTTGAACATTCCTTTCCTCACCCGCTGTTATTTCATTCTCTTCCTCCCCAATAATTGAATTTAGTTGAGCTATTGAGGGTGGATCTAAATAAGAATTAGGTGGTGACGATTCTGCTCTAAAAATAAGGTGTTCCTTATCATTATCATCAAGAATCGTAACCTCTTTCTTATTACAATAAATCATCGCATCATAGTCCGAAATCCAGTCCATACCGAGGATTATATCAAACTCAATCATAGGTATGATGATGAGATCAACAGATAAAGAAAATTTATGTGCTCTAATGGGGACTGATTCACAAAACTTTGTTGCAATGATACTTCCCTTAGGAGTTTTAACTGACAACTCCCTTATTAAATCAAATTACAAATATCTAATTTTCTTATCAAACTGGGAAGATATGAAACAATACGACGATCCAGAGTCAAATAATGCATTTTCTAAACTTGAGGAAACCATTAAATTACCCGCCACCACGTCTTTTGGATCCTCTACCTCAGCAGTAGTGATAGCATAAGCTTGGCCTTGATCCCTTGGCCTTTTCTGAGGTAAGTTCTCCTGACGCTTAGGACATTCATTTGCATAATGTCCCATCTCAAAATACCAAAATCACAGATTCAAAATATAGTCCTCGTTATTTCATTTTGATACCCTTTTAATCCACCCAGACAAACCAAGAGGCAAGCAATTCCATGGTGTAGCAAGTCTATACTAGAATATTAAGGTGTTGGCCAATGAAATTTTGTTGATGTCAAACATGATAAAACAAAAAATTCATTCACATTTTCAATAAATGGTACTCATACATTAATCTGAAAATGGAATGAATATTCATTTAAGATCATATTATAAAATGTAAAAATGTATTTAATAAGTCATATAGAATTTTAAAAAAAAATAAAACATGTATCGAACTCATGGGTTTAAAAGAAAATATATTTCCAACATAAAAGAGAAATAAAATTTGTTTTTCTTGTAAACAATTACCATTATTTTATGTAAAAAATATTGTAAAAAGTGGAACTATTTTTTGAGAAATACATCAAATAAACATAATATAATAAAATATTAGCTATTAATTAAATAATTGTTAAATAGTTTCTTTCCATTGAAATTCAATAATAAAAAATCTCGATTAAAGCACAATTGTGAAATAAATCCTAACAATGATCGTAATTCCAAAGTGAAAATAAATAAATGAGAAAATTATATATATATATATATATATATATATACTTAAAATCTGCAAAAAAATGTTTAAATACAATATTAGAAAATTAAAATTCATTACACTCATAATCTTAAAATATCAATTAGTAATATAAAGTAATATAACCCAATGAGAAGAGATTGATTTATGAAATTCTTTACCACTTGGTAACATTTAAAACTAATCCACATGGTTGGAGTAAATAAATTTGTAATATAAAATAATATTTAATTATAGGGAATCCATACATTACATTTTTAAGATTTATTCTACGAACCATATAAAATAAATTAAGTGTATAATAATAAAATATTCTTCAACGAAGATAAATTGAGACGAAGTTCATAACATTAATTCAGAATCATCACAAACATTATTTATTTTCAAGAATAAAAAAATTACGATTATTTTTTAAATTATTGGGATCGTTTTTCATGTTTAATATTTGTTTTTTTTCACTTATTACATTTTTTTATTGAAATACTTTTTATATTTTGATTATGTCTTGTGTTTTGATGATATTTGACTTATTTATGAAAAATAGTTTCAATAGGTTCACTATTTTCCTATTAGGTATTTTTTAGGGTATCAAAATTAATAATAATGAAATATTAATCATAATTATAACTCAATTATACTTTTAATACCAATCATGAATTATGGTTTTTACAAATTAATAGAATTATGATCATATAGATGGTACGTTGTACGCACCCATAAACGATGATATCAAAATTCAATGATCATTGAGGAAAGAAGATAAGTCATATTTTATCATGATATAATCTTCATAATATCATAAATAATATATTATCTTTTTAAATATTATTATATGTATCATCCATGTGGTTTTTTATTAAAGGATAGTCACTTAGATTTGTGAAGTTTGTAGTCCACACATACACGTACAAAGTTATCATCTTTCAGTGAGTGTAAAGGGAAAAAATAAAATGATATATTAAATTTCAAGAATGATAATTATTTACTAAATAGAATAATTATTTAATTGATATCACATATATTAATTAATAGTATCTTTAATAACATTGATGTAATTTTTAGGTGAAAAATGTATCACATCACTTTGTGAGATAGTAGTCTACCGTACAGAGGAGCGATATTATTTTATCCCCAACAAAATATGTTTTAAAGAGTTATATATGATATAATTACTAAATATGTATTATCATGTTTTCAATTTAATATATAAATTTTTTTCCATTATCATACATCATCATGAGTGGTTTTGATGGAAAATGTGTAATATAGGTTTATCAGGATGTAGAATGCGATACACATGAGCGAAGTTATCATTTCCTATTAGAGTAAATATAACATGGATATAGGTCATCTCCATTAAATAATAACACAAAATTATATGGGATACACTTTTGATATTATAAAATCATAAATTAATAATATTTTTTTGCTGTGGAAGAAGAAATCAAACAAAAACGCATTGTTTAGAATTTTGCCTCTACTCCAACAACCTCTTTACAAGTGTACCCAAAGTATCCTTGGAATCGTTTTAAAAAAAATTATACATGGATTATTTATAGAATTTTTTGACATTATTAGGTATGAATTTGAAGAAAAAAATTTGTTTTATCATGTTAATAAGAGAGAAGAGGGGTGTCCTTTTATATTTGAGCTTAGAGGCAAAATTATAAGTTTTGAGGAAAAAAAGGTGAACAAAATATAATCATAGGAAAATTGTAAAAAACAAAATATCATAGAATTTCAGACATGATATGTTCTAAATATGTCCATAAAATGTAGTTTAGACATGTTTTTTTGTCATTTTAACCCTAAAAATTATAGTTTATCCTTGGAAAACCTGATTTTCAATGTAACCATTATAATTATATTTAATTTTTTTCAATATTAATTATGGTAAAAAATAAATGGGAATTATTATGAAATATTATTTATTATTGATATAAATATTTAATCTATTTTACCAAATTCAATTCAAATTATATGATAAATTACATTCCAAACAAAACATAAAAGAACAACAAAAAGTGATTTTTCAAAAAGAAAATTATCTAAAGTATAAAAGGTTTTAATATCAAAATTAAATATAAAATTAATTATAATTAGATATATTATATTTATTGAAATATTATTTAACTAATTATACATTAATCAAAATTTAAAATATAATTTATCTTTGAAAATAATTTAAATAAAAATGCAGGTTTCAAATAAAATAAGTATTTTTCACTATTCATTGAAAAATAAATCATTCTAGAAATGATTAAAAATTTCAACCTATGTTATTTTTGATGTTTTTATTTAAAAATATATTTTTGAAATGTTTCAAAAAATATTTTTGTCATATGTTCATAACTACTGATGAAACTGTTTTCATTAAAAAACAATTTTTTGGAAAACATTTATTTTTTGTCAAATGATTTTTATTTTATTTATAATAAATAAATATAAATGTAAATATTTTATAAAATTTATAAAACATATAATTTACATAATTTATATAGTGTTATTGCTACACTATAATTTTATATCATGGTTATTAAAGTATACTATATTACTATTTATTTAGCCTTAGGTCTGCGTGTTCCAAAAAACCGTAGAGAGATTAAATATAATGAAATAAATATCATTGGTTGTTTAAGTTTATTTTTTCACTTCACTTGCATTGTTGGATAAACTTATATAATTATAACATTTTTGGTGGTGACCAAAAATTATATTTACATTGTTTGGCCCCATGATGGAAAACAGAATCCATTCTAAGTTAAACACCTTTTGTGAAAAATAATTATCCACTATAAATATTGTTTTCAACATTACAGTTTCTGTATTATTTTTTACACTAACCCACATTAAAAATATATAAGAGTTTTGTATGTTCAAAATATTACACATGTGAACTAATCCTTTTCTATATAACATAACAGAAAGGATCTTTATAGTCTATCCGAAAATATTCAAACTAGCATCACACCAGCATGTGTAAATGTCATCCATCCTTCACATGAAGTGGATTATAATATGTACATTAATTAATCTAAACCCAAAATTTTTTATTTCCTTCATCAAATATATTACTTTCGACTACATGTAATTATTTATCAAATACACATGGATGCGGGTCTCTTGTAAAAAACCTCATCTAATTTTGTCTGATTTTATTTTTAATTGGATAGACGTAAAAAACCATCAATGAAATGGGATGTCTATAAATTTTATATAGTCATCAATACATGTTATCTTTCAAACAATTATTTATAATATACATAAATTTAAACTATATAGGAAATCAAATCGTATTACTTATCTCTTCTTCAACCCTTTCCTCGGAAACTAGTAGGTAATATTTCTAGAGTCCATGTTCAAAAAGATCAAGTTATATTTATCAATTATAGAAATTTATATTCAATAATTTAACACCCTTTTCTAATTATTTCATCAAATGTCATGATTCTCTTCTAATATTTTTAGACTACACGTAAAAATGGCTCTTATCTGTTCAGTATTTTATTCCACATTGATTTTTACTCTTTCTCACATTTTCATGTGGGGTGATAATTAATTTATACTTTTTTTAATATTCATAAATATAATACTCATAGACATTCTATTTTCTATCCAAAAAAATGTATTATAAATTACCCACTTTTTCAATCAGATTTCAATAGATATTTGTGAACTCAAATGATTTTTTAATGAAAACATAAACTATTGTACCCCACAAAGATGGGTAAATTATCATTTTATTTTGTGTATGTCTCATATTATTCTTCTCAACTCAACTCAAGATATATCTTTTAATTATTCATCCAATATTATGAAATAATACCGTATCATTACAGTTGATGAAGATTCATAATATACATATTTAATTATATAATCAATTTAGGTACATTTCTATATCAATACACAACATCATAATTATTTTATATGTACTTGACAATTAAGATTACTATGAAGCTATATAAACGGTTTACAATTGATATTTTATGATACCGCATATACATTATTCATAAAAAGTTGATATATTCATTAGTAATATCATTATCTTGATCTTATTAAATCTTATACAGCAATAATGAGATTATAATATCATCATGATTTATATTAAACATGATAAATTCTATGAAAACAACTATTATGAATTTCATCAGTATTAAAAATATATAGAAATAATATTTTTCATAATTTAAACATCCTATAAAATTATTCTTCTTACTTTTGATCTACTCTTCTATAGTTTAAAGATTAGTTGTAATGAACGGGGAATTTATTGAATACTAGTTTTTTAAATATATTAATATTAATTAATAGTATAATGATTTTATGTTGATAGGAATTTCTTTTTGATAACATACCCAACATGAAACAATGGGTTTGCTTGAAATCTTATGTTGTATACAACTATCAGTTATACCGACAAATAATATAATAAAATTATTATTTGAAATTGTAGTTAACACATAGTTATTTTATTTCTTGGAATGAACATAACAAACTAAATTATTATTATACTCGTTTTTTTAAATTCTTTAAATTTTTTCAATAAATTTTAGTGGTTTATAATAAGAATGAATCTGATTTTAAACATGAAATACTATAATATCCTTCAAAAGGTCGATTTAACGCCTTTTGATGGTGAACCCTTTTTAAATATAATTTTTTTAAAAAAAATTATATTGTATAATTGATAAAATAAGCTTATTATTTATAATAAAAACATCAAAATATACTTTTGATAATGTTTTGGTAATTTTATGATAAAGATCATATTTTGAAGAATATTGAATTATACTGCATTTTAATTCTAAACTGACTTTTAATCAAATTTATTAATATAGATGTATTTTTTGTCTATTTTGTTTAAAATTAAAACTGGATTATATTTTTATCATTTAATCTAATTATGCTCATTGTCTGTAATTTCAAAATTTAATTTGAAATTATCACATGTCAATCTTTTGGTAATTTTAACTTCTTAAAAACAAGTATTTTGTTTTTAACTGTGGGAATTAATTTTAAATTAATTTCATTAATTTATGGGTTTTGAATATGGAAAAATGGGTTTCATATTTAGAATCTGGAGGTCCAAATATTTTTTATAGGTAACTTTTTTTTAAAAATTAAGACTAGTAACATCAGTAAATTTTTATTTACCATGCTTCAAGTGTAAATTTAGTATATAAGGGTTAACAAATAATATTATAATAATGTAAAATTACATTAACACATTTCATAACCCTATTTTTTGAGATATTTATAACCATGTTCATCCTTTGGTTGATTTTATCACCCCATGGATCCACTTGTGTGTCAAAATGATATTTAATTACTATTAATTTAATGTTAATGAAAATATAACACACACATATATATTTTTCTAAAACAATTTTTATATTGGGTTATGTAAGATATAACTTAGAATATAAATATAAATTTGGATACATAAAAATATTTCCAAAATCCTAGTATTTTATTTATAATTTTTAGACATTAAATAAATAAATTTAATTATGACACATTGATTATATAGTGATTGATTCAATAATCCATGATTCTAATTAATGATATAATAAATGATAAAATAAATTTTATATCTTTATTTTGTTGGCATACAAGAATGATGGATTAAATTTACATGATGTATTGATATTAATGATATTCTTTCTAAGTAATCATGTAGTTTTTTATTTAAAAAAGTCATTATATGAATAGTATCAAAATTATAATAATTCATATTCGAAAATATAATATATATTAGTAAATATTATAGATTTAAAAAAAGATTAATTTTCAGACAAATTGTTATAATAAATCCAAAATGTTATTAATTACTATTTAATTAGATATATTTATTATTTTGGTAACTATTTTGATTCTCGAATTGTTAAATGCTAGATAAAACACTAAGAGTAAAAAAGGGTTAAATAAACTAAATAAGGATTGAAATGTATTAAAAACTAGTCTAATTCTTTTTGGATGATTTCATTTAAACATATATATGTATCTTATCTTATAATTTATTTAATTTTTTTAGCTTTTGAATCTGAAAATAAATTTATAATAAAATAATAATTCTTGATATTACTTAAGTTCCCCTCCTCATTATTATAATGGGACACCACCTCTATCCTTTACTCACACCTTTCAAGCCCCCTTGGATCATCCAACCTATGCCCAAATTATCTTCCAACATCCCTCTCTTCCCACTTGAATCATTACCTAAGGAATAAGTAAATTCGAGATATCATTTTAGCTCAAATCAAAGGTAGTTACCTGTTTTAAGAGATAGTGTTTTCTATAAATTTCTATTCAAATATAATACTTATTAACTCCATATTATATTCATAATCATTTATTATATAACAACACCAGTATCCTCAATATAATAGGATGTTGTTATGTGAAATATTAGAACTATTCTTACACACACCACTGTCTAATGGGAATAGAACATACTATATATGTGGATGACGAACTACTGCCTCACGGAATGATGATTGTTCTATATTCTCCTAAATCCTCTCATTGAAAACATTATGATGTAACTATAAATTCATATGATATATTTTATATTTATTTTTCTTTATGCTTCTAAATTTATCATTTATAACAAAACTTTAGGCTTTTATTGTTGTATAAATATGATAATTTTATTTGTGGAAGTGCAGACTATCGCCCCTCAAAGAGATATGAATCATTCAAGCCATACATAGAATGTATAAAATATAGTGTTAATGAACATTGTAACAATATATAAAATGTGATATTGTACTGTATTTATAAAATATATTTGTATCATTAAGATTTTATTCCATTATATATGAAATAAAAATGAAACTGGTGTTCATGTGTACGTACGACTTTCCTTCTCCATGAATGGTGCATTTAATTTCTTCGATATGAATGAAATGGAATATTTTAAATACATATATGTTGGATATATATAATATATATATATAATATATATGAATAATTTCAGTTTTTGGATAATTCATTTTTTACATCATGGACAATTTATAATTATAACATGTTCATTTTTGACCCAAGTGTCGAGCATTGACAAAAAGACCCATATAAACAAGAATAATTATACAATTTTTATAGCAAGTCATAAGTGATATAAAGGAAATAATAACCTTTAAAAAGGTTCTTATTAATGTATAAATTAACTTATGTTTATTATTTTGGATGAACAAATAACATATGTGATGAGTCAAACTCAATGAAAGGTAACTTCTTAACCCAATTTCCTTTCTTTAGGATAAAATTCTACTTCTTATTTATGACCTGCTATAATTATGTGAGAAATGAATTTTGATATCCTATCATTAATTTATAATTTCATTATGTTTAACTATAGTGTTTACACATAATCTATCATTTTTAATAACATAATGGTCTTTGTAATGGAACCTTTCACCCTCCTCTTTTATTCTAAGTGATGATGGACCCTATTTTCTCTTATCGAATCATTTTAGTAATTTTAATGTGACGAAATTATGCTATTAAATTTTTATAAGGGACTTCGCCTAAATCTCCTTTCATTGAAGAATATTTTTATTTTTACCCATCATTCTTTTATATAGTTTATAAACCAATTTTATTTTTCAATTAATTCATTAGGAATAATTTTCTATGAATCCTTTTACCAAACAAAAAATAATTGTTTCATTCTAACATACATGGTGACAACTTTCATTCCACTGCCTTGAGTATTATTTGATAATTGGATTTCTAAACAATCTATATTTTTCTTAAAAGGAAAATAAATGACATATAATATTTTTATGTATATTGGTATTAAAAATGTGTTTAAGAATGAATTGATTATTTCAAAATCATTAAATTATTTCTTCTGATTCCATATTAAATTTTATTAGAGAAATATTGGTATTTTCAATATTTTCTATGTTATTATTTCTTAATGTTACTTGGAAATATTAAGGGTGGTAGCATGATAAATCAATAATAGGTGGTCATGTGATAAAAAAAATGATGGGTGGTTCCATGATAAACCAAGGAAAAGTGGATACATGATAACCTCCAATGAATTGGGTATGGAATTTGGCCATATGGCTATTCAATGTAGTGATATGTTTGTATGTTGTCAGTATGGTTATTCAATTTAAGTATTTTTATGTCCCAATTTTACAGGATATGGTATATGTTTCTTTCTCTAGGTTTTATGGAATTATTTTGGTTACAAACAAAGGGTATGAAATGAGATTATATATAGTGAAGTGTTTGCGCTACTTCATTAAGGTAAAAATTATTACATTATAATAATTTATTCATGGTTTACATGTTGTTTTGAAAAATAATAGTCTTCCTTTATTTGGAATCTATTACAATGATTTTTATGCTTGTCTCATGTTTTTGAAATGTTTATTAGAAGACAAAAAGAGAAATATGGTTACGTATGGGATCAAGTAAATGTCTTGCTATTTAAAACATGGAACTAAAAATGTCTCTTTTTTTAGAGTTTTTATATTATGAAAAAATTGATATTGAGTAGAAGTTTCCAAATATAATATTCAAGTTCTTATGTATAGGTTATTAACTAATTATCTAAAAGATCTAAACCTGAAATAATCCTCCAATTTAATTATTGACATAATTAATGATTATATAATCTTTAATTATGGGGCCTTACAGTTGGTATCAAAGTTCTGTTTAGATAACATTAAAGGTTGTTGGGTTAATTAAGAATAATTGAAAAAACCATAATGGTTATCATATTAAAAAGAGTCATAGTTATTTTAGATATTTTGAATGAGTTGAAGATAACATAAATAAGTATATCGTAGTGTTTACCATCCTCATAAGATATTATATAATGATTTTATTGATATACTCACACTAAAATATTAGGTTTTTTTAAATGGATGTATCAAGAAGGAAGCATAGTAACAATTGATATAAACGAAACTGTGGTAGTTTTCTTAATAAACAACTAAATGAAATGGGAGCTAGAATGAGAACTCATGATATTATTTATAACCAAATATATGGATTCATGATTGACCACTTAAACCTTAGTGATTTTTTATGGCATCATATATGCGGGAAATAGAATCCCTATGGATGTTCAGTTATTAATAATAACGATACAAATTTTCCAAATATTATGTGTCAAGGATGTCGAAAGAAGAACCTTGGAATATTATTCAATGGGAAAATAAGATGATATATATGTTGTAATGATGGTAATAAAATATAAACATAACATGAAAAGAGGAAGCATCTGGTTGACTCCAAGAAAGAGAAAAAAATTTCTTACAGAGGGACCAATTGAATGTTTTAAATTTGGTGTGCATGGTCATTACACAAATAGATGTCTTACGATGAAGGTTCAAGAATTGGATCATCAAGACGGTACAAATATATGTTTACCAATAACTAATTCAATTCCAATTAAGGATTTGGAAACTGAAAATGACCAAAAAAGGAAGAATGTATTATGTAATAATTTGGAAAATAATTGTTAATGAATCATGTAGAACATTGAATGTGTAAGAAGTCTACATATAAGGTATTCAATATTTATGGTTGATTTATGGACGATGAAATTCATAAAAGTATTACGTCTCTATTGATGAACGGATTAATTTAGAAAAATTTATATCGTATGTGTGACCCTAATGATGGATATTTGAAAAGGATACTCTAGATAGAATTATTTTTTCTTGTGTGAACTTAATGGATACAGTTAACGGTTTATATAATCATCTGTTTTTTATGCGATAAAAATTAATTAAATTTTTGGGATGAAATATAAAGGGAATTAAAAAGACTTTGAGGATAAAATATGATATGGTTATATTTGATAAAATTATCTCATTTTTTGTGAATTTTATAAGAATGATATGTTTTTATAAAAAAGACAACCCACAGGATGGGTGAAGACCAGTCACTTCTAGTAAGGCCATGGGAATCGAACCCACAACCAAAGGGTGACAAGGGCACATCACCTACCACTGGCATATATGATGTCTCGGGTTTGTATGACTTATTCTATTTAGTAAATTAATTTTACCAATCAAGAATTTTTTGATTTTGGATATTATGTTTTATCGACTGTATATCCTTAGTATGAGAAAATGATTTGTTAATGATTTTATAAAGGTTATTTTGGAAGATGTTTAATCTAATGGGACATTATATACCTAATATAAATCGAATACTATGGGATTTGAATTAAGAGTAACGGTGGAATTTTATTTTGGATAAATCTATATTTTTTTGGACCTATAAGGATTTTGGTTATTTATGGAAATTATTAACCTATCCTAGAGAATATGTGATTAGTTTAATTACTTATCTGTTTTAGACTTTAGGAGTAGTCAATATTAATAGGAGGAAAATGTTATGATTTTTGTGGAAGAATATCTGATCACATCCTTCTAAATATTGGGTTTCAAACTTAATTTCGAATATTTTAAATAAATTTAAAGACAATTGTGTGTTGAACGGTATTTATTGATCATTGGGTATTGTTTGTTAAATATTGGAGATTAAGAGTAGTATTACTTTTTGTAATGTATTATTCTTTTTGGGGATTATCTTATCCTATAACAACATTTTGGGTTTTTTTATTTCTATAGACAAGGAAAATCATTAGTTCATGTTTAATGGGTTATGTGATTCTCTATAAGATGAATCTATTGATTCAGTGTGTACCATGAAATCATGAATACTCATCATTTAGAGTAAAGATGAACTTGTGTTATAAATTTATTAAATGATGAAAGCATAATTTAAATGTATGTATTTTTTTCTAATAATTTGAATTCCTCAAATTTATGAAAAGATATATAAAAAAAATTGTTTTCCATTTATTTTTCCTACTTTGGAATCAAACCCATTTAACCCATCATATGTTTGAGGTTTTCTTTTTTTAACATTCTCTTAATCATGTTTTCTATCACTATTCATCAGAGCTTGATGGTTGGTTTTCTCTTCCATATATATATTTTCATGGAATCCTAGAATGGGTTATCTTAGGTGCGATTTGTACATATCATTATTTCTTTAAAAGTGTTTGTTTTATATATTCTTTTTGTGATGTGAGACTTCCAATTATGTTTTCAGGACTTGTTTTTAAATTGCGAGGTCACAATTTTCAAAAGGGGAAGGATGTAATGACTTTGGTATTTATAGAATAAATTATTTTCATGACTATTAATTATTATGAGTAAGAAATTTAGATTATGTTAAATATGGATCTTTTTTCAATAGCATACTCATCACACAAAAAGAGGTTTATTTGAAATCTTATATTCCACAGAACTTTGATATGTATCGATAAATAATATAATTTTATTATAATTTAAAATGGTATTTAAAGCCTAGCCATTGTATTATTGGGAATGATACCAACAAATAATATTATAATTACAAATATTTTTTAGATGTATTTACATTTATCCAATAACATTTAGAGGCATAAAATGAGAATTAATCTCATTTTAGGCATGAATTACTCTAATATTCATTAAAATGTCAATTTACCACCATTTTATTGAGGACCCTTATTAAATATAGTTTTTGTAACCATTATTCATTGTGATTGAAAAAAAATCTTATTATTTAGAAATGGTACATCAAAATTTATTTTTGATGATTTTTTTTTTCTTATAATGTTAAATTTCGATAGAATTGTGAAAAATAATGCATTTAAATTAAAAACGTCCTTTTCATCTAATTTATTTATTTATATATATATATTTGTTTTAATTAGTTTTAATGTATAATTGGATTATATTTTTTTTCATTTTATCAAATTATGGTTATTTTGTGTAATTTCATATTTTAATTGGACATGAACACATGTCATTATTTTGAGATTTTTTACTTCATTAAAACATGATATTTGGTTTTGACAGTGAGAATTTATTTAAAATTAATTTCATCAATTTATGTGTTTAGAATATGAAAAAATGGATTCTATATTTGAAATCATGAAATCTAAATTTATGAAATAAGTATCTTTTTTAAGACATTATGAATTGTAACTTTAGTAAATATTTTATTTACCTTGGTGAAAGGGTATATATGTTAAATAAGTGTAAAAATTAATATTATAATAATATTAAATTATCCTAAAAAATTTTCTAAACCAATTTTATTAGTTATTTCCTAATAGGGGTATCCTTGTTCTTTTTAGAATCTACTGGATCTACTTGTCTGAAAAATAAAATTCTATTACTTTTAATTTAATGTTATGGAATATATAACCTAAAAATATATATTTTACTAAAAACCGTTTTATATAGGGTTATATAGGTGTTATCTTAGACTATTAATATTAATTGAAAATATAAAACTATTTTCTATATCATGTTATTTTATTTATAATTTTTACCCATTATATAGAAAATTTTTATTATGACATAATGATGATGAAATGATTTCTTCATTAATGAAGGATTAAAATAAATGATATAGTAAATGTAAGAATAAATTTAATGTGGTAATATAGATGTCATCCATGAATTTATTGGATTATTTTTACTTCTTTTATTTCTATTAATGATGTTTTTCCAAACTAATATGGTTTTTTTGGATTTTCAAAAAAGTCATGAAATGTATAATGAAAAAATTGATATAATTCACATTTTAAATTATAAATTATTTTATTAAAAATTATATAATTCCAAAAATTAATAGATTTGGTGAACTGTTTATAATAATTCTAAAATTTTATAAATTACTCATTATTTTGATAGTTTTTAGGTTTCAAAAACTATTCTGTTTCTCCAAGTGTTAAATGCTTGATAAAAATTAATAAGTAAAAAATGGTTAAATAAAAAAGGTAAGGATTAAAAAATTTCCAAAACCTATCCAATTCTTGTTGGATGATTTTATGTCATCTTATATTCATCTTATCATCGAATTAAATGAGTTGTGGAACTTTTATGAAATATAATCATTTTATAATAAAATAATAATTCATGATATTCCTTAAGTTCCCATCTTCTCTCTTATAAAGGCCCCCACATCTATCCTTTAATCACACCTCTCAATCCCCCTTGTCTCATAAAAAATCTTCACAAATTAACTCTAAAAATCCACATCATTATTCTATAAGTCTTACCATATGTAAAAGGAAATTAATGAAATCATTTTAGCTCGAATGAATGGGAGTTACCCATTTTAATATGTAGCGTCTTCACTAAAGTTCCTTCCCAATATTCTAATTCATCACTCATTATTATATTAATAAACATTTAATATGTAAAAACAATAATATCAAAAATATAATAGTATGTTTTTATGAGAAGTATTTTTACTACACTTACACACACCTCGGTCTAATAAGAACAGAACATACTATTTCTCTGGATGGAGAACTATTGCCTCACGAAACAATGATTTTTCAGTCTTATCCTACCACATCTAATGGTTTCCATTATGAATGAAATTTAATTATATATGATATATATTATATTTATTTTTCCTCTATTCTTCTATAATTCTCATTTATAACAAACCCTTATTCTTTTCATGTTGTATAAAAATGATAATATCATTTGAGAAGATGTGGACTATCGCCCCCTCAAAGTGATATGACTCATTCATGCTATACATGGAACATATAAATATGGAATTAATAAACATATTTAACATATATATTTATATATTTTACTATAATTATAATATACCTATGTATCATTAACCTTTTCTTCCATTAAATATGAAATAGAAATGAAAGTAGCGTTCATGCCAACGTACGACTTACCCGCTGCATGAATGATGCATTTTAGTTCTTATATCTGAATACTATGGACTATAATAAATACATATATACTACATATATATGAAATATATGATATATTAATCATTAATATCAATCTAGAGAAATTTTATTTCTATGGTCTTGCGAAAATTGTAATTATAAAAAGTTCATTTTTTACTCAAGTATCAACAATTGAAAAAAATGACAGATATGAACATGAATAATTATATGATGGTTATAGAAAGGTAATAAGTTATATTAAAATAATAATACTCATGAAAAAGGTTTTAATAAAGAATATATTAGCTGAATATTATTATTCTTGAATAAAAAATAATATATGTGACAAGTTAGAACCAAGGGTAGGGAAATTTATAGCCCACTTTCGATTCATTGGGTTAATCATATACTTATAAATTTTGTCATTATAAGATTATGTGAAAACATAATTTGGATATATTATAATGTATTTATACTTTATTTTTTTGTAACTATACTGAATACATATAATAGATCTATTTTAATTATATAACTATATTTTTAGGGGAATATTTCACCCTTCTCATTTAGTCAATGACTTCATTTGTGCCTTTTAATTTAAATTTTCTAATGTTTGGATATGTTCTTATATATCATTATTGATTTAAATTTTATTTTCAAGTGATGAATGACTCTTTATTCTATTATCTATTCATTTTTTGAATTATGATGTGGCGTCGTTAGGATGTCTTATTTGTAAAGGGACATTGTTTCAATCTACATTTATTGTGGCATATTTTGGGTTATACACATCTTTATTTTATATGGGGTATAAAACCATTTGCATTTTCGTTTAATTCAGATTTATTCTTTTTCTATGAAATGTTTTACTAAATGACAGATGAATGTTTCTTTTTAAATTATATAGTGACAATGACCTTTCCACCACTGTGAGTATTATTTGATAATTAAATTCTTTAATAAGACGTAGTATTTTTAAATAGAAAATAAATACTATATAATATTTTTACATTTTTTAGTATTGAAAATGGTTTTGAGAATGCATTTATTATTTCAATATATTTAAATTATTTCTTGTGAATTTAAATGAAATGTTATTAGTGATATATTAATTTTTGAAATATTTTATGTGTTATGATTTTATATTGGTACATGGAAATTTTATGGGTAGTCATGTCATAAAAATAAAATAGGTGGTTCCATGATAAACCAAATGACAGGTGGTTCTGTGATAAACCAAGGAAAGGTGGTTACTTTATAACCTCCAATTCATTTGGTATAGTAGTCGGACATATGGTTATTCCATTTAGTCATATGTGTGGATGTCTAACACAAGGTTATTCCAATTAAGTATTATTATGTACCTAGTTACCCTTATATGGTATATAATTCTTTCCATAGGTTTTATTGTATTATTTTGGATAAAAAAAGAAGGGTATGAAATAATCTTATATTTAGTGAAGTGTTTTTTTAGATTTTTAAAATAAAATATATTAAATTATTATAATTTATTAATGGTTTACATTTTGTTTTGAAAACAAAAAAGACTTATTTATTTAGGTATCCCTTGCTGATCTTTTCATTGTCATCCCATGTTTTTGAAATGTTTTTCATTGGACATAATGTTGAATGTGTCAAGGATGGGATCAAGGAAAATTAATTCTATTCCAAACATATAATGAAACATGTCTCTTTTTTAGAGTTTTTATTTTATTAAAAAATCGATACTGATTAGAAGTGACAACATTTGATATTCAATTTTTTATATATAAGCTATGAACAAATTCTATAATGATATAAACATGAAAACATTCTCAATGTTAATTATTAAATTAATTCAACACTACGTAATTTTTAAAGGTGGGACCTTATATTAGTTACTCAATAACTCATAGATTGTATCACATTTATTTGGTGATGTTTTTTTTAATCTAACCAAGAATTATCACATATCAATATTTTTTTCTGATCATGAATCTATAAACTCAGGTTCAAAACCAATAGAATCTATTATCTTCTTTAAATCATAAATAACACATAAAAAACTGAATGTTACACATAAATATTATGTGAATTACAAGTATGTATTCCTCAATGACACATGCATAAGTTATAATGATTGTTAAGAAGCTTCAGTTCACTCATTCAAAAATGAATTTATAGTTTATGTGACTCATATTCTACACTATATGACACCTATGTTGTGTCTAATGACTAATAAGTTGTCATAGTTTCATCTAATATTACATATACAAAGATGAAATATGAAACAAATTCTTCATAAAATAATGGCTCATTTGAAGTTCTAGACATATAAATTTTTATTATTTCAATATTAAAATTCAATATCACATAAAATTAAATCATAATCACTCAAAAGTAATCTCGGGACTACATATACCAATTCAACCCATTGTGCATCTACTCTAATTTGTTATATAAATTATTAAACTAATTCTGAACATATTTATTTCTTTTACATGTGCCATTGAAACATATATACTCAATATTAGGTAATCTAATAATATGATCTACCCTTATTACATAGGTCTTTTAAAATATTTATGTGGTTTTTTTCATCATTTATTTCAGATCGAATAATTCTATTAATACATTTTATAGTTCTTACAACTTTTTATAGATTCTCTCAAACAAATGTAAGATGTTTAACACTTATATAAAAACACTATACAAGCATCCCATATTATGTTCAACAACTAGTTCCTCGAAAACATCCTCTTCATGTAAAATATATTTGATAGTACTTATTCAAATTTCGTACATTCCTTTAACTAATGGACCAAATAAATTTTCATATAATGTAATTGGATTCTCTACCTGAATAAAGAATTATTTTTCATTTCTCATTTCTATAATAACATCCCCTAATTTCAATTTACAACATTATATGGAATCTTTATTTTCATGATGCATGGTATCCAACTATTCATTATTTAGCATAAGTTTACCTATATTATTTAAAATGAAATGATGTACAATATTTCCATAATGAAAGGTACACAAATTTCCCCAACTATATTTTATATAAATTCCAAATATTATTCCACATTTATTTTAAATATTCACTACATAATTTAAAATAAATTTAGAAATATGTTATAATGTCCTCACCATTTTAGAAATTCTAGGTCTTGGTGTTATTATCTCAAAATAACTCATCTAATTTCAATAGTCTCATATCCTCCCCATTTAGCTTGTCTCTCCATTTTATATATTAATATAACTTTTATTTGTGAGAATTATGGATCCACATATTCAGTTATAAACATGACATAATGGGATAAATTATATGTCTACACAGGATAACCAATTATAAAAAGAAAGGGTGATAAGTATAAACAATTTTAATAACCATAAATAAACCACAATGTGATACAATCATTGGTAAATTATTTTGTTAGAGATTTTCACAAATCAAATCATGATGATTTTAGGAAAATTCACTTAATTGAAAATATACATAAAAAACATTCACATACATGTTTATATTCTAAATTTGGTATGATAATAACTCTCCAGGTTAAAAAAATTATTATGAATAAAAAAATCGTGGGAGAGTAAAGATAATACATCAATATTTATATTTCAATGAGTTATCCAAAATTTAAAATTCAATAATAATGAGTAAATCATTGAAAAATAAAAACATTTGGTAACCCCCTCCAAATGGATTCTATCAATTATTTATCATTTTCCATTCTCACAATTGGTACACACATGTAGTGGACGTACAAACAAGTTGTGACTTCATATAACAATCTATTCTTATTAATATCATTGAGTCATATTTCAAAAACCATATGATATATTCATTGATTCTCTAATATGTCTAGACCAATTTATTCTTACATCAGTCATAGCTTCCAGAATATGTTAAATTTTGTGAAGCATACAATCGATTACAAATTGAGAATTATTTTTATCTATAATTTCCAAATCCACATGAATTATAAGTGATGTTTGATTTATTTTAGCAGGATAAAAAATTCAATCATCTTCTAATAAATAAATCTATTTCATTAAAAAATATGTTGTAAAATGATCAACCATCCATTTTTTGTGAACTCCATTTTCAATATAACATTCATAGATGTATGGTATATATGTTAATTTTATTTATTCCTTAATTATCTTGGTATAAATTACATAAAAATGATATCCAAATGTCTTACCTTCTTCAAACATTCAAAAAATATCATGAGTAGATTTTCAATTTTCCATTTTGGGTACCATTTAAAACTCTTAAACTTGTGCCTAACCACTCATCCAATATTTCAGCATATTTCTTTTATGTATTCCTTCATTACTTAAATATTGGAAAATTATTAGTTAAAATCAATGAACATATTGAAATTTTTCAGGTTTATCCATTAATCTCCAATAGAATAATATTTTCCATAAATTTTGGACATAATTTTTGGGTTTTATATAAATCTTATTGTGAGATGATGGTTTCATTACCATATTCAGTAATTTTATCCTAAGACAGACTAAGTTATTTTAATATATATTTTATACATATATTTGTGTCATTATCTTTACATCAGTATAAGATTTGGGTTTGGATGTTACATTCCAACAGTCTTCATAATAGTGTCCATATAAGTTTCAAAATTAAAAAAAACCATTCTAATAATTGAAATCATTTTTTATGGATAGATAATTTATTTTCTATGATATTAATTTCATTTATTGGGTGTCCTCTTTGTCTCATAGTTCACTTTTTTTTCTATGGATTCAATAATTTTCATATACTAATATATTATTTCGTCAATCAATTTTTCTATGCCTGGCTCTCTAAGAGCAGAAATTCCATCCAATTATTCTTTATCATTTCATTGTTTTTTCAATATATAAACACTATATCCTTTTATTTTTGGTCTATACTTGTACTATAAGAATATCTTTTTGGGGAAAAATATATTGTAAAATAAAACATTAATATTTTATATTTTTTCAATTTTGATCATTTTTTATCTTCTATATTTTTACGGTTTTTAAAATTTATCAAGTATTTTCGAAAAAAATAGTTTCGCGTACATTAATTTAACTAAGAAGAATTTTTTATTTGTGTACCAAATTTTGATGGATTATTCTCTAGATGATCAAAATCTATTTTAACCATTTTTTTGAGGATTTAGTGATGATTATTTTGATTTATATTTTCTTTTCTTATCATAACTACTATCAATATATTTTAAATTTGAAATATGTTTAGATTCCAAATTTTGTTTTTTTACTTATAACTCGAGAAACATCATTCAAATATGTATTTCTAATCATCATGTGTTTTCATTATTTCTTTAAAATACATCTTTTTCATTTACAACTGATCCTCATGATTTTAATTAGTCTTTTAAAAATATTTTTCTAGCTCTTCACTTTGCTTTCCGTTGTTTAATATTGAGTAGTTTTAATATATAGTGAGACTATGAAAATTTTCACAAGTATGAATCACGTCCATTATAACCATTATTAAAACATAATCCTTATATTTTTTTGAATTCATATTCAAATTCAAAAATCAATTCAACACATAGTGATTTAGTTTCTTCTTTGGATTTCAATACCATTGTGGGAGTGTTTCAACTAACCTTCTTATTTTCAATAGCATATCATGTAGAATAATATTCCTCTTCTCGCAGTTAATTATAATAATTTATTACCTTTATAGATTCAAATTTTTATGTTACCAACTCAATTAGTATATCCTTAAAAATAATCCATAACATCCTTGAATAGGCCTATATAGTTTTTAATTCATTCATTTTCACATCATGTACATTATTTATAAGAGGAACAATTACCAATAGATTCAACAGATAATCTATTACACTCTTGATTACTTTAGGTAATTGTGTTTATCCATTAATTTTTAACCTTCTCTATGATTCCTTGAATCATTAATCCTCCATTTTATATTTAATTTTATAAGACAAAAAATATATTATCATAAGGAATGAGGGAGATTATTCTATTCAAGGATCTTTTGAATTATATTTTAAACTATGTTCAATTATGCACTCAATAATAATTAATAGTATCTATGTAATAATAATTTTCATAACCAATTATAGATTTATACTTATTATATATTCCTACATTAATAAATAGTATAGATAAGAATCATAGGGAATCAAGGTTCTTATATAAATTGAAAGTTCTCTAAGGACTAGGAAAACACCCATAATACGTAGTGAATAAGGTGTCTTTAGTTTCTTTTTCCATTTAAAAATTCATCATTTGAACATTGACCCCCATTTTTTATTTTCAATATATTTTATCATAATTAATCACTTATTTATTTTTTAAAAAAAAATATAAAAATACATTATATACAAGAAAGTATGAATTTAATTTAAATAACCTTCTATTTTTACAAGGTTCATTACAAAACATGTAAACCTAATCATTTAAAAATTCAAATTTTTTTGAGAATTGAATTCAAAATTATAAATAGTATCATCAATTTATCGGTGGGTATGAGATATTTTTATTTACCGACTCTAACTTTGATACATAGGTGAGTGTGTTTCTAATATTACACATGTGAACTAAGCCATTACTATATGATGTATGTTAAGGGATATATATACAAAATCCCAAAATATTCATTATAGTGTAACAGAAGCCGATATACATAGATTCTTGCATCATCTTTAATTAGATCATAATCTACCTAAGAACATCACTACAAACACAAATACTAATCTAATTTCTAAAACATAGCTAATTTGACAATATAATGTTCTTTAATAATTACTAATGGAACTTATTCTATAAAACATAACACTAATTTTAGTTTATTTAATAATAAATTCACATGATAAAATAATCTCAATCATTCAATTAACATGATTTTATATAGGATTTCAGTAGAATACACTGTATTTCACCATTTACAGTCTACATCCTTTTATCCCTCGATTATATCCATCCAGTAAATTATGGAAAGACACAATACTATTCATTTTATTTTTATTCAAAACCCAAAAATAGTATCACTTAACCATGAGATTAGTAACATGACTTCTTTTCATGCTATTATTTATCTGAATTCCCCTTTTAAATGTGTATTATTATACATTATTTAAAATCTCATCTCTCTTACAATGATCATGAACTACACCACGATGTGGATAATAAGTCACATATATTTTATTCCTCTTCATTTTACCACATTCCCACATTTTCATGTGTGACTGAAATTAATTTATCCAGCCATTTATAATTTATATAAAATACTATATGGTCATCTGTTTTCCAGAAATAAAATTATTATTATAAAATTTCAACTTTAAATCTTCATCATATTTCATGAACAATTTTCAACTCAAGGAATATTCCACAGGTACCCTTAATTATATATCCTCAATTTAATGAATAATCATCTTTTTATTCTTTGAAAGGTACAACATATTCATCGTATGTCAACTTAATATAACTTTACTTTTAATTATTCATCGATATTTTAAAAAATACATCAGCATCAGTATCTATGTTGGAGCATCCTAATTTTCATTATGATATATCACATAACATACTATATATTTTTAGTATGATTCTTAGTATCATAATAATCATATTAGACTTGAATCAAAATAATATTTATATTATTTATGCACTGATGTACAATCAATAATTGATGACGCTTTATCCAAATTATTCCTAACAACTCATCATCATAATTAAGTTTATCATTATGTTATTCTTATTAAATATCATTCTTGTATAATATTTTGAATAAGGGTTTATGATATAAAAAACAATTGGTAAAAACCTCCATAAATATCTAAATTTTTTAACAGAATTAAACATTAATTGAATATCCAAATATCAATGCATGAATAGTCCCTCAAATTATTCTTCCTCATTTTAATCATATCTTTTAACATTTTAATATAAATTCCTCAATATCTCCTATATTTTATCAAATTTATTTTTTAATTTTTTTTATAAAACATTCCAAGCATCGTCACCTATAATTTCTATCAGATATTGAATATGAAAACATTAATTTTCATCATGATGAATCTATGAAATTTTCATTTTATTGAATGAAACATTCAAAACTCCCCATGAAATATAAATATCATGGAAATATCCCATAAATTGGCATATATTTAATATGTGTGGGCCATAATGATACATAAACATCTTTAATTTACTCGTACTCATATGGGTTTTCCATTGAAATGAATTTTACATTGACTAGATGAAACATAAATTGAGTCTATTGACCCACACACAATCCTTGTATAATCCAATATCACACATATGTAGAGTGAAAATTATGTATACAATGTATAGTATAATGAATCATATGTTGGTTTGTACTAAACCATTTTTCTTGTATTTGTTCTGAATTTTTGGGACCCTCAAAATGAAATTAAATTTTCAATAAAATAGTCTCAAGACTTCTTGAACCTCTTCAACCCATATTATACCAGTTCCAAATAGTAATAAATATTATTAAAATAATTCATAACAAGTTTATCTCCCTTTTACGTCCCTTTAAAGCATATATAATCATGATTTGGTATTCAAATAATGTGGATTTTGTTCTATAATTCAGTCATTAAACATCTTTATCTAGATGATTTCTTCACTCATTTAAGAAAGAAACTTACCACATAAACATTGTTTTGTTCTTCAAACCACATAAATATTACCTCGAACAAATTTTGTTGGATGTTAAATAAAACAATAACTATGAAACTACTATGGTTCATATATATTTTTGACGAAAACCATGTCTATTTTGATATGAATATGGAGGTTGTATGGTATAACATGATTTATGTGTTATTTTATCTATTAAAAAACTAAATGGTTGGAATTTTTATGTATTATGAATTTAATTCAACAAATTGTTCAGTGAATGAACACTAATATGATGAAATAGATGGATTTTATTAGATAGAACCTAAGATATCACATATTTCTGATACTCTCTATATAATAATTTGTGTCAACAAATTGAATATAATAGGATGTGATACCAACATACTATAATGTAATTATGTATTTGAAGATAAGAGGATTGTTTTTGGAGGGTCCTACTAGGTATATTTAATTGAACCCTAGGACAAGCCTATTTAATTACCTTTTAACTTTTATAAATATTATATAGTGGTTAATTAATGGTTTAAGAGGACGCAGAGCATGAATATATTGTTAAGAATCGGTGCAAGGAAATTCATGACTAATCTTGGTGGATATTGATGGTGGAAGTATCCATTTAGGATAGAGTATGATTCAGGGCTAAATAGAATGTGACAGATCATCCAAATGATAATTATTAATATGATTTGGGTACTGGTCAAATGTAGAGTTTCTTTTATATTTTTTCATATGATATTCACAGGTAAATTTTTCACATTTATGTTTTTCTAATATATTTTGGAAATTTATACATAATAATTTTGGTGATACTGGTTATTTGTGATCTTCGGTGATATGATTAATCATAGATTCATTTATTCTAAAGACTCCCATTTTGTGAGTTTTTCCTGCTCAATATCAGTCATTACCCCCTGGCCTCATGGAGATGGGCTTGGGGTGTCACTCTTTTGGTGCCACTATCCCAAACAGGGATTTAGTGGTTCGGTTCATGTCAATTATGGATCTTGATTTACTAATGGATATTATTATTTTTTTACATGAGATATCCATTTTATAAAAACAAAATTGGGAAAAATATTTTTTAATTGTATATAAAATGAACTCAAAATATATTAAAGTATTATATTATAAATATAATAATATCATCATCGTTTTACATAACATTATGAACAATCAAATTTATTATAATAACATAATGTAATAAACTCATTATACATGAATAAAAAAAGTAATAATTTTCTTATGCATGTCAAATTCTATGTGTTTGAGTAATATCTTCCTATGTAAAATAATATTTAAGTTGATCCAAAAATGAATCTAAATACTTATGAAAATAATAAAAGTATTTACTTAATTCTTCAACGTAATTAAATAAAAATTGACCTATCTATATTTAATATCTTATCATGTACTCATTTTTTTAGATGTTAATTTTTAGTTTTTAAGGATTTTTTTCTATAAAATTAATTATATTTTAAATGTTATGGAATTTTAAATGAGTTACATAGAATTTTTTTTCACATTCTAATATTTTTTAGGATATATGATATATGCATGTGATTTCTAGGTTATGTTTCTTTTGTGATTGTATAAGTGGAAAAAATATCCAAACAATAGAATAAAAAATAGATAGATTATCTAATAATTTTACACTGAGTAGTAATTAAATTTTATTTAAACCAAAATTTAAATTCATGAATAATGGGTTATGTTAATGTATGATATTATTTCAATGTTTATATTCGAGGTTATAAAAAATCCATGGAATTTCCATTTTAAGTACGTGTGTCATTGATATAAACACATTATTTTTTATGATTGTTTGATATATGCTATATTTTTTATATTTTTTTCAAATACCGAAGAGTTCAACATTGAGGTATGAATGGATAAATATTTTATTTGACTTTTAAATGGTGAGACAAAGTCTTTAAAATAATATATTTGAATGGATTGAATGTATCCAACTCAAATGAATTAGAGTTAAGGATGTGTATAATTATTTCATTTTATTTTGTTATTAAATTTAATGTTTATTTAAAAATGAATTTTATGATTAAATATGATTTTACACATTATTTATTATTCATTTTATTCTATAACATACAAGGATAAAATATATGGATGAAATTTTCTTATCCATGGTACAAAATATAATTTAGAAAACCAAATGGGATTTGGGTACTCCATGCATCACAAATATAAATCTTAACATGTCATGTAATATAAAATCTCCACATTATGATTGTTTCTTATTAGATACAAATATTATATGAAGTGAAATAATAATTTATCACTTAATGTTAAGGGTTTCCTAACATTAAATAATACCTTTTTACTAAGAGTGTGTAATAAGAAACCTCTTTACCCATGATAACCATGCATTAAATGTAAAACCATGTGTTAATATAAAATGAGGAACAACATGTACCATTAATTTATTCATGAACTGTTGTTGTATTCATCAGTATTAATTATAAATATCAGAAAAAAATTATCCAATAAACTCATTTCTCTATTCTATATCCACAAGTTGATATGAATAACCAATAATATGTGTGAGACTATCCAACAATACATGAATATCTTCCATTTCATGTAATATATGGTAATATAATTATATGAGTATTTAATGAATCACATGATGAATTTTTCATATAATTCAATAACTATATCTTGGGGATTTCTTCCAAATAAATTCCCTTAGGTACACTAAAGTTTCCACATATTAACTCATTTGGTATGAGTTAGTCAAGAAGTTACAAACTAGTTATAACATTTAACCACTGATATGTTCCCATGAATTTAATTTAATTAAATTTAAATGATAAATTATGTGTTTGAAATTCATATATTAGCTCATTTGCATATTTTTGGAATCAATACAATATCATATATCATACTTATATAATAATACCAACATCAATTCACATGATATGAAATAAATACATGTGTTCCTTTACATAGGAAAATCTTATATCATCACTTATGAAATATTCTTCTGGTTATATCTTTACCAATCTAATATGTTAAAAAAATCAAATTAGCTTTTATTTCATTTCACCTTATATTTTATCATACATAATAACTTATTTCACAATATCAAGGACACCTTTTGGATATCTTCTAGGACATGTTGGTAAATATATAATTAATATCACTATTTATCTAATCATATGAAATACATCATGAACATTAAATAAAAAATACTTATGGATATAATTTGAATCACAGTTATAGTATCTTGTTATGTCTAAATCAATCCAAATTCTGCCAACTATAATGTATTACCCCATGGGTACATGTATTTATAGAAAATAAATTTTATTTACAAATTTAATAGATGTAATCATGGTTTTGAATTTATAAAAGCATTATTGTTACTCAAGATATAAATAGATCTATCATGATATCCATCAAACACATGATTCTATATACTTTTTATTGGATCAAAATATAAATGTGGATGGAAAATAACAAGAGGAGTTGAGTTATAAGTTTAAAAAAATTTGGTTTAATCCTTAAAAAAATCTTCATTTAATAAATTAAAACAAATTGTATTCCAAACACCACTTTTATAATTTAACAAAAATCATATTTTCTCTTTATGTTTTATTAAAAGTAAATTGTAATCCGATTGATTATGATATTATTATAAAGTTATGGGTCACACAACAAATGTTTCTAGGATAATTAATATAAATTCAAAACCCATGTAAATGATTTAAACATAACTAAATAAATATTATTCATATTGTAATGAAAAATCATCATAATAAAATCAATTACAATAATCAAAATACAAATAGGAAAATAAAAATATAATAGAATACAATCCCAATTACAATTTATGTCGAAATAAAAATACCATTAATTGAATATAGAATTATTTTATCCAAAATTATAAGGTATACAATAACAAATCATAAAATTCAATTCATTTAAACTCTAAATAAATTCAATATTACCCATAATATGCAAAGAACTCGATATGAAATTCGAATTCACTATATCTTTTTATCTGTGTCTGTCCTCAATCAGTAAAAGACAGGAAAAATGATGTCTTTCTATACCTGTAAGCCCTTGATCAAGATGGTGATCATATCCTCTATATTACTAGCTTTGGAATCACTCTATCATAATCACAAAAATCTATGTCACACAACGAATGAACAAACTATAATATTAGAATGAAAAAGAAGAAGTTGTTTACTTGGATGGACCTTAGAGTTATCGCACATAGTAGAAAATTATGCAGAGCATTTGCATTGTTTTTTTCTATCATTAATTTATTGAAATGATTAGATGAAATGTAATTAATAAGAATTCCATAATATGTCCATAATGATCGTTAATGGTTGTATTTTCTTCATGATTTTTTTGGACGACATGGACACCAACAACTCCAACATTCATATAAAAACAGTAATCATGACATCGTATTGATTTATGTATAATGAATTATATCATTTTTATTTAAAATAATTCCAAACATTGCAATTAATTCCTCTAGACTACATAAAAAAAGTGAAATGATTTTTATGGTTTTCATTATGAGTGGCAGTTAAATGTATATAATTACGAAAATAATGTCAGTATGAATGATTGGATAGTGTGTATGATATAAATATTATATGGGCTCATTAAAATAATCATTGAAGGTGTCATTACATTAATTTTTGTGATTATGATTTTTCACATATGCATTATGAAAATATTATTGATAAAATATGAATTTTTTTCATGAAAAAAATTTATTATATTATATGTGTTTATAATGACATTATTATAAAGTCATTTGTAACAAAATATTTAGTAACTAGGAATTTTAATAATGATTATTATATTTCAAAACAAATCGAATAGAAAATTTAAAATTTTAATTTTGACTAAACTATGTTCCCAATTTTAGAAAACACAAACCTGATAATTTAAATAGACAATTACTCTTTAAAAATCAAATCCATTATTCATTTTATTAACATTAATATTTGGAAAATAAAATTTATACTTATCTCCCCCTATGTTTTAAAACACTTATGAAAAATAAATTCAATATGACTAACTCGTGTTTAGGATAATAATACCCCTATGGATTATATATTCTTATTTTATAAAAAATTATCTCCTACAATCTATAGTATTTTCCCTCTTATGAAATAATTCTCCCCCTTTTGGATTTAAAAAAATGAATAGGGGTGTATTCTTATAAATGAATAAAGTCACAGAAACTACTGGAATTAAAATATGAGATTGGTCATCTATGAATAAACAAATGATCATTCAACAAACATATTTCAATGATATTTAGTAATAATAAATTATAGATGAAAAATATTTTCCATTGAATTTTCAATACAAATACATCAAGATATAAATAAAATCATTTATAATCCATGAGTTTTGAGACAATTTGTTTCAACTTCTTGTACTCCTTTCTTTCATCCTCCATTTTATTCAAGAAACAAGTTATGAGATCGAAATTTTTCATCCAATTATAAAAACAAATGGTATTGGTTATGAATAATTTCATAAAATAATTTCAATATTTCTCCCATAGTAAAGAAATTATATTTTTTATATTTTATTTTCTATTCATAAAGATGAAATTAATATTCATAAGACTTGTTTATATATTCTTAAACATTAAATGTATCATCCATTATAACATTTTAATTTTTAAAATCGAGTATCCTATTCATGTAATTTGTCATCCATGAAATATATTATTTAATGAAATTCAATTTCTTAGTAATATCTTTAATTTTAGTAGATTAGAAATCAACAAAGATTATAAAATATTTTACACTTATGGTACTATTACAAGCCAAATTTTGGAAATCAACAGATACTTCATTCAAAAGAATATTTATGTCTTCATTTGAATCATTGGGAACATTGATACATTCATCGAAACTATGAGACCACTTTTCCACTTTTTTTATTCCCTTTTGTGTTAATAGGAACTTTCTTGAAAAATTTTACAATAATCTCAATGCTTTTTCAACCTTTTACATAATGATCGAATGGTTTCAAATTCATCAATTTGGTTTTCAGATACCAAATAATGGTTTATCTCAATCCATGAAAACTATAGAATAGTATTTACAAATATATTTAAAGCATAAACAACGTAGAAAATTACTTTCACAATAATTGAATTTGAGGAGTCAGTACATTCTAGGAAATAATAAAGGCCTCCTAAATTATGCATCCAATTTTAAAAAACCTTTAATCTTAATCTATGTTAGAAAGATAAATGGTTTTGTCTATTTTGGTTCTCTAAATATATATATATATATAAATTTATAACATATTTCATTTAAATATCTTAGGGGTATTTCATATAAACAATATTTTCAACTCTGTGTAAAATTATTACCACCCTCATTCTTTTCTTATTTATCTACATCTTTCTATTATTCATCATTAGATATTTCTTTAATTTCATTACCACCAACATATTCATCAATATATATCATTTAACTATCTTCTTTTTCTTATAAAATTTTTTCATTTTGAGGATCTGATTTGTTAATAAATTTATTATACCCTTTCCCATAATCTTGAACATATGGATTTATTGAACCTACAATTTTTTATGTTTTCTAATTATTACAATGCATTTATTTTCAACATTATTCATCAGTCTGTCAATATGAAGAACATTTAATGTTTTCTTTTTCGTCTTTAATTTCATTTCTTCTTATCTAAGAGTATCTTCACTATGAATATTTACAGGTTGGGAATCAGTATGATCATGGATGAATCAAGGCTCTCCTTATTTTGATAATTATTTTTTTCTTATCTACAAAGAAAAAACATCATCACTATATAGTTGTTTATTCTTTAATTTTTAGGGGAGAAAAAATAGATATTTTTCTTTATTTTATAGATTAATTAGTATGGATTTTGAAACATTCTGATAACCATTAGCACCACTTTTTCTAGATCAGATTCATCATCTTTTACAATATTTTATGATTCATTATCATAATGTAATTTCATCCTTGTGATATTATAATAAATAATAAGAATAAATTTAACTTCCTTTAGTATTGTTTTGATTTCAAGATTACAAATTATTAAACATTCAAAAATAAGAATAGAAATGATTTTAGGAAACAGAATAAACTGTGAATTGATGGATTTGTATTTTCAATATTTGGTCATTTGTTAGATGTTACCAATCATATTCGGCATCCTCTTATTAACTAGATAATCATGAATTAAATCGTCTAAAAACTTTACAGTTTCTCTATTACCCATTCCTGATTTAAAAAACCCTTGCATCCAAAGAGAAATGAGATGATTTTCTGAAGATAGTTGAGTAACTTTTATTTTGACCTCATGAATTTCAATAAACGATCTGTTAATTGTTTTCTTATAAAATTGTCTTTTTCTAATCTTGTGATAAGGGAAAAAGATTATCTTATTGTAGGAACATCAAAAAAATTTGAAGCATAATTTAAAAATAGGATATAATTATATCTATAAATAGAAAAAATAAACAGTTAAATCTTCATCAATAACAACACTATTATACAAAATTATAAATTCATCAACATTAATATGTTCTTCATCGGATTTAATTTTTTCTAAATAAAAAAATTCAAAAAATTAATATTTGATAATTATTTTAAATGAAGAATCATTATTCTTATAAATATTTTTAATGAATGACCTTTCCATGAATAAAAACATTAAAGAGAAATGTTTAGGATCCATTTATTTTTGAGAAGATTCAGTGGCTTTTGACATGAGTACAAATAACTCCTATAAGAAAGAAAACATTCATTGATGATTAATTTATATGTGATAGAGCTTCAACACAATTATTAGATTAATGATAACCAATAGTGTTTGGTTCCCTTTACATATGAGAACGAAGATGACTATTAAGATTTGGTGTTTCAGATTTAATCAAAAGTGATCAGATGGATAAAAATGAACTATTAATGTTTTTTTTTGTAAATTAAAAAAATGAATTTAAAGAAAAATAAAATACATAAAATTATGATTTAATTGAAAATAGATTAATGTATATTAATTTGTAACATTTATGTTTCAAGGTATACTTCTTGTCTTAAATAGATTTGGTCTTATGGAACTAAAATTTGAGTATTAAAAATATAGACTACATAAAATATTGAGTATGAATAATATTGAGTACTAAAAAATATTGTGTATTAAAAAATAATGAGTATGAAAAATATCTTGTATGAAAAATATTGGGTATGAAAATATTGAGTATTAAAATTATTAAGAGTGAAAAAAATTATTATGAAAAAACATTTTGTAAGATAAATATTTTGCATGAATATTATTGAGTATGAAAAAACATTGTTTGTGTAAAATATTGATTAAGAAAATTATTGAGTTCAAAATATCTTAATTACATAAAATATTGACTACAAAAAATATTTACTATGATGAAATAATGAGTATGAAAAATTAAACTTATATACTCGACATTTTTAGATGACTAACTTGATGTGTGGAGAAGGTATTAAAAAAACAAGTATATATGAAAGATTACTTAATAGTGATCATACCAATTTCTATTAATTGTCTTCAAATCCATAGGATGGTAATGATTTATTAAAAATATCAACGAGTTGTTTTTATATTATGATAAATTGTAAATTGATATCTTCTTTAAGTGTGTGATATCTAAGAAATTGATCACTAATGTCTGTGTGTTTTCATTGGAGTAATGTTAAGTGTTTTTACATAAATCTATATATATTTGTTATTATATAGTATTTTATTTTTAGTGAAACTCATGCCATAATTTGTGAGTGTGTGTTTAATCCCCAACAATTGTGATAAAATAATTCAATCTACTACTTATTCAGATCCAATAGTGGAATGTTATATCAACTATTGTTTCTTATAAGACAAATAATATAATGAATATACTATACAATGATATTTTCTATATGTAATATTTATGTCCATTCTATAACCACTAAATTAATTATCTAAAAAACCTTCCAATTCAAAACAATTTCTAGAAAAATAATAAAGTCCCAAATCTATGGTTGCTTTTAAATTAAAAAAAATTGTTTTTATAGATTTATAATGGGTCTCTTTATTATTTTCATGATATCATACACATAATAATATTTAAAACAACATGTATGTGTTACTAGATATTATGTGTATTAAACATTTTATCTTACCACTAAAACTAGATTGATCAACATGTTTCCCAGTTTAATCAAGATCAAGTGTATTTGAGGTACCAATTGAAGTACTAATATTTTTATTATTGTATTTTCCATAAATTTTAAGCTGATATATAATATACTTATGATTATAAATATAGGTTTTTTTGGGTTTTGAGTCATTTGAAAACCAATAAAAAATTTATCTCACCAACCACACTCTTTTTAAACTCATATTCATAATATTCACAAAATAAACTGTTAAATATTGTTGGTTTTACCCTAATATAAGGTCATCAATATATATTTGAACAATAATATTATTTTTATTATCTTTTTTTATAAAAAATTATGGATCACCACATCTCTTAATATAATTATTTTGTAACAAAAGTACAGTTAATCTTTTATACAAGGATTTAGGGAACTTTTTAATTCCATATAAAGCATTTGTGTGTTTTAAATGAATTTAGGATGTTTTGTATCTTCAATTCTGGGAGTTTGTTCAACAAAAACATCATCTTAAACAAATCCTTTATGAAAAGCACACTTAACATCTATTTTAATTGGTTTGAAGTTAATGAACTTTGAAAAGGATAATAGAGTTCAAATATATTTAACTAAAGATACCAAAAAAATTATTGTTTATAATTTATTCCCACATGTTTGTTATAACCTTTAGTAAAAAGTATTGATTTATTCCTAATGATTTTTCCATTTTCATCTCATTTGTTTCTAAACCCCATTTTACTCAAATTACAACAGTTTTTTTATTTATACATTTTTTTGGATTTTTTTCTTTTGAATTCATTTAGATCATCTTTTATTTAAAATATTTAATATTCATCACATAAATCCTCATCAAGACTTCTATGTTCGAATTGAGATAAGAATAAAATTTATCTATTTAGTTTCTCAAAGAACATATAGTCCATACAGGATTATTTACATCACCAATATAACATTCACAAGATTGATTCCTAATAAAAACATAGTTTGGTTTTTAATGTTTGTTCATCAACATAAGGTCGAATGTATTCGGGAAAGAATAATTAAAACATAAATTATGTATTATTATCCTTATTATAATAGTATTCTATCATAGGTTGAAAATTAATTTTTAAAAACACATCATAATATGTATGTTGGTATTCTTTAAAAAATTGATCAATTTCATCAAATTTTACATGTTGTATTTCCCCAATAAAAAATTAGTATTTCATGAAAACTCTATATTCCTTATAAGTAGTGGAATAGCTTAAAAATATTCCCACATTTTATTTTGGTGACATTTTTTGAAATATATGGTTTGTATTCAAGATGAATACTTTTCATCCAAATAATCAAAGGTATAAAACATTTGGTTTTCAACCTATACATTACTCATAAGGTGTTTTATTAATAAAAGGTCGAATTGAAACTCAATTTATTAAATTTAAATTATTAATAACAACTTCCTCCCAAAATTGTTTAGCAATGAAGTATTCACTCAACTTGGTTTATGTTATGATATGAAAAATAAAATTTAGTCTTTCAATAACTCCATTTTTTCTGAGGATTTTTAGGACCTGAAAAGTAAAGGGATATTCTTTTCATACTACAAAAGATTCAAAATCACAGTTTAAAAATTCTCCCCCATGATATTTATTGATAATTTTTAGGGAACATTTTTTATCTAATTTTTTAATTTGTCTAATAATTCTTTAAAATGAAAAAATGCATCAGATTTAATTTCTAGAAAATTTACCTCTGTATATATAGTGTATTCATCAACTAAATAATATTAATAGTACATTCCACTAATACATATAATTTTAGTTGGAAAAAAATGATCTGTGCGCACTAAATATAAATCATTATTAGTTTTTACTTTACTAATAGATTTAATGCTTGACTTATGTTTCATTAGATTTTATCAAGGTTCAATGATTTTTGAATAATCAAATCAATATTAAAGTAGATCCATTAAAATAATTCTCATTGTTAATTTACATAAGTTCTTAAGGTAAAAATTTTCTATCCATATATGCCATATAAAATATTTATCATCCATTTAACATAGGAATAGTACGTCTTGGATCCTAAATTATTCTAAATTATATGTGTAAACATTCCCCTATCAGGGGGTAGAATGAATGAATTCATCCATGGAATTGGGTACCACAAATTTTTTATTCATTAAATTCACAAGGTAACCTTCATCATATAACTAAAAAATGAATATTAGATTGTGCATAAGTCCTTTTACAAATAGAACATTTGAAATTAAATAATTTCTTACAAGAATAATATTACATATACTACCAATAATTCCTTGATAATTTTCTCAAATGTTAACTCTTACTCAATCAATTTTGATAATATTTTCAATGAATTATTTATTTCCATTTATATGTCAAGATAAAAAAAATATCATTGTACCATATATTATTGTTTCGGTATTATCATTGTTTTTCTGAAAACAAATCAAACAGACTTTTGAAATCCAAATATTCATGGGTTTGGATATGCTAGTACATAAATTAAAGGAATCCATATATATTATGAAAAGTGAGTGTTGTGAAATCTCTAAGAATGAATTTTCTATAAAGAAGTTTTTAATTTTAGTGACCACCACATTGACATTAAGTGAAAAATGGGTAATTTTAATGAACAAAATAATTTTCACTAAAAATTGTTTTTAATTATTATATCTCACTCCTAAACTATTAACTTTTGACCAGAGTTCATTATACATTATAAAAAATCAATCTCTATCAGGGGTAAAGTCTGAAAATATTTTTATTAATGAAATAATTTCCGAACATAGTTTTATGACTTAATTCATATCTAAATTAGTACTAGTTTCAGAAGTGTGTTTTGTTTATAAATATTTTTCCTCAAAAATAACGTCTTCAAAATCATTAGAAATAAATTCCTTCTCAGAATTACATTTTTATATGTTTTTTAGAAATTTAAGAAATTTAAAAAAATTATCATCATGATATTTTCAATGATATGACACTTATTTTTTTAAATATTTTTTCTATAATTTTTATTCTCATGATTATTATTGAAATTAACATTTTTATTTTAACTAATTTAGAAAATAAATAGACTTCTTTTTAAATAGATAATGTATTATCTATTGCTGAAGAATTATCTTGATTAAAAGAAATATAACCTTATTCATAAAGATAGTAGTAATTACTGGAAATTTCACTTAAATAATAATAAATGATTACTATATCCATTAAACATTGATTTTAAAATTTTATTCTGGCATAGAAACCAATATTCCTTTATCCATTTATTTCATTTCAATAAGAAATATTAAAATAATCTCATCTACTATAACTACATGAATCATTATATTTTAAAAAATTCATTCTATTTGACTTTAAATACTTTTTATGATTTCTATCAGAATTCCTTTCCTTTCCATTATTCCTTATGATTTCTATACTATTAGGCCTTTTGGGTCTACCTCTTTTACATTCATAATAGGAAGCATTAGATTTTTCTTGTTATTTCATTCCTTGTTAATTTTCTTCTAATGATACTAATTTTTTTTACAATTATATTTTTCATTATTTAGAGAATATTGGCTAACCAATTCATGAAATTTTCAAAATCACATGAGTGTTATTAAGTAACCACCATTATCTTTATTGATTTATCAATATTTTCATGAGTATAATCATTCATTATATTTGATGTATATATTAACGAATATCCACCAATAATTTTACTTTATTTCATAGAATCTAATTTTTTCATAACCTCATACTGTAAAATATTTGAAATAAATCATCATTTTTAGGATTTGTAATCAACCATGATTTGACAGCCATTATTCACTCCTATTCATTTTCATTTGGGATAATATCAATTATATTCTCCACAAGAATTTGATCTACTAATCCTATTTCTCCCAATGCTTGTAATCTATTAACAATTTTCTTAAACCATTGTTATAACTCAATAATAGGTTCACCATATATAAATTTAAAGTCTTGATAATCTACTATTAAGATAAGTCTTATCGTCTAGATTACATTAAAAGTTAACAAATTAGTGATTTATAACTTCTTCAAAATACTATTAAAATCATGAAAAGTTGAAATATGGATATATATGATTGTATTCATATAGAATAATAATTTATTACATACTGTGTAATTTAGTTGATAATCTATCTTTTATTTGTTTGTATGATTTATGATTTCATTGTCATTAAATTTTGTATTCTTTGGTGAAAATAAAAAAAATTATCTACTCTTATGATGATCTTATGTGCATTCATTCTATCTATCCAATTTTCATAATCATTACCATATAAAATTGATGTTCTGATCGGATTTAGATTTTCTATAGAACCAACATTTATTTCTAAAACCTTTTAAAACAGATACAGACAACGTATTTTAAACACTCCATGTTAGTGTAACAAATATTTATAAACAAAAAAATATAACAAGAAATAATTATTACTTGAAATGGTAAAATTATCAAAATGTATTTTCAAATATGAAACATCCTCTGATACAAAATGTGATTATCAGTATTACATAGACTTGGATCTAATACCAATTGTTGGATTGAAATATAAATGTATGTGGAAAATTACAAGAGGGGGTGAATTGTATGTTATTTTTTTTATTTCTAACCTTAAATTAATTGATTTTAATATAATATACAAAACCTATTCAAAATAAATATTTCATAATTAACAAAAAAATGAAATAGCCTCTATGTTCGGTTATAAAGATATCGTAATCATATTGATTTTGATATTATTATAAAGTCCTATGTTACGAGACAAATTATTATTCCTTAAGAATTATAAAATCTAAATCAAAGTATATGATAAAATTATTATAATAATAAATTATATTCATGGTGTAATAAAAAATTTGATAATCAAATAAACGATGATAACAAGAATAAAAATAGGAATACAGAAATATATAATAAATCACTTCCTATTATAATTTAACCAATAATATAAAAACAATCAATAAATAATGAATTCGTTTATCTTAAAGAGTAGGGTATCCAATAACATACCATAATGGTCCCTTGATTTACACTTTCATAAAATTTTTTCTTACCCACATCAATGTAATCTCCCAATATGTAAATCGGCCTCACTCTATCTGCTTATCTTTGAAATCTATCAATCAGCAAAAAATAGACACAACAATGTCTTATTATCCACACTAGACCTTGATCAACAAGGTGATCAGATCCTCTGTCTTCTTACACATGGAATCCATTGATCATAATGACAACGATCAGTATCTCACAATAAATTATGAATTCTAGGATTATAAGGGAAAATAACATGAAGCTCTCTTGTGTAAACATCAGAGTTATCATACACATTAAAAGTTAAAAAGATATTTTTCAAAAAAATTATATCATTCATATATTGAAATGATCAGATAACATAGTATTTATAGGAATTCCTTCAAACAATCATTTTGATATCCAATGGTTTGATATTATTCAATATTTTTGGGAGGACCTGGACACCTAACACTCTAATTATTATATTTAAACTGAAATAATGAAATCATTTTAAATAAGGCATATTTGAAAATATCATTTTTATTTAAAAAATTCATAACATTACTATTATGTTTTCTAGTCATGATAAATAATATTATTATGTTTGATGATTTTCAATATGTGTTTCTATAATATTCATATAACATTGAACATATTGTCCATACGAATGACTGGACAATGTGTATGATATTAATCATTTATAGGCTCATTAATATAACCACGGAAGGTTTCATTACAATAATTTTAATGGGTAAGATTTTTATTGTATGCATTATGAAAATTATAATGATAAAATATAAATTTATTTTTGAAATTAAAAAGGCATAATATTATATCTTAAATTATAATAACATACTTAAAAATACATTATACATGAAGGAGTTATTACTAATGTATTTTAGGAAAGTGTTTTTGATTTTAATAATTAATGAAATAGAAAAGTCAAAAAGTGACTTTTGACACAACACTTGTGTCTACATGCTGCATCATATATATGTTTACATTATCATATAATCCCATTATCTATGACATAGAGTGACCATAGTACATAAATCATTTTAATCTAATATAGTATCCTCACACATCCTTGATTCTTAGAGTTTATAAAAACTAGGTTGTTGAATATTTCATATGTTATTCATATTTATGGATCATCACATAAGATTACCCTCACATGATAGATAATAAAATCATATGTATACTATAAAAATGATTATACACTTGATTAGTCTATATTAATCGAGGGACCAGATTTTATACTCATCATATGGGTGGAAAATCCCTATATCAGTTATGTTCTAACCTCTGACATGAACCATAACTAACCCAACCAGAGTCGAATTAGCTAAGATCAAGAATCGTATATGAGAGGTATCAATGTAATGATGTTTATCATGTCATGTGTCTCTCTGACCTTGTGTGTGGAGAAATCTAAATATTAACAATACCCTTTAATATATCAATGGCTTGATATGTGGAGATTAAAGTTGAATATACATATATGGTCATCTAATAAGAAAACACCATTTTGTGCCTTATAAGAATATTATGTATCTTGACACTAGAATCTTACTAGGGATAAACATAACATTTCATATCACCCTATAATGGTAAATAATGAACATTGATTATGAATTACTGCATTACAAAAATTGAGGAGTCAATTAGCATGTTATTTATATATACATATGTATAAAAAACAAATATGAAAAAAATTAATGTAATTACATAACATTATTTGACATTATAATTTTTATACCGTTAAACGCGTTTTAGAATATTTATGTAAACCTTGATTAAATTAGTGGCAAACAAATGAAATTTGGTATATTGTGATATTAGTTTAATTTTTTCTTCATTTTCAATGCTTTTGTGATAATAATCACATCTCTATATAATTCCCTCTACATATATATTTGACCATTGGAAAAAATAGCCCCTTAGAATCATTAGTGAGTATCATCTATAAAGAAAGAATGATCAATACTAGTGATAATTAATAATCGTACTGAAAATGTAAAGTCCCTTGAATATAAATTTTAATATTTTATTATTATCATAGTTGGAAACCTTTTAATAAAACCATTCCTTTAATGTGATATTCAGTTTTTTACTAATATATATAATATTTTTTTTGCAATTAAATTATGTCTTAACATACTTCCCATAGACTCTTAAACACTATAATCACTACAAAAAATTATGATAAGAAACACAAAGCCCTCTATTTTGGGAAATTACTATATCTTCATTTTATTATGGATATTTAATAGTAAAATTATTGATTCTAAATGTAAAAAGTTTTCCCATATTTTATAAAAAATTTCAAAAAAATATATTATTCGTAAAAATATTACACCCAAGGGTTTGGGGATCATATCCTTCATATTGAAACAAATATATGAATAAAATAAATTATCCTTAATGGAATTATTTCTATCCTTATCTTATTCTCATGTATTTTATAGAATTTGATGAATTATAAATAATTTTATGTAAATCCATCATCTCATACATTTGGTTGAAAAACATTACTATAAAACATCTTCTCTTATCATATAACGGAAATGTTCTAGAAAACACATACCTTATTTTATATCCATATGATATTGTTATTTCCCTTTTCATTGAGATATTATATATAAAAAGAACTTACTCTATCTCTTGAATTAAAACTACATTCTTCATTTGTTCCGTCATTTTTTTAAAAATCGCATATATTTATAACACTTTTACAACATATAATTTCCATAAAATACAATTCAAAACCAAAGAACATATTTAAATGAATCAAATACCTAAGATGGGAATTATATGAAGATTCAAGAACCCATTAAATTATATAAGACAATTCCACTTTATAGAAAAAATGTTTTTTTCATTAATCTCTTTTAGGCATCAATTTCCTTTCCTAGATACTAGAATATTTTTTTGACTCATTAACTAATTTTATTCTTCCAGTTTGAAATTTGACACCCTTTTATTATTGACATAGTACCTAAAACAAGATATCACTTGCCAAAGTCATTTATTATCAACACAATGTCTAAATAGGGTAAATGTATGTAGAACATATCCACATTTTATATTATTTTCCAATTATTATAACAAAATGAATTTTATAAGTATAATAGTGTTTAATGGAAAGCTTTTGGGAATCATTCTATGCTTCTCAATATTATCTGAAATAATTAATTTAATAATTAAAACATTTTATTACATAGGAAAGTGTTTTTATAACAAAAATTAATCTCTTTTTTTAATTAATGATTCTTATTTTTTATAGAAACTTAATAAGTGGTATAATTTAATCCACTAATTATTAATGAATTATTTCAATGTCATTTTTTTATAATTATGATTTAATTTTTCCACAATATAATATTTTATTAGCTGAGTGTAATGTTTTATAATAATTTTAAATGAATTTTAATTAAATTTCATTATAATATAATAATTACCCATTTTAAATTCATCATATACATCACTATTATAATATATATATATTTCATCATAACAAACATTATTTAATCATTTAAATAATCCAAAGACATATCTAGTGACATATATTATCAATCAAGTCATATATAACTCTTAGATATTATTGTGGAAAATTATATTCTCAATATATCAAATAAATAATATCATCTAAATTCTTATAGTATCATAACTATATCATCCAGATATTTTAAAATGAATCATTATTCTAAATATCATAGAAGATACCCCAAATCTAGCTTAAAACTGACTAATTATTATTATCTGATAGTTATCATGTAGCCATTGGAATTGTGGGAATGAATGAGATTAAGTAAAATATGAAAATATTTTTTAAAAATATTTATAATAGGATTTCTTTTTTTATCAATTAATTTTAAATTAAAATAAAAACCAATTGAATATAAATTAAATTATTTTATTAAAAAATTATTTATGCATATAAGATAATTTTATCTAAATAAATTAAATTATTCAATATTAGTAAAAGAAATAAATTAAAATTATATTTTTAATATTCAATTAAATATATTTAATTTATAAAAATACATTTTATGGCCTTTTATTAATAATAAATTCAATATTATGAATAAAAGATATATTTTACAAAAATAAAATTTTTGCTTCTTTTAATTGTACACTTATTTAAAATATAAAATATATCATTTTTAGGAATCATATTTAGAAAAATAAAATTATTAATTGAAATATATGTATCAAAATATTTTTAGGGAGAATAGTTTGTATTTTTATGATAATTTTATTTTTTCAATGAATAATGAAAAATAATGAATTTTATCTGAAAACTATTTTTTCGTATAATCTTTAAAAATAGATGAATTATATTTTAAATTAAATTTAAATTATAATTTTATTAAATAAGAATAGATAAAAAATATTTGGGTACTTCTAATCAATTTAACATTGAAATTTTGTTCAAAAATATTTCAATCTTTTGTGATTTTAACTTTCAAAACCTACCTTTTGGTTTATAAGCAGGACAAATTTTAAATATAATTTTTTAAATTATGATATTTAAATATGGTAAAATGGATTCCATATATAGAATAATCATTTCATAATTAGGTTATAAATAAAATTTCATTTTTTGTTCACATTCATGTTACAATTATAAAAAAAATATTTACAGTGGTATTGGAATGAAATGAAACTAGTTAAAGTTAAAATATGTAATGGCTTAAAATACCTAAATATTACAATATTTAATGGTTATTAGATGTGTGTATAGACAATAAACAACCAATAAAGTATTTATTTCATTAAAAATTAATGTAATTTAATTCCACCTCAATTTGGTTGGCTTTAAATATAAAATAATCATTATTTTAATTACAAAAACCCCACATATTCTCAAGTATAAACACGACACCTAAACACCCAATTGAGACTAAGATGACTTTTATCTGTAAATATATATATATAAACCGAACATACTCACTTTTAAAACATTTAATAACTTATGGTCTCATCAAAAGACCAAATCCAAGGTTCGCAATTGTCTTTCAAGGAGGTGATACTAAATAGGTAATTTTCTCAAAGTACCTCTATTAATATATATTATTTTTCTACTTTCTCCTAACCTTATTAGTCAATAAATACAAGATAGATCCCGAATTATTAATATACTTTATTTTTGTGTGGTAATGTAATTTATCATATCCATTTAATTTATCATCTCTACTTATTAAAGGAAATGAAACCATTCACCATGTTATAATTGTTAATCACCTATGTGAATAATGATTTTCTTCAATTTCCTCCTTCATGGATGGTTATTAAACTATAATTATTTTCAAATAATAATTTAATCAATATATTATAGCATATTTCATGTTATGGAAGTAATATATAAAAAAATATTAAATAAAAATGTAGATCATGATGTTCTGAAAACCACCGAAACTAACTAATGATTTGTCATTAATTTTTATTCTAGGGAATCATAATCATATATGAAATAAAAATGATATATTAGACTATTTATAATTATTTACGTTTATTAATAATATTACATTATAGTAAAATAGTTTTAATACTATTATTAAAGATCATCTGTAATGATACTCTAATGAATAGATCATAAAACCATGAAACAAACGTACAAGAAAACATTAGTATAACAGAACATTAATAATTATTGGGCCATAAGATGTTATGAAATCATCATATAAGGTATTATATATTTTAAATTATCTCTGAAATTACATCATTATATTCTTTAAAAAATATAAGGTTGTTTTCAAAACTAATTATGAAATTCTAATTTGAGGTATGGGATTTAATATCCCAATTTCAATTATTCAGGTAAAAAATCTTATTGATGTTTATGTAGAGCTAATATTATGTGTGAAACTAATTTCCAATAAAAAAATTTGTTAAATATTATTATGAGGATTTCAATCAGATGCAGAAATTATATTCTTTTAATTAATTTCCACTAACATGATATGATATTAATAAGGGACTTCGTCTCAATTCCCTTCCACTAAGGTATATTTTGTTTTTATAACCCCAACTTATTTTAGGAGATGTATATATATCCCGATTAAAATATAATATAATGGATTTTTTAATTCTCAATCCATTTTTTTTAAATCTATTCTTTCGTGGATGATATGACTCAAATATTTTAAATTGGTATGTAATGCTTTTTTTGATAATATCTTTTTAAATGTTTAATTTTTTATTTTCAAAATCTCTTAAACCATGTAAATATTCATGTAATTATTTTATATGGATAAAAAATTATTATAATGAAAATTTTATTTATATTTTAAATTTAATTAAAAGGGTTTCAAAAGTAATTTTTTAGGTATTCTATATAGAATGTTATGAAAAACGATAAAAGGATTGTTTAATTCTTAATGTACATGGAGACAATTACTTTTTCACCACTATGGACATTATTTTATTTATATATTTCATTTCAATATTAATTGTTTAATTAAATTAGAAACCCTTATTTCCCAATATTTTGTATATTTGAATTAAAAATGACTTTTCAAATAATATGGTCTTTGGTTTAGAAAATGGGTTTTAAAAGAAAATGGTATTTTTATACGAAAGTGTTTTTCATATGGGATTAAAATAATTTCTTATATTATTTTTTGATGAATGTTTTTATTCATGAAAATGTACTTGATCATTATATGTGAAATATATGATCATGATACATCTAATACAAGTGGTTGAACCCCATTATAGGACATGAGTGGGCTCTGTATAGCCTATATGAAGCATTATACCCCATTATAGATCCTTGGTGAGCTTGATTTGGGTTATCTAAATGGTTGAAGAATATTATATATTCAAAGAAATGGTTGAGCCTTATATAGCATAAAATAAGGTTTTATCCCCAATATATCTCACAGGTGATCCTAATATATTTTATTAGAAGGATTATCCCCATTAAATATTTTCATTGAATTAGATAATAATATTATTTAAATTCTACCATATTGTTATTTCAAATGAAATTATTTTGAATTATTTTCTATGTATGATTCCTTATGTCAACTAAATAATTTATAAATTACTTTTTAGGAGTTTTAAAATCATTATTTGTGAAATATTTGTGTGTTTGATTCAATTGAAAATGTTATATTTCATTATCTCAAATAATGTGTTTTCATGTTTTTCATTGGACTAATGTTTTTCTTTATTTTTATTCTCCTTACTAGTATTTATTTCTCTTATTATGATTAAAAATGTTTTTCACAGGTTGAAGGGGTGATTAGGTATAGGCATGAGGACAAGATTAGAATTGTGATGTTATATCATGGATGTAAACCATGTTTTATTTAGAATATTTAGTTTTAGGATAAATGGAAACTAAGTAAAATTTACTACTTTTAATGTATTAATTTACTTTATAATTGTTTTTACTCATTCAAAAAAACTCTAAATCTAACGTATATTTCATAAAGAAATAAATAGAATTATAGGTTAAATTCACATTAATGTATAATGTTTAAGGTTATTTAATTATATTTGGTTTCATGGTAGGGTTCAAAAACATTTATGATTAAGGAGTTTCCTTATGTGGTTTAATTATGAGTTATCTATATTATCATGGGTCAAAAAAATTATGGATGATTATGTGCTCAAATTATTAGAAACCCTTTTAGAAGTTTAAAGTAATTTATTTTTATGTTATTATTGATTTTTTTTGGAAATTAATATTGTTTTTCATAATATATATACTTATTCTTTTTGGATAGTTACACTATATTTTTCTACCCTTTTTGGTTTTGTTTAAATCATAAATATAATAGAAATTTGTAGTTATACTTTTACAGATTTTGATGATCCATAAGAGTTGATTCTAGTGCTTCAAGTGAAAAAATTTCATCCTTACTAATAATTTGGAAAATAGATGAGGATGAAATCTGACTTTTTAGTTAATTATATTTACATATATTCATATTATATAATTTAAATAAATTATTTGACTTTAGTAAAATTATTTTGATTGAAAAAATGATTTCCATTCAATTTTATCAATGGAATTTTAACACATCACATATTATTTGTTTTGAGATGGTTATCCTTCCCATGACCATGTTTTATATCATTATATTTCCTTCCTTTAGAGTTTGTTTTATCTTCATTTAAAATGTTTTCTAATATTAAAGTCTAATATGTGTTATCTTAGGTGAGATTTGTACTTTCCTTTATCTCTTTTCAAATGGAAGCATTATTGTCCCCTGTTTTGATGTGGGATTTTAACAAAGGTATTTTGAAAAGTAAATCACCATGTTTTCAATATAAATATAAAAATTATTATATGATATTTACTAATGTGGGGGGATGTAACATCTATATATTTTTAAAAGAATCATTATGCACAATATCAGATAAGATTCAACACATTGAGTTTAAACAACTGACAAAATATTATTATCTGATAGTTTTTACCAAGTCGTTGTAATTATTGGAAAGAATTTGATTTAATAAATTATTTAAATACAATTTAGAAATTTTTATACTATGAATTCATTGGTTAAAAATAAATTATTAATTAAAATAAAAACCAGATGATGAAAAAGTTCATGTTTTTTATTAAAAAATTTGTTATTCCAATAATGACATTTGAACTAAAAAATTTAAATTATACACTATTAGTTAAATATGTTATAGATATTATATATTTTGTATATATAATAAATATTATTATAATTAACCAACATGTTTTATTGGCCTATGATAATTATAAATTCTATATTAATCACAAAAAGAAATATTTTTCTAAAATGCAATTTTTTTAGCTTTTTATGACGAGCCTGTTTTAAATCAATATTTTGAAAAATTTATAAATTTTATTTTAAAAAATAATAATTTTTTTGAAATTGAAATACAATTATTACCTTTGGGAGTTTTTTTATTTTTCTCATATGTTTCATTTTTTATGAATAATAAAAAATAAAACATTTTTTCTGAAAACTAATATTTCATCAAAATTCTTTATAAAGCATAATTATAATTTAAACTATTTTTATGTATAATTAAATAAATTATAATAAAATAAATCCAAATTTACATAATTTAAATGTATTGAACTTTTAAATTGGATATAAAAACAATTGAATCTTTTAAACTTTTCACTATAAAAATCTGTTTTTTCATATTTCATTAAAGATTAATTTTAAATATAATTTTTCGAATGATGTTAATTGAATATGATAAAATGGATTCCAAATTTGTAATTTTAATTTTCAAATTATGTTTCAGGTTGAATTTATTTTGTATTTATAAAAAATATATCGTGGTAAAAACATTATTTATCATGGTACATGTAAAAATTTAAAAGAATAAATTTTAAAAAGTTAATGGCTTAAAAAACCTAAAAACATAAAAATTTAAAGGTTTTTTCTGGTGTATATCGACATTAAACAGACTATAAAATATTAGTATTCTAAAATATATATCTAATTTAATACCACATCAATGTGGTTGGACTTAAATATAAAATAATCATTATTTTAGTTGCTAAAAACCCATTACACCTCAAGAACAAATACAGACCCTCACCGACCCATTTCACATAAATATAAAAATACCTCTTAAAATATATTCATTATAACTTAATACTCACTCTATCTATGTATAATATTTTTCATCACTAAAATTCCAAATACAAGGTCTTCAAGGGATTCTCACAGAGGTGATATTCAATAGGCAAATTTCTCACTTTATATCTCTTAATATCTTTTGATTTCCTATTTTCTCCTCACCAAATTTATACATCAATGCTTGATAACTACATAATAATGTATATAATTTATTATTATGTTTATAATGGAATGTCATAAATCCATTCATTTATCATATACTCTTATTAAAATAATCGATACTATTCTCCTTGTTATGTCGCTCAATTGCCTCTATGAATAATGATTCTGTTCTTTTCCATTATCACCTTCATGGGTGATCATATTACTATAATTGTGGTTAAATAATATTTTTATTATTATATTACATCCTATATAATTATTTATATGTAATATATATAATATTAGAAAAATAAATTTAATTCGTGATGTACAGAAAAAACCGCAAAATATAAACTAAATAATTATCATTAACGTTTTGTCTAATGAATCATCATCATATAAGAGAAAAAAATTATATGTTGGACCATTAATACATTTGAGTTTTAATTAATTATATTTTATTCTACTAATAAGTTTCTATTCCCATTTTATAATAATACATATAATTATACACAAATGAATTGGTCATGAAACCATGATACAAACGCACCCTTATCCTTTGACATAATGAAATATTAATAAAGAATGGGTTATAATATCTTATTAAATTATCATATAAGGTATAATAAACATGAATATAGTTATTTAATGAGTTATTAACCTTATTTAAACCATTATAAAAGAGTTTTGAATAGTTTTTGATAAATTCAGACATAAGATAATGGATTTATTAACCCAATTTCCCTTCTCTAAGAAAAATATATAATTATTGTTTATTTCGTGATTATATTATTTTTGAAAATAATTTTGAATATATTATTATTTTTATTTCATCTTTTTATTTTGTATTTACTGAGGTCAAAACATTTCAATTCATTTGAAAAATTTCCACTTCCATTATTTTATATTTATATGGGGCATCATGTCCATCTCCTTTCATTAAAAAATATTTTGATGTTTTAAACCCACCCTATTTTATGAGGTGTATATATAGCCCCATTGATATATCATATCATTTATTTATTTATTATAATGTTATTTATTGTGTTTTTAAAATCAATTCCTATATGGTTTGTATAATTCAAATATTTCTTAGTGGAATATGACACATTCATTTAAATATATTTTTTAAAATGTTTAAATATTTAATTTCAAAATAATTTACTCCATAAAAATATTCATAATAATATTTTATATGGATATTGAGGGAGTTTAAAAGAATTTATATATATATATATATATATATATTTAATTTTCTTAATAAATGAAATTTTATCTTTTTACATGTTTTATAAAAAATGTTTCAACGAACGACATAACAAATGTTCTAAAGCTAACATACACAGTGACTATGGATTTTCTGCCATTGTGGACATTGTTTTATTTCATTCTTCCTTTTAAAACATACATTATTTTTACATAAAATTATATAATTCACCATGTTTAGTATTTTTGAATTTAAAATGGGTTTTCAAATAAAATGCTTCATTTCTAAAGAAAATAGTATTTTAGAAGAAAACTGAATTTTTATATGGATGTGTTTTTCATATGGAGTTGAAGGAATTTTTAAAAGGGTTTTATGATTAGTATTTTTAATTCGTGGAATGGTATTTGAGCATTATATGAGAAACAGGTGAGCCAAATATAGCTTATGTGAATGGTTTTGCACCATTATTGTTCGCATGTGAGATTAATATGCCATATACAATTTTTTGAACCCTATTATATCCCACATGTGATCCATTTATAGATTATATGAAGTGTTGATATCCATTATAGTCATTATAAATGGGTGAGCCAAATATAGATTATTCTATGGGATTATCCCCATTGTTTCTTATGGGTGAGCATGATATGGATTATACAAAAGATTATACCCATTAAACATCTCAAATTCACTGGGTAATAATAATATTGGAAGTATGATGTAATTTTATTCAAATTGAAAGGTTATTGATAGGAATATAATAATATTATGATCTAAGTCACTTAAATGGTTTTAAATTTATTTTTATGGGTTTAAAAGGATTTATTTGATCAAAATGTGTGTGTGTGTGATTCATGTAAAAACATTATGTTAATTTTTATTGAATAACTATTTTTCATGATTTTTACTGTATTCAGGCTTTTCTTACTTTTTATGACCCATAATAATATTTTTTTTATCATCACATGTTTTATAGAAATTTTCATAGGGTCAAATATTTTAAGGATAAAGATGAGGAAAACATGTAAACTATTATGTAATATAATGGAATGAAAATTATGTTTTATTTAGAATGTCTTCATTTGTAGGAAAAATTATTAATGGGTAAAGGATTTCTCCTGTAATATATGGGATTACTCTATATGTTTTTTCCAATTATATTAAACTATAAACCGAATATATTTCGGGATGAAATAAATATATTTCTAGTCTAAAATCACTTTAATATGAAATGTTTAAAGGTGATTCTTTACAGTAGTGATTATGGTTTCCTTACTATGTTTATCCCACAAAAAATCCAAAAATTAGGCACATATCAGAAATGGTCCTCCAATTAAATTATTTCCATATGATATTCCTCATATTTCTAATATTTATGGTCACTGATGTTGAATGATGTGGGTCTTGAAAATATTTTCTTTTGATAATATTTCAACACTTAGTTTTTTATGTGTAATTAAATATCAACTTATTATTGTATTTATTCCTTTTATATGTATGTATTATTCATATGATTTATTTTCTAATAATATTCCTTCCACAATTTAAATATGGTTAATAAAATTGATTTCAAACAATTTACATAACTCATACTTTGATTTACTGGACGAAATTAAAATCAGACTATATCCACAATCAATTTAAGAGTAATCTTCGAGAGATAGATAGATAATCCCATTTCTTCAAGATAATCCATAATCCTATAGTGTGATGAGTAGTCTGACCTAATTTCTATCTCCCCAAGGATACCTTACTTATGTGATATCTCAATAATTCAGTAATTATAACTCTTAATATGTATAAAATATAATTGAAAACTAAATTTAATCCCAAAATGTAGTATAATAAATAATCCATATAGAATAAAACAATATCATTTATCATACATATCGTGCAACACATTATATTCATGTATAAAAAATTAAATAATTATGTTTAAAATTTAAACTAAATCATATATCCCATAATTATATAAAAAATTCTTATTCATGAAGAAAATATGGAATTTGTTAAATACTTGAAAAATTATTAAATACAAACATGAGAACAACTGATAAATATAAACACCTAAAAATTTAATCTATAAATTATAAAATTACATAATTAAATTACTAAAAAATTATAATTTATGCCCAATATTGATTTTTTCATAATTCACTAATATGGAATTTTACAGTAAATATATAATATTAGGTGAAATGGCATCATTTTATATTTCAAATATGTTACAATAATTATATAATATAAACCTAACATATTTAATATTATTTAATCCTGGATCAAAAAAATAAGCAAAGATCTGTTTGGTAGGGTTTAAATAAATAATGATGTAAGAAACCATTATTTGGAATATTTCATGTATAATTATATGAAAAATTCATAATATTTAATAAAACACCATTAAATTTTTTTCAATTTGTAGTTTTTATAAATTTTATAAATAACAGTAAGGATTTTATTCCAAAAATTTTATATATAATATATTATTCAAGAAATATTATTTTAATTATTAATTTATATAAATAATAATTATTATTGTTATTTATTTAATAAATATTTATATGAAATTAAATATTTTATTATAAACTGTTTGAAATTAATTGATTTATAATAAACTGAATAAACTAATATATATTCTATAATGTTTTTTTTAAAATATTGTCAATATTCATCTAATAATCTGTATAATTCTATAGATTAATGGAATTTTTGACAAAAAAATCAATCACCTATATTGACTTCCATATAAATGGTCGTATTCTGTGGATTGTAGTATAAATTTAGTGAGTCATAATTTTTTCTATAATACACTATGAATGATAAAATGAAAGAATATTTTTGACCCTATAAACATCCATCTTATTTCTTATTATATACTAGAAAATGATAGTTGTATCTATGTGTTTTAAATTAATGTAAAATATATCATTTTTTGGGGGAGGATCTAGAATAATTATTTGTCCTAAAAATCACTACCTATGATTAAGGTTGATAGAATAATTAAACATGCATATCTTCTGTGATATTATCTTAGTAGAGATTGCACAAGTTAAAATAACATTACAGTCTCAATAACTTGTAGCACACGATTGGAGTGACACGTAATATTTTTTACACATGTGGAGCTATGTTTGGTGAGTGAAAAATAATTCATAACTACATTGAATCGATATTTCACCCTATTTTTGAAATTATACCCTTTGGCACTTGATTTTTCTTTTCTATGATTTCCAAAATATAATTTATACATTACAGTTCTAGGTTTTCTAGTAGCATGAGGACATCCATTTACAACCCGATTTCTATAATCAATGATTGTGGGAAATAAGTAATACCACTTAAGGTTTTGTTATTATTAATAAACAATTATACAACATAGTGGAAGAAAAAACCACCTCTCCAATGAACACCATATATGAGATGTGAAATATTTTATCACTATAAAATATATAACAATATGTATTATCCACCTATTGAGTCATTACGACTATTAACATCAATATTCATGATTAATTTTACACAAAAGTTTTATGAAAACACATTTAGTTATGGGGTATTCACCACACACCTCATTCATTGATTTATGAATTCAGTTAAAAATTGATTTTAAAACTCAACCAATAGTATTTTCCAATGAATTCCATTTAATAATACATAAATGTTATCTTTTATTTTTGATATTCAATTTTTAACTCCATAACATTTAATTCTTTGTAGTATGTTTTGGTATATCATGATTTTATGATATGCCCAAAACTATAAAATTTGATATTCCTTGAATATTAAAAATTAATGCCATACAAAATGATTATATCATCAAATATGATATGGGATTTATCTTATATCCCTACCACAATGATCATATTTTAGTTATCCCTCAATAAGGTTTTCCACAATGTATTATAGGTTTTGATGAAATTATTTAGTAAATGTGAAAATGATTCTTGTATCAGGATATGTAATATAATCATAAAGAGGAAAATAGTATTTTTATGCTTGATGGCCCTTGTAGTGTACAACATATATTGTAATACACTATCATTTCGTATTATAGGGTGTTCATGGTTTATATATTTATTTCCAAAACACATAATATCTGTGATATAACTATCATTAAAACAATCATACATTGATACCATTCTCACGTAAGCCATAAAAGATACTACTAATGGGATTGTTCAGTATGTTTCTGATCATTTCAATAGTTAGACCATAACTATGATTTAATTTTTTTCTCTTATATAATTATTATAAAAATACAGGACCTCGATTGAGATAATCAACGGAATTCTTCGACAATAATATCCCCAATATAAGGCCACTCAGTAGAGCCCTAAATAGTGTCACTGTGTAGCCTTAGGTGCACTTCATTGAATGTTATAGGCTAGAAAATAGGTTTGTGGATATATAATGTTACCATGTGAATAATATATCATCATATCATAGAAAAAAATAATAATAACAAAGAAAAATCCACAAATAATTATAATATATATAATAAATATAAAATATCTAGGCTATATTATACTAAATCTTGCACACAAGCATATTTTATAACTAATCACCCATATGGTTGATCAAACGTGTAAATAAATAAAAGAAATAAAATATAAGGATACTTTACAACCATCATTAAGCCTCATCAAATACTAGTCACTACAATTTATATGATTCATCCTATTTAGTCGAGAAGCACTAGGCCTTTTCGTTAATTGAAACAACAATTATTTGGTCTATATCGGAACTCATTTTTCTTGGCCTCATGATAAGGGTGTGAGGAAAACATAGTTTTCCACCACCATTGGGGTCTCTATCCATTCCAATAAATGTATTGTATTATAACGTGATAATTTAATCATAATACAAGTGAATTTTTAATAATAAGTAAATAACCATTATTGATCCTTGGGATATAAGGTGGAATTGGGGATCTATTATAACTACATTATCCAATGGAAGATTATTTTGATATTTCATTACACTATCAAACCTAATATTTATAAAATAATCCTAAAAGTAACAGAAAATCAAGAATGGTTAAACAAATAAAAATATATATATATAATTTTATAAGAAAAAATGTAAAACAAAAAAACACAATAAGTTGAAAAAAATGATAGATTAGATGACAAATGATATAAAATATTAAAAAAATGAAAAAAATGTTATCATTATTTATGAAATACTAATGGAGAAGAATATGGAAAATTACATTGGTAGAATATATTTTTCTTTTCAGATAAATATTAACAATATGTATACTAACAATATATGGAATAATGGATTTAAAACACATTAATATCTCTTAAATGTTAAACCTATTACATTAAATCAGTCCAAAAAATATATTTATTTTATATATATATAGAAAATAATAATAATTCTATTTAGTAAGAAATAATGAACATACATTTAAAGATTAATTAATTCAGTTACTTCTTTTAAAGTAAAATTATCCACTTTTGTTAGTCATCATTTCTTATAATACTGTAAAAAAAATTGTTAATAATAATAAACATGTGAAAAAGAAATTAATTATTACACAACCTTTATTTTAATATATTAACACACCAATTTATCGATATATTTTTTTTATGAATTATTGCTTTTCTCAATATATTGAGAAATTCTATTCCAATAGAGTATAGCAATTTTCCATCATGGAATAGAGAAGGAATGAAAGTGAAGTTCCTAAATTAGTTTGAGTAATTGAGAGGGGGGGGGGGTTGAATTAAGGATCCCATTTAAGATATGTTCAAATTGGTTCTTTTCAATTAAAACCCTCTGGCTGGTTAAATCCTTGATCCACTCTACTTGGGTGTCTCATTCATACCTTGAATGAAGATTTAACTGTAAAACCACTGAACGAAACGGTTTTTACGGTTCTGTCCAAAGACATACTCCATGTCGTGTTGTTTATTCTCCCCAACAATGATTCTACACTATAATCATATTATTTATTACAATTACTGATACAATGTCCCATTTTATCTCTCTTGAGTCCCATATGAGGGTCATTATATTGCATCTCATAGTGTTACCAGAGTCCATTGGCCTACTCCAAAGTCTCACTGAAGGCTTCTTCTCATCATTGAATCACACAGTGTTCTTATAGCTCTCAATACACATGATCATCTTCCTACATCTAATTCTATTTGATTCATTCAAGATGATATTTATCTATTTCCCTATGTTATTTCTAAATCACAATTTCCTGTGAATATATTCAAGAAAATTCCATAACCTTTGTTATGATCTATTTCCCTTTCTCTATAATTCTGATCACCTTTATGATCATTCCTTATTACAACAATTCTAATGCAACCCTTTCTTCTTCAGAATATGATCTGACCTCACTAATAAGTGTTAAAATGGTGCACACAACATCTTTTTGAATATAATTCGCATGAATGATCTTACACAATATCAGAACTACATATATTCTTCAATAATGAAATACTATCAACTCATATATATGATCTTCTTTAATTCTTCCATGATTTAGTATCAATTATCATTCAAACCATTCTTGGGTTTCGTGGAATTCAATACCCCTTGGTTTGGGTATCTCATAGACTTCTCACATGTGCATTGTTTCATGCATGTATAATATATAGATTTTCAACATGAGGATACAATATTCTCCTATATCAATATTTCATGTTCAATGTATGTGGGTCTTGAAATTACACATGCTTTGTCCACTAAATTTCTTCTTTCTCAATATTCTAACATATCATTCCATATTCATTGATTCTTTACAAACGCTCATTTGATCTTTTTAATTTGGGTTTAATTTGTGTCATGTATGTGCATGTGCTTCCACCTATTTCTTCTCAATATTATTTATGCACACACAATCTCTACATCATGTGTTTATGGGATTCCATTGATTCATATATGTTTAGTTATATTTTATGCCACCCTAATATAAAATATATCTTCATTTACGTCCTCTTATGCCAAAATTTTATTAATTCATTTCATAAACAAATCCATGCATGTATTTGGTATTTGATTCTTCTTCTTTTGCACAAAACTGAATGGGTGGAAGTTGTGAGTGAGTTCCCCTTCATAAAATGAAGTGAATGTGCACACTATCTCAAGTTCTTGGATAATTAATCAACCTCATGCACTCAATACCCAAAGGGGTATTTTATCTGTGTCTGAAAAATGGTTATTCTTATATCTGTGAAAATGCCTCTTTTTCTTCGTGAAAACTATTGGGGCAAGGGTTCTTCTTCTTTAAAAAATATGGTGTGTGTGGATCTCCATCAATGAATAAGTGGTGGTTCTTGGCTCTCTCATCGTAAAGTAAAACAAGGGTGTGTAAGCACTGATAATGTGTAAGTGAGATCTTCTTCACAAACCAAATGTGAGTGTTTGAGAAACATATCGTGTGTCTAAGATTTCCATTCACACAGAGGGTGTGGTCTATCTTCTTCGCAATGACATTTCACTAGGTTCTGGAAATTTTTGAATGCGTATTGATCCTCTTCTCATAAGAGATGAAGATATTCATAGAAAACTATACCTTTTGTGGACTAGAGGATTATGTGGTGGCACTATTTCTTCAGGGAAATGAAATATTTGTAATACGTAAACAACAACAACCTTCTTTCAGCTTGGGGCACAACAATTTAATGGAAGAGATAACAGAATTTCCCAAAGATCAAATCCTATAGGATATGTATCAAACCAATATTTTTCAATGGAAATTTACATCTCATATGTATGTCATAAAATCCATTTAAAATATAACATAATGAACTAAAAAGTGCTATGTTGCCTTTAAACATTGGTTTGTCACTTCTATGTTTGGAATTTCAAAAAATCTGACACACACAGTTGTGACTAGTAAGTTATTTGGTGTTTGATAAGAATAACATAATTATTTATGAATAGTAATCTACCATTATGAATAGTAATATACCATTATTAATATTGATATACCCTAATTAATAGTAAACTTATGTATGATATTATTAAAATAATGTTCAAGTGAAATTATGATGTACCTCTATTTTTGTGTAAGCAAATGAATGTTTTAAAATGAGTTTTAATAATAAATTTTGATTTTAATTAAATATTAAATTATATAGATTTTGAATTTTTTTTGAAAAATAGCCTTTATTTTTAGATTCTAAACATCGAAAAAAAATTTGGGTGACTTTTTGGAATTTTTCTGAAATACTGGAATTTTTGATGAATTGTAAAATTTGATAATTCACAATAAATGATAATTAATGGATTAATTGGGTCATTGTTGAAGATATAATGATGTAAGCCCAATTGTTTCGAAGTAAGATGCATTTATTTCTATTAATGGTCATGAAATAATAACTATTCCTTGTATTTTTTTGAAATAATAAACTAATGATTAAACAATTATGAAAACTCTCATCCACTCCACTATAAATTAAACCCATTATTACCTCTTCTCTTCACTCCTCTAAAGCCTTTTTCCTTGACAATATTCCTCCGAAATCATTCCCCAAAATCCTCCCCACATCTTAAATCCCCTATCCACTTCAAAATACCAAAACCTCTCCACTTAAGAGGTTCTCAAAGAAGAAGTTTCAAGAGGTAAATCTTTATTTTCAATTCATTATTTTCTTTTATGTTCTTTTCTTTTGATTCATTCCTCACATCCATTTACCATAATACTATGATAAATCTATTTATATACATGTAATGTAATGTTTTCATGATAATGGTATATTTCATTTTTTTTCTCTCATTTTCCCACCTTTTATTTGAAATAAATGAAAGCACCTTTTGGGATGTGTTAATTTTGCACATTCAATGACAACTGTTTATCAATTTATATTATCATCATTAAATTTGGTTGTGAAACCATTTTTGTCATGGTTGAACCACATTATATATATTTAATATATCCAATTATTATTTTGTAATAATTTTATACAAATGGTATTATGTTATAAATCAAAACATGTTCTCTGTAATCAAACCCACGAATTAACAAAAACTGTTGTCACTTTGGAATTGTATAATAGTTCTACCTCATTGTAAGTAACCAAATTAAATTTAAAACAATTTAATATACATTATTTTCACTAATTAAATATAACTTAAATTCTGTACAACCACTTTCATCTAACATATTTATCTGAACAGAAATATAAGTGAACCAGTGATTAAAATAAAGTAAACAAACAAGCCCGAATAAAGAAAATTTAACCTCATAACCAATAAAAAAATTTATGAATGAACATAAAATTATAATAAAAAAATACATATATTAGGGGTTCTGTAATAATTTTCATATTTTGTTCTTCAATAATAAGTGGAGAACACCAACAAATTTAAGATAAGGGGTCCTCCCCATTTCGCTTTTATTTCATGATTGTGCAATATGTTATTTCATTTTATGTGTGATACCTAATGATGGGGTACAATTTCACACCATATCAATACTTCCCTCATGATTTATAGGTTATTATAAACCAAATTATCTCTCAACATATTCCTTTTAGTTACACTCGATACCATTCCAATAATCCAAATTGAATTCTACCTGAACCTCCTTTACTTTTATGTGTCTCTCTATCATTCTTTTTTACCAAAATGATGTTGCCTTTTATTTTTATTTAAAATAGATACATACTTTTTATATGATCCAAAATAATTTTCCATGATCCATCCCTCATTCTCTATTTGGGAAATAAATTTTTTATTGATTCCCACCTTGATACACCTAATAAGAAATAATATTTTAACGAAAGATCCCAAATTCATACCTGATTTTAAGTGCACTATATATTATATTTTAATACACTATTGTCATTATAAAATCAATATTTTTATTATTAAAACCATATTAGTTCTCAACTTATTTTATAAAAAAAAATTTTCCCTTTTTAATTTTAAAATCTCTATAGTATTTTCCTTAAAACCACACAAAATGTTTAAATGCTAATTTTTCCCATATACATTTCTTACATGTGGTCAATCCTTTTTGACATCACGTACCAAGAGATATTCCTATTGAATGTCCATGTATAATTAATTTCAACCAAGGAAACATTCATGATATTCCAATTGGTTATGATTAATGTCCTGGTTTTGGTACTTAATTATTTCAATGGGTACCCTTTTATATATGTATTTTTTATTATTTATGATTATTGTTGTGGAATGATTATTTCTGTGGATGAGTATTCATTGAAATGTTGAGGTGTGTGCACCCAAATAGTGTTCCAATTCATTGGGTAAAGTTATGTCTCATGATATGCGATGTAAAATGTGATTGGTGGTTATCCTTTACCTGTACTAAAATGGGAAATGGGATTGGTATTTAGCATTGACCCGTACTAAAGAAATGTATTATGATTTTTCCACATATATATGATTCCATGATTATATGATACCATGCTTATATGATATGATTTCATTTGTTCCATGATTTTTATCATTATTTCATTGCTCATAACTGTTGTTCATAAGATGTGTCCTTTTGTTCAATCCCTTACAGGGATTTTTAGCTCATCCTTTTGTTCATTGTTCACCGGGGTACCCTATGCCGATGTAAGGGCTCAAAGGAAGTTAGGATCTCTTTATGGAGATTAAATAACGAAATGTATTTTAGCCCCATGTTTTATGTTTTATGTACCAAGTATTCCAATAAACTAGACATAACAATCATTGGTTTGTAATTTGATGTATAATTATGCTTAAAATCATATAATGTTATACATAAAATTCTTGGGTCGCTATAATAGGTATTAGAGGATTGTCTAGTTATTTTTGGAGATTAGGAATAGATATCCATAGTGATAAACTTAATGATGAGATGAATTATAATAAAAAATCTCTAAATTTTTGTCTATATAGTGTAAGTGGATTATCAGAAAAATGCATCAATGTCTAGATATGACCAGGTAGAGGAGGCTCTAGAATAGATGTACCATGGAATGAAAACTCCAACATGGAGTTTCGGGCTTGAATTTGGGTATCCTGGTATATGAAAACATGTCTTGATGCACTCTTGGTTACGACACTCTTGGGGGATATGCTTTGGTAGATTCATGAGCATAGTACAAACCATTATTAGGGTAAAAAATACCATAAGAATATATGTCATGAAATAGATATGGGATAACCTAGATTTAAACCTAAGGAATTTCATGTTAGGATGTACTTATTATTTATATGTTAATCTTTTTATGTTCAATGTTTTATTTTATTTTTGCTCTATAGATAATTTTTAAATGCCTCTAATTATATATTCATTTTCATTGTTAATTAATGGTAATAGAGGAACAGTCTCTAACAACCAATGTGACAGGAAATTTGAATAATGCACTAATGATATGCATGATAAGATGAGAGAAGGTGCTCAAAACACCATGACAATACTTGCTCATCTGGATCGAGTTATGAATAATACATTGAATAGTGTGGAATACCTTTCTCTTCCAAGGAAAGAGCAAGTTATGGTAGAATCCTTCATGATGTAATGACCTCCCATGATTAGTGGATCTTTTGATCCCATCCTTGCAGAAAAATGGATTAAATCCAATGAAAATATATTCTTCATACTCTAGTGATCAGAAGAAGAGAAGGTCATACTGATGGTATATCATTATTATGGGGAAGTTGATCAGTGGTTGAAATTGATCAAGAATACAATTTCCCAAGTGGAAATTGATTCCATTTATTTTGAGGAATTCAATAGGATGTTTTTCAACAAATATTTTACTTGAACCCTCCGTCTCAAGATAGAAAGAGAGTTCCTGAGGCTCGAGCAAAAGGATGATGATTCCATCGAGGTGCATGATGAAAACATTACTAGGATTGAGAGGTACACCTTTGAATTTATCATGAACACCAAAATCAGGTTGGATCAAATATTTAGCAGACTAAAGGAATGTCTATGAAAAGTGTTGGTGATTCGAGACATCGACAGTTATGGAGATATTTTATGTTGGGACCTCAAGGTTGAAATGGAGATTGGACACTCTCAGTGGTCTCATGGGCCCAGTGATAAGAAGAAGAGAATTAACAACAACATGGGTTGTTCATCAAACAAATCCCATGATGGAATAGATCCTGACTTTTCACCTTGAAAATATTGTGTGAAGAGGCATCTTGGTAACTGTCTGATGGTATCCAAGAATGTCTTCAAATGTGGAATGTTTTATCATCTGACCAAGAACTATAGAAGGGATATCAAAAATCCCACTAATGTTGAAATGAAATGAAGGTTTAGATCAACACTCTTCCAGTAGTTCCGTGTTACAACTATAAGTATCATGTGAAATTTTTGAACAATTTCCCTAAGCTGAGGGTTGTTGGAGGTAATCTAAAACAACCTCCAAGGAAACAAGGAAGAGGTTATCAAATCACTACTACTTTGGCAGAGCTGGAAAATGATGTGGTGACAGGTATGCTAGTTATTCATTAAAGAATAGTGAATGTAATATTTTATTCTAGTACTATGAATTCTTTCATATATTTCATGTTTCGTAGAACTATTCAAACAACACCAAAAAATTCGGAGGAAAAGATATCTGTGAGAACAGTTAATGGGGAAATCGTTACCTTATTGGTTTATAACTCCTCCCCGGTTAATGTTATTGGAGTAAAACTCCAATTAAATCTCATCACACTTATTTTAGTGTAGTTTGACTCTATCTTTGGCATGGATTAGATATCTTTGTACAAGGACAACATCAACTATGGGGAAAGGGAGATTACTCTTCACATCTTGTAGAAACATTTGATTATTTACAAGTGTAAGGTGGAAATTGAGTCTCTTTTAATATCATAATCTCATGTGTGTAAATTTTATTCTTTATTAACATGAATTTTTAGAACCAATTATTTAAAAAAAAGAGAGAATAAATCTTGAAGACATGAAAATAATGAGGGATTACACTGATTTATTCCTTGATGAGTTTCTCAATCTTCCGCCTGAACAATAGGTTCAGTTCTCAATTGAACATATTCCAGGATATTTTCCTATAATAAGAAACCATACAGAATGGCCACTCTTAAGCTGGGACAACTAAAATATTAGTTACAAGAGAATATGGAGAAGGTTTATATACAATTTAGTGCATCACCTTGGGGTGCGCCAGTCCACATTGTCAAGAAGAAGGATGGATCAATGTACCTCTACATTTATTATCGTGAGCTCAATAAAATCAATATAAAGAACAAGTATCCCCAACCACAGAAAGATGCCTTGTTTGATCAGCTTCATGGGGCTAGTTATTTATCTAAGGTGGACCTTCGGTCTGGATATCACCAATTAAAGGTGAGGAAGGAATATATTTTCAATTCTTCCATTCGAACGAGGTATAGACTCCATGTGTTCATAGTGATGCCCTTCGGACTCACAAATGCTCAAGAAATTTTCCTAGATTTAACGAATAGAGACTTTTGAGATTACCTTGACAAATTTTTGGTAGTCTTTATTGACTATATTCTGATATAATCCGAGATAAAGGAGGATAATGTGGAGCATTTTAATATTTTGTTAAATTAATTGTAAAGGGAGATGTTATCAGAAAAGTATGGTAAATGTGAGTTCTGTATGGGAGAGGTATCATTCATGGGGCTTCTTTTCACATGCAAAGGGATATATGTGGACCCTTCCATGTTGAATTCAATTGAATAGTGTCCTTGGCCAATATTTTTAATAGTGATCCATAGTATTTTTGGTATATCTGTGTATTATCGATGATTTGTGAATAACTTTTCATGAGTTTAAAACCCAATGACCTAGCTGACATGGAAGGGAGTATACATTGTTTGGACATTAAAACGTGAATACTGTTTCAAGGGGTTGAAAAATAGGTTTATCATTGTGCACATACTCACACTCCCTAAAAGTGGAGAACTTGTTGTGGTGTACAGTGATTCCTCAATGATGTTATTAGGATCATTGCTAAGGAAATATGATAAATTGATAGCATATGTCTCAAGGACGTTGAAACTCGATGAGAAAAAATATCCTACACATGATCTAGAGTTGTATCCTATTATCATAGCATTTAAAATATGGAACCTTTATCTATATGGGGAGAAGTGTGAGATATACACCAACCACAGAAGTATCAAATATATATTCACACAGAAAAATCTTAATATGAGCCAATGAAGATGGATAGATCAAATCATGGATTATGGCTGATCAATCCACTACCATCCTGGTATGGAAAACAGGGTGGAATATTCTTTATGTAGATAGGATCGTTCATATTTATCGATGATGATAATTGAAAAGGATCTGATTTTATTATATTTGAAAAGGATGGACCTGAGAATCATTAAGGGAAGAACATCATTAGTCATTTTGAAAATGATTTCTAGATCATCTCTCTTGGAGAAAATAAAGAGTTCCAGAAGAAAATATGTGGAAATTCAGAAAAGCGATGAAGGTATTAAAAATGGGAAATCCTACAATTTCAAAATTGATGAGGAAGGTGTTGCAATATTTCAATCACAATTATGTACACCAACCTATCTAGTGATAAAGAACGATATTTTATACAATTCACATTGAACAACATTATCTATCCATCTTGGGAGTACCAAGATGTAGCGTGATCTCCGATAACACTTTGGGTGGGATAACACGATGAAAGAGATTGAAGATTATATATCAAGGTTCTTGGTATGTCGTCAAGTTAAATAAGACAGACACCAGTATAAAGGGACTATAAATCAATTCTCTACACTCATGTGGAAATGGGATAATGTCACTATGGTTTTTTTCATAGGTCTCCTAAAGACATCTAGGGGAAATAATGCAATATAGGTTGTGGTTGATCGACTCACCAAGACATCTCATTTTATAACTGTTCAAGAATACCTCTATCTTGAACAACTTGAAAAAATGTATGTGAAGGGTGCAGTGAGTCTACATCATGTTACAATCTCAATTGTCTCTTATCATGATCCAATGTTCACATCTAGATTTAGTTGGAATGTTCAACATGCTTTGAGTAGAGAATTAAATTTTAGTACGGACTATCATCCCCAATCTAAAGGACAATCTGAAAGGACTATTCAGATTCTTGAAAATATGCTAAGATCCTTTTCATTAGAATTAAATTGTGGATGGGATCACCATATCCCATTGGTGGAGTTCTCATACAACGATAGCATCCACTCGAGTATTCTGGTGGCTCCGTTGAAGCTCTGATTGGAAAGAAATGTAGAACTCCAAAATGTTGGGATGGTGTTGAAGAACTAAAGATACATGGACTTGATCATGTGAAATTGATTTTGGAGAATGATTAAGTCATCCAGAACAAAATCAATGTTGCTCAGGGTCGGAACAAGAGCTATGCTGACTACCGTCGAAGGGAGATGGAGTTCGACATTGGAGATAATGTCTTCCCACGAATATCACTATTGAAGAGAGTCATGTGGTTCAGAAAGAAAGGGAAGCTAAGCCCAAGGTACATTGGCCTCTTTGAGATCATGGTTCACATTGGATTCGTGGCATATAATCTTGCACTTCTACAAAATATGGCTTGCTTTAATGATGAGATTCACATATAACTCATAAGGAAGTAAATAACTGATCCCTCACATGTACTGAAATCAGAGGTGGTGTAGCAGGAAAATGATCCCTCATATGAAGAGTATCCAATAAAGATGCTAGAAAGAATAGATACAATTTTATGAGACAATAAAAAACATCTTGTCAAAGTGTTGTGGATTAACCAAAAGTTTTAAAAATCTACATGGGTACCAGAGGAGGAAATGAAGGAGTACCCTCACTGGTTTACGACATAGAATGTAAAACGCAATTTTGAGGGAAAATTTCATATGGGGGGAGAATGTAATGACACAATGTATTTCAATGGAAATTCCCTTCCCATAAGTATGTCATAAAATCAAATGAAAACAATACATAATGAACTACTATGTGTTGAGTGATCTTCAATAAAAGATTTGTCTTTTTTGTGTTTGGAAATTTGAAAATCTAACATACACGGTTGTGACTAGTAATGTATTTGGATTCTGATAAGAAAAAAATAAATTTTTGTGAATAATAACCCAACCTTAAGAATAGTAACATAACCATATGAATATTTATATACCCTAATTAATAGTAACAATACCTATGATAGTATAAAAATAATATTCAATTGAATATATGATGTACCTATATTTTAGAATATGTAAATGAAGGTTTTAAAAATGGGTTCTAATAATAAATTATGACTTTAATTAATTATTAAATTAATCATATCTAAAAAATGATTTATAAAAAATGGAATTCATTTTTTGGTTTCTACAAGTCAAAAAATGGTTAGGGTGAATTTTTGTGAATTTTCTGAAATACTGGATTTTTTTATGAAAAGTGGAATATGATAATTCACAATAAATACAAAAAATGTATTAATTGGGTCATTGATGATGATCTTCTATTATATGATCAATAGTATAGAATTCACAAGAATTTATTATTGTTCTTGGTCATGGAATACATACTATTCATTTTCTAGTGAATAAATAATAAATTAATGATTAGAAAATTATGAAAACCCTCCTCCCCTACACTATAAATACCACCCACTCTTTCCTATTCTCTTCACTCCTCCCAGGACTTGTGAATTCGCAGTATTCTTCCCAAATCTCTCCCTAAGATCCTCCCTCACGTCCAAAATCCCCTAGCCTCTTGAAAATACCAAAACCTATCCCATCAAGTGGTTCTCAAAGAAAGATGTTTCAAGAGGTAAATTCCAATTTACAGTTCCTTATTTTATTTTGTTTCAATCCTTACAACCATTCACCATAATAGTTTGATAAATCAAGAAACATATATGTAATGGAATTTTTTCAGTCTATTGGGATATTTCATTATATTCTGTCCTTTCACATCCTTTTATTTGAATGGAATGTAATCGTCATTTGAGATGTGTTATTTTAGCACATTCAAGGACCACGGTTTATCAATTTCTTTTATCATCTTTAAATATGTTCATGAAAAAATTTCTGTTATGGTTGAAGTAGATTATATATATGTATTATATCCTATTTTTATTATGTATTCATTTTGTACAAATTCTATCATTTTATAGATCAAAACATGTTCTTTCTAATCATACCCACAAGTTAACAAAAAAGGTTGTCACTTTGGTTTTATATAATAGTTCGACTTCACTCTATGATACCAAATTAAATTTAAAACCATGTAAAATACATTATGTTCACTAATATTATATATATTTAATTCTAGATAACCAATATTATCTTATATTTTTATCCAAACAATAATATAATTGAACCGTTCAATAAAATCCAGTAAACAAACGAGCCCGAAGAATGAAATTGAACCTCATGACCAATCAAAACGGTTATTAATGAACATAATATGATTATACTAAACTAATTTCATACAGAAGGGGTTTTGGAATTAATTGTTTATTTCAAAAACTAATAACATGTGGTGAACACCAACCAATTTAAGGTAAGGGATCCTCCCCATATCAAATTTATTTAAAAATTGTTCTCTATGTTATTCCATTTTATGTGTGATTACTAACGATGGGGTATTATTTCTCACCTTCGACATTCTAAAATAATTATTTATAGGTTATTATTAACCCCATTATCTTTCAAAAAATATCTTTTAGGTAAACTTGATACAATGCCATTAATAAGTAATGAATTCTACCCTAACCTCCATTACTCCTTCGGGTTTCTCTATCTTTCTATTTACACAAATGAAGTTGTATTTTCTTTTTTATTTACAACTTCAACACACTATTTATATTATCCAATCCCATTTTCCATGATCTATTCATCATTATCATTTTGGGATAACATGTAATTTTTTGATTCCCTCCATGATACCCCTGATAAGCAATCATGTTTAAAGGGAAATTTTAGAATTCTTAACCAATTTCATGTGCATTATATATTCTATTTTAATCCACCATTGTCTTTATAAAATAAGTATATTTATTATGAAAACCTTCTTAGTTCAGTTCTGGTTGTATATAAAAGATTTTTCCATTTTTTATTTTGAAATATCTATAGTATTTTCATTAAAACCACACAAAAAGTTTAAATGAGAAATTTACCAAATACATTTCTTACAAGTTGTCACTAATTTTTGACATCACATACCAAGACATTTTCCTATTTAATTTCCTTTAATAATTATTTTCTTTCATGGACGCTTTTATGATACGCCAATTGTTTATGATTTAAGTCATGGTTGTGTTTCCTAATTCTTTCCATTGGTACCCTTATGTTTCTATATAGTTGATTATGTATGATTATTAGTGTGGGACGATTATTTATCAGGCAAGAATATTCATGGAAATGCAGTTATGGGTGCTCACATATAGAGCTAAAATGCATTGTGTAAATTTATATCTTAGGAGATGTGATTAGAAACGAGATTTGCTGTCACCCTTGACCCGTACTAAAATGGGAAACATGATTGGTGGTTATCCTTGGCTCATACTAAAGAAATTTCTGATGATTCTTCCACATATATATGATTCCATGTTTATATGATCCATTTATTATATTATATGATTTCATATTTTCCATGATTTCTTATCATTATGTCATGCCTTTTAACTAATATTCTTATGATGTATCAATATATTCATTCCCTTAATGGGATTTTTTGCTCATCCCATTGTTCAAGTGTTCCCCAGGGTACCTAATGCAGATGTAAGGGCTCAAAGTAAGTTAGGATCTATTTATAAAGATTAAATAAAGAAATTTTTTTATCCCCATGTTTTATTTTTTATGTACCTAGTCCTACAAGACACTAGACTTAATGATCCTTGTCATGTACTCTAATGTATAATTATGCTTAAAATTAGGTAATGTTAAATATAAAAGGCTTTGATCACTATAAGATATTCCATGTGAAAATTTCATTGAATACTTGAGAACCTCGGCTTTGAAATAATCTAAAATTGATGATATATGTTTCATATCTAAGTTTGTTTCTCTTCAACATGGGCCCTTTATATTGTCGTGTAATCATCGCGTGCATGCATTAGCAGAAGCACAAAAATCTCAATCATGGACCCTAAGCTCTAGGACCTCCAGTAATATTGTTTTCCTTGGCAAATATCAAGATCTTCATTATATTTCCATGTGAGAAAATTTAATTACATACATGCAATCATGATTTTCAGACAATGCTCCTGAATTTAACTCGATCATCAATGGTGTTTAGAGGAGTGATTTTGTAGTAGTGCATATGCATTGGTTGTAAGTTTGTGATAGGTGGCTCAGAGGTTAATGATGATGGATTGGTTTAACCTTGGTCATTGGACTAGCTACATGAAGTAGTTATTAGTTTTTGGAATGTGGGAAGAGATGTGTGGTCACGATCTATCATGACATCATATGGGCATCGATGATTGATTCTAATTTTTTGAAAACTTTTCATACATTGAAGCAGAAATAGGGGATGCATTTTTTTAAGTACCTAACCACCTCACTCCATCTACAGATTACTCATGCTCCCTCTATGGTACTGCAACATATCGTGTTCTCCTTGTGGGTTTTCTATTCGCCCATCCTATGCTCTACAATCTTCTTTCCTGACATAGTGGTACTCTTTCAATTCTCCCATGATCCTCTATCAGCATGCTCTTATGTGTGGGCCTTACCCCTTGTTCTCTTTCCGCAACATTTCTAAAATTGATGGACTCCCATGTGTGAGTTTGACCCTATCCTATATGTGCCTTAGGTTGAGTATGTCTCGAGGTTTGTGGTTGGCCCAATTTATTAATGTAACCCCATAAATATTATTCTTAGAATAAAATTTTGGTTCAATTAATAATTCCAACAATCATAGAATCATCATTAATTCATACATGGACACTTCTTCAAATTCCAATCCCATGAACCTTTCCTTATCTTTTCATATTCATGATTTTCTGTTTAAAATATGAATCCCAAAGAACATTCAAGAATGTACCCAATATACAAACTCTTTTGGAACACCTCATAGTCATTTAAGATCTATAGTACATTCTCAAACACTTCATCCACTTTATCCAATTATAAAATGGTGGATGGAACTTCCAAAAGCATCATAAAATTATGTATTTCATGGATTCCTCCAAATGGTGTAACAAAGTGTCATTCATCGACACATGTCTTTGAAATTAGGACAAATTCAACAATCATCTGATTTAATATAGATAATGATCAAGCCTGATAATGTGAAATATTAAATCTCCATGTTCTATTAGTTATGGAATAACATCCTCATTATCAAATTGGTCTCTTCAATGAGTCGTCGACATTACATTATGAATAACCACTTCAATCATCATCACAACTTCTATGATTAACATAACATACACATATTGAGACCATATTGGGAAAAAATACACCACTATTATCTACAATATCCCCTATTGTATTTGACTATCAATATCACCTAATAACACTTTGTATGGTTCAATATTTTTTCCAATCTTTTCTCCTACTTATTGGAAATAAAATTCAATGGTTTAGTACGGTCAATTTGAAAACATGTTCTCCTACCTTTATATAATATCTTCTATAATATTTATGATATAGGGACGAGTTCAAATTATGGATACCCAAATCTTTTATATATATCATTACATGGTTTTAATCATAATTATGCAATAGAGTACAAGCCATGGATCGTTAAGTGTAATGTCTTGGAATACTATGTACATAAAACATAAAACATGGGGCTAATTTTTTTTATTTAATATCCATAAATAACTCCTAAAGTTTTTGAGCCCTTATATCTGCAAAGGGTACCGTGGGGAACAAATTAACAAAGGGATGATCTAAGAAACCCAGTAAGGGATTGAACATAAGGATGCGTCTTAAGAACTTGTGTTAGGAGGCATGACATAATGATATATAAATAACAGAACATATAATATCGTATAATTTATGAATGTGATCATAAAATCATGGAATAATATAAATATGGAAGTATAATATCACATTTCTTTAGTATGGGTCAAGGATAACCGCCAATCCCATTTCCCATTTTAGTAACGTTCAAGGCTAACTGTCAATCCCATTTCACATCACATCTCATGAGATTGAAATTTACCCAATGCATTGAAGCACTATCTAGGAACACCCATCTCAAAATTTTCATGAATATTCATTCCAAATAAATATACTTACCGCATAAATATTCTTTCCACATAAATAATAATACATGATCAACCATACAAAAACATAAGGGCACCCATAGAAAGAATTAGGTACCACAATCCTGACATAAATCATAACCAATGAGTTTATCAAGAATGCATCCTTAAAAGAAGGATATTAGAACATACATGTACGTTCATAGGATAAAATAAGATTGTTAAATCGTATGTGATGTCAAACAAAAATGAAAACATATAAAAAATGTATTTTAAAAACAATAGCATCGAATCAATTTTGTGTGGTTTTAAGGAAAATACTATAGATATTTTAAATTAGAAAAGAGGGAAATCATTTATATAAAACCAAGACGGAAAACATAATTTATTAATAATAAAATTAATAAATTTATAACTACCATGGTTTCATAAATCATTTGATATAGTGCACTTGATATTGGGTAAAAATTTGAGATGTTCCCTTAAAACGAATTTTCTTATGGGGAAGTATCGAGGTAGGATTCACTTAAAAGAATGTTTATCATTGAAAGATAATGACTAATGGGTCATGGAACATGATTTTGGAGCATATAAAAATAATTATTATGTCTTACATAAAATGAAAAGGCAAAAATATTTCGGTAAAAATAAATATAGAGTAACCAGAAGGAATAAAGGATGTTCTGGTAGAAATCATTACGGATTATCGACATGGTATCGAGTGTAACTAAGAGTGATTGATGAGAGAGAAAAATGGTTTCTCATCACTAACAAATCAAGATGAAAGTGTTGGGGAGGTGCATAATAATACTAAATCATTGTGGATTACAAATAAAATTTTGTAGAATAGAGGAGAATCTTGCTTTAATAGCGAAATGGAGAGGATACCTTACCATAAATCCATTGGTGTTCCTAACTTGTTATTAAAGACCTTAATAAACAAATTAGGTTTATTAATTAATAATTCTAGAACCTATTCTATATATAATTGGTTAATTATAATAATTTAATGTTTATTTATAACCATTTTTTTGGTTATGAGGTTCAATTTCATTATTTTGGCTCGTCTGATTACATGGTTTTAATGAGTGGTTTGCTTATATTCATGTTTGGATAAACATGTACGGTGAAAGTGTTTGTCCAGAATTTATGTTATATGATATTAGTGAACATCCAAAAAATTACATGGTTTTAAATATAATTTGGTTACTTAGAGTGAAGTCAAATTATTATATATATATATAACCTTACTGATAACTGTTTTTGTTAATCGGTGGGTTTGATTACAAATGACATATTTTTATTTATAACCAAATAACATTCATACAGAATGATTATAGAAAAAATAGGATATATTAACTATATAATAATCTGGTTCAACAATAATACAAATGGTTTCATGAACATAATTAATGATAATAAAATAAATTGATAAAATGTTGTCCTCGAATGTGATAAATTAGCACATCTCAAAAGGTGATTTAATTTTTTTCAAATAAAATTTGGGGAAATGTGAGAAGATAATGAAATATCCCATTATAATTAAAACATTCTATTTCATGTATGTTAGTGGAGTATCATACTATTTGGTTTAAGATTAGTGAGTAAATAAATAATGAGAAAATAACTTAAAAGAAATGATGATATTGGAAAATGGAATTCAACCCTTGAGACTCCCTCCTTTGAGAACATCTTAATGGGAGAGGTTTAGGCATTTTTAGTGTCTTGGAGCATTTGGATGTGTTGGAGGAGCTTGGGGAGAGATTTTGGAAGAATATTGGCAATGAAAAGTCTTTAGTGGAGTGAAGAGAAGAGGTAAGAATGGGTGGTGTTTATAGTGGAGGGGTAGGGTTTTCATAATTTTTTAAATATTAGTTTTTTTTCTTTACAAAAAAAGGAATTGTAAGTATTGCATGAAAAAGAATAGTAATAAATCCTTTTAAATTTGAAACAATTGGGCATACATCATCAGATCATCATCAATGACTCAATTAATCCATTATTTAGCATTTATAGTGAATTGTCAGATTTTACTATTTGTAAAAAAATTCAGTATTTCAGAAAAACCACAAAAATTCACCGAAACCATTTTTAAACATATAGAATCCAAATATAAAGTCAATTTTTTGAAAAATAATTTTCTATATATGATTAATTTAATATTTAATTAAAATCATACTTTATTATTAAAATCGAGTTATAAATCATTCGTTTACATATTCTAAAATATTGGTACATCATAATTTCACCTGAATATTATTTTAATACATTCATACGTAAAGTTACAATTCATTAGGATATATAAATATTCATAAGGGTATGTAATCATTCATTACTGTAGGTTACTAATCGCAAAAAAAAAATTTCTTATTGGACTCCAAATAACTTACTGGTCACAACAGTGTTTGTCATATTTTCGAAATTCTAAACACAAAAGTGACGAACCTATGTTTGAAAGTCACTTATCACTTTTTTAGTTCATTATGTTTTGTTTTGATTGGATTTTATAAAAAAAATATGAGAAGGGAATTTCCATTGAAAAAAATGTGTAGATAAATTCTTTATCCTTACGAAATTTCGACCTCGAAATTTCGTTTTACATTCTATGCCATAAACAGGTAAGGGTATTTATCCTTCATTTCCTATTCTAGTTCCCAAGTATATTCTTCAAACTTTTGGTTCCTCCAAAACATCTTGACAAGTTGGGTTGTCTTATTTCCTAGAACCTTATTTATTCGGTCTAGAATCTTCACTAATATCTCCTCTTAAGAGAGATCGTCTTCCAACTGCAACACCTCTGAGTTTAGTATATGTGTGGGATCAGGTATGTACATCCTCAAAAGTTATACATGAAACACATCACGAACTCGATATATATTCGGTTGAAGTGCTAGTCGAAAGGACATAACTGCAATGTCGTCAAGAATCTCAAAGGGGCCAATATACCATGGGATTAACATCCCTATCATTCAAAACCACAAGACACGCTTCTAGGGTGATATTTGAAGTAATAATTGTTATCCAATGTCGAACTCCAAGTCCCTTGGACGGTGTTAGCATAGCTCTTTTGCTGAGTCTGAGTATATTTGATGTATTTAATGATGAATTGAACCTTATCTTACATCTCATGCATAAGAGCAGGTCTGAATAACTTTAGTTCTCGAAATTCACCCCTATTGGATGGAGTTCTACAGCACATTCCATACAGAGCTACTTAAGGAGCCATGTAAACACTCAAGTAGATGCTAGTGTTGTATGATAACTCAACCAATGTGAGATACTAATCCCATCCACCTTTGAATTGTATAGAGCATTCTCTTAACATATCTTCATCAATCTGAATATTCCTTTCATATTGAATTTTAGTTTTGGGATGATAGGTCATGCTATAATTTAAGTCAGTACTCATATCATGTTGAATACTCTTCCTGAATTTAGAAGTGAACCTTCGATCATGATCAGATAAAATTGACAGTGGAACACCTTGCAGTATCACCACATCCTTCACATATATTTTGGAAAGTTTTTCAAGTGAGTGGTCTTCCTATATAGCATTAAAATATGAAGACTTGGTGAGTCATTCAATGAAAAAAAATATCTCATTATTTCCCATCGATGTCTTCAAGAGAGTCATGAAAAATTTCATATTGAGATTCTCCCATTTCAACATGGATATACGCAATGGTTTCATTATCCATTTACACTTTTGTTGGTCTAATTTTACTTGCTGATATACCAAGCACCTTGTTATGTATTCCACAATATCATTCATCAAATTTTTAAATGATAAGTGTTCTCAGATATCACGGTACATCTTGGTACTCCGAGGATGGGTAGAGAATGTTGAGTTATGTGCATTGCTTAATAGATCCTTATTTCTCCTGGGTGATGAAGGCACACAAAGCCACATTCCAACCAAAATCATTCCATCATTGTTGATATGGAACTCTTGAATATTCACTTCCTTTAATTCATTCACCTTCTTTTGTTACACCACATCAACCATTTGTGCTTACTTAATCTTCTCTTGAATGGATGGTTTCAAAATCATTTGGGTAAGGTAGGCTATATCCCCTGCCCTTATGATTTTAAAATCCATCCATTTCATATCCACGAAGATAAGTTCATTCTCAATCTGTAACATGGATATAATAGAATGTTCTTTTCTTCTTAAAGAATTATCTACCTTGTTTGACTTTCCGAGATGATAGTGAATATAGAAATTGTAATTCTTGATTAGCTCTATCCATATCCTTTAATTCATGTTGAGATCATATTGTGTGAATGTATAATTTAGGTTCTTGTGGTCTATGTATATGTCAAACTTTTCACCATAAAGGTTGTGCCGCTAGATCTTCATGGCAAGAATCATGACTTCTAGCTCTAGATCATGCATCAGGTAGTTATTCTCATTGATCACCAACTTCTATGAGGCATAGGCTATCACATTTTTATTTTTCATGAATACACAACCCCAGCCATTATTTGAAGCATCACTATATATCACAAAACGTTCCCTAATTTTTAGTAATGTGAGTATAGGTGTTGTGATCAAACATCAAATTATCTCTAAGAATATTACCACACATTCTTCCATCCAGATAAACTTTACCCCCTTCCATGTCATCCCGGTCATTGGGTTTGAAAATCGTGAAATGTTCTTCACAAATCATGGATAATACCCAGCTAGTCCCAAAAGGATATGGATCTTCATCATGGATGTTTTAATGGTCCAATCATAAATTTCCTTCATCATTTAAGGGTCCATAGATATCCCTTTCCTAGTGATAACATGCCACAAGAATGATACATCCCCCATCGAGAACTCACATTTATTGTAATCTGCATAAAACTTCTCCATTCACAAATTATTTAACATTGTACTCAAATGATCCTCATGTTCCTCCTGGATCTTGGAGTATATCCAAATATCATAAATAAAGTCCACCAAAAAAATTTCAATTAAATCTCTAAAGGAATAATTTATTAAATCCATGAAAATTTCAAAAGCATTAGTGAGTCCAAATTGCATCTCTAAGAACTCATAGTGTCCATACCTCATTCGAAAGGCAGTCTTGTGTATATCTTCCTTCCTCACCATTAATTGATGATATCCCAACCAAAGTTCTAACTTTAGGAAATAACTAGCCCCATGATTCTTATTGAAAAATTCATCTGTCTGTGGTATGGGATACTTGTTCATTATGAAGACTTTATTGAGCTCATGATATTCAATTTAGAGGCACATTAATCCATCCTTCATCTTGAAGAAGAGGACTTACACACTCAAATGTGAGGCACTAGGGCATATAAAACCCTTATACATATTCTCTTGTGACTTTTTTTTCAGTTCTTCCAGATCTATAGTGGCCATTCTGTAAGTTGTCGATAATATAAGCAAAGATCCAGGATTATGTTCAATTGAGAAAACAATCTCTCACTCAAGTGGACGCTAAGGAAATTGTTTAGAGGATATATCAGTATAATCCCTCATGATGGGCATGTCTTCAAGCATGATTCTATCATTTTCTTCAATCATTGGTGCCAGAAATGCTTTCTCATAAAGAAACAATATCCACACTTGAGACAATTATTCTGAAGGAGACTCATTTTTATCCTTACTCTTGTAAAGAATCGGAGGATTCTTTGAGTTGTTAGAGTAATCACTATTTCCTGACAGTTGATGTTGGCTATATACAAGGATAGATAATCCATGCCCATGATATCGTAGAAATCCCCTAAAGGATGTATGACGAGATTTTATTGGAGTTTTAGACCACAAACATTAACCGAGGATGAGTTATAAGCCATGGACGCAATGATTTCCCCATTCTCTTTTCTCATAGGTAACATTTCCTTCTAATTTTGAGGTGGTGTTTTAATATATCTACTAAACCAAAAAGATATGAAAGAATGGTTTGAACCAGAATCAAATTGAACTTTTTCAATTCATGAATGAAAAACAGGTGTACCTTTCACCACATCATTTTCTAGCTCCACCTCAGTAGTTGTGATAGCATAAGTCCATCCTTGTTGCATTAGAGGTTGTTGTTGATTGCCTCCAACAACCATCATCTTAGAGAAATTGTTTGCATAATTCACATTCCCTATACAGATGTAACACATCACTGATGGCAGAGTGTTGATCTGAACCATTCATTATTCTTCATCATTAGTGGTATTTTTCCTATCCCTTCAGCAGTTCTTGGCCAGATGACCAAACTTTCAACATTTTAAGAAATTCTTGGTTCCCTTTGGATAGTTTCCAAGATGGTTCATGCAACAATTTTTGAAATATAATAGGTAAGGTTTCTTTCCCTTGTGGGATTTGGTTGATGAACCACCCATGTTTTTATCAATTTTATTCTTCTTATCACTAGGCCCAGAAGAAAACTGAGAGTCTCCAATCTCTATTTCATCATTGAGGGCACAAGAGACAATATCCTCATAATTGTGAAAGTCTCAAATCACCAATTCTTTACATAGACTCAGATTCAGTCTTCTAATGATGTTATCCACCTTACATTCATTGTTCATGACAAAGACAGATGCATACCTAGAAAGCCTTGAAATTTTTACTTCATACTCCTTGATTGAATCATCTTCCTTCTACTTGAGTCTCAAGCAGTCTCTTTCCATCATGTGACGAAGGGTTCAAGTAAAAAACTTATTTAATAACATCGGATTGAATTCATCCCAATCCATGGAATCAATTTCCTCTTGGGACATTGTATTCTTGATCAGTGTCCACCATTTATCAGTTTCCCTATAAAAAAGATATACATCCATTACATCTTTCTCTTCTTCTGAGCATTGGAGGACAAAGAACATCTTTTAAATAGTGTTAATCCATTGTTCCACGAGGACGAGATCATAATATCTTCTAAACATGGGGGGGGGGATTTTCATCATGAATAATTCTATGGAAACTTTCCCTTTCCATGGAGGAGGAGGGTATTCCAAATGATTTAAATTTCTATTAATAAATCGATCCAGCAGAGAAAGTACAATCATGATGTTTTGAGTATCCACTTCCGTCATAGTAGGCATATCATTAGGATAATAATCACATTCCCCATCACATTTGTTGTGGGAGCATGTTCTTCTATTTACCACCATCAACAAAGGAATAGAATGTATAATTAGAGGTCTTGAACACTTTTCTATTGATCATAAAATAGAAACATGGGACAAAAAAGGAAGAACTTATAAAGAATAATTATCCCCTAACTTGTGATTTCTTAGGTTTATATCTATGTTATGCTTGATCTATTTCATAACAAATAATCTAATGGACTTTATGCATCTTAATAATTTTTTGAACTAAGCTTACGAATCTACCAAAGTATATCCCTTGGGAGTTTCATGACCAATAGTGCAGAAAGGCCCATTTTCATGTACCAGGATACCCTAGGTCAAGCCTAAAACTCCTTGTCAGAGATTTGAATCCTATGCATATTTATTCCAAAGCCACCTCTACCTACTCATATCTATACATGGATGTATTTTCTTGATAAACTACTTACTCTATACATATAAAAAATAAAGGATGTTTTCTTATAATTTATCTCATACATAAGTCTCTCACTAATTTTATCTATTACTGATCTCCAAAATAACTATACCCTCCTCTGATACCCACTATAGAAACCCAAGACATATATATAAAACATAACATTATTATCAGCCTAATTACACATCAGAGTAAATGAAAGGGATCGTTATGTCTTGTGTCTTGGAAGACATGGTACATAAAACATAAAACATGGTGCTAAAATCATTTCATAATTTAATCATCATAAATAGAACCTAACTTCGATTGATCCCTTACATCTACATAGGGTACCCTGGGGGACACATGAACAAAGGGATCAGCTGATAATCCCAGTAAGGGAATGGACATAAGGATACATCTTAAGCACATGAGCAAGGAGGCATGACATAATGATATATAAAACATGAAACATATAAATAAGTGATTATATAATCATGGTATCATCTAAATTAGGAATAATAATAAATCATTTCATTAGTATAGGTCATGGCTAACCACCCATCCCATTTCCCATTTTAGTACGGGTCAAGTCTCACCACCAATCTCGATTCACATCACATCATGTGAAGGGTTACTTAACCTAATGCATTAGAGCGCCATCTGGGTGCACCAACTCAACATTTTCATGAATATTCTTACCACACAATTTTTTTTTCACATAAATAATCATACATGATTAACCATACAAAAACATAAGGGCATCCATGGAATAAATTGGGTACCACCACCATGACCTAAAGCATAACCAAGAAGTGTATCATGAAAGTGTACATGAAATAAAGGGATTGAAACATACATGGATGTTCATAGGGTGAAATAATATTATAACATGGTATGTGATTTAAAATAGAAATGAAAACATATAAAGAATATATTTGAGTAACATTAGCATGAAAACGTTTTTATGAGGTTTTATGTAAAATACTGAAGAAATTTTAAAATAGAAAAGTGGACAATCTTTTATAAAAAAACCAGGATTTAAACAAGAATGTTTTCATAATAAAAATACTGATTTTATAAATACAATGGTGACTTAAAAAATGGGATAGAGTGCACATGAAATTTGGTAAAAAAATTTGAAGTTCACTTAAAACGAGTATGCTTGTTGGGAAGTATTGAGGAGATATTCTCTTAAAACCATGTATATACCTGAAAGAGTATGATATATAGATATTGGAACATGAGTTTGGAGCATATAAACAGAATTTATATGTTTAACATAATAAAGAAAAGACAACTACATTTTGGTAAAAAAATGACATAGTAACCCAATGGAATAAAGGATGTTCGGATTGAATTCATTATAGTTTATAGGCAGGGTATCAGGTGTAACTAGGTGTTCTTGATGAGAGTTAAAAAGGGTTTCTCATCACATAGAAATCAAGAGAGAAGTATGTATGATGTTCTCAATCATACCACATTACAAGGGATTACTCATAAGATGTAATAACATTGAGGATAATCATGATTTAATAGAGAAATGGGGAGGATCCCTATCCATAAATCCAATGGTGTTCTCCACTTATTATTAAACACCTAAATAAACAAGTTAGGTTTATTAATTAACAATTACAAAACCTATTCTAAATATAATGGGTTTTTTATAATCACATTATGTTTATTTATAACCATTTGGATTTGTTATGATGTTCAATTTCATTATTCATGCTCGTTTGTTTACTTGGTTTTAATGACTAGTTCTCTTATATTCATGTTTGGATAAACATGTAAGATGAAATTTTTTGTCCATAATTTAAGTTATATACTATTAGTGAACATCCAAGAGATTAAATTTTTTAAAATTTAATTATTTTAGTTAGAGTGACGTCGAATTATTATATATATTACTTTACTGATAAACGTTTTTGTTAATCGCTGGGTTTGATTATGAAGAACATGTTTGGATTTATAACATAATAACATTTGTAAAAAAGAACTAACGAACAAAAATAAGATATATTACCTATATAAAAATCAGGTTCAACCATAACACAAATGTATTCATGATCAAAATTGAGGATAATAAAATAAATTGATAAATTGTTGTCCTTGAAAATGTTAAATTAGCACATCTCAAACGGTGATTTCATTTCATTCAAATAAAATGTGGGGAAATGATAGAAGATAATGATATATTTATCATGAAAAAATTATAGTACTTGTATTTTACTAGATTTATCATACTATGGGGTGATGTGAGGTGAGAAAATAAACTAAAAGAAAATAACTTCAAAGAAATGAATGAATTTGAAAGAGTAAATTACCTCTTGAGACTTACTCATGTGAAGCACTCTAAAGGGGAGGTGATTTGGTATTTTGAAGGGGTTATGAGCTTTTGGACATGGGGTAGGAGCTTGGGGAGTTATTTGGGCTGAATATTGGCAAGGAACAAGACTTGAGAGGTGTGAAGAGAAGAGGTAATAATGGGTTGTAATTATAGTGGAGGAGTGGGGGGTTTTCAAAAAAAATTAATCCATAGTTTTTTCATTCATCCTAAGATAAGTAATAGTAAGTATTCCATGAGCAAGAACATAAATAAATTCATGTGACTTTGAACCAATTGGGCTTACATCAGAAAATCTTCATCAATGATTCAATTAATCCATTATATATCCTTTATTGTGAATTATCAGATTTTACTATTCTTCAAAAATTCATGTATTTCAGAAAAATCCAAAAAATTCAGCCTAACCATATTTCGATATGTAGAATACAAAAATGAATTCCATTTTTCAATTATAATTTTCTATATAAGATTAATTTATTATTTAATTGAAATAATAATTTATTATTAAACGTCTGTTTAAAAATAGTCATTTATTTATTCTAAAATACAGGTACATCATAATTTCAGAAGAATATTATTTTAATACTATCATATGTGAGTTTAATATTCCATTGAGTAAATCACAATTCATAATGGTATGTTACTATTCATAAGGGTAGGTTACTATTCAAAAAAATATATGTTTTCTTATCAAACTCTAAATAACTTACTAGTCACAACAGTGTATGACAAATTTTTGAAATTCCATACACAGAATTGACAAACCGATGTTTAAAGGTCATTTAGCACTTTTTAGTTCATTATATTTTGTTTTAATTGTATTTTATGACATAAATATGATGAGGTAATTTCCATTGAAAAAAATTGGGTCGTTACACGCATGGTTCACATAGAAAAGTGACTTTTATTTAGTAGTTCTTAGTCTACCTGGGAAAACCCTACGTAGAATAAAAGAGAGATATGAAAAATGTTTTCAATGATATCCATAAAAAACCATTCATGTGAAATAATACTTAGAATGTTTAAATTCTTATCCCAGGGGTGAAAATACATATATTTATCAATGATATGCTAATTTCTTCATGTACATCTCAAAAAATGTTATAATGTTCAAGTATAAATCTAAATCTCCCCCTTTAACCCCATCTTGTCATCAATCAGGCACTCTCCATTTGTTGATGTGAAAAAATATAGTTTAGAACAATGGATGAAAGTATTATTGGAATAACTCATGTTTCAACTTGTTGAGATGATATGAATTTCATGATTAGTCATGATATACACCATAATGTCATCCCCTTTATATTTTATCACCCTGAAGGTGTGAAATACCATTGATTCATCATGGTGGAAATATATCTTCAGATAATATTTAAGAAATTAAAGTTATTAATATTCCCCCATGGTACACATTAAGTAATTATCACATAATGAATAATTTTTCCAACATTCTATTCCCTACTTTGTTCATTCAATTCTCATCTTGAGAATAACCTCCAAAATCAATTCCATAGAATTTAAGCACATATATGTGAAAAATATAAGGGATTAAGATGGAACACATGTGATCATTGTAATAGGAGAAACATGGCTGAGAATTTTTTCTAAACCGAACAACTCCTTTCCCTATCACTCTAATGTGTCTAGTACTATTCATGGTAGTTTCTTCTCTCTATTTGAAAATTTTATCTTTCATTTCCAGCATGGAACCTATACTTCAACTATCTGTTAGTTTCTATGGATTGTTTTTCCTTTGTTCTATTAGTAGTAATGTAGCATCCACAGGTGCATGTTTTTCAATTTTCAACATCTCCAATTGACCAGGTAAAACAATTATAATTGTTTTTCATGATGTCTAACCTTCTTAAACCTTTAGTATAGTAGTTGTAAGACACTTGGGCTGTCATGTGCTAAAAACCTCTCATGAAATTCAAATTTATCTTCATGTGTAAAAATATGTTTCCCATTTTCCTTTGAATTAGATAATACATCCTCTTTAGCTTTTTGAAGTTCTCTTGAAATTTGAAAATTATTTGGCTAGATAACAAAACTCCTCTTATTAACATATTCCGTTTAAGAGATTCCACATGGTTTATTAAATGTTTTCAAGTTACAATTCATAAGAAACTCATCAATGATATGTTCAGTAATGTTTTCAATCAATCATGACCTCTCCTCGATTGATTCCCTTTTTAGGATCATATTTCTTCCATTAATTTCAAGGGCTTCTTTTATATTGATCCATGGAATAACAATTATTTCCATAGTAGAGTCATCTTTTCTTGGTAGTGATTTTTGATCCAACACCCTTCAACTTCTTGGATTTAGAATCCATGTTCTTCTCACCATTCCTCCTTGAAATCTTTTTGGGGTCATTTTTATTCAGACCATTCTTCTTCCTACTTGCATAGAATTCCAATTATTCCATATCCATCATCTATGATCTTCATTTCTTATCAGCTTTCATTACATGTTAATATAGACATGTACCAACTTTGGGAAAACATTTATTGTATACATAATAGATATTATCATGAATTCCAAATCTATTTACAGTATTCAAATGATTATTGATCTTTGAAAGTTTCCTCTTTCCATCTTTCCTTCTCCCCAAGAGAATGGATTCCGTTGTAATTTTTCATTTTTATGATTTTACCAACAATATAATTCATAATTTCCAAACATGTTTTAGAACCATCATTGACCACCACACCTTGGCTTTTTGATATCTTTTGAATTTGTTTTTTTCTTCTTCTTAAAGTGTTGTTATTTCTTTGGGGAACCATCTTCCAACATCTTTATCATATGCACCCTAGTAAAGGTGGTAGGTTTCTCATCACCTTTCCTCATACATACATCTTTATAATTTTTCTTCTAACATGCACTATTATTGGAAACACGTTTAGAAACATTATTATAAGATGGTTTGGTTGGTACCTATTTCATGGTGGATGTTTACCATGGATTATATAATGGACTATTAGTCCTTCTGGTATCATTGTCCTTAATGGAAGATTTAGTGGAAACATCTCTTCTTCTAGTTTTTTGGGACGTTCAATCTTGGAGTCATTGATGATTCTTAAATATCACCTCCATCACTAAACACTTCATATTTATGTAGTTCATCTCATCCTAAACTAATATCATCTAACATAAATAATTCTCATTCAGCCTCTTTGTCTGTTTATCAGTCACATTTATTTAATTCATACAAATAAATTTCAAGATCCTATAACTTATTATATTTTTTTCTTGCAGCTGAGCACCTATGAGAACAATAATAACTATGTGAAAATTTTCATGTTCGTTAAATGCTTCTACAAATATAATCTTAAATAATTGATTCTCTCAAATACATCCTTGTAATTTTTTAGAAACAAATGCATATTATTCATTGAAAAGGGAAATTTTCTCTTCATATGCTTTCATGTGTTTGGTGAGATTGTTTGATATTCTCACCCTTTTATCCAATGCTTCTTCCATGTAATTAGCTTCTATTTCATGTTGAAATTTTCCATCATGATAAACTTTGATACTTGTATAAATGTAGCTCTCGAATTCTTTATGGTCATTATTTAGATTTTATTTGAGTGCACACTGTTGATAACTAATTTATCTATCATAATAATAACTTGAACATGTTTCATCAGAAGATTCCTAATAATAAAAATAATTATGACATGGTATAACATTAAGATTAAATTCAATAGAAGGTGTCTCATCATTAGTAGTACAATTCTTTTTTTTCTTCCTTAACTGTTTCTTCATTAAATTTATCTAAATCATGGTAGAAATATATATTTGAGGGTGCTAACTCATTTATTAAAATAATCACTTCAAAAAGACTCCTTTAGATCTTTTAGTGGAGACATCCCTCTGGTACCAATTGAAGTACCCAGATCAGTGTGAATCACTAAGAGGGGGAGAAGGGGAATTAGTTATCCCTTTAAAAAATTTACAAATTTATTCATTTCAGTTAAACCATTAGGGATGGTTATACCCTCGATCAACTCTTTATGTGTCTCTCAGCCTTATCTAAAATGATTATGTGAATATAACATAACTAAAAATAATAATTTACAAGGTTCTATTAAAATACATACTCTTTGTTGTGTTAGTAATTATCCCAAACATAGATTCTCCATTATAATAATATTATCAATTAAAATGGTCAATACAGAGTCCAACTATATCTATATGGAGTCCCATAGGAGGGTCATTATACTAAATTCCATAGTGGTACCAAAATCCAATTCCTTGATTCAATGTCACACAGTGGACTTCTCCCACCTGGAATCACACAGGTTTCTTCTAGCTATCGTGTAAAATGATAAATCTCCTTCTTTGAATTCTCATTGATTCACTATAGGTGTTATGATTATCATTCCATATGTTCTTTCTTAATCACACTTTCCTAGGCATCTCTTCAATAATCTTCAAAAACATTTGGTATGGTCTATTGGCCTTGATTGATAATTTTGATCACATTTGTGACCATTCCTGAATGCATTGAAGCTCATGAAATTATTTCTTCTTCTGATGAAGACCTGGCCACACTACTAAGGGTTCAAATGGTCCAAAAAACTTCTTCATGAATATAATATTCATGACTGATATTTCAAAATATTAGAATTTTCTATCTTCTTGAATCCTCAAATATTTCCTACTCTGATATTGTATCTTCTTTAATTAGCCCAAAATATAGTCTCAAATCTCATTCAATTCATGCATATGTTGAAGAGAATTCAATTCCACATGGTTTTAATATATCAATGACTTCTCACACGTGAATGGCTGCAGGCATGTATAATATGTATCTTTTCAAACCGAGAAAAAAATATTCTCTTATATCAATAATTTATGTTCAATGTGTGTGGGACTTGCAATTACACATCCAAATTCCACTCAGTTTGTTCTATCTCTATATGAACACATATGATTCATTCTTCATTTATTATTTGAACACCCTAATCTGTTATTTTTTTAAAAAAAAATTAATGTGTTTTATCCATGTACATGCACTTCCTTCTTGATGCTTCTCACTATCCACTATGAACACACAATCTCTTCTTCATGTGTGTGTGGGCTTGCATAGATTCATATATGCTTAGTTATATTTCATGCCACCTTAATACATAATGTTTCTTCTTATTCATCCTTTTACACCAACATATTATTAAATATATTCATGTATAAATCCGTGGTTGGACTTCCAATGTCCTTTTTATTTTGTTGAAAAATCCCGAATGGGTAGAGGGTTTCCATTAGTTCTCTTTCTCAAACTATAGTGTATATGAACACTATGTGAAGTACATTTCAACTCCTATAAATCATGTTCTCAATACCCAAATTGGAATATGATCTATGTGTACAAATCCTATTTCATTCTTGCTTGAAAATACCACTTCTTCTTCATGAAAACTAGAGGAACAAGGGTTATTCTTCTTCATTAAAAGGGTACATATGGATCTCCATCACAGAACATGGGGAATTTCATGGTTTTGTCTTCTGAAAGAACAACATTGGTGTGTATGCATCGACTGTGTGTCTGCATAATCTTCATATCCAATCAAGGGAAAGAGTTTTAGAAACCTATCGGTTGTTTGTTATTTCCATTCGCACTGATTGTGCAGTGTCTCTTCATTTCAAGGGATGTTCAAGTGTTTGTTGAACTTGTTGAATGCATGAAGATCCTCTTCCCCATAATGTCCTAGAGATATGTAGAAACCGATTCCTTTCGTGAACAATAGTAGTGTGTGGTGGATCTATTTCATCAGAGAAATGAGAGCTCTCTAATATGTTAATGGAAGAAAATTTCTTCAGATCAGGGATCCTTTATTTATAAGAAAGAAGTAATTATATTTCATCGCATTCTAATCCAACAGTATATTCCATGATATCAATTCCTTGAATACTTGAGATCCTTGACATTGAAATATTCAAATGTTGATGGCATATCCCATATATCTCGTTTTGTTTCTCTTCAATTCACGATATTTATTTTGTGGTGTAATTATCATGTGAAATAATTATGAGATGCAAGAAATTCACAATCATAGTCCTCCAAGATCCCTGGACTCCAAAAACATCATTTTCCTCATCCAATCATGAGATCATCATTTTATTCACATCCATGTATATGTAATTTCATGCAAGAGTTCGTGACGTTACGAGGATTCTCATTCATTTAACTTCATCATCAATGGTGGCCAGAAGAGAGATCCTAGAATTGGGGCTATGATCTGGTTTTATAGTGGCATCAGGTGGATCGAGAGTTGAAGATGATGTCTTGGTTTCAAATCGTCCATTGGATCAGCTACTGATTACTTGGATTAGTTTACGAGACCCGGGATGTGATGTGCAAAGGTGATATATCATTAGATTATATGGAAAATGAGGATTTCTTACACAGTTTTAAAGAATTTTACACATCGAAATAGAGATGTGGGATTCATTTAGTGTTGGTCTCATACCTCCTCAATCCATCTCTAGATTACTCTTAGTTATTCAATGGTACCACCTCGTACCGTGTTCTCCTTGCAGGCGAGCTATGCACCTAATATATGCTCTTCCATTTTACCACCCCACATAGTAGTACTTTTTCTATTCTATCATGTACCCTAATGGGAACACTCTTATGAATGATCCATGCATAGTTCTCTCCTTTCACTTCCCGTTTAGCCTTGGTGGCCTCCCATGAGAATGATTGGCCCTATGCAGCATGTGCCTAGGGTTGAGGCAATCAGATGAATGGTGGAAAGACCAAATTCTTTTTGTAACCCCATAAACATTATTCTAATAATAAAATTAATGGACACTTAATAATTCAAACAAGCATGACCTTCTCATTAAATCATTCTTGGACTCTTCTTCAAATGCCAATCCCATTCCCCTTTCATTATCTTTTCCTCTTCTTCATTTTATTTTTGGAATATGAATCCTAAATCACTCTCAATAATGTACCCAATGGGAATAATATTTTGGAAGAACTATTAATAATTCAAGATCAACAATATTTTCTTAAAGTATTTATCATGTTCATCCAATTATAAACTAGTGAATGGATATCCCAAATGCATTATACAATCAAGTATTTCCTGACCTTCTTTATATAGTGTAACAAAGTGTTATTCATTAACACATGTCTTGGAACATAGATCTAGTTCAACAATAAACAAATATAATATGGAGAATGGTAGATCATGACATCCATGGTAAAATATTAATTCTCTATGTGACATTAGTTTTTGAATAATATCATCATTATCAATGTTGGAATTTAAATGAGCAATCAACATTACTTTAAAAATCTCCACATCAATCACCATCACAAATTCAGCCATTACATTTACATAAAAAAATTAAAAACATATTGAACACAAATGAAAAACTATTATCCATAGATAGAATGTGAGAGCCCACGAAAAAATGATTAACAAAACAATGAACACATAGGGAAATTGTAATAATGTGAAACTACGTTCATTTTAATCTGAATCATACATGAAAGTTTTGTTACAAATATATATAATAAAAGTAAAATTTTATAATAAACCCATCCTTGATTCATGATGAATCCTAGGAAAAATTCTAAATAAATAAGGATATTAACTACTGATATTATTCAAATCTATAGGTTACCTGAGGATTCATTCCTTTAAAATATTGTCAACAACCACTTATATCATTCATCAATTCCATTTAGATGAAAATCATGATTGAAATTATACCATCATTGAATTTTTAATAGTTCCTATAATCACTCTTATGTGGATTCCCAAGAACACTTCTTAATTTCTCCTCATCAGATCACCACATATGATATGGGTAATTTCTATGTATCCTAAATTTCATTAGACACCATAATTTAAATTTAAATTATTGAATGTCTAGAAAATTTTGAATGTTTTACAACTATGATACATTTTACTCTACCCTGTCATGGTCCCAGCCTTCAACCAACTTCTTATCAACTTATTAAATATAGATAATATCATTTCAAAGTCGCAATGGAATCTTTAAAAAAAATCAATTCATATTATTAAAAATTGTACATATTCTCAACCATTGTTTATTAGTATCTCAATAACATTACACTATATGTAATTCCATTTCCAGACCCCACAATGTCATCATAATATATCATTCAAGATTCTTCATTCAACTAAACTCAGGTCGAGATTTCCATTCTGTAGAGAAATTGACCATGAAAAATGAGGCCTTTATAATGAAACTAGAATTATCATATTCCTCTCTCACCACCACAATGATACGAATAAATGAGCTCCCATATATCTTCATTATACATCAATAAATAAAACAATTTTACAATTATTTATCTTCTTCTTAGATTGACTTCATGCCAAAAATAGAAACATCCAATCATCACTCCATTCGATTCCACTCTCACATTCATTTTAGTTCAAGCTTCATTAAGAATTATTCATCAAGCCTAACTCAACCTCATTTGTATTATATTCATCTATTTAATTTTTTATTCATCAAATTAGGGTCAACATTTTCAACAGTTCATCGAACCCCCATCTTTAGTGTTTATCTCATAATTCAGGACCTCAAAGATCATTGATATTCAGTATAGACCTTATTATTTAATAATGTTAAATTTTATTAGATGTTACCTACTCTCATACAGCTCTAAATTATGTCCTAAAATGGTTGAGTATTAGATCCTATTCATTAGATCTAGGAAATATTTTTCCCATTATTCAATCTTTGTGTCTCGGTACCTTAGCTTCATCAAGATAAAACCATAGGTATGGAAAAATAAGTAGAAGGGGTTTTAAAATTTTTATTTAGTTTATGGGGTAAGGTTAAAATTAATTGCGGATATGGGGTAGCATAATGCCAAATGTGTTGGAATTTTGGGATTTCCATTTCCCCAATCTGACACCACCCCCAACCCACTGTATATATATAGAAAATATTTTCATGATTATAATTATAAATGTATTAAATATAATAAATATATATTTTAGGCGACTAAGTTTCTTTTAAAATAAAAAACATACATACCACACTCTCATATAGCTTAACAGGCAGAGCATAGACCCCTGATGGATAATCAACCCATCTAGCACCTTTTAATATATATATATATATACATTTATTTATATATTTATTATAATTATTATTTATATGAATTATATATTTATTATAATTTTGATTTGATGTTAATTAAATTTATTCTATAAATAATTATTTATTTATAATAAATATAATTAATATAATTAATATTATAAATATATAATATAAATAAATATATTTTTATTAGTATAATAAATATATAATTAAAATAAATATATTATTATAATAAATATATTATAATTATGTATTTATTATATTTTTAAATATATATTTATTATAATTATATGTTTATAATAAAGACATGTTTATAATAATTTAATATTTAATATATTTATAATTATATAATTAATATAAATGTATATTAATTATATAATTATTAGAATTATATAATAATCATAATAATGTATTAATTAAAAATTTCTGGTCATTGTAATTAAATATTTATTGTAATTATATATTTGTTCTATTTAATTTAGTAATTATATTTATTATAAATATATAATTATTAATATAATAACTATTATTATTAAAATAAATATAATAATTTTTTATTTAAAAATATTATTAATATTTTATTTTACATATAATAAATATAAATATAATAAATATATAATTATAAGTATAATAATTATAAATAAAATAAATATAGTTATATATTTATTTTATTTATTTTCATAATTATATTTATCATATTTTTAATTTTAATCATATAATATATATATATATATAGTGGGTTGATGTGGTGTGGGATTGGGAAAAGGGAAATCCAAAAACACCCACCCATTTGGCATTGTGTTCCCCATATCCTCAATTAATTTCTACGTAACCCGTATAAGTTTTATAAGAAAAACCCCATATGCTAATTTGTCTGCCAAGGTCATTGTTCTTCTTTTCCAGTAAAAAATAACTTCTTTAGTTATGGACAACATAATTTTATTTTTATGTTTAACTGGTGCTCAAAGATACTAAAATTATATAACTAATAAATGGTATGTTCATAGATTACGTATTTATTATACAAAAAGGGATGTGGCCATGTTTCTATGGAATACTGCACAGAATTACTTTTATATAAACATCAATTACCCAAATGCACTTTTTTTATAAAATTACCCATCCCCAACTGTGTGAACGATTATTATTTTACATAAATGGAAAATAGTTGGGAAAATAATTCAATACAAGATGATAAATTATTCATCAAAAAGATTTGACAATGAAATTCAATATTAATATAATATATTCCAATAATTGATATTAAAAAACAATTCATTTGGAAATAATATATTCAAAATCTATATTATATGTCAATATTTTTTATTTGAAAAAAAATTGAATATTTGAAGAAATAATTATTGGACACAGAAATCAAATAAAATAGAAATATATTTTTTAGTAAATGATTCTTCAAAATAAAATAAATATTTTATTCATGAAATTTATTAAAAGTAGAATTGATAATATATATCAATCAATAAATTAAAATATTGATTTTTAAATATTTCAACGATGTATACATTTAACTCCAAATGATCAAGATTTACAATATTATCAACTAAAAAAAATTACTCTCTAAAATAATATTAAAATTCGATAAAAATGTGGAAAACATGGATAAACAATAGGAATATCAAATTATCTCTCAAATAAAGCGTTAAATTCTCCAAAAAAATGAGTTATTCATATCCATTATAATAAAACTCATATTAACAACAATGGATTTAGTAGTTGGGGTTTGGCTTAGTGGTAAGCACCCCTTAATTCTACATGAAAAATAGGGCATCAAAACCCATTGGGTGCAGGTACTGTAGCAGGACTGTATCGTACAGTAGTAGTGGTGGCACTGTAGAAATTGTAGGAACTGTAGCAGCGGTGGCAGGACACTATAGCGGTGGCAGGGTACTACAGCAGCAGCGGGTACTATGCAGCATGGTACTGTAGAATTACTATTCACAGAATAGGCCTTGGGCCAAAAAATGGGCCTACAGGCCATGTAATGGTCTAAATTCCCACTCGGCCCTCGGGATATGTAATGGGTCTCCCTCTACCCAGTTATAGAGGAATTTGCTTTTCTTTAATAATAAATGAGGATTCGGCCCCATGAATTTAAAAAAAACAATGGATTTAAAACACAATACAATTGGTGATATTTAAAGACGACTTCCCCCATAAACATTCCACGAATATAAAACTAATTTCTCTCCTAATAATTCCTTGGTAAAGTTATTGTTTTCTATTTATTAAATTTCAATTATGTTAAAAAAAATTAATAGATTTTGAATAACTTAATTTGATATTCCAAAGTTTTTACAAACATCACTTTTCATCCTAAGTGAATAGATGCACATATTATAGAACCTAAATATAATTATACAAAATTTATGGTAAGGTATGACTAATAACTTGACGAAAATATTATTTGATCAACAAATACCTATAATATATATATGGAATGTTTACTCAAAATTATCAGTTTATTTTTAGATCAATTTAATATAAATAAAAATAGTTTGAATCCAATGACGAAGTTAAAACTGAATTTAGAATGTATAAAAAACTACCAAAATGTCACCCAAAAGAAGTGTTTTCCTGAAATCAATAAAGAATAGTAACCTAATTAAATCCATAGAGAAAGGAAAATAGATAACCCGTCCAATATGGGAAAATAAACTCTAAAGTTTAGGGGGAAAATCAACCATTCAGTATTACAATTAATTCTCATTCACATTTAATTATACATAAATCTAGGGTATTTTAATATACACATCTTCAGATAATGTTTAGCATAAAATATATGTCCCTCATCCACCATTAACACTCAACATTGTCCCAAATTATGCAATTATATATGGGGCAATAGTTAAAATGGTTTTATTTTGAAAATATTTTCAATTAATTAATGAAATTAATTTTTAATGTATAGTAATGAAGAAAAGAACATATTTTATACTCATTACAGTTAACAAAACAACTTTTTTACTATAAAAAATAATCTATAAACATCCACTATATATAACTATTAGTACCAAGTTAGGAATTTCATAAAGATGAATTCAAAAAATTTAATGAATAAAAAATGTTTAAAAAGTGGCACACAACTATCACAAAAGTCAAAAACAATCACTCCATTATATAAAATAGAATATTTATCCGGCCTTAAATTCCATATGATTTCATCATGCATTGGTACATGTAGAAAAATGAAAATATTTAACTCATAACCAAATTACAAAAAATAAATAAATTTATAGAGAGATAAATAATATTATAAAATCAACAATTACTACATTTCTAATGAGGTTTTAGTAATTTAGGCTCAACATATAACAAGTTACTTATTTTCATTGTAAAAATGCACCCTCTTTACTCTGATTCCAACTTTGAACCTTTTCATCATGAAAAAATAACTAAATTATGATCCTTATTTTTTAATGTGTACTCTAAAAATGATTCAACAATATATTGACTTCCATAATATGCTAGGGAGGAACAAAAATGATGTTACCAATACTAAATTTCATTTAATGGTATCCCAAAACATTATAGTGTGTCAAATATTAAAATATTCTATTTATTCCATAGATATTCATTAAATATACCATTAGTCACAACAAAACATTCAAGTCAATTTTGTATATTCTAATGAAATCAAAACATAGGTTTTTGATGGTATTAATAATATATCCAAAATTCATAAAACAATTCATTCAAAAACATAGACTACATAAAACATAAGACCCATTAGATAAAAAATATTATAATGTAATCCAAATTAAAAATAATTAGAATATGAATTAATCCATGAAATTGAAACACTTATTAACATTAATGCTCCCTAAACAAATAGTCTTCTCTATTGGATAACATTTAACTGATATAAAGTAAATTAATTTTTAAAAGTATCAAATAACAAATTATGTAAGCATGAACCAATTTATACATATTTAAAATTTTGAAAATAAAAGACAAGTTCAATAAGAAAAAAACAATAATTGTTTGTGTTTTTTTTTCACCAGATTTATTCCCAATCTGTTAGTTTTCTACAAAGATTTATGTTCCTCGTGATTTTTCCATTAGTTGACATAATAAGGTAGAAAATATACAGATTTATATTAAACCAATGAAGATCAAAACTTGAAAAAAAAATAAGTGAGGATATAGATTTAAAACAATAATCCAGGATGAATATTCGATTTCACCAAAACTATAATGAAACTATATAACAAATAGAACTCAGGATAAAGAGGATGAATTGGTATTTAAATATGTATAGGATGATTAGGTAACATTTATTACATAAAAAAATATCGAAACTAATTTTTTGAACAAATGTAATATTTTTATTTAATGCAATGAAATCATGCATTATTTCTCATTTATTGATAGATTATTTGACCAATACCATACTATCCCTCATAATCTATCCAAATATTAATTGTGTGTGTGGTTTATTTTTTTGGAACCACTAAATTTGTCATTAAATTTTTTAAGTAATAAATACTAAAATGGGGTCAAGATCTTTTACGGAGACAAACACATTCCTTAAATCCTACTAAATACCATTAGAAGACCCCTTAAACAAAGATGAAATGAAATCTAACTAGTTTTTCAAAAAAACACATCTTGTATCCGTCTATGAATTTTATGATTGAATTAAAAAAATTATCTTCCTTTGAATTTGAAGAATGATATAGCGTACTTATAGTTTGGTTCATAACTCATTCCACAATAAAATATTATATTCCACAGAAACTAATTTGAAAACTATTGGGATTGGAATAATATTTTTAAGAGAATTAAATTTTACCATGATAGATTGAAATTATTGAAAGAAAGTTGAATGAATTATTATATGATCCATCCTAATTTACATATCCTTATAATAAATTTTAATAACACTTTCTTCCTTTTGAGAAATATGAGGAGTATAAATAATTAAAGAAATAAACATTTATATTTATCTCAACCACTACCATAACCACCTCAATAACTATGTAGTTTGATTCATTGATTTTTAATTCCAAATGTGTTATTAATTACGTAATATTTAAGAAATTATATGAATATTAAAAAATATCAATTATGATATCAAAATACATAGTTTCATCTATAATGATTTCATAATATTCTCATTTAACATGAATGTTTGAATTAAAAAAAACACGAGAATTGTTCCAATTTAAAATAATTTTAAATTTTCATTATAATAATACATCCCTAAAATATCATTTTCAAAATACTTATTGAAATTGGTATATTTTTTAACATAATATTTAATTGTTCACATAGGTAATCAACTATAATAACAAGACCATCAATCACTATATGTTTATCTCCAAGAAAACATCGTAATATTTTTCTAAGACAGTAGAAGACTTTTTTTTCATAGAGTATTAATCCCACAATATAATTGTTTTGAATGTCATTTTATAAATTTTATATATATATATATATATATATTCTTTTTTTATTGGACACACAACATCCTTCCCAATAATGCTACTAATTTTCGATACGTTGGTGGACTGTCAAACATAAAATTTACAAACCATACCTAAAACTATTATAATAGAGATATGGATTCAAACATATAAATTTAAATAGAGAATGTTCTAATGAAAAATTAAAAAAACTATTTAAAATTATGATTTATGGGGAGATCAATGAAATTAAAAATTACCAAATTGATAAATCTACAATGCATGTTTATAGAACAATATACTGGAAGATTATGGGAGTGGAATTTATGATCCCGGGAATACCTGACCTACCTATGTTGGTAGAATATATTTATGTTGTTGAATAAATATTATTAATAATACATAAAAAAATATATGAGAAATATGGAATATTATAACCTCACTTTTTCTCAAATACGAACTATATTCTATTAAATAACTCTTAAGACCTTGTTTTATTACCATACTAAAGAAAAATAATTATTTTTTCATTAATAAAATAAGAAAAAAATATTTTACATGTTAATTAATATATTTATTACTTTTAAATTAAAATTATCTACTATAATCACTAGTTGGAACATGTAATAGTGTAATAAGGAAACTGAAATAGAAAAAAATGTAAAATTTATGAAATTTTTATACATTAATTATCATATAAAAAACTCATCATAATTTTTATGTTTTTAGTAAAAAAATACATGTATTACTAAATTTAAAATTTATATTCCATAATTACAATCTAGACAATATTTTTCATTGGAAATTTTATGAATCTAAAACAAATAAAATCACAATGAAAAAAACAATAATTATGGTAATCTTTAATAAAAAACAATAAAAAGAATCAAATATCATTTCAATCCAAATATCCCATTAAATTTTAGAATGCCATGTTCTTAACTATAGTAAAAAAACATAATGATACCATATAAAAAATATGGTAAACAAAAGGAAATTGAGAAATAAAATAGTATCTAATCTTTCAATTTATTCCATCTATCCAAATTCAACTTCTTTTAATACCCTTATTATAATTGATTCCCCCATTTCAATGCTCATTTTAGTTATATATAAAGAATGAATTTTAATACCCTTGAATATCTCACCATAGAGAATACATTTGTAAATTTTTTTACACTCCATTTTGATTTTTTTCACAATATTAAAATAAAAAATACAATTAATAAAAATATATATCTAGAGTTTTATCAAAAAACATTATGTGGATGTTATAAATATTCTTCATATTGTCTAAGATACTCATGTTGAACTCCATCATATAATTTCACTGGATGCATGATTATATTACTAAACCACTATATACAGATAATCAAGAAAAAAATTACAGATTCATTCAACCATCAAAATAATTATTAAATAGTAAACATTATCATTCACAACACACTATTTAATTCCTGAAACTCTTCTCATCAGGAATGACTAGGTGAAGTTTTTTCCTCAATTTCACTTTACGGATTTATTTAATTTAGAATATGTTAATTTCAAAAACAATTTAAGATAATTCCATAAATGGTGAATTATACTTATACCTAGCTTTATCTCTGACTCCAAAACACTTTTATTCAACAAATGAACATGTAGAAACCTCTCCTCAAAGGATTAATGGATTCCTAACATTGTCTTGCTCAGTAGCCTTAAGAATTAAACACAACCCCACTCCCTTCTTCATCATCATCTAAAAATTAATCCACCTTATTATGTTATTATTTCCATATGCAAAACCCAGACCTAGCTACTATTAGAGGCTCCATCATCCAATTAATATCATTTTTATCCCATATTCAAGGGTTAAAATCAACATAGATCACTGAGACATTTCATTGAGCTCCTAAAATGCAGTTATTAAACTCTTACAGGATTAACACTCATGAAAAATATGTACCCATCCATTTAAAATATATAATGATAAAAAACATAGAATACATATTTATTTTCATGTCAAATAAAATTTATCATATTAATAACAATTATCAATTTTCATTTCCTTAAATGTTGTCTTCCCATTAATTCAACTGTAAGCTTCATTATGAAGACATTATTATGAATTGGTAATTTTATATGTAAAAATATACACATTAGTAAAGTATTCATCATTATGGGTTTTTAATTAATGATAATCTATGGAACCCCCATAATCATTGATATCGTAAAATTGATAGAAATTCATATTTCCTAAACATCCTTCTGGTATTTTATTTTTTTCATAAAATATTATCTTATTTGGTTCCGTATTGTCTCATTCATCTAATAAATTGTTTTTATAATGCTTGAGCGTTGAATCCTCTTTATTGGAGCTTTTTCAAAGGGTTCACGTTGATTGATCATGGTGTCCTGGTCACTTGGTTTAATTTATCTTATATTTATATTATTAGTTATTTTTTCTCAATAATAACCATATTCTTCACTTTTGGTGGGCCTTATTTTACTCTTATGTTCTATTGATTCAAATAATGACTCATATGTTATTTTTTGGAAAATTTCATCCTTAAAAAATTATTAAACAAATAAATATTTCAAATTACTAATTAAAAAATTGATTTTTACATAGTTTTCTATCACTCATTCATAATTATAGTAAAAAATAAAACATTCACCCCTTTAAGAGAAAAACTATTCTTTATCACACAAAATAAAGTCTACTGAAAAAATAATTGAAAATAGGAAATTAAAATTCAAATATAGTTCAAAATGAAATTTCATATTTCAAAAAAAAGATTACAATAATTTATACTAAAAATAATAACATTTAATTTTTAAAAATTGTATTTAAAATAAACATTGAATTCTATTAATTTATATTCATGGAAAAATTTATATAATATTTAATTAATTATTTTCCTGAAAAAACCATTTCCAATAACATAACATTATATTTTTTGATAAAATTTAAATAAAAAATATTCCATAAATTTTTTTATTAAAATATATGGAAATTAAAATAGATAATATATTTCAAGTATGTTATAAATCTTATTGTTTTTAGTCAAAAATTTAATTAAATATATTCTTACCCATATGTATGAAGATTTAGAATTTTACCCATTAAACTATATTGAATCACCTAAAATAATTCAATTCCATAAACATTTGTTGGATATAATGAATCAACAAAAATCCACATCATTGTTATATGTTCTTCATAAGAAAATTAAATGTGTAAGTATATAGAATAATCACCATTGATTGTAGGGTTCTAAGGTTAATACTGAGATCGACGATTCCTACTTTAGCAAGTGTGAGTTGTCTCTCAGCATAATTCATACCACCAAAGGGTGTAACATGTCCAATGCTAAAACCCTGATGGTAACACCTTGTGAAAACCAATTACCTCCATAGAACTATAATAATATCATAAACATAGGGTGATATGTATATATATTTATATATTTATTGTTATTTTTATATTTTTAGTACCATATATATTAATACTTTCACACATCTATACATTTATTGCTATAAGTGTGTATATATATATATTCATAACTATAACTTATTAAATGTAAATTATAATTTTTATATTACATGTTATATATATATTTATATATATTTACTAACATAGTAATTACGAATTATGAAATTAAAATTATTAATAGTATAACATTTTATTGAAATTAGATATTAAATAAATAATATTTATTCTTATGTTTCAATTAGTTAGAGTTAAGTATTTATTATTAACATATATGTATGTGTGTTTATATTAAATGTTTTTAATTAATGATTTATAGTTATTAATATACATATATTTAAATATTTATAAATAAAGGCACTCATAAGTACAAATATAGACATGCATGTGCATGCACATGATGAAATACAGACACACTTATATATTTTTATATTTAGTCTCATACTTTAATATTTTCATCTATATGTATATAAAACATAACATAATTTATATATTTATTTTTATAAATATATATATATATACATACGTATATTTACATACTTCAATATTAATAAATATTATTTAGTTTTTAATTTTTTATCACATATTATTTATATGTTTTTATATAATGAACAATATATATTAAAAAAAGAATTATAAAATACTAACTAAACAAATTATATCTAATTAAAATACCATTAAAACATATCAATAAACAAAAATCCTAGCTAATACAATGGACAATGAATGTGATTCTCTCCAACATTTAACATGGTTTTATAAAACTTGAATAAATAAAAAATATTATAGAGACCCAATAGACAATTTCTTCGTCAATTTTTTATAAGTTCTATGATTATGAATTATATATCAATTTTTAAACTTACTTTTATGGTAATGGTGATTTGGGATGCCAATAAACTATAATGGAAATGTCATAATGATCACACATACAAGTCATCCAAGACATAAACCATGAAATGAGTTAGGAGAGGATGATACACTATTATTGGATAATTCATTGTTGTTGTTGGAGTTCATAGTGTAGATATTTTTAGTGATCAAGAGGGGTGTTACTGCCCATGTATTTTCACTGGTATTTCTGTAGTTTATAGTTACTTCAATGGTGCTAGTTTCATTATTTCTATTTTATTTTTATAGCTTATGTATTCTATTACATTCATGATATTTATTATTTATTTATTTATTAGATCATGTGATGGGTTCTATTATTACTTAATATTCCTTTATTTTTTGAATTATAATATATTGTTTTACTTCTTTATGTGAATATAATATTTTCATTATTTTGATAATTTAATAATTGTTATATTATTTTATAATTATATCATTATTTTATTCAAGGGTATATAAAAATAATACTATAAAAATTTCCTATAAGATATTGACAAGACATAGATCCTCTACATATTTGAGGAGTTTCGTTGAATTCCACCCCAAGTATATGATATATTGAAAAATGATAATATTTATCGAAATGTGAAGGATTGAATTAGTCTTGTTAGAGAAGGCATTCAGATCTTGAAAAGTTATATCTTTATCACTCGACATCAATGCAAAACCTGGACAATTGAGTGGGGAAGAACTGTATCTTTTAGAAAAATACATATGAAATTTTATGGATATTTCTGTAAAAATATGTTGTACAATTTTATTATAATTCATCTTAAATCTGATTCAATTTAATTTCTCTCGCATAATACATTAGAAACATATAATTAATAATATTAAATAATTTAATTAATCTCCATTATAACATATTTTAAGTACTTGATTTTTGAGTATTAGTTTTATTTAAATATTGAAAATTTTATACTTACGAAAACTATAATTGATTTTAATTTTTTATATAAAATTTGTATCCTTTACACAAATCTACCCCACATAGATTTATCCTCACACAATCTCAGAATATAAATTTATACCAAACATATCAAATGTTATGTAATGAGGGAGTAATTAGGATTACCTATACATTACAACCATGTTAACCTACCATAGATTATAAAAAAACTAACTAACAATTAAACAGGTCAAAGCAACCCTTATATAGAGAACAATCCATCTTGATGTGATGCATGTGAGACCTTCAAGTGTAGACTAAAATTAGAGGCCTAACATTATGAATCTCAAGTTAAGTGTTATGTTTCTCATTTAATATTATCTTTATGTTTCCTTTTAAAACCACTACTACATTTATACATCCATAAAATATTTATGTTGGCCATTGAGTAGTTAATTAATTAGGGATTCATAAATGTAAAGGGAATTAACTTCATGTGATAGGTGGTTTTTTCAAAATGATATGATAAAATTTAAAATCATTAAATTTTACTAAAATATAAAATATAATAAAAAAATTAATGCAACAATAATCTCAAACACTCCATGTATTTCGAAAAAATTATAGGGTGGGATTTTAAAGATATTCCCTTTAGAATAATATTAATTTTATCATATTTGATTATGTTGAATTTTATGTTCCACATAAGGTCATAAATGTTGAAATGCCCCAACCCCTGTTATCCTGAATTGGTACATTATTACATAATATTTTCATGATACAAGGAATAATGTCCAGAAAGACTGATCAATTTAGTAGCCGTTCAAGTTGAAGATACATAAATAAGTTTGAAATTAAATCATGAAATAAAAAAACAACATTGTGTTTATAAAGACCCAGAATTTCATGAATTTTTTTAAATAAATGGGAATTTTATGAATCCGTGAAAATTAACGGCATTTGATTCTGAGGCCTAGAGATCCCAAAATGAATTTCTGAACTTTTGTTCAGGTACATTCTGTAAACGTGTGACTGGGTTTTTATAACTTTTGAGCCGGTGCTCGGAATTCAAATACTAGGCATCGTCGAACATGCAGCACCGATATTTGGTAATTGAGACATTCACATCGACGACCGTTGGTTGAGGGTGGAGGTTATTTTTTTGTTTTTTCATGAATGAATAAAATAAAAATAAATTTCTGTAGATTTTATTTTTATTTTATTTTTTAAACCACTTTGTAGAAGTTTAGAAGTGGGGACCACTAGACCTTAACCTCCAATGAGAGGTTATGGTGGCAGGGACCACCTGAGCATATGCTCCCATGAGAGGTTATGGTGGTGGGGACCACCCGTGTCCTAAACCTCACAACTTTCTCATTAAATGTGGGAGAGACACTTCAACTCCTCTAATATTAGTTGTGCCAACCCTTCCCCACAATAATTAATCCGACACACCAATTTAATTGTACCAGCCTTTCATATTAATTAAGACCATTTGAATTATATTCAAACAAACATAATAGATCACATAATCTTTTATATCAGGGATACCATTTCATTTTGGTGGAATTGGGAGAGGAGGAGCTTTGGGAGAAAATCTCCCCAACAAAGAACTCCAATGAAGAATGCCTCTCCATCATTAATTTCTTCTCCAAACTCCATCGAAGGATCTCCAATGATGCACGAAACAACAATCAAGGAAAATTCCGACGACACTGACGTCCATCTTTTCCCAATGAATCTTCTTCTTCCTTGAAACCTTGTCGATGACATCAAGTGAACAAGGTAGGGGTTTATTTTCTATTTTTTATCACTTCCCTTATACACCCCTTATTCTTCTTTTGTAGGATGGGAACAATCATTGTGGGAGGATAGGATTTTTTTGTTCATGTCCATGTTATTGACGAGCCATATGTTATCACCCAAACATGAAGGGTATGGGACAAACCAACATAGCCCAAACCTTCCACAAATTTTGTGGTGTTCTTCACGATGGAGGAGGACAACAGAAATCCATTCTTGGGGCACACCAATGGCGGTCAACACCACCGCTAGCCATGATGAAGGTGATTGCGCAATGACTCCACCCCGCGGAAACTGTTGCTGCCCTGCGACCTCCGCACCGACCGTGCCCCCCCACCATCTGTGCCTCAAAACCAACCTTCTGTCGAGGTGTCGCCTATCGGCCAGACCACTGCCCTGACCGGACTACCCCTGGTTTGTCTGGACCTCCCCCCCCCCCCCACGTGCGGACCACCAGCCTTCATCTGGACCGCCGCACCATGGTCAGACCACCCCAAGATCAGCCGAACTACCGCCCCGTAGCTGTACTGCCACCCTAGGTCCAAACCTCAACCCCATGGCCAAACTACTACCCCTTGGATGAAACACCATCCTGGCTAAGCCGCCCCGCGGCACCATGCCCTCGTGGCACCCTTCGTGGCCTTGTTTCCACCCACATCCCTCCGCAGCTCCTCACGGCCTACCGGGCAGGACCCAGTAGGTTGGGCTAAACCCAATGGTCGAGGATGACCCAAACCTGGTTGGGCCAAGTCGATCTGAAAGTGTCAGACCGGACCAGACGCCACTACGACCCAATTTCATTATTTTGGGTATAACATTGCTCTCGGACGTTCGTTAGATGAACCATCAGTGGTGTTGGGAAACTTGAAGAGAGTAGGTACAGTTGAGTGATCCCACCCTTTGTTTTGGGTTATGATGGGGAATAGTAAGATTGGATCGAGCAAGAATCCAATCAGGAACCTGGGATGAAAAGGATAATAACTCAAAGATCGGGCGTCTGATTGGCGAACCATCTGTTACATAGAGACCCCTATGACATGGAAGAAAATTTAGGTACTTCTTCATGGGACTTCACAGATGATGTAGTATCAACAAGTATCTTGTGGAGCGGATCCTCCCAAAGACGAGCGAGCATAGTGAAGGAACCTAGTGGCTGGCTGAGACATGATGACTATTGACATTTTTGACCTAGAGTGATTTGACAGGCCCTGTGGGGAGAACCTTGGTGATGCGACAGACCCACTGTGGGGAGTGCCTTGGTGAGACAGCTAACCCATTGTGGGGAGTACCTTGGTGATGGGGCAGTCCCACGGTACTCGACATAAGGAGTACCTCAGCAGCCCAAGGATAGTGGGAAGCGCTTCTGTGTGACACGGAAGGCCCACTATACTTGATAGAGTAGGAGTTCTTTAGTAGAAAAGTTGTTTGACATTGCGATTTGGAGTGTCACTTGATAATACCCCTAGAATAAATCTCATTGTGAGGTGAGTCAGTACCATTATGTTTTCATCATGATTGAGATGGATTATTTGATAACATAGGTATATGTATGGCAATATACCTCAGTAAGGTTATCTATTGATTTCATATTTAGTGTTTTATCCTTCGTGGATTTTTTGAGACTAGTGGGTATCAAGGCCCCTATAGATTATTGTTATACTCACCCATGAACGGTCAATTCTCGTACCTTGTTGTGTTGGAAACCCACCACGGATAGCACTGACTAAGGCTGAGAATACCAAGATTGGATGGTACCTAGAGTAGGAACATACGGTGTGTCGGTACATAGAGGAGACGGGTGGACATGGAGTGTTGAGGAGGTGATATATACCAACCCTTCAGGTAGGAACCTCGGAGGATGACCCAGAAGCTAACTTTCCCTTTTCTTCAGTTGTGTTGTATCACAGTTGAACTTTTACATTCCAGTCGACCTTGTATTCTGACACCTTTTACTTTCATCACACTTTTGGTTATATAGTTTACATGAGTTCCTATATTTTTGTGTGATTTGTTACATGTTCATAATGGTTTTAAAGGTATTTCCTTACAGGTTTTATGGAATACACATTCAGTAATAGTCGTCATCCCCTTGCCTATTGAAGGAAGTCTTGGGGTAGTCACGACACGGGCCTCGGGGGATGGTTCGGGTCTAATTGGTTTCAGAGGAGTCAGTTCTACCACAACACTTAATACTCTGGTATTTCTTCTTAACTAAAATAGTTTTATGTTAAGTGAGTGTGGTTATTAGTTAAGGGAAACCCGTGTTGGTACGACGACCGACTTATCCCTACACTTGGACCATGACTTCGGATTTCCAGCTCAGTGCACGAAAAAACTTATTGTATGTTTTTTAAATATTATTATTTTTTATCTCTTGAATGATCATACCAGGTATAACTTATTAACCGTGGCACACCTATTTCCTTTCAGGACACCTCCACGCAGACAACTGGGTAGGGTTCCGAGAGTTGTACACACTGATAGCCCACCGAGCGATGCTCCTTGGTGCATGTCCCTTTTCGAGTAGAGGATCCAGTAGAGGCACTAGAGGTACCACTTCCCATTGGGACAATAATTCCACCAACCCCAGAAGAAGAATATGTATGCTGCTTGAGCACAATGCATGAGTTCCAACGCTAGAGGGCAGCCAGGTTCAGGGAGGAGACGGACCCGCAGGCGGCTGAGGATTGGCTAGAGGCTGTGGTGAGAGTATTCCAATTCGAAGGGACACCAACCAATATCATGGTGATCCCTGCAGCCAGCCTTCTACATGATGGCACATGAACATGGTGGAGCTTGATGCTCCAGGTTCACGTCGAGGTGACTCTTCTATAGGAAGGCTTTGAGGGCCTGTTTCCGGCAGAGTTAGTCCCAACAAATCTTTGCGCAGTGTGCATATAAGAGATTCTTCATCTACAGTAGTGAAGCATTACTATGGCTCATTACTCAGCGAGGTTCACTAACATATCACTCTACTCCACAGATATAGTTTGGGACCCATTCTTCATACCCAAACCTTCGAGCTAGGGCTCAGGAAAGAGATCAGTGCATCGATGATCTCACTCAGCATCCAGGCGTAGATTGGGGTGTTAGAGTGGTCCCTCTTAGTGGAGAGTTTCCCTGCTGATTAGTCCCCAGCTGAACGACCCATGACCAGTCATCATGTAGGTGAGTCTTCTACAGCTGGCAGTAGATAGACATCACATAGGTCCAAGAGGACCCGACCTACAGTTGGATGACTGCATGTCTCAAGATTGATTGTGTGGGGAACCCAAGATGGATCCAATTATACTAGGGGAGGGAAGTGTTTCACATGTGGTGTGTAGGGTCACATGGCTCAGGACTGTCTAACCAGTAATACAGATGATAAAAAAATGGTCAAAGGACCACCCAGGTAGAGATAGTGGTTCAACCGAGGGGGTCCGCATGGAGTAATCAGACGTGGCAGGGGTGCTAGCCATGTAGCTGGTCTTGGGCGACGATTTCAGATGTTACCACCACCACCACTAGGATGTCCAACCCGACTGGAGGGAGTAGGTGGACAGGGGATATATCATCTCCTTGAAGCTGAGTCCTACGATCATGATGCTCTTGAGATGATATGTGGTACGATATGTGTCTACTCTACCATAGCTGCAATACTTATAGACATAGCTTCCAGTCATATTTCCACTTCCCTCATTCGGAGCTCGGAGATTCCAACAGATAATTTGGAACAATCCATACAGCTAGAGACTCTTACAAGAGAAGATTCGATGATTACACACTAGTGCCGAAAGTTTGAGCTTACTATAGGAGATGATAGCTTCGGCTAGGATATCCTAGTAGTGGTGCTGATCCCTTATGAAATCATCTAGGATTTGGACTAGTTATCTATAGATAATGCTTAGATTGACTATATTACGTGCAAGGTACGGTATATTCACATGGATAGGACAAACTTTACCTTCACTGATGAGAAGGGAGCCTTTTCAACGCTGGATGGACTTACCCTGAGGAGGGTGCAGACAATTACACTTCAGCTGGCTAGCCTTAACCTCAAAGCTATTGATGTGGAGAGTCTGAGCTATCCTGTAGTGGTGGACCTGTATGCAGATGTCTTCCTTGATGATGTTCCTGGTCCACCTCCTCATCGAGAGGTGGACTTTTAAATTGACTTGTTCCTTAGGATGACAATAATATCTACAACCGCATATCAGATGGCTACCATAGAGATTCGTGAGTTATAGGTATAGATAGAGGACTTGTAGTGGAAGGGAATCATCCGGCAAAGTGTTTCACCTTGGGCAGCCCCGATTTTGTTCGCCAAGAAAGAAGATGGGAGCTTCAGTCTTTGTGTTGCCTCTCGGCACCTGAACTAGGAGACAGTGAAAAACAAGTACCCACTCTACAAGATTGACAACCTCTTTGATCAGCTAAAGGGAGCACAGTGGTTCTCAAATATAGGCCTCAGATCAAGCAATCACCAACTCAGAGTACGGGATGAGGATATGTAGATGATGACCTTCAGGTGTCGGTACAACCATTACATGTTCTTGGTTATCCCATTTAGCATGGCCAATGCTCCATCTGTGTTCATGGGACTCATGAACATTATATTTAAGCTATACATTTATTTCTTCATAGTAGTCTCCATCGATGACATTATGATATACTCAACTATTGAGGAGGAGCATTCCTATCATTTACAGGTAGTACATGACACACTCCAAGAGCCCAATTTTTATGGTATGCACTCGAAGTGCAAGTTTTGTAACTGAGGGGTTCACTTTTTGGGGCATGTCATATCAGAGGCTAGAGTTATAGTGGATCCATAGAACAGTGAGGAGATACTTGCTTGGGATCCACCCAGGAGAGTGGCGGAGGTATAAAATTTCCTAGGATTGGTGAGATATTGCTGGAGTTTTGTTCCAGATTGCTCCAAAATTGCAGCACCACTATAAGCCTTGACGAAGAAGGGGAAACCCATCATTTGTTCAGAGAGATTCCAATAGAGTTTTCCAAAGCTGAGGCATTGTCTAACAAGTTCCCCCATCTAGAGGTTATCATAGGAGGGCATGGGGTATGTAGTATATAGTGATACATCAGGGATCAAACTCAGATGTGTCCTGGTGTAGGAGTGATCAATGATCACAAATGGTTCACGATAGTTGAGGGAACATGAGTAGAACTACATAACTAATGATGTGGAGTTATCATTAGTGGTATTCTCCATGAAGATTTGGTGACACATTCTAATGGGAGAGCATTTTACAATGTACTATGATCAAAAGTGTCACTGGTATATCTTCTCCCAGAAGGACCTAAACTTGAGACAGTGACGTTGGTTTAAGATCCTCTATGGAAATGACATTGATATAGTCTATACTATTGGTAAGGGGAATGTTGTAGCATATGCACTCAGTAGGTGGTCTGGTATATAACTGTTATGAGAGGCGACATAGCAATTGGATTCTTAGTAGATATCCATCATCTAACATGATAGAGTAGCTTTCCTTAAGTATCTTATATTCACTCCCCAACTTCTTCAGCGAGTCAGGGAGACGCATCATGGGGATAATGATTGAGATACATTACATGCTCAGATATCCATAGGACATGAACCTGATTGAATTTCTAAAGATAGGGAGCACGAAATCTTCTTTAGAGGATATACCATGGTACTAGTGTCACTTTTGGAGGATGTGTTGATGGATTTCCACAATTCCCCTCCAGTGGTACATCTAAGAGTGGCAAAGATGTACTAGGATCTCTGAAAACTACACTATTGGTAGGGAATTAATAATGGAGTAGCAAAGTTTGTCTCTCATTGCCTCACATGTTAGCTAGTGAAGGAGGAGAATCAGGTACCAGAAGGGTTGGTTCAACCTTTAGATATCCCAGAGTGGAAGTGGGATAGGATATCCATGTACTTTGTGACAAGAGTTCCACATATATCTAGGGGATATGACTTGATTTTGGTGATCGTTGACCGACTCACCATGTCACCCCTCTCCCTACCGACTAGAGAGCAGGGTTCAGTAGAGATCTTGAGACACCTCTAGGTACAAGATATTCTCCAGTTACATGGTGTAACCTCGACGATCGTCCCCGATCATGATGCACGTTTTAATTCCCGGCTATGTAAGAGTTTATAGGAGGCTTCCAAGATGTAGCTTTTATTGAGCACCACCTTCCATCCTCATACAGATGATCAGACAAATTGGACCATTGAGACCCTTGAGGACATGCTGCGTGCTTGTGTCCTCGACATCAGTCATAGATGGGAGGATCACTTACCTTTATTGGAGTTTGTATAGAACAACAACTATCACTCCACCATTAGGATGGAAACGTTCGAGGCATTGTATATGAGACCTTTTAGATCACCCTTGTGTTGGACTGTCCCGGGGGATTGATCTGTAGTGGGACAAGAGATGGTATGGGTTACCACCGAGAAGGTGCAGATCATCTAGGAGTGGATAAAGACTATACAGAGTAGGCATAAGTCATATACTTATAGGAGATTGGGACCTATAGAGTTTAAGGATGGAGACCACGTCTTTCTCTATGTCCCACCCTAGATGAGTTATACGGAGATTTGGCCAGGGTTACATGTTATCTTCAAAATTCATCAGACCTTTCCTGGTCCTTAGTAGACTTGGCGAGGTAGCATACCACTTAGCTCTTCCACCATAGTTGCACTGGGTGCATGACATCTTCCTCTTGTCCCAGCTAAGGAGATACATGTACGACCCTTCTTACATCATCGACCATGGTGAGTTAGACGTCAACGATGGGGCAGCCTGTACGGAGGTTGCAGTAGAGATTCAGTATCAATAGGAGTGTGTTATTCGAGCATTGTTGATACCTATAGTGTGCATTCGCTGGAAGCACAGGAACCTCTAGTAGGTCACATTGGAGTGGGAGGCTCAGATGTGTGCTCATTACCCCCACTTGTTTAGCTAGTTTGTGTTTTGGCATAATGTGATGTAGAGACCTCAGATGGGGAGAATGTAATGAACTAGAATTTCCATGTAATTTTTTTAAATAAATTGGAATTTTACAAGTCCTAAAAAATTAATGGCACGTGATTCCGAGACCCATGGTGCCCAATATGATTTTTTACATTTGTTTTGGGTACGTTCAGTAAAAGCGTGAACTGTTTTTATAACTTTTGAACTGGTGCTCAGAATTGAAATCTGAGGTAACCATTGAACTCATAGTGCCACTATTATCTTAAAAAGACATTCACCTCGATAGTAGTTGATCGAGGGTGGAAATTAGTTTTTGAGTTTTTCTTGAATGAATAAAATAAAAATAAAGATGTGTAGCTTTTATTTTTATTTTATTTATTAAAACCTCAATGTGGAAGTTGAGAAGTGGGGACCACCAGACCTTAACCTCCCATGAGAGGTTATGGTTGTGGGGACCACCCAAGCCTAACCTCTCATGAGAGGTTATGGTGCTGGGGACCACCTGATGCCTAAACCACTCCACTCCCTCATTAAATGAAAGAGAGCCAATTCAAATCCTCTAATATTAATTGTGCCAAAACTCTTCCACAATAATTAAGCCAACACACCTATTTAATTTTTCCAACCAATGAGATTAATTATCCCAATTTGAATTATATTCCAACAAACATAATAGATCTCATAATCTATTATTTTGGGGGTACCATTTCATTTTGGTGGAATTGATGGAGGAGGAGCATTGGGAGAAAAGCTCCCCAAAGAAGAACACTAATGAAGAACACCTCTCCTTCAATGATTTCTTCTCCAATCTCCATTAAGGGATCTCGAACAATGCATGAACCAAAAATCGAGGAAAACGCCAACGACAATGAAATCCATCTTTTGCCAATGATTCATCTTCATCCTTGTGACCTCATCAACGTCATAATGAGAATGAGGTAGGTGTTTATTTTCTATTTCATTGTCACTTTCCATGATAAACCCTTCTATTTCTATTTCGGGTTGGGAACAATCATTGCAGGAGTATTGGATTTTGACATTCATTTTCATGTTCTTGACGAGCCATATGATACCACCATAATGCGGAGGGTATGGGAAAAACCAAAATGGGCCGACCCTTACACAAATCTTGTGGTGTTCTTCGTGATGGAGGAGGATGGAAACCATCCATGGTTGGGTACCACGAATGGTGGCCGACACCAACGCCAGCCACGACGAAGCCGATAGTACAACAGCGCCACCCCACGACCACCTCTACTTCCCCGCAGACTCCGTGCCGAATATGGTCACTGCTGCTATCTACTGCTCTGTGACACCCCATGGTCGCGGCGCCACCCCACAGCCAGAACACCCCCTTGGGGCCGGACTACAGCCCCGCGGCCGGACAACAGCCACTCGGATAGACCATCGCCTCCAGTCCTAACTGCCACCCTGCGACAAGACCCCCACCCTGTGGTCGGATCATAACCCTGCATGGATAGAGAACCCCCCCTGCGGGCGGACTGTAACGACCCGAAATTTTGAATAAATGTTGTTTCCTAATGTTTTGTGTTATTTTATTTTTTATACTCAACAAAACTATTTCATTTGATAACATGAGTATAATTAAAATGATACTGATGGGTTTTGACTGTTATATAACCACTGGTCAATATGATAGCTGGAAACTAAACGTTTTGATTTATGTCTCTAAATACAAGTGATCATGGTTAATTAATATAGAAAGAAGATTCTATGGCCTCACCCAGTAGTCTAGGACTGATCGAAGCCCATCTAACAGAACATGGGAAGGAGGTAGCACCACTATGCTTTTCTCTGGACCAAACCCAAGTCGAACATCATTGTGTGAAGCTAGAACAGAATCGCCTTCACGAGAAGTTCAAACTGATAGAAATTACTACTCGTGCGATGTTGGCCGAGCCTCCCTCGGATTATCTCACATTAGAACACCTTACAATTAGGTCCTATGCTGGTGTGATAAGGGAGTATGTAAGGAGACCATAACTGAATTGGGTAACCCTTTGTTTTAAATAAGAACTTTTGATTTTTCTTATTATGATGTTTGTGAATTTTCAAATGTCCGAATAAATATAGTATACATATTTATGATAATTTTATAGAAAGGATATTTTAAAAAATGTTTATCTAAACATTAAATAAATAAAAATGTGTAATGATTTTCGAAAAATGGTCTTCTACAATTATTTTCAGTACGAAATTTAGAGTATAATAAAATCAACATAATTTTTCATGAATAGTAAATTATGAATAGTGTTTTTATGATTAGGATTAGTAATGTGTCCAAATGGATTAGTAATATCACATAAAGAAAGTATTAATATAATCTAGGAACCTTTATTAAGTAATGTGATTCCAAAAAATTGTTAAATAACGGTTCCATAAATTATTATTCAAGTATTAGTTTTTTTAGGTGAATAGTGTTATTTAATTAATAATTATATTAAAAATATTTATAAAAATATTTTTATAAAATGGATTTCATTTTTGAACTCAGAGCATCGATATTATGTTAAGGTAATATTTGGGGTTTTTTAGAAAAAATGAATTTTCGGTGAATAGTGTATTTATTTAAAAATTAAATTAAAAATATTTAGATTTTTTTTATAAAATGGAGTTCATTTTTGTAATCAGAGCATCAATATTTGGCTATGGTGAAATTTTGGGATTGTTCTGAGAATGTTGAATTTTTGATGAATAGTAAAAATATAGTTTTAGGTTTTTGGTATGTTTAATGACATCATAACTGTGTTATGATGATGTCATGAGATATTTTAAGGGTTGTCAGAACAAAGGTGTTGAATTATTGTATGGGGGGCCAATGTGTCCTAACTCCATGGGAAATACAATGGGAGAGCCCATGCTTTTGAGAAAACCACTTTTGAGGTGTCCCTTGGCCATTAAAGCATTGTCCCCTCACTTTTCCTATACCAAGCCTTCCCCTCATCCATTTCAACTCCCCACTCTCCCCCAACGAAGTTCTGGTCTCATTACCTCCCAAGGAGTTCTCCCACGGTTCCCCCAATCCCTCAAGGTCCCAACCTTGGAGTTTTAAGAGTTACATTTTAAGGTAAAGGATCTGACCTCTCTCTTTATTTTCAAGTAATCTATTTCATGTCATTTCTTTTATGATCCATGTTCTTATGTTTGAGTTTATATTCATATTAATTCCCTATTCATGTTTATCTAATTAGAGATCCCCTCTTACTATCATTATTTATTTTTATGATGTTTTAAGTGGCGTCGTTAGGCTTCCGAAATTTTTGTAACAGATTCTTTCTCCCTTCTCATTTTTCAAGATCTATTTTCATGTAAAGTATTTCAAGTTCCTTTTTATTATTTTGGGGTATGATCTCTAAATTTAACATAATGGTATTTTATGATCATATGTAAGAGAACCATTTGATCTCTTCAATTCATTATTTTTAAGTCTTAAGTGGTGCTGTTAGGCTGCCGAATTTTTAAGTGGTTCTTTCACCTTCCTCCTTTTACAAAGTTCAAATTCCATGTCATGTCTTGAATGTTCCTTTTTATTATGTTGGGGTATGATCTATATTTTTATCATACTGATCTATTATGTTCATATGATGAGAGACCCTATTTGATCTCATCAATTCATTTTTTGTTGATGTTTATGTGACACCGTTAGGCTGCTGAAATTTCATAAGAGAAATCTTATTTTTGTTCTTCCTTTCATGTTCTTCATTTCATATCGTATATTTTAAATTTTCATTAACATGTTCTAAAATCTATTATATACTCTCCCTCTACTATTTTATGGTCCATTTATGATTGTTTGACCCATGTCCCCTCCCTTTTCAATGTTCTCTAAAACCCTGTAACATAGCCGTTATGCTGCAGAATTTTCGCCTCAGAATGTCTCTCTATTTCTCTAAAGTTCTATTATTTTATAAATTTAATACTAAAAGATTTATCTTCTATATGGGTATTGAAATATATACCAAAATTTTATATTTTAAATTATGGGATTTACATACATAAAGATCCTCAGTTTTGTAAAATGTAATGAATGTTTATGTGATAAAAAGGCAGGATGCTATAGTCAGTATCAATGTATGGTTTAGTTATTTGTGAAAATTAGGATATGAAAACTCTATGAATAACCCTATAGAAAATTTAAATATAGGAAATATTCCTGGTATTTTAGTGAGTGTTGAGTAAGGTGATGCCAAGAAAATACATCCATGTCTGGATACGAGCAGGTAGATGTGGATCTGGCACAGATGTACATAGGGGTAAAACCTGAAAACACCGCTTTGAGCTAGACTCGAACATGAACTGGTACACGACAATGGGCCTTGATGAACTCTTGGTTACGACACTCCTGAGGGATATTCTTTGGTAAATTCATGAGCTAACTATCAACCATTATTAAAGGAACAAATATAAAATAAAATAATGATTCACAGAAGAATATATGATCCTGGATAACCTAGTTTGAAACCAAGGAAATAACAAGTTAGGGTATACTTTTCTTCTACATGTGATCCTTATATGCTTTAAGTTCATTTTCATGACTATTGGATAAATATTTAAGCCCCTAATTATACTTTCTCTTCTTAGTTAATGGTGGGAAATTGAAGAACATGTCCCAACAACAAATGAAACAGGAAACATGACGATTTTTGTATTAATATGACATAGATGATTAGGGGATTAAAAGATGAATATTATTTTGGAAGACGTTCACTATTTTGGGGACCCTATATGATCGAGGTAAATAGATTAATACGGTATTTTCATTGAGGAGTATGGTTGACTTATATTTTGAAGATTCGTTGAATTTAAGGTGAACTTATTGTAATATAGGTTACTTATGGAAATGATTAACCTATCATGGGGAAAATATGTTTAGGTTAGTTACTACTGTTATAAGATGTTAGGAGTGGTTTATGCTGTTTGGAGATGAACGATGATGTTTATTATGGAAGACTATTTTATCAAATATTTCTTGTACTTGATTTTCAATTTCAGTTTGGTTTATTTCAAATAATTTTAAGGACAATTATTTATGGCATGGTCTAGGATGAATTTTGGGTAGTACCATGGAACCATGATGATTTAAAATTAGTTTCCCTTCTTATGGGATTCTTTCTTTTTGAAGAGTTGTTTAATCTTAACCTTTCTATTTTTTGGGATAATGTTTAAAGATAGAAGAAATTGATAGTTAATCTTTTGTGGATTAAGTGACTCTCAAGAAGATGATTGTTGTGTTTTTATGAGACCAAGTGTTTTTGATTTCTCATCGTTTAGAGAAATGATTAGTTTTGGGTAGAAACTTATTAAAGGATGAAACTCTACTTGAAGGTAGGTATATGTCCTTATGTTTTTATTCTATGTAGTAAATGAATTCCTCAAAATTATGAAAAGGAATGTAAAACAAAAACGTCGTTAGTTTAGGTTATCTACTGGGTAATCAATGTTTGTTTACATACATCATAAGATGGTGATTTTCTTGTGCCTAACTTTCTCATATTCAAGTTTTCTATCACTCTCCCTCAGAACATGACCCTTTGTTTTTCTTCCATGTCCATGTTTTCCTACATGGAATCCTAGTGTGGGTTAACTCAGGTGACCTTTGTACTTCCCTTGATTTTTTTAAAGTAATAGTTTTACTGACTCCTTTTCCAATGAGGGACTTTCAATGAAATTTCAAAACCTAATTATAAAAATTGTGAGGACACAATTTCTTAAGGGGGGAAGATTGTAAAGACCTGAAATTTTGAATAAATCTTGTTTCCTAATTTTTAGTGTTATTTTATTTTTTATACTCAACAAAAATGTTTCACTTGATAACATGAGTATAATTAAAATGAGGTCGTTGGGTTTTGACTGTTATATGACCATTGGTCAATATAACCGCTGGAAACTAAAGGTTTTGATTTATGTATATAAATACAAGTGATCATGGATAATTTATATAGAAAGAAGATTTAATGGCTTCACCCAGTAGACATGGACTGATCGAAGCCCATCTAAAAGAACTGGGGAAGGAGGTAGCACCACTGGGCTTTGCTCTGGACCAAACCCAAGCCAAACATAATTGTGTGAATCTAGAATAGAATCTCCTTCGCGAGAAGTTCAAACTGAAATAAATTACTACTCGTGCGATGTTGACCGATCCTCCCTCAGAATCTCTCACCTTAGCACACCTTACACATATGTCTTATGATGGTGTGATAAGGGGATATATAAGTAGACTGTAACTGCCTTTTGTAACCCTTTGTTTTAAATAAAAAAATTTATTTCTTCTTATGGTGATGTTTATGAATTTTCAAATGTCCAGATAAATATAGTATGCATATTTTTGATGAATTTTAGAGAAAGAATATTTTAAAAAATATTTATGTAAAACATAAATGAATAAAAATGTGTAATGATTTTCAAAAAATAGTCTTCTACAATTATGTTCAGTACCAAATTTAGAGTCTAATAAGATCAACATAATTTTTTATGATTAGTAAATTATGAATAGTTATTTTACGATTAGGATTACTAATGTGTCCAAATGTATTAGTAATCTCACTTAAAGAAAGTATTAATATAATCTAATGCAATTAAATAAAATGGTTAAATAACGGTTCCATAAATTTTTATTCAAGTATTAGTTTTTTCAAGTGAATAGTTTTTTTAATTAAAAATTAAATTAATAATATTAATAAAAATATTTTTATAAAATGGATTTCATTTTTGTACTCAGAGCATCGATATTATGTTAGGGTAATTTTGGGGTTTTTTCTGAAAAAATGAATTCTCAGTGAATAGTGTATTTATTTAAAAATTAAATTAAAAATATTATAAATATTTTTTATAAAATAGAGTTCATTTTCGTAATCAAATCATCGATATTTGGTTAAGGTGAAATTTTGGGATTTTTCAGAGAAAGTTTAATTTTCGATGAATAGTGAAAATACAGTTTTAGGGTTTCGGTATGTTTAATGACATCATAACTATGTCATGATGATGTCTTGAGATATTTTAATTTAGGCCTGACCAAAGGTGATGAATTATTGTATGAAGGCCCCATGTGGCCTAACTCCACTGGAAATTCCATGGGAGAGCACATGCTTTTGATAAAACCACTTGTGAGATGTCCCTTGGCCATTAATGCCTTGCCCTCTCACTTTCCCTATAAATACCAAGCCATCCTCTCATCAATTTGGACTCCCCACTCTCCCCCAACGAAGTTCAGGTCTCATTACCTCCCAAGGGGTCCTCCCAAGAAGACCCCAAGCCCTCATGGTCCCAACCTTTGAGTTTTAAGAGTTACGTTTTAAAGTAAGGGATCTGACCTCTATATTTCTTTTCAAGTAATCTGTTTCATGTCATTTCTTTTATGCTCCATGTTCTTATGTTGGAGGATGTTCTTTTATATTCATCTTACTTTCCTTTTCATTTTAATATAATGAGAGATCCCATCTTACTCTCATTATTTTGTTTTATGATGTTTTAAGTGGCACTGTTAGGCTGCCGAAATTTTTGTAACAGATTTTTTCTCCCTTCTCATTTTTCAAGATCGATTTTCATGTAAAGTATTTCATGTTCCTTTTTATTATGTTGGGGAATGATCTCTAAATTTTTTATACTGATAATTTTTTATCATATGATGAGAGACCCATTTGATCTCTTCAATTTAATATTTTGAAGTTTTAAGTGGCGTCGTTAGGCTGCCGAATTTTTAAGTGGTTCTTCCACCTTTCTCCTTTTTCAAAGTTCTAATTCCATGTCAAGTCTTGAATGTTCCTTTTTATTATGTTGGGGTATGATCTTTATATCTATCATACTTATCTTTTATGTTCTTATGCTGAGAGACCCTATTTGATCTCATCAATTCATTTTTGGTTGATGTTTATGTGACGCTGTTAGGCTGCCGAATTTTCATAAGTGAAATCTTATTTTTGTCTTCCTTTAAAGTTTGTCATTTCATATGGTATATTTTCAAATATCATTACCATGTTCTTCAATACCTTATATTATGTCCCTATACTGTTTTACGATCCATTTATGAATTTTTGACCCATGTCCCCTCTTCTTTCAATGTTTTCTAAAACCCTGTAACATAGCCGTTATGCTGCAGAATTTTCATCTCAAAATGTATCTCTATTTTTCTAAAGTTATTTTATTTTATTAAGTGAATAATCAAATATTTCTTTTCTATATGGGTATTCAACTATATACCAAAATTTTCTATTTTAAATTCTGGGATTTACATACATGAAACCCGCTTTCCTTTTTCAGTGGGTTTAAAGTGACATAAAGATCATGTCTTAAAAGCAGTTTTATAAAAGGTTATGATTGTGAAATTAAACCCATTAATTTAATGCGATACGGGTCATTTATGAAATGTTGATGATGATATACTTTGATTACATGATAATACAGTCAAATTTAATGGTGCGCCCTGATAGCGCTCCAATGCATTTGGTAAAGACTTAATCTCTAGAGATGACCTTTTAGACTGATTCCATGGAGAATAACCTTGGTAATTTTTAATGAAACCATGGGGATGGACCTTGGTGAAACGAAATGATTGTCAATATTAAATGTTGTAGCAACAACTTCAAGTTTTGAAAATTGTTATTTTTATTATGATATATCTCATGATTTCTTTCTCATGCCTTATAGTTCTTTTCATGACCTTATTGAAGTATCTCAAGTTCAAAAATAAAATGTTTCTCTTGTTTCCCTTACTAGGCCTTCTGCTCACCCTTTCTTTTGATTTATGTCCCCAGGATACGAGATGCAGTAATGAACCTAGGATGAACATGAGGAGAAGCCTTTAAAGTGTTTACCAATAATGTTTCATGTTTTCATATTTTAAGTTCCTAGTTTCCAAGACGCTAATCCTTAAAGATCTTATGTTTTGTAAAATTTAATGAATGTTTATGTGATTAAAAGGAGGGATACTATACAGGCAGCCACCCTGCGGCCAACCCCCCCTCCCTACGACCGAACCTCCATCCTTGGCTGATCTACCCTGTGGCCTCGTGCCCTCACGGCACCCTCCGCGGCCTCGTAGCCACCCGAAGCCCTCTATGGCCCCTCGTGGCCTGCTAGGCCAGACCCAGTAGGCCGGGCTGCCCAGTGGACTGAGGTGAACCCAATGGGCATAGGTAGACCTATCGGGTTAGTCTGGGTCAACCTAAAACAGGTCATCCTATGTAGGGTCTTTCTGAGTTGGACCGATCAGGTTGCACAGGGCCCGGGCCCACTACGACCCAATTACATTCTTTTGGCCCTAACATTGTCACTAGACGTCTGTTAGATGATCCATCAGTGATGTTGGGAACATTGTAGCGAGTCGGTCCCATTGAGTGATACCCCACTGTGTTTTGGATTAATATGGGGAACAATCAGGATTAATTGAGAATGAATCCAAACGGTCCCCCTAAACTAAAAGGCTAATAACTCACAGACCGAGCGTCTGATTGACGTGCCATCATTTACATTGATAACCCTATGAAGTGGAAGAACATTGAGATACGTCTTCATGGGACTTCATTTCAGTAGAGGTATCGACCAGTAGATTGTAGTTCGGATCCTCTTGGATATGAGCGAGCAGAGTGCGGGAACCCAGTGGTTGTGTGAGACTTGACGACTACGTACCATTTTTACTCGGACTGACTTAATAGGCCTAGTGGGGAGTGCCTTGGTGACATGTAAGACCCATGCTGGGGAGTGCCTTGGTGACATAGTATATCTATAATACTCTATATGAGGAGTACATCAGTACGCCATAAAGGGTAGTGCATTGGTGATGCGGCAGACCCATGGAGGGGAGTGCCTTGATGACGTGACAGACCCACAATACTCAATTGGAGGAGTACCGCAGTAGTCCAATTCTAGTGGGAAGAGTCTCTGTTTGATGTGGTATGACAACAATACTCGATAGAGGAGGATTTCTCCAATAGTAATGGTGTTCATGTTGTGACTGGGAATGTCACATGATACTACCCCTAGAATAAATCTTTGTTTGAGATGAGTTAGTACCTCTGTGTTTTACTCATGATTGAGATAGATTACTACATAACATAGTTATATGTATGGGAATATACCAATGTAAGGTTATCTGTTGATTTCGTACATTGTGTTTTATCTTTGATGGATTTTGTGAGAATTAGAGGGTCTCAGGGTCCTTACTGAATATCGTTATACTCACCCCTGCATGGGATATGCCCACACCATGTTGTGTTTGATGCAGACAACAGACATCGCTGACTAAGGCTGAGAGTACCCGGATTGGTTGGTACATGGAGGTGGACCATACAGTGTGTTGGTATGCAGAGGTGACGGTGGATGTGGAGAGCATAGGAGGTGATTTGTACTTACCATTCAGGTAGGAACCTGGGTGGATGACCCAACAACTGACTTTCCCTTTTCTTTAGTTGTATTGTATCACTATTGTATTTGTACATTCTAGTTAGGCTTGTATTCTTGCCAAATTTATTTTAGCACTCTTTTGGTTATACTGTTTAACTGTGTTCCTTTCTTATTCTGTGCTTGGTTACATGTACTTACAAATTTTAAAGGAAATGCCTTCCGAGTTTTAGGGAATATCCCTTTGGTTCTAGTTGCCAGCCCATGGCCTATGGAAGACAAGCTTGGGGTACTCACGACACAGGCCCTAGGGGAATGGTTGTGACCGTGTCCCCTTTGAACACTCTTATATACCTTATCCTATTCATGTAGGTTAATCATAATATACTTATTTTCATCCTAAAAAAATAAAACATAAAAAGGGTTGAGCTATGATTCTCATTAAGGGTAACAATATAACAGAAACTGTCATAAATAAGAACAAACATTTACACCAATTTATAAGACTAGAACACAAGCCTTTTAAAGTTAATCTTCATCATAATATGGAAAAGATAAATAAAATAATTCCATTTACTTATTCACATGAAAATATTACTAGTCTAATTATCATATGTAATATCAATATCCAATTTCATTGTGATGGAATGCATAATGGTATACATTCTGAATTTTTTTTCCAAAGACTCAACCAAGACGTCTAAAAATGATTAAGGCCTCGTACCAAACCATATATCAAATTAGGAAAGGCCTCGACTAATTCCAGGTTTAATTGTCTCATAGGACCTACTGAAGAATCGAAGTGTTTTAGTGGGTACCACACGTGACATACTAGGTCCAATACATTCCTCATATGAAAATGTTGAAACATAACATAAACATTTTTATTAAAATTATCATACAAAATTTCAATACAATAACTACAAACCATGAATGGTGTAAAAATAGCACATCCATAATCAAACATAACTCATTTAATACAATATGGAAGATTTTATTATTATAAATTAACCTCAATTTATAATAATGTATGATATTTACATAGATGAAAATAATCATCAAAACATATTTGAGAGATATATCCCCATTTTTCTTAAAAAAACGTACTAGTATAAATATTTATCAAGAAGATATTTAAAATAAATTTTTGAATCAATGTGTCCCATACCACATTGAAAATATTAAATGGAATTTTATTTTTAAAACTTGAATTACCATATAAATAAATCCTTAAAGCCATTTTTAGAACATGCACATTATTGTAAATGGTATAGAAGAATAAAATTCTGAAACATTTGAAATGATATTTTTTTAGAGTTCCTAAAAAAATGAGTGACGCTTGAAAAAAAATAATTAAATTAATGAAAACATAATAATATATCGAGAATAAATGGATTCATGATATATTATGTCAAATTAAAATATATACAGCAAATAAATGTGAATAGGAATATAACAATAAAGAATTCTCAATAGAATGTAAGTAGAGATGAAATACTTTATAAAAACTATATCTTTAGGTTAAGGAAAATCAATGACATAATTATATGTGAAAATAAAAATACACTAAATATTATTGGGTATTCATTATAAAACAATCATGGGATACTCACACAAATTCTTGTAACAACAACACCAATGTCCAGGATATTTAACTCAATGAATGAAAATTGAGTTAAGATTACTCTTATATTGTTCATATTGATGACATGATAATTTATCAATGAAGTTATTATGTGTATAAAAAGAATATCTACACAAATGGGAGTGGAAATTACTACATAAATAAATAAATAAATAGTGATTTCACACATAATATTAGAGTAATATAATTAATGAAGTTTGCGTAAAACCCAATTAGTGGAAATCGAAATTAGAAATTCCCTTAACGGTTTAGTGAATTACGAAACATACACCCCATGAAATAATGATCATATAATGGAGAAGTAAATAACCATAAATTAAAGTATATTACATAAGGAATACAATCATGGGCTGTAAATACACCACATGAAATGAAATAGTTTCAATATCGCATGAGTCTCACAGAAATAAGACATTGGATGAAAACACATACCATGTTGTAATAAATAGAGTCATATGACCAAAAGTTAATAACCACAAAATGAATCACATAAAACCATGAATATAAAGAGAAACATGGTAATATATATCAAATATTAGTACACAATACACCACATGCAATAAATAAGTGGAAATGAATGCAAATCTCAAGAAATTAAAAATGAGATATGAAACCCATGACCTTGTATTATTCCGTAGTATGGGTTATGTTAACCTTTTTATAATGGTGAAATAATTGTTATTAAATTATACAAGAATTAAATAAAGAAATATTATTCGATATATGATCTTCTAATATTTCATTATTATTAATACTTCAGTGGTATCATCATTTGGGGTGTTAAGTGATTCGTTTTCCATTATATACATGATTACATATGCCAGGTTGGTTATGGATATGATGTATTTTATTAATATAAGGAATTATATTATGTTCATAAACATTCTTTTTAATCGTAAAATGACAATTATTCCTGAATGATTTTGATGGGTAATGAATCTCATCGTGTTCGTGGAGACGATAATTAGTACATACGCACCAGCAACAAAATCACTATATTGATGGTGAAATCATCTGTAATTGGATGGTATATCATATATACAAGAATAATTATAAATTTTTATTTTTTATTTAAATTAGTTAATATCATTATTATACCCATTCAAATAATGACGTGTTTGAATAACAAACAACACCACGATGTGAAGACTATAAGACATAAGTACGCAGGTATGGTGACTTTTTCATTTATAGGATGGATAGAATAATGAATATGGATGTAAAATATTTATAATAACATCATAGTATGTAGAAGGTACTATAGTTATTACATTATAATTAAATCAAAAAAGTAATTTGAAGTGAAAGAAGAATAGAACTTGAAAGAGGGTGGTGAAATTATTATCAGTTCCATAGGTGTTACGTTTTGAGTTGATCAAATGTGCTCCTTAGGTGGGCTTTATGATCAAGTTAAGGACTCTAGTTTGATTTGAGGGAAGTTTGAGAGGATATTTGGGGTGGTTTTGGCCTAGCCAAATAGATTTGGATGTGTGATACTAAGAGGCGGGGAAGTACCCTTTTATAAGAGAGGTGATAGTCACATTAGGAAAACCTTGAATTATTATTCTGTAATAAAATAATTTTCAGTTTATAATGGCACAAAAATGATTTATTTCTAAGAAAAGGTGGGAATGAGTTTAAAAACATTCAATTAATGGGTTTTAGAGAATATTATTTTACCATTTAACCTTATCTTTTAGATTTCACTCTTTGTTAAATAGTTTAACTTTTAATGTGTCATCTTGTATTATTACAATATATTATTAATTAAATTACTCTAAACATCCAAGATGACCTCAATAGGTTAATTAATGATATATATAATATCAATTAGGCCCATTGGATGAACCTTATTTTTTTATGAATATTATACCATCCAATAATATAGTATTGGTTTTAAAAACTCATTTATGTCAATTTTGACATTATTTAGTATTTGGTTTTTTTGAAAATCATAATAGCCAGGTTACATTGAAAAAAACTTACTAAATCAACCCTAAAATATCATATTAACTTAGTAAATTAGTGGAATTCATAAAAAGTTTCAAATTAAATTTATTTGGATACTTATAATATCAATTATTTTAATCATTCATTAATAAGACAATAACTACATCATCATTGTCTCATAAATAAATTTAAATATTTAATGTCAAAATTTTATAATTTAAAATCTGTTATATAGGTAATAGTTTTCGATTTATAATGAATATTTAAAGTCAAATATATCTTATTTATAAACCTGTATTAAAAATGATTTAGTTATTAAACTTTGAATTTAAATCTTTTAACTCTTCATTAAATAAAATATTAAAAAATTTCTTAATATAATCTACGAGGATCAAAGAGGATCATATATTGTTTTTAAGGTTGTTTTTGGTCGAATTACACTTATCTAATAGAATTAATACATGTGATAGGGTAATTATAATATCAATTTTTCCCTTAATGGAAATATTTACTTTTATCCATGGTAAGTAAAAGTCAAAAGTTACTATTCACAAAAAAAATTATTTTCATCTTATTGAACAACATTTTACTTACTGATTTCAACTTTGTCTCTTGGATTAATTAATTTGAACTCATAGAAGCTGTAAAATTATGTTTTATTAAAATATGAAAATGCTCTTAGAAGGTGGGTAAAAGATTGTAAAAAGTTCAACACAATTTTATACATCTAATTTTATTATAAAATTACTCTGATGAATTAAATTGAACACATATTTCTATTATATATCTATTTTTACGTAATATAAATTTAAAAAGAAATAACAATTATTTTAGTAATAATTCGGATTAAAACTAATACAGAATGTTTATCACTATTCATCAAAAGTTGAATCTTTTCATAAAAATACCAAAAATTCACTCTTAACTAATATTTATATTTTGAATTCAAAAATTAATTCTATTTTACCTAATTAAATACATATAAGTCACGTTATTTTATTTAAAATTAATTCATGTTGTCAATACTGAAAAGTTGGTTTTTAAAAAGTAAAAACTATCAAATGATTAACATGTATTTATGTCAAATTTAAATGTGAAATTACTTATACTGTACTGATTTGTATTAAATGAAAAAATTTAATCTAATTATACATCCAAACCATTTAAATTCATAATTTAACTATATAAATTATTTCAATTACAAATGTTTTTTTCAATTATAATTTAATATTTTTTCAGCATTCATCAAAATATGATTGTTATCAATAAAGTACCAAAAATATATTCTGAATATATTTTTATGTCCCAATTCTAAAGATGAATTTATATTCCTTAAATTGAATATATATAATTGTCAAATATTCTTTTTAACAACGGTTTTCCATTAGATGTTGGTAAAATTGATTTTTTTTGAAAAATACATCTTTTATCTGAAAAAATGAAACTGTTATAATATTATGTCTGTGAAACTCATAATATAGATTATAAAATTATATAGAGTATATAAAATTAAAAATTTAGTTAATTCTTTTCATAAACACTTTTTAAAGATTAGTTTGGTTATTCGCGGTGCGGTCATACTCAGTGTTGCGTGTAGCATAAGTTATTGAATTACATTAAATAAGTTAACATACTATGAAAACTTTGGGGTGTTACATTCTTACTCCCTTTTGGAAATAGTGTCCTCACAATTTTTATATTGGTATTGTGAACATCATTTAATGTCCCACATTGAAAAAAGAGTCAATAAAACTATCACTTTATTAGAAAGAAAGATAAGTACAAAGGTTAATCAAGATCACCAATACTTGGATTCCACATAGGAAAACAAGGATATGGAAGATAAAAAATGTGTCATGTTTTGATGGGGAGTGATTGAAAACATGATCAGGAGAAATTTAAAAATAAGAAAACAAAAATCTTGTAATGGGATAAACAGTCATTAGTTTCCTAGTAGGAAAAGTAAACAGACAACATTTTATTTGTTTTCAGTTATTTTTGATAATGTTGAGGAATTTATTTATGAGATTGACTAAGAACATAAAGTTATATTCTTACTTTTTAAGTAGAGTTTCACCATTTAATAAATTTTTAAAACAAACTCATCGTTGTTTCAAATGATGAGTATTCAAGATGACTTGGTCACACCTAAAGTGGAAGAATAAACTTTTAGAGAATCACATGACCCACATAAGATAAACTATATATTTAAATTTTCTATAGAGATTAACCAAAACCAAAATGGTTAGTAAAAAATTTGATGATCCCCAAAAAGTAAAGTCCTTTATATAATGAAATACTAATATAAATTTCTAAAATTAAACCAACAATACCCAAAGTTCAATAAATACAATTCATTAAACAATTGTCCTTAAAATACTTAAATATAATCCAATATAATATTGAAACCCAAAAATTAGAATATTTTTATTATGTTGTCATCAACGTTTAATTGTATCTCCAAATAACATTGACCACTCTTAAAGTAACATAGTTAAAGTAATTAATCTAGTCTCATTTTCTCTATGATAAGTTAATAAATTCCATAAATAACTGAAATAGCTATAAATCCACAATAAAAACATAAATAAAAATTCACCGTTACTCCTCATATGAAATCTCATAGTATTCTATATTCCATAGGCATATAGTGTTCCCAATAGAGGGAATTACTTACAAAATAATATTTATCACTTAATTACGAAATCATATTTCAATACTAGGGATATTCATTTGATGAGACATAAGATACCAAATCAACTTATTATTGATAAGTAAAATCATTTAATTAAAAATAATTAGTGACACTAACTAGGGACATCCTGTAGTCAAGTGGTAGGCGATAAATCTCAATCACACTCTAGTTGTGGGTACGATTCCAGCATCTTTGTTTGACATGATGGGTTATCACACGGTGTTCATGTTTTCCTTTTTCAGAAACATTATTTTATAAAATTCCCAAAATGAGAAGAATTCTTCAAAATGACAATAACATAATTTCACCAAAAATGTTATCTCATACCTCACATTTTCATCCCAAAATTTAATAACCTATAATTTCCTCTAATTCAAGGATTATATAAATCCAAATGGTTATTTATATCTATAATAGAAAAGATAATTCTTCCTAAAATAGATTTCTCACATAACAAACTGAAAGGTTACACATACATTAGAAACTTATTGAAAAGTAATCTCATCATCAATAAGAAATAATACTTTTAAACATTTCACCATTCATTAACTTCAAAATAGGTTTTCCTTTGACTAAGAGGTTATCGTAAAGAATAGAGAAATCACTCAGGTATTTCTCAGGTCCCCTACATTTAAGTAAAATTACTGTAAACATATTCATGGGATCATTTTTCTTTTCTTCCATAGTACTGTTCTTTTTTCCCTCGATAATTATTTACATTATGTCCTTATTTCCCACACATAAAGAACATATTTGTTCTAATGAAACACTTTCCTAGGAGTCTCCTTCCACATTTCATTCATGATGGAAATTGATCTTTGTTTTCTCCATGATATCCACTGCTGGAGCTCTTATAATTCACTGCCTATAACATCTTTGTTAAGTCTAAGAGATGGTTAATATATATGTTTTCAATCATATTTTTAGTAAACTGATTCGGCATGAACGTGATATCTTTTACACCTATCAAAAATCCACTTCGTTGCTCATTTCCACCATAATTCCCACCTTATACATCATTTTCATTGTTACTATGAATTACTTTGAATCTATTAATTTACTAACACAAGAAATCATAAAATGTGTCATAAAATCATTTAGATAATATCATAACAACATATTTTTAATCTAAAGACCTTAGGATTAACAATGTTTATTTATTCTCAATTTTTTATCTTTCAAGTTAGCTTGTAAAGAAAATGTGAATTATCCAAAACATATCTCCAAGGAGAGTCATAACCAAGAGTGAAGCAAGATCTATTTTCATGTACCAGGATGCATGGTGTCAAGCCCTAAACACCTTATTGGAGTTTTCACTCCTAGGTCCATATGTATCCGAGCTGCCTCTACCTGGTCATATCCTGACAAAGATGTTTTTCTTGAAAATACAATATAATTTTTATATGAACAAATATTTTTATGTTATTATACAATAATCCACACTGTTTATCTAAGGGTACTATTCCCTAATCAATGTTTTTTTCTAAATCAAGCTTCAAAATTTTGTACTAAACATCCTCTAATACCAACTATAACGGCCCGACCTCAGTTACCCAAAAATGGTGCATTATTACATAATATTGAAATTATATAAGGAATCATGTCTTGAAAGGCCAACCAGTTTAGTAGCCTTGGATGTACTAGATACATACATAAGTTTTAAATTACATCATGAAATAAAAAAGACAACATTGTGTCCCCTTTTAACACTCTCATATCCCATATCCTATTCTTGCAGGTTAATCGTAATATAATTCTTTAATTCCTGGGAAAAATAAAAACTTAAAAAGGGGTGACCTGAGATTCTCAGCAAGGATAAAAATATAGTGGAAACTATCATAAATAAGAAAATAAAATTTCAGACAATGTATAATTCTAGAACATAAGTCTTGAAAATTTAAACTTCAACATAATATGACAAAGATAAATCAAATAATTCCATTTACTTATTCACATGGATATTCTAATTGTCGAATAATCACATGTATTATCAATAGCCAATTTTATAATGAATGAATTCATAATTCTAGACACTTTGAAACATTTTTTCAAGGCCACGACCAAGATATCTAAAAATGATTAAGGCCTTGGCCAAAAATATATATCAAATTGGGAATGGCCAAAGCCTATTACTTGTCTAATTGTCTCATGAGACATATCGATACATCGATGAGCTATAGTGGGCTCCACCTGTCAGTTACAAAGTCCAATTAATTCCACATATAAAAATGTTGAAACATATCATAAAAATTCTTATCAAAATTATCATACGAAATATCAATACCATAAACAAAAAGTAGGAATGGTATAAAAATAGCACATCCTTAGTTAGACATAACTAACCAGATATAACAGGAAAGAATGTATTATAATAAATTAACCTTAACTGAGAATAATATAAGATATTGAAAAACATGAAAGTAATCCTCAATACTAATTTAAGTGAAATATCCCCATTTATCGTGAAAAAATTTAAAAGTGCCACTATTTATCAAGAAGCTGTTTAAAATAGATTTTTGAATCAAAGTTTCCTAATCCAGTTTGAAACATTTACAAAGAATTTTAATTTTAAAATATTAATTTCCACAGAAATAAATCCATAAAACCATTTTTAAGGAATGGACATTAATTATAATGATTTTGAAGAATAAATTTTTTAAACATTTAAAATGATATTTTAGTTGGAGTTCTGGAAAAAATGAGTGACACTTGAGGAAAAATAATTGTGGTAATAATAACATAATTATATTATGTTAATAAAGGGATTCATGATATATTATGACTTAGTACAATATATACACCAAATAAAATTGATTTGGCACATAACAACAACGAAGTCTCAATGAAATGTACGTTGAGATGAAATACGTTATAGAAATTGTATCCTTAGGTTAAGGATAAATCAATGACATAATTTTGTGTGAATAACATAAATACAATAAATATTATTGGGTATATAGTGTAAAACAATTAGAGGACATTCACAATTTTATTTTTCAAAAACACCCATGACAAGGATGTTTAACTCAATGAATTAAAATTGAGTTAAGATTAATCTTATCAGGTTCATATTGATGACATAAGAATTTTGTAATGGAGTGATTATGTGTATCAAAATAATATCCACACCAAGGGTAGTGTAAATTACTATATATAAAAATAGTGATTTCACACATAATCATAGAGTAAAATAATCAATGAAGATTGCGTAAAACCCAATGATTGGAAATCAAAATTGGAAATTCCCTTACTGGTTTGGTGAAATACAAAACATACACCCCATGATAGCAGGATCTAAAAATAAATATGTAAATACCCATAAATTATAGGATATTACAAAATTAAAAGAATCAGGGGAAGTACATAACCCACTCAAATGTAAATAGTGGAAATATAGCATTAATCTCTTGGAAATATGACGTGATATGAAATCCCCTTACCATGTTGTAATTAATAGAGTAGTAGACCAAAAGTTAATAACCACAAAATGAATAACTGAATACCATGAATATAAGGAGAATCATGATAATATATATCAAATAGCATTACAAAATACAGCACATGAAATAAAGAAGTGGCGATCAATGGAAATCTCATGGAATTTTATTTGGTGTATATACTATACTTTTACATAATATATCATGAATCTCTTTATTCTCATAACAACAAATAAGTGTCAATAGAATGTATGTTGAGATGAAATCCATTATAGAAACAGTATCCTTGGGTTAAGGATAAATCAATGACATATTGATGTGTGAATAATTTAAATACACTGACTATGATTGGGTATTTAGTGTAAAACAATTAAGGTAAATTCACCCATATTCTAGTAAAAACCACACTAATGGCTTGTATGTTTAACTCAATGAATGAAAATTGAGTTACGATTACTCTTATAAAGTTCATATTGAAGACATGAGATTTTTTTAATGGATTGATTATGTGTATCAAAAGAATATCCACACCAAGGGGAGTGTGAATTACTATATAAATAAAAAAATAGTTATTTCACACATTATCTTGGTGTAAAATAATCAATGAAGATTGAGTAATACCCAATGAGTGGAAATCAAAATAAAAAATCCCCTTACTGATTTGGTGACTTACAATACGTAAACCCCATGATAGTAGGATCAAAAAATGAAGATTTAAAAACTAATAAATTAAAGTATATTACATAAGTAATACAATCATTTGCAGTACATACCACACTCAAATGGAAATAGTGGAAATATAGCAAGATTCTCATGGAAATAAGAAGTGATATGAAAACCCCTTACCATGTTGTAATCAATAAATCCATATGACAAAAAGGTAATATACACCAAATTAATCACATAATACCATGAATATAAAGTGAATCATGATAATATATATCATATGGTAGTACACAATACACTACAAGCAATAAATAAGTGGCGAACAGTAGAAATCTCAAGGAATTAAAAATTAGATAAGAAACCCCTTACATTGAACATTTCCTTATTATAGGGCATGTTAACCTCATTCATATTAGTGAAATAATTGTTTTTAAATTATTAAAGTACCAAATACATAAATATGATATCATATATGTTCTTCTAATATTTCTTTGTTAATAATATTTCCGTAGTATCATTATTTTGGGTGTTAACTGATTCATTTTACTTTATATGCTTGGTTACGTATGCCATGTTTATTATGGATATGTTGTATCTGATTCCTATAAACAATGATATTATGCTGATAAACATTATTTCTAATCATAAAATAAAATTATTATTTAATGATTATTATGGAGAATGAATCTAATCGTGTTTGTGGATACGGAAATCCGTACGTACGCACGAGTAAAAAATCATTATATAGTTGGATAAATAGTTTGTAATTGAATGGTATATCATATATATACAGAATCAATATCATGTTATTTTTATTATTTAAATCAGTTATGCTCATTATTATACCCATTCAAAAAATTATGTGTTCGAATAACAAACTATAGCATGACGTGGAGATGGTAAGCCTTACGTACACACATATGGTGACTTTGTCATTTATAGGATTGATAGAACAAATAATATGGTTGTAAAATATATATAATAATATCACAATATCAAGAAGGTACTGAATTTATTATTTGGTATGGAAACAAAAAGGAAAGTGGAAGTGGAAGAAGAAATGAACTTGAAAGGGGGTGGTGAAATTATTACCTCTTCCTCTAGTGTTTCCTTTTGAGATGATCAATAGGGATCTCTAGGTTGAATGTTTGGTCAAATTAAGGAATATAGGTTTACGTGAGGGATGTTGGGAGGATATTTGGGCTGGGGTTGGCTGAGCCAAATGGATTTGGATGTGTGGAATTAAGATAATGGGAAGTATCCTTTTATAAAAGAGGTGAGGCTCACTTTAGGAAAAATATGAGGTGTTATTTTATAATAAAATAATTTTCAGTTTCTAATGGATAAAAAATGATTTATTTCGATTCTATGGTGGTTATTAGTCAAAAAACTCTAAACCAATAGGTTGTATTACTTAAATAGGTTATCTTTTCTTGTGCCTTCTTGTATTCATTCACTATATTTTTAATAAAATTTCTCTAAACATCAAGAGAAACTCAAGTGGATCATAAAAGAAATATATAGTTTTATTTATGCTCTTTTTCCTAAACTTATATTTTTTTAAGAATATTATATCAACCCATAATATAGTATTTGTTTAAAAAACTCATTTGTGTCAATTTTGACATTATTTAGTATTTGGTTTTTGTGAAAATCATAACAACATTATTACGTTGAAAAAAATTATTTTATCACACCTAAAATTTCATATTATCCTAAAAATTTAGTTTAATTTATCAAAAATCTTATGTATCCTTTATTTGTATATTTATAATATCAATTATTTTAATCCTTCATTAACAAATCAATTATTACATCATCGTTGTGTCATAAATAAATTTAACTATTGAATGTCTTAAATTTATAAAGAAAATACCATTATGTTGGAAATATTTTTATCATTCTAATGAATATATATATAGTTGTATTTATCTTATGTATAACACTATATTAACTTTCTTTTAGTTATTAATAATTGAATATAAATATTTTTATTATTCTATAATTAAAATAATAATAATTTTTTCAAATCAAATCCAAGGGGTTAGAAGAGGTTCATATTTTTTTCCTACGGGTTTTTTGGCCGAATTAAACTTATCCAATTGAATTACAACATGTGATTGGGTAGTTATAATATCATTTTTACCCTTAATCACACTATTTTCTTTTAATCATGGTTATAAAAACTCAAAATTTACCATTCAAAAAAAATTAATTTATTTTTATTGAACAACATTTTACAAACTGATTTAAACAATGTTTCTCTGATTTATTAATTTCAACTAACAGAAGTGGTAAAATTATGTTTTATACAAATTTTCAAATGCTCTTTGAAGGTGGAAAAAGACGTTAAAAAAATTCTATATTATTTTATACATCTAATTTTATTAAAAAAATTAATACAATGAATTAAATTGAACTTATATAGGTATTATATATCAATTTTGACATAAAATAAATTGATTTAAAATAAATAATTTTTTAAATAAAAAGTCAGTTTTAAACTATAACACAGTGTTTTTCATTATTCATCAAAAAAATGTTTTCTGAAAAATAACAAAAATTCACCCTAAGATAATTTTGTTATTCCGAATTAAAAAATGAATTTTATTTTACCAAATTCAAAACATAGAATTATAATTTATTAATTTAAAATTAATTGATTTTGTCAAAACCAAAATGAGGGTTTTTAGAATTTAAAAAATATCAAAGGATTGACAAGTGTTTATGTCAAATTTAAATGTGAAATTACTAATAATTACCTACATTTTATTAAATTATAAAAATTAAATCTAATTTTACTTCAAAACCATTCAAATGAATAATTTATCCTTATAAATTAGTTCAATTAAAAAAAGTTGTTTCAATTTAAATTTAACGTTTTTCAGTATTCATCAAAATATAAAAGTTATAAAAAAAAGTACCAAAAATTTATTCCAAATAAATTATTATATCCCGATTCTGACAAAGAAATTATTTTCATTAAATTTAATCTATTAAATTGACAAAAATTGTTTTGAAAAATGATTTTCCATTGGAAGGTAGTAAAATTGCATTATTTAGAACAATACTTCTTTTATATGAAAATTTGAATTTTTTCTTATATTATGTCTAAGAAACCCAAAATATGGACTGTAGAATTTTATAGATTATATTAAATTAAAAATTCACTAAATACTATTCATAATCTCTTTTAAACGACTAGTTTAGTAAGTCGTTGTGCACTCAAACTCGGTGTTCCATTTAGCACAACCTATTGAATTAATTTATTGAAAACAACTTACTATAAACTCTTGGGGTGTAAAAAATGTTGACATTAAATTTCTGTAAATCATATAAGTGGGGATTTGATTTCATGGAATCATCTATGGAATAAAATTCTATGAGGAGTTCTTGGGGTTAATGTTGGTTGATCATTTTTAATATGAAATTAAAAATTCATATATTATGTTGGAGTTAAAAAGATATTTATTTTAGTTTTAATAATTTATTGACTGTGAAAGACTAAATGAATTATAAAAATAAAACGAAGAAACAATTTAGTGTAGGTTATTTCTAATATATCACTTTTTGATGATTAGAAACATGGTATTGATGATTGAAATCATATATGAAGAAGACAAAGAAAATTCTTGATTTTTCATTGGTGTTATGAGATTATTCTTGTTAATAGATGATTAGTGTAATTTTATTATCATGATGTTTTTAGGAATGTTAATGAATATGGTGGGTTGAATAGGTTATAATACCATAATTATTTTAATTTTAGATTTCATTTCATGCATAATGGATGTGGAGTTTTTAATTATCTATATGAAAACTAGGTTTCTTAATGTGGTTTAAATATTCATATTGTAGTAAAATTTAGATAATAGAAATTTTTATATATTAGAGATCACTACATAAATAAATCACTGCTTGATTATAATTGTAGTTATGTACATGACATGAACTTTTGTATCCATGATAATTATAGTGGTCCATGAGATATCTAGTTTTTTAGAACATTTTAAGGATGTAACCATTAATATAAAATATTGTTCATTGGAAATCATAGTTTTCATTGTGTTATATTTTTATTTATTTTTAAATTTTTGTATTATTTAATAAAAATCATGAAAATATAATTGATAAAATTAATAATTTAAAAATAAAGTGTTTCATCATCTTAACATATATTAAATTTTATTGGATTGAAATATTTTTAAAAAAATTGATTCACTAATTTACCCCTATCAGGTAATTCATGAGGATTATAATACATTTAACATAACATATTCTAAAAATTGTATCATATATTTGTTTTAGGTTTCAACATGTTTGTATGATGTTTTAAGTGATGAATGATATCTATTTTTAAGTGGTGTTGAGTCATATATTTTATGATAATAATATATCATTTAAATTAAATTAATATTTACTATATCCTAAAATTTCATGGAAATACCTATCACATACTTATGTATGGATAAAATTATTATATAACCAAAATTAATTTTATTGAATATGTGGGATGTTGTAATTAATATGGCATCCACCAAATTTATTGTGAAATTATATCGACAGTTATTGGGAAGAATAAATAGAACGATTGTTTTGTAGGGAATGTAATTATTTTTTCATTATCAGTGAATAAATTAAAGAAATACATATGAAAAAATATTAATAAGGGAATATAGTGACATTTATAAAATAACTAAAATGAAAATTTCAATGTAAAATAATAAATAAAATATATTTTTAATTTTATGTTTGAAGACATCTTAATGTTTGAGGTTGACTTTTTTAATGACTTCTTCAAAATTTTCATTAATGTGTTGATCAAAATTTATTATTTTAGTTATACTATTGAATATTTCACAATTATAAATAATATACTAAACATTTCCATACTAATATATTTTGTAAAGTGTTATGAAATTGAAGACTACGATCTCAACACATTTTTATTAGATAATTTTTACAAACTTTTTATATATTATAAAATGAAGAAAGTGAATAATCTAAAGATAATATATATTTCTGGAAAAGAAATGTATTTCAAATTCATAAAATAATAATAGGTAAAAATAAATAAATATGAATATGGATTATATTTAAATGAGTTTCTATCATCAAATTTCAAATGTTGTTTTTATATATCATATGGAGTGTCTAAGATGGAAAAAGAATAAACTAATGAAATATTCCATTTATGTACATTAAATAATGTGGTATTGGATATTTTTCTAAAATATCAAACATAGAAGAAATATGCAAAATATATATTTAAATTATTTTTCAAAAAATAGAGAATATAAATTTAAATATCAAGAAGTAAAAATTTCTATACAAATAAAAGCGTAAGAATTTATAAAAATTAAAAAAGTGTAATTTATTATAAAAGTAATAGGATTTGAAATGTGGTGATGAAAAAATTAATGTATAAATATCAATTTATTTTGATGGGATGTTTTTGATCTCTAATGAATTCATTAGTGAAGAATTTTGTGTATATTAACAAGTGGATGAAACTGATAAAGAATTTTTACTAAATTAAATGTGGAACGTGTTTTATTCAAATATCTCAAGACGTGATAAAAAATAATAACTTTAATAATGGACCTCAGACTTCAAACAAATAATTATATTACCATGTTCAATACTTGTTAATATTATTATTAGAATAAATATTTGAACATTTTACAAACTAATGATAATAAGTTTATGAAGGTAATGAAAGAAAATGATAAATTCCAGGAAATGTAACTTTTAAATATTAAAATTAATTTTTAGAAAAATATAACATGATTATATTGAATTTAAATTATATGAATTCAGTTATGTTTGTTTGAGAATGTTGTATCGAAAATGTAAATAATACTGAATATCGTAAGTTGTGTTTCAGATCCAAACCTACTTTGGAGATGTCACATGCTTGTTATATGTACAATTTTTCATTATTTTACTAGTTTTTGTTTAGGTTATTTTTTGGGGGAAATTTTTTTATTTAATAAATTTTAAAGGATTAGAGGTATCACATGCTTTGTTCATAGTAGTCCAAAACTATATTCCCATTCACCACAAAAAGTGTGAACCAAAATAGAGTGGATTCAGACCGTTGGTGCAAGGTTTTTTATACAATGTTGAATATTAGGAGAAACCATATACTCCCCATGATAAGATACATAGTTATGGTTCACAGTTTGGTAAGCCACATACCTCTGACCAAGAAACCACGTACAAGTTTTTAATTACCCCAAAAAATTTGATTTAAAATTACCTTAACAACCTAATCTCACCCAAATCGACCCAAACTTGACCATACGTAAAAAAAATTTCTGGAGGAACCCATATTTATTCTATGTCCTCAAATCCTTTATTATTTTTTAATCTTTGGGTGTATTGAATATTTCTACCTCCCTAGGTATTTGATTTCTTCCTAATTAGACCTCTATCAATCCTACTCCATTTTTTGGATAAAAGAGGGATTTATTATATTCAGTTGGAAAAGGATTATATCTCTATCTAGTTTTGTTATATGTTGATCTATTTTTTTTATAGTTTAACTCAATATCTCATTATTCTTCTTGGGTTTGACATATCAATTTCATATTGTTGATTTTTCTTGGGTGATCATTTGTTATAGAATTCAGGTAGGTCTTTAATTATTCCAATCCTAAATTCACGAGATAAATTACTTGTATATAGTTGTAAATTTAATATTAGATTATTATAAATTGAGTTTAGTATATACAAATAATTAATATGGTAAATTAAATAATTATTGTTTTTTGAATTTTTGGATTTTTTGATTGTCGAATTAGATTATTTAATAGTTTAATTAATAAATTGAAATAATGTCATTAATTAATTGTTGAATTAATTAATACAATAAAATTGATTGATTAATTTATCAATTAATTATAAGGATTGCAGTGATTAATTACTCGTTGAAATAATTACTTAAATCGATGTAATTAATTAGTTTTAAATTTAATTTGGTTGATTATATTGATTAATTAATCATTGCGTTAAATAAAGAAATTGATGTGATTTATTATTTTGGGAATATTTAAATTTATTGATGTGATTATTTATTTATTAGATTTATTTATGGAATTTATTGGATTAATTAATTTATTAATTAATTATATGAATTGATTTGATTAATTAATTGTTGAATTAATAATTAGAATTGAAGTGATTAATTAATTGTAAAATTAATTAAAGTTATTGATGCGATTGAATTATTTTTGAATTAATTAATGGAATCGAGGTGAATAATTCATTATTGTATTAATTAATGGGTTTTTTTTAATATGAAATTATTAAATTTGATTAATTAATTGTTGAAATAATTAATTGGTTTTTTGGTATATGTGATATTGTCATAGATGTAGAATTGTGATACTATGATATATGAGATAATTGTGTGTGTGTGTTATGGTATGATACAACAAATAACCATAGTGTTAAATATTAATATTTGATATATATGATTATGTGATAAACATTTGAGAAAAAGGGTAAACTACATCAAAATATCCGAGTAAGAAATATTGATAATTGTGTCTGGGACAAGATCTACTATATCAAAATCCTATAGTGGTAAATTTAATATTGATCTATGTGATAGGTAATTATGATCCAAATACCCAAGGGGTGTTATACATGACTTTCTATACCCATGAGTTAGCTTTGGATGATAGTTCCAATTGGTTGTGATGTGAATTCAGATGGTGAATGGTTACAATTTAATTATGATATATGATATCCATTGGTGATTGCAGAGACTCTGGAAAAGACCGATGCAGTTCTTAAGAGTTTATGTGTCCTTGGGAACTCCAAAGTTGTGTGGTTAAATAAAGAGTAATTAGATAAATGCAACCTATTTACTTTATTGATTTTTATTTATTCTTTATATTACCAAATACTCTATTTTGAATATATATTTTTTTGATTCATTTGGTGGTGGTGTACTATGTTGTACTCACACCCTACTCAGGATTACAGACAGTAACTGAATTGAATTCATGGTTATAGGACAAGATAAGGGTAAAACCCATATTTTGGTTTACTATATTGGGATGAAGCATGGTTGAGGAAATCAAAAAAGGTGTTGGGAAATGCTTTTCATTGCCAGTTTATTTATTTTTTTGGATTTTATGTCTCTTTAAACATACTCACTGTGACATATCTGTTGATTAGTTTTTGGTATTATATTTCATATTATTCTCACCATGTGATATTAGTACTACTATTGTTATGGTTATATCTTTTGTTTTTTTAAATATTTTTGTAATTTGATAAATAGGTTATAGTGTCCCCATGATTAATATTAGATCCTTAAATCTAGTAAAAAAACAATAGCATATGGGGAGGTATTCATGAGCCCTTGTAACTAACCATATCGGGGCACCAGTGTGTGGAACCCAGGTCAGGTTGTATGAATGTAGTATCAAAAGAGTGTTCCTATTTTGTTCTATTTTCCTACTATTTTGAAATGGTATAAAGGAAAATAGGATGAGTTGAGCCTTAGTTAGGAGCTCATACATGGGTGTAGATAACCCTTTTATGTGTTTTAAATCCATGTACCAATGGTTGGATTTTTGTTATTGATGTTCGTTGTTACATTTAAATGATATTTCACCTTGGGTGAGTCACATTTTATGTTTTGTGAAAATGTTTTCTGATAATTTATGAGATTTGAAATGTGGATCAAAATTGATTTATAATTTAGTATGCATGCATCATTCAATAAACTCATTATTATTATGTGACATGCATCACCTTATGCACGCACAAAAAATATTTTTTGTGTAGTTGTTGAAAATTGAAATGATTCCATTAGATTTGTATTGAAATTGAATTTGGTTGCTAATATCCAAATGGGAAATTTAAAAGTGATTAAATATGTGAATAAATGGATTTCTAATGAGAAAATGATTTTTAGAAAGTGTTATCTTTTGTATCGTTGACGTAGATATAAATGGTAAAGGGAAGTGATATTGGCTCGATTATAATCCCAAAGTGGGGAAAATGGGAATAAATTATTATGTCATTGAGTGAATTCATTATTATATCTATGTTAATGTTGAGTTATTTGAACTATGTTGAATTTTTTGGAATCTAAGATATATTTCTCCAAGAATACACATGTTTACTGGATGATTTGGAGGTTACGGCTAGAGATGCACCACCTATAGTGGATACTAAGGCACTAATAGTTCTAGTTGGGGAAGTTGGTGAGAATTTATGATAAAAAATTCCCTGGTTTATTCAGTTCATGGAATGATATCTAGGGAGAGTAGTGAAAATAATGTCCCAAATAATGGGGGTGTTCTAGTTGCAGCACCCTCCAACATTCCCCATAGAAGGTGGACCTGAGTCAGATGAGTTATTGATTGAGTCAATCTAGACAAAACATGTCTGCATACACACATTCCCTGAGGGAATGGTCATGGTAGCTACATACATGATATGAGGATAAAATAAATGCCGGTGGGAGGTTCAAGCTCAGAATGTGAAGGATGTTGTTATGTTATAAATGGAAAATTTGGAGAAGTTATTGGAGAACATTTACCTAGAGTTTCTAAGACATGCGAGATAATCTATTTTCATATGGTGTATTGGGATCTCGTTTGTGAGGCAGACCTGATGAAGGCATCCATTGTATGGAAGATGTTTGCTGTCAGATGATAAAAGAATTTTTATTCTAAGATAAGGTAGAGTCGCTATTAAAATTTTTGCTAAGGTGATATCCAGAATAGTGTCCAGTGGAGAGGATGGACTACTAAGGATCTTACACGAGTTATTTATCACTAGGGAGGTAGGTTGGGACACTATCATAGAATCTATCCCCAACCACCTATATAGTTTTAATCTTTAGGTAGGATGGGACATCTAGAAATTTTCTATAGAAACCCCTGATAGACTCTAATGATGGGGGTGTTAGGTATAGTTTAAGTGTATAAATGGTATCTTATACACCATAATAGTCAAGTGTTGTATTTCTACCCGTAGTGGAGGTAATGCTAATGGATGAGGTGCTTTTAGGAAAGAGAACCCACATCAATAGAGTGGTATAGCTCAAGGGGCTCATTCTTAATCATATGGAATTGGGTAAGGATAGGTGCATGTCGTTTAGACTACAATGGTCGATAGTAAGGTTGTACCATCAACTTTTAGAGGTATTATTCATATAGATTCTATGCTAGATACTATGTTTTTTGATACGGATGCCTCTCGTTAGTGTATTTCGGCACAAATTTTAAATGGGTGGATTCTGAAAATGGTTTTCATGAGTTAGGTGTTGACGATAGATACACTTTTGGGGGTACGAACTAGAAAATTTTGATTGTGAAAAAGGATTTTATCTATTGGTTTGGGTGCATTGTTTCATTTTGGGATATTAAAATTCATGATATGTAATGATTCAATCCAATTATGGATATAGACCTATTGGTATCATATCAATCCCACATTGATTTTTACCATAGGAGTGTGAATTTTCAATCTTCTAAGGTTGAGAAATATATTCACTATGGTGAAAAGGATATCATTGCAGGACATCTTGGTCAAATTCACCAGAAACTAGTGGATCATCTTATAGATTTATGAATTATATTGTTGGATAGATGGGTTGTAAATCATGATGTCCTTATACTTGTTGTGGATAGGTTTTAGGATGTGTTTTCTAAATACTTCTGAGGACTTCCACCTGAAATATATGTCCAATATACTTCTGATATAATTTCATGTTTTAATTCAGTTTCTACCCCACAATATTGAATGACAAGAATAGATCTTAAACATCTCAAGAACCAATAAGAGGTTTTGATGGATAAATGGTTTATCTATTTGAGTACATCTATGTGGGTTTCTCTAGACTTGTTTGATGAAAATTCATACATGACTCTATGATTGTGTGTGAATTATTAGATGTCGAACTAGATGACTATGAAGAATCAATATCATATTACCCATATTGATGGTCTTTTTGAATAGTTAATTATATCTTTTTTTGCTCCAATTTGACTTGATATTAAGGTGTCATTAGTTTAGAGTTCAACGTTATGAAATTACAAGGACTTATTTTAGAATCATGTATGTCCTATAAGAGTTTTCTATTATGTCATTCTTTATAAAGAACAATCAAACTGTTTTCATTTCAATGATGTACAAAATAATCCAACCATAATAAAATCGGTTGGGTTTTATTTTTATGGATGAAATATTGGTATACTCCAAGACTCATGATGACCAGTCCCAACTTCTTGACATTGTCTTGATTACATTGATAGATCATTGCCTTATTCCACGATATCAATGTGACAATTTTCAATTGACCAGGTTCACTATCGTGTCACAACATTTCGGGTAGAAGTAGTTTGAGTGGACCCAGAGAAGGTTTTGGCAGTTGTATATTGGATGGAGGCCAATAATTGTTTTTGATATCCTTATACTTATATAGTTAGCAGCATATTATCATAGGATCATCCATGATTTTTTGAATTTGAAAACACTACTTTTTGGCTTGACTGAGAAGGGGATTTGTTCTTAATAGTCTTAATTGTGTAATAATTCATTCAATGAGTTGAATATGTTCATGACATATGAACCTATCTTGATCCAAACAAATCTTGGTGATATGTTTATAGTGTTTTATGATACATTTGGTATGGGCCATGGAGCAATTTTGATGCAAGGATATTATGTTTTGGCATATAGTTCTTAAATGTTGGGGCCACATGACCAAAACTACACTATAAATGACCTAAAGTTAGATGACATGGGTTATGATTTTAATTGTTGGCATAATTATCTATTTGGAGAGAAGTTTACTATTTTTAAAAATCAAAAGATATTAAATATTTTATTTTTATAGTGAGACATGAATATATGGTTACAAATATGGGTTGAGTTTATGTTGTCTTTTTTAGTTTGATATAGAATGTATGACTAGGAATGGGAATAGTGTTGCCAACACATTATGTAGGAACAATTAGACCCACGCAGTTTATGATTCAATATTAGAGTGGAAGATGATGGATTTACTATATAATATTCATGTTATGGTTCAATTGAGTTAGGATTTGAAGAATATCTTACATGTATTAGTATAGTCTACACTTTTGGGTTTGATTAGAGACAAATAGTATGAGGATACAAAATGTTAATCCTAGAGGGAATGCATTGAAGGTGTGGAGTCACCTTGATATTGGACCATATATGAGAATAATATCATCTTTGTTAGGAATCATGTTGTTGTGACTACTATTATATGGATGGTTTTGTTGTGTGAATTTGATGCCTCAAAGAGGGAAGTGCGTCGTTATGTGAGCAAAAGGTACCATGACCCAAATCAATAGTTTTGTGGTTGGGAATTAAAAAAGAGATAATATTATCTATAAATTTTTTTTACACCTGTCAATAGTTGAGGTCTAAGCATGAATGACAAGGTTACTTAATGTAGTCATATCCCATTCAGGACGTTAAGTGGCACAATGTAACTTTAGATTTTATGTTGGGTCTCATAAATTCACCAAAACAGAATGACTTTATTAGGGTGGTTGTGTAACATTTGACTGATGTAGTGAATTTCTTACTGGTAGGAGAGAATTACTCAGTAGGGAATGTCGGAGACATGTATGTTTAAAAAAATTTCAATCTTTATAGGGTTCTATGAAATATTTTTTCAGACTGTGACTCATAGTTTACATCATATTTATTGAAGGGCCTAAAAGAGGAGCTTGTTATATAGGTTTAAATGAGTACGGATTTCCACCCATAGATAGATGCATATTTAGAGCATATGATACATGTGTGATAGGAAATAATTAGTTAATGTGTCCAAGATTTTAATGTTTCTTGGTAGAAGAACCTAGATTTGGTGAAGTTATCATATAACAACAGTTATCAAGAGGCTATATAGATGGAACCATCTGAGACTCTTTATGGTTGACCATGTAGGTCACATCAATTTTTGATGGATGTAGATGATTCAGAGCTGCTAGGACTGAGTCACTTGTAGGAGACAGTGATTCATGATCAGTTGATTTGAATGTGTATGGATATAGTTCAATGTGGACCGATGTCATATGCTAATAATAGATAGAACCTAGAGTTTTCATATATTGATGGTATATAACTTTATCAGTTTTTTATATTGGTTCACCATACGATAAGGGGATATATCATGTTATAATCTAGGTTTTTGAGACCGTATAAGGTTGTGGAGAAAAATGGGTCTCTAGAATACCGATTAACTGTTCCATAGAGGTACAATGTAGTACATGACATTTTCCATATGTCACAACTTCAAATATATCATTCAGGACATTTTCTTATGGTCTATGTGGATGATGTTGAGCATGAGATAGATGTAGTCATTCAGGAGAACCTGATATATGTGTTAGATCATGATGAGAAAGTGTTAAGAGAGAATAACATGTCGATAGTTCATGTATTGTGGAAACATGAGATTGTGTCGAAAGAAACATATAAAATATAATAGGATATGCTTGCTCAGTGGCCCGATATTTTTGTCTCGAAATATTAGAGATTCATGGTAGTAAAAATTGGTGATGATATGTTATAAGGGGTAGAGATTATAATATCTCAACCTTTTATATAGATGTATCAGGCTCGAATACATGTAAAATTCTTCTGCATTTTTATAAATTTTTTTCAGTTATTAGTTGGGGATGTTTTTTGTGAAATTTGTGAAATTTGGATTGAGGAGTGGCACTGCCCACTTGGAATATGATTTTCCCAAACCCCATTCCCAATTAAACAAACTGAATGAAAATAGATAGTGAGGATTCTCATAGCTGGCATATGGTTTTTCAAATTATGGTCCCTCTTAAGAGAAATCATTAACCCCCTAGAACATGTGTATGATTAAGGGAAACAGTTTGGAAGACCATGCGACTCTACATTAGAAAAAATGATTCAGTTTTTTAATTACCCAAAAAAATAATTTTAAAATTACCCAAACTGCCAAAACATACCCAAAACAACCTTATCTCTAACCTGACTTATCCCCCTAATTTTTCGAGGATTTAAGATGGATTCTAAGTCCTCTCGACCAAATTTTTTGCAAATAAATGGGGGAATTTATGATCTGGGAATCCCCAAATATGTGGTTTCATCTCAATTATATATATATATATATATATATATATATATATATATCTCCTCATTATAGATAAATGACGGATTTATTATATGTTTTATCTTTGGGTTTTTATCTAGTTTCAGGTATGTTCGATCTTGACCAGTTTAATCTTGTTTCTTGGATTTAATTGAATATGTCATTCTTCATCACAGGCTTCATATATTCATTTCAATTTGGGGATTCCATTGGTCAATCACTTGTTAACTAAATGAGGTTGGTGACCTATTATTCAAATCCCAAGTCTTGATTTCAATTATGAGTATGTAATTATAAAATTTATATTGGATGATTATAAATTGAGGTTTTTAAATTTACTAATTAATATGGAAAATTAAATCATTATGGGATTGTGAAATTGGGGAAGTTGTATTGTTTAATTGGAATAATTAATTGATGAATTAATTAACGAAATTTATGTGATAAATTAATTTTAGAATTAACTAATGAAATTGATGCGGTTAATTGATTTTTTAATTATGTAACGGGATTTAGGTGCTTGATTTATCGTTGAGTTGATTTATTTAATTTATGTTATTAATTAAATATTGAATTAATTAAAGGTATTTATGTGATTAATTAATCATTAAATTAATTAATTAAATTGATGTGATTAAATAATTTTTTAGTTATTTTAAAGTATTTTAGGTGATTGATTGATTTTTGAATTAATTAATGGAATTGATTTTATTAATTAATCGTTTAATTTATTAATTGTATTGAGGTGATTAATTAAATATTGAATTAATTAATAAAATTGATAGGGTTTGTTAAATTTAAAAAAATTTAAAGGTATTGAGGGGGTTAATTTATTGTTGGATTAAATAATGGAATGTATGTGATTAATTAACTGTTAAATTAATTTATGAGGTGTTGTGAATATTCAATTTTTGATTTGTGTCAATTAATTTTTTAACTAATTAATGGGTTTGTATGGTACATGTGATGTTGTGATACCTATAGAATTGTGATATTGTGATATATTTTATATTCTAGTGTAAAATATGGTGTGATTCATTAAAATCCAATATTGGTAATTATTCATATTTTGATACATATGATTGTGTGATATTCTTGTGTGGTATATGTTCTATTGTGTAAAAATTCTATAATTGTAAATATTGATAATTTACTATGTAATATGGTATTCTATATTAGAAACTTATAGTGATAAACTGAATATTTATGTATGGTATAGGGACTAAGTCTCCAAAAAACCACATGGTGTTAGGAAAAATATTATACAACCATGAGTTCACATTTCACTATGTTTCCAATAGTTTATGATACGAATTGAGATGATCAATAGAAAAAATGTAAATTTGATATATAAAATCACATGGTTATAGTTAATAATATGTCATGAGTCGAATCAGTTAATGCGAGTTTGGGTGTCCTTGGGAAACTGGATGTTATGTGGTTAAACTACGAGTAATTGAATAAATGTGAACATTTTACGTTATTAATTTTATTTATTCATTATAAAATTACATACACTATTTTGACAGAATATGTTATCAAACATCTTCAGTTGTGGCCAATTAATTTGTACCCACACCATACATGGGATTCCCTATTGGTACCCTATTAAATTTCATGGTTGTAGGACATGATACGTGAATGATCCATATGTTTGATGGATATTTTGAGATGGATCTTTTTTGAGGGAACAAGTCTAGGTTTTGGGGACCTCTCGGTGCTTTCAATGTCTATACTTATTTCGGTGTTTTCATATTAACACATAATAGAAACTCAAAATTACATATCAACTATTTGGTTTCAGGTATTTTAATTTATTTTTTCTCAGCTTGTGATATTGATACAATTTTGGAAATGATTTTATCATTTGGTTGTTTTTATTTATTTTCATGGTTGTGCTACTTTGATATAATGGTTATAGTCTCCCCATGATCGATTTCGGACCCTCGTTGCTAGTTGGTAGCCTCTAACACATGTGGAAGCATGCTCTATGTCATGTAACTAACTAGATCTGTATACCAATGTGTGGCACCCATTTCATGATTTTACAATGGGTAATGAATTTTTAAAGAAACAAATAACTTAATCCATTGTTAAAAATGACAGAAACTTATATAGTTAAATTTTAATATAATGTTATTTAAATATAATCCATTAGTGAAGAAAATGGAAAAAAATAAAAATATGAAAATTACGGATATAATAACAATAATAAAAATACTACAACATATGTAAATGTAAAAAAATGATTGAAAAAGTTAAACAAATGTGGGAATCTTTTAAGATAATCCAATACCTGTTGTTCTCAAATGATGTTAAAATTAGGGTTCAGAAGGTTTAAGGCCATAAATTCATTCAACCTAAATAACATGTAAATTATATAGGAAATTTTAAATTTATATCTTTTGTGGGAGTTAATTCGCATATAATATACATCTTCAAAGGAAAATAGAAACATCTAAAATGAAGATAATGAATCTATATCAGATATTTAATTTTTTTATATGGAATAATCAATTGATTAATGTAATTGGTAATTTTAATAAAAAAAATTGGCTAATTAAATATATATCATTGTACTCAAATTTTTATTAAAAAAAGGAATCTTGAAATGCCGTTATGATGGAAGATATAATAAAATCATTAAAATAATTTTCTATAGTTGATATTCAACTATTATTATTAGTTAAATGATGCTTCTAAAAAGAATCTAAAAATATATATGAGGTATTATTTATAGTTTGGAACATTGATTCAAAAAATTCATAGCTTTTTGGAAAATAGATATTGGATATAATATTCTAATAGAAAATAATACAATGTATTTTGATGGGTTGGGGAACAATTTCTATTAAGTTTCTTAAATTTAAGATGAACAAAAGGAATATATTATTCAAAAGATGGATTCATAGGGAATTTTAAAAATTATATCCTAGTTTTTAGTAGAGTATTGTATATAATAGGTAAATTATTCTTGGTGGAAAATGATGAAAAAAATTTATATTTGAGTTTGAATAATTACAATAAGTTGTGTCATCATTTTTTTTGTCTATATTGGTCAAAATATCATGAGAAATATTGCTCGAGGAGAGAATTAATGTGACTATACACGTTAAAAATAAAAATTATTTGTATTATTATTTAATATTTTTGAAGGGGAATATTTTCGATAATTAATTCAAGGAGGCAAAGATTGAATATTTTTATCTAATAAAACATATTAATTATTATTTCCCCTATATTGAAAAAATTGATGAATAAATATAAATATTTTTCCACGTAATTGATAACTATACTTGAATTTAAAATTATATATTTATAATGTATAAATAAAAGGCATTATATTTATTTAATAAATTCAAGAGGAGTACAGAAAGATAATGTGGTCAATCTCTCAAGAGGATTAGAATGAAAAATCTTGTAGATTAACCATGAATAATTTTTACACTTATATATCCTGAGTATAGTGAACCATATACCATAAAAATACTATGATTCATTGAAATTAAACAAAAAGTATTTTATACAAGTTGAATAATTATTTTGGAGTATGAGACTTCATTTTATTTTGGTTACAAGCATTTAGGAAAATAATAAATATCAAAAAACATTTTTTATATCATAAAAATTTGGATATATCTTTTTATAAAATTTTTTACAAGAAGAAACATTTATTAATATACATAATGGTGTTTATAAAACCATGTTTTATAATAATTATAGTTAAAAACACTGTGATGTATTGGTAAATAATAGTTGCTAGAACTTGGTTATCATCCCAATAGAATGGGATATTACTGCTATTGTATGGAAACTGTGAATATTATTGATTTCATCTACGTAATGGTATTATTTCATCATTTAATTGTTGTGTAATTGTTTTTAGAAGAATATGATGCCTGACTTTTTAGAATATATTCTGAAAATATTATTTGTTTTTGATGATTTGGGTGAGGTACATTATGTAGATGGAGATTCAACAGTTTCAACTGAGAAAAATAACCATATTAAGTTATTACAAGGTTAATGATGTAATTTTATGTCTATAATACGATTTTGTGTCATGGATAAGTGGTTAAAAATATTATATCTAAGAGGAAATCATCCAACATCTCATTCATATCTCAATTAGAAGTTGGAAAATGTGAGTAAAACAATGGAGAATTGAATAATGTACCGAATATATATAGTAAGATAATACATTTAAGATGTCATCATGAATTCTAAGATTGATCCTTAATCCCAATGGGTTGGATACCAACAATGTGGGTCTTAGTTTATCATTGGGGATTAATTTAACCACTTATAATATTAAAATGTCTCAGACACAGAATCATTGGAAAATTATGTATATCATATTATATATAATATTAATGATAAAATTTAAGAATACAATGTTATCTAAAAAGAATACTTTATTTAATGGTGGTACCTAATGTATTTATATATTTATATATAATGATAATACATTGTATATAAATATTTTTCAAAAATTATAACACAATCCATATATCTATGCTACAAAGACAACAAATTAAACCCAGGAAACTTGAAGACATAAAAAAAATAGAAAAATGTGGTTATGATTCAATTACACAAGAAACATATCTCCTCAAAATCTCAAAAACTTATTATGGAGTCCAAGATATGCTTAAATGACTCATATTTGTAGAAAATATAAAAAAACATATAAACTACAAACTGTATATCATAATCTCACTCATTATGTTCCTTTCCCATCACAATCCACATGTCCATTATGTGTATTAGACATATTAAAAAAAATTCCAACATGGGTCTAACAAACCCAACAAAATGTGAAGGTAAATGTAATGAAATGTGTCATTATCTTTATATAAATAACTATTTAATTATTTCCATAGTATATAATCAGAACATAGAATCTACTAGAAATTATGTACATTAAATTTCTATATCAACCACAATAAATAACTTAATATACGTGGAGGATTTTAATTTTTGTTATGTTCTATGATTTTATCTCAGAATCTGATAATTAAAAATATGAGTGATCCATCATGGAATCCCCATCCTATTGGGAAACAAAATCATTTATTCTTTATTATGGAAACATAAATTCTTATAGTGGAGAACTGGTATGGTGTATACCAAGTTGTGGAAATCCACTACCCATCCAAATGGTTACCAAGTCTAGGAGAGACACCCATAAAAATTATAATAACCTATACTTCATGAATAAATATAACGTTTTAAGTAGTTTATAATAACACTATTAATTTATTTTATATTCAACAACATAAATAATAAACTATGCATGTATATAAAATTAATCATATTTCCAGTATGATACAATTTAGTTCCAAACTAATTGCATACATTTCATTTTATAAAATAAATAAATTATAGTAAAAATACCATTCTAATATACTAGCCACAAAATTTAAAATTAAATAGAGGGGGAAAGACATAATGAAATCATAGAAATTTGGAAATCCAAATTATGGATATTAGCAATAAAAAAAATCAGGTAGGTACTGCATGTAACAATACATTATTTATTTAAACAAATTAATAATTATCTTTATAAATAATGTAACGAAAATTTTTATTCAAATAATGTTTAAATTTTTTTAAACCAATACATTAAACAAATTCAATGAAAATATAATCTTACCCATTAAAACATTCCACATAGAAATAATATACCTAGATTAGTAGCATAATTTTATGTTTTATATAACATAATAAAATGTAAAATACAAGAGGACTTATTTTTATAATGAAAAAACTTATCCCATAAAATTTTATTTAAGAACCAAATTCACACTCTCTACAAAATTAAAATAATAGTGAATATTAATTAAAAATGTATGGTTATAAATCACTTTTATACCTAACACTTTATAAAAACAATTTCAATTATTAATTGTAGGGTGATAATTTAGAATGAAATATAATTCTATATTTGGAATCAATTACAAAAGGAAAATAATAATCATTCTTGTAATGAATGTTTTAAATCAACCAATTCATGTTTAAATTTTTTTTTCATTAGAGTGTGAGATAAAAACAACACGAAAATAATTTTTTAATACTTATAGTAATGCTATTGAAATCAAACCTGAAAGTTTACCAAAAAAAAAATTAATATATAAAAAACATATACATCAGCCAAAATTCCCTTATTTTCATATCTAATTACATAGTGAGAAATTAAGTAATGGTAACCAACAAGAATCACATAGTTTGAAATTTTTCATTTACATAAAACTTATATATTAACAGTTCAAGTTTATAAAAAGGATAATATAGAAAAATTTGATCATTCATGGAAATTTAAACAATTATATAATGAATTACAAGCAAATAAATTTTTTACAGTCTAAAATGTAATTCATTACTCCAACCAATATTTTTTATAAACTAGTTTCATAATTATATTGGAAATATTTTAAATTAATTAACAAAATAGACCACAAAACCCTATTTATAATTATATAAATAATTTTCTAAACCTAAATGATTTTTAAAATTTTTTTTACAGAAAATTCATGAATAACTAAATTGAAATTGGAATTATGTATTGAGACCATATAGTGATTAAATCTTTAGTGTGCCCGTGTAGACCCCAAAATATCAATAAAAAATACCAAACACAAATTAATCCATATAATCCTATACATTAATTAATGAATATAAAGAATTTAAATAAAAATGGGTAGAAAAAATAAAAAAAAATTTATATAAATAAGAAAAAAATCATACTTATAGAAACATATACCCCAAATTATATAGCTTTATTGGAAATTTAGAATGAAAAATGAATGAATGGAAAAAAATGTTTTAATCAATTACATAGAAACTCTATTGATTATTTTATACACTAAATTGAACAAATATATAATTCCAAGTGTATTTTGTCATGATTTAGTTGACCCCCACTTGAAATCCATAATATTATGTAATTTAAAATAAAATAACATTAAAGAATACCTTTTCTTAGATATTTTTAAAAATTCGAAGATTATTATATTCAATGTGAATTATATGAATCAAAAGAGGAATAATGAGGGAGAGAACCCATATACTTCATTCGTGTTTAATTTTTTGACTGTGGATCACCCCCTAACATGTCTCCATTTTTGTCCATAGAGTTAAATTTCTATATTTTATCATTACACACATTTAATAAAAAAAATGAAATAAAAAATAAAAAATTTTGCAAAATGAAAATGGAAAATATTATTATTATTATTATTATAATATACATTCGTATTGTTAAAATCATAATAATTTTATTAATAGTATTAATATCACTTATATTTAAACATGTTATATAACACAAAAAAATTAATGATAAAAGTAATAATACATATATATTACATGTCATAATATATACATATTATGACCTCATGATAATAATAATATCACGTAATAAAATATATATTTACATGTGTTTGTGTTTGTCTGTGTTTGTACCTAAATTACAATGAACATAATACAAATTCATCATATATATGTATTTTTTATGAGTAACAATACAAATTATAATTCAACTAATAAATATAAACATATACTTATATTTGAATATTTTATATATGATAATAATAACAATATTAAAAAAATAACATTATATATATTTATATACATATATTTTCATACTAATGACAATGTAAAATTTGTATGTTATAACATTTCACATACATATATTTGTCATAAAATAATTATAATTACATAAACAATAGTGATATACATTTTTATGTATTATCATATAATTATACACATACATACATATGTCATTACTCAATTAAAAATTTTCAGTTTTTTTAATGATAAATATGCATTTCACAAAATCATTTAATTTATTTAATATATATATATATATATGTCTGTGTTTATGTATATTCACATATATATGTATGTATGTTTCTTTGTAAATATGTATATTCGTATGTATGTTTATGACAACCCTGCTTTTTATTACAACATAAAAATGATTTATTACATAAAACATCACTTGATACAACAAAGAAGATATAGAGGTTTAGTGTCTTTGGGGCTTAGGATCAATACATAATAACATTAATCTTGAAATACAACATCTTTATTGAAAACTTCCTTTACATAACCACTACATTCCTTCGTACATAGCATTGCATGGGATAACTTGAGGACATGCATAAGAATAGGGTGAGCTGTAAATCCTAGTAAGGGAGTACAAAAGGAATAACATGAGGAGTACAATACATGTTAGGCAATAATAATATCAATTGAGCATAAGAGAAACATGAACATAAAGGCATGATAAATCACGGTAATCATTACATTGAAATGTGGCAACAACACTTAACATTGAATTAGCATGAGCCAAGGCTCATTACACATGGAGCATGAGTAAACCCTCATTGCACTTGAAGAACAAGTAAACCCTCGTTGAACTTGAATTAGCATGAGTCAACACTCATTTTACATGATTTATCATTATACTATACTTTATCCAATGCATTGGAGCGCTATAAGGGCGCACCATTCTTAAACATTTCATTTCATGCATAAGTGTGCCACATGGATCATAAAACATGGATTCATAAAACATAATCATTTATTCCACGATAATGGAATGTGGAATTCATACAGGAAACATTACAATAAATAATTAAATGTTCATAAAGGTTAATACCCTTGATTTAGAAATGGTCATTGTATTTAGTACACAATGACATTGGGTTAGAAAATCGGTGTGATTTCGGCAGCGTAACGGCATGACATAAGAATTCATAAAAATGGTTGATGAGAGAGGAATGGGTTACTCATAATATTTACATGTAATGGAAAGTAATTAATTCATTGAGATACATGTCCCAACAATTTAAAAGGAATTTAGCTTCATGATGAAAAAGTATTGCTTGAATGTAAAAGAAGAGAGAGAAGTTCTTTTCGGAATTTTGGCATAGTAACAGGTGTACATGGGAGGCATTTAATGATGGAGAAAGGGGTCTCCCATAATTCAAACAATAATAGGGCAGTATGGGGTAGTTGCGAAACCATACCCCAACATTCATAATTGAAATTAAAAGGTCAATACAACTTAAAGAAAATTGACATAAAAGTGAAAGGAAGAAAAAACCCTTACTTTGAAGTGTGCTTCCGAAGGCTAGAGAGAGGCTTGTGAGAGGCTTCTTGGGAACTTGGGGAACCCTGAGAGGATTATAGAGAGATTTGGGAAGAGTTTGGACTAACTCCAAGGTCTTTGAGTGAGCAAGAAGTGGGAGCTTGGGTGGGTTTATATAGGAAAGGTGAGAGAATTATTTATTATTTAGGTTTGGGACCCCTTATATTAAAATAATCCAAACCAAAAACCATCCCATTGTATTTTCCCATGGTTTGTGGAAAGGGAAATAGGAAAAAAAATATTCTACAAGGCCAAGGTCCGAACATATTAAAATTTTAGGGTTTCTTATGTGGAGGTGAGTCACACTCCCATGGAAATTAATTTAAAAAGGAAAATTGTTGAATAAGTCTTGAGGGCTCCATTAATGCTTTGAAAAGTAAGTCAAACAAACCCAAAATCACATTATTTTAATGATAAAATATATATTGGCCGAACATAAGGATTATGGTATTTTATTTCATCACCATTGGGTCATTATGATGTCATAAAACACATTATATATTTAAATGGTATTTAATTTTTACCCAAACATTTGACTGTCTCAGAAAATTATGAAAAATTCACCGTTGGATCATTTCGACGTCCTGATTCCAAAAATAATATTTATTTTATCTAAATAAATTTCTAAATATTTGAATTTTCACTTTTAAAATAAAAATCTCCATTTATAAAATATTCACGGGTTTTGACAAAAATAGCTTTCAAACCTTAATAAAAAATTTAATTGCATTCATAAAATTATAAGATCATTTATATTTAGTAAAACATAATTTAATAATAATCATAATATTTTATTAAAATATTATTTAAATAAAAAATCATTTAATTTAATAAAATATAATTCTTAATTAAATAATAACTAAAAACACCATTTGCACCTTAAAAACTATTTACAATGTATCAAAAATGACTAGAAATTATATTCATTATTATATACAAAAATAATGTAAATGAACATGGTACTACTTATTTGTTACATAACCCCTTAAAATAGCCATATAAGACCTTAGGGTAAGGTGTGCGATGGTGATAGACTCTTGGGGCGGCTCGGATAACATCACTCAAGTGGTAATCTCTATCAACTTCCACTTTTCCATTAGACGGTCTCGTTCGAGCTTGACATAATGAATCTCAGCTTGGGCTTGGTCAAGGGCAAAGCCCAAAGACGCCACCTCTTTTGGAGCTCCAAAAAATGGGATTCGTATGGGGCAATTCAACTGGATGAGGCCATCGCTTCCTCTGTCTGAGTAAAATTAGGTTCGTTAAAGCCTTATATTTATACTACTAATGTGATCAATGTTCAACGGATATAAAAGTAACGGTCACAAATATTAACATAAAACCAAATATGTTGACATCTTATAAAAACATTTTTCATAAAGCGACATTTAACTGGATCAAGAGGGATTTTCATTAATGAAACTTTGGGTCATTACAATATTCCCTCCTTAAGAAATTTTTGCCTCGAAATTTTCCTTTTCGCACACAAAAACAAATGTGGGTAACTCAGCTTCATCATATCCTCTGACTCCCAAGTTGCTTCTTTAAACTTGTGGTTTCTCCAAAACACCTTGACGACGGGCATTGTCTTATTTTGTAGAACTTTTTCTCTACGATCTAAAGTCTTTACTGGTTGCTCCTCATAAGAAAGTTCATCTTCCAATTGTACCACCTTGGAAGAGAGTACATGTGAAGGGTCCGGTATGTACTTCCTTAAGAGGGATACATGGAAGACATCATGCACCTTGGCCATAGTAGGTGGAAGTGCTAGTCGATAGGCCACAACCCCAACACGATCAATAATCTCGAAGGGGCCGATGTACCTTGGACTTAACTTCCCTTTCTTTCCAAAACTCATGACATTCTTCCACGGAGATATGCGTAAAAACACTATGTCTCAGACTTTAAACTCAAGGTCTCATCGACGATTATCTGCATAACTCTTCTGTCGACTCTGGGATGCATTGATATGCTACTGAATGGTTTTCTCCTTATCCACCATTTCATCGACCATTTCTGGTCCATGCTGTTACGTGCACCGGCCTCATCCAAACATGCCGTTGTTCTACACATTTTCCTATACAGGGCTTCATATGGTGTCATTTGGATGCTCGAGTGGAAACTATTATTATAAGAGAACTCAAAAAAGGAAGATGTTGATACCATTCTTTTTTAAAGTACATTGAGCATGCTCTCAACATATCCTCAAGTGTTTGGATAGTCCGCTTGGATTGTCCATCAGTTTGAGGATGATAGGCCGTACTGAAGTTCAGTTCAGTATTCAGAGCCTGTTGAAGACTCTTCCAAAACATAGAGGTGAATCTTGGATCTCGGTCAGAAATAATAGATAGTGGTACTCCATGCAACTGTACCACTTCCCTAATATATATATGTGCCAGTTGATCTAAAGAGAAATCCTCTCGAATAGTAATGAAGTCTTCAGTCTTTGTAAGATGATCCACAAAAACCCAGATTGCATTATTTCCTTTGGTGTCCTTGGAATTCCGGTGACAAAGTCCACGGTGATGTTCTCCCATTTTAATTCTGGTATGGGCAATGGTTGCATCATCCCCTTAGACTTCTTCCTCTCTGCCTTCACTTGCTGACACACCAGGCACTTTTATGTATATTCAGCGATCTCCTTCTTCATATTATCCCATCGAAAGTTTTCTCAGAGATATCAATACATCTTTGTGCTCCTTGGGTGAATAGAGAAATTTGAACTATGTTCATCATCCAAAAGTTCCTTCTTCAGCTCAGGACTTGATCAAACACATAGTCTTTTCTCAAACCGCACAATTCCTTCTTCATTAACATTAAACTCTGATAATTTTACCTTTTTGATAGCTTCCACTTTTTCTTGAATTCCCACATCATCCTTTTGAGCATCCTTTAACCTTTCCAAAAGACATGGTTGAGCAATCATTTGTGAAAGGATTTATGATGTTCCCTTCTTTATGATTCCCACATCCATCTTCATCAAGTCTAAGAAGATTGGATCCTTCTCAATTCTCATCATTGATAGAATCGCTGGATCCTTTCTACTTAGGGCATCTCCCACCTTGTTCGCTTTCCCAGGGTGGTAATGTATTGAACAGTTAAAATAATTGACGAGCTCTATCCATATTCTCTGGCACATATTAAGCTCCTTCAGTGTGAATATATATTTAAGATGCTTGTGATCAGTATATATCTCACATTTCTGTCCATAGAGATAATGCCGCCAGATTTTCAAGGCAATGATCACCGCCGCCAACTCCAGATCATTCGTTGGATATTTTATCTCATGGATTTTCAACTTCCGTGAGGCATAGGATATGACATTATCATTATGCATCAGCACACATCCTAATCCCTTCTTCAAAGCATCACTGAATACCACAAAGAGCTCCACACTTGTGGGTAAAGTTAGCACGGGTGTAGTGATAAGCTTCCTTTTCAACTCCTTGAAGAATTCTTCGCATTCATCACTCCATGCAATCTTTACTCCCTTTCGAGTTAGCTTGGTAAGAGGGTTGGAAAATCGTGAGAAATTTCTCACAAATCGTCGATAATATCCAGCTAACCCCAAGAAGCTACGGATATCAGTTACCGATGTTGGCCTTGGCCATCCCTCAATTGCATCTGTTTTGGAGGAGTCCACAAATAACCCATTTCTTGTGATGATATGGACCAATAATGAGACTTCTTTCAACCAAAACTCACACTTTCTATACTATTCATAGAGCTTCTCCTTGCGCAAAGTCTGTAGTACAGTTTTTAAATGCTCCTCATTGTCCTCCTTGGTTTTGAAGTATATTAGAATATCATCTATAAAGACTACCACAAATTTTTCAACGTAATCTCTAAAGACTCTATTCATCAATTCCATGAATTTTTCTGGAGCATTGGTGATTCCGAAAGGCATTACTATGAATTCATAGTGCCCGTACCTTGTACGAAAAGCAGTCTTGGGGATATCTTCCTTCTTCACCCTTACTTGATAATATCCCGACCGCAAGTCCACCATGGAGAAGTATTGTGATCCATGCAGCTGATAAAACAAGTCATCGATTATTGGGAGAGGAAACATGTTCTTTATCGTGATTTTGTTAAGTTCACGATAATCGATGCAAAGCCGCATTGAACCATCCTTCGTCTTGACGAAGAGGACTGGTGCACCCCATGGTGATGCACTTGGGCGTATAAACCCTTTCTCCAGATTCTCATGTAGTTGTTTCTTCATCTCTTTAATCTCAACAACAACCATTCTATATGGAGTCTTGGATATTGGTAGAACCCCAGGTATAAGTTCAATTGAGAACTCAACATATCTTCTTGGAGGAATACCAGGAAGTTCCTCGGGAAACACTTCAGTGAATTCCCTCACAATAGGCATTTATTCAAGGGTGGTTTCTTTCTTGGTCTCAATCATCTGAGCCAGATATGCGTGCTCATAAGGCAGTAATATCCATGCTAGAGATGATGGAGACAAAGGAGATTCATCTTCCTCCTGACACTTGTAAAGAATCGGGGGTCGATTCTCCATAGGGAGTGTGATTTCCATCTCCCGAAAATTTATGTTGACTCTATATAAGGAAACCCAATCCATGCCGAGAATTGCATCAAATTCAACTAGGGGGAGTATGATGAGGTTCGCCAGGAAATTCAATCCACATATGATAATAGGGTAGGACTAATATTCATGGGATGTAATGATTGCCCCATTTTCCGTACTCACCGACATCTTTACTTCCATGATTTGTGGTGGTGCAGGTATTGTTCTACAAAACATTTGAGATATAAAAGAATGCGTAGAACCAGAATCAAAAATTATGTTCGCTATTCTCGACTGAATAACTAGCATACCTGTAACCACATCGTTGTCGGGGTTCACTTCGGCAGAAGTGATGGCAAAATCTCTTCCTTGCTATCTTGGAGGTTGTTGGTTGCCTCCAAAAACCCTTGGATTAGGGCATTGATTTGCAAAATGACCCGGTTCTTTGCATTTGTAGAATTGAACAACGCGTTGAGGTTCGAACTGAGCGTTCCTCTCCTCTGTCGTAGCTGCGGGTCCTTCTTGCCGACAGTAAATTGCTAGGTGCCCTTCCCTTCCACGCCTGAAGCATTTTCTCGTCCCCCTAAGGCAATTTCCAGGGTGCTTCTTTCCGCACTTTTGGAAAGTGGGGTTCTGGAACTTCTTAGCGCCATTGGATTTATCCATCGTCCCACCAGCATTGAAGTCCACCTTACGCTTCTTGTCCCCAAGATACCCATGTGATTATCGGATCTCCATTTCGACCTTGAGGGCATATCGGACAATTTCCTTATAGCTATCGATGTCACGAATCACTAATGCTTTCCGCAAACTAGGCTTTAGCCCACCAAAGAAGCGTTCATCCTTGCATTCAGGGGTAACGACAAAGCCGGAAGCGTATCGTGCAACCCTTGTGATGTTTGTCTCATACTCTCCCACAGATTCTTCATCTTTCTATTTGGAGGGAAAGGAAGTCCCTTTCCATCTTAAGACGGAGGGTGCACATAAAATATTTATCGAAGAACATCTTCAAGAATTCCTTCCATTCCAATGCCTCGATCTCCTCCTCAGGCTTTGTATTTTTGATCAACGTCCACCATTGATCAGATTCACCCTCCATATGATAGGCCGCTAGGAGAACCTCCTCTTTTTCAGAACATTGAAGGATAGGGAAGATATATTCAATGGAGTTGATCGATTGCTCAGTGATCGTGGGATCAGATGACCCACTAAAATTATGAGGCCTTTGTCTCATGAATCTCTCGATAGTGACTTGTTATTTCTTAGGGGGGCTGAACGTTCCTCTTGACCCGTGTTTCTATTCATAACTTGAGTTATCAGAGAGAGAAGCGTGACAAAGTTTACGATTCCCACTCCCATTGGATTGGGCATCTCATTAGTACAATCATCACACTGATCTTCAAAACGGTTGTTAGCCCGAGTCCTCCTATTACCGGCCATTGGATGGAATAAAAGGAAAGTTAGGGGTAACATATAAAGGGTAATCCAAAGATAAAATTTGATGACTTATAAATAAACAATAATCTCTTTAACTCATGAGTCTATAGGATTCAATCCAGGCTTTTCATGATATACCTTCTAACATATATTCTTAGGGGCATTTTTCCCTTAATAATGGTTCATACTAAGATTGTGAATTTATCAAAACATATCCCTCTGGGAGTGTCGTAACCAAGAGTGCAGCAAGGCCAGTTTTCATGCACCAGTTCCCGTTTGAGTCTACCTCAAAGCGCTGTTTTCGGTTTTTACCCCTAGGATACATCTGTGCCAAAGCCGCCACTACCTGCTCTTATCCAGACCGGGATGTATTTGTTTGATAAACCTTTTACTTAGTATTTACCAAAACTTAGGGAAGTTTTTATTATACTTAGTCATGTATCTAAGGCTTTACTAGGGTTTCCTAATCCCAAAAATAACTAAACCTATCCTCTGATACCAACTATGACAACCCTGCTTTTTACTACAACTTAAACATGCTTTATTACATAAAACTTCACTTGATATAACAAAAAAGATCAATAGGTATAGTGTCTTTGGGGCTTAGCATCATTACATAAAAAATTTAAACTTGAAATACAACATCTTTATTGAAAACTTCATTTACATGACCACTACATTCCTTTGTAATTAGCATTGCATGGGATAACATTAGGACATGCATAAGAAAAGGGTGAGCTGTAAAGCCCAGTAAGGGAGTACACATGGAATAACATGAGGAGTACAATACATGTTAGGCAATAAGCATATCAATAGAGCATAAGAGAAACATGAAAATAAAGGCATGATAAATCATGGTAAACATAACATGGAAATGTGGAAACAACACTTAACCTTGAATTAGCATGATCCAAGGCGCATTGCACATGGAGCATGAGTAAACCCTCATTGAACTTGAAGCACGAGTAAACCCTCGTTGCACTTGAAATAGAATGAATCAACACTCATTTCAAATGACGTATCATGATACTATACTTTACCCAATGCATTGGAGCGCTATAAGGGCGCACCCTTCTTAAACATTTCATTTCATGCATAAGTGTGCCACATGGATCATAAAACATGGATTCATAAAACATAATCATTTATTCCACGATAAAGGAATGTGGAATTAATACAGGAAACTTTACAATCAATAAGTAAATGTGCATAAAGGTGAATACCCTTGATGGAGAAATGGGCATGGTATTCACCACACAATGACATTGGCTTAGAAAATCGGTGTGATTTCGGCAGCGTAACGACATGACATAAGAATTCATAAAAATGGTTGATGAGAGAGAAATGGGTTCCTCATCATATTTACATTTAATGGAAAGTAAGTATGTCATATAGATACATGTCCCAACAATTGAAAAGGAATTTAGATTCATGATGAAAAAATATTGCTTGAATGTAAAATGAGAGAGAGAAGTTCCTTTCTGAATTTCGGCATAGTAACAGGTGTACATGGGAGGCATTTAATGAGGGTGAAAGGGGTATCCCATCATTCAAACAATAAATGGGCAGTATGGGGGAGGTGTGAAACCATACCCCAACATTCATAATTGAAATTAAAAGGGCAATACAACTTAAAGAAAATTGACAAAAAAAGAGAAAGGAAGAAAAAACCCTTACTAGAAAGTGTGCTTCCAAAGGCTAGGGAGAGGCTTGTGAGAGGCTTCTTGGGAGCTTGGAAAACCTTGAGATGATTATAGAGAGAGTAGGGAAGAGGTTGGACGAACTACAAGGGATTTGAGTGAGGAGGATGTGGGTGCTTGGGTGGGTTTATATAGGAAAGGTGAGAGAATTCTTTATTATTTAGGTTTGGGACCCCTTATATTAAAATAATACAAACCACAAACCATCCCATGGTATTTTCCCATGGTTTCTGGAAAGGAAAAGAGGAAAAAAATATTATACAAATATAAGGTACGAACTTATTAATATATTAGGGTTGCTTATGTGGAGGTGAATCACACTCCCATGGAAATTAATTTAAAAAGGCAAAGTGTTGAATAAGTCTTGAGGGCTCCATAAATGCTTTGAAAAGTAAGTCAAAAAAACCCAAAATAACATTATTTTTATTATAAAACATATATTGGCCGAACATAAGGATTATGGTATTTTATTTCATCACCATTGGGTCATTATGATGTCATAAAACACATTATATATTTAATTGGTATTTAATTTTTACCCAAAAATTTGACTGTCTCAGAAAATTAAGAAAAATTCACCGTTGGATAATTTTGACATCCTAATTCCAAAAATAATATTTATTTTATCTAAATAATTTTATAAATATGTGAATTCTCACTTTTAAAATAAAAACCACCATTTATAAAAAATTCACGGGTTTTGACAGAAATGGCTTTCAAACCTTAATAAATATTTTAATTGCATTCATAAAATTATAAGATAATTTATATTTAGTAAAAATTAATTTAATATTAATAATAATATTTTATTAAAATATTATTTAATTCAAAAATCCTTTAATTTAATAAAATATAATTCTTAATTAAATAATAACTAAAAACACCATTTGTACCTTCAAAACTATTTACAATGTATCAAAAATGACTAGAAATTATATTCATTATTATATAAAAAAAATAATGTACATGAACATGTTACTACTTATTTTTTACATAACCCCTTAAAATAGCCGGATAAGACCTAAGGGTAAGGTGTGCGATGGTGACAGACTCTTGGGGCGGCTCGGATAACATCGTTTGAGTGGTAATCTCTATCAACATCCACTTTCCCCGTAGATGGTCCCGTTTGAGCTTGACATAATGAAGCTCAGCTTGGGATGGGTCAAGGGCAAAGCCCAAAGACGCCACCTCTTTTCCGAACTCCATCAAATGGGCTTCGTATGGGGCAATTTTACTAGATGAGGCCTTCGCTTCCTTTGTCTGAGTAAAATTAGGTTTGATAAAGCCTTATATTTATACTACTCATGTGATCACTGTTCAACAGCTATAAATGTAACGGTCACAAATATTAACATAAAACCAAATAAGTTCACATCTTATAAAAAAAATTCATAAAGAGACATTTAACTGGATCAAGAGGGATTTTCATTAATGAAACATTGGGTCATTAAATTGTTTGTTTGTATGTATGCATGTATGTATGTATGTAATTATATTTATAATTTATCACCATTACATATTATATGAAATCTCAATATACTTTAATCATCTATCTATAAATTAATGGTAATGATTGTAATAATAATTTAACACATTCCCTTTATAAAAGGATAATATGAAATTGTCAATAACTATTATAATTAGTTCATAACCAATATTTATCTTCCATTATTAATCAATATACATGTTGATTAATCTCCATAAATATCCGTTTTTAATTTTTATTATATAAAATAGAGAAACCAAACTATTCCATATAAACAAATAATTTATTAATAATAATAATAATTAAATTATTTTATAATCACCTTATGTTACATGAAGTCTTATATCCCTTATCCAAAAACGGGTGAGACCACTTGGTCTTTGATTCCCCCACCAACCTCCTATTGGTGTGGTCTATATGCAGTTCAATCCCACTAAAACACTAGTTCAATTTGAAGGATCCCAAATAGGACCCTACCGCCATCAAACACTTTTTACACATCCACATCACATTAAATTTCCTCCCCTTCCCAATTTAACTATATTATAAGATTAAAAATATTATATTTAAGCTTCTTAAAAAATTATAATGAATCACCCTTTAAATAATAAATGTAATCAATTCCTTCTTTTCACCCCTTGAAATTACCTTTTAAAATAAATTATTAAATCATAATTAATGATTATCATTAATGAGTTACTAAAAAATCCCCACTAAATAACATCCCACCATTGATATGTTCAACAGGTATCTTACTCAAAAATATATATATCCTTAATCCTAATTAAATAAATTGAATATTCTTTATATCTCAAGATATCCATCACCCTTATGATATGAAATTTTTAAAAAAATATAATCAAAAAATTTCCCAAACCCAAAAAAAAGATAATGTGGGTCTAGTCTTGATTCCATGTATATGAATCACTTAAAGATTAACTTTTTATTTATTCAATAAAATCTAATTAAAAAAACATTATTTCAATTGTATTTAATCCAAATTCTATTTCATTTCAGAAATCACAATAAAAATCATTTCAAAAAACACCATTTTTCCAAAAAAAATAAATTATTCACATATCATGTTTTATAATAAAAATTCATCGTACTGTTTAGATTAGATAATCATTGAAAATTATTAAACCACTTTAGAATTCAAATATAATTAAAATTAAATTTTACAAAACCACTTTCATTAATTTCGAATACAATAAAACAGAATTTGAATAAATTTAGTGTTTGGGACTTTAAAAAATATATCAAAAAATTACTATGAAAAGAGAAAATCCACAATAGTCATTATACACCATGATATAAGCTTTTTATTCTGACCATCATACTACAATAATGTTAAAATAAATAATAAAATTTCCTTAAATTTAAAAATTTTAAACAATAGGAAACAAAATAGTAATAAAATCATGAATCATTATAGAAATATTTATGTATAAAACAATAATTATTTTCATCACTCCTAATTTGGTATCATAAAAACATTGAATAATTTATTAGTTTTTTATAAATAAATATAATTTCTAATGTATTATATATATAATGTTTCATATAATGGACATGTAATAATGTTTCATGAGATAGATGCTATGTGAAAAAACAAAGAATATTAATCTCAACTACTCCCTTTGTATTTACTAAAGTATCATCGTTATATATTTGATATACACAACTTAGATTAAAATAATAACAATTATTATTTCTCAATATTAACAAATTCATAAGAAGCCAGTAGTATCTATAGTGACACTTTGATGTGGAGAATCAGTGTGTCCATGTTTACTAAAATCTTCTATATTTAAACTTCCACTTTTTATATTGAAACCACTTTATTGGTTATGATATCTTGATACTTTTATGAGTTCCCAATACAAACCATAGTATATGAAGTTGTAAATAAACAAGCGACAACAGCACACAATCTTTTATAAGACTATAACCCAACTTGGGCATTTAATCCCCGATGTGTTGGATAATTATATATATCGTATCCACAGTTTAGAGTCTTCTGGATAATTATATATATCGTATCCCATCAATAAAAAAAGGTTTTTTCTAACTCAATTATGAATTTGATAACCAATATGTTATAGAATGTCAATACATTAAATGATTAGATATTGTTCCTTGACCTAGATCATTCAAAATTCTGTAGATAACCAAATATAGTGGCATGAACATTTTCCTTTTAATATAAACTCAAGCTTAATCTAATTCTACATCATGTGTTTCAACACACATATCATGAAACATACGGGCCATGTAATAGGATAAAATTCCAACTGGGCCATTGGGTTATGTAATGGGACTCCCTCTACCAAGATAAAAGTGGTACTTTATTTTATTTAATTATAAATGATGCTTCATACCTAACTATTAAAAATATATATTTATTATCAAATATATATCATATTTTTCAAAATAATATCACTTCTCTATTTGAATCCTATTTTATATTCACTCACTCTCAGCAACTCTAAGTAATGTTCTATATTTTATTCAAAGAATCATTTTTGTATTATTTTTAAATTTATATATGAAAATCCAATAATTTCTAGAATACTTATATTATATATATATTATTTATATGTAGTCCCAAAATAATAATGATACCATTTAAAATTATTTTAATATATCCACGAGTAATTTATTCTATTTTGACCACCATAAATGATTTTAATATAATTTTTATTAAAAACCCATGAATAATTGAAAAATTATAGGTTAAAAATCATTTAATTTATTTATCTACTAATCTCACCATGAATCACTAATAAATCAATAACAACATCATGTTATTTACATTTCAAATTCCCACACAACATCTTAATTTATCTCTAAACATTTCATAATTTTTGAAACTATAAATAAAAAACCCTTCTCAACATAAAGTGTCTAAATACCTCTTATATAATTCTATAGCGACTCTTATACATCGTTTTTCATATTTCAATTACCAACATAAACATTCTATTAACTACTATGCTTGACCAAAAAATCATAGTTACATTCCAAAATTCTTCTCCCTCTATATACACTTAAACATTTTTCATTGACTGTATCATCACCAACCCAGTTATCGACCCAAAAAAGGCTATCAGGTCATGGGCCAACAACATTAGGCACACCACCCCAAACTCCAATGTCTACAGTCTTGCATTGTGGGTTTGTTAAGGGTAATAGTGGGTAGATAATTTCCTCTAAAGGTAATATAGTAATGATCTAGTATATATATAACGTGAAACATAAGAAGAGACATTAAAAATATGAACTAGAGCCACTAATGGTGTAGGCATAGTAAATAACATTCTATAGTGGATGAAATAATAACAGAAGTAGTAAAAAATGAATAAATAGCTGAACATACAACCTGTAACACTAAAACAGTGAAAACATACAACAAATGTCATACCTACAATATCTATAAGGTTTCTCAAATATCTAACCTCACCACAATATTTACATATATTTAATGATGACTTAAATGGAAACAGAAGGAAAAATCCAAAGTAACTCTTGAATAGGCAATAAATTGAATGTCCCTTGAAAACATACCATTCTAAATAGCTGATATGGTCCATGTCATGAAGTTGATCCCTAACCTAAATTATACAACATAATGTCTACATGTGTCATGATATACACATGTAGAGTGTGAGAATGATTCTCAATAGGATACCTCCTACATGTTCGTACCCATAATAAGAGTATTAGGATGTATAAAAATAATTAAACAAAGAATCACCATGAAATTCAATTATTAAAAATCTACTCTGGTTCCTAACAACCACTAGGAAGTTATCATCTTCCTCATCCAATGATGGAATTGTTGGATCTGATTCTACGGATTACACACAAGAGGGGGGGTGAATTGTGTCTTTTCAAAATTATTACAATCTCTTCAATTTAGACAAATTCTGTCCACTATGCTTTAGCACGATTAAATATGCAGTGGAAAAAGTAAAAGCATGAACACACGGATGTATAGCGGTTCGGGGAACAGAAGGCCCCTAGTCCACTCCACCAACGCTAAAATCCACGAGCTTGGCGATTTTCACTATCTGGTCCTCGTTTCCACAGACCTGTTCACAATTGAGTACAGGCAGTTGACACCTTTACAAGTTTCAGGCAAACACAGCCTTCCTGGTTCAAACACGAACCCACATAGCTTAGAACGAGAAGCTGATCACTCAAAAAATAAAAAGAGTTTCGATAAAGAAAACACTTCTCCAGTTGTTCTTCACAATTGCAACAGAATGCAATTGACAGTAGATAGATCGTCGTCTTCAGAAAATAAATATCTGTAATCAAAACAGTTCTGAGTCGATCCAGTTGCAATAGATATTACAAGAAACTTCACAACTTCAGCAGCAGTAGATTCACAACAGATAGTCGATGTAGAACACGTGAATCTGCTATCAAGATCTTCCTTCGGTAATAAAGGTTTTACACTTCTTCTCGATCACCAGAAAAGAACGCCTTCACACAGTCTCTGTTTCTTGCTCGTTAAAAGATCAATCTATATATTTCATATACTTTCCTGTGTATATATATATTTCCGAAGTTTCCAAGATAGAACATATATATTCAAATCTGAGAAAATCTTCCGCATAAATAGATCCATGAAAATCTCCTTTATATTCGCGATATTAAATAACAGAGCCGTTGTAACTCCCCTGAAGAATCGGCATAAAAAGCTCCGTTTTAAATCAATCATTAATCCGTTGAAAATCGTCTTTGATTCATTCAAAGTCGTACTTAAGAATCGGCTCGAAATCCGCTTAATAATCTGCCTGTTTGACCAATGCAAAAGGAAATATCGTCTGTCAAAAATATCCCAACGCCAAACGTAGGGTTGATGACGTGGCTCCAAACGTAGGGTTCACAAACGTAATGTTCACAAACGTAAGGTTCACAAACGTAAGGTTCACAAACATACAAACTTTCTCTTCAGCATTCAAACGTAGGGTTGATCATCCATACTTTGTCTTGCTTCAACTCTCCAAAGAACGTTCAGTTGATTATAAAAGTAAGGTTGATGATCCATAGTTTTGAGAAACAAACTCAACACTGAAAACTAACGTACGGTTTCTCTTCCATACTTATCCAACAACAAAAACGTAAGGTTCCTTCCAAACGTAATGTTCTTCTTCCATACTTTTCAACAACGTAAGGTTCATTAACCATACGTTTCAAAATAACGTAAGGTTCCTTGACCATATGTTTCTTTTAACATAAAAAGTAAACTTTTCATCCATACGTTACGTTCATTAACGTAGGGTATGAACAGGGATTCCAGTACGCGCTAAAACTGATCTCGCACTACAGTGATTCCAGAACGCGCTAAAATTGATCTCGGAATAAATGAAGTATGAAATATCATTGTATGAAATAAATAAATAAAATAAATTCCTTCAAAATAATCAACGAAATAATTAGTAAACAATTAAGGGTATTTGTGAGCATCAAAATCATCATAAAGAGACAGAGTATTATTTAAAATAATCCCCCCCTTTAAAAAACATTATTTTGAATTGTTTGAAAACAATACATTGCTCAACAATCTCCCCCTTTTTGATGATCAAAAAACCCATAAAAATAAGAGAACTAATTTAATTACAATCTTTATTGAAAAATTTGTTTTGTAAAATTTTAGAATTTTGAAAGGATTAAAAGAATATTTAACTATAATAAAATTTCTCCCCCATAAAAATAAAAAATAGATAAAAGATAAATATCATATATATCCAAATTCTCCCGTATATCCAAATTTCATCATAGGAAACAAATGAATTTAAATGTTGTGTTTATCCAAATTCTCCCCCTTTTTGTGATATCAAAAAGAATGAAAAAAAAACGGATTTGAACACATTTAATATTGCACTGAACTATAAGTAAATGCTATAGTTAACTGTGTATGAATAAGTGAATTTGTTATACTGGCTAACTCAATCATAAATCAATAAACAAAAAAAAATAAGAAAAGAAAAAATTTCATTCACAAGCTGTTATATATATACGATTGTGATATACAGAGGAATCAAGGTTCATAGATAAGACAGGGAAAAAGGTGTCTATTTCCTTTGAATCGCGGTCTTTATCTCTGTAAACTGTTCTCTGAGCCTCTTCATCATCCCATCTCCTAACTTGATGATAAGATCTCTGTTCTCTTGAGTCATATGAATATCTTCAATAAAATTAACTCTGAAAAACTCATGCATTCTTTCTTCTTTTTCAACAAAAAGAGCCAGATTTTCTGATAACTGATTCAAAAGAATCCTAATCGGTTGCTCTCCAGATGTCAACTGATCCACTAAAAATCTCTGATTATCTAGCAAAACTGACAAAGGGGAACTATTACACTGAAGATCGTGTAATCTATCACTCATATTGCTCATTGCTCCAGTAATTGCTTGAAATCTCCGAATCAAATCAGGTGAATAGCCTGATCCACTCACAGCACTGTTTGCAACAGACTCAAATTTATTCTCCATGTAAATATTCAACTCAGACAAATCATCTTTCTTTACCATCTCTGATTTTAACTGATCAACAGCATGCATCATATCAGTCTTAAACAAATCTACTTCCTGTCTTGAAATAGTACATTCTTTCAGCTTCTGAAACTTCAACTGCTCTAAGTTCAGAGAATTTCTGAGACTAACATTCTCAGATTCTAACTGAGAGATACGCTTGTACAACTCAACAACTTCTTCTTTTCTTGAATCAGGGGCACCCTGTGCTCGACTCTCATGTTCAGAATTAGGTTGATGAAGCAGGGCAAGTGGTAAGGAATCTGCATCTGACTGTTCTTTGTCCTTGTCCTGACAAGGTTGATCCACTGAACTATCTTTTGAAGCCTGTAACTCTTCCACTGAAAAATCTTCCTAAAGTACCTCTGTATGAGCTTCAGAAGTATGTTCATCACGAACAGTAGTCTCTCTAACTTCTACTGATTTGTCAAGAACAATATTTTCATGTAAATATTGAGTTCCAGCCACTTCTTCACCAGGCACTGCCTCCATAAGTTGTTCTTGTTGAATTACCTTTTCAACAGCCACAACAGCAGATTGAGGTTCTTCTTGAGTTTCTGTTTGAGCTGCTGGTTCCTCTATCGGTGCAGTCTGCTCCACAACAGCTTCTTTCACAAATGAATAAGAAATTACCGGTTCAGAGGGTTTCAAGGCAGGAGAGATAACTTCTTCATCAATTGACCTCTTCCTTCTAGATTGAAGTCCTTCTTGACTTCTCTCTTCCTCAACTTCCTCCATCTCAAAACGAATTCTCCTTGCCACTGTACTAACTCTTGATTCTGCTTGTCCCTCCTTGGACTTAGCCGGTTGAGCCTGAGCACTCTCCGAGTTTTCCTCAGCTCCAACAGGTAAGAGTTTTCCTTTAATTGTGCTCCAGAAGTATCCTACATTCCTTAAAGTTCCAGAATTGAAAACATTACTGTGGTGACATTTCACCCCAGCATCTACCAATCTGATCATTCCTCTTTTAAACAAAAACAAAGGAATGAACCTTCCGTAAGGGAAAAAGGTCATTCTTGCTTCACTCTGACAGCAGTAACTCAGATATCTTATCATAAACCGAGGAAAATTAAACTTAATATCACACATCAGAAGATACATTATGTACATGTCCGGGTATAGGATTTTCTCCATCTCAGCCATTCTTGGTGCTAAACCAGTCTGAACAAATTTTGACCAAAATTTTCTGATCGGACTCCAAATCCTTAATAAACATCTTCTTTATCACTCTGGTTCCAAACAGAAAATACATAATGTCTTCAGACTTATGTACAAAATCTCCAATATTCCGTAAATCGAAATGAAAAACTCCTTCATGAGGGCAGTTAAGAATTTGACTTATCTCTACAGATGATATTGAAAAGTCCTTATCCTCTATTTGAGCCAATAAACTATCCTCTGTATCTCCAAGGCTAAACTGAACAGTTCTAAAGAAATGACTCATTTCTTCCTCATATAGAAACTCAGAATTTGCACTATTAAAAGCTTGCTCAAGGCTTTGAAACGACAACTCTTGCTTCAACAGTAAATTAGTTTCAAACAGCCACTCTAAATCTATGACTTTACCTTGCAGTATTTTCCGACCTACTACCTTAGGTTTCTTTGCAGCACTGCTCTCGGCTTCATTTGGACGCTTAGTCTTTGCCATTACAACAACGATTTCTGAAGGTTCGTAAGTTTAGGGTTTGAAGATTCAGAAAAGGGTTTTGGAGAAGATGTGCGGTTTTAGGTTTTCGAAAGGGTTTCCGAAAAAGGTGAAGCAGTTTAGAAGGTGAAACGGTTCTGACAGCCTTGATTCCCGTGTAATCACTAATCATTACTTTTATTTAAAACAAAATAAAATTACTTATAGCGGAAAACGGAAATTAAGCAGAATTCGAAAACAAGATAATATTTTAAAAAAAAACTATTTAAAATTAAATAAACCTAACTCCCCCTTAATAAATTCAAACCTTGCCGTGGGAAGTGGTTTAGTAAAAATATCTGCTAATTGATTTTCTGTATTTACAAATTCTAAAAATATATCCTTTTTAAATACATGATCTCTTAAAAATTGATGTCTTGTATCAATGTGCTTAGTTCTAGAATGACTAATAGGATTTTTTGAAATATTAATTGCACTAGTATTATCACATAAAATAGGTGTATTATTGAAATTTAATCCAAAGTCCATAAGAGTGTTTTTCATCCACAACACCTGTGCACAGCAACTACCTGCAGACACATATTCTGCCTCGGCTGTTGATAGGGCAACTGAGTGTTGTTTCTTACTAGACCATGATACTAAAGACTTTCCTAAAAAGTGACATGTTCCTGAAGTACTCTTCCTATCTAATCTACAGCTTCCAAAGTCAGCATCTGAATATGAAATTAAATTAAAATCAGAGGTTTTTGGATAAAGCAGAGATTGATAAATAGTACCTTTTAAATATCTAAAAATTCTTTTAACAGCAGTTAAATGGGATTCTTTGGGATTTGATTGAAATCGAGCACAAAGACATACTGAATACATTATATCTGGTCTACTAGCAGTAAGATATAACAAACTACCAATCATACCTCTATATAACTTGTTGTCCACTGATTTTCCTGTTTCATCCAAATCAAGTCTTATATTAGTACACATAGGAGTTGTAAATGGCTTGCTGTTTTCAAGTCCAAATTTCTTAAGTAAATCAGTAATGTATTTGCATTGATTTAAAACATTTCCAAAATCTTTTTGAAATATTTGAAGACCCAAAAAGAAATTTAATTCTCCCATCATACTCATTTCAAATTCTTTTTGCATTAATTCTGAAAATTCATGACAAAGAATTTTATTGGTTGATCCAAAAATTACATCATCAACATAAATTTGTACCATCAAAACATTATTTTTCACAGTTTTCTTAAAGAGTGTCGGATCTGCCAGTCCAACAGTAAAATCATTTTTCAAAAGAAAAGAACTTAGTCTTTCATACCAAGCTCTAGGTGCTTGTTTAAGGCCATAAAGAGCTTTAGTAAGTTTGAAAACAGAATCTGGTTTTTGAGAATTTTCAAAACCAGGAGGTTGCTCAACATAAACTTCCTCCATTAAATAACCATTTAAAAAGGCAGATTTAACATCCATCTGAAATAATTTAAAATTCTTATAAGATGCATAGGCTAAAAGGATTCTAATGGCTTCTAACCTGGCTACAGGTGCAAAGGTCTCATCATAATCTATTCCTTCTTCTTGATTATATCCTTTAGCTACTAATCTTGCTATATTTCTAGTTATTATCCCTTGATCATCCTGTTTATTCCTAAAGACCCATTTAGTTCCTATTACTGGATAATCATGTGGTCTTTCAACTAATTCCCAAACCTTATTTCTCTTGAACTGGTTCAATTCATCCTGCATTGCTATTACCCAGCTCTAATCATCTAAGGCTTCTTCTATGGTCTTAGGTTCTTGTTGGGATAGGAAAGCAGAGAATTCAACTATGTTTCCAAGGTTTCTTCTAGTTTGAATACCAGTCTCTAAGTCACCTATCACAGATTCTAAAGGGTGATTCTTTAAGGTTCTAGACTGTCTAGGCATTACATTCAAGGGTTCTTCAGTGTCATGTTCTTCTGAACTGGACTGAATTTCTTTTATATCATTTTCAAAATCATTCTTTAAATTCTCAAGTCTCATGTTTTCATTAGAATCAGGTTCATCTATTTGTTCTATCCTTTTCTCAAAAGGATCAGATTCATCAAATTTCACATGAATTGATTCTTCAACAATCCTTGACTTTTTATTATAGACTCTATAAGCTTTGGAGGTTGCAGAATATCCTAAGAAAATACCTTTATCAGATTTTGGATCAAATTTACCAAGATTATCTTTGGTATTCAAGATGTAAACCTTGCATCCAAAAACTTTAAAGTAATTTACTTTGGGTTTTCTGTTATTCCATAGTTCATAGGGTGTCTTTTTCAAAATAGGTTTTATTAAAATTCTATTCATTATATAACAAGCTGTATTAACAGCTTCTACCCAGAAATATATAGGTAGGATATATTCATTTAACATAGTTCTAACCATTTCTTGAATAGTTCTATTTCTTCTTTCTACAATCCCATTCTGTTGAGGTGTTCTTGGAGCAGAGAAGGTGCGTTTAATACCCATGTTTGAGCAAAAGGAATTAAATTCCTGGTTCTCAAATTCTCCACCATGATCACTTCTCAATGAGATTATATTAAAACCTTTTTCATTTTGAATAGATTTACAAAAACCTTCAAATAAACTAAAAGCTTCACTTTTAAATTTCAAAAAGAAAATCCAAGTAAATCTAGAATAATCATCAACTAATACATAAACATATAATTTACCAGCTAAACATTCTACTCTTGAAGGCCCAAACAAATCCATATGGATAAGTTCTAGAGGTTTAGTTGTAGCAACTTTATTAACAGATTTGAATGATGATTTGTGTTGCTTGCCAAGCTGACATGCATCACAGAATCTGTCATTTTCAAATTTGAGACTAGGAAAATCAGAAACTAAATGTTTCTTAGATAATTTATGTAAAGCATATATATTGCAATGACCAAGTCTTCTATGCCAGATCCAGGATTCACTTATATTAGCAGTTAAGCAGTTTACTTATTGTTTACACAAGGAATACAAATCCAAAGTATAAACATTATCAGTTCTGGGTGCTCTAAACTTAAACAGTTTATCTTTAGAAACAGTACAACTATTGTTAGTAAAATCAACAGTGTATCCATCATCACATAGTTGAGAGATACTTATCAGATTGTGTTTTAACCCTTGTACATAAAGTACTTTTTTGATTGAGACTGTCTCTAGATCTCCAACTGTTCCAATACCAATAATCTTTCCTTTGGCATTGTCACCAAAGGTGACAAGTCCTCCTTCCTTTCGAGTAAGAGAAGAGAAATTAGCGGAAGTTCCACTCATGGGTCTTGAGCAGCCACTGTCCATATACCATATTTCTTTCTTTCTTTGGTGACCTGCTACCTCATCAGTTTCAGCCATGAAACACATATTTGCTTTTAAATTGGCTTCTTCCTTCTCTGAGCTTGATTCAGAAGAATTACTTGAGTCTTCAGAAACACTCCAAGTAGCTTTCATAGCTTTCTTGTCTTTCTGCTCATAATCATCTCTTTTGAAGAATTTCTTCTTCTTTGTATCTTTCAATTTTGGGCAATCCGGTCTGATATGTCCCATCTTTTTGAATTCATAACATCTCACTTCCTTGCTATCCTTCTTGAAGGATTTCTTGAAGTCTTTATTCTTACTATAGAACTTTCTGAATTTTCTGGCTAGCTGAGCCAGTTCTTCATCCGAATTTGAAGAATCAGAGCTTTCTGATTTAGCACTTACTTCTCTGTTCTTAATCTTTCTATCCTTTTGTTGATAAGTCACGTTCAAAGCAGTATTTTCCCTTTTTATGTAGACTTTATGATCATTTACCTCATCTTGCATTTCAGCCTCGTACATCATCAATGTACCAATCAGCTCTCTCATAGTTAGATCTTTAACAGAAGTTGATTGTCTGATTGCTGCAGAGATTACATTCCATCGAGTAGGAAGTACTCTCAGTACCTTTAACGCTTGATCAGCCTGCTTGATTGGTTCTCCTAGAGCTGTTATATTATTGACAATTTCTGTCAATCTTCCATTCATCTGAGTGATGCTCTCTCCTTCAATCATTCTGAATGTATCGAATTTTAATTTAGCAGTTGCATATCTCATCTGTCTTACATTATCTGTTCCTTCATAAGCAACAGCTATTGTTTTCCACATTTCATATGCAGTCGGGCATTGAGATACTCTGTTAAATTCATCCGGTCCTAGACCACAGATGATTGCATTCATAGCTTTTGAATTCATGTCATACTCAGCCTCTGTAGCAGCACTCCATGTATCGGGATTTTCTGGAATTTCATAGGGATTCAGAATCTTTGAATAGACTCTGTAACCAAGATTTTTCAGATAAATAATCATACGTGATTTCCAGCAGCCATAATTATCTCCATTAAAGTAAGGTGCTCTGACCATTGACATTCCCTCTCTCGTATCAGCCATGATACACTATGTATAATCTTTAAATACTTCTAGCTTGATAAGACTTTAAAAATAAAAAGCTCCTCCTCTGATACCAATTGTTGGATCTGAATCTACGGATTACACACAAGAGGGGGGGGTGAATTGTGTCTTTTCAAAGTTATTACAATCTCTTAAATTTAGACAAATTCTGTCCACTATGCTTTAGCACGATTAAATATGCAGCGGAAAAAGTAAAAGCATGAACACATGGATGTATAGTGGTTCGGGGAACAGAAGGCCCCTAGTCCACTCCACCAATGCTCAAATCCACGAGCTTGGCGATTTTCACTATCTGGTCCTCGTTTCCACAGACCTGTTCACAACTGAGTACAGGCAGTTGACACCTTTACAAGTTTCAGGCAAACACAACCTTCCTGGTTCAAACACGAACCCACACAGCTTAGAACGAGAAGCTTATCACTAAAAAAATAAAAAGAGTTTCGATAAAGAAAACACTTCTCCAGTTGTTCTTCACAATTGCAACAGAATGCAATTGACAGTAGATAGATCGTCGTCTTCAGAAAATAAAGATCTGTAATCAAAACAGTTCTGAGTCGATCCAGTTGAAATAGATATTACAAGAAACTTCACAACTTCAGCAGCAGTAGATTCACAACAGATAGTCGATGTAGAACACGTGAATCTGCTATCAAGATCTTCCTTCGGTAATAAAGGTTTTACACTTCTTCTCGATCACCAGAAAAGAACGCCTTCACACACTCTCTGTTTCTTGCTCGTTAAAAGATCAATCTATATATTTCATATACTTTCCTGTGTATATATATATATATCCGAAGTTTCCAAGATAGAACATATATATTCAAATCTGAGAAAATCTTCCGCATAAATAGATCCATGAAAATCTCCTTTAGATTCGCGATATTAAATAACAGAGCCGTTGTAACTCCCCTGAAGAACCGGCATAAAAAGCTCCGTTTTAAATCAATCATTAATTCGTTGAAAATCGTCTTTGATTCATTCAAAGTCGTAGTTAAGAATCGGCTCGAAATCCGCTTAATAATCCGCCTGTTTGACCAATGCAAAAGGAAATATCGTCTGTCAAAAATATCCTGACGCCAAACGTAGGGTTGATGACGTGGCTCCAAACGTAGGTTTCACAAACGTAAGGTTCACAAACGTAAGGTTCACAAACGTAAGGTTCACAAACATACAAACTTTCTCTTCAGCATTCAAACGTAGGGTTGATCATCCATACTTTTTCTTGCTTCAACTCTCCAAAGAACGTACGGTTGATTATAATAGTAAGGTTGATGATCCATACTTTTGAGAAACAAACTCAACACTGAAAACTAACGTATGGTTTCTCTTCCATACTTGTCCAACAACAAAAACGTAAGGTTCCTTCCAAACGTAATGTTCTTCCTCCATACTTTTCAACAACGTAAGGTTCATTAACCATACGTTTCAAAATAACGTAAGGTTCCTTGACCATACATTTCTTTTAACATAAAAAGTAAACTTTTCATCCATACGTTACGCTCATCAACGTAGGGTATGAACAGTGATTCTAGTACGCGCTAAAACTGATCTCGCACTACAGTGATTCCAGAACGCGCTAAAATTGATCTCGCGCTACAGTGATTCCAGAACGCGCTAAAATTGATCTCGGAATAAATGAAGTATGAAATCTCGTTGTATGAAATAAATAAATAAAATAAATTCCTTCAAAATACTCAACGAAATAATTAGTAAACAATTAAGGGTATTTGTGAGCATCAAAATCATCATAAAGAGACAGAGTATTATTTAAAATAATCTCCCCCTTTAAAAAACATTATTTTGAATTGTTTGAAAACAATACATTGCTCAACAGGAATCACTGAAGATGATAGGATCTTGGGAACATGGTCCAAGGTATACCCTAATGTATAATTTCCTAGGTTAAGCCTCGGGTTCATAATCAAATAATAAACATAACACCACATGCCTCCTATGGAATTATGCTACAAAGAGATCCAATGTCCCAATGGTATGCCCAAAAAAAGGAACTGTCCCCTCAGGCAACAGATCGAAAGAATTAGTCATCTCAAATACTGACATCCATAGGCATAGTGATATATGCCTCAAATAAATATTACCTTTGGCTCATACCAAGACCACCAAATGAACAAATATTTCCATCTGTGAAAAATAATTCAGGCTCAATACCCCAAATATGGCAAGCCTCAACCCCAACCGATAGCCTCATATCAATCATCAGAATGATCCACACATTCCTTATGTACTCATATCATTGTCACCTCCAAAACAATTTACCATGTCGTGATACTGGCGGCCTCAACCCACATGACTGGTAAAAACAACCTCATCACTAAGTCTACCTGTGTGAACATTACTCTAATAAATTCTATAGACATCAAAGGTGAGAGTAAATAACCAAAATAGATACTAATCCACATTTGACTAGCACTACATGCCCCTTGGACCATTCATCTAAAGTCCAATGACCATTCCGTCCAATATCACATGACCCTTACCCATAACCTGACAACCTTGCTGCCTCAATCTGACAATCGATTAATCCAACTGATGGTTATCACCATCGAAGTAACCTGATCCAGGCCCAACCATACTGTCACATTACCTCTATCTTGATACCCATTCATCCTCAATTCCTTAGTCCATGCTTATCACGTTCCCATGGATCAAAATATAATATCAAAAGAAATATACATATATATATAATTAAAATAGATTTAAAAAAAATAATTCATTGAAAATTAAATGTACATTTCAAATTAAATAAAACAAATAAATTTATTTGAACAATCCACTAGGCCAAGCTACCTATTTATGGATGAATTATATATCTGGTGATGGAGGGGGAGAAATCCCTAGTGGAAGAAAATAAATGTATGAGCACTTTGTGGAGTTCCAAAACAATAGGGGGGAAATAATAAGTAAAATAATGTATATTAGAGTGTAAAACAGACATTTAAATCATTTTTATGGATTCATGGGTAGCTCACATGGTTTTCCAAACATTGCACAAACTATGTCTGATACAATTATGAGGTATTGCCTATATTGAACTACCCATGAAGATTGAACAAGGTTTTCCCAAATTGTACATTCTATGTAAAATACCAATACAAAATCTCCATAGTTATATTCACAGTCATGTTCCTTTCCATGCATGGTCTTACAAACCGTGATGAAGGAAAAAAATAGGGTGCATAATTTTCTGAAAGAGGCTATAGGGCATACCCAAAATATGTACCTTGAACAAGAGCTCCAAAATAAGGTCATCGGGCCTCTAATTCTTAATAAAACATTATAAAAACATGAGACACTCTCCATTCCTCTAAACCCATCCAAAAACATGATATTAGGTTGATGATAAAAATCATAACTGAGCTCGGAAGATCAAAAACCAATTCTGCAGGCCAACAAATTCAAAAATTTCAAAACAAGAGAGGTTTTAAACCTAAATTAAAAAACCCAAGATGTTACAATCTCCATAATTTGACATATCTCATCCCTAGTATATAAAACATAAGGATGAAATTTTAGAAAACATACATATCTCATTCAAATTAACTCGCACTACCTAGATATCAAGTCTAGTAGTCAACAACCTCAAGGGGGATCTCCACCATTGTAGTGACCTACCACATTTATTTCTAGACCAAATGATCTAAGAGAATAACTTTTACACTGACCATATCCGTGAAAATGGTTACAACAAGATGCATTGTCACTCCTGCACCTCATCAGGTGCTCCCGTGACATTCCTAACAACATTATGAATCCCACATCACATCAGTGACTTAGTTGTTCCCTTGTTACACATGGAACTAGAGATTTACCTCATCTTAACATATGCTAATATATATATTAGTCTCTTTATCATCAATCAAGTACAAAACCTCAATGGTTCTGAGATGCCTACACACCTCAAGTAACCCAAATCACTTCAATAACCCGATGATAAGAACCTCAGTAATCAAGAACCCAATGATATCATTGTTTAAAACATATTTCCACCCATATCATATATGTATATATATATATATCAAACACCTTAACTAGTCCCATCCTACTAAGAAATTTGTTGTTAGTCCATACATATAACTCATGCACCTAGTTCACCAAAAATAGTCATGCCTCATTAGGCCATGCCATGAAAAAAAAGACAATGGTTACAACCCAGACCGCATTGTGCAGCAGAAACTCCATATCCATAACCTGATAGAGATCCCATTCTATCTGAGAAGTCTTCCTGAAGATCCTCTAATGATTCTCAAACATTTTGAATGTCTGGATCTCCTTTGGAGACTGATCAAATAGGGCTCTGACATGTCCCTTCTATCCACACTAAAATAAATCTATCAAATACCCACTATAAGTTGTTATAATTGAATCCATAGTTGGACATCCCTACAAAAACTGATCACGAACTCACTTCCTACCATATAGAGATTTTTCTCAAAAATAACATGAATTTTCATCCCAACTCATGTATGACCTATCAGTTTTTCTATCATCTATGAGTTTCAATTTCACTTCCTTTGAGAACAATGTCAACCTAAATATTTTACCATGCACCTCCATGGTTTGATGTAAACTATCCTCAAAGAACCTCACCCTATAGGAGTCATATCTCAACATGTAGGGTGTGAATTGAGACAATTTAGTGAATGTCACTTCATAGTCCATGAAAGTCATATCACCCAGCTAAGGGTTCAAAAACTATCCATCTCTCTCTACACTCAGTGTCTATTTGAAAAATTCATGATTGGTGTATACTAAATATCATTCCAATGAATTCTCTCATGTACTCCATATTTAACTTTCACATCCCAGTAGCAAATATCCATTCCACTAATCATGTAGGTTTCTAGTTTCATCCTCCTACTTAGAGGCATTTCAAGAAGCTCAAAGATCATTTCCATTTATTCAATGCAGTTTTCAGCCAATTTTCCACAACCCTCAACATAAATAATTGGTGTTTTTTATGACTATAACATTCAAGTAAGATACAAAATATATGGATCTATTCCTCGAGAAACCTTATAAATAACGTTGATAAACAGTTTCAATCTCTCTCACAGATCCTAATCATGCCACAACCCAAACCTTGTCAAGTCTGGCGGCCTCCATGGTACAACTACAACCTATTATTGATCTTGTTCCCTCATTTCATTACCTTCTTGACACTCAATGGACACATTCATGATTTGTTCCCATGGAACTCAATCATCACCTTCAAGATACTCCATCAGATTCATCTATAAGGAACCCAGCTTTGCTATCTCAACCCCACAAAATGGAATCATGGATTCATTGACTCTTTACCAGCTGCTAAGAGAGTTAGGTATCAATTATACCCTAGGACATGACCATCCAAACGAACTACATGTCCTCACAGTGATGATCATGTCACCTATCATGGTGATCAAAATCACCCCATGTTATAAGAAAAGCCTTCTTAGAGAACTTTTTTCCCCATATCACATCAATAGGAATTCCTACAGTACATGATCATATATATATATATATATAATTTCATAGATGAATTAGAAACTTCATAAGTAATTTTTACAAAATTTTGATTACACATATTGAAAACAACACATCATGATTCTAAAAAAATCATAACCAATCATACCAACCACACCATTCTGTTCAGGTCCATGATTCCAAATAACCATCCTTATTATACCAGACCAAGTAGACAATTCATAACAAATAAAAAATAAAATTTAATGTGAAAAAATAAATGTTTAAATCATATAAATTGTCAAAAGTTAAAAACAGAACATCAGTCCTGTAACACACCGCCCCTTACTCATTGGATTGAGGTGGGGGTGAGGGTTACTTAGCCTTAAGAGACATTACCAAGGTGCCAAAGGCTGGCAATAAATTCAAAGTGAATCAAGAGAGAAGTGGGGAATGATTTTCCCTCAAGAGGATAACCCAACCAACCAACAATAAATAATGATAATGCATGAATTTGTTTTCAACCAACCATACCATAACAACCAGAGGTTCATACAACCCAATAACTCTTAAACATCAGAGTACAATGAAAACTAAAATACAAACAAAACAATCCGTGATAGCACCCCATATCCACTCCAGCTCCAAACTCCATGCACCACCAAGCATCCCGAGGCACCACTAATAGATGGAGATGCCTTACCTTTTCCCATGTCCTGGTATACTACATCTACAAAGAAACCAATGTTCCAAAGCTTGGGGTGAGTACAACTACTCAGTAGGATTTCACCAAATGACTTCCACAAACACGCCACTAGGATAAACCATTAGCACATTTTTATAAAACATTTTATATAAGACAAATCCATTTGAAAACTGATTACAAAAGTTAAACATGTGAAACAAGGGAATGCCACCACAACCAAGACACACATCGATTACCATGTTCATATTTCACTCACAAGCCCCATCTACAAATATCACATAGTCAAGAAATCAACCAGAAATGGGTGTACATTCTCGGCCTACCTGTTCTCAACCTGACAAGTGGTACTTTATCGGCCACTTTCCTCGATGGTGGCCATTACGACCATTATCCATCCATCTCCCAGATTATAATGGCAATTTCTCGACCACTCTACAACATCACAATCCATTCCCATACAACATCTCATCCATATCCACACAAGAACAAGCCATACAAGATCACACATTATTGAAAACACTATCACATGCCATTATCATGCTCAAGTTCAACGTCATTTTAAAATAATCCAATTGAACCCATTCTCAACAAAACCATTTTTTTGCAAAAAAATCCAATTTCATGCCAAAACCCCCTAATTTCTTCACCCATACATTTTCCAACAATTTTCCACATGATATACCAATTAAATTTCAAAAAAATAATTTAATTGTTAATTCACCACTAAATTCCACCAAGTGGAGTCGAGAGAGAAGCCACATGCATCTTAGGGTTTGGAGAAATTGACCTTCCGCCCAAACGCACCTCAATCCGGTAGAACGCCTCCTCAAAACTCCCTTAAAAAACCCTTGCCTAACATCAAAGGGCCCAAAAGATAGCATCTGAGGACAAAGAAACCAATATATACACACAAAAAGTGTATATATAGAAAACCAATAAGTAGGGAAGAGCAAATCTGGAAGAAAAATGCCAAGGAACCATGGTAGGAGACTTACCCGAGAGATATCGCCTTCAACCCACCTTGAATCCTCTTCAAAACCCTCCAAAATAGAGTGGGAGAACCCTTCTAGCCCCTAAGAACTGAATATACCCAGTGAGTCTCGAGTGTAAGTTTTATAGGAGTGAAATGAGGGAATCCCGAGTGAGCTCGGGTTTTATAACCATAATATTAAGTGGCTGCTCAGTTAGCCCACACGGTTTGGAAAACCATGCGCTAACCGTGCGCACTCCACTGCCTCAAGAGATAGGGTCCGCACAGTTTCCTCACATGGTCTAGCAAACCGTGCGTAGGCCGTGCGAGGCCTACTGTCTCGAAACAAGGGTCTGCATGGTTTCTTGGGGAATCCGCATGGTTTACACTAATCATTATCAAACTGTGCACCCCTTTAAAATCCTCCAAACACATCCAAATCCAATCCAAACCCTCCCAACCTCTTCCCAACTCATCTCAAGAACTTTAAATGCATAAAAAGGCATATACAAAGGCCACATACCTCAAACCGGGGGTACTAAAATGTCCCACCCCTAGAAACTGAGTGTGTCCCCAGGAATTGGGTAATAGGATCCCAAACACGAGCTGTAACCATGTTCCAAACCCATCTAATTTTGATCCTTCCAAAACAAAAATACTAACACTAACAACAACGAAAAAAAGAATAAATTTGGATCTCATTTTGAACTAGATGTAATATGTTACTATATCTTTGTCAAGAAGTTCTCTAATATAACTTTTACCATCCCTAGAAAAATTATCCTCCCAAAAAATGCTATTGGGCTGGGTTCCACTAGCCTTAGACACACATCACAAAATTCCATAGGCTTGAAAATAGTAGTTTGGGTTTATTAAGGGTAATAGTAGGGATTATATGACCTCTATAGGTAATATAAAAATAGTATGAGTACATATATAACATGCAGTAGAAGAAAATAATTGAAAGACTTGAACCACACTAGACAATGGAGGAATCATAATCAATAATAGACAATAGTAAAATATAAAAAAATAGAAGGAGTAGAAAATGAATAAAAAGAAAAACATGTCAATGGTAGTACTAAAACATGGCATGCATATAATATAGATCATATTTAATATATCCATAAGGGTTCTATAATAGGAAACCTCTATACAACCCTTACATATTATGTATACTGATTGAAATGGAAACAAAAGTAAAACTCAAAAGTTACTATTGCAGTGGCAGGAACCTCAAGGTACCTTTCCAACATCACATACCATATAGATATTATGTTCAAACTTCTAAAGTCGATACCTTTCCTGAAGAAGACAACATAATGGATACACATATCCCAAAGGGCTAGTATAAGGTGTTAGAATGGGTCATAGTATGGTAAAAACCTCTTGTGAATACCCAAAATACATGTTTATGAAGGTGTAACGAAAATTTAAATAAACTATCCCCATGATGATAAATTAAACAAAAGCTTCACTAATTATCAGCAGCCACTAAAAAGCTATCACATACCTCATAAAATACCAGAATCAATGAATAAGAGAAAATAATTAGCCCATGGACCAAGGAATCCCCTAATATAGAATAATCAAGGTGAACCCTTAGGTTCCCTTTAAAAAGTAACTCTATATCATGTTCCTCCTCAAACATCATGACTGAAAAATGTACCAGCATCTCGAAGCCATGCCAAATTGAATGTAACTTTCCCCTTAGACACCTACATGAATGAACTCATCTAATGAATTATTGATACATTGAGGAACAAAAATATATGTCCTCAAATAAACATCTCCATTAAAACTTATAATGATGTACTAAGTAATGAAAATATCTATCATCCAAAATATTACATTCTCGATGTCTTTAATATTTCATGCCTCAACCCACACATAATTGTCGTGTCACTATGAACCAAATTATCATTACCATTTCTGTTTCATTATATTGAATGAAACCCCAAACCAGTTTCCTATGGTTCACCACATGGGTCCTCTACCCACACATGTGTTTAAAATCACCAAATCACTAAGTCATCATGTGTACTCCCAACTGTAATAAGTGTGTAGGACATTACAGGTGAGTGGGAATCACTAATTTATTACCTAGGACACATTAAATTGCACCTTTTGATCGTATGACCATATCTCAAAATACTAATGTCCATTTCATCAAATTCCACACAATCCTTAACTATAAAATAAAATCATGGTCTCCTCAATCTGATGAATGAGTTTCCCAACCAATGGTAAACACCACCTAAGTATCTCGTTCCAATCCCAACTAGACAACCACATCACCTCAATCCCAATGGAAATTCAAACCTTAATTCCTAAGGTCGAGCCCGTCATGATAACATGGATCACAATATTATAACCCAATCATTATATATAAACAATTCCAGTTAGATTAACAAAATAATTAAATGTAATTGAATTATACATCTCAAATAAAAAAATCATTGTATAGCAGACACACACCCGACCTACCTACCCAATGTATTTCATATCCTCTAACCCAGCCTCATGAAACAGAATAAGGAAAGGGAATTCCAAAAGGCACCACATAAGGAAAAATGTTCAATTTAACTTAAGGAAATAGCGTACCACTTGACTACTAAACAACATGAAAAACTTTATAACCCCAAATCATATGTGTAATCATGACGAATGGTATTCACCTATTAACTTAGAATCATAGACATAAGAAAATATAATATTAATCTCTAACTCCAATCAATTTGGATGAAATAGATGAATCCATCAATCGCCATAAATATAGGGAAAATGTATTAAAAGGGTTTTGTGCTTTGTGATGAAGGAGAAATAGAGATGAGAGGAATGGTTGAGGTGATTATTATTGATATGATTCCAACACAGCTAATGGTGTATTGATTGAAACATAGATGATGGAGGGGGGAAGTCCCTAGTAGAATCGAAGAAAATAAGGAGATCCGTGTGTATTGTGAGACCAATAGGGGAGAGAGAAGAAGGAAAAGAAGGAAAATGGGATAATGATGAAACAATATATTGTTAATATTTATGGATTCATGGTTTCAACCCTTGGTGTTCAAACATATGGAAAAAAATTTAATTCTAAATTGATTAAGTAATTCATACATGGCACTATATTTGTAGCATTCTCATAGGTTTCCCAAACCATGAGAAAGCTATGTAAACGTCATTTGAAAAAAAATTATAGGTCTATGGAAGGCCATGTCCCTTGCCTGACCTAGTTTAATGAACCATGATCAGGGAAAAAATAGGGTGAATGATTATCTAAAAGAGGTTTCACGGTATACCCAAACTGTGAAAGATGACCAGCAACTCCAAAACAGGGTCTTCAGGCCTCTAATTCTATTGAAACCCTTTTGAACACCCAAGGAATTTTCTAAGTCACTAACCCCATCCAAAAACATAATATTATTTTGACAATAAAACTGAATTGAATTTCTTATGGTCAAAAGAGAATTTTTAATTACCAATAATTCAAAAAATTCATAATGGAAGAGGTTTTCAAGCTTATTTAAAATAACTTGTGGAGTTATAGTAATAAACGTTATATATATTGGATTGTACATTGACATATCATAGTATGTTTTAGTTATTTTATAAATATATCTATCAAATATGTACCCTCACAAATCTTCATGTGAGTAACATTATGTATTATGAATATTAATATTATGTATAATAGTGAGGATTTGATAATTTTTAAAAAACATATTCCATTGATTACCTTTACACACCCCTATGATAACCATTACATATCATGAAAAATACCCATGGGTATAAATGGGTGACATGGGTTTTTTTATTTTCCTACTTTATAAGGATTTTGAACCCCATATTTATTTTAATGGAAAATTCTTAAATATTCATAGTATCTTTATAGGTACTCTTATATATGCCTCAAACCCTTGTAGTTTCTAATATTTATCATTGAATATTCCATAAATTTTCTAATTTTATAGTTTGTAATTCCAATAAATCCCTTATTTATCTCGAATGATTTTAGATCAAAACCTACAATCTCAACAAATTATCATGAGTAACCTTAAGTATATAGTACTTTTTTAAATTATTTAATAAAATTCTACTTTGAATTTATATAGAAAACTCAACACTTAATCAAACATTTTCATGGATTCTCAAGAAATAATATCTCTAAAAAGAAACAAAAATGGAATTAGGAAAATTCCAAATCATAAAAAATAACATTATCACAATTCATCAATTATTTTTCAAAATATATATATGTTATAGAATTTCCATGGAATTTCATTACACCATTACTTCTCAGCTTCAAACTCATAATTCTCTAACTATCATCCAATAGATATTCATTATTTATTATAGTATACTTCATGTTTAATACTACAAGGATGATTACAAACAATTACATCCATATTTGATGTTTATCTCAGAAGATATATTATTCCTCAATCACATACAGTAGCTCAAACTCATCAAGTCATTTTATTAACAATGATCTCATCATCCATAAACTATTTCCCTTAATTGATTCCATGAAGAAATATATAATCCTCATATATATTAGATTGTATTTCCACGAACATTTAAAACCATAAACCTCATTTTCTTCATCATATATTGTGGTATTCCTCCATCACCGAAAAAATATTGACAACTAAAAAACATATCAATAACAAAATAATCATCATAATCTATTGGGATATTCAGCCCCTACATTGGGAATTTTCATTAATTACATTAATTGAAAATTTTTAAATACATTATTATGTTATCTTATTCCCACAAAATTGATGAGATTTATTACAATGAAGAATGAGTGTTGCAAATTCTTATTCAGATCATTATTTATGTATGAATTGATGTATCATCTTCTCCCTCATGAAATTGATGACTTAATATATGAGAGAAGGATGGGATGACATTTTTTATCATTAATGAGACAAAAATAATATAATTTACATATAAATTAGCTATCTCATGGTATAAAACTATATTGATTAACCTAGACATCCTTGTTAACTAAAAAAGTTAATATGTTATACTAACTTTCACATCTATTGGTAAGGGTTGTTTAAGTGGGTTTTTATTTAATTTAATTTAATTATCATAAAAAAACCATTGAAATCATTCAAGGTAATTCTAATTAACCTACCTTTAAATTGTATTCGTTTCTAACATAAACACCCTGTTAATAATTATATTTCATTACACACAAAGAAATGATGTAAAAATTGATTATCATACATCATGGTGATATTTTTCTATATATTAATGATTCTCATGAAATAATAATGTCGTAGTGGAGGTCATACTCAAATATCTCTTTGGAGATACACTCCATGGATTTTTCATCATTTATAGTTGACATAGGTATAAAATTCCTTATCAATAATTTAAATTAAATTCATTTTAATCAATTACATTTACAAATTAGGTTTGTTTAGGATGTATTAGTGTTAATGTATTATTTTATTAGATATTTTTAATTTTTCATTAAATGGATAAAATGTGTATTTAATAAATTTATTCACTTATTGATTCAAATGAATGTATAACTATAGATAAATTCTATAAATATTTTTTTAGGATAATTTAAAAGAAGAATATTTTTTCATTAGTTATTACGAGGTTGTATATAAGTAAATATGAGAATGTATTAAATTGAATGAATTTATCCCTTGTAAGATAACTAAATATATCCATAATTTCTAGAAGATAAATATAACACAAGGGTGAATTACTAGAATGTATGTAGTCTGAATGAATGTAGTACAATTATCGAAGAATTTTAATTTATTAATTTTTTTATAACAAATCAAATCTAAAGGATTACATTTTCAATGAATGATAATCAATATATTTGGCTATGTCCACATCTGGGAAATTATGCACCGAAAGGGTATTAAATTATATAAATTTAATAGTACCACTTCTATAAGTGATTCAAAACATACAAGGGATATTTAAAATGTTATTTTATTTTACGAATCATGAAAAATATTAACGTGTAATATTTTCAAAGAGATACATAACATAATTTAGATGTTAGGAAATATATATTTCTTAGACATTGATAGGATGTGAAGAACTGGTAAATGTTTTCCCCATTTAATATACTTGGTTATGTATATATGAATATAATCTAACAATTACATGATATTTTCTCATTTAATTATTAGGTTGATGTTTTATTTTCCCCTAGAATAGGTAACATTTAGTTCCCTATGAATGTATTTTTATTTTTTCAATTTCATGATTCATTAAAAAATTTAAATAAGGTAAAAGTTTATGTAATGTTTTTTATTTGGTGATATTTTGGTCATGTTTTTATGTAATGTTATTTTATTTAGTGGAGGGGACATATATGGTTTTCTATGTACTGAAATGTGTACCTAGTCATTTGACGGATGTTTTATACACATTAATTATGGATGTATATAATTATTTGATATAAAATGGATCATCAACAGTATAGATTCACATAAAAATCAAATAAAAGAAAAATTATATAATAAAACACTTTAGTAATTAAATCCACATTGTGAGGAAATGAAGTGTGATCATATTAGAAATTTATATATAATCACTTCTCTGATGATGTTTTGTTCATGAAAAAAAGTGTTGGAATGTGTTGTGTGGCATGAATCAAATAATTTTGAACAATAAATAATTATTCAAAAATGTCTATTAAAATCATATGAGGACATGAAAGGGCTGATGATCATTGGAAAAATTTCAATTTATGAATACTGGATTTATTTTATAATAATTCATTTTATATCCTTATAGAAGAAAAGAATATAGAATGTTTTAATGAAGAGTTTGTGTGTAACATTAAAGAGAAAAAAATAAGGATATTTTTAAAATATTAATAATGGAGTCTAAATCATTCTAGAGTAAAGGATTAATGAGTCAAATGATGAATTAAAATTTTTAATTTAATTTTCTTTTTTTCTTTGTTGTAACCTTTTACATTAATGGATAAAACCGCTTCAGTAATTAGGGTTGTGAGGTGGAGAACATTTTTTTATTCATGAATCTCATTATTTATAAAATAATTGTAATGTTATTTTATATTATTTAATATAATTGATATATTTATTCAAGTGTGACTATGATTGGCTTACATTTTCCTCACATTTTACTTCTTTGGGTAAAAATTTCTTTTCTCACACAACAATATCATACACATATAGTATTTAGTTGGTCGGGTTTTGTGAGAAAATATTAAGTGATTACTGATTTGAGTGTTGAATCAATGGGGAATTTCTAGTAATTATTTATAGTTCTTTTAGTTTAATAGTTTTTGGGTAATTTTCAGAGATTTATTTTTTATTTTTCTCACTAATTATATGGAGGATATTTTGGTAGTTATCACTAATGATTTGAATATAACACCCAAATATTTTAAGTGGACAATCATCTACGATATCGTGTATGAAAAATAAAATCAATATTAGACTGTAATGTAAAAAATTGATCCTTTCAGATATTTTTCTTTTTAAATAAATTTTTTATATTTTATAGTTTTTGGAACACCCATCCCTGAGACCAAATAAACTATAATATAGTTTACCTTTTTTTCGAGCAAGTAAATTGGATGGTATAAATAGTAAACAATAAATTAGGGAAATTTTATAGTTAAACCATATACAGAAACATTCAATGGATTTATTTTTATTAGAAATATAATATGAACCATTTGATAGAAAATGAATTTTTTTTTGAAAAAATATTATTTTTATATAATGTGATATAATTGTGCTTTGCGCACAATATGGAAAAATTAATTTATAACAGTTTATACAAAATATTATTTTAGAAAATAAAATTAATTTTTTTAATATATATTTTAAAATTATCTTTTTGTGAATTGTGTAAAAATAAATGAAAATTTTAATTTTTTGATTAGTGAAAATACAGATTTATAATTAAAACTGTCATTTGGTTTTAATATTTCAAAATGATAAATTATTTTTTAAATTGTTTTTAATGTAAATTTGGTTCAATTATATTAAAAATTAACTAATTTTTTTTCATTTGAATCAATTGCATATTTAATTTATATAAAATAACTTTTGAAACTTTTGAAGGATTTTCATTAGAAAACTTGATTTTGTAACTCATCTGTTGGTATAATCTTAATCAATATTCTACCATTTTTTTGATTAAAAATAATGAAAATTAATTTCATATAATTAATCATCATAATTTATATTTTATAAAAATTTAAACATAATTTTTTACCATTATAAAAATGAAATTATGTAATAAATTAATTACAATGGTTAAGGTATAAATGACTTTAATGTGTCATTAAACATACGAGATAATTGTTAAAAATGGATTAAAACATGTCCAAACAACATTTTATGGACATTGTTTTACATTATAACATATATTGTTCAATAATACCTCATTTTGGTAATTTATCATCAAAAAACATTTGAAAATTTAATCTTTAAAAAAATTACATGTGTGTCCTCTCGCCCACTAATAAAATTACACTCACTCTCTTCACTTATTTACACATCTAAATTCAATTAACTCAACTGAAAATTTCAAAAATATTTCCAAAACATATTTATCAACATTATATTGTTTCTAGTCCCACCAAAAGTCCAACCTTGAGGTCCTTAGAAGGGGATCTAAAAGAGGCTTCTCAATGTCAAGGTAGTTTTCTTGAGGAATCTATTTCGTTATCTCTATTCTTATTTCCATTAATTTTATGATAAAAACAATCATATAATTTAAATTTATCAAAAATATTTGAGATTTTATTATGATTTTAGAATAATTTCCATCCATCTCATCCTCCTTCAAAAGGGAAACAAAACAGTCAATTGTGTATATGGAGGATTACTGCCTTGTGGACTGATATAAATAATTTTCCTTCAACACATATCAGGAATATATATAATTATTGATTTAATTTATATATATAATATTTATGATATTATTAATGTTCTATAATTCTAAAATTACATATTACTTTGTTAATTTCTATTCCATTTAAAAATATAATAGCATCGCTCATGTGTACGTCGGACTACCACCTCGTGAAATGATTTAATTCATTTTGCACATATTATTTATACGGATGGTAATAATGATATGTATAATGAATATTTATAACATATATGAAATTATTTTTATTTTCTAAAATTAATCATCCACCGAATTCCTTAACCATTTACTTGTTAAGGGATTGATATTGTTGCTCATGCATATGTACGACCTATCCTCAATATGAAGAGATGAAAATCAATTTATACGTCCCAAATTTATGAACGATTAAAAAATTCATCAAATTATTAAATAAGATATTCATAACATTAGTATTATTATTTTCATGATGGATATATTTTCTACACATGTTAAATGAATTCTTCTTGTCAAAATTCAAATAAGAAAATAGTGCAAGTAACACCCGAAACAATGAGTATAAAGAAATATTATTAACATACAAAAGGTAAAATGTAACAAGTGTATAGCATATGATATAATAAATATGAGTATGGTTATTGTATAAGATAATAAAATATTATTAAATCTGTTATACATTATGTATAACAAATTGAACCAAAATATAACACAAGGTAGGGGACTTCATCTCAATTTCCCATCATTGAGTCGTATTATAATATTATACACCTACTTAATTGTATATAGTGAATATACTTCCCATTTAATATCTAATATCATGAATAGTGAGTATATAATTTTATTTTACATTTCTATTTGAATTATTTATTGTTGTTTGAGAAAAAAAGATCCCAAGTAGTGATGAATTAAAAAATTCAATTTGTTTTCATTGGGTTCAATTAATTATACATTGTCATTATTACTATAATACAATTTATATAATTAATCTTGAATATATTATGTAATATTTAAACATATTTTTTTTATATTTTAATTCTATTAACATAATATATTTATTTTTAATTATGAAATCAACATTCTGAACTTTGTATCGATTTATTTCACAAGCTAATTTTTATCGGGATTATTTATTCTTGAATTTTTTATGATAGAAATTATTTGATAAATCGAAAATAAAAACCATTAATTTTATTCTCCCCTAGTTATTAATGATTTTGTCTAGTAATAATACCTTTTCTCACTCCGTATTAAAAGTTTGTGAGAATTTTTTTAATATAATTTGACTTAATTATTATCTTCAATCAGAAACACCTTTTCATTAAAACCCATGATTTCTAAATATTTTTTAAAAAAATGTTTTTAAAATAATAAACTTGTTTATTGAATTATTTTTTACACCTGATTAAATTTTTGAAAAAACTCTTTTAAGCAAATGTTCTTTTTTTTCAAACATGCCCCATTTGGATATTACAGAAATTAGGAAATGAATCTTTGTTTTAACATGGGTGGAATATATGTAAAATCACGAAATAAAGGCCAATAAATGTTTAAATATTTCTCAATATGAATCAAATGTAATTTAAAAAACAATTTTAAAAAATAGTTTTTAGTTTTAAAAATAGTTTTATTTAAAAAAAATTCATTTTTGTCAAGAATGTTTATTATGAAATGCTTCTATTATTTATATACATCAACACATAAACAGTTTATTATAGTAATGATACAATGAGGATATTTTATATTGATAACATCGATAACATATCTTCATATTGTTGTAATTTTTTAAGTAGGTAATGTATTAGAATTATTTTTCTACACTAATTTTAGTAATCATTATCTTTCCAGTTAATATATTAATTTATTTTCATCATTTCATATTTCATTTCCAAAAAATATATATTATATTTATCATAGATAAACTTATTACATAAAAAATATATCATTTTAAAATTTTGTAATATAATTTAACATTTATATGAGTGATTGTTATATTATTGTTAATACATATTACTAACTCGATGTTGAAATTTATTGACATGATATATTTTTCCTAGATAAATCAATTATTCAATATATGAATAATTTTTTGGACATAATGTTGTCAGTGGGTTTCAGTTATTGAAATCCCATTGATTAATTAATAGTATCATGAGTTGAATAAGTTGGTTAGCCTTATATAAATTAGTTTCTAGTGTATACCAACCAATAATTTTTAAACTATATTTTAAAATGTCTTAATAATATAGGTTTCATGTTTCTTGTGATCATGTTGTCCAATAAATAAAAATTTAATTCATTATGCATTCAATTACTATTACCCATGAAACATTTACATTTATTTTATCTATGGATTCATTTCATTATCATTTTATTGTGTAAATATAATTTTTTTTTCTATTTTATCCCTTATACAATGATTATTACTAATATAATCATTATTTTCCAGTTATTTATTAAATTTTATGTTTGCTTCGATATTTACCTTTCCATTTTGATTATTCGTCATATAATCAAGATAGTGAATTTAATTATTACATTTATTATTTATTGGGGTATTTTTATTTTAATATTGATTATGATCTATCAGATCATTATATTCATGTTATTTATTAAATGGAATTTTTATTAATATATTTACCTTTCTCTATTTATTATTCCATATATAATTATGATAATATTGTTATTGATTAAATGGAATGTGTTTTTATATATTTACCTTTCCATAATTACTAATCAGTACATAATGAGAATATTTAAATTATTAAAAGGGAATATGAGTTAGTTATTTACCTTGCCTTATTGATATTCTTATTGATTCATAATGAATTCGTCTTTACTTAACTCTTTCTGAGCATCTGAGAGCACCCATATTTTTTTCCATTCCCAGAAATCCATGAATTTTACTATAAATGATATACATGTATATTTTAGAAAGATTCATTATAATATCAATATAAATTATGTTGTTATTTTTGATTTCAAATATAATATGTGGATCATAAGTAAATCTATTTTACTAATAATATTAAAATATATGTACTTTAAGGAGGTGATCAATTGTATCATATGCCAATGTACATAATCATAATATTTTTGATACTACGGTTAGTGTCTTTACATTTTGTATTAGATATGGTTTAATAGAATCTATGAAAAGAAAAATTAAGACAACATAGATTAGGGACACATCCCTATGATAAACATGAGGATTAATATATAAGAACATCGTAATATATTTTTTTAATGTAGAGATTATGTTGTTTTTTATACAAATAAGTGAATGTATGGATAATATATGGGGATTTGGTTTTCTAATAGATATACCTAGGTGATATATCAATGAAAAATCAGCATTGATATTGACTCAAGTATTACCTGGAATAAAAAATTAATCGTTACTACGCACCTGGTTTGATAGTCATGGGGTATATTCATTTGATAATTCAAATTTTTTTAAAACCAATTATTAAGGATTTAAATATATGATGAAAACGCATGAAATATGTGAAATATGACGATTCTTTGATTGAAAAATTGGTTCATTATTTAGATAACCTATAAATTATTATATGGTTTTCACAATATGATTATTTTCTCTGATACCATGATTTTGTGTTTTTTAGTAGATAAAACCTGAAGTAATCGTGTTAGCATTGAACATAACATAAATTGTGGTTTCTAAAAACAAATAAATGGTATGATTACATGAGTGAAATATATCCGGATTATTCATTATTAATTATCCTAAAATATAATTAACAATATATTCCTTAACCAACTATTTGACTCACCATTGAAGAGAAGCATTAATTTTTCAAAGAGCTTAAGTGTTGGAGACGATGGAGGATAATGTTCTTGATTTATTACATTTTAAAATTGCTTAAAAATACACCTAAGATTGAGTATCAATGGGTGGATAAATTCTTTTATGTTTGGAAATAATGGGAATAAATAAATGAATCCCCAAGGAGGAATGAAGAGTGTTATAGAAGCAAATAAAATCCATACATAGGATGAATTTATAGTTTGTTTTATAATGTATGATGATCATGGGGATTATCCATGTTAATGTTATCTTATAAAGGATAATCCCTATGACAATGAAATAACTATGTTCATATTAAATTGTTTAAGTATTTATATATTGGTATTCAATAATTATATAGACAATGTTTTTTTACGAATGGTATTTCTGTTATAAGAATAATAATCATCAATGTATAATGCTAAATTTTATAAGAATATATGTATCCTTTAACATAATAGTAATATGTACCATCTTGGGTTTATAATATTGATATTAATCTTAAGTTATAATTATTAAACACACCTTTCAGGTTTGATGCGATGACAGTCTACCAAGATTTAGAATATTTTGTGAGACATTTATGTAAATAAAACCCATTTGTTTAGTATATGTCTTATTGAAAATTTTATTTAAGTAAAAATTCCCTTTCTATTGTTGGGTTTAATTTTTACGGTATTGGTGACCTTTAGTTTTTATATTATCTTTTATATTGAGGTAGTAATGGGTCACCAAAATTTTGGTGTGTTATATCAATTATATTAATATTGTTTTTGAAAAACTAAAACCCACATGATTGGTGAAAACATATTATATTTGTTCAATAAATAGGGGCTGAACATACAACTGAAGGGAGTTAAAGGTGATATGCCTACCACTGTCCTATGTGATTTTATGGTTAAATTATTATATTTTTGTTAAATTATTTTATCGGTAAATATAAATGTTAAACTAATGATCTTACTGTTGATTTTAATATATTAATAAATTATATTATATAATATTTTATATCTATATTGGTTTTTTAAACTATTAAAAGTTAGATGGAAGGAATTGTCAGACTTTTATGGATTTTATGTTCCAATTAATCTTAATTTTTTTTCTTCAAGAATAAAAAATTTATTTTTGGATATTTATTTCTTATAGAAAGAGATGATGTGGAAATTGAATGAATAACAACCAATGGATGAAATTTTTCTTTTGTAATTTAAATATATCATCTATGTATATTTCTTTAAGTGTATAGTCAATTCATTAATGGAACTCTTCAATAATAGGAAAAAGTAACTTGAATGAATATTGTTTTCCTACTACCTTCACATCGGATGAAAGAAATGGTCTTTAAAATCATTAAAATATTATTTTTTTATATCCTTACACTTATATTTATCATTAACATTCTTTTGATCATTGTTAACTATAAGTATATATAATTATTTTAGCTTTTATTCTATGTCCACATCTTTACCTTCCTCCAATGTCATCCTATTTGTAATATTATTATGTATTTATTAATTTGAAGTTTATACATCTATTTCATTATTATTAACCACATTTTTTTAAAAAAAATGTGTGTTTAAAATAGATATATTTTTAAATTTCAATCACTTAATCCCAAAAATCAAAATTATATTGTGAAAAAACCAATTTTTTAATTGGGTATAATGTAACACTAATATATTTTAATATAGGAAAATCATTCTAAATGGTTGGTATGATATGAAACATAGATATTATATGAGATTTTTAATCCCAATTATTTCTCAGTAGTTTTATTTTAGAATAAATATGATCACTTCCATAGATTGTGGAATAAGAATCCTTGATACAAAATGAACCGTAATATAATATTCAACAATAACCTTAACGTTAAATTGTAATTTATGAATAGTATAACAATATTATTAAACACATATGTTTTTTTCATGTATATAATAAGTTTTTTAGGCATCTATTTATTCATAATAAAACAATAATCATCTAAGTAATAACAAATGTTTTCTGAAAAAACTGTATTTTTCTAAAAGCAGATTAATCATGCTTTGTGCTCATAGTTTAAATTAATTTTAATTAATTAATTTAAATATATTTGTAATACTAAAATTAATTTTGGAAATATAAATTTAAAAATTATCCTTGGTTTAATTTCTTATAATTTTATGAAAATATTATTATTTCAATGATTAGTGAAAAATAATAGTTTTTATTGAAAACTAATGCTTGTTTAATTTATTTACAAAGAAAACAAATATTATGAATTGGTATTAAAGTAAAATTAGTTAAATTATATTAAAATATACCTAATTTATTTCATGTTAATCAATTTCGTATATAATTTTTTTATATATATTTTAATCCTTTTTATATTTTTATTTTGGAAAAACTGTTTTTCGACACATATACAGGTACATTTTTGAAATAAATTTCGAAAAAATTGAGTTGAATTCGAATAAAAATAGATTCCTTATTTTTTATGAGATTAATTTATATTATATAATAATATCACATAGATTTTATAACCTTATGAATAGTAAAATATGTAATAATTAATTACCACGGTTATTGTAAAAATGATCTTATCAGGGGTTAAACCTCAAAAATAATGGTTAAAATTTACCTAAAATTTTTCAAAACCAAATTTATGGTAATATATATATTGTTTTACCTCTAATATTCAATAATGAGTTATATTTTTTTTATTGTGAGAAACGTGTGTACACATTCTTCTTTTAAAAATTCCCATGAGTGTCATGCCCCCTACTTATAAAAGCCCAATCCCTCCCTTCACATATTTACCCTTATCATGACATTTTCCTCAACAAAAACTACCAAAATCTCATCCATATTTCCTTATACATATTATATAGCTAATGTTATTCCCAAAATACAAACTCTAGGATTTTTAATAGAAGATTCAATGGAGGTTTATGTAATATAAGGTAAATATCTTCATAGAGGTCATCCATTTACATTGTTATTTTTAAACCTAAATTTTTTCCTTATAACATAAATATTATAAATAATTACATTTCAAAAAATATCTATTATTATGTTGATGAAATTTTTTTTATCCATTTGATCCTCCATAAAATGGGAAACCAAATCCTTGACTATGTGTACGACGGACTGCTACCTCACGAACCGATGTAACTCGTTTTCCATCAACACGTATCACAATTATATATAATGATGGATTTAATTTATTTGTATAATATTTATAGTATTATTATACTTATGTATCTATAATATAACAAATACCTACTAAATTATAAATTCATTAATAATTATGATAATGTTTCCCATGTGTACGGTTACTAGTACACCATGAAGCGATGTAAACTATTATTCACTTACACATTACATGGAACAAAAAAAGGATAAATATAATAAATATTATATATATATATAATAATTTTTTTGTGAAAAATTATTATACTAGCAACTTCATAACATCTTCACACGTTAAGTGAATGATATTGTCACTGTGTGTATGTATAGCCTACCATCTGGATGATGTGATATGAATCATTTCCTTTCTCCAGCTGCAAGGAATTATTCTAAAAATTTATATAATGAGTGAATATTATATAAATATATGTATTATAATTCTCTATATTATTTATCTATATCCAATCCAAAATAATTGGAATTTACATGATAAAACATGTATTGTAAAAGAAAGAAATTAACACTCAAATCAATAAATATAATGAAATATCATTATTAATTACCAAGTAATATTTAATAATAGGATCATATATAATATTATAAATATAAATACAGTTATTTTAAAATTAATAACATGATTAAAATCCTTATATGTGATTTTAAATAATATTCATCTAAAAGAAACCATAGCTTGGGACTTCATCTCAATTTCCCTTCATTGAAGCATATCCCAATGTTATAAACCTAGATTATTTTTTATGGTTTATATAATACACATATTAGATGTAATATCATGATTAAATAATAAATAATGATATTTTACATTTAAATTTTAATTATTAAAGGTTGTTTTTTGGAAAAGATAACCGGTTGTAAATAATTTAATAACTCAATTTCTATTCATTAGGTTATATTACTTCTTCATTACCATTGATATTCTGTGATTATGACTTTGATGAATTTAAAATATATTATATTGATTTTTAATATTTTTAAGTAAATATAAATATGATACAAATAATATATTCAATGGTTAATTATCACTAATACTATATAATCTTTTTAAGAGTTTCTTTCACAGTCTCATTATAATCGAGAACTTTTCTGCTTGAATATCCATTGAGGAAAATAATTTTATAACTAGATAACAAACCTCGTTATTTTTTTCTTAATTAAAGAATTATTCATTTAATAATACCATTTTTACACTCTTTGGTAATTACAATTATAGCATAAATGTTTTTCATAATATTTTACTTCATTTCTATCTTTAATCAAAAATATTTTTTCTCTAGAATTCTGTTTTTAAAAAACAATATCAAAAATATGTTTCAAATAATCCAATATATATATAAATTTCATTTAACACGTGTTTTAATTTTAAAATAAATTTAAAGGAATATTCATTTCATCTTTTAAAAAAGGATTGTTTGTCATTTACTGAAAGTATATACAGAATATTAAATTTTAAATCTACAACATGTATTGAATTTCATGCCATTAAGACCACTCAATGTTTCAAAGAATTATATATTATCATGAAAGGTTATTTTTACATAAAATCATTTTAGATGACATTATTTAGCTTCTAGTTTTAGAAATATTTTCAAATTAGACAGTTTATTTTTGTAAAGATTGTTTTTGAAAATTTTTAAGTTATTTGTATTTATCATAAAAATAAAAAATGATGTACGTTTAATTAACTTGGGATATGGTTTATTCAGAAAAGAAATATTTCCTTTTAAGATATTTTATAATTACCTTTTCTTTAAAAAATTCATAAATTATTTTTCCTGGATAGTTTTTGTAATCCTTATCTTTCCCCTAAATATTTAGTTTTTCATTAATTAACATTAAATTTTCCCCAAATAATCATATTATTTATCATGTATATATTATTACTTAAATAATATATTGTTTCATTAAATATTATTTTAATTATAATTTAATATAATTGACTACAAAAATTATTGTTAATCACTATTCCATACTTAATATGGAAACATATTGATAAATGATATTGTTCATGAATTAAATTGATTATTCAATATATTGGAAATTATTAAGAATCTATGTTATGGATGGGGCGTAGTTATAGGTAGAACCTCAATTCATTAATATTATCCTAAGACAAATTAATTAGCTAGACTTAGTTAAATGGGTTTATAGTTTATACAAATCCATCACTTTTAAAATGTATTGTGAAACATTGTGATAGTAGAGATATCATGAGACATCAAAAAATGACATCAAAAAATTAATAATATCCTTCATTAATAATTATGTTATTATTATCCATGATATTCTTTCAATGATTTTATCTATGTATTTTTTAAAATTTCATTTTCTTTATAAAATTGAATCTTTTTCCTTTTATTTACATTTTTATATTGATTATGACATCTCATGTCATGACATTGAAGTTATTAATTAAATTTGAAGTGGGTTCAAATATTTACGCCTTTTATAGATTATTATTATTTAATAATTATTTTCATGTTAATTATTAAATGTAATGTGTGTTTAAATATTTACCTTCCTATATTTATTATACCTTATCTAATCATGATAGTCAAGTTAATGATTAAATTACATGCGTGGACAAATATTTACCTTTAAAATGTGGTTATTCCTTATCTTATCATGATAGTCACGTTATATATAAAATGGAATATGAGTTCATATATTTACCATGTTATATTGACTACACTTTATCTAATCATGACTGTTAACTTATTTCAATGATATTAATGAACAATTATATAATATTTAATATTTATTATGATTAATAATTCATGAAATATTCCACATTAAATAACTCTTATTAGGCATCTGAGATCAACCTTGTTTTTTTAATTCTCAAGAATCTAATATGTTTACTATGAATGATATAAAAGGAAATGCTTAATTGATTAATGGTATTGTTAAAAAAAATTGTAATTTCTTTCTAAAATTTAGTATTTTAATCGTTTATGTATCTAGAATAATAGAACTAATAAAATATTGGGTTATTAGAGATGTGATACCATCTTTTTTAGGATAAATATTTAAAGTAACCACAAGCTCTAGGATACTAGGGTTAGGTTCATTAAATTGAAACCCACAGTTTTTATAATAACGTGATGTGATATGAAACTATTTCAAATTCTCTTATTAATTGAATGTTAGTAGAAATAATAATAAATTTGATACTATGGTAAAATAAAAATAATGAATCCAGCCACTAAACCATTTATTTCTTCAACCATTTGATCAGATAATCATTATTTTTTTTCAAAAGTTTTACCATTGTCTAAAACCTAAAAAAATAAATCAACTTTTTTACCAATATTTAATAGTTTAATTTTTCAACCCTACATGGAGAATACGTTTTGGTACCCTATATATAATAGTAGTACCTCAAATAATTGATTACTTTTTGGATATCTAAAATATTTGTGTCAATATCATTACTATGGCGGTGGTGCCAAAAAATTTAAAAATATGTTTTATGATTATTTTAAATATTCACTCTATTTAATATATAAATACATATATCTAGATAAAATTTATAAGAAAAAATAAATGTTATAACAGAAATTTAAAAAATTATACTAAAATATTTAAGTGAAATATAATGTATTCACATTGAATTCACTACTCAGGATAAAATTCCTAACCAAAACCTTATAGATATGTGTCAACCGAATATCATTAAACAAATAACTATATGTACATACCTATATTACAAAATGATTTTGAATAAAACTTTTATCTATTAATGTTTTAAAAAATATTTACTAAAGTTTATGTGAACATATAGACCAAAAAAACAAGTAAGTAACCTTATCTTATGCTATACATATGCTAAGAGGAGTTGATGAATACCATGTTAAATGTAAAGACATTATCTTTTCTCACAAAGGAGTGACACATGAATGTTTATATTCCCTACAACCAGATGAATTTAATATTTTGTGTGATCTAATAATTATTTTATTTTGAAATTATCTCAAACATCAATAAAAATGTATATTATGAAAATGAATTATTCCATAAGACACAACATGTGAGAGGCACTATATGTGTATAGTAAAATATTTAAAAAATAATATTTTAATGTTTCACACAATAACAAATTTTGAAAAAAATATTTTATAGAAAACTTGCCTTCACATACCTATGTATTACATAATTTTAAATTAATATTAACAACATTAAAAAAATTAACTTTTAACGACCATAATAGTTTAGTTTCTTTTGAAACTTGTATAAAAAAATTATATCATAGTGAATGATATTCATTGATTCCCTCACAGATATTCCCCTTTAGTAATTATAATAAAATTCATTCTTCGTAACATGGGGAATGGAAAAATATGAAAAGTGTTATATTATATTCTTAATAAGGGTATACATAAGATATATGTATGAATAATCCTAAGAATAAGGGTATGTGATCTTGTTCTTATCATTATAATATCATACCATTCATATCAATGATTGTAATCAAGAGTCATGAAATAACAATTTGTTTTTCACATTTCATGAAGGATTAGTTACTCAATAGAATAAGCCATGAATGCGTGACAACTGAAAAAAACAATGAATTTTGGAACCCACATAACCTTATAAAATTGTTAAAATGTGTTAGTGAAAATATGTTCACCTATAAATATAGTGACATGATATTAGGCCCTCACATATACTTATAGACACGCAAACTGGACCATGAATGACATTTTGAACATCTAATCTTGTTCACATATAACAATTTTGAAATGTAATCAGGTTCATGCATAAACGTACTGACATGAAACCAATTCATTTCATATAATTGTGAACATGTAATTAGGTTATCTCATAACATTGTGAACACAAAATAAGGTTCACTTATAAAATTTATACCATGTAATTTGGATCACACATAAACTTATATATGTATAAATAGTTTCATGCATTAAATTGTGATCATGTAATCAGGTTTTTTAATAACAATATGAACATGTAATAAGGTTCACTCATAAAATAATGAAAGTTTAATAAGACTCTTTCATACATATATACTCATGATTCAACACTAATTATTTAATGCATGGGAGATATATATTGGTCCCACCCATCACATAATAAAATCATACATGCTTATACAATTACATTATAATCAATCATCATATCATTACCCATGAAATAAAATTGGTATCATAAAGTAATAGACATTAAATTACATATATAAAATATATATGTATGATAATAATTTCGTGAAATCTTAACCTAGGGAAACTAGTGGGTTTCAAAATAATGTTACTCGTGGAAGAGTAACTGGTGTCATAAATAGCATTCCATCAAAGAATAAACTTGTAACACCCCAGGTAAATAAAGAATATGACATCTTTATATTTATCCATATTTGCGAATCAAATATTAATATTACTTTAAAGGGGATTCAATGCTCGATGGCGTACCCAATACGCAACAACGAGTTTTTTGGGAATATTACGTTGCACTCTAATAATAAAATAATATTATTTTAAATGGTAGTTAACATGTAGACGTTTTATTGGCGGGAATGGATATAAATAACTAAAATATTATTATATATGTTTTTTAAATGTTTTTACATTTATCCAAAGGCTTAAAATACGGAAAGAATTCAATTTTAGGCTTTTATACCCTCATTTTCACTAAAGGTTCACTTATCGCCATTGATGGAGAACTGTCATTAAATATATTTTTGATCACACTTATACATTCTTTTGGACCAAATAAAACTCTTCTTTAGAATCGGGACATCAAATTTTACTTTGTGTAAATTTTTGGTATTTTTCCGATAAAGTTCATTTTTTAATGAATAGTCTAAAATGTTGTATTTTAATTCAAAAACCCTTTTTAATCTAATTTATTTATATGATTAGATTATATTTTTAATTGGTTTTAAAGTTAAATTAGAAAATATTTTTACCATTAAATCTAATAGTGGTCGTTGAAATTAATTTCACTTCGAAATCGGACTTAAACTAGTGTCAATCTTTTGATACTTATTGTTTCAAAAAAACACGCTATTTGCTCTGACAGCGGGAATTAATTATTAAATTAATTAATGAAACTTATATGTTGTGAATTTTTCAAAATGGACTTCATTTTTTAATTCGTAATATCAAATATATCTTAGGGTGAATTTTTGGTATTTTTATGAAAAACATCAATTTTTGATGAATAGTGAAACCACTAAGTGGTACTTATAAAAACTGATTTTTCCATTTAAATGAAATTTTTCCATCATTGTGTTTTGATTTTAAAAAATCTGATATACATGTTTGTCATTAATATGTAAAATGTGGTTCAATGAGATTAAAATAATTTTTTGGTGAATAGTAACTTATTAAGTTTTTAATCGCGATTAGTGGTAATTTGTGTAGTTTAAGGTAAAAATAATATTTTAATAATATAAGATGACCTAGAAACGTGTCCTACCATAATTGGATGTGTCATGGCCGACCAATACATGCCATGGGTCAACTTGGGGACCCCATGGAGCCACTTTGGTTGGAAGATGACATAAATACCTTTTATTTAATGTTAATGAAAAAAATGGCACAAACATGATATGTTTTACTAAAAAAATTTAAATGGGGTTATACAAGTCAGAGTTTTGATTATAAATAGTCATTGGAAAGATACAAATATTTCCTACATCATAGTATTTTGGTTATAACTTTTAGACCATAAATAAATTAAATTATTTATTACATAATAATGATGCAGTGATGACATCATTATTTGACGATTTAAATAAAATGGAAAGATAATGTAAAATATACAACCTAAACATGGCCAAAACCAATTGGATGAGTGGATTTCGAAGCCTTATCACCTTATCCTCTAATTATATAAATTTGGGACCCTTTAAATCCGAAACTCATTTTCAAATAATGTAATATTTCTTTAATTTCCAAAAGTGCCCCTCCTCTTCTCTTATAAAAGTCCCCCACCTCTACCTCATTTCACACACTCCTCAAGCGTTTGGCTCAGCCAACCCCTGTGCATTTACTCTCTCCACATCCCTCTCCTAATCCTAGAGAATTCACTTTGGGCATAATCCTTTCAAAGGAATCCTTTAGGCTCAAATCAAAAGGAGTTACACTTTTAAAGGTAATTCATTCTCTCATGTTCATTTGTTTTATTTTGCTTCTCCAACCCCTAAACTATTTTTATTTACTTCTTTAGTAACAAAACCAGTATCTTCAATATACTAGGATATTTTTATAAGATTTATTCGAGCTATACTCTCACACAACAACATAAAATGTTTAAATAACATACGGTTTCCGTGGATGGCGAAATTCTGCCTCCTAAAACGATGATTGTTCATTACTCATTTAACAACTTAAAAGGTGGCCATTATGATGTCAATATTTTTATATATGATATATAATATGTTTATGTTTTACTTATACTTCTGTATTTTTCATTTGTGTCTTACCATTATGGCTTTCATTACGGGTATACGCGATATCTTCATTTTAGGAAGTGCGGACTACCGCCCCCTCAAAGTGATGTGATTCATTAATGCCATACGTGGGACGTATAAAGGATGGATTTAATGTTATTATATATGATATTATACTGGAATTATAATATAGCTCTATATCATTATTATTTCTTTCCATTAAAGTATGATATAGAAATTAAAGTAGCGTTCATGCGTACGTACGGTTTACCGTCTCCATGAACGGTGCATTTCATTTCATATCCCCAAATGTAATGTACTATTAAAAGTACATGTATATAATGGATATATATAATGAATGTTATATCTAAATGATTAATATAATTCTGGAATTAAAATATAAATACCTCTCATTTATTTTTAATTCCATTAATATGACAAAGAAATAAAAGTAGCGTTCATGCGTACGTACGGATTACCGTCTCCAAGAACGGTGCATTTCATTTCTTACCTCTAAATGATTATGTAATATTATAAATACATGTATATTCTAGATATATATTATATATATGATATCCAAATCAGGAATTTCATTATAGATATAAATAACCTTTGACCACATGAACAACATGTAATTGTAAGAAGTCCACTTTCGACTTAAGAACCAAATATCTACAAAACAAACATTATTAACCTAAATGGTTACATAATGTTTATAACATGGAAATAAGTGATATAAAAGGAATAATGAACTTTAAAAAGGTTCTTAATCAAGTAGAAATTAACTCACATTTATTATTCAGGACGTTAAAGAACGATCGAGTCAAGTCGGACCCAAGGTAAGGGATCCTACTCCTCTCTTTCTTTTTAAGTACACTCTTTTATGTCATTCCTTTTAAATATCATATTTATTGTTATTGGGATGTTATTTAATATTAATCTTACTGTAATTTTTATGTTCATGTGATGAGAGACCCTATTTCCTCTCATCAATCCATTTTGGAAGTTTTAAGTGGCGCTGTTAGGCTGCCGAGTTTTCATAATAGATTTTTCATCTCACTTTTATTCCCGTGTGATTTATGCTACATTTGCCACAATTTCCATTGAGTGGTTTATGTACTGCCCACTATTACACTCCATTTGTAATATAATTCCATTTATGGGTATTTACATATTCATTGTATGACACTTCTTCAATGGGGTGTACTTTTCGAAAGTTACCCAAGTCGGTAAGGGAACCTTTCACCCTCCTCTTTTTAAAAGACTTCGTTTGTTGTGTCTTTTAATTCACATACTATTATGTTGGGATATGTTATTCTATATCCTGATTGATGTAAATTTTATGTCCAAGTGATTAGAATCCCTTTTTATCTCTCATCAACTCATTTTATGAATTTTTGATGTGACGCCATTAGGCTGTCAAATTTTTGCAAGGGAACTTCTTAACCCAAATTTGATTCTTTGGGATAAACTTGTACTCCTTGAATATGTCGTTCTATTAATATGTGTGAATAACCTATGATTGTTTTACACTTAATATCCACTTATATTTGGTGTATTCGTTTGTCACACATAATTATGCAATTGATTTATCCTTGAACCAAGGATTCCGCCTTTGTAAGGGACTTCGTCTCAACCTCCTTTCATTGAGGCATATTTCGTTTTGTACACAACTTTCTTTTATATGGTGTATAATACCCTTTGACTTTCACTTTTATACAAAAGGAATATTTTTCTACGAATTGTTTTACTAAACAACAAAAAGGAATGTTTTTTTAAACGTATGCGGTGACAACGATCCTTTTTCGCCGCCGCGAGTATTATTTGGTCTTTGGATTCCTCAACAAGCCGGAATGTTTTTAAAATAAAAAAATACCATATACTCTTTTATGTATTTTGGTATTGAAAATGGTTTTGATAACGGATTCTATTATGTCTATATATTTATGATATATTATGATTGAAATGTGGAAATGTTATCGTTATTTTATATTGGTTTTCTGTTTTATGATTTTATATTGGTACTTGGACATTTTAACGGGTGGTTACGTTATAAACCATATGACAGGTGGTGCCGTGAATACCAGGATGGGTGGTTACTTTATAACCTCCAATCCATTGGGTATGGAAGTCGGCCGTATGGATATTCCATTAAGTATGTATGGAAATTGGCCTTATGGCTATTACATTAAGTGATATGTGTGGAAGTCGACCGTATGGTTATTCCACTTAAATATGTTTATGTCCCAAGTTACCATTATATATGTTATGTGTTCTTTATATGGGTTTTATGCTAATCCATTGGTTACAAAAAGGTAAGTAATGATATTTTATTCAGTGAAGAGTTTTTACTACATCATAAAGGTGAAAAGTATTACCTTGATAAAGTATACATGGTTTCCTTTTTGTTTTGATAAACTAAATGTTTTTATTCATTGTGAATCCCTTACTGAGTTTTTATGCTCATCCCAAGTTTTTGAAATGTTTTTCACAGTACTTAGTGTAGAATAGGGTCAAGTATGGGATGAGGGGAAAGTCATGCTACCTAAAACATGAAACTAGACATGTTTCTTTTTAAGAGTTTTTATTTTATGGAAATTTAGTAGAAGAGACTACTTTGTAATCTGTTGAGATGTAATAGTTATGTCCTAATTCTCTAAAACTATAAACCTGAAAATATCCTCAATGTGAATTATTCATTTAATTCATTATTAAGTAAGGATTAAGGCTGGGGCCTTATAGTTGGTATCAAAGGTCGGTTTAGATAACTTTAGAGGTTAGGGTATTCTTTAAGCATAAGTGACATTACCATAATGGTTAGGATTTCAGACAGAGTCCTAGTTTTAGATAATGTGAATGAGTAAGAATATCTTAGTGTTTATCTTCCTCATTAGTACATGATGGTTTTGTTGTTATACTCACACTGACCCTTTTTGGTTTTAGTAAATGGCTGGATATAGCAGGCACCAAGGTAATGGTGGATGTGAAGGAAACTGTGACAGTTTTCTGAGTGAGCAACTGAATGATATGGGAGCTGTAATGAGAACTCTTGTGTTTATCCTCAACCAACTATCTGGAGTTATGATTAACCACCTAAACCTTGGTGATTTTTATAAGGCATCATGTATGCGAGAAACAAATCCCTACGGAACTACAGGTAATAATCATAAAGGTAAGTGTGTTCAAAAACCTATGTGTCAAAGATGTGGAAAGAAACACCTAGGAAAATGTTTCAAAGGGACAGAAATATGCTATAGATGTGGAAATTAAGGTCATAAAGCAAGAACCTTCCATGGAAAAAGGAAGCATCCAGTTGACTCGAGGTGAGGGAAAGAAGTTCTTTCTGAGGGATCAATTGAATGTTTTAAATGTGGTGTGCATGGTCATTATGCAAACACATGTCCTATGAAAATGATTCGCGAATGGGGTCACCAAGAACGTACAATGGTTCGTTTACCACTACCTAATGCCATTCCGATTGAGGATGAAGAAACTGACAATGACCAATCAAAGGTATGTATTATTTAATGACTATTGTTTTCTTATTTTGGAATCTTAGGATATGATTCATGATTTTGTTTGTAGGAAAGAGGTATTTTGGAATAAGTTGGAAAGGAATGATAAATGGATCATGAAGAATGTTGAATGAGTAAGATGTCAACATATACGGGCTTCATGAGTTATGGTGAAATTCTTAAGAGTATTAAGTCTCTTTTGATGATGGGGTTACATTAGAAGACTTTTAATATTATGTGTAACCCTGATGTTTAATATATGCAATTTTATTCAAGGAATAGTTATCCCTTCTTTTGTGGGCATAGTTATAAAGAACCATTTGGGTTTATATGATCTTTACTTTTGAGGTAATTATGGGTTACTATATGTTATGATTGAAGTGAAAGGCATGAGATAAAATTGAGGTTAAATTATGTTATGGTTATTTTTGATGATTTTATCCCTTTTGGGGAATGATTTAAGAATTATATAGTTTTGGAAAAAGGACAACACGCAGACCCTGTGACAACCCGTCGCGTTGGACAAAGCTGCAGGAATCGAACCCACAACCAAAGTGCGACTGGTATTTACCACCTACCACTGGACTACGTGAAGTCCCTAGTTAGTTTGACTGATTATTTTTAGTTATATGATTTTATGAATTAAGAGTAAGTTGATTTAGGGTTGTTTATGAAAATGATTAACCTATCATGGAGGATATGTGATTAGGATAATTACTTTTCAATGCGAGACTTTAAGAGAAACTGATTTTGTTTGGAGATAAATGTTACGATTTAACTTGGAAGTCTATGTGACTAAATCCTTGAAATGTTTGGGTTTCAATATTATATTGGTTTACTTTGAGGAATTTTATGGGCAAATTTGTTTATCGGATGGTCCTCGTTGAACTTTGGATTTTGTTGGACACATTTTGGAGGTTAAGAATAGATTTTCTTTCTAATGGGTTATCCTTTTCTGGGTTATCTGATCTTGTACTAATCTTTTGTGTTTTGGTTTTGGTTAAAGTCTAATGACATGGGAAGTATGTAGTTCTTTTTTTTGGGTTAGGTAATTCTCTAGAAGTTGATTATAGTACTCTTATTTTGAAAAAGTATTCCTAAATACTCTCCTTTTGGAGAAAATATGAGTTTGTGTAAGGAATATAATAAAATTTGAGAGTCAACATGATAAGTGATTATGTTTCTTTATGAATAAATTCCTCAATAAAAAGTAACTTAAAACAAAAATGTTGTCTATTAACTTTTTTCTACTGGGGAATCGAATACCGTTTAACCCATCACATGTTTGTGATTTTCTCATGGTTAACATTATCCTAAACATGTTTTCTATCACTCTCCATCAGAACAAGACCCTATGTTTTCTCCTCCATTTCCATGTTTTCATACTTGGAATCCTAGTATGGTTTAACTCGGGTGACCTTTGTACTTATCTTTCTTTATTTTAAAGTGATTGTTTTACCGACTCTTCTTCCGATGTGGGACTTTCAAGGATGTTTCCAAGCCCAATATTAAAATTGTGAGGACGCAATTTCCAAAAGGGGGGAAGGATGTAACACCCCAGGTAAATAAAGAATATGACCTCTTTATATTTATCCATATTTGTGAATCAAATATTAATATTACTTTAAAGTGGATCCTATGCTCGATGGCGTACCCAATACGTAACAACGAGTTTCTTGGAAATCTTACATTGCACTCTAATAATAAAATAATATTATTTTAAATGGTAGTTAACATGTAGACTTTGTATTGGAAGGAATGGATAGAAATAACTAAAATATGATTATATATGATTTTTAAATGTTTTTACATTTTTCCAAAGGCTTAAAATACGGAAAGAATTCAATTTTAGGCTTTTATACCCTAATTTTCAATAAAGGTTCACTTATCGACTTTTGATGGCGAATTGTCATTAAATATCGTTTTGATCACTCTTATACATTCTTTTGGACCAAATAAAAATCTTCTTTAGAATCGGGACATCAAATTTTACTTTGTAAATTTTTTGTATTTTTCCGATAAAGTTCATTTTTTTAATGAAGTTTAAAATGTTGTATTTTAATTCAAAACCCCTTTTTAATCTAATTTATTTATATGATTAGATTATATTTTGAATTGGTTTTAAAGTGAAATTAGAAAATATTTTTAACATTAAATCCAATAGTGGTCGTTGGAATTAATTTCACTTTGAAATCGGACTTAAACTAGTGTCAATCTTTTGATACTTATTGATTCATAAAGACACGCTATTTGCTCTGACAGTGGGAATTAATTATTAAATTAATTAATGAATCATATATGTTTTGAATTTTGCAAAATGGACGTCATTTTTTAATTCGGAATATCAAATATAGATTAGGTTGAATTTTTGGTATTTTTCTGAAAAACATCAATTTTTATGAATAGTGAAACCACTAAGTGGTACTTATAAAGACTGATTTTTCCATTTAAATGAAATTTTTCCATCATTGTGTTTTTATTTTCAAAAATCCGACATACTTGGTTGTCATTAATAAGTAAAATGTGGTTCAATAAGATTAAAATAATTTTTTTGTGAATAGTAACTTATTAAGTTTTTAATCGCGATTAGTGGTAATTAGTGCAGTTTAAGGTAAAAATAATATTTTAATAATATCAGATGACCTAGACACATGTCCTACTCTCATTGGATGTTTCATGGACGACCAAGACAAGGCATGGGTAAATTTGGGGTCCCCATGGAGCCACTTTGGTTGGAAAATGACATAAATACCTTTTATTTAATGTTAATGAAAAAAATGGCACAAACATGATATGTTTTACTAAAACTATTTTTAAAAGGGGTTATACAAGTTATATTTTTGATTATAAATAGTAATTGGAAATCTAAAACGATTTAATACATCATAGTAGTTTTTTTATAATTTTTAGACATTAAATAAATTAAATTATTTATGACATAATAATAATGCAGCGATGACATCATTATTTGACGATTTAAAAAAAATGGAAAGATAATGTAAAATCTACAACCTACACATGGCCAAAACAAATTGTATGAGTGTATTTCGAAGCCTTATCACCTTATCCTCAAATTATATCAATGTGGGACCCTTTAAATCCGAAACTCATTTTTAAATAAAGTAATATTTCATTAATTTCCAAAAGTGCCCCTCCTCTCCTCTTATAAAAGCCCCCCACCTCTACCTCATTTCACACACTCCTCAAGCCTTTGGCTCGGCCAACCCCTGCACATTTACTCTCTACACATCCCTCTCATAATCCTAGAGGATTCTCTTTGGGCATAATCCTTTCATAGGAAGCCTTTAGGCTCAAATCAAAAGGAGTTACACTTTTAAAGGTAATTCATTCTCTCATGTTCATTTGATTTATTTTTCTTCTCCAACCCGTAAACTCTTTTTATTTACTTATTTTGTAAAAAAACTAGTATCTTCAATATACTATGATGTTTTTATAATATTTATTCGAGCTACACTCTCACAAAACTACATGAAATGGTTAAAGAAAATACGGTTTCCGTGGAAGGCGAAATTCTGCCTCCAGAAACGATGATTGTTCAATACTCATTTAACACCTTCAAACGTGGCCATTATGATGTCAATATTTATATATATGATATATAATATGTTTATGTTTTTCTTATGCTTCTGTATTTTTCATTTGTGTCTTACCTTTATGGCTTCCATTATGGGTATACGCGATATCTTCATTTTAGGAAGTGCGGACTACCGCCCCCTCAAAGTGATGTGATTCGTTAATGCCATACGTGGGACGTATAAAGGATGGATTTAATGTTAATATATATGATTTTATACTGGAATTATAATATACCTAAATATCATTATTATTTCTTTCCATTAAATTATGAGATAGAAATGAAAGTAGCGTTCATGCGTACGTACGGCTTACCGTCTCCATGAATGGTGCATTTCATTTCTTATCCCCAAATGTAATGTACTATTAAAAGTACATGTATATACTAGATATATATAATTAATGATATATCTAAATGTTGAATATAATTCTGGAATTAAAATATACATAACTCTCATTTAGTTTTTATTCAATTAATATGAAAAAGAAATAAAAGTAGCGTTCATGCGTACGTATGGCTTACCGTCTCCTTGAATGGTGCATTTCATTTCTTACCTCTAAATGATTATGTAATATTATAAATACATGTATATGCAGGATATATATGATATATATGATATCAAAATCAGGAATGTCATTCTGGATATAAAGAACCATTGACCACACGAACAACATGTAATTGTAAGAAGTCCACTTTCGACTTAAGATCCAAATATCTACAAAACAAACATTATTAACTTAAATGGTTACATAATGTTTATAACATGGAAATAAGTGATATAAAAGGAATAATGAACACTAAAAAGGTTCTTAAACAAGTAGAAATTAACTCAAGTTTATTATTCAGGACGTTAAAGAACGATCGAGTCAAGTCGGACCCAAAGTAAGGGATCCTACTCCTCTCTTTCTTTTTAAGTACACTCTTTTATGTCATTCATTTTAAAGATCATCTTTATTGTTATTGGGATGTTATTTAATATTAATCTTACTATAATTTATATGTTCATGTGATGAGAGACCCTATTTCTTCTCATCAATCCATTTTGGAAGTTTTAAGTGGTGCCGTTAGGCTGCCGAGTTTTCGTAAGTGATTTTTCATATCACTTTTATTCCCGTGAGATTTATGCTACATTTGCCACAATTTCCATTGATTGGTTTATGTACTGACCACTATTACACTCCTTTTGTAATATAATTCCATTTATGGGTATTTACATATTCATTGTATGACACTTCTTCAATGGGGTGTACTTTTCGAAATTTACCCAAGTCGGTAAGGGAACCTTTCACCCTCCTATTTTTAAAAGACTTCTTTGTTATTTCTTTTAATTCACATATTATTATGTTTGGATATGTTCTTCTATATCCTGATTGGTGTAAATTTTATGTCCAAGTGATGATATTCCCTTTTTATCTCTAATCAACTCATTTTCTAAAATTTTGAAGTGACACCGTTAGGCTGTCAAATTTTTGCAAGGGAACTTCTTAGCCCAAATTTGATTCTTTAGGATAAACTTGTACTCCTTGAATATGTCGTTCTATGAATATGTGTGAATAACCTCTGATTGTTTTACACTTAATATCCACTTATATTTGGTTTTTTCTTTTGTCACACATAATTATGCAATTGATTTATCCTTGAACCAAGGATTCCGTCTTTGTAAGGGACTTCGTCTCAATCTCCTTTTATTGAGGCATATTTCGTTTTATACACAACATTTATTTATACGGTGTATAAACCTCTTTGACTATTACTTCTATACAAAAGGATTCTTTTCTACGAAGTGTTTTACTAAATGACAAAAAGGAATGTTTTTTTAAACGTACGTGGTGACAACGACCTTTTCCGCCGCCGCGCGTATTATTTGGTCTTTGTATTCCTCAACAAGCTGGAATGTTTTTAAAATAAAATAAATACCATATAATCTTTTATGTATTTTGGAATTGAAAATGGTTTTGATAAAGGATTCTATTATGTCAATATATTTATGATATATTTTGATTGAAATGTGGAAATGTTATCATTCCTTTATATTGGTTTTCTGTTTTATGATTTTATATTGGTACTTGTACATTTTAACGGGTGGTTACAATATAAACCATATGACAGGTGGTGCCGTGAATACCAGGACGGGTGGTTACGTTATAACCTCCAATGCATTGGGTATGGAAGTCGGCTGTATGGCTATTCCATTAAGTATGTATGGAAATTGGCCTTATGGCTATTCCATTAAGTGATATGTGTGGAAGTCGACTGTATGGTCATTCCACTTAAGTATGTTTATGTCCCAAGTTACCTTTATATATGTTATGTGTTCATTATATGGGTTTTATGGTAATCCTTTGGTTACAAAAAGGTAAGTAATGATATTTTATTCAGTGAAGAGTTTTTACTACTTCATAAAGGTGAAAAGTATTACCTTGATAAAGTATACATGGTTTACTTTTTGTTTTGATAAACTAACAGTTTTTATTCTTTGTGAATTCCGTACTGAGTTTTTATGCTCATCCCAAGTTTTTGAAATGTTTTTCACAGGACTTAGCGTGTAATAGGGTCAAGGATGGGATCAGGGGAAAGTCATGCTACCTAAAACATGAAACGAGACATGTTTCTTTTTAAGAGTTTTTATTTTATCGAAATTTAGTAGAAGAGAATACTTTGTAATCTTTTGAGATGTAATAGTTTTGTCCTAATTCTCTAAAACTATAAACCTGAAAAGATCCTCAATGTGAATTATTCATTTAATTCAATATTAAGTAAGGTTTAAGACTGGGGCCTTATAAAACCATTCAAGAATGAATATAGATTGTATTCTTGGAAAATATTTCTATTAAATCATAAATATAAAAAATGTAATTCATATTTATGGATAAGTATTTTTTTGGATAACATGGAATAAATTCTTATGGAAAATAACTATTAATTGAAAATCACATCTATAAAACAACTTCAACAATCATTTTAATATAATGAATGAATAACAGTTTCATTTAAAAAATATATTGAGGAAAATATGTTTTCTAATTTGAATATTTATTTTTAATATATAAAATATTTTTAAAAAAATATTCTATTAAAATATCCTTGAAAACATTTAAAAGACATATGAAATCATTTTGGAACATTTTCTTTTAAAATAACTTTGTAAACATATAAATGAATTTTGTAATAATTTTGAGAAAATTTCCTATGAAAATAGATATGAAAAATTATAAAGGAATACTAAAAAAATGACATCCTTTTATTTGAAAATTACTTTGAAAACTCATAAAGAAAACGTTAAAACCTGTTGAAAAACTTTTTAGAAACAATGGTTTTGGTAGAATATAGATTTCTAATAAAAATAGACATAAAGTTATTTATTCTGATTTTTTTTTCGTAATTATATTATTTACCAAATAATTGGAAAATTTTCCCTTTTCTTAATGTAATTATAATTCCAAGCATTAATTCATATAATAAATAATCTCAATAAATGATGAGATTGTTACAATAATTTGTTACCACTTTGGTAAGTTTGAATCACGAAAAAATGGAAGGAATAAAATTATATGATCCCTAAAATATCATGACATTAATTATATTCATAATATAACATTAAAAAATACTTTATATAGACTCTATATGAAAAATATTGCTATATTACATGGCATGTATTGTAATGTATGATATTGATATAAAAATTACTTTACCAGCTTGGTAACATTTGAATCCTAAACAATAAAGTAAAAAATCATTAACTTGATTTGTAAATACAAATAAATTTAATTATAATATTAATATTATAAAATCAAGGGTTATATATAAAAATTTAAAATGAAATTAGCAGTAAACATGGAATACGTCTCACAAATGTAAAAAGTGGTATGAGAAAATCTTTAACCTTAAGTCTTGACTATCTTCATACACAATCAAAACCCCAATTAAATAAATATATGTTTATTTTATATGTCTCAATAAATGATATTCTTATATCTAATAGAATATATTATTTCATTGTAATTTTATATTATCATTTTTTAACAATTCCATGTTAATGTTAGATTTTAGGGAATGCATTTTTTTCTTTTCATATATGTTTTGACTTGTCACTACTAAAAAAAGGCACTTAACAACACTATAAATGGGATTTATCAGTGCTAGAGAAGTGTTGAATACATGTACATGGTTAATAACAGAAGTCTTTTATAAGTACCAAAAAATTACTAATAAAGGGGTCTTTTATTTGCGCTAAAAAAACTAATATATGGGACCTTCCTAGTGCATTAATTTAGTGCCACCAAAGCCACCATTTATCAACACATATAAAATCACTGATAAATGGTATTTTAGTAGCACTTATTGAAGAACTGATATATTATACCACTTTTTACTCTTATAAAAACACATATAAAGGACCTTTTATCAGTGACCAATGAAGAAAAATTAATGTAGACAATTATATGTTCTTTTAAAAGTATTGATAAATGGGTCATGTATATTCTCTTTTAAAAGAATTGATAACGGTTTCTAATGTGGTTTGCAGTAACAACACACTGCAAAACCTCAGTTTTGGGCAATAATAGCACATTGCATCACCAGAATCACACCCAATATGAATAGAAATAATTCCCAATATAGTATTTCAATGAAATTAAATTTACAATACAAAAAAAATAACAATATATTTAAGGCATTTTGAACATTAATTTATAGAATTATATAAATAATCATTATTACATACATTATAAGACATCTGTTTTTATTTTTTTTAATCCTGATCCAACAAATTATATTTATAAAAAGCACCCCTGATTGAATAAAATAATTCACTTTCATAAGAAAATATTTTTTTTTGTCAGAAATAATATAATGAAATAAATTAAAATAAAGTGTTAATGTTACATTGGTCGATGTCAATTTTAAATTAAAAATATTCACTTGGTGTCATTTCGGTCACATTCTACATTGTTTTGTGGTGTACATGATTCCATTGTGTCTCAAATGACTTCTGGATTGTTCCTTATTCTACCAAAACAATCTGAATGTGTTTTCTCTATTTGGAGTATGTTAGTTGTCTTTTTTACAAAAAATTTATTTTAAACATGAAACAAAAACAGTTGACTCATTCTAATCACATCTTGTAATAGTTTTATGTCAAACGAATTACAATACATCATAAATGACTTATGAATTGTTTTTAAAAATGAAAAAGAAGATCCAAGTGTGTTTGATCAGTTTTAATTAAGTGAAACGTTTTGAGCTAAATTTTTGATTTTAAACTGATAACTTACATTTTGAATCATATAGGGCACATCAAGTATTAGAGTGAGGTGGGGTTGTTTCTTATAGGTCAAAAATTTCATACTGATCATTTACATATAGTATCAAAATAATATAAATGTGTTTTCTTAGTTTTTATTAGTACATCTGTCAATTTTACTAAAATTGATGACAAAATTAAATAAAAATGTGTACATGGAGTCATACCAATCACACTGGGAATCAGATTATGGCTTGGTTGATTCATACTAATCCCAAATGACTTATAGATTATTATACAAAATTTTATAATCAACATGAATTTGTTTTCTCATTTTTGACTACGTTACTTGTCCTTATTATTAAAATATCAATTTAATATTTAGACATGCAATTTGACACAAACTGACGACATTATGTGTCAGATTGAGTTGAGACTAATTCATACACATCAAAAATTACTGATGGATCATTCTAATAATGAATAAAAAAATATGAATGTGTTTTCATAGTTCTGAGTAGGTAAATTTGTCATCTTACTAAACTTGAGGTTACTTTTAATTAAAAACATGCACTTGCCGTAATACCTATCACTACGTGCCTCATATTGAAGCTTCGTTGATTCACACACATCTGAAATATTATATGGATCATTTTTCTAATGTATATAAATAATCTCAATATGTTTTTTATGTTTTGATTTGGTTGTATTTTTACTGAAATTAATGTCAATTTTAAATAAAAATTCAAATAGAGTCCTACCGGTCACATTGTAAATCAAATTAAGGTGATGCTGATTCTTACTCATTACAAGTCACTTATGGATTTATTTCATTATGTACCCAAACAATATAATTTTTTTTAGTTTTGAGTGTGTCACATTCCCTTTTCATTGAAATTTCATTTTAATCATGAAACAAGAACATTGAATAATACGGATCAAATCGTGTATATGTTTAATGTGAGATCAATTCATACACATAACAATCGATAGAAGAATCAATTCCATAAATTATCAAAAAAATATGGATATGTATTCTATGTTTTTATTGATGGGAAAATTTTAATTTCAAATATCTATTTTAATTAAATAAAGGAAACACTGAGTTAGTTGTAATTATTCCAAAAATAATGTAAATTTTATATATAAAGAAGAATATGGAGTTATACTGGTCACATCTTGTATCATATTGATTTGCGACTAATTCTTACACATTAAAATGTCTCATAAAATAATAATTTTTAGTGTTATCATGAGTTCTATTGACTTTATTTGTTAAACTACCAACAATTCATGAGATTATATGAACAATCCACATCAAAAAAATGAAACCACATATATAATAAAACAATTATTATGAGTAATATTAAAAATAAATAAATTAAAATTAAATATGTAATAATACATTAATTCATTGAGAAACTATTTTCCAGTTGAAATATCAATATTTTCTTTGTGATTGAGAAGTGGGGAGAACATGAAGGAATGGGATAAATGTCAACAATTCATGTGTGAATGGATTTTAGGTAGAAGAATTTTGTAGATATTTTTCTGTACAATGGCAGGAATGATGGATAGAGCACCCAGAATTGAACAAAGGAATCCAACAATATAAGAAATTAATTATTAGGTGAGAAATAATAAAAATAAATAAATAAAACATAAATATGACACTATTTATTAATTATATGGAGAATGAATGTACTGTAAAAACAACAAGATTAACTTTGTAATTGAGAATAGTTATCATCATTTCTCTTCATGAAAAGGATTTTGAGGGAACTGGAAAGAAAATTTTAAATGAACCACTATTCTGGAGAAATGGTCTTGAGGAAGAATAAGCATTTTGAACTTTTGTGCAGAATGGAATGAAAGATTGACCGAATACCCGCAATCGAACGAAATAATCCAACTATATAAGAAAAACATTATTATGTATGTAATACTAATAAATAAATAAATCATAAATATGAAATATTACACGAATTTTATAAATAATTATACTACTTTGAAAACATCATGATTACTTATTTAATTGGGCATAGGCATTGTCTTTTATCTTCTAGAAAAGGTAATGGAGATAAAATGAAAATTTTGATAAATGTAACATTGTGGTGGTGAAACGTTTTTGATGTAGAAGAATTATGTGGATGTCCTGGTGAGGATAAGAATGAAAGTATAAAAAACCACCCCAACTCGAATAAAATAATCAACCTATAAAATAATAAAAAATTATTATCTATGTGATACTAAAATTAAACAAACTAAACATAAATATGAATCAATACATTAATTTTATAGACATTGATTTGACTGAAAAAAATCAATAATAAATTTCTGATAGATTAGAGATAGTGATTTTTCTCTTCTTGAAAGGGTATGACACATGGACAGAAATATTATAAATTAAAAAAACAATACAATGAATAATAATAATTAAATTAATGTTTTGTTTTATAATTTTTTTGGTAAAATAGAGAATGTATATCATAACATGACCTTTATATCATTCCAAATGGTTTTATTCATTATAGTTTGTTCTACCGAGGGATTGGTAACATCATCATTTGAATAATACATTGTTTTCATGTGTAAAAAATTTAATTTATACGTTTTTAATATAGTAGATAATGTATAAAATTATGAGAAAAATCATAACAAATTAAATAAAAATACCTTCTTTTTGAACTCTCATTCATTTGATAAAGTATTCATGTATTTGGTTCATATATCAAAAATCGTATTCCTCGCTTTGTGGTCCCATCTAATGTACAATACATTTTATACATTGGGACTAAAATTAACTAATTATGAATTTTGAATTAAATGGTCATACTATATTGAATATAGAATTTATATGAATAGAAAACAGTCTATACATGTTTGCTCAGTTTTGGAGATGTGGTAGAATTTTTAACTTAAAATGATACATATATATTGAAAAAAAGCACTCAGAGTCATACCAGTCACAAATTGCAATAGATTGAGGTGTGTATGATTCAAAATCATAAAAAATGACTTATAGATCATTTTCCTAAAGTATCAAAATATACTAAATGTGTTTTCATTGTTTTTTGTAGGTGAGTTATCCTTTTTAACAAAACTGATGTCAATTTTTTACAAAAAATGCACATTCAGTCATATCTATCACACCATGAATCATATTTTTGTTTTTCAACTTCATAAAAATCCAAAATATCTTATATATCATTTCAATAATTTATCAAAATAATAGGATCTCATTTTTTCTATATTGATTATTTCACTTATATTTTTTATTAAAATATCATTTTTACTAGAACCACACCCTCTGACTCATAAAAATCAAATCATATATCAGATATAGATGATAATTATTTCTACATAACAAAAATGACTTCTGATTCAATTTCATAAATTGTCATTAAATTCTGAGTACATTTAATCTATTTTAATTTAGTGACATTTTTTGAACTAAAATGTTGATTTTAGAAAAAAAACAGACACATTAAGGCATACCTGACACACCATGTGTCAGATTGAGATTAGGCTAATTTCTATATATAAGAAACTACTTATGTATTGTTACTATAAATTATCCAAAAAATATGAATGTTTTTAATCACATTTGAGTATGTTAGTATTCTTTTTAATTAAAATTGATATGAATTTTAAAAAAATTGACACATAAGGAGTCATACCGATCTCACCTTGCATCATATTGAGGATTGTTTTATTCCTACACATATAAAATGAATTATGTATCTTTATAATGATGATTCAAATCAATCCAAATTTTTTCCTCAGTTTGTAGTATGTCACTTTTTTTTTACTAAAATGTCATTTTATACTAAAATGAACACATTGACCTATACTGATCACATTGTGTATCAGTTTCTTGTGAGAATGATTCCTACAAATCACAACAAACTTATTAATTAATATCCTAAAATATAATGAAAATAAAAGTGTGTTTTTTTTGTTTTCATGCGGTGTAATTTTTTCAACTAATTGACAATTTTAAAAAGATATCAATCACATTGAGTCATAGCAGTCACTTTATGAGTCAAATTAAGGTGAGGCTACTTCCTACACATCTCAAATGATATTATGGATCATTTTCCTGTATTTAAACTAAGTAATCAAGTCCATAAACTTCAATTTCCAATCATATTAAACCATATAATTTTTTAAAGAAATTTAAAACCTATTCAAAGAAGCAGTTTTTATCCAAAAAAATTAAAAAATAATCCTCAAACAATTATTTAATTAATTTTGTATTTTGAAACCCATTGATAAATTTGAGGATAAAATGAAATTAATTCATCATGGAATCATACACCATGTCTAGTAAAATAAATTAATTTCAGTAACATACACTCATCATCTGAAATTACATATTAGCAACCCAAGACCCTTAGGCTGTGCATCACTACAATTTTTTATTTTGATTTCTTTATGTCGACCCTCAAAATATCTTTATCTCTAGCCACTTAATCATTTATCTTGTTATGTGGATCTTTTTTCATGAAGTATTGGTTAGAAATGAAGGTGTCAAAATATTAACTACTGATAGTGGTGTATATCTCACAAATGAGATTCATTTCACATTTTAGATTACATAACGATGTCAAATTGGAAATTCTCCCCATTTACATCATTATGTCCTCTAAAAGGGGAAATTCATTTCATTTATGATAATTACACCATTGAAACTAGTTATTAACTAAGAACCTCAATTTACACCAACTCATTCTAGATCAAAGCACTAAATAACCTATGAAACGATAGTGTGAAGTGCGGGAAAGTAATTGAGCGGGTGGAGATGAAAGAATCAAAAAATGAAATTGCATTATTACGTAGCCCGGGAGTCTTATGTTGCTAAACATTAATTTAAACTGATGATTTTATTTTACTAAAATTATTTTATTTTATTTTACATGGATTCAGAGTTAATGTTTATTTAATTACATTTTTATCCTTTAATTTACCAACATGGATCCAAATAAAACATTAATAAAATAATATCTTGAGGATTTGTTTTTATTTTTTTTATAAAACATTATTTTTTAATTTTTTTATCTTATTTAAAAAAATTAGGGTTTTATATAATTGAAAAAAATACTTTGATGGAGGTGTGTACTTTGTTCACACATGCCTCGATAGGTAATAAACTTGAATGTGTTTTTTTATTCCTATCTCAAAAACAATAAAATGCATGTCACTCCTCATTCAATACATACATAAATTAATTTTATCTACCTATCTAATATATATATATATATAATATTAGAAACTATATTTCAATATATATATATATATATTTGTACTATTTATCATAGTTGAATATATTTAGTTATATAATATATTATTCAATGTATATATATAATATTGTTTTTTCTAATTGTACTAAAAAATTATATTAAAAATTATATTAGATTATATTAATTATAAATAATTATTATTTTGGGTAATTTTGTGTAAAATATAATTATTTAAATTTTGAAAATTTCAATTATAAGGAAAAAATGTATATATAGTTACTTAATTTAACTATTTTTAAACTAACATGTGTATAAAATATTATATTGGTCATTTATGTTTAAATTATATAATTGTTAATTAAATGTATATATATACCTAAAACAATGAATACCAAAATGTAATTTTTAATATATTGATTTTTATAAGTTCACTTCTATTTATTTGGAACAAAGGATGTTGAAACCTAAGGATTCTAAGGTGTCCATCTAATATGAACTGACCCATCCATGAGATTCTATGATGGTCCATAAAAAAAGTAGGCATAATCCAATAATGAACAAAATCCTGATATATCAAAAACAAAGGAGAGAAACACAAAAACCCATAAAATGTCAATCTCATTCACATTTAAACACCCACACACAGATATATATATATAATATAATTTATAATACACATCGTTTCAAAACAAATGGACAATTATACATAATTTTTTTAATGAAAATTAATATAATCCCTTCTTAATTTGGAAATCCAGAACCATAATTTGTGAATAAATAATTTCAAGAATCGATGTTTTATTAAAAGTAATGAAAATTTATATAAATATATTGAAACAAATATATATATATATATAATCTTAAATTGATTAAAATATTTTTTACCCCCACAGTATGATATCACAACCTAGTAAAATAAATAACAAAACTCATGCTAATTTTGAAAAAAGAGATCCATTAAAAATAAACAAAAATAGAATCAGTTGTACTATTATATTTAATAAAATTAAACAACAAAATTATAAAAAAATAAATTTTTAATATAATCCTCTTACATAAAAATATTATAATATATTTTAAATAGATAAATTCCCTTACATTAATTTCATTAAATAAACATTTGATGATGAATTCAACCATTATTAGATTGAGAATTGCTTTGTTAAATCAATATTATTAGAACCTACAAAGGAAATTGATTCAAAACCACAAAACAAGTTGGGGTATAGATGTAGATAGTGATGAAAATGTTTTGAAAACAATAACTTAGAAAGACAAAATCTGGATATCAAAAATATTAGTGAAGAAGTCAACATATCATAAAAAAGACACAAATATAGAAATAAAATTAGAACCTATAAAGGAAAATTTAAAAGCCTTGAATCTAGCTCTAAAAAACATATAGTGGAAAAAATTAGAAAATGCAATGGAAAAACATAGACATACCTCAAAAGGTTAAATAAAATTTGAAACCCTCCAAACAAGATCGTTATGTCTTCATTGAACAATTAAACTGTAACTGAACAGTAGATGTCAAAAGAAGTTTAAGGAACTAGATGTAGTGGGTTTCTATGATTGGAGTGGGGTTTTTGTGATTCATGACTTCATTATCCAATAAGGAGTGCTGAAAATGGGTGGCTTCCATGGAAATCTTCTGATATCATGAATTGTTCACAACATGTTATTTTATTAATTAGATAAGTTCACATTTATCAGTGTTTTTTAATGGCGCAGATAAAGAGTCCTTTTATGAGGTCTTATTATTTATGCAATGATAAAAGGCATATTTTTCATCTGTTTTTTATCACTGAAAATGGTATGTCATTATAAGGGCTACAAAATCCCTAATAAATATTACTTTTATCAATTCTTATTACTTATGTGGTGATAATAGATTTATAATTTTAAATATAAATTTCAAATTTGTGTATGTGTATATATATATATATATAAGTAATAAAAAAATTATAGTTATAAATATATGAAATATATTCCTTATTTATATATAATTATTATATTTGATAATTATTTAAATATATAATTACTTATTTATAATTATATAAACATTTTCAAAAAATAATATTTATATTATTATATTATTATATTATTAGATATATTATAATAAAAATATATAAATAAAAATATATAAATAAAAATATATTAAATATATTATTTTTTAAGTAAATTTACTATAAATTTTATAATTATTTAAATATATTTAATTATATTATCATAATGATATAAATAATTTTATAAATTTTTTTTTCTAATTATAAATATATACTTTCATAAACATAGTTTGTACATTTTTAGAAATATATATTTTTGAACATATTCTTCTACCAAAATTTTTTTCCATTTTTTTCTCATTAATGAATATCTAATTTTCTGTGAATTTAGGTTAATATGTAAAATTGAATTAATTAAAAATATTTACACACTTATTTATTTAAAAAAGGATATGTTTTGTGTGTGTGCATTGTATAAAAAATGCATTAATTACGTATATGTGAAATCAATATAAAACATATTTAATCTTTGTAAAATTGAAAAATAAAATGAAATTCAATTATATGTCCATTACTATATGCAATTGGTCCATTTTTAATTCATATCAGTTTTTAATTATAAACCATCATTCAATAAATAAATTACTTTTTAAGGTGAATCACATAAATATTTTTTAATATATAAATCATATTTATATACATTAATATATATCTATATATGTAATATATAATACTAATTAACATTATTAGTAATCTTATAATTAATGAAAATTTTAGTATTTTTATCATGTTACTTATTTTATGTATTAAGTTGTTTAGTTTTTATTATTTATATATCATAATTTAAGACACACTAATTATTAGTATTTATAATTTATATATATTAAAATCAATTTATTCATTTTTATCAATAATTATTTAATTAATAAAACATTTAACATTTTTTTAATTAGCACATTTTTTCTATTTTATTATTTAATTTTATTTATTCTGACATTTATCACCACTAAAAAATTATGATAATGGACTCCTTTATGACCACTAAAAATATAGGGCTGATATTGGGTGTCCTTTATCAGTCATTAAAATAAATCATTGATAAGGGGTCTCCCTTATCAGGGATAAAAATAAACTACTAATAAAGGGTACCTTTTATCATCAATATAAATAAATCACTAATAAATTATTAAACTTATCAGCACTTTCTTAATTTTTAATAAAGATGAAATTTATTAGCGATTTTTTTATAGTGTTGATAAATAATAAAACTGTTAAACACCAAATCTGTAGTATTGAATTATTATTGATCCACTTGAATAGATCATGATTTACATAAATAATTAATCTAAATAGTAATATAAATATAATAAATATACATTATATAAATATTTTTAACAATCTATAAAATATATAAATACGAAATGGAAGACATCGTTCATGGACACGGTAGGTCGTACATATATATGAAATTTATTTCAATTTTCTTATCGCATTGAAAGAAAGAATAAAGTTTCATTTGATATAATAATTATATTATGATAAATACATCATAAATATCTTATATATAATATATATCATATAAAAATATAGTTTCCATCATAATTCCCAATCATGATATGTGGTAAATGGAAAATAAACAACATCATTTTGTGATGTGATAGTTCACTATACTCATGAAAGGTAATTTTGTCACCAATTTGATGGATGTGTGTAACAGTATTGGTAGAACCCTTAAAATAACAACATATAAGAATATTGAGGTTATTGTGGTTATTATATAATTAAGGAAGAATAATAATTGATTGGGTGGAGAATGAAAATAAAACAAAAGAGCTTCTGGGAGGATGTTACCTTTTCTTTGGGTAACTCCTCTTGGTTTGCACCAAAGGGATTCCTTAGTTGGATTTATACCCAAATAAAGTCTTATAGAATAAATGGACAGTTGTTTGGAGGTTATTTGAGCAGGGCTTATATGATAAAAATTTCCCTAATATGTTTGAGTAACTGATGAGGGTGAGTTCCTTTTTATAGAGTAGGAGGAGCGACATTCTTGTAAATATAAAAAGGTCTACACTATTAAGATGTATCCATTACATCATGTTTCTCATAAAACTATCCATTTTCTAAATAAGAGTAGAATTTTTTGAAATATTTCTATCCAATATTTTTTGGGCATGTGTCTAGGTCATTTGGACCCTTAATATATAAGTTTAACCATTAAGTAATATTTTTTTACCATAATCGATGTATTTAATTGTAATCTATTTCACTAATACTTTTTTAATAAAAAACTATTCTTACATTATTAAAAACTATAAATTTTGATGATTCCAAATATGGAATCCATTTTTTAAAATTATAATCATATAATTGGTAGAAATTAACTTTATTTCATCCTCACATAATGGATGAGATGATGGGTTTTTAAATATTAATGGTCTAATGTATTGAATTTTTTTATATACAATTTCAATGATAAATTTTTTCCAATGTCCAAAATTAGATTAATTTTGGTACAATTTACCTAATTATCCATTAAATTCAAATTATTATATAATTTAATAATATAAATAAATAATACCAAAAATCTATTTTGAATTAAAATTTAGTGTTTTTATAATTCATTAAAAAATTTAAATGTCTCCAAAAATAAAAAAACAGAAGATATTTTTTTTCAAATAAAAATTTAAAAAGATTTTAAAATTTTAGTTAAAATATATTTAACATTACATGAATGTAAAATTACCACATAAAAAATACCACTCTATAAACATAAATTTTATTTATTCTCATATTTTGTATACAAAACACTTAATATGAATGTTAAATAGTTGATTGAATGTAAAATATAAATATTTCATTAAAATATTTTTTAAAAGATGATTAAATTGTTTTATTGACATAAAAAATATTTGGTATGATAAATGTTGTTTTCTTAAGATTAATTCAAATATTTTAAAAATGAGTTTATGTTCATTTATAGTCAATTGGAAACCAAATAATTCATCTTATATACACGTGTAATCATATTTTCATAATTTAATTAATCCTATTCATAACTGACATTCCAACGTGTTTGTGATAACTATAATAATATTAATGACACATTGTAGTTTGGTAAAACTAGGTCTTCTGTGTATCGTAATCTATCAAAGGAACTTTTAATTTTTTTTAATATTAGATAAACATAGTTTTACATGTATCTAAATCTACTATAAGTGTTTTATGTAATTAAAACATGACACGGTGTTGTGTTTAAAGAAATATTTCCTTTTTTATTTCATATAACATAAGATATGTTTAGGGTTGCATGAAATGAAAAATTTAAAACAGTTTAAAATAATTCAAAAAATATATTTTAAAAAATATAGGAGTGTTATATTCTATAACAATAAAATTAATTTTCCCTCATAATTACACTAGTATATCAATGGTTGAATATTTCAAAGTTAATTTCAATGAAACCCACTAAATAGAAATTAATACTAAAACTTTATTTAAAAATGGAATGGTGGGACTGTAATGGTTTCCAATGTAAGTCTTTACTATGTTTCTTAATATGAGATCTTATGTAGGGAGGGGATATTAGTTGTGGAATAAAAGCATAAATAACTCTAGATACGGATTGTTGTAATTTATCAAAAGTACATTAATGATCAATTGAAATTTAATGGCCTAAAAACCAAAAATATTTGGTGATTTATAACAATAATAGTTCAAAAAAAAGTAATTAATATAAAAAATTAAAATCTACATTTCCTAACGTTTAGTAATTATGTTTATTCCTAGGAACATACGGAAATATACATACATGATTTCATTATTTTTTATTTGAATTATCTCACCCTATGGTTATGCCATGATCAATTTATACTTCATCTCAAAAAAATAAAAGTTAATATTTTATACCCAAAGAACTAATGGATAATGAGACCCATAGTTAAACAAATAAGTCCTCTCACCCATCTCTCGGTATCATCGAAATAATTTTTTATCACTGGTTGTTCAATATTCATAAATCCTCACATGGTGATATAATACCTTAAATATCTAAAACATCATAAAATGTTTAATATAAACAATTTCATAAATGGATAAAATTTTACCCTTTAAATAGATTAAATTCCAAAACATTAGAAAAGATGTCAATAAATTTCAAAAAAATTGGTTAACATTGATCACTATAAATCAAAAAGTAGCTATAGGTTATCACATTTGAAACAGGTGAATACTATATTCATTTATTTTCTTAAAACATGGTAACAACAAGAATTAAAATTAATCCTTAAGAAACATTGATGCTTTATTATTCAAATTATTATTGGTTATATTAACTAAATACAAATATAGTTGTATACTTCATCCATAATAATATTGACATATTTTTCAATAAATAGTTATTCAGTTATAATGTTATTGATGTTATCCAATTTTTCTTGTCCAAATCAATAATCTATTAATCCAAGGTAAATAAAATTTTCATTATAACTTGAACATAGTAACGCTTACCTTCCCTCATTCAAAATCTCACATTTCCGTTAATTCATTTTTCTATGTCCTCATCACCACTCAATATATCCTTTTCAATCATTAATGAAAATCATATATAGAAAATAAATATATATTTCATTATTCTTACAACATGATAATTTAATTCTAAAATATATACATTTCAACAATTCATCATTATTCATAAACGATTAATCATACATTATCTTATTATTCCATAATACCCTTTTCTTAGAATATAAAATATGAATGATTTATTAAGAATCCTCAACACAAATATAATCATGTTTAATTTGTTAAATGTAAAAAATAGTATAATAACATCACATTTCTTTCACATTTTACTTGTGGTCTGTTTTTCTTCAATAATATAACCAATATTCATATAACCTTCCTCGTTCTCTTTATGAAATTTTCCCTTCAGTGATTTATTTTCATAATTTCCATACCTTAGAACTCTAAAACAATTAATTTTAACCAGGTTCCTTATAGATCAAACTGATTATGAAAACCAAAAAAATTATGAGAAACAATTATCATTGTATAAGATATCATAATCCTAAAAAATTACTACTCAGATTCCTAAACCAGGAATCATAATTTTTAATTAATCAAACCATAATCATTTTCATAGGGATATACCTAAACATATCATTAGATATATTCATAGTGAACCCTCAAGTTTTTTCTCATACCAGTTTGAAAAGGTTGAATAAACCATTACATTTAAACAAACTATAGTGACCGAAGGTTAACAGATAAGAATATTACATATTTCTTTATGCATATTCATCATAATTACAAAATAAATGCCTGAGAATCATAATAGTTTTGCATCTTCGGAAACCTATTAGAAAATATTTCGACATAGTGAATGATATTCAATTCTTCCCACAAAGAACATTCCATTTATTACTTCTATATAAATCATTTATTAATAACCTGGAGAATGGAAACAAAATAAAGGGGTAGATTATATGCATAATAATGGTAAATTATGAAGATATGTAAGAATAATCATGTGCATAAGAATATTATAACATTATACTATCATAAGAATATCATACCCTCCATATAAAATAATGTAATCAAGATTCATAGAATAATAATTGGTAGTTTATAAGAAATTAATGATATGGTGATCAATATCATAATCCTTGAAATAATAACATGGTTATTATAAATGTAATTGTGGAATACGCTTCAACTTATAAAATTGTGATTATGTATAAGTAGAAATAGATTCAGTCATTAAGTTGAGGAGATGAAATCAGACCCTCACATAAACTTATGGACATGAAACCATGTCCGTGCATAACAATGTGAATAATTAGACAGTGTCATGAATAAAATTGTGAACATCTAATCAGGTTCATTAATTATCTTATAGACATGAAACCAGTTCCATGTAAAACATTTTGAAAAAGTAATCATGTTCACAAATAACATTGTTATCATGTAAAAAGGTTCACTCATAACATTGTGAACATGTAATTAAGATCATGAATAAAATTATAGAAATGCAATCAGGTCAGCACATAAAATTTTGAATAGTTAAATAAGTTCATGTTTAAAATTTTGATCATGTAATAAGGTACACTCATTACATTGGGAACATGTAATCTGGTTCACTCAGACATATATACTCCTGAGTCATCCATAATTTTATAATGCATTGGAGGGGGATATTGTTCCCACCCAACACATAATAAAATCATAGATACATGTTCTACAGGATTATAAACAATTATCATATCCTAAACCATGAAATGAAATGGGTATCATAAATATTTCATCTTATCATAACCATTCGAAAAGAGATATTTGCATAATCATATCATCAAAACATAACCCATTAAAAGGAGAGGTTTTTTAAAGTGTATAACCTTTTTAAGGGAAATGGGTTTCATAAACATCATTCCAACAAAAACAAAACCATTCAAAAATGAATATGAATTGTATTCATGGATAATATTCCCAGTACAACATTAGCTATATAAAATTATGTCATCTTATATGGAAATGTACTTTGAAGTATCACATGAAATATTTTTTTAATGAAAATATCATTTAATTGATGATACATTTCATAAAAAAAACATCAAAAATACTTTTCTTATAATGAAATAATAAAATTTTCATTTAATAATTTTCTTAAATAAAATATGTTTTCCACATAAAAACATGATTTCTAAATAATAAACCTTTTTGAAATCATTTTTAATTGAAAATTAACATGAAAACATATAAATTAAATTGAAAGAATTTTAAAAAAAAATTATTTCAAAATAAAATTGAAGACATATAAGGGAATATTTAAAGAAAATGAATAATATTTCATTGAAAATGTATTTTAGAACCTATAATGTAATCTTGAAAACAATTTGAAAACAAATTCATTGAAAATTACTTTGAGAACATATAACGGAATCTTGAAATGTTTTTGAAAAACATTTCTATTTGACCCCAGTATTTAACATTTCATAATCTTGAGATATGTTAACAAGTTGAAATTAATTAACATTGAGGATATTTTATTTTTATTTTATTTTGAGATATAGGTAATAAATCAAAAATTACAACTTAAATGTTACAAGTATACTCTTCAACATTCTATCAACTTTTTTCATTAAAAAAAATTTATAATGAAATATAGGTTTTTTATGTTTAAATATAATGGATTTTCCTGGATCCCATAGTATATTCTATTATTATAAAAGTAATGTGAAAATAATTTCAAAACATGGGAAGATTATAAAAATATCATTAATAGTTTTGTGGAGATGGGTAACTATTGTCCTTTCAAAAACATGAAAACCATAAATAATTTACCATAATGTAATTATTTTCACATTTATGAAGTAATAAATATTCTCCACTAAAAATAAGAACATTTCATACTATTTTTTAATAGAAGATTAAATTAAATCCATAGAAAATAACATATTACATATATAGGTAAATTTGGAAATAAACATACATAAATAGAATAAATAAACTGTTGACTTCCACACATATGTATAAAATGAATAGACACTTGGCCGAGTTCCACAACCAATGAATTGGAGGTTATAAAGTAACCACCCTTCCATATTTTATCAAGAAACCCCACGTATTTGTATTATCATTTGACCAACCATCTTTAGTTTATCATGTAACAACCCATCAACTATCCAAGTACCATTATATAATAATAACACATAAATGTGTAAAAATGTAAATATTTCACTCATAGAATTTCATTTGCAATCACATGAAATAAATTATAGATATTGAAATAGTAAATCCACTTTCAAAACCATTTTAAAAACCAGAACACACATTAATTATTAAGGGATTAAATTTCATTTTAAAAACAATATGGCATATATAGGGATGTAAATTTAAAAATAACTGCTGCAATGGTGGAGATATCATTGTCACCACATACGTTAAAAACATTAATTTTTTTATTTAGTAAAATGATTCATAGAAAATGATTATTCATGAATGAAATTAAAAATTAAATGGTTTTATTATAAACAATATAAATAAAAACATATATAAATTAAAATATTCCATAATGAAAGGATATTGAGACGATGTCCCAAACATTGAGTACGACTTGTCATGTATAATAATTATATTCGTGAATAATTATCATAGGTTAATTGAATCATTCTTAAGACCATTTTTAAAATTTATTATTACTTTTATATCACATATTACCATGTAATTAATATTATTTATGTTTAGATTTGATGTTTTGTCGATATTCGACACTTGAGTCGAAAATGGACATGTTTTGAAGTAAATTGTCTATGTAGTAAAAATTCTATCATATCCATAATATTATTCATGACTTTAATATCATATATATTGATTATATTTGTATTTATAATATCTATAAAATTTTGAGATATGAAATGAAATTCACAGTTCAAGGAGACGGTCGGCCTTACGTACGCACGAACGGAATGTTCATTTCATTTTCATATTAAATGAATGAAAACTAAATGATACATAGTTTGATTATAATTAAAGTATAATAAACATGTTATTATGTTACATATGTTCTTTAATTTCATCCTTTTTACATTCCATGTTTGGAATCGATGAGTTATATCACTTTGATGGGGATGCAGTCTACACATCCTCAACTGAAACTATCATATTTTCACATTATAGAAAGGATAGTTGTATATTGTAAGTAAAAATTTCAGAAGAATAGAGAATATATAAATATAATATATATAATACATTAATACATTTCCATCATAAATTACACCATTTTAGGAGGTAGGTAAAAATAGAACAATCATCATTTTGTTAGGCAGTAGTTCGCCGACACAGAAACAATATGTTCTATATCCATTAGATGATGATGAGTGTATTTTTAAGGGAATACAATAGCATAAAATCATCCTTGTATATTTAGGATACCATTTAGTTTATAAAATATTTTAATAAAGAGATTTTAGGGTATGAATAATTATAATAAATGAAAAGATCTTGAGAGTAGATGTTACATCTTAATAAGGTAAATCTATTTGATTAGAGCCAAAAGGATTCCTTGAGTTGTCGTATTCCCAATGTAATGATTCTAAAGGAAGGGAGGAATTATAGGGAATTATTTGAGGAGTTTTTTAACCATAAATGGGCATGAAATGTGTTATAATGTGGGTAGAGATGGTGGCCATATTAAAGAGGTTGGGGGCGCTTTAGGAATCTCTGGAAATATTATTTTATTAAAAATTCATTTATGAATTAGAAAAGTTTAAAAATGATATTTTTAAAGTAAAATATTATTATTTATCTAAATCCTTAAAACCAATAGGTTTTATACAAGTTTAGGTCACAAATGTAACCTTATCTTTTGGATTTAACCTTTAGTTAAATAAATTATATCTTACAATGTCTTCATGTATTTTTAAATTATATGGTCAATATGGTTACCATAAAATTCCAAGAGAACCCCAAGTGGATTATTAATGACCTTTTAAATATTATCTAATTAATTTGGCCGAATATCATTTTATTATGGTTTTTATAACATTTAATCAAGTATTATTTGTTTTGAAAACTCATTTTTGTAAATTTTGACACTATTTAATAATAAAGTTTTGTTAAATTTATAACTAATTGATTCATTCTAAAAAACATATTTAAATAGAAAATAACATGTAATATAATTCCATGAATTTTTTTTCAAGGTATAAAAATTGTTCAAATTAAATTAAATTTAGTAATTAAAATATAATTTATTTGAATAATTCATTAATAATGTAATAACTCCATCACCATTTTTTATAAAGAAATAAATTTATTTAATATATTAAATTTTTAAAAAATTAACATGATGTAAAAAATCTTTTATTATTTAAAATTAATATTTCTAGTCAAATATATCAGTTATATAAACCTATATTAAAAAGGATATATTAAAAGATACATATGTATGTTATATTTCCCTTATCATTAAAAAAATTATTATAACAAGTTATTATCACAGCTATGTTTCTGCATGGGGTCCTATAATAGACCCAAGGATGATCATGATTGGAAATATCTCATCCAATAAGATTAAAAAAAATTAGCGTACTTTAAAAATATTATAATGTTATATCGTTACCCTTATTAACATAATTTACCCTTTAACCATAGTAATTAAAAATAATTACCGATGTTACTCTTCATAATGTAAATAAATAAAAGGTACCTATTTAAACAATTTAGACATATAAATCAAAATATGAAGTCCATTTTTTCAAATTCAAAACTCTTAATTGGGTGAAATTAATTTAACATTTATTCTCATTGTCAAAACTACAAAGCGGTTTTTTATGAAGTAAAAACAATAAAATTATTGACATGTGTTTATGTGCAATTTCAATGTGAAATTACATTTAATTACAAAGATTTTCTTAAATTAGAATACCATAATCCAATTAAACATTAAAAAATTTAAACAGATGATATAACTATATAGATAAATTAGACTAAAATGAAATTTTGAGTGAAAATGCACTATTTTCCAATATTCTTTAAAAAATGAATTTTTATCAGAAAAAACCAAAATTTCAGCCAATGTAAATTTTGATGTGCCTATTTTAAAGAAGATTTGTATTTTTCAAATAAAACATATAAATGTGAGAATGGATTTATTTAAAAATATCTCTCCACCAAAATGTAGTAAAATGTTGTTTTAAAAAAATTATAGTTTATTATGCTTAAATTTGAATTCAATATTATTTTAAGACTCCAAAATTTAATGGTTAAAAAAACATTTAACAAACATGTATAATCATGTTATATGTAGTTTATTCAATATTTACAAAAAAATAGTTAGGTTTTAACTAGAATTTATAATAAAAATATTATTATTGTATTATTTTTCAGTTCAACTCAATGTTTTGTGCTATGTATGATTTTAGAGAAATTCATCGTAGTTGTTCAAGTACACTATCAGACAAAACATCTCCTTAACGTAAAATTAATACCTTACTTATAAATATTACTAGATATGAAGATGTATTATTATATAAATATAAAGGATGTAACATTTTCATTGAGTGTAACATTTAAAACATATAAATTATTCATTAAAACATTTTGTAAACATTTTCATAAAACGTTGATTTGGGAGAACACATATTTCAATCCAAAAAGTGGAAAAAGTTATATTTTATTAAAATCATTTTCATAATTTTATAAAAAACCAAATAATAGAAAAATGATAACATTGATTAAATATATCAAGAATAACCAAGAGATAATTAAAATCTTGAGAGTTTATTGTAGATGTATCATATGATTTCATTAATAAAAGAAAACCCATAAAAACCCCTATATGATGAGATTGTACCAGTAACCTATTACAACATTGGTAACATTCAATGACAATACTATATAATGAATAAAATTACAATAATCCTAAAATATAATTAAAATAAAAGGATTCGTGATATTTATTTTAAAAGAGAATTATATACACCGCATTGAAAAATATAGGTGTATAACAAGGAATAGATATCAATGATGACAAATTGAGATAGAAATTACATTACCTATTTCGTAACATTTGAACCATGATCCCATGAAGGAAATTTTATCAAATAGATATGTAAATACCCAAAAATTTAAGTATAATAATAATAGAATACTTTCATTCCAATTATATATAACACACAACAAAAACATGTGGTTTCACATGGAATGTAACTCCCAAATATAAAAAAAAAGTGACCAGAAAACCCTTACCTTTTGTCTTCACTTTCTCCATACACATTCAATCCTATTATAAAATAAATATTATGTTGTTATTAATCTACTAAAGGACCATATTATTATATATTATAGCACAAATTATATGATTAGGACTTAATATTAACAATTTGTTAATAAATCCATGTTAATGTTACATTTCAGGTAATATCCACATTATTTTCATATAAGTTTTGACATGTTATTAATGATCCTCTTAATTAGATAATGATTTACATAATTAAAAAATATAAATAATTATATAAATATTATATATATTACGTATATTAATATTTATAATAGTTTATAAATATAGATGTATAAAATGGAATACACCGTTCATGGAGACGATAGGTCATATGTACACATGAACGTTGTTTCTATATTGCTATCTTATTTAATGTAGGAATGTAAATGAAAATTTTGTGTGTATATATATATATATAATAATTAATATATAATTATTATTTCATATATATCATATAATTTACTAAACCCATCCATAGAACATTTTATTTGATTGCGAATTAATCACTTAACTTTATGGAGGGTGTAGTCCACCCATCCAAAAACAAAATTACCATTTTTAGAAAAATTGGAAAGAGTTAATGTATGAGATATATTATAATTAAATAAGAAAATAAATCATAATTATAATATATTTAATATAAAAAATTAATTCACTTCACAATTCCTTAAAATGAAATGTAGTACAGGATTAAATGAATAACATAATTTCGTTAGACGGTAGTTCACCATACAAAAGAATAGTAAGTTCATTACAGATTTAAGGGAAGTGTCTTTGATTGTAGGATGAACCCTTATAATGAAATCATATCAATATATTTAGAATATATATGATATTATATAAACATGTAATAAGATGAATTTAGTGCGTATAGAATGAATATAAAACAAATGATCTTGTTGAAGGATGTTACCTATTCTTTGGGTAACTCCTCCAAGCTTACAGTAAAGGGATTACATGGTAGGATTTATTCACAAAGGGAGGCTTCTACGATGTTGGTATTGATGATTAGAGCATATTATCTAGGTCTTATCCAATAAAAATTATAAATAGATGTGTGAGGGAGTGAGGGTAGTGGGGGGGGGGGGGGGTTATTCCCTTTGATATTGGAGGAGGAGTGACATTATTGTAAATATTAAAAGATAAAACATTTGGATTGGTATCCATTATATAATTTGAATCCAATAATTGTAAATAATTTTTCAAAGAGGTTTCTTTGTCAAAATTTTTCTATCTATTGTATATTAGATAATTTTATAGGTCATTTATCCCATAAGATGAATGTTTTACCATTAAGTAATCTTTGTTTTACCTTCATCATTATAATTCTTTATAATTATTTCAACTAATATTATTGGTCGAAAACTAAGTTGAAATTATTAGAATATATAAATTATTATTATTCTAAATATTAAATCATTTTCCCAAATTATAATCACAGAAGTGGAAGAAATTAATTTATAGTTAATATTGTAGATGGGATGAGACGATGGGTTTTTAATGTTAAAAGGTCCAAAAGATTGAAATTTTATTATATCGAATTTCAATGTGAAATTGGTTACAATGCCTTAACTTAGACTAATTTATGTATAATTGATCTATTTATATATTTAATCCAAACTAGAATACAGTTTAACTATATAAATAAATTATACCAAAAAATTTTTTGAATTATAATTAAGTGTTTTTAACTATTCATCCAAAGTCAATTTTGATACTATGACTTAAAAAATTAATTTTTCTAAAAAACAAATACTGTCCAAAATTATATTTATAATATATTATCAACTAAAAAGTTGAAAAATTACCTCTGAGAGAAATACCAATTTATATTCATACAATTGGATTTATTATAATATTTTATCTTGAAAATGAATATAATGAACATTAGATACTTTATTTAATAATATATATGTGTATATATATACCTATAAATGAATTTAAAATTAGGTTTTAAATTAATTTATTAAATAAAATCTTATTTTAATGATAAAAATATTTTTCGATCAAAATATTATCTATATTTTGAAACAAGTATTATTTTCATTTATAACTAATTGGTAAAAAAATAATTCATCTTATATTTATGTTTAAAAATATTTTAATATTTTAATTAATCATATTCATAATTCCCATTCTAATTTATAGTTGGACATTATAATAATATTTGAATAATATCATTAATAACTAATTGTAATTTGGTAAAACTCATTCTAGTGTGTAGCGAAATCTATCAAAGGAACTCATCATTATGTGTTACACAATACTACATTCTATTTCCTTTACTAAAAGATAATAAAATTGTTTCATGTTGTAAAATATCTAATTGGTGTTTCGTAAAAAATAAGAATAACTTGGGGCTTTCAAATAAATAATCCAAATTTAATGTTATGTCATATAAAAAATATCTAACAGTTCAAATTAATTTGAAAATTGAATATTTACCAAATATAAGGGTGTTAAAACGTTTATTAGTTTTATTATATAAAGGTATTGTGGATATAAATAGAAATATATTGTATCAATAAATTATATGAGCCTTGATGGACATGTCACCAATTAAATCTAGAGGATTGATTAACAACACAACTCAATATTCAAAATAGATTGGTATAAAATTATTATTATATGAGGAGTTTGTGAGATAATATTTTTCAAATAACCATTATTAGTTTAAATTATTTTGGAAATTCCCATTATGGTTCGATATATGTATCTTATTAAATCTAGTGTGAATCATACAACAATGAAATTTTGTGGTCATTGTTCTTCTAAAAATCAATATACTAACAAATGTGATCAAGTACAAGAAATTGGATATTTTTTGGTTTTTTATCAATATAGGTATCATTATCAGCCCAAAAAATGATGTTGATTCACACTGTGGGTCTAATATATATTTCCAAATAAATAATCACAATCTCTAATGGCCTATCAATAATAATATCATTAATGTCCACCATTTTAAGAACTATATAAGTAAACAAAAAATAGGTAAGACTTCTAACAACCACATTTTCAGTATTATAATTCACTAAAAAAATTCATAACCAATTAAAATATATTTTTTTTACAAAAAATAACATTATAATAGGATTGTTTTAAACGAATATTTTAGAATTTAAAAATATATTGTATTTCTTAGGGAAATAAGGTCGAAAAATTGTGTGAAATTAATATATTTTCCCATCAGAAATCCCAAAAACAAATTGTAATTTTAGAAAAAAAAATAGTTGAAAATAGAGACAATATAATTTTATAGTCGATTCATAGAAAACCAATTAAATTATTAAAAAAAGTGGAAGAATATTATTCTCAATTTAATGAGAGTGAATTTGAATGTATATATGTAAAAAAACTAAATAAAATAATAATAGTAACTGGACATTATAGTTGGGAAACGTCAAATGATTGAAAACCCATTAATAAAAATAATTGGTAAAAATAATTGGTTCAATTAGAATTTCCATCCATAATGGTCAACTTAATGAATATCCATGAGAATGAAATAAGTAATTAATTTCTACAAACATTATAAAATGTTGAAATTAATTGCATTTTTTTCTATAAAATTATCCCAAATAATTTTTCTTTCTGAAAGTTATATGTCATTGTAACATAACACTTATGTTTAATGTGAAGATGAATTTAGAAATGAATGATTTAGTATTAATAAAAAAATATCCTATAAAATGTTGCTATCCTAGGATATTTTCAATTCCTTTCACTGTTAAATCTATGTATTTCAAGGATTCGTTTGTAACATAGGTTGTGCTATTATTTTAAATTGACATTATGAAATATATAGTTTATAAATAGGATAAGAAACCCACAATATTGGTTGTCAAATTATAAAACTAATCTATTTCATTTAAACCTTATGTTATTGAAGTTTTTTAATTATATTTTCACCTTTAATCTTACAAAGTGATTTCTATGCATTAAACGATGAAGAAGATTATACAAAAACATGGTCACCAATAATTTTGTTGGTGAAGCTTTCTTAAAATTGAAAATAAAATGATAAATATGATTAATGCAATACAAAAAATCATGTTTGGTTAGGATACTCTCTATTTTAACATTTCATATTCCATGAATTTCCTACTTAATGAGAACTCACGTTTTCATAGTAACATTATGATAAATCTTATCCATTTTATGAAAAAATATTTTTTACGATGTTCTTCAATTAGTAGAAATTTTTTATTTGAAACATGTGTAGAAAACAATTTGGAAAAACTTGGGAATCCTTGAAAAGAATTTGAAGAATATGTACATTTTTTCATTGATGATTTGGATTGCATATACAATGAGGAGATAACTGATATGTAATACACTATGCATTAATTATAGTCCATTAATGTGGGTAAACAGAATATTCACCCATATTTAATCCTTCTCATATATACGGGATTAAAATAATTACCTTGTGTTTTAAATCAAGTTCTTAATATAGGGAAACTATATGATAGTAATAATTTAAAAAAATTCATTCTAAAAATATATTTGATAATTTCTTAAAAAATCAATATAGAAATTTTTTCATGAAAATAATTCCAAAAAACATAAAAATTATTGTATAAGACATATCCCCACCATGATTGAATTAGTAATGAAAAAAATAAAGAACATATTTGAAGATATAATCATTCGTGGTGTTTTTGATTTAGAATGGGTAAATCATATTCATTTGGATCTTAAAAAACTAAACTGAAAATTTCATTGAATGAAAAAGATGATTAAATTTTGAAGAGAATACAAAATATTTTGAGGGTGAATGCTGATTATAGAATATTGAATTTGGTCTTATGAACAGTTTAATTTTCAACACTAATTTTTGGAAAAAATAATGAATAATTTTTTTGAAAATCACATTGATGCTTTTTATATAGATATTTAGGAAAATTTCAAGTGATAATTATAAAATAGAACCTCCAAAAGATAAAATTCACTTACCATTATTTTAATTTTTCTTAGAATTACATTTGAATTATACAATGTGTCATTTAAATTTCAATGATGCATGGTAATGATTTTTTTGATTTTATTGAATTTTTCATTGATATTTTTCTTATATATTTCACTATGTTTGGAATTTCATTTAATCCATAATTGGAAGATCATGACAATGTCATGATTTTTTTAAAAATATATATTTATGTGATTTAAAAAAAATCTCATTTCATGGTTAAAATCGGTATTTATCTTGGATTGGATGGTTCCCTAAATGGCATTGGAGTTCATACATCAAAAATTGTGGTTGTCAATGAATTACCTTACCCATCACGTGTGAAACTTATTAGATAATTTTCATGTAATAGATGATTTTATTAATGATTTATTAATGATTTATATAAGAGTATATTCCACTGTAAAGATTAAATGTGAAAGATTATGAGTTAATTTTTATATCCTTTGGAATGATTTTTTTATTATCTAAATAGTAATATAACCTCACAACCATTTTTACAGCCACCCAATTTGTATAACCTAATTTAACAACTATATGATGGTCCAAAAAATGTCATTAGATCAGTATTATCACAAATAAAATCTAGGAAGATACCATGTAATATCATATGTTTTTTAAAATAAGAGATATATCCCAATAACATTATAAATAAATTGAAAATTGTTTTTTCGTAACATTTCCCTTAGAATATTTGGTTTATATATTCTTATTATTATAATGACAATTTTTTAAAACCATGAATCCCTGAAGTACTTAAAAAATGATAAAAATGAAAGGAATAGTATTTTGAGTTCTATGATTCTACTAAAATAGTTTGACTTATAAATTATAAAAATGAATAACCATAAATAACGTTGTAGGTCACTTGAGGAGGTCTAACCACACAATCGAGGTAGAAATTCATAACAAAGAAAAAACTAATAACTCAATTGTATATTAACCACTTTATGTAATTAATAAAGATATTACATTTTATATTGATATGGAATATTTACTTGTAACATATAATGTTCCACCATATCTGAAAGGGAAATTGTTTTTTGAAGATAATGATAAATTACAGTTATATTTTCATGATGTTATATAACATGTAAAATTTGTAATGATCAAATGTGTGATGTGAACTTTCCCAGATCACTTGACTGAGGATTGAACCAATGGTCTCTATATTCCCTCTATCTTTCCACCCCATATGCTATTGGATATTGACATCGAAAAAGGTCTAGAATAGTGATTTGATGAAACTATACCGCCATAGTAGAGAGAAAAAAATGAAAAAACCCCAACATCATCTATCTTAATAAATAGAGAACGTAATAATAATAAAACAAAACATTATAATTAAAAAAATGACAGATCAATAATATATACACACATAATCATACAAAAACTCAAAAACATTTATCACCCACTAGGATGATCACATATATAATATAAATGAAAGAGTAAAATTATAAAGAATCAGAAATATAATTACTAAACCTCAAATCATTCTAATACATAAATTTTAATTGATTTATCATATATTATCATGAAAAATTAGGCATTTTCCCTAATTTATCTTATTTCTATTGAAGTCTTCATGGCTACCCAATTCACATAGCCTTATGAGTAGAGTGTAAAAAAACCCAGAAGAGAACCTCCAATGTGGTCCTAAACAAAAATATTAATGAATTATATGAACATGATATATTATTAACATAGAAAATAGATAAATCATGCATTCCTAAAAAATAACAACCATTAATATAATAGTGATAACATGAATCCAAAGATCAACTATGCCTAATTTTGCTGGTTATAGTGTGTCAATGAGTGTTTTTTATACAATGTCTACTAATATCAGGATCAATGACTAAACATGGTGATAAATAATGCAATCCATAAGTAGTTGGTTCTAAAATTTATTCATAAGAGACAATACTAGGAAATCCAATATCTCATTGAGAAACACATTCCTAGGTAACCACTATATAAATCCATATAGGCTTGAATCTTCAAGACTACATAACCACCTCGGTATTCCATAAATACATGAATGCTAAACCCAAGTGGATTTTCCCAGGAATTTATATCTACTTGAAGGCCCAATAACAATATCTCAAGAATTCCATATAAACTCAAAGGACAAATAGAAAGGTATTTCACATGGAATTCATATTGAACCATATTCTAAATCCCATGTAACCTAATGTGTATTCCAAATAGACCTGAATTCCAAATACATTATAACCAACCATATATTCTATATAAACTTTTAGGCATATTCACAAGTAACCAGTGAGACAATCTAAAATGAACCTTAGGTTGAATCATTGGTAACCACCTAGCCATTAAAAATATAATACTTAAGGGATGTGTGTACCTATTGTAATATCCCAAATAATTTTCAATACAGTTTCATCATGATCACATCATCATTTTGGGTTATCAAAAAACACCACAAATCATCACCACCTGACCAATAACACTGCCCCTATCAACTGTGAATTTCATTACGGGGTACCCACTAGGCTTCTTTAGGTGACACCATAAGATGAACACCATAAATAAGTCCCCCTCTCTCAATTTCATCTCTCAAACCACAACCCAACACATTGAGTTCATGTCATCCCCCAACATTGTTATAATCATATCAATGCCTCATTGTCTTCTTAGGTAAATTCATACTATAGTTACTCTAAATATATGGAAAATTCCATCTATCATCCCATTTTCCTCATAAGTAAGTCCTCACATACTCAACCCATCTACGACCTTCCCAAGGAACATGCAACTGATTCTCATTTACCAGTGGTAGGGGGATCATTCTCCCCATAGTTATGTAAACTATAAAACATTTTTAAGGAATATACCATTAAAATGATGAACTACTTGGGTGTATCATATTGACTCATTATTAATCGATACTGAAGTGGTGTATGGATAATAATCATGACCAACTATGTTTAATATGTTAAATTAGGTATCACCCATATAATTCCATATATCATATGGCATAGATTCAATATCATGGATGAAACCATTAGTGGATAAGGCATCATTATTGACTATATGGACTTTTATGTCCCTTGTAACATGTTTCAATTATTTTATGAGAATTCATATTTATCAAAAATTATTATTAAATTCAAATAAGAAAATTTCCCATAGTGGAAATAATAAATATCTTCTGTTACATGAATATGTTCATTAACCAATATCCTTTAAAATCAAGACTGAAATGTCTCACCATAGCTCATTCAATTTCAATTATCCATTTACAACCCACACAAGGCCATGTCTTATCAAAACACAATAAAATTAATTCACAAAACCATTTTATAAATAATTACTCTTTTTTCAAATAATTGTCTATGTTAATTAAGTTAGGAATAAATTCTTAATAACACACTAGTATTTCTCATCACATTGAAATGGTGACGTCCACTCATGGATTGTCTATAGAAAAATCCAAAAATTATCCCAAGAAGAGTCCAAACACATGATACCAATTCATTATTCAATCTAATTTTCCATCGAAAAAGTCCTATGAAAAATTATATGTCAATGTTCAATCAATAAAATAACATATTGTGGTGTATGCTCACCCACTAATGATGTTATATCAAAAATTAAAAAAAACATTCAATATTTGGATATTTTTACCACACACTGGTAGAAATAATCACCAAACAATACACAATGTTCTCCTAATTTGAGAGAACAATAAGAATAAGAATAAATTAGTTGGAGGGATATCTCAACTCAGAACACAAAAAATGGTCATGAAAAGGTTCCAAAATAAAAGGGATAAATGGATTAAAGGAGGAGGGGAAGTTGTTGGGGTGTGGATTAGAGGCACAAAAACTATCACGGTGAGTGGTAAAAAGTATGGTAGGTGAAAACCATTAATTCTAAATTTGTATTGAATACGAGTAACCAACCTGTGAATTTTCATGACATGATCATTAAATGACTGATTTTCATGAAAATTCTCAAAAGCATTTTGTTCTGATCTTTGTAATATGTGTCACTAGTTGAGAGACATAGAAAATTAAAATACAAATTGAAGATATGCTGTGGAACAGGGAAATGGAGGGAAGGTTGGTGGTGACATGTGTATCTTGTAGCATCATATATAATTATAGATGTGAATTTATATGAAAACGTGTATATAAATTTGAATACTATAATTTAATGAAAGTATACAATGTATAAATATGTTATTGACAATGTGGTGATGGTAGGATTGGAATGATTTAAATGTAATAGTCCAATGAAATATAAATATTAATACCCAAAAAAAGGATTGAGGATTTGTTAGATATGTCTTGTTATAATTTATAAATATTAATAAATTTATGTATTTATAAATTACTAATACCTTAGAATAATATTATTTGTATATAAAAGTTATCTTTATGTTTAATATGTTTATGGATATCTCATTATAATCATGCAATGTGGTTGAGGAGAAACCACATGATCCTTTATAAGAGAAGAAATACATTTTGGAATTTTGTTATAGAAATATCATAATTATGAGTGAAATACATTAAAGGAAAACCACATGAGCCAATATATGAGATGAATTACTTGTTGGAGGACAGCTTGTAGGGATATATCATTCAATGGCCCACAATTTATGTTTCTCTATAATTAGTCTGAAACTGCTAAAGCCTATTTGTCATCACTCCAATCTCATTCTTCTGTCTAATGGCGTGTATACATGAAACCATATTCACAAATATTTGGGTGAAAATTATCCAATGATTTCCATAAATTGATATCAATGTTTTCCAATTTCAAAATTTCAAAAAATATAATTTCTATATAGGAACTATAATATAGAGAGTATAATTTTTTTTCGAATATTAATAGGTATAACAGAACCCATTAACCATTACTGATAGAATTTTAACATGTAATTTTGATAGATTAAACTACAATGGAAATAATGGTTCGAAAAATGAAATATTTTTGTAAAATAAGAATTTGAATCTTTTATGGTTGATGAAATGAAATATTACTTGGAAATTGATTGGTACACTATTAATTTTTGTTAGATTACAAGTAATAAATAGGTTAATAAAAATATAGTTCAAATTATAATGTAATAGAGAATATAAAACATTAATGTAAAACTTCACAATTTATATAGATTGAACTCCAATAGGATTATTTTTAATCAAATGAATCATTTAAATCATGGAATACCTAATTAATATAATTTATTTTTTACATGATAAACAATAATAAATGAATATATAAAAAATAATTAACATATAACTATATTCAAAATTAATAATAAAATTTAAAATTTAAAATTTAAAATTAAATATGTATAATTTTCCAATTACATTTATTGATAATATATGCAAACAACCTGTTCATGTAGTTACACAAATTAGTAATCATATTTTAATATTTATTGAAGTGAAGATATATGATCTTTAAGAATAAAACATTATAGTTTTGGAATTTTATGCATTGTTTCATAATATTTAAATTAATGAATATTTAATAAAATGCATATGGAATTCTATAATTCCCCAAGTGAAACATCGAGAATAAACTAAATATAACTTACATATTATAACATGTAATAGAGTTATAGTAATATCATAGATAGATATGCCTATGTGAAACAATGTATTTTTTCCAATACAGAATACGCGAATACCTTTAAGGAACTCATAATGCATTTTGGATCTCCTCTGCACATGACACATTGAACGATCCACCCAATTTGATATTTTACACATTCACTTTTAGATCATCAACCAAGATAGAAAACCTATAGGAACAGACGTTGATAAGATTCATAGTAAGACAAAGCTTGAGCCGAATAAAACTTTTATATGCAAGTGAAATACCTTAATAAAGTATGGAATATATAATTAATGAAATAATTTACACTTGAAAATACCTTTAATACTGTATAAATGTTTTAATTATATGATAATAAAGTGTATTTTAAATCATAAAATATTTAAATCACAATATATTGTGTATGTTAAATCATATAAATAGTATATTTGAAATAAAAAACCATATGTGATACATAACATTAAATATAATTTAATAGAAAAACACATTTCTCCTTATATAGAATCACTTGAAATCAATATTTTAGACAATCTAATAGTATTTATTTATCAGAAATGTTCCTCAAATATAAATATATATCTAAATTTAAATTAATTTATCTATATATATTTAGATGTGTCTTTATTTCACTATGTAATGTTAAGGCATTCATGAAACACTTTAAAATAATTAATATTCCCCTACTATGGATTCTTGTTAGAACTGAAGTAATTTTTTTACCTACAATTAGAAAATCAAAATCCACACCAGCATAGTTAGTTTTAATAAAGATAAATACTATCTCTATTTATTAATTTATATATATTATATCTAATCTTGTAGAATATTAGGTTATATATTCAAATCATGTTGGTTATCTTATTGATCATGAAAATAATGTTGTAATTTCTCTATAAATTTTTATGGTCTATGTGAATCCAAATAGAGTGTCTTAACATAATGATGAACAGGAGACCATACCATTGACTAATAACTCACAAAATCCTAGTTCTTTTTACTATATTGATTATTTAAGGAATAATGTTTTTCCTTTTAATTATTTTTTATAAAATTTTCTTATTCAGTGTGAACTTTCACTAATCTTCCAATGATCATTTAGTGATGATCTTGTTAGAAAATTTTAATAAAAAAACATCAAAATAATTTATATCTCTATGTGTCACGTGCCTTGATACCCTAAAATTGTCTCAAGTAATAAACAATCATCAAAGATCATCATCCACTACAATATATTGCAGGGATTCCTCATTAATAATTAAACTCAATGGGAATTGAACGAATAAATCACGGTTTCTATCTAAACCAACAAATATTGTAATCTAAAATTGAAAATGAAAACACTTCTATGATAAGAATGATTCATTATTTCATAAAATAATTAAATTTATCAAACAATTGAACAGGGAGATGATAAGTGAGAACATGGTTTGAAATACTCAAATTAAAATTTTGGGTATCTAAAGAAACATTAATAAAAAATATTAACCACTCTCAGCAAGGGTTATTATAGAACATAATTTATCCTTTTCAAGGGATAGTTAATTTTTATTGTGTATTCTTTTTAGATTATAATTATTTATGAGTAACATAAATATGTTTTTCATGATATTAGAGGAAAAATGTTTTGTATTATAATCCTCCTATCAAGAATGATCCATTCCAGGAATAGATACAAAACACTATCTTTCGCCTATAAATGAAAAATTATTGAAACATGAAAAAACCCATATCACCATAGTTCAATTCATTATTGGGGAATTCCCACCACCATAATATCTCATAAATTATTTAAACACCAAAAGACCAAAATTAGGCTTCATTTTGATTATTCTCTTATAGAAGAAAGTGATTAACACCCTCAAAATACGTTATTTGAATTATTTAATAAATAATTAAATAATAAAAGATATTTTTTAATTTCATTATAATATTATTGGTTAATAGAATTTTATTTAATGGATAATATACCTAATCATGTAAAATCCTTTTTGAAAATTTCATTCCGACATGATTGTTTGTGAAGAATGGATTTCGTCATAGCCTCCTAAGTCAAACGAATATTTTTCAATAACCATATAAGAATAAAGGATGATTATTTAATGACGAAATATATATATTTAAACTAATTAATAGAATACTAGAGGTAATAAACTAGCTAAGTTAATTTAAAACATGAAAGTAGTATTCATGTTTTCTTGTATACAAAGAGAGAGTGAAAAAAAAGAACACACACACACATATATATATATATAACCTATATATGCATATATATACATAACCCATATATATATAAAACTCATATTTATACAAAATAAATAAATATATATATTCTATATATACAAAAAAAGAATAAGAACATCGCTATGAAAATGTTATAATGAGAAATGTGATAATGTAACCCCCGCAACCAATGAAGGGATTCCAAATACATTCCAAATTAGAAATAAGCTTTTTATTTGGATGTTAAATCTAAAAATAATATCATAAAAAAACTGCATCTAGTTATTTATATAAATATATTGAAACAAATATATATATATATATAATCTTAAATTGATTAAAATATTTTTTACCCCCACAATATAATATCACAACCTAGTAAAATAAATAACAAAACTCAAGCTAATTTTGAAAAAAGAGAGCCATTAAAAATAAACAAAAATAGAATCAGTTGTACTATTATATTTCATAAAATTAAACAACAAAATTATAAAAAAATAAATTTTTAAGATAATCCTCTTACATAAAAATTTTATAATATATTTTAAATAGATAAATTCCCTTACATTAATTTCATTAAATAAACATTTGATGATGAATTCTACCATTATTAGATTGGGAATTGCTTTGTTAAATCAATATTATTAGAACCTACAAAGGAATTTGATTCAAAACCACAAAACAAGTTGGGGTATAGATGTAGATAGTGATGCAAATGTTTTGAAAACAATAATTTAGAAAGTCAAAAGCTGGATATCAAAAATATTAGTGAAGAAGTCAACATATCATAAAAAAGACACAAATATAGAAATAAAATTAGAACCTACAAAGGAAAATTTAAATGCCTTGAATCTATCTCTAAAAAACATATATTGGAAAAAATTAGAAAATGCAATGGAAAAACATAGACTTACCTCAAAAGGTTGAATAAAATTTGAAACCCTACAAACAAGATCTTTATGTCTTAATTGAACAATTAAACTGTAACTGAACAGTAGATGTCAAAATATGTTTAAGGAACTAGATGTAGTGGGTTTCTTTGATTGGAGTGGGGTTTTTGTGATTCATGACTTCATTAACCAATAAGGAGTGCTGAAAATGGGTGGCTTCCATGGAAATCTTCTGATATCAGGAATTGTTCACAACATGTAATTTTATTAATTAGATAAGTTCACATTTATCAGTGTTTTTTAATGGAGCAGATAAAGAGTCCTTTATGAGATCTTATTATTTATCCAATGATAAAAGGCATATTTATCATCTCTTTTTTATCACTGAAAATGGTATGTCATTATCAGGGCAACAAAATCCCTAATAAATATTACTTTTATCAATTCTTATTACTTATGTGGCGATAATAGATTTATAATTTTAAATATAAATTTCAATTTTTTGTATGTGTATATATATATATATACGTAATAAATAATTATAGATATAAATATATGAAATATATTCCTTATTTATATATAATTATTATATTTTATAATTATTTAAATATATAATTACTTATTTATAATTATATAAACATTTTCAAAAATTAATATTTATATTATTATATATTTATATATTTATATATATTATAATAAAAATATATAAATATAAATATATTAAATATATTAATTATTTAAGTAAATTTACTATAAATTTTATAATTATTTAAATATATTTAATTATATTATCATAATGATATAAATAATTTTATAAATTTTTTTTATAATTATAAATATGTACTTTCATAAATATAGTTTGTACATTTTTAAAAATATATATTTTTGAACATATTCTTCTACCAAAATTTTTTTCCATTTTTTTCTCATTAATGAATATCTAATTTTATGTGAATTTATGTTAATAAGTAAAATTGAATTAATTAAAAATATGTACACACTTATTTTTTGAAAAAAGGATATGTTTTGTGTGTGTGCATTGTATAAAAAATGCATTATTTACGTATATGTGAAATCAATATAAAACGTATTTAATCTTTGTAAAATTGAAAAATAAAATGAAATTCAATTAAATGTCCATTACTATATGCAATTGGTCCATTTTTAATTCATATCGGTTTTTAATTATAAACCATCATTCAATAAATAAATTACTTTTTAAGGTGAATCACATAATTATTTTTTAATATATAAATCATATTTATATACATTAATATATATCTATATATGTAATATATAATATTAATTAACATTATCAGTAATCTTATAATTAATGAAAATTTTAGTATTTTTATCATGTTACTTATTTTATGTATTAAGTTGTTTAGTTTTTATTATTTATATATCATAATTTAAGACACAGTAATTATTAGTATTTATAATTTATATATATTAAAATCAATTTATTCATTTTTATCAATAATTATTTAATTAATAAAACATTTAACATTTTTTTAATTAGCACATTTTTTCTATTTTATTATTTAATTTTATTTATTCGGACATTTATCACCACTAAAAAATTCTAATAATGGACTCCTTTATGACCACTAAAAATATAGGGCTGATATTGGGTGTCCTTTATCATTCATTAAAATAAATCATTGATAAGGGTTCCCCCTTATCAGGGATAAAAATAAACTACTGACAAAGGGTACCTTTTATCATCAATATAAATAAAGAACTAATAAATTATTAAACTTATCAGCACTTTCTTAATTTCTAATAAAGATTGAATTTATTAGGGATTTGTTTATAGTGTTGATAAATACTAAAACTGTTAAACACCAAATCTATAGTATTGAATTATTATTGATCCACTTGTATAGATCATGATTTACATAAATAATTAATCTAAATAGTAATATAAATATAATAAATATACATTATATAAATATTTTTAACAATCTATAAAATATATAAATATGAAATGGAAGACATCGTTCATAGACACGGTAGGTCGTACATATATAAGAACTTTATTTCAATTTTCTTATCGCATTGAAAGAAAGAATAAAGTTTCATTTGATATAATAATTATAGAATGATAAATACATCATAAATATCTTATATATAATATATATCATATAAAAATATAGTTTCCATCATAATTCCCAATCATGATATGTGGTAAATGGAAAATAAACAACATCATTTTGTGATGTGATAGTTCACCATACTCATGAAAGGTAATTTTGTAACCAATTTGATGGATGTGTGTAACAGTATTGGTAGAACCCTTAAAATAACAACATATAAGAATATTGAGGTTATTGTGGTTATTATATAATTAAGGAAGAAGAATAATTGATTGGGTGGAGAATGAAAATAAAACAAAAGAGCTTCTGGGAGGATGTTACCTTTTCTTTGGGTAACTCCTCTTGGTTTGCACCAAAGGGATTCCTTAGTTGGATTTATACCCAAATAAAGTCTTATAGAATAAATGGACAGTTGTTTGGAGGTTATTTGAGCCGGGCATATATGATAAAAATTTCCTTAACATGTTTGAGTAACTTATGAGGGTGAGTTCCATTTTATAGAGGAGGAGGAGTGACATTCTTGTAAATATAAAAAGGTCTACACTATTAAGATGTATCCATTACATCATGTTTCTCATAAAACTATCCATTTTCTAAATAAGAGTGGAATTTTTCGAAATATTTCTATCCAATATTTTTTGGGCATGTGTCTAGGTCATTTGGACCCTTAATATATAAGTTTAACCATTAAGTAATATTTTTTTTACCATAATCGCTGTAATTAATTGTAATCTGTTTCACTAATACTTTTTTAATAAAAAACTATTCTTACCTTATTAAAAACTATAAATTTTGATGATTCCAAATATGGAATCCATTTTTTAAAATTATAATCATATAAGTGGTAGAAATTAACTTTATTTCATCCTCACATACTGGATGAGATGATGGGTTTTTAAATATTAATGGTCTAATGTATTGAATTTTTTTATATACAATTTCAATGATAAATTTTTTCCAATGTCCAAAATTAGATTAATTTTGGTACAATTTACCTAATTATCCATTAAATACAAATTATTATATAATTTAATAATATAAATAAATAATACCAAAAATATATTTTGAATTAAAATTTAGTGTTTTTATAATTCATTAAAAAATTTAAATGTCTCCAAAAATAAAAAAACAGAAGATATTTTTTTTCAAAAAAAAATTTAAAAATATTTTAAAATTTTAGTTAAAATATATTTAACATTACATGAATGTAAAATTACCACATAAAAAAATACCACTCTATAAACATAAAATTGTATTTATTCTCATATTTTGTATACAAAACACTTAATATGAATGTTAAATAGTTGATTGAATGTAAAATATACATATTTCATTAAAATATTTTTTCAAAGATGATAAAATTGTTTTATTGACATAAAAAATATTTGGTATGTTAAATGTTGTTTTCTTAAGATTAATTCAAATATTTTAAAAATGAGTTTATGTTCATTAAAAGTCAATTGGAAACCAAATAATTCATCTTATAAACACGTGTAATCTTATTTTCATAATTTAATTAATCCTATTCATAACTGACATTCCAACGTGTTTGTGATAACTATAATAATATTAATGACACATTGTTGTTTGGTAAAACTAGGTCTTGTGTGTATCGTAATCAATCAAAGGAACTTTTAATTTTTTTTAATATTAGATAAACATAGTTTTACATGTATCTAAATCTACTATAAGTGTTTTATGTAATTAAAACATGAAACAGTGTTGTTTTTAAAGAAATATTTCCTTTTTTCATTCATATAACATAAGATATGTTTAGGGTTGCATGAAATGAAAAATTTCAAACAGTTTAAAATAATTGAAAAAATATATTTTTAAAAATATAAGAGTGTTATATTCTATAACAATAAAATTAATTTTCCCTCATAATTACACTAGTATATCAATGGTTCAATATTTCAAAGATCATTTCAATGAAACACACTAAATAGAAATTAATACTAAAACTTTATTTAAAAATGGAATGGTGGGACTGTAATGGATTCCAATGTAAGTCTTAACTATGTTTCTTAATATGAGATCTTATGTAGGGAGGGGATATTAGTTGTGGAATAAAAGCATAAATAACTCTAGATAAAGATTGAAGTTATTTATCAAAAGTACATTAATGATCAATTGAAATTTAATGGCCTAAAAACCATAAATCTTTGGTGATTTATAACAATAATAAATTAAAAAAAAGTAATTAATATAAAAAATTTAAATTTACATTTCCTAATGTTTAGTAGTTATGTTTATTCCTAGGAACATATGGAAATATACATACATGATTTCATTATTTTTTATTTGAATTATCTCACCCTATGGTTATGCCATGATCAATTTATACTTCATCTCAAAAAAATAAAAGTTAATATTTTATACCCAAAGAACTAATGGATAATGAGACCCATAGTGAAACAAATAACTCCTCCCACCCATCTCTTGGTATCATAGAAATAATTTTTTATCATAGGTTGTTCAATATTCATAAATCCTTACATGGTGATATAATACCTTAAATATCTAAAACATCATAAAATGTTTAATATAAACAATTTCATAAATGGATAAAATTTTAACCTTTAAATAGATTAAATTCCAAAACATTAGAAAAGATGTCAATAAATTTAAAAAAAATTGGTTAACATTGATCACTATAAATCAAAAAGTAGCTATTGGTTATCACATTTGAAACATGTGAATACTATATTCATGTATTTTCATAAAACATGGTAACAACAAGAAATAAAATTAATCCTTAAGAAAAATTGATGATTTATTATTCAAATTATTATTGGTTATATTAACTAAATACAAATATAGTTGTATACTTCATCCATAATAATATTGACATATTTTTCAATAAATAGTTATTCAGTTATAATGTTATTGATGTTATCCAATTTTTCTTATCCAAATCAATAATCTATTAATACAATGTAAATAAAATTTTCATTATAACTTGAACATATTAAGGCTTACCTTCCCTCAATCAAAATCTCACATTTCCATTAATTCACTTTTCTATGTCCTCATCACCACTCAATATATCCTTTTCAATCATTAATGAAAATCATATATAGAAAATAAATATATATTTGATTATTCTTACAACATGATAATTTAATTCCAAAATATATACATTTTAACAATTCATCGTTATTCATAAACCATTAATCATACTTTATCTTATTATTACAAAATACCCTTTTCTTATAATATAAAATATGAATGATTTATTAAGAATCCTCAACACAAATATAATCATGTTTCTTATGTTAAATGTAAAAAATAGTATAATAACATCACATTTCTTTCACATTTTACTTGTGGTCTGTTTTTCTTCAATAATATAACCAATATTCATATAACCTTCCTGGTTCTCTTTATGAAATTTTCCCTTTAGTGATTTATTTTCATAATTTCCATACCTTACAACTCTAAAACAATAAATTTTAACCAAGTTCTTTATAGATCACACTGATTATGAAAACCAAAAAAATGATGAGAAACAATTATGATTGTATAAACTTTTATTTAAAATGATGATTGTATTTTACTAAAATTATTTTATTTTATTTTACATGGATTCAGAGTTAATGTTTATTTAATTACATTTTTATCCTTTAATTTACCTACATGGATCCAAATATAACATTAATAAAATAATATCATGAGGATTTAAAAGGAAATTATTTACTAAATTTGGACCATATTATTACAGATATAAAATCCATTTTTCAAAATTCAATTCACATGATATTTAAAAACTAATTTAAAAATAATATCATTGATAAAATAAGAAAACATATCATTAATGTGAAAAAATTCAAAATAATGAAATTCTTTTATATCAAAATACAATGAGAAATTAATTCCAATCAACTACATTACATAAAATTGCATTAAATTTATCTAATTATCTTCTAAGACCAATCATATATATAATTTAAAACTATAAATTATTTACATGAAGAAGCTATTTTGAATTAAAATTTATTACTTTTTCTTATTAATCATAACATTAAAAATATATTATACTTTTAAATAATATAAATATTTTTTCAAAACAAAATTCATAAAAGTATAAAAAATATATTTAAAACAATTGTTCCATTAAAAGGCAGCAAATTTGCCTATTTAGAAAAATAAATCTTCTACGTTAAATTTGATTTTTTCTTATATCATATATAAAAAACCCATTGAATCAATTTTAATGACTATATTTAATTTATTATAAATACAAATAATATATTCCCATATTATTTTTTGTTTTTTTATTTATATGGATCACAATTTTGTATAATTTAATCTTTTTTTAAAAAACATTTCATTTTAATTTCAAAAGGGTTTTATTGTCATTCATAATTACTTAGTCCCCAATATTTAATTATATATACATGTTTCAAATGAATTTTCATAATTATGTTATTATTTTACATACACGACATTCAAATGGCTATACGATAACTTCCATATCAAATAATAATATGTAGTTTTCCTTTTAAGCATAGTGTAATGTATCATGTATGTTATCACAGATAGTGTTTACTTATTAAAAATCAGGAAATTACAATGGATACCCTTATTAAATAAACAAATTAATTTATTATTATGTAATAAATGCAATGTGGCTTCTACTGTATGAAAAAACTAAACATCACCTTGTAAATACTTGACATAAAGTGAAGACCAAAATTGTTTTTATATTAATGTAACATTTCTATTTAGTTCTAAAATAATTGGAAAATTTTTTCTAGGTATAATTAAATTTTCATAAATGAAAACTATTATTCATTAATTTCAGATTTGATAAAATTAATGGTTTTTAAATAATCTATGTAATTATTATATAGTGATAAAATCATAGAAATTATAACATTTATCAATACAGTTTTTTAGACTATATATTCAACATTTATAAAATGATGATAAACATCATAATAATTATATTTTAAAATGATGTAATAAAAACGAGTCTTATTTTATCTAATTAAATTTAAAAAATTCGAAAATTTATTTTTTAAATGAAATGGAAAATATAAAGAAAATATTTTTTTAAAAACACTATTTTTAAACATTCAATAATATTAACAATTTATCTTTTAATGTTAAATATTACTAATTGATTAACATCTTAAGTTATTTACTAATGTTATTCTAATATTTCTTGGATCATTTACAACATGTGTTTTTTAAAAAAAATATATCAAAATTTTTTTTATTTAAAGGTAATTATAATTTTTCGGTGCCACATAGAAGTTATAGTATTAACAATGGGACGAATGAGGAATAAGAAATTCAGATAAATCATTATGTAATTTATTATAAATTTAAGGATTATTTGTATAGAATATTGTAAAATTACTATCCCTATTAGTGATACATTGATTCATTTGGATGTTACAAATCTTGTTTCAATAGATAAACAAAGATAAATGGAGATTCAAAAGATTTTTAAAGTGATACACCACTTCCTTTAGATTTAGAAACATATTTATTCCTTATTCCCTATAACATAGGATAATATTAATGATTCCATGGGCATTCACAATATACTTGGGTCGATATGTTCCAAAATCATCTGAAGTGTATTCTTTATTTTTCCATCACTTATTTGAGTGTAGTTTTAGGTTCTGTTGGAATACTTAATATGTTTTTTCAATACAAAAGATTTTATCATTTTCAATAGGATTTATACCTAATATATTTTTACTAGACTCTTTAAAAGAGATTATTCTATGGATGGGAGTATGATTAAATGTATTTATAATGAAAATATAAACATCTTGAATGTGATATGTTTTTCTCAATGTGAGGAACCTATCTATATCTCAATTACATTCTCTCTCAAATAGAAATAAAATAAATAGCATAAGGATATATACTCTATTCACTATAAAAAAAAATTCTTTAGGATCATGTAATGGTGATGTTCCTATGAAAATGATTCACAATTGCACATTTCACCTATTTGGTTAATGGAATAGTGTGTTCACACTATCCATTTTGAACATACTATTCAGATAATTGATAAAATATCATCACCTCTCACCACAAGAAAAAGTAAAATCTACATCCATGAAAAATTACACTTCTTTAATAGAAGTATATGAAAATATACCTAGTTTGGTATGTCTCCACTAAGGTGTGATCACACATACTATGATGTCAGATAGTCATTCTAAAGATTCACCATGGAATTTTCTTTTTTACTACAATGATGATGTAGTATTTAATCAAATTCTAAATATGTGATCTACTTATATATGGCATGGTGTCATATTAATATGTTCATTTCTTCATAGAATACTCCCCCATAGGAACCCCAATATATCCTTACGATATACTTGACATCAGTAACTCTCCCAAAAACATATGGTGAAATATTTTTTAACTATGATGCGGACTCCTAGAGGATTTGATATTTTCAAATCATTTATTAATATTTAAAAAAATAACCCCTATCATTTAAGGGTTGGATACACCATAATAGTATCCTCAACAATAGAGATACAAATATATCATGTTCTCCACAAATTAAGAATCCACGTAATTCTAATGATGCTTAAAATCACTTGGTCATATATATAAAACTCATTATGATGTAGGATTACTTAAACATATTTGGAACCCTTGTAAATCCAATTCAAAATAAATCCAATTATTCACCTCCTACAAAATAGAGTATGGTACATAATTTGTAACTGTTATCTGGCATACCATTATTATGTAAACCATTTCTTTAACGATTATAATTTTCCTATAAAATATTGTTCTCCTCTAACCCCAAACAATATTGAATTAATGAATCCATAAATCTCACCAAAGCATCACCTCTTATAAATAAAAATCATAAACATCTATAATTTTATATTATTTTAAATAAACACTATATATACCAATAAAAATATATTATTTCTATAAATATTTTAAAACAATACAATGGTATTGAAGGATTTTGTAATATTGAATTTTTGGTAGAGCTGTCATGTAATAAATATTTTTGTTGTAGTAGAGAGTGATACATAAGGTCAGGTACATGATAATTTTTTTTAAATTTTAATGTTAGGATTTATACATTCAGAATTATATAAATTGAATAGTACACTATAGGGAGTGGTTTTACCACACAAATGGTTCTTATGAATATAATAGAATGAAAACATATAAATGATCATGATGTAGTAATGGTATTCAATGTGGGAGTAAATAATGTTGAATGAATTTATAAACTCATTTATAACCATTCGATAATTATCCATCATTTATGGAATTACATTATTAAACATGTTATTTGTATTAAATCACATAATTTCATACATTAAAAACTTATTTAGATACATCGATAAAATTCAAATAAAAATATTAAAAAAATATGAAATGTAAAAATATTTTCAAATAAATATAATTGATTGGAACTCATAATCCTTGTCACGCAATCCATTTGGATGAAAATCCGATTGATGATTGTACTGAAAAGATGTTTTATTACAATTAAAATGAATAATGAATAATTTTATATAAAATTAATAGTGGGAAGTCTTATGAGGCTAGATCATTCGAGTTCTGAGTATTCTTTTGAATTCAGCATTTCTACTTTATATCAATTATTTCTCTAATATATCCAATGAAAAGGTGGGTTATAACCATATTGGTTAATGGAGAATCTAACAGAATACCATATTTCTTATACTTGAGTCTAATTATAAATGAAATAATTTTTTTGTTAATTGATCCTAGTTTCAATTATTGGTAAATTCATTTGAATTTGATTGTTTTGTTTTTCTATTTCATCCATTATTTTTTACTTGGTGTGAGAAATTATTTTTTCACATAGTTATACAATGATTATATATGATGAAATGGGTATTGTTATGGGTTATTGTATCAAGGGATTGTAGCTACTAGTGTGGAATCCATTGAATCATTCTAGGATTTTCCATGATTTCCTTCACTCGATTGGGGTTTTATTTTGTAATTTGAGGAGAGAACATTGTTTATCATTCCCACTAATAGTATTAATGATATATTAATATATATCATTATTGAATTAAAACACACACTCATTAACACCCCAAGATGAGAGATAACTCAATTATAAATTCTCTCATTAATTTAATTTTAATAGAAGCGTAAATCAAGTTAAGACCAAGATAACATAAAAAATGAAGATGCTTCCCCTAAACTATTAACCTTCTCCAAAATTTGGTAAATTAATCTTTTATTGCGTAAATATTTCTATTTTTTTCTCAAACACATACAAATAAACACCATTTAGTTTTAGAAATTGTAAAAATTATATTACTTCACCCCTATTTGGAGACTTCCTTTGGTTCCCACAATATTATAGTAATACTGGGAGTAATAAATTAATATTTTTTCACCTAACAATGATTGTGTCACTAATATTTTTCAAAATGAAATAAAAATGCTTTTTCAAACATCAAATTTTGTACAGAGGCCTCATGGTACATATATAATCTGTCAGAGAAGGATGGCAATTACAACTATAAAATGGTCACAATATTCATTATGTACTCTTCATAATGTGAGCTTTTTTCCACAATTATATTCACTATTAATGTTTTCTATTATTATTCAAAAAATAGAATTGGTTAAAATTTATGGCTCTAATAATGAATTCCCCAAACACACCAAATCATGTAATGAATTAATATAACAATATATAGGAAAATGTAAAATTGTTACATAGTTTAGACCAAATGTTTTAATATAATACTTGATATGTTAAGATCTAGTTGGACACCCATAAATTCAATATATAACTCAAATGAATAGAAATAGATGTCTCATGAAGATTCATATATATTAAAAAAATTATACAGTCACCTAATTGATTCATTATATCAATGTCAAAAAAAATAAAATGGTTCCTTATTACTCACTCTTGAAAAATATCTATAATATGTTCTAGGATTTCACTACATTGAATTATATAATATTTTTTCTCTATATTTATTATTTTATAGTTATTTTTTGACCAGTTATATTCAAAATCACTATGGTCTCTACATCATAGATCAAAATCAATATTATTAATATTAATATTATTCATCAAGAGTTTTTAAAAATATATCTAAACAAGACAACAACTATGTTTTCCACAGTCATCTATTCAATACATAGTTATCCATAAATCTTTTAATATCTTATATCATTGAAGATAATGTGTATTTTGTTGATAATCATTTATTATAATCTTACTTCTCTTATTTACCTTCTTATTTAAAAAATATAAATTTGAGTAACAAAGCAATATCAAAATTCTCAAAAAATTCGCTTTCTTTTTTGTTGGTCCAATATTATATTTTTTGACTCCCAAAATCAGGAATTACACATCACTTTCCCATTCTAAAAATAATGAGAGTATTATTTCTATATCTTCAATACATAGATCACATGATTTTTGGAATAAATATCTTCTTACTATTTTCATAACTAGTACTCTATAAATACATAAAATCTCATTCAAAACTTGTAGAATATCTCTAATAGATATTACTCTGGTTTTGATGATCATAAATTGTTTTGAAACATCTATATTTTAAAATTTAAGTAAAATAGTGTAGGGATATTCTAAATATTATCTCATTTAATAATCTGTTCACTCATCATTAGTCACTACATTCTCTCTAATAAAACATTTATTTTTAATATTTAATGTTGAACATAATATTTTCTAACATAATCTTTCTGCATATCAGAATTTCTAAAACTGTTAATAAGAGAAAGTTTTGTTCCACATATAAGATTTTTAGTAATTATTCATTTTTCCTTGAACAACCTTACGTATTCTTGTACATATTTAGGAGACCCATACATTACATATTTTATCTATTAAAAATTCACTAGAAAACATATGACCTTTTTCAATACTTCTCCCCTGTTGTACTCTTCCATATCACTATGTCATAACCATTACGTATTAGAAAGTATATTTTTTAATATTATTATGTAGCATGAGAATTTATTAAAACTTACTACCTTATATGTACCATTACATATTATCTAGTAAGTACCCACATGTATTAAGAATTTTAATCTCTTGTATCAATCTGAGGATGAGGAACTTTATCAAATATAATAGTTTACTGTGTTCCTTTAAACATGCCTTTGAAAAATTCCATGTATGATGAAAATTACTAATATATATCATAGTATGACTTAGTATGTTTTCAATTTTCAACTCGGTATGGTCTAGGAAATCATTATATATTTCTTTGTACAAACTATATCTATTCTGAGTGAATTTATAGGTAGTATTATGTTTGTTTCAGATTCATGGAGTTACTCTTCTGTATTTAGGTAGCCTCAACCACTTCACTAATATTCAAGTCTATATTTTTTTAACTTCCCGTTAATTTATAAAGTATTTTTAGAATTAATAGTATGTAATTAATTCATATTAAATATTACAAATATTTATACTTTACTTTATTAAATAATTTAATAATAAGATTCTCTAAATTTATTCAACGAACTGTGTTATTCATTAAGTAATATCATGGTTTATACCACTACTCTACCAAATCAGAATTAAACTAAAATATATTTTATAATATACATAAAATTTAAAGAAGATATTAATTATAATTCCCAAACCATCATTCAATAAATTTTCTCCATTTGAGTATTTCTATGAAATTTTATTACCTTAGAACTTCTTAGGTTAAAAATCAATTTTATACAACCACAAACCAATAGTTATTCTCCCATTATTTTTATATAATTCATGTTGGATAATTGTAGGATGGTGTCTCGCTCTTCCCTTTTTCTTCTATATTAATCTAAATAACTCTATTCTAAATAAATCACATCCAACATCTCAGACACATCAAGGTCATATTATTGAAATTTCCATCCTTGTTTAGTAAGTGCTTGTCATAAATTAATTTCGTGAATAGATCTAAAATCATTAGATATATAAGATATTTATTCACTATAATTCAATTATAATTATAATCATCATCATTATCCTTTTAATTATTCCTTTATACCCTAACACATATTGACATCCAACATACTTATAAATAACATATAAAATAATCATGATCCATCGGTCTCTTCCGTATAGTAACATGAGGTTCATCCACAAATAGGATGATCAGGTATTGTTTATACATACTTCATAATTTTTTATTTCATTATATACAATATATAAAATAATGGAAAATATCAAAAAACATTTTATTGATTCCAAATAATAACATAATCTATTAAAATACATGAAAAGTACTCAAACCAGGTCTTCACATACCCTTGGAACATTAATAGATACCTAGGGGTTATAGAATCATTATTTGGATATTTATTCATTATTCAAGAATTATTCAAATTTTTTGAATAATAAAATGAATTATAATAAAATTTTAAAAAATCATGACTGAATTATCCATACATTGAATGTTTAGAAATTTTTAATAATAACACGGGCATCAAAGGGATAACTGGTTCTTCAAGGAAACTAGTTTTATTTATTTAGTTATATATACTCCATGTTGAATAATATAGGTGTGTAACAAGGAATGTATATCAACGATGACAAATTGAGACACAAATTAAATTACCGATTTTCTATCATTTGAACCATAACACCATGAATGAAATTTCAACAAATGGATATGTAAATACCAATAAATTTAATATAATAAAAATTGAATACTTTCATTTGAATAATATATGACACACAATACAAACATGTGGTTAACATGGAATGTATCTATCAAATATGAAAAAAGAGATGAGAAAACCCTTACCTTATGTCATTACTTTCTCCATACACATTCAATCATATTATATAATAAATATTATTTTATTATAAATCTACTAAAAATCCATATCATTGTATATTATAGCACAAATTATATGATTATGAATTAAAATTTACCATTTATTAACAAATCCATGTTAATGTTACATTTCAGGTAATATCCACTTTGTTTTCATATAGGTTTTGACATGTTATTAATGATCCCCTTAATTAGATAATGATATATATAATTAATAAATATAAATAATTATATATAATATATATATTAAGTATATAAATATTTATAATAATTTATAAATATAGAAATATGAACTAGAATACCCTCTTCATGGAGACTGTAGGTCATATGTACGCATGAACGTTGTTTCTATATTGTAATCTTATATAAAGTAGGAATGAAAATGAAATTTATTTGTGTTTTTGTGTATATACATAATAATTGACATATATTTATTATGTCATATATATCATATAATTTACTAAACCAATCCTTAATACATTTGTTTAGATTGGGAATTCACCCCATAACTATGTGGAGGGAGTAGTCCACCCATCCACTAACAAAATTGCAATTTTTATACAAATTGGAAAGAGTGAATTTTTTGGATATATATTAATTAAATAAGAAAGAATAAATAATAATTATAATATATATAATATAAAAAATTAATTCCCATTATAATTCTTAACCATGAAATGTGGTAATGGAATAAATGAACAACGTCATTTTGTGAGACGGTAGTTCACCATACAATAGTATAGTAAGTTCATTACACATTTAATGGAAGTGTCTTCGATTGTATAAAGAACCCTTATATTAAAATCATATCAATATTTTTAGAATACATAAGATATTATATAAACATGTAATAAGATGAATTTAGTGTGTATAGAATGAAAATAAAACAAAATATTTTATTGAAGGATGTTACATTTTCTTTGGAAAACTCCTCCCATATTATAGTAAAGGGATTACATGGTGGGATTCATTCAAAAAGGGATGCTTCTAGGATGATGGTATTGATGATTAGTGTATATTTATTTAGGTCTTATCAAATAAAAATTTTAATGAGAGGTGTGAGGGTGTGAGAGGAGGGGGGGGTGGTTGTTCCCTTTAATATTGGAGGAGAGACATTATTGTAAATATTAAAAGATAAAACATTTTGATAGGTATCCCTTATATAATTTGACTCCAATAATTGTACATATTTTTCCAAGAGGTTTAATTGTAAAAATATTTCTATCCAATGGATTTTAGATATTTTTATAGGTCATTTCTACCATAATATTAAAATTTTACCATTAAGTAATCTTGGTTTTACCTTCATAATTATAATTCCTTATAATTAATTCCACTAATATTTTTGGTCAAAGAATAATATGAAATTTTAAGAATATATAAATTAATATTATTTTAAATTTTAAATCATTTTTCCAAATTATAAGCATAAAAGTGGAAAAAAAATAATTTAATGTTATTCTCGTAGATGGGATGAGATAATGGGTTATAATGCGAAAAGGTCCAAAAGATTGAAATTTTATTATATCCAATTTTAATGTGAAATTGGTTCCAATGACCTAAATTTTATTAATTTATTTATAGATGATCTATTTATACATTTAAACCAAATGATAATATAGTTTAACTATATAAATAAATTTTACCAAAAAACATTATTGAATTAAAATTAAGTGTTTTTAAATATTCATCCAACGTCAATTTTGATATTATGATTTAAAGAAAAATTTAATAAAAAAATAAAAACAAATATTGTCCAAAATTATATTTATAATATATTCTCAACTAAAAAAGAGAAAAATTAACTATGAGAGAAATACCACATTATATTCATACAATTATATTTGTTATTATATTTTATCTTGAAAATGCATATGAAGAACATTAGATACATTATTTAATAATATATATGTGTATATATATATTTCATTAAAGTAATTTAAAAAAATTGTTTAAATTAATTTATTAAATTAAATCTTATTTTATTTGTATATATATTTTTCCAACTAAATATTTCTTATATTTTCAATCCGATTTTAATTTTATTTATAGGAAATTAGTAAAAAAATAATTAATCTAACATACACGTTTAAGCATATTTTAATATTTTAAATAATCCTATTCATAATTCCAATTCTAATGGAGAGTCAGTAATTATAATAATATTTTAATAATATCATTAATAACAAATTTTAATTTGGTAAAACTCATTCTAGTTTGTTGTAAAATCTATCAAAGGAACTCAGCATTATGTGTAACACAATACAACATTGTGTTTCATTTACTAAAAGATAATAAAATAATTTCATGTTTTATAATATCTACTTGGTGTTTGGTAAAAAAAATAACATGGGCCTTTCAAATAAAAATTAAAAAATCAATGTTATGTCAAATAAAAAATATCTAATAGTTTAAATTAATTTGAAAATGGAAAATTTAACAAATATAAGGTTTTTAAAAAATTTATTAGTTTTATTATATCATGATATTATGGATATAAATAGAAATATATTGTATCAATCACCAAGAGGATCCTTGTTGGACAAGCCCCCAATTATATCCATAGGATTGATTGGCAGGATATCTCAAAATTCAAAATAGTTTGGTATAAAATTATTTGTATATGAGGTGTTTGTGAGATAATATTTGTTAAATAACCATTACTAGATTAAATTATTTTCGAACTATCCGTTGTGGTTGGATATATGTCTCTTATTAAATCTATTGTGAAACATAAAATAATGAAATTGTGGTCTTTGTTCTTCTAAAAAACAATTTACTAACCAATGTGATCAAGTACAACAAATTGGATATTTTTAGGTTTTCAATCAATAAAAGAATCATTATCATCCCAAATAATGTTGGTGATACACATTTTTGGTCTAATATATATTTCAAAATCAATAATCATAATCCCTAATACCCTTTCAATAATAATATCATCAATGTACTCCATTTTGAGAACTATATAAGTAACCAAACAATTGGTAAGACTTCCAACCACCACACTTTAAGTATTATAATTCACTCAAAAAAATATTAACCATTTCAAAAATAATTTCTATATAAAAAATAATATAATAATTTCATTGTTTCAAACAAAAGTTTTCAAATTGAAAAAAAAATATATTGTAATCCACATGGAAATATTGTCAAAAAATTTAGTGAAATTAACAGATTATCCGATACCAAATACCAAAAAAAAAATTTAATTTTAGATAAAAAAGTTAAAAATAGAGACAACATACTTTCAGAGTTTATTCATTTAAAACCCATTTAATCCTTAATAATTTGGAATAATATTGTTCTCAATGGAATAAGAGTGAATTTGAATTTAAATATGTAAAACAAACTAGATGAAATAATAATAGGAAGTGAATGATATAGATAAGAAATATCAAATGAAAGAAGACCCATTAATAATAAATATTAGGTAAAAATAATTTTTTTAATTTCAATTTCCATCCATAATGGTTTACTTTATTAATATCCATGAGAATGAAATATGTAATTAATTTCTACAAACATTATAAAATATATAAATTTTTTTCATTTTTTTCACTAAAATTATCCCAAATAATATTTTTTCTGAATGATATTTTTCATTATAACATAACACTTAGGTGTAATTGGAATATGAATTTAGATATGAATTTTTTAGTATTAATAAATAAAACTTCCTATAAAATTTCACTATCCTATGACCTTTTCAATTCTGTTCACTATTAAATCTATGCATTTCAAAGATTCATTTTTAACCTAGGTTGAACTATTATTTTCAATTAACGTTATAAAATATCTGATTTTTATATAGGATAGAGAAACCCACAATATTGGTTATCCAATTGGAAAATAAATATATTTCATTTAAACATTATTTTCATGAATATTATTTAGTTAGATTTTGACCACTATTCTTCCATGGTGATTTCTATGCATTAAATGATTAAGAAGATTATACAAAAACTTGGTCACCCATAATTTTTTTGGTTAATCTTCTTAAAAACTGAAAATAAAATGATAAATATCATTAAAGCTACACTAAAAAACATGTTTGGTAAGGTCACTCTCCATTTTAATATTTCATATTCAATGAATTTACTACTTTAAGAGCACTCACATTTTCATAGTAACATTATGATTAATATTATTTATTTTATGAAACATTATTTTTTTAAGATGTTCAAAAATTATTAGAAATATTTCATTTGAAACATGTGTAGAAAACAATTAAGAGAAACTTGGGAATCCTGGATATGAATTTTAAGCCAAGTTAAATTTATTCATTGATGATTTAGATTGAATATATAATGAGGTCATAACTGATATGTAATACATTAGGTAATAATTATATTACATTAATGTGGGTAAATAAAATATTCACCCGTATTTAATCCATCCCATATATACGGAATTAAAACAATTACCTAGTGTTTTAAATCATGTTTTTAAAAAAGGGGAACTTAATGATAGTAATAATTTCTAAAAAAAATTATTTCATTCAAAAAAATAATTTGATAATTTATTAAAAATCTATTTATAAATGTTTTCATGAAATTAATTCCAAAACACATAAAAAATATTTAATAAGACATAACCCCACCACGATTTAAATAGTAATGAAAAAAATAAAGAACATATTGGAAGTTAAAATCATGCATGCTATTTTTGATATAGAATGTGTATACCCTATTCATATAGATATTAAAAAACTATAATTACAATTTCATTGAATGGAAAAAATGATTACATTTTGAAGAAAATCCAAAATATTTTGAGGGTGTATATTGATTATAGAATATCATATTTTTTCTTATGAAAAGATGATTTTCACCACTAATTTTTATCTAAATTAATGAATAATTTTTTGGAAAATCACATTGACTCTTTTTATATATATATTAAGGAAACTTTCAAGTGATAATTACACAATAGATCCTCGAAAAGATAAAATTCAATTACAATTATATTGATTTTTATTATTATAGAATTACATTTTATTATACAATTTACCATTAAAATTTCAATGATGCCTGGTACTAATTTTTTTATTTTATTGAATTTTGAATTGATATTTTTCATATATATTTCACTATGTTTGGAAATTAATTTAATAAATAATTGGTAAGATCATGACCATGTCTTGATTTTTTAAAAAATATATATTTCCCAGATTTAAAAAAAAGTTTCATTTCATGGTTGAAATTGTTATTTATCTTGGATAAGAAAGTTTACCAAATGGTGTTGGAAATCATAAATCAAAAATTGTGTTTTTCAATGAATTAGCTTACCCATCATGTGTGAAACATATTAGATAATTTTCTTGTAATACACAATTTTATTAATGATTAATTAATGAATTCTATAAGAGTACATTCCACTCTAATGATTAAATTTGGACGATTATGAGTTCATTTTTATGACCATTGGAATAATTATTTTTATGATATAAATAGTAATCATACCTCACCACCATTTTTACAGCCATCCAACATGTATAACATAATTGAAAAACTATATGATTTCCTAAACAATGTCATTAGATAAGTATTATCACAAATAAAATCCAGTATGTTGCCATGTAATGTCACGTGTTTTTGAAAATAATGGATATATCCCAAAACCATTATAAATCAATTGAAAATGGGTTTTTGGTAACATTTAACTTAGATAATTTGGGTTTATATATTATTATTATTATGGGGAATTTTTTTTAAAACCATGCATCCTTTAAGTACTTCATAGATGATGAAAATGAAACGAAATGTATTTTGTGATGGATGATTCAACTAAAATAGTTTTATTTAGAAATTATAAAAACTAATAACCATAAATAATGTTGTAGGTCACTTGAGGAGTTTTACCCTCACTACCGAGGTAGAAATTCATAAAAAAGATAAAAAAATTACACAATTGTATGATAACCACTTTATTTAATTAATGAAGATATTCCATTGTATATTGATATGGGATATTTATGTGTAACTTATAATGTTCCTCCATATCGTAAAAAGAAATTGTTTTTTTAGAGTAAATATGAATTATAGTTATATTTTCAAGATGTTATATACCATGTAAAATTTTTAATGATCAAATGTGTGATGTGAACTTTCCCAGATCACTCTACTGGGGATTGATCCAATGGTCTCTATATTCCCTCTGTCTTTCCACCACATATGCTATAGGATATTGACTGGTAAAAAAGATCTAGTATGGTAATTTGGTGAGACTATACCTCCATATTGGAGAGAAAAAAATGAAAAAAACCCAACATCATCTATCTTAATAAATATAAAACATTATAAAAATATAAAAACATTATAATTCAAAAAAATTGAATGATCATGAATATATACACCCATAATCATACCAAAACTCAAAAACATTTATCACCCACAAGGATGATCACATATATAATATAAATGGTAGAGTAAAATTACATAGAATCAGTAATATAATTACAAATCCTCAAATCAATATAACATATAAATCTTATTTGATTTATCCTATATTATCGTGCTAAATTATGGATCTTCCCTACATTAACTTATTTCTAATGAGGTCTTATTGGCTACCCAATTTCCATAGAATCCTGAGTAGAGTGTAAATATTACCCAGTAGAGAACCTCCAATGAGGTCCAAACTAAAAATATTAAACAATTTTATGAACAAGAGATATTATAAGCTTAAAAAAATATCTTGTGTTCCTAAAAAATAACCACCATTGATATAAACGTGATAACATGAATCCCAATATCAGTTATGCCTACTTTAGCTTGTTATAGTGTGTCAATTAGTGTTTTCTAAACCATTTTCACTAATATCGTGATCAATGACTAAACAAGATGATAAAAAATGCATTCCATAAGTAGTTGATTCTAAAATTGATTAATAAGAGTCAATACTAGGCAATCCATTATATCATTACGAAACACATTCCTAGGTAACAACTAAGTAAATCCATATAGGCTTGAATATTGAAGACAATATAACCACCTAGGTATTCCATATATACAAGAATGCTAGACCCAAGGGGATTTTCCCAAGAATTCATAAATACTTGATGGCCCAATAACAATATCTCGAGAATTCCATATAATCTCAAAGGACAAATAAGAAGTTATTTCACATGGAATTCATATTGAACCATATTATAAATTCCATGTAACCTCATGTGTATTCTATAAAGACCTGAATTCCAAATACATTATAACTAACCATATATTCTATATAAACTTTTCGGCATATTCACAAGTAACCAACGAGATTATCTACAATGAACCTAATATTGAATCCTTGGTAACCACCTAGTAATCCAAAATATAACACTTAAGGGATGTGTGTACCAACTGTAATGTCCTACATAATTTTAACTATAGTTTTAGTAGGATCACATCATCATTTGGGGTTATCCTGACACACCACAAATCACCACCACCTGACCACTAACGATGCCCCTATCAAGGGTGAATTTCATGATGGGGTACCCATTAGGGTTTTTAGGTGACACCATAAGATGAACACCATAAATAGGCCCCGCCTATTTCAATTTCATCTCTCAAACCGTAACCCATTGTATTGAGGTCATGTCATCCCCCAACATTTTTATACTCATATCTATTCCTCATTGTCTTTTAGGTAAATTCATGCCATCATTACTCTAAATATATGGAAAATTCCATCTCTCAGCCCATTTTCCTCATAAGTTAGTCCTCACATATTCAACCCACCTACTATCTTCCTGAGGAACATGCAACTAATTCTCATATACTAGTGGGAGGGGGATCCTTCTCCCCACAGTTAAGTAAACTATAAAACATTTTTAAGGAATATACCATTAAAATGATGAACTACTTGGGTGAATCATCTTCACTCATTATTAATCGATACTCAAGTGGCGTGTGGCCAATAATCTAGGCCCATTATGTTTAATATGTTAAATTAGGTATCACCCATATAATTCTGTATATCATAAACCATAGATTCAATATATTGGATGAAACTATCAGTGGCTGAGGCATCTTTCTAGACCATAATGACTTTTTTGTCCATTTTAACCTGATTCATTTCTTTCATGGGAATTCATAAATTTTAAAAAAAATTATTAAATCCAAAACTGAAAATTTCCCATTGTGGAAATACTAAATATCTCATGTTTCATGAATAAGTTCATTAACCATATTTGAATGCATAAGGACCCCCTACCATAATCCAATAAACATCCTTTAAAACCAAGCCTGAAACTTCTCACCATAGCACATTCAATTTCAGCTTTCCATTTACAACACACATGAGGACATGTCTTATGAATACACATCCAATTTAATTCACAAAACCATTTTATAAATAATTACTCATTTTTCAAATAAATTTATATGTTAATCCAATTAGGAATAAATTGTTAGTAACTCACTAGTCTTCCTCATCACATAGAAATGGTGACCGTCCACTCAAAGATGGTCTATAGAATAATCCTAACACCATCCCAAGAAGACTACAAACACATGATACCAATTCATTAATCAATTTAATTATTCATGTGAAAAAGTCCTATAAAATTATTGGTTAATGTGCCGTCAATGAAATAGAATACAATGCTGTATCCTCACCCACTAATGATTTTATATCAATGAATATAAGAAAAAACCCATTCTATATTTGGATATTTCCGCCATGCACTGGTATAAATAATTACTAAACACTACACTATGTTCCCTTTAATTGAGAGAACAATAAGAATAAGAATAAATACGTTGGAGGGATATCTCATATCAAAACACAAAAAAATGTCATGAAATGGTCCCAAAATAAACGGCATCAATGGATTAAAGGTGGAGGGAACGTTGTTGGTGTGTGGAGTAGTGGTACAATAACTATCATGGTGAGTGGTAAAAAGTATAGAAGGTGAAAACCATGAATTCCCATTTTTAATTGAATACGAGTAACCAACCTGTGAATTTTCATGACATGATCATTAAATCACTTATTTTCATGCACATTCTAAAAAAATTTTGTTATGATATTTGGAATATGTGTCACTAGTTGAGAGACATATAAAATTAAAATATAAATTTAAGGTATGATATGGAACACAGAATTGGAGGGAAGGTTGGTGGTGACATGTGTATCTTATAGCATCATATATAACTATAGATTTGAATTTATCTTAAAACATGTATATAAATTTGAATACAATAATTTAATGAAAGTATATAATGTAGATCTATATTATTGAAAAAGTGGTGATGGTAGGATTGGAATGATTTAAATGTAATAGTCCAATGAAATATAAATATTGATAAACTAAAAAAGGAGTGTGGATTTTTTAGATAAGTCTTGTTATAATATATAAATATTAATTAATTTATCTATGCATATATTACTAATACCTTTGAAATAATATAATTTGTATATAAATTTTATCTTAATGTATAATAAGTTTATGGTTATCTCATTATAATGATTCAAAGTGGTTGAGGAGAAACCACACGATCCTTTATAAGAGAATAAAAACTCTTTGGAAATATTTTTCTAGAAATATCATAATTACAAGTGAAATATGTTAAAGGTAATCCACATGATCCATTAAAATAGAAGAATTACTTGTTGGAGGACCACCTATAGGGAAATATCATTTAATTTCCCACAATTTATGTTTATTTATAATGAGTTTGAAACCAGTAAAGCCTATTTGAATGCACTCCAATCTCCTTTTTTTGTCTAATAATGTGTATACATGAAACCATATTCACACATATTTGGGTGAAGATTAGCCAATGATTTCCATCAATTCATATCAATGTTTTCCAATTTCATAATTTCAAAAAATATATAATTTCTAAATAGGTACTATAATATAGAGAACATAATTTTTAACGAATATAAATAGGTCTAACATAACCCATTAACCACGATTGAGAAAATATTAACATGTAATTGTGATAGATTAAACTAAAATGGAAACAATGGTTCAAAAAATGAAATATTTTTATAATATGAGAATGTGAGCCTTTTATGGTGGATGAAAAGAATGATTACCTGGAAATTGATTGGCACACCAATAATTTTTGTTACACTGCACGTAATAAATGCATATGGAATACTATAATTCCTAATGTGAAACCATATGAATAAACTAATGATAACTTGCATAGTATAATAATAAATAGAGTTATAGTAATATCATATATAGATATTCCTATGAGAAACAATGTATATGCTCATATACAGAATAGGGGATAACCTTGAAGGAACTCTTAAAGCATTTAGGATATCCTCTGCACAGGACATATTGAACTATCCACCCAATTTGTTATTTTCATCTTTCAATTTTAGATTATCAACCAAGATAGAAAACCTACAAGAACAGATGTCAATAAGATTCATAGTAAGATGAAGAATGATCAAAATAGAATTTTTGTATGCTAGTGACATTCCTTAATGAAGGATGGAGTACTCCTTAATGAAATAATTTACAATGGAAAATCCCTTTAATACTGTATATATGTTTTAATTATATGATAATATAGTGTATTTTAAATCATAAACTTTTTAAATCACAAATATAGTGTATTTTAATGCATATAAATAGTATATTTGAAATCATAAACCTATGTGATACATAACATTAAATATAGATTAATAGACAAACACATTTCTCCTCATATATAATCACATGAATTCAATATTTTGACAATCTAATAGTATTTATTAATAATAAATGTTCCTCAGATATAAATATAAAACTAAATTTAAATTAATTTATCAATATATATTTAGATGTTATTTTTTTCTCTATGGAATGTTATGTCGTTATTGAAACACTTTCTAATACATAAAATTCCTCTACTATGGATTTTTGTTATAAATGAATTAATTTGTTTAAACAACTAGTAAACCTAAATCCACACCAGCATAGTTAATTTTCATCGAGATAAATACTATATCTTTTTATTAATTTATATATATTATATCTTATCTTGTAGAATATTTGTGTTCATCTTCAAATCATTTTGGTTATCTTATTGATCATGAAAATAATGTGGTATGATATCTAAAAATTTTCATGGTCATAGTGAATCAAAATAGAGTGTCTTAAAATAATTATGAATAGAAGACCAACCATTGACTAATAACTCACAAAATCCTAGTTCATTTTAATATATGGATTATTAAAGGAATATCATTTTTCCTTTTGGTTAATTTTTTTAAAAAAATTTCTAAGCTTGTGTGATGTTTTATTGCTCTTCCAATTATCATTTATTGATGAACATTTTAGTTAATTTTAATAAAAAAATATCAAAATAATTTCTATCTCTGTGTGTCAAGTGCCTTTATACCATAAAATTGTCTGTAGGAACCAACAATCGTCAATGATCATCCTATACAACATTGGACTGCTGGGATTCTACTTTAATTTTTAAACTCAATAGAAATTGAAAGAATAAACCACTGTTTCAATTTAAACCAACAAATATTGTCATATCAAACTGAAAATGAAAACACTCCTATGATAGAATGCTTCATTCGTTCATAAAATCTTTAATTACCTCTCACAATTGAACATGGAGATGATAAGTGAGAACATGGTTTGAAATACTCAAATAAAAATTTTATGTATCTAATGAAACATTAATAAAAAATATTAACCACTCTTAGAAATGTTTATTATAGCATATAAATTATCCTTTTCAAGGTGTAATTAACACTTATTGTTTATCCTTTCTAGATTATAATTTTTTATTTGTAACATCGATATGTTTTTCAAGATATTAGTGGGAAATATTTTTGTATTATATTCCTCTTATCAAGATTTCACCATTCAAGCAATAGATACCAGACACTATCTTTCAACTATAAATGAAAAATTATTAAACCATGGAAAATCCATTTCACCATAGTTCAATTCAATATTGAGGAATTCTCACCACCCTAATTGCACATAAATTATTTACACAGCAAAAGACCAAAATTATGCTTCCTTTTGATTATTCTTCTATATAAGAATCTGATTAACACCCTCAAAATACATTTTTTGAATTATTTAATAAAAAACTTATTAATGAATGATATTTTTTAATGTCTTTATAATATTATTGGTTTACATTATTTTATTGAATTGATAATATACATAATCATGCCAAATATTTTTTGAGAATCTAATTCCCACATCATTGTTTGTGAAGAATAGATTTTGTCATAGCATCCTAAGTCAAACACGTAATTTTCTATAACCACATAAGAATAAAGTGTGATTATTTAATGAGGTATTATAAATATTTAAACTAATTAATAGAATGCCAGAGGTAATGAACTAGATATGTAAATTTAAAACATGAATGTAGTATTCATGTTTTCTTGTATACAAATAGTGAGTGAAAAAATAACACACACACACAGACAAACACACACACACATATATATATATCGAACCTATATATATATATACATAACCAATATGTATATATAACCCATATGTATACAAAATAAATAAATATATATAAATATATTCTATATATACAAAAAAATGCATAAGAACATCACCATGATAATTTTATAATGAGAAATGTGATAAGGCAAGTCCTGCATCTAATGAAGGTATTCCAAATACATTCCAAATTAGAAATAATCCATTTATTTGGATGTTAAATATCAAAATTACATCATAAAAAACTGCATATAGTTATTTATAAATTTAAATTTAGTAAACATGAATTCAAAATTATGCTTATATAAGGGAAACAAATTCTTCCCCACTATATATAATATGATTGAACTAACCTAAAAATGTTATCAATATCGCTTGTTAAACTCTAAAGTAGATAACCAACAAACTATGAAATGAAATCAATATCTTTAAAAGGAATATTGTGTTATGGAATTCTATATACTATAATAAATTTTTTCAAACCATTTTATGTGTTTTCATAATATTATCACCCCTTCATTTCAAAACACCCATCAATGTCGATGTTTTTACGATTTGATTCATGTTTTACATTTTTTGATACAAATAAAAACATACCAAACAATATCAAGAAGAAAAACAAACTCACACATTCTTAATCAAAACAATGCAGAATACATGATTAAAATGATGTGTATTAGATTTGAAACAATCTAGATGGATAAAACATTATTCATGTGAATAAAATATTAATGTTTTAAATTAAATAGGGTAACTATGTTTAGAATAATATAATACTAATATATATACTCACATTTATAAGAATTCATTTTCACACCATTTGGTAAACCCACTCCCATGATCTATTATTGAATCCACTTATGAGGAAATTCACATTATATCAAATTCTATATGATATATAAATTTAATAAATAAAAAATAACTACTTATTGTAAGATTATCATGGTTATTTTAGTGTAGTTCAAGATAAGATTGAATGATGATGTTAAAAATGAAACAAATACTACTAGAATAAATAACTACTACTTCATGCCATGTAATAAAAAAAATCTAAAAAATGAAAATCAACCTAATGGATAAAATAAATAATACATCAAAAAATGTCACAAAATGAAATTGATTAATATGAATCATGATATTTTAATAAATTCTACGTAAATATATTACCAATACAATACTCACAGAAGCATGTTATGTATTTAAATAGTAGTTCCCTATTCCTTTAAAATTACTTTAATTCCCTTCTAATGTTGCACAAGAGAAACTTTTATCAACTAATTTGTATTAAAGTTCAATGAATTATATATTAGTTAATTTTAAGATATATGAAATATTGAATTATAATAAATTTTAATATGGATGATGTTTAATAAATTTTACAATATTTTAGGCCATAAAAATAACAATCTTCTTCAAAATTATATTAAAAAATATTAATAACAAATATTTGTACATGATAAATGTATGTTTATGAGTAGATGTATGTTCCTATGTATTGTTAAAATCATCATTGTTGTTTAGTAGATATAAAAATTACCATGTGTGGGGTTCATAGTCAAATATAATGAACGGATCACAAGTAAATTTATAAAATGTGTAAAATAATTTTTAATTTTGTCACAAAAACCATCACATTTTAAAAAATACCTTGTTTTACACTGAAACTATATGTCATCCATTCTTATAAAATACTCTAATAACAACATAAACACCAAGGAGCATAATTCCTACATTGTTATATGTTTATTTAACAATCAAACAAATTTTTTTTGTTAAGAGAAATCTCTTCGAAGCTAAAATTAAAATTATTTAGTACCATGATTTCTTGGTTGGAACAATCATGTGGGAATTAATATAAAAATTGACATATGAAATAAGTTGTACTTTAAGATGTAACATAAAAAAAGAAGATTCACTAAGAGATGTACCAATACTAAATGAAATCATTTAAAACATCCAAATGAAACCCTATTTTCATACAATATAAAGTCAGATTTAAATTGTACATGATGGATCACTATGTTCATATATGAGGGGAGGGACACCCATGGAATTTCTCAAAATATAAATATAAATTAATTTTACATTATAAATGGATCCAAACTAATTTATCAATAATAGAGGATTATAATGGGTCAAAATCCATTCAAAGTATCAGCTTTATACATTATTTTATTTCTTTAATCTTGATCTTTTGGCTTTAACCATTAATTATTCTCTTTGACTTTTACAGTGATAACATGTGTTTTTATGCATTAAGGGATAATATATTCACCATAAAATTCCAATCGAATCATAAATAGGTAATTTATGTTATTTTAATCATTATCCAAATCAGTTGGTTCAATTTTATATTTTAAGGAATTTTATATCATCTAATAAAAAAATTTATATTTTAAAAAATGATTAATGTCAATTTTCACACTCTTCATTACATGATATTTTAAAAATATAATATCAAATGATATTCTTGAGAAAACTATTTTAACACATATCCAATATTTCTAAATAATCAATAAAATTATTCTATGATATTATTTAATTCTAATTATATTTAATTTTGTATTTTTAATATCATTTATTTTATATTTCACATTATTTAAAATATTTTTCATCGTCTTTGTTTTTTTATTTAAGTTAATTATTTATTAATTAAAAAATAAAAATTAAAATCCATGATTAATAAAAATATTTAATATTTAAAAATTTTATTTGTAGTCTACAATATAATATAAATATCCCAATAAAAAAATATATATATATTTTTTAAAACCTAATTAATATATGTTGAAATTTTCGCCAAAATAAAATACTATGAAAAGATTAAAGTAATCCATCTCGGTCCATGATGTCTTAAAATTGGCCCATGTATGTCTTTAATCGAAAATAACTCATAAATAAATATTAGAAGATGTTTTAAGATAATTTTTTAATATTTATTATAATATTTTTACCTTTAATTACTCGATTTAAACATAATCATATATATAAATATTACATAAATTACTTTTCATTTGACCCAAAAATAAAAGGGAATTATTTACCAAATGTGGAACATATTATTACAAATATAAAATCCATTTTTCAAAATTCAATTCACATGATATTTAGAAACTAATATAAAAATAATCTCATTGATGAAAACAGAAAAGATATCATTAAAGTGAAAACATTCAAAAGAATGAAATTACTTTTTCTCCAAATACAATGAGAAATTTATTCCAATGAACTACATTATATAAAATTGTATTAAATTTATCTAATTATCCTTTAAGACCAATCATATATATAATTTAAAATAATAAATTATTTACATGAAGAAGTTATTTTCTTTTAAAATTTATTATTTTTGACTATTAATCAAAATATTAAAATTATATGAAAAACAATAAATAATTAATACATTTTAAAAATTTATATTACACTTTTACATAATAAAAATATTTTTTGCAAAAATAATTCATAAAAGTATAAAAATTATATTTAAAACAATTGTTCCGTCAAAAGGCAGCGAAATTACCTCTTTAGAAAAATAAATCTATTGAGTAAAATTTTATTTGTTCTTATATAATATATAAAAACCCATTGAATTGATGTTAATGATTATATTTAATATAATATAAATATAAATAATATATTCCCCCAATATTTTTTTTGTTTTCTTATTGTTATGGAACACAATTTTTTATAATTTAAACCTTTTTTGAAAAACATTTGATTCTATTTTAAAAAGAGTTTTATTTTCATTAATAATTAATTGGTCGCCAATAATTAATTATATATACATGTTTAAAACGTTTTCACATAATTATTTTATTATTCTACATTTACAACACTCTAATGGTTATGCGATAATCGCCATATCAAATAATAGTATTTAGTTTTAATTTTAAGGTTGTTGTAATGTTTCTTGTATGTTATCGCAAATAGTGTTTACTTATAAAAAATTGGAAAATTAGAGTGGATACAAATATTAAATCAACAAATTGATTTATTATTAATGTAATAAATTAAATGTGGCTTCTATGGTACGAAAAAACTAAACCTCACCTTGAAAATACATGACATAAAGTGAAGACTAAAATAGTTTTTATATTAATATAAATTTTTTATTTACTTCTAAAAATATTTGAATATGTTTTCCATGTATAAAAAATATTTCACAATTGAATACTTTTATTCTTTAATTTCAGATTAGATTAAATTAATTGTCTTTAAATCATCTTTGTAATTATTATATAGTGATAAAATCATAGAAATTATAACATTTATCAGTATCATTTTTTTAGACTATATTTAAATCATTTAGAAAATGATAATAAAAACATAATAATTAAATTTTAAAATGATTAAATAATAAATGAGTCTTATTTTATCTAATTAAAAATAAAAAAATTTACTTTTTAAATGAAATAAGAAATATAAATAATATAATTTTTTTCAAATAATTATTTTTAAACATTTAATCGTATTAACTATTTATCTTTTAATGGTGAATATTACAAATTTATTAACATATTAAGTTAATTAATAATGATATTCTAATCTGTTTTGGATTTTTTACAACATTTGTTTTGAAAAAAACTCTTATAAAAAACAACTTTATTTAATGGTAATCTTAATTTAGGGGTGTCACATAGAAGTTATAGTATTAACATTGGGATGAATGATGATGAAGAAATTCAGATAAATCAGTATGTAATAAATAATAAATTTAAAGAGGATTTCTATAGAATATTGGAAAATTACTATCTCTATTAATGATACATTTCTTCATTTGGATGTTACAAATCCTGTTTCAATAGATAAATAATGATAAATAAGGATTCAAAAGATTTTTAAAGTGATACATAGATTCCTTTATATTTAGCATTATATTTATGCCTTCTACCCTAGAATGTAAGATCATTTTAAAGAATCCATAGTAATTCACAATATACTTGGAATAATATTTTCCAAAATCATCTGAAGTGTATTCAATATTTTTCCATCACTTATTATAGTGTAGTTTCAGGTTCTGTTGGAATACTTAATATGTTTATTCCATACATATGATTTTATGATTTTCAATAAGATTGAAACCTAATATATTTTTATTAGACTCTTTAAAATAGATTATTATATGTATTGGAGGATGAGTACATGTATTTCTAATGAAAATATAAACCTCTTTAAAGTGACATGTTTTTTTCAATGTGACTAACCTGTCTCTATCTCAATTATATTCTCACTCAAATTGAAATAAAATAAAAAACATAGGGATATATAATTTCCACACAATAAATAGAATATTCCATGGATCATGTAATGTCGACGTTCCTATGAAAATGAATCACAATTGTACATTTCACATATTTGATTAATGGAATAGTGGTGTTACACTATCCATTTTAAACATACTATTCAGATGATTGATAAAATATCAATAACTCCCACCACAAGAAAAAGTAACAACTCCTTCCATGAAAAAATTCTACTTCATAAATAGTACTATATGAAAATATACATGGATTCGTGTGTCTACACTAAGGAATGATCACACATACTATGGTGTACGATAGTAATTCCAAAGCTTCACCATGGAATTTTCATTTTTACTTCAATGATGATATAGACTATAATCAAATTATAAATATGTGATCTACTTATATATGGAATGGTTTCATGTAAATATGTTCATTTTTTTCATAGAATACTCCCCCATTGGAAACACAAGATATCATTATGATATACTTGACTTCATTAAGTCACCCAAAAACCTATGCTGAAATATTTTTTAACTATGATGCAGACTCCTAGGGGATTTTATATTTCTAAAATCAATCATTTAAATTAATAAAAATACCCTACACGATTTAAGGGTTTGCAACACCCTAAGAGTATCCTCAACAATAGAGTTACAAATATATAATGTTCTCCACAAATTAGGCCTCTATGTAATTATAATGATGCTTAAAATCACTCTGTCATCTTTATAATTCTCATCATGATGTAGGTTTACTTACACATGTTTGGAACCCTTGTAAATCCAATTCAAAAATTATACAATTATTCACCTCCTTCAAAATAGATTATGGTATATAATTTAGAACTGTTTTATGAAATTCCATTATGATTTAAACCATTTCTCTAAGGATTATAATTTTACTATAAAATATATTTCTCTTCTAACTCCAAACAATATTGAATTAATGAATCCATATAACTCATCAAAGCATCGCCTCTTATATATAGAAATCATAAACATCTATAATTTTATATTATGTTCAATAAACACTATATATACCAATAAAAATGGACTATTTCTAAAAATATTTTAAATCAATATAATTGTTTTGAAGGATATTATAATGGTGAATTTTTTATAGAGCTGTCATGTAATATATATTTGTGATGTAGTAGGGAGTGATGCATAAGGTCAGGTACAAAATTAATTTTTTTAATGTTAATTGAAGGATTTATACTTTTCAGAATTATATAAATAGAACGGTACACTATAGGGAGTGTTTTTACCAAACAAATTCTTCTTATGAATATAAAAGGATAAAAACTTATATAAGATCAGGATGTTTTAATCGTATTCAATGTGGGAGGAAATAATGTTGAATGACATTTTAATTCATTTAAAACTATTCCTTAATTATCCATGATTTATGGAATCACATAATTAAACATGTTATCATGATTAAATCACATAATTTTAGACAATAAAAACTTATTTAGTTACCTCGATAAAATTCAAATAAAAATATAAAAATACTATAGAATGTAAAAATAATTTCAAATAAATATTAATGATTTGAACTCGTGATCTTTACCACGCAATCCATTTGGATGAAAAATAGATTGATGATTTTATTTAAGATATATTCTATTATAATTAAAATAAATAAATAATAAGTTTATATGAAATTTATAGTGGGGAATCTGGTGAGGCTAGATCATTAGAGTTATGAGGATTCTTTTGAATTAAACATTTCTATTTTATTTCCATTATTTCTCTAATATTTACAATAAAAATGTGGGTTAAAACCATATTGGTTAACGGAGAAGCTAAGAGAATTCAATATTTCTTATACTTGAGTATAATTATAAATAAAATAATTTTTTTTATTTGATCCTTGTTTCCATTATTGGTAAATTCATTTGAATTTGATTTTTTTTTATATTTCATTCAATGTTTCCTACTTGGTGTGATAAATTATTTTCTCCCATTGTTATACCACGATTATATAAAATGAAATGGGTAGGGTAACAGAATTATGTATCAAGGGATTGTAGCCACTAATGAGAAAGACATTGTATCATTCTAGGATTTTCCAAGAGTTCCTTCACTCGATTGGGGTTTTTTTTTGTAATTTAGGGGGAGAAATTTTTTTATCATTCACACTCATAGTATGAATGATTTATTAGTATAGATGACTATTGAATTAAAACACACACTCATTAACACCACAAGATGAGATATGAATCAATTATGAATTCTCTCATTTATTTAATTTTAGTAGAAGGGTAAATCAATTTAAGACACAGATAAAATAAATATTGATAATTCTTCCTCTAAAATATTAACATTCACCAACATTTGGTAAATTAATCTTTTATTACATAGATATTTTTATTTTTTCTCAAACAAAAACAAATAAAGCCCATTTAGTTTTATCAATTGTTAAAATTATATTATTTCACCCCTATTTGGAGACTTCCTTTGGTTCCCACAATATTATAGTAACACTGGGGGTAATAAATTATTATTGTAACACCTTACAATGTGTGTGTCACTAATATTTTTTAAAATAAAATACACAGATTCTTTTTCAAACATCACATTTTATTACAGAGGCCTTATCGCAACTATATAATCCGTCAGAGATGGATAGCAATTCCAACTATAAAATGGTCATGATATTCATTACATATTCTTTATAATGTGAGATTTTTACCACAATTATTTTAACTATTAATATTTACTATTATTATTAAAAAAATTGAATTGGTTAAAATTGATGGATCTTAAAATCAATTTCCCACACACACCAAATCAAGTAAGGAATTAAAATAACAATAAATAGAAAAATGTAATATTTTTACATAGTTTAGACCTAATATTTGAATATAATATTAGATATGTTAAGATCTAGTTGGAGACCCATATTTTCAATATATCACTCAAGTGAATAGAAAAAGATGTCTGTTGAAAATTCATATATATTAAAAAAATTATACAGTCACCTAATTGATTCATTATATCAGTGTCCACCAAAAAAATGGTTCCTTCTTACTCACTCATAAAAAATATCTATAATATTATCTAGGATTTCACTACATCAAATGATATAATATTCTATCTATATATTGATTATTTTATAGTGAGTTATTGACCAGTTAGATTCAAAATCTCTTCGGTCTCTACATCATAGCTCAAAATCAATATTATTAATATTAATATTATTTATCAAGAGTTTTGGAAATATAGATCTAAAAAAATAACAACTATGTTTCCCACAATCATCTATTCTATTCTTAATTATTCTTATATCATTGAGGATAATTTGTATGTAGTAGATTCTCTTTTAATAGAATATTACTTCTCTTATTAACCTTATTCTTTAATACATATAAAATTTATTAACAAAGCAATATCATAATTCTCAAAAAAATCCACTTCCTTTTTTGTTGGTCCACTATTATATTCAACGACTCCCAAAATCATGAATTACTCATCACTTTCTTATTTTCAAAATCCTATGAGTATTATTTCTATATCTTCAATACATTGATAAAATTATTTTTGGAGTAATTATCTTGTTACAATTTTCATAACTAGTACATTATAAATATATAAAATTGCATTCAAAACTTGTAGAATATCTCTAATAGTTATTACTCTGGTTTTGATGAACATAAATGGTTTTCAGACCTATATATTTTAAAATTTAAGTAAAATAGTGCAGGGAAATTCTAACTATTATCTCATTTAATAATCTTTTCCCCCATCTTTAGTCACTATATTCTCTCAAATAAAATTGTGATTTTTAATATTTCATGTTAAACATAATATTTTCTTACATAATATTTATTCATATCATAATTTATAAAACTATTAAAAAGAGGAAATTTTGTTTCACATAAAAGAGTTTTGTTATTATTCTATTTTTACTTGAACAAACGTATGAATTATTGTACATATTCAGGTGACCCAGACATTTCATCCTTTATCTCTTAAAAATTCACTAGAAAACAGAGGTCCTTTTTCAATACTTATCCCATGTTGTACTCTTCTATATCCCTATGTCATAACCATTACATATTAGAAAGTATATTGTTTAATATTTTTGTGTTTCATGAGAATTTATTAAATCTTAATACCTTATAAGTACCAATACATATTTTCTAGTAAGTACCCATATGTATTAAATTTTTCAATCTCATGTATCAATATGAGGCTGAGGTACTTTATCAAATATAATAGTTCACGATGTGCCTTTAAATATACCTATGATTAATATCATGTATTTTTAAAATTACTATTATATATCATTTTATGACTTAGTATGTTTTCAATTTCCAACTCAGTATGGTGTAGGAAATCATTATATATTTCTTTGTACAAAATATATCTACTCCGAGTGACTTTATAGGTAGTATTATGTTGGTTTAAAATTCTTGGATTTACTCTTATGTATCTAGGTAGCCTCAACCACTTCACTAATATTAAAGTCTCTATGTTTTAGAAATTATTTATATTTATAAAGTAATTTTAGAATTAATCTATTGTAATTAATTAATATTCAATATTATAAATATTCAACGTTTACTTTACAAAATAATTCAATAATAAGATTCTATAAATTTCTCCAACCAACTGAGTTATGCTTTAAGTTATATCATTGTTTATCCTACAACTCTACATAATCAAAAATTATCTAATATATCTTTTATAATATACATAAAATTTAAATAAAATATTAATTATAATTCTCAAACCATCATTCAATATATTTCTTCCATTTGAGTCATTCTATGAAATTTCATTTCCCCGTTACTTGTCTGGTTAAAAATCAATTTTTTATAACCATAACCCAATAGTTATTCTCTCACTATTTATATATAATTCTTGTTGGATAATTGTAGTATAGTCACTCACTCTTCTATTTGACTTCTATATTAATATTAATTACTCTATTATAAATAAATCACTTCCAACATCTCAAACACATCAATATTATATTGATGAAATTTCTATCCTCATTTAGAATGTTCTTGTCATAAATTCATTTCGTGAATAGGTCTAAAATCATTAGATATACAATATATTTATTCACTAAACTCCAATAGTAATTATAATTTTCATCATTATCCTTTGTAGTATTCATATATATCCTAACACACATTGATATCCAACATACTTATATATAACATATAAAATAATCATGATCCATCAGTCTCTTCAGCTCAGTAACATGAGGGTCATCCATAAAGAGGATGGACATGGGTTGTTTATACATACTTCTCAATTTTTTATTCCATGATATAAAATATATAAAATAATAGAAAATCTCAAACATTTCATTGATTAAATATAATAACATCCTTAATTCAAATAAATGAAAAGTACTCAAACCGGGTCTTCACATACCATATGAACATTAATAGATACATAGGGGTTGTAAACTCATGATTTTAATTTTTTTTCATTATTAAAGAATTATTCAAAATTTTAGAATAATAAAATGAGTTATAACAATATTTTATAAAAACTCATGAATGAATTATCTATACATTTAATGTTTAGAAATTTTTAATAATAACATTGACATCAAAGGGATAACTGGTTCTTCAAGGAAACCAGTTTTATTTATTTATTTCTATATAGAACTAATACATTATATATGATTATTATAAGAAAAACAAACCAAAATCCAAATTTCTACATTCAATGAACAATATATAAAACTAATTATACCATAAAATATAAAAAATCATATTAAAGTGTTGATGATCAAAAAAATCCTTCTTAGTATGGCATTCAACGCTTCAATAATTCTCATAGAGTCCCCAAATGTGATTTAGAAAGGAATTCCTTACAATTAAATTAAATAATTAATATAACTCTTATACACAACAAAATAACCAAAAAATGTCCAGTGTACTTAAAATTCATAGGTGATATTGTATGTTTCTCATAGTACATATATGTATTATGGGTAGAAGACTCAGTAGGGATCCATGAAAATGTCATAATCAGTATGTATATACAATATAATGTTTATACTAATTTTACTATATAACAATAAATTTATTTTAATAAAAGATTATCAAAACATATAAAATATCAGTAATTAATTAATTTACATGTCAATATAAACCATATAAAATAACCCTTTATATTAAGATTATCCAAACATATGTTGGATGATTTCAAACATGATCAGAATATCCTATGTATAGACGTGATCGATACAAGATAAAATTATCAACCATATAAAAAAGGGAATATTTTATGTTAAGATAGATAAATCGTAAGCCTATCCCATAGAAAGGGAAGGTTTGTACACAGTCAGGGTTGTTCGCTTCCTTTCCCAAATATGAGAATGTTAGTGTGAGACAATTATCCCAATTATAAAAAACTATATATCAATACTTGGAATATGTTCTATGGAATTTTATAGTTATAATATAAAACATTCCACATGATTAACAAATAAATTAGCAATTAGACTTATTTATCACATAAAAAAAATATCAAAAGGATACACTTTAATTCCACTTCAATTTGAAAAATATCTTATAAGAACATAAGAAATGTATCATCAAATGGGCCTTATGATATCAAAGTCTCAAAAAATAGTATAATAGATATTATAGAAAAATAAATGATTACTAATTTGAGAAACCAAAAAGAGAACTAGAGTATTTATATATACAATCTATTTAATAATAATAAAATCATGGTTAATCCAAAAATAAATAATATTATTATTTACTACTAATTTTAAAAATAATTATTAATAATAATTCCCTTAATTTTTTTAAACACTAATTTCACCAAAATTCAAATAAAATATAGTTTTATATATTTGAATTTTAAACTTAAGATGAATCACCTAAAATTGTATAATAATGAATAATATATTATAAATAATATAAATTAATATATAAAATTTTTTAGTTTAATAATGAACTTACTACACCATTTAATGTTTTTAAAACTATATTAATACTCTCTACCTCATCAAAACGTTATAAATTATAATAATATATTTATGTTCTATTTCAAACTCAATTTCCTATATAAAAAAATTATAAAAAATTTAAAGTAAATTATTATCTGTCAAATATTTACATTAAAACTAAATTTTAAACTTGAGAAATTTTGTTTAAATGAAACTAATAACTATATAAATAAAGTATACATTAAAAATCATTGTTCATTATTAATTTGTGCTTTTAATGGTGTATAATAAATAGATATCACCTTAATTTTCTTTTACTATCCTATTACTATGAAGAAAAAATATACATGTTATTTCATTAAAAATATTAAATTCAAAAATATATATATATCTATAAAATATTCATCCCCCATTTATACCCAATAATGATGTGATTATTTCATTATACTTCCTTGGAATTAATCATATAATTTAAAATTAATAGTTTTTATAAAATTAATATATTTAATTTTAAAATTTATGGATAAATAAAAATTATACTATTTTTAGCATTAAAGTACATTTATACTTGTGAAGAATCAATATCTAAAAAATCAATTATTTAAGGTCAACCATTTATTTCAAATTTATAATCATTATTTAATTAAAATAATATATTAATTATTGTGAAAATAATATATATTGACTAAAAATTTACCATGATACCTCTATTTGTATTTATAATAATAAATGATTAAATTATATTAATTTTTGAAAAAATTAATGGTAGATTTTGTCTACGCAAAAATAAATTAAATAGAAAATGTAGGTTCAATACCATATATTAATTTACCCATCGATAAACTCAAATATATTTTTAAAATCTCAATTAAACAAAATTAAAATAAATGACCCTCAAAATTTATTTTACATTTATAGAATACATAAAACATAAAAAATATTTGGGAGATCCAAGGAACACATATCTAACCGCAATGACTAAAAATGATTTTTTTTATAATCAAATTAAATCAATAATTATGTCAATTCATATGAAATTTTTATCAAATAGAATATCAATTATAATATAACCATGAAAATGATTTAATGATGGTAATATACGCTCAATAACATATTTTAAACCCTATATATATATATTAATATTTATTTTGACTATATTTCATGAAATGTTTAGTGAAATTGTGCAGAGAATCAAAAATATAATAAAACTAGAAATGATGAAAATAAGGGATAATTCCTCGTGAATCCAAAAATTTATTTTTTATAAGTGTTAAGAAAATTAAAATAATAATATAGAGGGTGGGAGATAGTTTTCACCCATAGTTTTGCACTACCTAGGGATTAGGAAGTCCTTCAATGTCTCTTTATTATAAGTCAAATTATAATTACCCTCATCTATTTCCCATTATTACAACATAATAATAATAATAATAATTACCTTAATTTTTTAGGGTACAAATAAAAAGGATGATAAACATGATATCATGTGACCCAATTTGATCATGCCTCCCATTAAAAGAGTGATATGTCTCGTTAATTTCATTCTAGAGAACTAAAAAACAAATACCAAAAGCAAAAAAAAAATTCAATCCAACTATTAAAAACCCACTATATATGACTATTGAAATTCCAACATTATAGTAATGCTTCAACATCATCATCATAATCAAATAAACAGTTCACCTTCTATAGTGTTAGCCATAATGGTTTAATAATAACAATATAAACAAAATGAAAAAATCCACCATCGATATTAAAACCTCATAATCCTAGAATACTATCATGATAAATACTGTATACAAATATTAAGAAAGATACATGGGAATATAAAATGAGACAACAATCTTAATAGCTTCATCTTTCAAGATCATTACATTGTTTCTATCATCAATTGGGTAACTAATCATCACCATAAATGAGAATAAAAAAATTATTATTATTATTATTATTATTATTATTATTTCAATATATTATTATATCATATAGGGATGGTTTGGTTTGGGGCATCAAGTGTTTGATTCCCTTAGTGTGCTTATTTTATTTTTATTTACATCATTAGTGGAAGGGATGTTGTTACCTTACAAAATTATTACCTGAAAATAATATTGAAATAATTTTAGGTTAAGTCCCTTTATTAATGATAATAGATATTTTATATCTTATAATATTACACACACATATATATATTTATAAAAATATAATGATAATGTAATAAACAATAGTGATTTATGTGTGTATATATATATCACCGTTTAATGAAAAAAACACATCTGTAATAACATAATTTTAAAATTTTCATAATAGTAATTATTCACTAATATTTAAAAATAATTTATAATTAAATAAATATATAAATATATATTCTCCGGTGAATATTTCATTAAATAACATTTTATTATAAGTAATCTCAAAATATATTAATTATCCAGCTGAAAATAATTTTCAAATATCGAAATAATATTTTTTTATATTTCCTTTATAAAAATAATTTTTGAAATTATATATAACGATAATATTTAATTTATATTTGATATTAAATATCCATTATAAATAAATACAAATTCTATTAAATCTCAATAATTCTTCTATTTATACCATATTTATATAAACTAGAAATCCTAGTATATTCTATTTAAATAAAAAAAAATACTTAATTGTAATACAATTAAAAATAATTAACCTTTGTATAATGAAGTCCATTAAACATCACTGAATACCTAGGGAGGACACTGGGTCTCTAGTTCTAACTAACAACCTCATTATGAGGAGGTATATTGGTAATCTATTACAAGAAGTATTGTAGTTCCTTTAATTGTGTTCCTATAACAAGAACATTCAATTTTACCACTCCATGTAAAATTTACACCCTTCACTTCTTTAAACATCTTACTAAATATAACATATTACTTTTAAATTTCATAAAGACATAGAGTAAATCATCATTTCAATAAAAAAAATTCCAGAACATTCTTCTTTTCACCTCCTGATTTTTTTAATTTTTTATTAATGTTTATTCATACATTAATGTTGTAAATACATATCTCTATAAATAAAGAGTGTCTAGATGATTTTAATTAATATTTTTAAAATTTTATTAGAAATAACACTTTAGAGTTTTTTAACCCAATAAAAAATTAAAACGAAGTGAGTTTTTATAACAAGTGTAATGTGAATGTTGATGTGATGAGGGATACATCCTGAATATATTCTAATAGCTAATATTTTGTTAAATGGATTTATGTTTAAGATTAATTTTATATAGTTTCACATAATTAGAAATTGTGGCTATTTATTATTATCTCAAAAAAATATGAAATGTGATTTTCCAAATATATTTCAAGTTGTGATTGTATATTAGTAAACATGATAAGGAATGTTCTATTAAGGAACCCAAATTCATCATGATTAAATAAAATTATTGAAATGTTTCTAGATTAAAAAGGAACTATATGGGATCAAATAATATCTATGGGAATAAAATTTGAATCATTACTCTTATTTGAAGGTGTTTGGTTTAAATGATGAATAGGATACAACCTATACATTAAAGAATGTATATAGTTATAACTAGTTATTATAAAATATATTGATGATATTATATTTTATATAATTGAATAATTGATTTTAATTGGTATCCAACTCAAATAATTTTTTTATATATTAATGTTTGTAGGGAGGAATTATTACATGTGTCTCTAAATTTCACATGAGGAGGATCCGACTTTTCTTTATCAAGTGGATTATCCTTATCATGATTTGAAGAAGCAATGATTTTAGAATATAAGGGATGTTTCTACTCTAATTTAAAATGGGATAAACCATTTTAATGATTAATATAATAAATAGGTAAAACAAATATATTTCAGAATATCCAATGTGAGTTCAGTTTGTTTGACATTTTAGATATATGATATCGACTATTATTTCTTATTGTATAAATGTTTTAAAATTGAACCAAAGGAGTTCCATTGATTGTGAAAAAAGGTAATTCCAAGTCATATAAAAGGAAAATATGATTTTGGGATAATAAATTAGAAATTAAGGAATTTTTTCTTTTATTGAAGTATGGAATTTTATATAGGTGATGATTTTATAAAGACAACAAAAGTATATTTTTATATTCAAAAGAAAGGTGTGGGTTGTAGAAAAAAAATAAAGGTTTCATTGAATTTTTTATATTAAAAGTTTTGTATAATTATAAATCTTCTAAAAAAAATATATGAATGAGAACTAAATTAGAATATTATTTTTGGAAGAGAAAATACTATTAATTTTGGTCTTATATAATCAAAATTTACATAATCCTTCAATATATATAGATAAAAATTTTATATCAAAGCATATTTATATTACATAACTCCATAAGATTTTGAAAAATATTTTTTTTCTAAATTACTAATATATTTGATATCATTCTTCACATGGAGAATAAAACTAAAAAGAGATGATACATATTTATTAATAAAGAATAATAAAAATATTAGTAAATAAAATTGTTATAATCAATTATAAATACATATAAATGATGATTAAGAACATTTAATGATTTAAAAAGTGTATTTCTCAATAAAAATAGTTTTATTTAAATTTTATATTTTCATTTAATGAATATATTGATATATATTATATTAAATATTTTTATTAATAATATGATGGTTTTTAAATTCCTCATGTTATAATTAACTTATTATTAATATTTTTTAATTTTTGGAATAGATTTAATTAATGATGAATTATACAAAATACTTTTTGTTTACCAATATCATGACATTTATGGAATTATTATTAAATAGCTATGAATTTGAAATTTATGAAACCATTTTTTCATATTATTTTATTAGAGATATTATATATTTCATCATATTTATTTTAGTTTACAAAATTATTCTGCTAATTTAGAATGTAAATTACACTCTTTCATGAATCTCTTTTTTAATACATATTCATTTATTATAATAATATTAATTTTTATAAACTTTTTTAAATTGAATCTACTAAAATGGATGAATTATGTTGTATACATTATGTAAAAATTTTAATATTATTTTTAGGCATAACAAATTAATTACTTAGTTAAAAACTAATTATTGCTGTAAAAACAAAAAAGGAAAAAGGGTAAACTAAAGGGTTAAAGGAAAAATCATTTTAGAAAAATTATTATAATTAATTGTTTGAGATTTGAATCAAAAAAAGAATATATATATTATATAGTTTTCTGTTTTTTTGACTTATTTACTAGTGAAATAAATATCTATTTATATTAAGAGTAAATATTTAAAAAAATATCATTAACACCACTAATATATGGGTCATCTCACCACCCCCAACAAAACTATATAAATAATTAGCTTTTATATTGAAAAATATCCATATTTTATTCCCATAGAATAATAGTTCACATAAATAATCTTTTAATAATATAATATTAGCATATTTCCTCCCTTTCAAAGGAATCCTATAAGGCAAACTCATTGTTCATAATGTAAGTTCAAAAAATTCTATAGAATTGTGTTTATTCTATGTTACCCTTTAAAATATATTATAATAAATAGTATTTAATTAAATAAAAAATATATTTTGTGATTAATGTTATTAAATTTTGATTATAACCCAAAAAATATTTCACATTTCTTTAAATAAAAAGGAAAACCTCTTTTGTTTTTTTTGTGAGGACTACCACCTCCATTGAATTAAATATATAATTTTATATATAGTTTCATTATTATACACAAAAATCTAATAAAATATGATTAACCACACAAAACATAAAACAATATTATCATTAAACAACAATTATTATGATATTTTAACAAAATAAACCATTTTCATAAATATACTCATCCATCAATAATCGAATGTTCTTGATTAGATCAGTATAAACACCTACATGAAAAATTATTAAAATAATATAATAAATGAATATATTAAATTAATTATTGATAATATATTATATATACTGTTAAAAAATATTTTTATTTTTTATAGAATGCTAAAATTTATATCAATCTTATTAATTAAGAATCCCGTATTTGTTCTTTTGAAATCACTGAAACATGCTTATTTAGAAATTCAAATTTGAGGATAAAAACAAAATAAACCTAAATAATTAAATTAAAACTTGATAAATAACTATATATCATTAATTATTGCACCTTTTATGATCTTATAATTGTGAGATGTTTTTAAAATAATTAATTAAAACACAAATATTATGAAACTAGTTCAAAATGATCAACAATACTCATAAAAAATACTTAAAATATATAATATACAACATATATACATGTTGAAAATAATTATAAATTAATTTTATAAAATGATATACAAATATATAATAATCAATTTCTTAAATAGGTTATCAATATATTTTTTGGTTTTATATGATAATAATGAACTTTAGTGGAAGTCAACAATCATGGTAAGTTGTTCTATGTCTAATATATAATTTCTAATGACGTATTTATTATTGTAAAACAAGATATATCTAATGAGGAATGATTTATTTGTAATTAAATTATTTAAAAATATACATTAATTATTATGTTTTGAATATCCATATCATTTAACTTATATAAATGGATTTTGATTCAAGGGATATCAATGTTTTAAGGGTCATTGTTAAATAAACTCCCTTTATTGAGTTATAATTATTCTTCTTAAACATTTCATTTCTTCCAACCTGAGATGTTATTTCATCATAATGTACCATATTATGTATGTATAATAAAATTTTAATTGAAAATTTCACAATGAAGATTTTATAACATAATAATTATCATTGTTTATAATAATTCACATCATATTTAATGAATGTTTTTCTCATCTAGATATTTCACCTTCATCTCAATGTTCAACATTATATTTAGAAATCTAATTATCCATTATATCCTGTGAACATAATATTTCCCTTCACATATTCTGAAATTTAATTTTTATTGATCTCTCATACTTTCAAAATAATTTTTATTAATATTTATATGATTTGGGTTTTCCACAAATGTATTTAAAAATATTAAAATGGATTTATATCCTTTAATAATTAAATTATTTATATTTCACTCAAAATTCTATTTTATATCATTTTCTTAATTTTAATTACACCATTATTGATTACTAATTTTTAAAGTAATTTTTTTGAAAATTATTTTCACTAAACCATTTTTGAAAATGGATATAAAGGTCATATTTAATGTTAGAATTTTAGATAATTTTATAAATATTCTCTAAAAAATAATTTACAGTTTTTCTACATTTTTCTTCGTTATATATTAAGGATTTATTAAATTTGAAGTTATTTTACATAAAGCACCTTTTAAAGGTTATTATTAAACAACATTATTAGGTGATTAATTTCAGATGCCATATACATGTGTGAATAATTTATAGGTGGTTCCTATATCACCCTCTAATTCCTTGGTTGAGGAATTATACCTCATAATATAAATATTATGAGTGATAATATTATGAATATTTTCTACATTGAAAATATTTAGAGTCAACATATTTCAAATTTTATTAATTCACATGATGGATGGTGAAAATGACATAGATAGCGTCATTCAAAATATTTTCTATGAAAATAATAATGATTAATACGTTTGTAAGGTTATGATATAAAATTCTTATTATAATTCAATAATTACATGTATTATTCTTATGCAATTATCCATGGATATTGTTTATTATATCATGTTTCTACCCTCTTTTCCAGAGTATGTTTTATTCATTAGAGATAACATTCCCTTATAGAAATTATAATTACAAAATTTTATTATTATATATAACTATACTGTGAAATATCTCCCTTTATATTGTTTCCTAACATTTTAATGAAATAAACTTTACTTAAAAACTCATAAACATTCGCTAACAGATAGTTTAGATCACCATATTCTTATATATAAATTCATATGTTTTTAAGGATTAGTATAACTTATGAGAAGTCTATGATAGTATCTAGTGTGTAATGATTATATAGAAATATTCATAACTATCAGAAAACAAGTATCTTATTCATTTTATCTGTAGGGAAAATAAACCTTGATTTCTTCAGATTGAGTGATTTTTATGATATATAATGTTTCAATTTTTTAAATGTTGTAAAATAATTATATGTATAGGTTAAATGCTATTATATCATATTCTAATTAATAAATAAAATGGATAATCATTAATTGATGAAGTTTCTATTTTTTATTCGAAATTAAAAAGGTTTTATTGACATAAATAACCAATTGTAGGAGGATTAATTTCAATGAGTTGTTTGATAATTGAATTTCTAAGTCAAACATCATTTTTATAGGGTTTGGGGACCCATCAACATTATTTTTGTCAAAATTTATTTATTATTTATGGAAGAGGTAATAATATAAAATTAGTGAATATTCATTTCGTAATCTAAGTGTGAAATATATAAAAATTGGTAAATAAATATAAGTGAATACTTTAAAAAACGTAAGTCTATGATGATACATTCTTCATCTTTGATATATGAACTATTCTAATAGTTTTTTTACTATTTTGGTAGGAATATTTTTTCACAAATATAAATGAATTTTTTTGAGAATATATAATGATTTTGGATGACTAATTGGAAATAAAATACAACATTCTTAGTCAATGTATATATTATATATTTTTAGTTAATCATTCTTCTCTCCTATAATGAATATTATCATATAGTATTAAAATATGATTAATTGATGTGTCCTGCACCATAATGAGTGGGTTATTCTTAAATTATAATAATGTTTAATGGTCAAAAACAAAATAAAAATTGGATTATTATTGAGGATAAAGGATATTGTTGAATCTATGAAATTCTAATATGAAGTATCAAACAGTTTTTATTTATTTGTTATATTGTCTGAAATATTTTTGGAAGAATAAATATAAATAAAATTAAAAACATTTGATGTATTAATTTTAAGATATTGTCAAGATCTACATATGATTATTGGGTATGAATTGAAAATATATAATAAGGTGAATTAAAAAAGTAACATGTCATGTACACTTCTATAATAATGACATTATGATCGATTTCACTGGAGTCTCCATGTCCATGTGTGTTTTATAAAAAGTGAAAAATTATTTCAATCACTATTATGGTGGACCATTCTGTATTTATAGTTTTAATTAAATAGATATAATTTTTCTAACATGCCTCTAATGACCTTATGTAGGTACCTAGTTGGGATTGGGTAACATTTATTATAAAAAAAGTAATTATAGTTTATAAAATAATGTAGATTAATTAGTTCCTCATTGGTGTTTTAATATAAATCTTAGTTATCCAATTAAAAAGTAAAAAAATATGACTAAAATGAATGTAGTGATCTAATGGTTTTAATATTATGAGGAATAGAAAATTATTAAAGTTGGTGGATTGTTTTGGAATTTGAAATTCAATATTAAAAGAGGATGTTAAGGTTCGTGGATATGTATGTGAGTTTCACAATCTAGAGGGATAAAAATGGAGAATAAGGTGAAGGCTTAAAAATAAGAAACCAAACAATTATATTGGTTCTTAATTATACCGTTTGGTGATGTTGAAATAATAAATAATAAATAATGAAGCTAATCTTACATAAGATGTCTGTTGTTGTGGATTGTACAATGGTGTTTTTATTTTCATCTTGGTGATTTAATTTTAGTTTTTTATATTTTTATTAATATATATCTAGGTGATGTTTAAGAGTATGTTGTACTATTGTGGAAATAGTTCACTCAATGTTTTCGCTAGAGATCATTGTGTAAAGAAACAAAATAGAGTTGGTTGTCATCTATAGAGAAATGTAGTTTATTTAAAATGTTAAAATAAATTATTATTATAACATTTAAATATCACAATTTTTGATGTAAGGGGTCATATGAAATTATTATAAATATATTTTGTTATATCAATAGTTATCAATATACACTTCTTATCAATATCAATGATTATGATAGTAGATTTTCTGATCTACTATATTTTGAATCATTCCAAAGATGTTGTCATTAATTTTTAATTGTAAGCCTACTAAATAATTTTACATTATATATTTTATTTATTCAACAGGGTGTGATTATAAATTAAGAAATTTAAATCCTTCAAATATGATATAAAATATGATATATATTCAAAATAATAAGAATGTTAATGATTTTAACTATGAATAGGGTTGTTGGAAGCATAAAATAAATTGACCTACCAATTTATTCCCCTACTAGTGAATCCTTGAAAATCCTAATAACATTTTAAATTATATTTTCCACAATTTGGAATCCAATATCTATGTGACTATGTTTTTCCCCTGACCAATCATTAACAATACCCCCATAATTTCTGTTAATTTTAATCAGATCATGGAGAAATGTTTTATAATTTTTACCTATTGGTGTTACCCACAATTAGGGAGTCTTGAATAGATTGAATATATCATCTTTAATTTCATTCATTATATATAATTTCTAGTATTTATAGTTTGTTGGTATCTATATATTTCTTAGATATGATGATATATACGGATAGTTTATTTATCAATTTATATCTACATTGATTAAAAATTTATTATAGATCTATAAATTTTTTAAAAAAAATATAGAGATTGTATTTTTAACAATATTTTACACACAGTATTTGGGATTAACAAATAACCATGAAATATAGCTCCCATAAGATAAATTAAATGTAATAATTATGGAAAACATGTTAGAATCTATAGTTCATAAAAAAAATTCCTCAGAAGGATTTTTAGTGTCCATTGAAGAAAATAACAGGAATAGGGTAACTTTAAATGGTCCAAAATTAACTATTGTACATATAAAACTTAGTGAATTAAAATTAAATGAAATAATGTTGTAGTAATACTCAATCTAACTTTCAACACCACCAAATCAATTTTATGGTTTTGATGCCACCTAAAACTCCAAAGTTATGCAGACATCTTAACCAACATACACTGGAGTTATAAAATTGGTAAATACATCTATAATTTAAGGATAATAAAATATTAATGTATTCATTCAATATAGAATATGTTATATTGTAGATTATATTTTCCTTAGAAATTTTTTTCATAAATAATAAAAAAATAGAAATTTAGAAGTGAATGAAATTAAAAAACATTCCAAATTATACTTATACACAAAAATAATGGGGATCACAATATATTATAAATAAAATATAATTTTTTTGGATTCAAAATATATCCAAAAAATGTTAGTATTGGTTGGATAAACTAAATAAATATGTATAATATGTATTATTCACCTATCTTTTTATCAATCACGATAGTTATAATGGATGATAGGATGTGTCAAATAAAGTATAACTATCAATTGAATATGTTAAGACATGAAATTTAGGGGTTCATGAAAAAAACGTTACATATTATGGTCTAAAATAAATATCCACATCTACTATAACATCACTATATTCTAAAATTAATTTATTAACTTATTAATCCATTTATTAGGGGTGCCTTTTGAATAAAAATAAAAATTAAATTGGGAGATACACTTAAGATAATTTAAGATGGAAATTAACCACGAAGATGTTATTATTATGTGCTCAAAAAAATATAAAAACAAATTTCGAATAATAAAATTACTTATATAAATAATATTACTTTTATATTATAATTTTCTTTAATTAATTGACACATACTTAATGAAAAAAAAGATGTAATTATGTAAAATATTGATGTGTATTTTTCATAAATAAATAATATCTGAATAACAGATTCTGTAGAAACAAAATAAAATAAAATAAAACCATGAAAAAATAAAATAAAAAAGTCAATTACAATATATCTACTAAATTAATGGGTATAAAATCATGTAACCATGTTATGAAATTGTTGATGAAAAAAATAAAGTAATGATATCTAATTTTTTATGTCTCCCTTATGAAGTTGATTTTTACAAGATTAAAAAGTGTGTTACTTCACTTAGTATATCTATCAACCAATCCTATAAAAACACTAATAAATATAATATAAGTTAAACTTAATGTGGTATAAGTTCAATATTATGAATATTTCCACAGGAACTATTCTATAAAATTTACCACTCTTGATAGCCACTAGAGCTTACCTTATGTATAGATTTTACACAATGATCCTGAGGAATTTCATAACTATAAATATGGTAGATACAAAATAATAATTATTATGATTTTAATTAATTTATACTATTTATTTTATACATTTCACATTTTTACTTTTAAAAAAAAGATATATATTTACTGAACCATTGATAAAATTAAAAATATCATTTTATACAAAAGTTTTATTTTTTTAAAAAATTTTGTTTTTCATAACATGATTTTAAGTAAATATGTATATAATATGAAATTTATATTTTATAATTGAATAATTTATTAACACTATTATATGTCTTAATTAATTATAATTAAAAATAAAAAATAGATATTATTTTAATAATTAATTTTCTTTTGAAAATAGTATTCAATATATATAAATTTAAAAGTAAAATTATATAAATTTTGAATTTTTATTTCAATAAAATATGAATTAATTTTTATTTATAATTTTAATATTATCATATTATAAAATTTTGGTATTTTTCTTAAATGATTTTTTTGGTGAATATTGAAAAATAATTTTTTAATAAATATAGTGACATTTATGTAATTATTAATACATAAGTATGACATATAAATTAATGAAACACTTATATATGTAAAATATTTCATTTATAAGAAATATTTTAAATTTTAATATTTTTATTTTAGTTTATAATCCAATGTTTGATATTGGACAGTTTATGTTACATTATTCTCAAAAATTGTATTTAATATATTATCATATATTATTTTCAAATTAATTATTATGACTTTCATAAAGAGAATATAGTAAAACAGATTTAAAATTTTGTATTTTATAGTCAATATTATGTAATAAATACCATTCTATTTTTATATTTAAACAATTAAATACATTGGAAAAATTGGTACTAATATAAAAGCCAATAGGGATAAATGGGTTAACTAAAAGGGTAGAAGGACTAACTTGTTTAAAAAATATTTAAAATAATTTTATTGAGGTTTTTATGGGTTAAAACATATATTCAGTCCATTATTTTCAATTATTTTGAGTCTTCTTTACATTTGAATCATGCTCTCTCGTTATATTTTTATGAAATATTTCCAAAAATATGATTCTCACCTCTAATAAAATTGGACTCTCTATAACCCTTCAAGACTAAAGCCAAATTTCAGATTCCAATTAAAAATATAACTAATTAAATTATATATAATCATATTAAACTTCCTTATTATTTCATACATTATAGATTGTCCTATGTCATCCCATTCCATGGAATCCAGCATGGGAATCCCAAAGATCCCAACATAAGTACCAAATTTTCAATAACAATTTTTCTTTTATATGTTTCCCTTTAACATCTAATATTACCAATATTAAATGAAAAATTAAATATTTTTTTTATCATAATTATTTATATATTTTGGGAATAACCATTAACCACTATGACCCATTTCCCATAATGAACATGAAAATAACATTCTCTCATGTGTGTAGACTACCGCCTCTATAAAGCTTCATGTTTCATATTCAATACCCACATTAAATGAATGTTTAAAATGTGTAATTAAAACATTTATAAAATGATTAATATATGAAATAGTAAATTGTATGACACATTTCTCCCATTATATGAAAACTGAAACCATCATCCATTATTATATGTGTAATACTTCTTCCAAGGACTAATGTATTCATTTTTTCAACATCAACAATAATGGATAGTAATGAAAAAATGTATAGTGAATAAGTATGATGTTTAATAAATTATTAGGATTATAGTATGAAAAATTATATATCCTATTGACAATATGATTAATAAATGATCTTTTTAAATTCAACCATCCATAGAGATCACATTAAGAGGGAAAAAAATTTATTCATACTAATTAATAGTTAAATATTGATTACCTATTCTTATTGTTATACTCAATTTTGATCCTTTCATTAATAAAAAATAAAAAATGTCATTAGACCTTTGTATTCTTGATATTAAAACTAAATCACAAAATAACTATATATTAATTGTGGTATGATCTTGTTTGAGTCGGTCTAACCACCAACATGGACAATGATATTGAATTATATCATGGAAGACTATAAGAAAATTAATAATTTTAATATATGATATAAATAATAAAATAATGAATTTATATTAGATCTAGAATGGTAAATGTGTTGATAAACTAATTATTTCAGATTCCATCATTTTTTTTGATAAAATTTACTAAAACATATTTTTTGTCGATCCCATCAATAAGAAATATTACATAAACTCTCATAGAGTGAATATAAAACATTATAAATAATATTAATGAAACTATTCCAGTTCATTGTATATTAATGTAATGATGATGTTTAGAATAATAATGAATAATAAGACAGCTACTATGCATCTTGAAATAAACAAACCATCGAAACAAGTAACCATTAATGTTAAATATAGATAATAACTAAATAATACACATGTATTAAATTATAATAAATAAAACTATAAATGATTTTTGATAACAATTTGACTGTTAATTAAGTGATTAATATAATTGTATTTATTATATAGGATGTTAAATCTTGTTTTTGAAATTCAGAAACAAATTTAAGGGTTTCTTTTTTCCAAATTTCATTTTTTGTCACATTTTATATATTATGCAACATGACATCTCAAATATTGTAACATCTTCATTTTTATACAATGTTGAAATTTTAATGTAATGTGAAAATTTCATTTTTTTGTTGAACAAAATGATTAATAAATATTTAAATTATAAATCCTAAAATTGTATGACTTAAAATGTGTTGTTTTTAGATGGGGTTTAATGCATGACAGGTGTCTCAGTTTTATCATTGAGATTCAAGAGTGCATGGATTTGAAATGCAATTTCTTGAAATATAAATGGAGTTGTACAGTTATAACATAATTATTTATGGCCATAAACCTCAACCATTTGGGGCTTTATTGGTTTCATGTGGTTTGAAAACCCATGAACCTGAGGCCATATAGATGTGAAAGATGACAATATTAAATTTCAGGGTAGGAAATACAAGATTAACATGTTTTATAAATTTGTGTGATTAACAATGATATAAGGTGATCCTTTTGGTGGTATATCTATATGTGTTGTGCAGGATTCGTCAAACTACATGTCTAGCCATTAGAGAGACATTCTAGTGTATTTAGTGAGTCAATAGGATAGGAACATGGTTTTCCAAACCATGTGGACAAACCATTTGGATTATTAATGATATAGTAATAAACATTCCCCACTCTCCACCATAATTTTCCCCCCTTTTCTATTCTAATCCATGAAATGATAACCCCACATATAATTCACCCACTCCTCTCCACTATACATTGATATATCATCTTCATTCAGACTCAAAATTAGTCATCTTTGAATCTGTTGGAAGCACAATGTATTTTCTAGAATTATGTTATCCCCCATTGTTTATTTTTCTTGTCATATTATATATTATTTCCCTAAATATCACATTCCCATTTTTATGGAATTTTATTATTCTTCTAATTTAATAAAATTTGGATGGAATCGAAGCATGATATTTGATAATAGAAGAATAAAATGCTTGATGTTTGTGGTTTTATTGATATCCCCTAATGTATCACTTGTTTATGAAATTTTTTATTGTTTTATATTCCAATCCTCATAAAAATTTCACTTAAAATGAAGATTGATTTAATTTTAATTGCATATACCACAACCATGATTCCATTAGACACTCCTTTACTTGGATGGAGGTTAGTGACCAAAAATTTAACCTCCCAATTGGTGAGTTATTTAAATTACTTGTCATGTTTAAAAATACAAAAATGAATTAAATTATTTGTAAAGAACTCTTCATCTTGGGAACTTACATTAGGATTGAAATTTGGAATTGATCAATATTACTAATTGATTTGAATTTATATTTGATTAATGGGATCAATCCTAATTAATTATATCAATTCATTGGGTTTTCTCCTTGAATTCATGTTGCAATAAATGAAATTTATAATTTCATTATTAAATTGGTAATTGTATTGACTGTATCCATCACCCCCATTTTCTAACAAAACCACATTCAAGGTGCGCTGTGTTATTTAAATGAAAGGGGTAATCAAATGGGTATATTTTATGTTTAGAATATCATGACTATGAAAATAGAAATTGAAATTAATAATGTAAATATTTAAATGTTTTATAAATAATCTCATTTCATATTTTAAATTATAAATTTTTCCAATTAATAAAGTCCCATTACACCTTCTGTGATATTAGGTTCCTCTTTAAAGAACCCCTCAGATAATGGATAATATGGAAATTTTGATTTCTTTATACTTGATTATTAATGAAGGAAATTGGATAGGGTTGTGAAGATTTAATTTCCAAACACCATTTTTGAGTATACTAGACATAGTATTTTGCATAATTTGGTTTCTTAGACATCACATTCCATGCCTCCTAGATTAGGGTGTAGGGAATGAACCTTATAAATGTTATACATGATACTCATGGATTTAATCATATATAAATTTTGATACTCATGCATAGACTACCAACAAAAATTCAATAATTTGTTAGGAAGTCCCTTATAAATTGAGATAATCATGAATGGGACCATTATTTAGAATATGAGGATACTTGGATTATACATGGATGCTTGATTTTTACCTTATGTTGAAGATATTATAGTTCATATATATATATATCTGTATAATTTATTATATATATAGTTCATATATATAAATTTATACTTATTTATATATATTTTTATAAATATTATAGGGTTAAACATGTTTATATATATTCTTTAGTAGGTCGATGTTGGTATTGTCAAATGGGTGTCCTTATGGAATCCATGCCTGATAAATTTACATTTATTTATTATCTACTACAATAGTAAACCTATAAATTAATTTAATAATTTACTCACAGAATGTATAAAATTGGAGACCATTGGTGGTGTCCTAATAAGTTCAACTGACACCCAGTTTAGGCTTCCATTGGTGACCCAAACATACAACCTTATATGTAGGTTTAGGATTACAATTTGTTTTTCTTGTGTTGTTACTCATGGAAATTGAGTCCTAGGACCACAAGACTAAATTGGAGATCAAGATTCTCATAGATATATCTTTAATTTCTTTTATTTTTTTTGTATCTATTATATATTACCTTTTTTATTTATATTTCACTAATATTATAGAATCATATTAATATTAATGGTTTTATTATTGGGTGTTGGAGAGTTTATTAGTCCATTATTTTATAAAAAAAGTATACTGATTTTTCTATTGAACAATTTATTATTTTCTACTATACTAATCTGATCATAGGTGTATAGTATCCCCAATGAACAACCTTTAGACACTAATTTCTATTTAGTAGCCTCTAGAGTACAAGAAGGTAGGCTTAAGGAAATGTGTTTACTCTTTATGATGTTGTTTATCGTGTGAGGCTAGAAGAGATGTTAAAAAGTTACATCAAAACATTTTTTCCCTATAACATACTATTTTGGGTTGGAAGAAAATATAATATATTTGTGTTGGGAATTGAAACATATCCATGTCTATAATTGATCGAACCTTATATGGGGAAAAGAATAATTTCCTATGGATGGAAGTGTTGTTCATGTTGTTCACTGTTACTATTTATTGTTATTTCCCATTGAGGGATTAGATTAAATTTTATTGCTTACTGGTTTATGGGATTTGTGGTATTTTACCCTCGGCTGAGTATAACAATGAATTATTTTTACATTCATCATTATAGGAATAAAGATATATAAATTACATTTATATTCTATGTCATCTATAATTCAATACATGACTTGATATTACAGGTTGAATGTTCCTTGGGACATTTAGCCTCATTAATTTCCAATATATCATGATTATGTTATTAAATTTTTGTAGAACGTTATTTTTTACTACTATATGATTGCATGCTTTTTTAATATTAAGATAAAAATAATAGTTAATTAATGTTTCTTCAATAACCAAAATAGTTTTTTCTTCTATAACATGATTTTAGAATATTTACTAACTAATTAAGAAATGTTTCAGTCATGGACCATTAGATTCATTAGATAAAACTTTTATGTTTATGATTAAATGGGTTCCACTATCTATTAATAATGGATATGGTCCTTTATAAATTATCAAGGGTGATCCATATAATCGAATCATCATATACTAACATTTTATAGTCTGACACTGAAGGTGAATACCTAGTTGTAGTAACATGAATTAAAATTATAAATTATAAAGGAATGTAAATTTCTAAAATGAAAATGGTAATTCATAAAATTGAACCATGATATATGATTATTTGAACTTCATTAAAAAAATGGTTACCTTTTTGATTGCTTGTACTTCTAAAACCTAGGCATGAAGAACCGTACGACTGAATACTTTAACACACAATAAGACCAAATTATGTCTTTTGCCACATGTTTTTTATGATATAAATCTATTAATGGTGTGATTAATAATTAATAAATCACCTTTATTTATTATAAGTTAGATGTTCCCATGTTAGAATGGCAGGACCCTCATTGATCCCCTTTATTTTGATATTCTTCAGCGCATAACCCAATGGGGGTATACACATTCTACAGAGGGATGGTGATTTAAAGTGTCAGTAGCGACTTATACAATTTTAAATGAAAATATAGGGATTCATATTTCAATTTTAATCACATTTAATTAAACAATAACCATAATATTCTTTTGATCATTATTGATATGAGGCTTTAAATAATTTAAATTCCGATTACAACCTAAATGGCATTTTCCGCTTTATCAAGGAAATTATCATTTTAATAATCCTTGAAATTTTTGATAACCTATGAAAAAATGTTTAAATGGTTGAAATTATTTATAAGATAAACTATCTGAATTGTGATATGATAAAAAAATTAATATATTATTCTTTAAAGGAGTTTCTATATAGTATGGAGATAAATCCTACTAGTGTTAGATATTTAAAGTACCATGTATCATTGTATTTCATAATTTTAACGTTTTATTCAATAAAATGGTCCTTAACTTGATTATAGTTTTTTAAAATAAAATATTAATTATTATAATGGATTAAATGAATACATAATGATGTGTTCCTATATTCAATCCCCTTATAAGTGTAATTTAAATCATTTACTGGGTTTCACCTTATACTTGAATAGGTACGTTTCACATAGGTCTTTTTTGACATGTTATTTTAAATTGAGATTATATGAAAGGTTAGTAAGATTAGTGACTTTTTTGGTCATGATATATTTGTAGGTTCAAGGTTTTTTGTTTCACTAAGGGTATATCTTGAGGTTGGTAACACCCATATAAATTAAAACATTTCAAAAAGGTTTTGAAAAATTTCAGATGTGAGGTTCCATTCAAGTGTCGTTTATCCCATTTAAGACACTTAGTTATGATACAAAACACCTCCTGGTATATGTATTGTCATTTAGTAAAATGAACATTGTTAAGATTCATGAGTGTTTTCTAATTATTGGATTTAGTGTGTTAGACATTCCTTGGACATGGTTGACCACTTATTAGTTCATGTAACCCTTCTACTTCATTACTGATGGATGACTTATGATTTCACCACCAAGATTAACATTTATATGGTATAATATGAATTTGGGCCAATATTTTTGTATATTCCATTAGGTCTGGGGATGCCTATGGCCACTAGGCTTATGGAAGGTATCAAATGATGTGTCTTTGTGTTAATGAAATCTATGGGTAATATGAATTGATATAAGAGAAAACATTCAATTTGGTATAATGGAATAATGAACTGTATGAGTTACCAAAAATTGATTATGTTGGGATCTATTATACTGTATTCTTGGGTCATTTCTGTTTTTATATGACCTCAATTTATAATGATTTTTGAGTTATACTAGTGTTGAGGGATGATGTTACAAAAGGAGTGGGTATTGTGATAATACTGATCATTCTAGATTTTTTTTTATATTCCTGGTTCAAATTATTCATGTGACTATAGTTTAAAATATTACAACATGTTCTCCTAATGATAATTTTATCTATCATTAAATTAAGTGGTTGCTATTTTTTATTTTTGGATTTCTTCTTGGTAAATGATTTTTCTGCCACATCTAAGACTTGTGTTTTGAAGTGTATGGATCATGTTCATTGGATTAATTACCAATACTAGTAAAATATTTCTACGAAAATACTAAGGTGGATACATTCAGGTAAAACATGTTTTACAATGTCTTTCCATGTGTTAAGAGTCCAACTTATGTAGTCAATTAAAATATGTCCAGTAATGCCTTGGGAATCCAATCTATCTAGTGATTTAAATTTATTATTCTATAAATGGATTCTAAAAATAAATCATGGGTATGGTTTAGAATATTTTATTGATTCTATATTTATAAATAGGGTGCATGGTGACCTAGGAGATGTATCACATCTAAGAAATACCGGTTCATGAAATCCATCAGGATGAAGAAATGGTTGGTGGTGTATTCATCTAATGAGTACACTATTATTCATGTTTGTGTTAAATGTTTATGATTAAACTATAACAGAATCCCACTATATTTAGGGAATTATTTCTTTGTTAATAATGACATTTCAAATGGTAAAATGAATATTTTCAAAGGAATATGGTCAGTGATGGTTACACTGTTATTCCTTATTCATAGTTGGATGTGGAAACCAATTTGGTCACACTGCCATTGATATATTATGATTGTTTCCGGTCTTATTTTTAATCATTGGTATCATCATAGTGTGCTATTTTTGAGTTGTAATCATTCCCCCTATGTTGAAATCATCCAGGGTACACTGAGAGAGCGTCATTTTTACACTGAGATAAAAAATGAAATTAAACACATTTTTGTCTTGATAAATGGACCCTTTTTAGTTTTTCACTAGGATAATGAATAATGATAAATGTTTAGTTTTCCATGAGTGATAATGAAACTCCCATGTAGGATATCCTTGGATTCACTATTGGAAACCATCTAATTATTTTACTTTATCCCCATGGGATATAGTACAATTGGAATCAGTAAGGGTTTTTGATACTTGGATGTATCTAATATGTAATGGCATATCAATTTTTAAATAATTAGAGTGAACTAAATCTAATGATATCCTTGGACTCCAATATTTGGTTCTATGGTTACATTGTACATATAGTCCAGCTCGGCTAAAAAAACAAATAGGTGGTGATCCTAGGGTCCATGATCGAGTATACACATATGTTCATGATGTGGAATGACAATGTAAATAAACGATTTATTCATTAAGAGACATCATATAGTCTATCTTATGGGATTTAGTGTTTTTTGATAGAACAAAAATTGTATACCTTGGTTTAGAGGAATCATAATCTTGTTTTGGATGCAATTACTACTACATATGAATGTTTTAAGATATAGTTGGAATGTATTTTTTGACATGACATTACATTCGTTTGTTAAATGTATTTGTTATGGAATGAATTATGGCACACATTGGGGTTGGGATAGTGCAGTTCATTATTTAACCATGTCTATTCATTTTAAAGTTATCCTGACTAGGATAAATGAGGTAAATCAGGAATCAACAATTCAATCAAGTTAAAAAAAATAAAGAATTGAATCGTTAGAGTTCTAAGGGTGTTCCAAAATAAGAATTGAAATTGGTGGTCGTACCACAACAGTAAATTGGATATTCATGTTAGAGAATATTCCTGGTAGAACCATATTATGTTTTGTTAAATAGATGATGATGTGGACATGTATCAGGTTATATTTCCATGCATAATTGTTGTCTCAATGTTAGTAATTTTTTAATGAGCATAGGATTTACTGCCAATGACTTCTGTGCTATATTCTTAAAGTGATTCTTAGTAGTGTGGTGATTTTTGGGGAATGAAACATGTCTATTTGAACCACATTTCCTAAACTATGTAGGTTAATTTTTTTTGATCCGTGAGGATTATTGAGAATAAGATGTTTTAAGGTGGGGTGGGGGTAACATCACATGTTTTGGATGAGGTTGAATATTGTAATGAAATGTAAAATTTTCATTTAGTGGGTGAAAGAAATTTTAGGCAAAGGATAAAAATGTAAATTTGAGAATTGGATCACTCATATGTCTTTGTAGATGTTTTTTATGGATTGAAGGGTGTCTGGGGTGTTCAATTGTGTTTCATGATGGTAGGTATTTGAAAGATAACATTCTTAAAATCTAATGGGAGGTCTTTGGTGAACACATTTTTAAAACTGTATGTGAAGAAAAACTATATGTGTATTAGAGTGTGTCATGTGGTTTGAATAACTCAGCTCCAAACACATAACTGTCATGTAAGAATTTTGTAATAAAATTTAGTGGAGGGAATACGAGCTGTGTGTGGTTTGTTACACTATGCTCATACCTTGATCAAGGGTGACCCTTCATGGGTTGTATCTAGGCACTGAATATGAATTTTTTTGCAACCCTACAAATATCCATGAGAGATACTTGCCACCATGGAAACTGAGTCCTCATGATTACTGCACAAGTTTGAAAACCACGTGACCAGACTATTGGGTTCATTAATTAGAAGAACATTGATTTTTCCTCATATCCTCTTTATGTGTTAATTTCCATTTTCTTTTCTTCTCTATGCACAACACCTCCCATGTATGAAGCTCCCTCCTTCCGTCCATTTGGCTTGTGGGTATCTTCATTGTTTAAAATTGGGATTTATTGATTCTAAATATTTTTATGTGTTATTTAAGGTCATAGACCTTGTTAGTCCATTAATTTGTCAAATTGTTGTGTCTTGGGTGTCTCAGACACAATCGGTGAGCCATAAGGGCATTGCTTTTGGTGGAAGGGTATCGACGTGGTGTCATCTATCAGTTTCGCACCTAAATGGTGTGACCATGGGGGGTCTAGTTTCTTTCCATATTTCTCCTGTAATGACTCTTTTAAGTATTCATAATCTTTTATAGTGGTTATATACCATTTGAAATCCCATAAATTATATATTAAAACTCTACCATCACTGAGGAGAATTTTTATATCTCAATATATTCTATAATGTAAAACCTCCCAACTATGTGATCAAACCACGATTATCTTTTTATTCACATTGATATTTAACATAACGTAACCCTAGAATCATCCCTTTATCACCAATATCTTCTTCATATGTCCCTTTTTTCCCTCTATATGTTCTTGATGTCCTTCATTAATAGATGATTCATCCACCCAAGATGGACCCCTTTATACTCAACCTTTGTGGATTTTTTCTGAATGCACTGATGACAACCTTTCATGGTGTGAGGAGGAAACATCATTCCTTGATCATACATGTTGGAGTTTTCCTTCGTCTCTGTTTAACTGTTCATAATGTGTGGTGGTTAAGATTATGATCCTTTGGGGAAGTGATGAAACCAACATTTTTAAAGATAATGAATGATCCTTTTGAAGAATAAATGGGTGGGAATGATGGTGATGATGTCTATGTGTATTTCCTTTGTCTTTATTGTGATTTTTATGGACTCGTGAACATTGGAAATCATGGTCATTGTAGGTCCTTTATTTCAAACTAAGGAAGCTATGTTTTCTCTATAATCTTTTTCTTAATGACAATAACTTGGAGACTGGTTAAACATATAAACATGGTTGAGTAAATGGATTCTTGATGAATAAGAATCTCTGTGTGATAACCCTAATTAACCAACTAGAAAGAATTAACTGAATGATTTTTGTTGGATGAATATGATAACTCCCTTTCTCTATTTTGATGTTATGCATGGTTTTTCTTCTCAATGATTTAGGGATGTCGTGAATGGGGATGGGATCCCTGGTTTTTTAGTTGTTGGTTGGTTAATCTAAGGCTATGTGGAGCCGGTATGCTGGGTCTTGGTTTGGTTCCATCACATCAAGTGATCTCACGTATCCCTTTTTTTTTGTGACCATACAAGAGACCCAGTAGTGAATGCTTAACTGTATGATTAGATGTTTTTTTCAGTTATTGTTCATGGATTATGGTTATTCCTTTTATTTTCCCAGAAGACTAGTAAATAACTAAATAAAATCACCTAAATATGATAATAAGAACTACTACAATAGTGAAATTATTTTGATAGAATTTGGTAGTGTTCTTGTTATGGTTGTTGTTCTAACATTCCTTGTTTTGAATCGGATGAAAAAAAACACACGAAATAAATTTATTTTCCTTAACTAAGAAGGATAGTTTTAATTACTGGGCGTCAGATTTTTTTTATTCCGATAGTTGACACTGTGACACTGATAGAATAAAAATATTAAATTTATTTTTATTCAAACTCCTATAGGGTTTCATTCAAAAATTGTAATAACAATAAAACAGTGAATCATATAAGAAATCTGAGACCACCATTAGGTTCGAAAGGATGTGTTTTCCCTAAGGCATGTTATAACCTTGATTACCATCGGGTGATTGTCACCCTATCATATGATAATTTCACCTTTATTTTTAATTAAATAATCATTTCATTTTTTATACAATAAATAATTATTTTCCCACAAATTATGCATCGAATGAAAAATATAAGACAACCGAATGTTCCAGGACATTGGATTTACACTAGGAAGGGTATAACATTTGAGAGTATATTATTTTTGTTTATATCAGACCAGAAGATAATTTAATTGGGTTAATTATTTGTGTTGGCGGTTAAAAATAATAATAAAAATTTTATGATTAATATTATTATTTTCATTGATGTCAACAAATGGAAATGAACTAAAATAATTAATAAATTGTGTTGTAGTGTAAATAATAATTGGGTAATGTAATAAATAAGATATTATTAATTTTTCCAATTAAATACAAATGAGTAATCAATATATATTTAATAACCATTATCCTTTTTACTAATGGTTGTTTTCATTAAAATATTAATGGGGTCATTGATGGGTGAAATTAAATATTAATAATTGTTTTTATTATTGTTTTCATTATTATATTGGGATAAAAAAATTGATGTATATATATATGAGTTATATATATATGGGATTAAATAAATATATATATATAGTTATATATACATGTGTGGGTGTATATTCATTTATATGTAGATGTGTATATATATATAACACATATATAAATGGGGGGATAAGTATTGTTATTTTATATAGAATATTATTAATTACCTACATAATTCCAATTAACATGTCAAATTTAATAAAGTCGTGGAATTTTATATTTTTTAAAATCATCTTTAAAGTAACCCAGGGCACACGCCTATGTCACATGTTGCGTGTCCCGAACAGCTAGTAAAATTAATAAAATGATTGTTCGGGCTTTATGTAAAATATTACAGCTTAACATAGCGTAGATTTTGGTTTAAAAATAATAAATAATTATTAAAGGAAGTTAATGGAATTTAATGATGTATAAAAATAAATAATAAAACAGATACGGTTTGAGATAAATTAAAAATAATTAGAATGAGGTAAACCTATTTTAGTTATTTATTTCATTTCTTCAAGAATTTTATTTTTATTATTTTATTTATATATCCCCTTTTTATTTTTTCCTTTTTATTTTCATTCCTTTCCTTTTTATTTCTTTTTTTCCTCTCCTCCTCTCCTCCTCCACTCCTGTGTGTGGCGCACCTCTCCTCCCAAACTGGTGTGCACCACCTTCTCCTCACTTTGGAAGCTCATCGCACCTCCATTCATTGTCCATTTTTTTCTCCGTCAAGTGCACTATGAAACTATCGGTAGGGCTTATCCCACACAATAAGAATCATGTGATCTCTTTCAAAATCCTTTGCGCAGTTCACCGTGAAAAAATTTACCCTATTTTGGGGTTTTTCTAAAATATTTTTTTTCATCCATTTTAGTTCAAATGAATTCCAACTATGGATCATAGGATAATCTATGACTATATAGTAAGGTGTATAATCTCTTTCCCTCCATTTCGTTGAGATTTATAAATACGCATAATTGTGTCGTTAGTCGGTGCCTACCGACTTTGTGAAAACTCACCCATTTTCTTTAATTTAGTTATTTCACCTAGTTTTTGTGGCCTCATCGATCTTGAATTAAATTTCTTAAATTTATGAAATGTGGTCGGACACCCATTTAGTTGTGTCGACGTGGTCGGTATAAATTTTGTTTGCACGTATATTTAATTCATTTAAAAACATGTGTTGCACATCCTCTTTTTCTTGTGTTTAATTTAAATAACTAATTTAGAATAATTATAAACCATGAATTGTTGGATATTTCCTTATTTTTTGTTCTGAATTATTTATTTATTTAAATGTGTATGCTGGAGAATTTAATTTAAATAACTCAATGTTATACGCAGCCTATTTCTCTGATGTTTAATTTAAATAATTAAATTAGATTAATTATGAACGTTCAAATTGTTTGATCTTTGGTAGTTGTTTGTGCTAATTTATTTATTCATTAAAAATTTCATTTACCTACTTACGATGATGTAGTACTTTGACTTGTTAATAATTTTATTCTAAAATAGGTAATTTTGCACTATGTGGTGTTTAATTTAAAAGATTAATGTAGATTAATTATGAATTTTGAAATTGTAGAATATTTGGTATTTTTTTGTGCTAATTTATCTATATATTTAAAATTTCATTATCTAATTATGTTGATACAGCATATTTCCCTATAATGCTTCATTGTGTAAATGTTAAATTCATAACTCATGATACCCGGGTGTATCTGTTTGGATTCAAGATGCAATTACATATGTTGATATCATATCTACTTCTGTGAAAACATTAATTAAATTATGGGTGGGGAAGGATGTGGGTCCTATATTAAGGGCCATGCTTAGATCCTCGGTTCCTAATAAGTTACCTTTATGTGTCGGCTATTGGTGTTGTTAGCTTTTCTAGACCTAGACTTCCCCATACATTCTAATAATTTTGAGTGATGCTAGTTCTAGAAGGGACGATCGGGACAGATCAATTGGAAATGTGTCCAAGCCAGCCTCAGATGACACTCAACCCCTTTTTACGAGATTAGGATGGACTCGAGTTAAAGGCAATCCTCAGGCGATACTTGGTCTTTTGAAAGATTGATGTGGACAGGCTTGGTGGCATTGGATAAATTGATGGATGTTCTATAGAGATACCTTCGAGAGGGGCTTAGACTCTAACTATCAACTTGAACCTTAAATAATGATGCACTTTATGTTTATGTTATTACTAATTGAGTTTCTTGTGAATTGAGATTTTTCCTCTGAAATGTGGAAATGCTCTTGGATACACTAGAATTATACCCCAAGTTAAAGCACAATCTTGGGATATACTTTTCCTAGTTTTTGTTTGCATTTTGGGTTCTATATATATGCATGTTCATGTATTATGCTGACTAGTACCTTTCAGACTAACTGCTTGGGATAAAGCAGGTTACTAGGCATGGGTGTCATCTGGAACCCAGGCTGACTTATTTATTTCATTGCACTTAACAAATTATTTGTAATTATTATATAATTTCACACAAAATTATTTATTGCATGAAATTGAATGTTTTGGACACTACGGGCTCCAGCCTTCTGGGATTTTATCTCAAACCCTACTCGGTTGTCGTTGACACCTGAGTAGATTATATAACTACAGGTATGGACAAAGGAAATCATGCTTCCTACAATGCTTTATTTTTGCTACTTATGATGGAGATTGGGGAAGAGGACCAAGCCTTGCTCGTGATGCAGTTGCCACAATTTTTTTCTTTTTTTGTTTGATAGCATGATTGGGTTCTATTTTATGTACCATCTGTTTAGACATACATCATGGCATGATAATGTTTTGTGATCTTCCACACATGAGTACTATTCAATTGGATTATTTATATTTCTTATGCTGTAGTTCATTCATTTACCTTCTTCAGCTATTTATTAATAATAGTTTTTTAGATTCATTATGATAATACATGTTACCTATGAGTGCATAGTCTCCCCCTCGAACAAAAAAAGGCCCTCACTACTAGTCAGCAACCTCTTGCATTTGGGGAGATGCGCTTGATGTCTTGTGATGCACCGATCCAGCCACTATCATAGAGGTGATCCGGGTAAGGATGTTACAATGTGGTATCAATGATGGTATTTTTCCTTTGTTTTACTATTTTGGGTTGGTAGATATGATACTGGGAATGTGTTGATGCCTGGTTAATAGTTATGTCTGGGACTGATCACTCTATGTACATGAAATGACCAAGTGTCTAGGGTTTGTATTTTTGTTAAGGATTTTCAATTTTACAATTGATATTAAAACACCTAGAGCGATTTGGTGTATATTCCATTGCAAATGAATGTATGGAATTCATGATATTTTACTCTTGGCCTGTTAAGGTAAGGATGAACCATCAAATGCATCATAATAGGTACATAGGAATTCAAATGACATGCATAGTTCCATGCCATGTAGTTTCATTTTAGGCTTACTATTGATTCAAATTTTGTTCGTTGAATGAATTCCTTGCCTTTTATTTTTATTACCATTCCTTTTTAGATACCATGGTTTATTGATATATTTAGCAAGCTTGTCGATTTCCATGCTGCCTATTTAATACCATATTTTCCATGTATCATGCTTCTGTTCCTATTATCATGTCTCTGTAATTAATATTTTATACTTCTAGGATTTCAACATGTCTCTCTATTAGATTCTAGTAGTGACATGCTTGCTTGTTGATTATGTAATTTGTTTCTTTGATAATTTTTTTTGGATTCCATTGAATGGGAGCCAAATTCCAAAAAAATAATGTGTATAGTCTCTTATTAGGTTAATATCCACCAATATATCTAGGTTGATATGTGTTTGAGAATGTTATAATAAATTTGTTAACTACCTAAATGCACAATTATTCTCAAGTAGGATTGTTGGTGCATGTTCCTTAAAAGATAACAGATAATGAGTGTTGTGACTTTTAATAAATAAATAATTACTTTTATGTTTCATTCTAATGAACCCAGGTCGTCTTACTGGGTCCATTGTAGTTTTCCTTATCAGCATAAAAGGAATTGATGTGAAATATTTTCAAATTATGGATGAGATGTCAATTAATGTAAATTATTATAAAATGGAGTTTTATAAAACTTTCATTTTTACCCTTTTGGCGTTGTTTAAGATCATGTACCTTGTGTTTTTTTTTTGAAAAATGAACCTTGATGTTTTGATTAAGAATTTTTCTTATTAAAGTTTAACTGTGATTAAATTTAAATGGATTGGATATGGACCATGTAGTAATGTCCTCTATTTTAGACCCTAGAATAAGGATAGTTTGATTTTCTCCTTGGGATTCTTTAGAATAGAACCTTTTGCGTGTTGTTGTCCCTAGTTGGACCTCCATGCTTTAAATGACACCCTTGTTCCAAAGGGTTGTCCTATTTTTTATTACTTTTGTATTGGTCATGAGCATCGATAAGGCTCATTTCTATTAGGTTAGAAATTCCATATGAATGGTCAGTTGTTTCATACGTCATTCAACCCTCACTTTTAAATATTTATGGATGACTTGGTATGTCATCATGTCAGTTAAAAGTAATCTTGCTTCTATATAACTTCAGTGTAGTATGCATTGACGCACATGGTTCCTTCGAGTGCTTAACATGGTGATGAATCGGTTGGGGTCAGTGTAATCTTCATGTCTTTAACTGTTAAATATTTTTTGGGTCATCTTCATAGTAAAATGACTTCTTTGTTAAAGGAATTATGTTTTTACCAATGATCGGGATAACTTCCAGAGACTTAGGTGCTTTGACATACCAGACAGTTTGGTTGGGCTTCTTTGCCATTTGTTTTAATTTTTTCCTTCTTGTAGTCTCCAAATACTCTTAGTGTAATCTTCCTTAACTGACGAGCATGTACCCTATATTGCCTTCATCCTTGATACTCTAAGAGAACATCGGTCATACACTATTCTAAAGCATTAAATGTTTTTGGGCATTGTTAGGGTGGTTTTTCTTAGTGTTTCATGTTGATGCATCATTTTTATCAAGGATAGTTTAGTCATGAGTGACCATTAGATTTCTTTATAGGAATTCCTTGAACTATGTATTGTACACCATTCGTTTCTTCTTACTTGACCTCTAGGCTGATGTCGCTCTGGGCTCGGTCAACATTTTGATATGGGCATCATTCCCTTGTACCAACGTCTCACTCATAAACATGGAGTAAGGACTACCTTCATTTGTTCATTTCACTCATTTCATGCTGATTTGATGTTACCTCATATTTATTATCGGGCTCAGTGATTCCTAAATGAAGGAATGTCACTAGAGGTCAGGTATGAACTTTGGTGGGAATGTTTGCAATAAATATGAGATGCCTTTGAGGTAGGAATCATGGTTTAGCTTATAAAACACCTTTTGTATAAGTTGAGCGTCTTCTAGAATGGTTGGTCAGAGAGACCCCACTAGTTATCTCTCTTGTTCAATGAAGAAGTCAGTGAAAGTCCTTTTTTGGCATGTCATTAGGTGAGATGAGTATGGTTTGGGTCGGCTGAGGATTCTCATAAAAAGTTGTCTCTAATTGGTCTTTATGAGTGATGGGGAATCGACCATTTTATCCGTTATGGAAATCAAGCGAGAAGGGTTGCTAGAACACTTAAGGGTGTGTCTTGTAAGAAATTATGACCTAGGAAGGTGTCGTGACCCGGAATTTTTACTCTTTCGGACATTAAAATCTAAGGTGGGAAGTAAAATTAGCTAGAAGTTAATGAGACGATGACTTGGCCATGTATCTAGTTGAACATGTTTGGATAGGTACCATCTCGGTCTTTCGGTTAGAAAATGAGTGATCGATCTGATCTTAATGTCTTTTCTGTCATTTCCCTAACAAATATTTGAATGTTCATTGGGTGTTTAGATACACAACATGACCTTTTGTATGAGACCTCTTGACCTTATAGATCAAGCGAGGTATACAATGCTTTCAAAGGATTCTGAGGGATGATAAGTTCTATGGTGGGATGTTTGTAATTTCCATGTTTTGAATCAGATGAATAAAATGCAAGAAACAATTTTTTCCCATTAACTAGGTAGGCCAGTATTAAAAACCTAGAATCAGAACTTTTTATTCCGATAGTCGACAATGTGATGCTGATAGAAAAAAAAATATTATGTTCATTTTAATTCATATGTGTGTTTGTTTTTTTCCAAAAAAATGAAATAACTCTCAAACGGTGCGTCATATGTGAAATCTGAGACCACAGATAGTTCTGGAACATCGATTTTACCCTAGTCAGCGTATAATCTTGATTCGTATCAGGTGTTTGGCACCCTCGGGCATGATAATTACATATTTATTTTAAATTAATTAATTATTCCATGTTTTATATAATTAATAAATATTTTCTCACAAATGGTGTGTCGAATGAGAAATCTGAGACAACCAATAGTTTCAGGACATGGGGTATACCCTTGGTAGGTTATAACATTTTTTAGAATTAGAAGATAGTTCATATCGCATCCGAATATAATTTAATTTGGTTAAATATTTTTGTTTTATTTTAGAAATAATAATAATAATTTTATTATTTATATTATTATTTGTGTTGATGTCAACAAATAGAAATCCACTTCCCTAATTAATAAATTGTGTTTCATTGTAAATAATAACTAGGTAATTTAATAAATATGATATTATTAATAGTTATAATTAAATACAAATGGGAAATAAATATTTATTTAATAACTGTTATCCTTTTTATAATGGTTATTGTAATTAAATTATTAATGGTGTCAGTGATAGGTTTAATTAAATAATTATTATTATCTTATTTATTGTTATTTTTATTATATTGGGACGAAAAGATTGATGTATATATATATGAGGTATATATTTATATATGGGATTAATAACATATATATATATATATATATACATGTGTGGGTGTATATACATGAATATGAAGATGTTTGTATATATATATAACACGTATATACATGGGTGGATATTTATTTTTCGGTTAGATAAAATATTATTAATTACCTACATAATCTAATTTAACATGTCGAAGTAAATCACATTGTGGTGTTTTAATTTTTTAATCCAAATCATTAAAGCGACCTCGGGCATGCACCTGCGCACCCTATTACGGGTCTCAGACAACTATTAAAAATAATTAAATGATTATTCATGCTTTATTTAATATATTACGTTGAACCATAGCTCATTGTTCGGGGTAAAAATAAATAAAAATTATTATTGGAAATTAATGAATTTTAAATAGGGATAAAAATAAATAATAAAATAGATTCGGTTGGAGAGAAATTCAGGATAATTAAAATGAGGTAAACCTATTTTAATTATTTATTTAATTTCTTCCACCATTTTATTTTTATTACTTCTATTATTTATCACCTTTTTATTATTTTCCATTTTTATTTTCTTTACATTCCTTTTTATTTCCTTTTTTCTTCTCCTCCTCTCCTCCTCCTCCCCTATGTGTGGCACTCCTCTCCTCCCTTAGTGGTGGGAAGTACCTTCTCCTCCCTTTATAAGATCACCGGGCCTCTGCCCATCATCCATTTTCTTCACCGTCAGATTCACTGTGAACCTATCGGTAATTCATATCCCACGCACAAAGAATTGTGCGATCTAATTCCATATCCATTATGCAGTTCGACATGGAAGGATTTTACCGTATCATTGGTTTTTTCTAAAATCATCAGTTTTCTTCCATTTTAGGTCAAATCTAAGCCTATCGTGGATCATAAGATCATCTAAAACCATATGGTAGAGCTTCTACTCTCTTTCCCTCCATTTTGATTTGATTTATAAAAATGCACTATTGTGCCATTAGTCAGTGCCTACCAGTTTTTTGAAAATTTACCCATTTTCATTAATTCAGTTTTCTCACCTAGTTTTTTTAGCCCCATTAATCTTGAATTAAATTTTTTCAATTGTTTCAATGTGGTCAAACACCCCTTTGGGTGTGATGACATGGTCGGTATAAATATTGTTATCCCGTATATTTAATTCATTTAGTAGCATGTGTTGAAAAACCAATTTTTGTGGTATTTAATTTAAATAATTATTTTAGAATAATTTTGATCCCTGAATTGTTGGATCCTGGATTTTTTTTTGTGCTGGATTATTTATTAATTTAAATGTGCATGCCTGAGAATTTAGTTTAATTAACTGAATGTGCTACACAGCCTATTTCTGGTATATTTAATTTAAATAATTAATTTAAATTAATTATGATCTTTGAAATTGTTGGATCTTCGATGGTTAGTTGTGCTGATTTATTTATTCATTTAGATGATCATTTATCTACTTATGATAATGAGGTACATTGACTTGTTAATATTTTTATGATAAAATAGTTAATTTTTCACTATGTGGTGTTTAATTTAAATTATTAATTTAGAATAATTTTGAACATTGAAATTGTTGTATATTTGGTAGTTGGTTGTGCTAATTTATTTATTTATTTAAAAGTTCACTTTCTTCTCATTTTGATACATTATATTTCCTTATTATGTTGACACGTGGTAAATGTTATATTTTTAACTTGTGATGCATGGGTGTATCTATTTGGTTTTCAGTGGAAATTAGATATGTTGATATCATATTTTCTATAGTGAAAACATTAGTTATATTCATGGAAGGGAAAGGAGGTGGATCTCGTATTAAGGGCCATGCTTAGATCTTTTGTTCCTAACAGGTTACCTATATGTGTTGGGGGAAGTGTTGTTGGATTTGCCAAACCAAGACATCCCTGGTCTCTTTAATACTTTTGAGTGATACCTATTCCAAAAGGTCCCATTGGGATAGATCTATTGGCAATGTGGCTATGCCAACCACAGATGACACTTGACCCCTTTTTGTGAGATCGGGACGAACTCAGGGTAAGCCCATGCCTCATAATATACTTGGTGTTCCAAAAGATGTATTGGACGGGCTCTTTGGCATTGGATAAGTTGAGGAATGTTCCATAGTGATGCCTTAGGGATGGTCTTGAACTCCGACTCTCAACTTGAACTTTAAATGATTTTGCACATGAGGTTTATGTTATTACTAAGTGTGTCTCTTGTGAATTGATATTTTTCCTATGATGTGTGGAAGTTCACCTGGTTAACAATGGACTTAGACCCCATATTACAACACATGATAGGGGTATACTTCTCTTGGTTTCACTTTTATTTATATATTCTATATATATGTTTGTGTGGTCGTGCATTCTGTTGACAAAAACCTTTCAGACTACTAACTTGGGCTGAAGCATGTGACTAGGCACAGGTGCCGTTTGGATCCCAGGCTGACTTATTTGTTTCATTGCACTTAATAAATTATCTATAATTTTTATATAATGGCGTAGTACATATTATTATTACATGAAATGGAAAGGTTTAGACGCAGTGGGTACCGACCTACTGGGATGTTGTCTCACACCATACTCGGGGATCGTTGACACCCGAGTAGATTATATGTTTGTAGGTATTGAAAAATGGAAGCTTGCTTCTTCTAATGCATGATTTTTGCTGCTTAGGATAGAGACTGTGGCAAAGGACTAAGACTTTCTCGCAAAGTAGTTCTCGCACATTTTTTCTTTTTTTAGTTGATAGCATGCTTGGGTTCTGTTTTCTGTACTTTCAGTTTACACATACATCGTGGAATGACATTTTTTAGTGAGATTCCACACATGAGTATTATTCCATTGGATTATTTATATTTTTTATCCTATATTTTATTCATATATATGCTTCTTCTATTTATTTTTAATTAGTTATTACTACCTATGTGATAATACCTTTTACCAATGAGGTCATGGTCTCCCCCTTGGACAAAAAAAATCCCTCACTTCTAGTCTGAAGCCTCTGGATTTTAGGGAGTTGCGGTTGAGGTCTTGTGAGGCACTGGTCCGGCCACCGTCTTAGGTGTGATCCAGGTCGGGATGTTACAGTGGTGCATTTGTGCAAGTATGGATATTAGCGTGAGTGGTTGTGTATGGTATGGTTGTCTATCTGAGGAACCTTAGGTTTGGATGAGGGATTTATTATCCATTTGTATAAAATTAAATAATTTTGTTTCATATACACACCACAATCATTTTGAGTACTTGATTCCTAACACCCCCATTTCATGCTGAGGGTGTTTTCCCAACATTCTTATCAGTTCATAGTTATTAGCTCCTTTATATTCACTATCCCAGATAGCCCATACTCTTGGTTAATGTTGTGGCTGCCTAAGGATTATTATGGACCATAACTCTCCAGGAAGGGTGTGTGGTGGTGGTAGGCCTAGGAGTGTGTAGGAAGGTTTGTTTCATAGTTATCTTCGAGATGTGTCAAAGTTATCTTCAAGCATGGTAGTTGTGGTTCTTGCCTAGGTGTCTTTGGGTGTTGTATTGGTAGTGTGGCCCAGGTGTCCACGGGATGGGTGACTGGTTGTGGTGGCCCATATGGTTGTTGTTGGGGGAGGGAATCATGTGTGATTATGATGGCTCATATGGTTGTGGTTGAGGGCTGGACAAACATGTGATTGTGATGGATCATATTTTTGTTGTTGGGGGAGGATATGGGACTGCAATGGAGTTTGTGGGGGAGGTGTGATGCATAGGATGTCGTAGATAACTAGTTTAAAAGTGGTGTGGGGTACCTAACTATCAATTTTCTATTATTATTACTTTATCTAACATTCATTATTTGTGTAGTGTGCCTTGGTGAGGCTAGATTTATAGTTTCCTTTCTAGGTCCTTTGGTTACCTCTTTTCTCATGGGGAATTAGCATGTCTCTACTGTTGTGTAAGAGTGATTTTGGTTTCCCTAATTAGTATACCTGTATACTCATCCTACATATATAAAAATACTTTCTGTTTTCCAGGACATCTTGGGGGATCGTTTCATACCTTACTAGATTGAGCGCTGATAGTTGTCATTGCTACATTTCAATCTTTTGGTAAATTCATTCTGATTTTTCTTGTACATTATATCAATTTATTTTGATCATGCACATTGGAATAGATTTTTGGATTCACTTTTACTTTCATCTTTTGTATTTGTTAGGGATTTACCATATTAACCTCAAATCTCATTAAATAAAAAGAGCAATTCCATCCATTTGACCAGATATTCTATACCCTCCGTGCATCAATACTTCCTGAACTTTTGAAAGATAGACAGGGATTCATTATCAATCCATTAACTTGAAGAATTAAGGGTTTGGATGTTTGTTTTCCCATTCCTCATCTTGTTGAAGGAGGGTCATAACACAATTTTATCAGAGGCTATGGTTGATAGATAAGATGGAGTTTGGGGCTAGGCATCATGGGGACTATATGTGATGACATGTTAATAGCTTTAGGAAATCATGGTGAGTTAAATAGGGTGTGGAAGGCAGGCTAGGACAAAGGATTATAGTACCCCCTTGATCTGATTCAATGAATCTAGATATACCAAATGACTAAGTGACGCTACACTGATTGCAGGGTATATATCTAAGAACGTTTAATGTGTCATAATGACCTGTGTTCTTGCATGTCCTGAGTGTTTTGGGAAATTTTAATATAAAAATTTTTTTTAAAAAAGTTTAAATAGTAATATTCAGAACTGCTCAGGCTTAGGCATGCTTTCATTATCCTTTTAGATATGGAACCAAACGAAATCCACATGTAGTGAGGGCAGTCGAGGCATAGTAGATTGATATGGTTGATCGTGTGATGATTGACTGAGAGAATGAGGATGAAAGGTGGAAGAAGAATCTATGTTATTTACAGGGATAGACCCTTATAAAGATTTAGGGAAGCGTTTCTGACTTCGATACATAGGGGTGGCATGAGGATATGGAGATCAAATTTACCTTGATCTGTACTCCGAGGGAGTACTGGGTTATATTTGTAGTTATTTATATGGTGGAAGAATTGGGTTATTGGTGGATGCTCTATATTAGAGAGAGGACAGAGGATGAGGTTTCATGGGATGACATCGAGAAGGTGTTCTGAGAAGAATTCCATTAATCTATAATGAAGGATGAGAAAAGTCAAGAGGTTCTCTTCCTCCTAATAGAGAAAATATTGGTAAGATATTAGGGGATCAAGTTCAATGATATCTATCTCTTTTCTCCCAACCACTTTCTAGATGAGGAGTCTCTAGCAAAATGTTTAAATGAGACCCTCTGTCCTTCTCTATAATATGATATTACTCCCTTATACTATCGATGTATACAGAGTTTCAAAAAAATGTTGAGGTATTAAAGAGGATGCACTAATTGGGATTGGTTCATCATGAGTGGAGCCAGTTGGATTTATCAAATATGATGGCTATTAGGACTATGCATCTAGTATTGGGGCCTTCTAGGTTTTGGTTGATGGGGAGAAAACCCCAGCAGTTCTAGTTCTCTTTTCCTAGTACTAACCCTTTCACCACAAGCCTAGTTCTAAGATGCATTTCATATCGATGTTTTGGGCACATCTATAGTTGGTTCCTAGTTCGAGCTCAGTACAGTGGTGGTGGGCTGGTACAACACCCACCTAAGCAGCATCAATTAATACCTCAACCTTTTCAGTAGTAGCAGTAGTGGAAACATGATCCCACTCTATTGAGGGAAGACATTGTGGATGTATTATGACATTGGGGAACTCCTCAATGACCTCAAATAGGGCATGGTTGGGGTGGCGGCCAACAACCGGGGGGTAGATGAACTAGGAATGGGATGTTTCACTTCGTAAAGGTAGAAGTTCCAGTAAGGACGGAGTTCATTCAAGGTATGATCATATATTTTAGTACTCTTTTTATTACTTTTGTGATTAAGGATATTTTAACTCCTTCGTTACACTCAGTCTAGCCCATGCGCAGGGTTTATATGCAGAGAGATTTCCCATGCACATGCTGTTGACTAAGCCAGTTAGAGGTCAGAGCAATTTATTTTAAGTCTATCGTGGACGCAGACTATTGTTGGGGCCACATCAGTTGAGTGGGGAACTTATTTTTCTATAGATGCAGCCATATGATGTCGTTTTATGCATTGAATTGTTGTTCTCTATCTGTTTCGTTATTGTCTGCTTATGAATAAGAGTCAGGTTCTCCGATGAGGATCGCCAGTGTGTGGCATTTTTTAGTAAACAGAGTTTTTAGGTGGGTATATGGTGTGTGGAGCCTCTTCCTTATATGGTGTCCAAGATATTGGTAAATTCCTGGGATGTTGAGATGATGGAAGTTCTGAGAGCTGTTAGAGAGTTTCTGGATATTATTACCAAATAGGTTCTAACTCTATACCCCTCAACGTGGTGTTGAGTTAAAGATAGGAATAAAACTTGTTGCTCGTCAGATTTTGATGGATCCTTATTTTATGGAACCTTCTGAGTTGCACGCGTTGTAGATTCAGTTTTAGGATATAATGAATAAGGGTTTTGCTCGAACTAGCATGTTGCAATGGGGTTCTCTAGTCTTGTTCGCGATGAAGGAAGTTGGTGGTCTCATTCATTGCACAAACTATTAGATACTGAATTAAGTAAGGTTCATGATTCGTTACCCTATCCCAAGAATAAAATAACACTTTTAACAGCTGAGGGGAGCAGGTTGGTTCTCTATGATCGATATATGATCCAGGTATCACCAGTTATGGATGAAAGTGAGTGATATCTCGAAGACTACTTTCAGGTGCAGGTATGGGATCTTCGAGTCCGTGGTCATGTTTTTCAATGTAACACACACACCTGTTGTGTTTATGGGGCTCATGAAATCTATTTTTCATGAGTTTCTAGACCAGTTTGTCAGTGTGTTCCTCAAATACATCCTGATCTACTCAATATCATAGGATGATCAAACAAAACACCTCATTATGGTCTTGGAGTTCCTTCGACATCACCATCTCTATGGGAAGTTTTCCATGTGAATGTTCTTCAAACAATAAGTGAAATTTCATGGACACATGTTGTCTCTGGAAGGGGTAGTGGTGGATCCATCAAAAGTTGATGTGGTTGTTTCTTTCGCAGTACCTAAGAATGTGATGAAGGTTCGTAATTTCTTGGGTATTGCAAACTATTTGCTGAGATTCATAACCGACCTCTCTTGAGTTGCATGCACTTTGAAAAAATTGACTAGAAAAGCTCACACCATCATGTATAGTGAGAAGTGTTAGGAATCTTTCAATTGTTCAACGAAAATGTTGGTCAGTGCTCTAATTCTAAGGTTTCCAGAGGATGGGCTGTTTTTTGAGTTGTTTTTTGATGCTTCTGGTCTTGACTTGGAGTTTGTGATAATGCAGTTGCGGGGAGTGATCTATTATACATCTATGCACATAAATCCTCATCATTTTAATTATTCTACCCATGACCTTGGGATTATAGTAGTAGGGTTCACATTAACATTTTGGTGGAATTGCCTCATGGAGGAGCACATTTTGGTCTTCACAGATCACAATATTTTTAGGTATATATTTACCCAGCAAGATCTGAACAGGTGACAATGAAGGTGGGAGGAGTTTCCTCATGACTATGACTTTGATATCTCCTACACTGAAGGTATGGGGAATGTTGTGGATGATTCCTTGAGAAATAAGTCATAGAGAGATGTTTTTTGGGGATTTTTTGATGCTTTGAAGGTGATGGGGGAGTTGGATACATAACATGTTGATGAAAGCGTGGATGGTGGTAGTGTCTGTCTCTTTTAAATGGTATTTTTGTCTTCTCGATTTAGGTAGGGATAGGTGTCTTCATTGGGAGACTTAGAGATTGAAGTTATGTGTGATCGGGTTGACTAGGGAAATACTCATAAATGGTGGTAAGAGTATGGTCTGAATCATATGCTTTTCTATGGGAATTTTTTTCCTAGAAACGATGTTTTTGGGAGTTCTTCTTGAGTTATATAATGCACCACTAGAAGTACAGCCAAGGGATTCCAAGATGTACCGAGGTACGATGGAATAGTTTGGCATGCCTGGTGTTAAACAATCAGTTGAAGCATTTGTGGAAAGGTGCACGATGTGTCTGTAGGAAAAGGTTGAACACCATTTTCCATGAGTTTCTTTGTATCCTTTAGTTTTAACCTAGTGGTTGTAGGAGACATCTCAATGGATTTCTTCATAGGACTACCAAGGGTTAATGGATTCTACGATGGTATCTGAGTAGTGGTTGACTGGATATTGAAAGAAACTCACTTTCTATTGATCAAGTAGTTCATTGTGGTGGATGTGTTATCGCAGAGATACGTTGATGGGGTTATCCATTGGGATTTATTTCTGAGGTCCATATCCTTATATCAATATGGACGGTTTACCTCACATGTCTGGAGTAGATTATCTCATGCTTTTTCCACCTAGCTACACCATAGTACAGCATTCCACCCATAGACAGATTGACATGCACAGTAGACTATCCAGGAATTGGAGGATATGGTATGAGAATGTGTTTTGGAGTTTAGGGGATCATGGATATGAAATTTTCCCTCATTATATTTTTCTTATAATAATAGTTATCACTCAATTATTGGCATGACACTGTTTGAAGCCATGTATGGGAGGTCGGGTCATTTTCCTATGTTTTAGGCAGAGGATGGGGAGAAATGTTTTATTTTTCCAAAGGTAGTGCAGATCACAACATTGAAGGATCTTCTAGTGCATCAAAGGAAAAAGAATCCCATTACCGGTAGAAGTCGTATGCCAGAAGTAGGAGGAGGACCTTGGAGTCTGAGGTTGGAAACCATGTGTTCTTGAAGGATTCCACATGATGTGGGAAGAGAAGGTTTGAAAAGGGGAGAAAGATCTCTCCTAGGTTTATCCAACCATTCAAAGTGTTGGGTAGAGTTAGTGAGGTTTCATATCTGCTAGAATTTAATCCACGGATGAAAATGATCCACGATGTTTTCCAGATCTCCCTGATTAATCGATTTCTAAAAAATGACTCCCACGTAATTGACTGTAGTGAGTTGGATATAGGGGATGACACTATGTTCAATGAGTGACAAATAAGTGTTTAGTATTGAAATGAGAAGGTTCTTCATGGATATAACATACCTTTGGTTCATCTGTTATGGAGGCACGGTGGCCTCGAGGATAGTACTTCGGAGCAAGAAGATCAGATGTGCGACCAGTGCCATGAGCTGTTTTGTGTTGTTGTTCTTGGAATTCTTTGATGTTCTTATTTTTTGTTACATTTTTTTATTTAATTATGACATTTTTGGGTTATGATAATCTTTTGTTCCTTTATTTTTTAAATATGTGGGAATATTCCAAACTATATGGAGGGGAAAACCTAATCCCTAATCAAGACGCATTAATGTTGGTGCGTTTAAACCCACGCGTGTGAGTCAGTTCCTCCCAAATAAAATTGTATCATTACAAGGAGAAAGAATCTATGTAATATGTATTTCTATAAGGTGAGGCTTTTGTGTTGTGTGGTTGTTATGTGTTTCCCATGTTGTTCAGGATATTGATAAGAGAGGTGTTCCTTGATGTCAAAGGTTTTTCCTAGATTCAAAAAAATACTAGGGTGGTTTTCCCCTGAGGGGTTTCATATGAGGTAGTTGTTCATACCCCTCTCTTTTCATCAGTATTAGTCATGATCCTCAAGGAATACAATAGTTTGATAGGTATTTGATGCAATTTCTCCCACATTCTTATCCATTACATTGTAAAATTCTAGTTTTTCTAGTCTCCTGAACAACATCGGAGATTTAGAAGGGAAGTGGTGTCAGTGGAAGGGTGTCCTTGTGGTGTCACCTATTATTGTCACTGATCTATATCACTGAATATTGTTTCACCCAAATGGTGTGACCATGGGGTGTATGGTTTCTTTCCCCGGTTTTCATATAATGCCACCTTGTAGACTTCATATTATAATGAATGTGGTTTAAGGCCATTTTAATGACCATGAATGATATCTTAAATCTCCACCATAGCTAATAATAATTATTATATCTCAAAGAAATCTAACGTGTGAAACCACTTAACCGGGTGATCTAACCATGATCTTTTTTAAGAACATTGATATTTCACATCTCGTAACTATAGTATTGGGCCTTTATCACCACGATCTTCTTTTTTTTTGTGTCTTTTATTCCCTATAGATGTTCTAGATGACCTTCTTCAAGAGATGTGTCATGTTCTTGTAATGGATCCATACCCATTCATTCTTTGTGGAGTTTTTATTGCTCATTATGCTATAATTTTTCTTAGCACGGGGAGGAAACATTGATCCTTAATCATTGATGCAATATTTTTCCTTCATCTCTCTTTAATCATGCATCATGCAGGGTGATTATGATGATGATCCCTCATGAAATAGAAGAAACAAACTTTAATGAAGATGATGAAGAGAAATTTTAAAGAATAATGGGGTGGGAATGATGATGTTTCTGTTTCTGGGATCTACCTTTTTTATATTGTGATTTTTTTGGACTCATGTCCACTAAAAAGCATGACTATTTCTTGTCCTTTCTTGTGCAGAAATGAAGATCTGTTTTTAGGATAATATTTTTCTTAATGACTGTAACATAGAGACTAGTAAATCACATAATATTGGCTGAGTAAATGGATTCTTGATGAATAAAAATCCCTATTTTATTACCCTAGATAGCCAAATGAAAATAATGAATTGAATGAATGTAGTTGGCTAAATCTTAAAACTCCCATTCCTTATTTTAATATTATTCATGGTTGTTCTGTAAAATGTATAATGGGATAATTGTATGGGGATGTGATCCTGGTAATTTGGTTGTTGTTTTGTGAATCTGAGGCTATGTGGAGCTAGTTTTTTGGGGCTTGGTTTGGTTCCAATACTTAGAGGGATCTCATGAATCCATTTGTCTTTGTGACATTACAAGAGAACTGGGTGTGAATGCATAATTGTGCGGTTTGATGTTTTATTTCATTTTTTTGTCTTATGGTTATGCATGTTATTTTCCTAGTGGTGGGGAAATGCATTAAATAAAATCCCCTAAATACGATAACGAGAACTAGTAAAATGGAATATTTCTTTTGATAGAAATGGGGTGTCCTCTGGTTATGGTTGTGGTGCATTTGTGCATGTAGGGATAATAGAGAGAGTGGTTGTGTAGGGGTTGGTAGTCTATTTTTCGACCCTTATGTTTGGAGGACTTATTGATTATCTATATGTTTAATATTTATTTCTTGTTTTTCTTAAATGCACCCCACCCATGTTGAACACTTTGTGCCGAACACCCCAATTTCTTAGTGGATGTTGTTTTTTTAAACAATCCTATGAGTGGAAGTTTATTATCTCCTTTATGCTCCATTTACCATATATCCCAAGACTCTTCGAGGAGGCGGTGACAACATAAGGTTCATTATGGCCCAAATGTTTTTAGGTATGTTGTTATTTTGGGGTCCCCCTTGGACTGTGCATGCAGGTTTGTTTCCTAAGTGACTTCGAAGTAAGGAAATAGTGTCTTTGGCCATGGTAGTACTGGTTCTGGACCAGGTGTATTTAGTCAAGGTGGTGGTTGTGTGGCCTAGGTGTCTTTGAGTTGGGTGTGTGGTTGTGGTGGCACATTTTGTGGTGGTAGGGGGTGGTACCGATGCATGATTATGATGTCCTATATGGTTGTGGATGGGGTGGGAATGATTTGGGATTATTATGGCCCATAAAGCTATAGTTGGGGGCGACTGTGGGAATGCAGTGGAGTTTGTAGTGGGGGTTTGACGTATTGAATGTCCTAAATTACCAGTGGGAAAGTGGTGTAGGGTACCCAAATATATATGTGAAATTATAATTACTTTACATGACTTGTGTTATTTGGGGAGTGTGCCTTAGTGAGGCTAGGTGGAATTTCCTTTGCTAATTCATTTAGTTACCTCTTCTCTCACGTGGAGTTTGATTGTCTCCCCACTTTTTCACGAGAGATTTTGGTTTTCCTAATGATTATACATGTATACTCACCCAAAATTTATAAATATGCTTTCAGATTTCTAGGGGGACTTTGAGAAGCAAGCCAAACCTCACATATTGAGGAGTCATTATCTCTCATTCATATTGAAGAAGAAAGGTCTGGAAGTTTTCTATCCCTATCCTCAAATGATTGAAGGTGGGACGTAACCTGTAATGACTAGCATATGATTAATTCCTCTTCCTTCCATGGTCTATCTTACTGTTTGGAATAGTACATCGTTTTAAACTCATATGCCTTATTTTAAGTGAATTTGATGAATCTTCAGATATCTATCATTACATCATCAATAAATTCCTAATATTAAATGAGTTGGAAATACTAATATTGAGGTACTAGGTCTAGTTTCATTCATCTAAATCCATGATTTTTTATAAAATACATAATATTTATGAACATCGTACATTATGCATGTTACTCCTAGAATTTAAAATGTTTTAATTTTTATATTTCATCACATGTTCTCGATATCTATAGAATCCCTTTACACGGTTGTTGGTTAAATACAAAAAATTAAACCACCCATTGGTTGAGTTATTTAAATTCCATTACATGTTTATAAATGAACAAATGAATAAGATGACTTGAATAAACATCATTGTACATGATAGCTTAATTTATTCATGAAACTTAGAATAAGTTATTCATATTAATTTATTTGAATTATAATATATTGAATGGGATGTGTCATAAGGAAATATACTATAAAATATATGTTTCTTATGGACTTCAGGTTTTTATAAATGTAAAAGATGATTTTACAGTTATGTTGATAGTGATATATATTGCATCCCTCTCCCCTGTTACATAATAAATCCACCATTGATGTGAGATATATTATCTAAATAAGATTATTAATAAATTGGATATATTTTAATTAAATCATGTCATTCATTTGGGAATGGACCTTGTAATTAAAAACGATTATATTTTTATATAGAATGGATAATCTCTTTAAGTATTTCTAAATATTAAATTTAACATATTAATAATGGTCCACTATGGATTGAGAGATTCTAGGTTTCTGTTTATGGAATACCTATGATAAGGGATCTTAGGGAATGTGGGATTAACTTATACAATATTATTACAGAAGGACCTTGCATGGGGTTATGGTCTGGGAATTTCAAACGCCCTTGGTGGAGGACGTTGTACATGCAAGGTTTTATTATTTTTCATTGGCTTGTTTGTAAGTGTTTTTTTCATTGAAATACATAAACTTCTTCCTCTATTGATTGTTTTTTTATTTTGGAATCCTGTTAATTGTTTATCTCACTAGATATTTATATTTCCCTTGTCCTCTTTTTATTATAATGTTTTTTATTCATTCTACATTTTGGGATTTCCAAAAAGAGACTTTAAAATCCTAAAATTCATTTCTTCCAATGATTTTATTTATATTACACTACAAATTTCATTGGGATATTCTATATTTCATTTTTAGCAACTCATTATTGAAGGTTCAATTAAAAAAAGAAATATTTTTCATATGTATTTACTTCAATTTTAAGAAAATTCATTTAATTTTGTAATGTAACTTACTCATTAATGATACTATTTAGAATTTTTTTATAAAATATTTTTGTGGATTTTTAGTGTGAACACATCCTTTTAAATTATAAAAAAAATAACATTCACATTTTAAAGAGAACTTTTAAACATTTTTAAGAGAACATTATAATGAAAACATTCCCAATAAGTAATTTTATAAGAAAAACCTTTTTTAATAATTATCTTTATTTAATTGTAGTGATTCATAAGGTCTATAATATACCAATAACTAGAACCACATTTCATAAGAAATAAGAATCACTACACAAGTTAGAACTGTGGGAAAATATCTATAGGTTATTATACCTTGCAGGACCCTAGAAACCACGTACCTCAATGATCAATCCTAAACTAAACTACCAACAATGTACTTGTTTATGAGCCATTAGAGGAGAATGTATCCCAATTCCCAAAAGAACCCAAATAATGTTCTGAGGCATGATACACTATAAGGGAATGCATCCAACTATCTATTAGTATCCAATCATATCAAATGTTTATTCAGTTTTGCAATCGTAAATCATTCTTGATGAATCCCTACTAGCCACATTCGAATCAACAAGCATATTAGTTCTATTTCATCCACCTAGGTATCATAGATTCCCTTTGTTCTCATGTTTGACTACACAGATCACATATATCAACACTTTTACATATAAATGTCAAGAATCATGACCACACAAGAAAGTAGCCACTTTCAATAACAAAACCATTTATAAGTAAATTTCACACAACTTTCAAAATTTATGAAAACAATTTTCAAACTTCATAAGAATAATGCATGTGAAAGACTATCATTTTTCATTAGAAAATACCCTTTCTATGATTATATCAACATAAAAACCATTTTAATAACATACCTCACAATATTAGGAATCACTAAGGGTTCATAAAAAAGAATCCAGTGTAAAAAAACCATTTCACACTAAAACCCCACTTTCAACACATTTTAACCGTTAAATACCATTGACAACGCATTTATAACATTTTATACAAGGCATAAAATATATTTAAGAATCAACAAATTAAAACCCAAATGAAAAAAATAATAATTACATTCCCAAAACCATCTTTCATTCCATATTCATGCTAAACCATTTCCAATATATGTTTCACACCACATAAATAATCCATATAACATGTTTAAGAACCAATAAAGGAATATCAAAATCATCCAATAAAGAAAAATATTATACCAAAATAACACTCACTTGTAAACTTAAAGAAATTGGAGTGAAACCCCATCCATACCACCACATGACACTAAAAATCCCAGATTTATCAACAATTAACATTTCCCCCAAAAACCAAACATAAAACACTCCCTATTTCAACTAACCATATAGAAATTAGAAACATAACAATGAGGAAGAAGTGACCCCAAAAGAGGGAAGAATCTTTTGGAGGATAGCACTGATGTGATGATATATTGAGGAAAGACAACACATCCTCCCAAAAATGAAATTCCATGGGAGAAAGGTGTAGGGAAGGAGGTGACTATGGCGAATAATACATAATGGGGGATAAATGGGGGAAATAATTTTAAAATATAATATCAAAAGATTCAAATTTCCCAAATTTTAATTACCTGGAAAATCATCATTGTTTTCTTGCATGGTTTCCCAAACTGTGTGGTAACAATATAACACTATCAGTTCAAGAGGAATGAGTTTCATGGTTAGGCCACACATTTTGACTAATTATTTGCCAACCAGGTCATTCACCACTATCCAAAATGGAATTTTTCCACATGGTTGTCTTGGAAAGGTAATACGGTTTCCCATAACCATGTCCCAACAATGATACACATTATCTATAACCCAGATTCTATATTTCTCACCAATAACATATGGTGAACCCTTTGTATTAAATGCTACAACAAAAGAAATAATGAATTACCTTAATATGAAACAATTGAAATTACAATTATCTCCACCATGATAACAATTCTCCCCCAAAAAGTCACTCCAATGATTGATCAGATTATTAAAAGAGATATTCCACCACATCCCAAGAATATCTATCCCAATTCTCATTCACATAATTTCTATGTTTTCAAAGAAAACAAACAAATGAAATAGACATCACTTGATGGAATTTTTCTAGAGAATCCATAATCTATACTAGCCTATCAAATAAATAAAAATGATGCACCAATTCAAACTCTTACAAATTAATCACATAAGACAAATCAAGGATTTAATTTTTAAACTGGGAGATAGGAAATACAAAATGAATATACATTAACTAAAAATTAAAATATTTCATTTATTACACTTTAACAACTCTCTCAATAATCTCAAAGGGTCTAACGAACCTTAGTGTTTCCATTAACTATTTACTGAAATGATGATGGCCCATGTGAGGTGCCACATTCTGAAACACTTAGTCAACCATAAAAAACATCAGAACTAGATTACAATTATTGGAATAAGGCTTGTGAAAACAATAATTTGTCAACAACTATAGTTTAATCAATTTTAATTTCTTAGAGGCCTCCATTTCAAGGCTTGGTCACAACAACAATGCCTCACCCACCTCATCCCAGCATAACGACAAAAAGCATGGACAACCATACAGTGCCTGAAAAGGATCTATTCAAATTGAGTATTGTTAACTATTTTTATACATTAATTCAACAATCAAAAGTGGTTATCCAATGAGCCTATGAAATCTATCAAACATGCCCATAGAATATCTTCAAAAATCTAATTTTCTCGCTTCTTCTCACTATCTATCTGTTTTAGGATGCTATGTCATACTCAACCTGTTCTTCCGCCACATCACCTTTTGAAGGCCTTTCCAAAATCATGAGGTGATACTTGGGTCCGTATAAGAATTAATTGTTGATTTCATACCATTATTCCTCCCTACCTCTTGAACTTTTAACCGACCCAACTAAAACACATTGGATGAATCCCTAATTTGAATGAAATGGGATGACTTGTTCAAATGATAAATCACTACCCAAATTTCATTCCTCCCCCATGGAGTATGAGTCATGAAGACAATGAATTCAAAGGCCATCTTGTCCTACTTATAGGTTGGAATGGGTAGAGGATGAAGATAACTAGAGGGACATTGGTGGTATACATTATCATTCAAACCTATATAACATCAAGATTAAAGATAATAATATCTCACCAAAAACATGGCCACCAAAACTACTGATGCATGTCATATGAAAACAAGGTAGAACCAGGTTGAATGGACCACTGAGAATAGTGACTTTACTATATCACTACCTTATTCAACAATAACTGCACCACGATGCAACCCTTGTAGCACAAAATTACCTTAGTGGGTAATGATCTATCACAAGTTTTCTTTCCACTCTGAAGAAATTTCATATATTGATGGCACAACTCATAACCTAGTTTCACTTTTTAAATCAATTCTAGAAGAGAATCTGATAGTAGAACACTAGATAAAAAAGCACATTCCCTATTCTCCCTTGCCTCAAGATGAATCAAAGCAAAAATAACCATTATCATCCACTCATATCTTGAATTTGTCAAGGGTTTTACTGGAACATTTCTACTCTAATCATCTACAAAAACATTAAATTCCCATGGGGTATAAAAAATATCAAAGTCAAACCATTTATGGTACTCTAACAAATTAAATCTACCTCAAATTATGATCTTTTGGGAGAAAATGAATGAGAACTCTTATGAACCAAGTAAACCACAGTGTTCTCCTCTGAATGATAATAGTGCCACATCTTTAGGGAATACATCTATACCACAAACTCTAGGTAATGGGTTGGGTAATTCAATTCATGTGGTCAGTGTTTCCATGAGCTATAATCTACCACATGGTCATCTTGCATCAGTTCTCACCCAAGACTTATACCAGAATAATTAAAATAGACAACATATTCCATTACAGTTTCATGAAAAATGAAAAGAGGGGTTGTGGTCAAATGTCTCTTAAGATCCTAAGGTTACGCTTAACACTCTAGGTTCCATTCATATTTTTACCCCATTCTGGGTGAGCATCACCATGTATGAAGCACGTTTAGAGAAATAAGTAATAAAACACCTGTAATACCCCACCAGTCCTTAAATGATTCAAATCTCCAAAAAAATTATTAAAATTATTGCATGAAATAACTACACTAGTATCATTGTATTCCACAAGATTCCCATGTTTTGATATCACATGACTAGAAACATCACCACTATAATCTTGAAGGTGCATTTAGAAGTCATGGAATGGAGATGATGGAGCTGAAGTGTTCCTAACATGATCCAAAAATGCCGCTCATGCATCTCCTCATACCAAGGATAGACCAGGATGTCATCAACAAATATCATGATCAAATAATTGAGATACTGAAAGAACACCCTATTCCTTAGTGTTATGAAGAATAATGGATAATTTATCAACCTCAAATGCAAGACCAAGTACACAAAACAACTCTAAGTGGTTCAGAAGGATACTTTTAGAACATAATCTCCCTAACCCTGACTTAGTGATACCCAGAATGAAAATAAATCATGTAAAAATACCTCATCCCTTTAATATTATTCAAATGTCACAAATATGTGGTAAACTACACTTATTCCTATTTTTTACATTTTCAACTTCTTCTAGTAAAAATAAAACTGTAGGGATCTATTATCCTACATATCAAAAATGAATATGGGGCCCAAGGTGAGATTCTCGGGAAAATGAATCCTTTGGATTCAAAATCATCCAGTTGAACCATTAATCCACTCAACTCAATAGGGTCCATAGGGTATGAGGGAATATATTATTATTGTGTTTTTATAGTCAAATGAATGGTGAACTCCACATCCTACATCAGAGTAAAACACAATAAATCTATTAGAAAAACATCTAGGAACTCATCCACCATAGTAGGTAATCCACCCTCAAGAACAACAACATCACCCTCTAATAAGAGTGATCATATTTTTCAACTCTTGAAGTGGAGGTCCATCGAAACCTAAACAAGGATATGATTTTACCAAAAAACACGAGTACTACCATCCTGATTCACAAAACACACTAGTGGCCTTTATCAATGGATTTTATCCTGAAAATGAGCCATCCAATCCATAAAAATGATAACATAAAAAGGTATATATCTAAAACTGTAAAATCCCATTAAATAAGACCTATGATATGGTGAGATCGCAGGACATATACCTGAAATTCCACTCTAACATCTCGCTTCAAATCCTTTATAACTACATTATATATGGAATAAGCTCAATTGGAAACAATAACACATTCATAAGACTAGTAAAAATAAAAAAACAGAAGCACCAATATCAAATAGAAAATCAGCTAAAGAAGATTATATAAGAACATAACCTCAAACTTTCATAGGTCCTGCATTAAAATCAATTGGTGCTCAATCCACCAAATGAAGTTCCCTCATATCAGCCTGAGACAGAGGATGACCACTATCCTATGGCTAACTTTGAACCGACTCTTCCCATTAGACCATCTTGTCCTACCACAATGACCTCTGAAATAAGGATACAACTATCCTAGATTGTTCATAGGTGAGATGTCAAACCCTTCGAAGCAACAGACCAAACACAACTCTGATATTGGTGTGCCACTTTTCAAAATTGTTGTAAGTGCCTGATAGTTCCAAACCAATGACAAGGTATCAATGGATATTAACATGCATTTCATGTTTTCCCAACATTCCCACATGGATGGAACATGACCAACTTATCATAGGAATCCAAATATGAACACATATGGGATTGATGGATTAAACTACCTCCAACCTTCCTCTACTACTTCTCTTTCTTCCTATTCTTCTCATATGAACTTACACTATAGACTGTTGATGTTTCACACATAAAATATTTTAAAAAATTATTCAATATTTTTAAATAAAAAATTAATATATTTAATTCTAGATCATGGGTTGGATAATTTATCATTCGAGGTTTTAGTTGATGTGAACAATAAGAAATTAATTTCTTTTTAAACATCTAATTAAAACCATGTACCTTTAATGAACAATTATTATAGTGGAAATATTTGGAATTTACATATGGCTAGACCAAAATTGGATCACTCTACAACCAGATTTGTAGTTATATAGAATCAATCATCACACTCTTATTTCCATAAAAAGTAAACTCATGTTTGAGTTAAATTAGTCAATGTGAATGGTAACTAATAAATTTTTCCAAGAACCCAATAGTAGTATATAATAAATGTACGAAAAAAATCAATCTATATGAAATATTTAGTCTTTTTTAATTCCTAAACAACATTAGTTATAGTAGTATAAATACTTATTGTATCTTTATAATTAATATTCCCATATAAAATGAATTTGATTCCCTTAAAACACACAGTTAGTAAGTAATACATATTCTATATTTAAGTTAAATATTTAAATAAAATCTTATGTTTCATTCATGATATTTTTGCATATTACAATATAAAAATACATCATCAATAATACAAACTATAAAAATATCCATGAAATCGTGTATAAATATATTTATAAGGTCCATACATATAAGTATTTAATTAATGAAACAAAATGGACAAACTCAAAAAATCATAATGTCTCAATTGAATAATAAGATCCATATTAAAAATACATTCCTCCTGCACCTTAAACTGGTGATACCCTGACCTCTTATCAATCATTGATATATATTGTGCTCTCTAGAGTTTATCAAATAAATTAAATGGCGTAAATGATAATTTTTCAAAGTAGTGATTTTATTCATATCTAAAAAATAAGTTAAATGCCTCATTAATCCATATTTATTTTTAATAAAGAAAATAGAAACACCTCATGGTGAGGTTTAAGGATGAATGAAACCATTATCTAGAATCTCAGGTAACTTATTTTTTAATTACTATTTTTCACGATCTATTCTATAATTATGTTTTCCAACAGACTTCACATTCAGCAAAAATTCAATAGTAATTTTTTTCTCCCAATATAGAATAAAAACCACAAAATGATCTAGTTTTATATCTATATATTTATTTACTATTTTCATATCACTAATATAAATAACTTAGATCCTTTCAATAACAAGAGTTATGTAACTTTCACTTCCATCTGTACTCAATTTCGCATATTCATGGTCGGTTATCAATGGTATGAAATCGATGAATAAAACATTATTAACTATTTAATATATATTAGTATTATAAAATGTAATCCAATCAATACTAAAGAAAATATCAAATTCTACTATGATATGTTCAGCATATTTTATAGGGAATAATACCCCACTAATAAAAATAGGAATATTATTATAAATAGTTATTTATTTATTAATTAGACTGGAGTTTTCATAAATAGTTATATATTAATTTACTATGGTGATATTCCCATTTTACATTAATATTTATTATAAATTATGGAACCCAAAGATCTAGTGTCAAGTTGGGTATGGGTATAATTAGAATAAACATGTAAAATTCCTATCACCGCATAATTTGATGGGCCACCATCAACCATAGTAGTAGAAAATAATTTTTCCACACCTTTTTTATTTTGATATTTATTATATATACCCTATGTGACAAAATTTTGACAAAATTTATCAAAATAATAAACTCATTAAATGTAAATAATATTATCTTTGGCATCTCACTATCTGTATTATCTTTTTTCTTTCCATTGTGATCCACATTTTCAAACAGTCCACATCAGAAAAAACAAATAATATTGTATAATGTAATCTAAGAGATTATTTTTTACCAAACATATCACAAGATAAGATCATAATTTTTTTACCCCCATATTTTTTCGATGGATAATTTTCTATTTCATACTAATTTTACCGATTATTATCCTTCTTTTCACGGGATAAATGATTATATGTAAAACATATTAATACTTCCATGGAATAGAAAAAAATTATCTCATATATTTTGGATTCAAGGGAACAAAATTCTATTTGATATCTTTTTTTGAATTACAATTAATATATATTAATTTTTATTATCAATATAATGGATAAAATTTAGACTATAACATTCCAATTGAGTTAATTTTTATTCCTATATAATCAATTAATATTATTACATTTGTCTATAATTTAGGAATCTCATTTTTATCCCAAATGAAACATACTTTTGAAAATATTTATCAATGAAAATATTATTAAATTAATTACACTATAAGCTATCAATCAGTTCCATTTGTTTAGTAATCCAAACCAATTTCCATTAGTTTTTGAATTCACCTTCATGATAGATAATATCATTAGATACCTTTTGATGTTTAGAACAACCCATGTCACTTAATATATTTTCTGGTGATTCAATCCACCCCTCCTATAGTATATGATAAAATTATTCAATAAATTTTATAGGGTTTTTTTAATGAAATAATCTTATATATGTTTGGTCCATTAAATTTAATGTTGTTTCACTATTTCATGGATTCCACCAACATTTTTAGCTTAAGTAAAATGATCCATCATAGTGAATAAATACTTTATTCGAATTACAACACTTTTAACTTGTTGATATAAAAGGTTATAATCCTATCAATTTCTTCATAAATCATCATTCATATTTCCTCTAAAAATCCATTCTGAATAGATAAATTTTTGATGATTCCATGTGGTAATATTAAAATCCTATAATATTTATCAATTAGAAATTATTTTGGGTATTTAAATTCATTATCCTACCCACAAAAATTATATAACTAGACCTTTGGTACCAATATTAATTAAAATTTCTTTATTAAATCCATAATTAAATTTTTATAAAAAAATTTACATTCATTCATAATAAGGATCTTTTTAGGTTTAGAGATTTAGAAAATTGGGTCATAAATATTATATAAAATATCATACAATACAAGATGGACACATCCACTTAGTATGAATTTTCACCATAATAAAAAAAATTAAAAATAAATGTTATGGGAAATCATTAAAATATTAAACTTGATTTATTCATTGATCAAAATCATCCTAAAAACCTTGGAAAACCATAAGATATCATTGTACAAGGATAAAAAAACATTGTCTGATACATTAAAAAATGGGTTACCCCATTTTAAACACATGAGATCTTAAAAACAGTATTCTTTTAACGTATAAATCTTAGAGAAACTATGATAATATAACAACATATTAAATATCAATTACTAACCTAATATTTTGTTAATATAAATTATATTAAAACATAAATAAAAAATCATAATAATGATTATTTCCAAGAAAAAATGATATCCCATGAAAAATGTTTTCTAAAAAACCTAATTTGTAACCTAAATGTTTATAAGTATAAGTTAAAATTATAATTAGATTCCATTTTAAAATAACATGATTTTGATCTAAATACATTAGAAAGAATAGTAAATCTTAATAGGTTCCTTAGGAAATAATCATTATAGAAACATTATAAGAATAATTACAATTTGAATATCAAATATTTTATATAAAAAATATAATTATATAGATAACATAATCATTACCTAATGTATTGTATATAAATATCTGGATTATCTATAATACCGATATTTTCAATATCACTCATCATCTTGAGCTACATCATGCTCTCCCCTAACGATACATAATGTCCATGGACCACATCATAAATAAAAAATGTAATATTTTATCTTTTCATCATAAATACCTATAAATCCACTTTTTAACCCATAAGAAATATAGTTATAGATATAAAAACCCATTTTCTTCTAAATGTGATAAACTAATTAAGATCATACATGGAAAAGAATGGAAATTTTCATGTATGGATAACATTATGATGAAGATCTATTGTGATTTATTATCATATATGAACACTCATATGGTATACCTTTGAAAAACATTAATAATTATGAATATCATCATGAGAGTCTCCTTATGATAAATATAGTTTATGAATTTCAATGATTTTTTTAGAATACTTATCTCATAAAAAACTTATTTTTTTGGAATGTGTTCAAAGAATATGTCATTAAAAAGGCATGTATTCTTTAATAACTTAATCTTTGTATTAAAAATAAATTCTAATATTTAGGGAGAGAATGATTTAAGTAAATGTTGTTAAATTAAATATTTGAAAGGAATTACAAAGGGTATTAAAATTTAAACTATTTTTAATAAAAAAATTAACTATTTGATGAATTAATTAAATGACAATCAAGTTGATTTATTCTAAATTAGTTTTGTATATCAGTCCGGATCTCCTTCTAGTAAAATGGTAGGATATAATTTGTAGACATTATTCTTGGTTTAATTTAAAAAAAAATTATAATTTTTTTATTATTAATAGCTTCTTTGTCTAAATGAAATATATTTTTTATACAATGAATAACTCATGTAATATTATATTGAGATGATTGATGACACATTAATTTGGAATTAATTGATATAGTTAACTCAAGTAATTTTTATTTTTTATTAGTATGTAAGAGATAATGTGGAATGATTTTTTTATAAGAAATGTGGAGAGTATAAAAATAGAAAGTCATATAGATTTGTCAATTCAAGATGGTATTGAAAACAAATAAGGATGGGAGATTGTTTATCCCACTTTGTCTATGAAATATATTTTTCAATGCATTCCAATGAAATAGGAAATTTCATTGATTTAAATTTTTTTAAAGGATAATTAATTTTGAATATCTAGTGGCCTGAATAATTTTGGATTTTAAATCAATAAAATAATTCAATGAATCATTAATTAATTTTGGAAAAATAAATTTAAATATTTTATAAATCCTTGAAAAAATATAAAAAAAAATCTTGAATGTTAAATGTTGAATTTTTGATGATGCACAGGAAAAAATATTTTTAAAGATTGAAATAGTAATGAAGAAGATTAATAAGTAATTTTAACATGTTAATATAAAAATTAAATCTAACCCCAAGATATTAATGTGGACATGTCAACATCACTTGTGGTTTAAAAGCTCACCACATGTGATTTTGCCCAAATGGCCAACACAATGTAGTATAAGAGAAGACCATGCATTTATAGACACTGAAGATAGGGATCCTCATAACTAGAAACAATATGTAGTGGTTGGAAACATTTTTCTGGGAAGGTAAAATATTGGAAGAGAAGAACCTAGGAGTGCAACAACCCATGATTTCCAAGTAAGTTATTTTCTATAATGTAATTAAATAGCTTTCTCTACAAGTAACACCATGTTTGAACACACCCTGACATAAAAAACTAGACATTAAAATCAGTTATGAATAGTACTAACTTGATTTTTAATTTTTATACACTCCAGATAATTTTAGAATCCATACTATTTGTTTCTTAGACATAATATAAGAACAAATTCATTTTTTCAGATAAAAGATGTATTTTAAAAAAAAATTATTTTAACACCTATTAAAGGAAAACCCTTTTTAAAACCCATGATTGAAACTTTTATATATTCAATTTAATGAAATTAAATTATTATTTTTAATTGGGACATAAATTTTTATTTTGAATAATTTTTTTGTACTTTTTTGATAACATTCATATTTTGATGAATACTGAAATATACTAAATTTTTATTGAATAATTTTTGAAATAATATATAGGTTCAAATTATGATTTTTAATGTTTTTGAAGTATAATTAAATTATATTTTTAGAATTTAATTAAATTTTGGTTATTAGAAGTAATTTAACATTTAAATTTGACATAAACACAAGTCAATCTTATGATAGTTATTACTTTTTGAAAACCCGTTTTTTTTGGTTTTGACAACTAGAAATAATTTTAAATTAATTAATTAAAATTCAATGTTTTTAATTTTGTAAAATAGAATTTATTTCTTAATTCCGAATATCATAATTATATTAGGGTGATTTTTTGGTATTTTTTTGAAAACATTCAATTTTTGATGAATAGTGAAAAACACTCCAATATAGTTTAAAACTGACTTTTTATTTAAATAATTTTTTGTTTTATTTAAATTTTTTGTAAGTCAAAATAGATATATAATACTTATATACTTTCAATGTAATTCATTTGATTCATTTAATAATAAAATTAGATATATAAAATTATATGGATCTTTTTACCGTCTTTACCCATCTTCTAGGAGCATTTGCATATTTGAATAAAACATAACTTTACCCCTTCTCGAAGTTGAATTTCAAAAATCCAAGATACACAATTTATATTATTAAGTAAAATTAGTTTAAATTAGATGAAAATAATTTTTGGTGAATAAAACTTTTGACTTTTAATTACCATGGATAAAAGTAAATAGTGTAATTAATGGAAAAAATGATATTATAATTATCCTAAAATATTTATTAATTCTATTGGATAAGTGTAATTAGGCCCAAAAAAACTATAGGAATAAAATATGATCCTATTTGTACCTCATTTATTAGATTGGTCATTTATTATTATTTTATTTAAAGAAGTGGAAAAAGATTTAAATTCAAATTTAATAACCAAACCATTTTTAATATAGTGTTATAAATAATATAAATTTGGCTATAAATAATCAATATCAATCTAAAAATATTTCATACATGATGATAATTTATTTATACTTTTTAGATATTATATAATTAAATTTATTAATGCACAATGATAATGCAGTAATTTATTTATTAATTAATAATTAAATAATTGATATTTTAAATATCCAAATAAATGTAATTTGAGACTTTTTATGGATTCCACTAATTTTTTACGTTAATATGACATTTTGGGGTTGAATAATTTTTTTTTGAGTAAATAAGGTTGTTATGATTATCACAAAAACAAAATACTAAATAATGTTAAAATTGACATAAATGAGTTTTTAAAACCAATATAATAATATTTGTTCATGTAATATGCTAAAAAGGTAAAGATCAGAAAAAGGGATTGAATAATATAATATATTTCAGTAATTTACCACTTGAAGTTATGTTGTAAGTATAGAGTAATTTTATCAACCATATAGTGTAAAAATACATGAAGACACGATATAAGTTAAACTATTTATGTAAGAGTAAAATATATTATATAAGGTTAAAATGGTAACGTAAACATGTCCAATACCTATTGAATGAGTGTTTTTGACCCATAACCACATTATCATTTAATTATATAATCATTGAGCCCTTAAAAAACCTAAATTATTTTATTATAAAATAATATTTCAACGCCTTCCTAAACAGACCCTCACCTCTCTTATAAAAGGGTACTACCCCTTCTCTTAATTTCACAAATCCAAATCCATTTGGCTCGGCCATAACCTACCAAAATATCCTAAAAACTTCCCTCACATCAATCTAAAATCCTCACATTGATCAGAAAGCCATCCTATGGATCCCTTTTGATCAACTCAAAAGGAAACACCTAAAAAAGAGGTAAAAATTTCACCACCCTCTTTCAAGTTCTATTTTTCAGATACTTCCTATTTATTTTTTGTTTTTATACAATAATAATGAATCTATTACCTTCTAAAAAATGTGGTGTTATTATAAATATGGTAAAATAAAATTCATTATTCTATCCATCCTTTAAATGACAATGTCACCATACGTGTGTATGTACGGCTTACCGTCTCCATGTCGCGATGTGGTTTGTTATTCAAACACTACATTATTTGGATGGGTGAAATAATGTTTATAATTGATGTAAATAATAAATATAACATGATAATGATTTTATATATATGATATATCATCCAATTACATGTTATTTCACCATAAATTTAATGATATCATCTCTCATGCGTACGTACAGATTACCGTCTCCACGAACGAGATGAGATTCATTATCCCTCATAATACGTCAATAATGATTTTCATTTTATGATTAAAAATAATGTATATGAACATAATATCATTATTTATATGAATAAAATTCATCATATCCATAACAAGCATGGCTTACGTAACCTAACATATATAGGAAAACTAATCAGTTAACACCAGAAAGTATGATACTAAAAAAATATTATTAACAAAGAAATATTAAAAGATTATATATAATATATTATTTATGAGTTTGGTTATTTTATAATTTAATAAAATTTATTTAATAAATTATACATGAGGTTATGCTACCCTATACTAAGGAAAATTACATGGTAAGGGTTTTCTTATCTCACTTTTAATTTTATGAGATTTCCATTGTTCATCACTTATTTATTTCATTTGGTGTATTATGTACTACCATTTGATATACATTATCATTATTATATTTATATTCATGTTATTATGTGATTCATTTTGGGGATATTAACGTTCCTTTATATGACACAATTTATTACAACATAGTAAGGGGTTTTCACCTCAGTTCTTATTTCTGTAATATTCAGTATATATTGCCACTATTTAATTTTGTGTGGTGTATCTACTGCCCATGATTTTATTAATTTTTTAATATAGTTCAATTTATAGGTATTTACATCTTAATTGTATTATCCTTATTTAATGGGGTGTATATTATGAAAGTCACAAAATCGGTAAGGTAATTTCTAATTTCGATTTCCACTCATTGGGTTTTATGCAAAATTTTTTGATTATTTTACTCCAAGATTTTGTGTGAAATCACTAATTATTTTTTTAGTAATTTCTAGTCCCCTTTGGGTGTATATTTGTTTGATACTCGTAATCACTCCATTGATAAATTCTAATGTCAATGATATGAACTTGATAAGAGTAATATAAACTATATTTTCATTCATTGAGTTAAACATCCAAGTCATTGGTGTTGTTGTTACAATAATATGTGTGAATTTCCTCTGATTGTTCTACACTGAATACCCATTCATATATAGTGTATTAATACTTTTCACACATAATTATGTCATTGATTTACCCTTAACCTAAGGATATGGTTTTATATGGGATATTATCTCAACTTACATTCCATTGATACTTCTTGGTTGTTATGCGCCAATTCAATTTTACTTGGTGTATATACTGTACATTGACATAATATATCATGAATCAATTAAATCTCATGATATTATTATGTTTTTATTACCTCAATTATTTTTATTCAAGTTTCTCTCATTTGTTATGGAACTCTAACTAAAATATCAATTTATATGTTTTAAAATATATTCTTCTAAATCATTCTCATTAATGTCCTTGTTTTAAAAATGGTTTTAAGGATTTATTTATATGAAAATTAATGTTTCAAAATTAAAACATATTTTAAAAGTTTCAATGTTTTATGGGAAACATTGATTCAAAAATATATTTTCAACAGCTTCTTGATTAATAGTAATACTTTTACATGTTTTCAAGAAAAAGGGGGATATTTCTCTCAAATGACTTTGATAATTATTTTTATCTTTTTTAATATCCTTAATTATTTTTTATTGAGGTTATTTTAATATAATTCAATCATAAATATTGTATTTAATGAGTTATGTTGGACTATGGATGTGTTATTTTATACCATTCATGGTTTATGGAAAAAGTATTGACATTTTTTATGTGTGTTTTAATAAGAATGTATATGTTATGTTTTAACATTTTCATATGATGAATGTATTGAACATAGTAATTGATGTGTGGAGCCTAGTATAGCTTCTTGATGCATTGGTAGATCTCATGAGACAAACTAGTATCTTGGCACAATGCCTTGATGAAATTTTATTTGTAGTCTTGGCAAAAGGCTATGACTACGTGGTTATGAAGTCTGGAATTATGAACTCCATAATTATGAAATTGGATATTGATATTACATGTGATTATTTGACTAGTATAATATCCATGTGAATAATAAAATTTAATTATTTTATTTATCTTTTCCATATTTTGTTGAAGTTTATTTTTTAAAGGCTTGTGTTCTATTATTTACATTTCATAAATGTTTGTAATTATTTATGACAGTTTCTTCTATATTTTTTTCCTTACATATCATATGATCTCAACCATTTCTTATGTTTTATTTTTCCAATGATTCACATAAGTATATTATGATTGACCTGTACAAATGGGCTATGGATATAATAGTGATCAAAGGGGACATAATGTTATTTTTTTATGAATTAATTTAAAACATATGAATGTATCTATTACTTATAAATATACTAAATTGATTAATATTTCAGGACATGATTCCTTGTATCATTCCAATATTATGTAATAATGCACCGATTCTGGGTAAGATGGGTTAGAGCGTTACCGTTTGTATCAGATGAAGTTTAGTACCAACCTTGGAATCTAGATATAGAAAAATCTCTGATATGGAAACACTAACCTAAGATAGACATTGAGGATTAATATATAATAACATACACATATTTTTGTAATATAAATATTATGTAGGATTTTTAAGCAATACATCCCTGTGGGGATACGAGTAGGTAGAGGTGACTCTGGAACAGATGTTCCTATGAGGGAAAATATAACATACATGATAAATAAAGAATAAGAAATATTTCATATTTATTAATACTTGTGAGTTAAATATTAATTTTACTTTAAAGGGGTTTCTATGTTCGATAGCGTACCTGATACACAATAACTGGTTTCATTGAAATATTACATTGCACACTAATAATATAATATTATTTTAAATGGTAGTTAATTTCTAGTCATTGTATTGTCGGGAATGAACAAAACTAACTATAATATGATTATACAAGTTTGTTATTGTATTAACATTTATCTAATAAAAATATTTGAGGAATAAAATGAGAAAGAATCTAAATTTACGCATAATTCACATTAAAAGGTCGAATTACCACCTTTTAATTGAGAAGCCTCTTTAAATATAGTTTTTTTCACCTTAATACATTAAAATTGACCAAATAAAATCCTTTTTTAGAATAGGGACATCAAATTTTACTTTGGGTAATTTATTGGTATTTTTATGATAAAGTTAGTTTTTTAATGAATAGTGAAAAATATTGTATTTTAATTCAAAAGTTCTTTTTAATATAATATAATTATATGGATAGATATAGTTTTAATTGGTAATAAACCATAATTAGAATAGTTTTTTACAATTTAATCAAATTTTGTTCATTCAAATTAATTTCACTTTGAAATTGGTCATAAACAAGTGTTAATCTTTTGATAGTTATTGTTTCTTAGAAACACGCTAATTGTTTTAACAATGAGAATTAATTTTAATTTAACTAATGACACTTATATGATTTGAATTTGTAATAATATAAATCATTTTTGAATTCGGAATATCAAATAATGGTTCGGCTGAATATTTGGTATTTTTTTGAAAAACATTAATTATTGATGAATATTGAAACAACATAGTAGTAGTTAAAAAATTGACATTTTCATTTAAATGAAAATTTTCCGCTTCTGTGAATTGAATTTCCAAAATCTTACATACATTCTATTTATTAGTATGTAAAATTTGGTTCAATATGATGAAAATTATCTTTGGTGAATAGTAACATTTGAATTTTATTTACAGCACTTAAAGGTAAAAAGGTTAATTCAACAAAAAAAGAATATTTTAATAATTAAAAATTACCTTAACACATGTAATAACCATATTAGATGAGTAATGGCCGACCATGTGAATATTTGGGTCTATTTTGGGACACCATGGAGCCACTTAATAAAGATAATGACACTTTGGATAAATTAATTTAATGTAAAGGAAAAAATAACATACAAAAAAACTCTTTTAGTAAATTATTTTTTATATTGATTTTGATAAGTAATATTTTTGAATGTAAATATTCATTGGAATGATAAAATTATTTACTAAATCATGGATTTTTTTTATAATTTTTAGACGACCAATAATTTATATGATTTAAGAGACAATAATGATGCAGTGTTTACCTCATTAATAAATCATTTAAATAAATAAGATTATAAATAGTAAAATAACATCCAAAAAATATAAAATTCTTATTGGATGATTTTATTTCGACCATGAGTCATCTTATATTTTACTATAATTATTTGGGGACCTTTTGAAATATATTATCAATATATAATAAAATAATATTTCCGCACTTTCTAAAAGAGCCCCACCCCCTTATAAAAAGCCCTCGCTTGTAACCAATTCCAAACACCTCCCATGACTTTATGCTCATCTTAAATCTACCTAATTAAGATTCTTACATCCCCCTAATATACCTAGAAGCCTTACCTTAGGCAGAAAGAACTGAAAGAAGTCCTTTTGGTTCAAACCAAAGGGAGTTACCCAAATTAAAGGTAATAGTTTCTCTTAACTTCTTTTATTTTATTTTACATCTCCAACCCATAAAATATTCTTATTCCTTTATTTTGTAACAAAAACAGTATCATAAATATACTAGTATGTTTTTATGAGAAGGATTATAACTACACATACACACACCTCTATCTAATGGATGAAAAACATAATGTTTCTATAGATGGAAAACTAACACCACATGAAACGATGATTGTTTGATTATCTCCTACCGCCTCACATGGTGGAAATTAATATGGAAATGTATTTATATATGATATAAATTATGTATATGTTTCCATTATGCTTATTTTTTTATATCATCCCTTTATGGTTTCTATTATGTGTAAACACGATAATTTCATTTGAGTAAGTGCGGACTACCACCCCCTCAAAGTGATATGAATCGTTAATGACCTATGTGGGACATATAAAGGATAGAGTTAATGATATTATATATGAAATTATACTGTAATTAAAATATAAATAAGTATCATTATGTTTTAATTAAATTAAAATAAGAAATAGAAATGAAAGTAGCGTTCATTCGTACATTCTGCTTACCGTCTCCATGAACGGTGCATTTCACTTCATACCTCCAAATGTTAAATACTATTATAAATACATGTATATAATAGATATATATGTTATATATGATTTTAAAATCATGAATATCATTCAGGATATAATGGAATATTGAACACATAAACACCTTGTAATATAAGGTTTTCATTTTTGACTCGAGTACTGAATATTGAAAAAATGAAAATTATTTACTTGAATGATTACATAATGTTTATAACATTATAATAAGTGATATATAACGAATAATAAACTTGAAAATGGTTATTAAGCAAGAAAAAATTAACTTTAGATTATTATTCAGGATATTATAGAATGAATTGGTCAAGTCAGACCTGAGTTAAGGGACTTTGTCTCAATCTCCTTTCATTGAGACATATTTAGTTTTATAAAAGACATTATTTTTTATGGTGTATAAACCCCTTTGAATTTTCATTTCATTCAAAGGGAATATTTTCATACGAAGAGTTTTACTAAATGAAAAAAAGGAATGTTTTTTTAATTAAGCTGTGACAACGACCTTTCCACCGCCACGAGTATTATTTCACCTTTGGATTTCTTGACAAGCCAAAATGTTTTCAAAAGGAAAAATAAATACCATATACTCTTTTTATGTATTTTGGTATTGAAAATGATTTTGAGAATGGATTTATTAATTCAATATCTTAAAATTACTTTTTGTTATTCTAATGTAGAATTTTTATACTTACTTTATGCTTATGTTATGTGTATGACCATCTTATGGTTCATGGAAATTATTTACGTATACAGGTTGTTTCGTGATAAACATAGGGCTGGTGAGCCTGAGATAGCTCTCCAATGCATTGGGTATCGTGACAAAGGTAAATGTGAATGTTTATCCTAAGAGATTTAGGGGATATATAGTGATGGGTATTCCAATGTAACTCCATATGTATCTATGATAGGTAAAATATAAGTATGTTATGGATTCCTAAAGACACTTTTATTATTTATGATTTCTATATCTTATTCATAAAATTTTATGATTTCTTGATGTAAGTAAAAGAGTTTATGTTTTGTATGTATTAATTAAAAAATGTTTTCATTTATTGTTTTATAACACATACTGAGTTTTTTATGCTCATCACAAGTTTTGGAATGTTTTCACTAGACATAGACATGAATAGGGTCAATGATGGGATAAAGAAAAAGTCATACTATCTAACACCTGGAACTAGACAAGACTATTTTTTCAAATGTTTTTATTTTTTTAATAAAATTGAAATTGTATAGAAGTGTCTACTTTTAATATTTTGATATGTAATAGTTATGTCCTAATTCTCTAAAACTCTAAACATGAAAAGATCCTCGATGTTATCAATTCATTTAATTCAATATTATGTAATTTTTAAGGCCGAGACATTATAGTTGGTATTAGAGGTCGGTTTAAATAACTTTAGGAGTTAGGATATTGTTAAATTAATATTCATAATGTATTTTATATTAATTTTGAAATCATTTAAAATTTCCAGATTTCCATTTTTCTTCACCTGATATATTTCTATGTTCAGAATGGTTTTCCACATAGGATATTAGGAAGCTATGTTGGGACGACATCAGAAGGGAGACAACCATACAAATCAGTAACCTCGGATGTCGGAATTGGAACTGAATAGTTTGTTGCAGTGATGGAACAGTGGACTAAGGCTATAAATTGTGATGGTATCCATTAATGATATCATCCTGATCAACTGTAGAGGAACATTTCAGTAGTGGATCATTTCAAGAGGCAACATCCGCCATCATTAAGAGGATAATCTCACCATGTGCTAGATGAAGGGTGGATTAAAGCACTGGAGAAGATTTTTAATGTCATGGGTTGTTCATAACAACAAATGGTTAGTCATGATGTTTACCATTTCAAAGGTGAAGCTGATCAGTGGTGGTCAATGGTTAAAAATATCCGGGATAGTGAGGATATTGATGCTCTCGATTGGGATGATTTCAAAGGTATGAATCTTGAGATATATTTTCCTAAGGTTTTTCATCTTATAATGTAAATACAATTCCTAAAATTGAGGCAGGGGGAAGACTCAGTGGCTGCTTATGAAGCAAAATTCACTTGACTGGCATGGTATGATCCAAATTTCATACAAGATATTGATAGTAAAATCAACCATTTTTAATCAAGATTAATGGAAAAGTATCGAATGGAATTATCTTCCCATAAGTTTCAAATTTATGAAAAACCTATTTGTTGTGCGATGAAGGTGGAAATGGAGTTTGCTGATAATCAAGTGTTCTTTGAAAAATCAATAGAATAATTTGTCTAGGTGTCAAGTGAAAGGGAAGAACTCTTTAAAAAAGTCTGATGGTAAGAATCATAAGTTTATTGTTTTTTAAAATTAAGGTAAAAAAGCATGGTGGTAAATTCCTTCTGAATTTTGGTAAGTTCTACAGATGTGGTAAAATGCGACATAAGGCTCATAATTTCACTAAAGAATATAAGGGTAATGTTAAGACAAAATTTGATTTATAGTTAGTAAAATGTTTTAATTGCAATTAAATGGGTCATTATGCAAATGAGTTTCCAACAAAGACTCAAATGAAGGAATGCAACCCGGATATGAGCATAATGTGGTGGTGAAATCCTTTGCAACAAATTCAGCAGATGTTGGTCCATAAAATGAAGTAGTATTAGGTAAACTGTTTGTTTGTTCAGATTATGCCAATGTGTTGTTTGATTTAGGGTCTATACACTCTTTCATTTCTGAGATGTTTTCTAGAAAATTGGGAATTCCAAATCAAGACATGAATACAGAACTTATGGTAAAAAAACCTAGAGGAAATGATGAGACAAAAAGGAAAACACAAGAACATTCATGTCCTTGTGTGCAGAAAGAATCTACCTGCAAGCCTTACAGTTCTCCCTCTAGTAGATTTTGATGTTATTTTGGGAATAGATTTGTTATCTTCTTATCATGCTAAGATTGACTACAGAGATAAAAAGGTTTATTTTTTGAAGGATTTACAGTTTGTGTACAAGAATGAACCCTTGCTTTTGATAACATATCAGGAGGATGAGAAACTTGTAAAAGATGAAAATGATTGTTTCCATTCACATATCGTTGAAAATAAAGGAATAGTTCAGATTAATGATGTGCCAATGGTAAATGAGTATCTTGATGTTTTTCCTAATGATTTTCTTGGTATTATACCTGATCTGGAAGATGAATTTTCTACTGAAATAGTTCCTGATGCTATGCCAATTTCAAAACCCTTTATCGAGTGGATCAAATTGAACTTTTAGAGTTAAAGAAGAAATTGCAGGAATTTTTAGATAAAGGTTTCATTAAACCTAGAACATCACCATTGGGTGCTTCTCTCTTGTTTTTTTTAAAAAAAAAAGGTAGTTCAATGAGACATTTCTTTGATTATAGAGAATTGAATAACATCACTATTAAGAACAAGTATCCTTTTATCATATCGAGGATTTGTTTGATCAGCTCCAGGGAGCATAGTATTTTTTGAATATTGACATGATGTCAGGGTACCACCAATTGAAATTATATGAAGTGGACATTCCAAATACAGTGTTTTGTACTAGATATGGCCATTATGAATTTTTAGTTATGACTTTTGGGATAACCAATTCACCTGTTGTATTCATGGATCTTATGAATAGAATTTTCCGTGAGGTCTTGGGTATATTTTTGGTTGTTCTAATTGATGATATTTTGGTTTGTTCTAAAAGTAAATAGGAACATGAAAGTCAATTAAGGGTTTTCTTGCAAACTATAAAAGAAAAGAAACTTTATTGGAAATTTAAAAAGTGTGAGTTTTTGTTAGAACATGTTTTTTCCTTGGTCACATTGTTTCAATAAATGGCATAACTGTTGATCCCTCTAAAACAAATGTTGTTGTAGAATGGCCAAGACCCACAAGTATAACCTAGATTCCTATTTTTCATTGTTTGGTAGGTTTTTACCGGAGGTTTTTTGAACATTTTGCATGGTTATCCAGTCCAATGACTAAGTTAACTCGAAAATGTGTTAAGTTCATTTGGACAAAAGAATGTGATGATTGTTTTCTAGAATTGAAAAGAAGATTGGTGAATTATCCAGTTTTGGAACTACCATACAAGAATGGTGAATTTGTTATCTACATTTATGCTTCATTAAAAGGACATGGATGTGTCCTTCTATAGAATTATCAGGTAGTTTCTTATCCATCATTTTAGTTGTAACCTCATGAGTTAAATTACCCTACGCATGATTTGGAATTAGCTTATGTTATTTTTTCATTAAAAATTTTGTGGCATTATTTGTATGGAATAAAATGTGAAATATATTATGATCACAAAGGTTTAAAGTATATATTCAACCAGAAAGAATATAACATGAGACAGAGGAGATGGATGGAATTAGTCATGTATTATGATTGCATGTACCATTACCATTCAGGAAAATAAAATAAAGTGGTTGATGCTTTCAGTCGAAAATGTAATGCTTCATTAACCATGTATCGTTTGGAAGAAGATCCTTTGTTTTTTTATTTGATAAAATTTTTGCATAGAAATTTTTGGTGTAGAAAATTCTTTTGTTTTGTTTCAGGCATCAGTGAAATCATCTCTATCAGACAGAATAAAGAAAGTGCAGAAAGAAGACAGTGAGATTCAAAAAAAAAGGAAGTGTTGGTTTAGAAGGGTATGTTTCTAGATTTTAATGTTGATAATGATTGTGTTTTTTAAGTTTGGGAAGAGATCATGTGTTCCTTGTGATTAACAGTTGAATAATGAGTTGTAATGTGAAACTCATAGTTCTCCATTTTCAGTTCATCCTGGTAGTACTATGATGTACAGAGATCTTCAGATGTATTACTGGTGGGATGGAATGAAAAGTTATATTACTAATTTTTCTTTGAAGTGTTTGAAATTTCAATAGGTTAAAGTAGAGCGGCAGTCACAGAAAGGGATACTTAAGCTATTACCTGTTCCAGAGTACAAATGGGAAAATATATCAATGGACTTTGTGGTGGGATTACAAAATACTTATTGAGGTAATAATTTAATTTGGGTTATTGTTGATAAATTGACTAAATCTTTTCATTTTATTCCTATTCAAGATAAATTGTCTCCCGATCAACTTTCTTGATTGTATGTTAAAGAGATAATCAGGTTTCATGGAATTACCCTTTCCAGTGTATCTGATCATGATCCCTAGTTTAGATCTAACATTTGGAAAGGCCTTCAAAAGTAGTTGGGTACTGAATTAAATTTTAGTACAACTTATCTTCCTCAATCATATGGGAAACCAGAATGAACAATTCATACATTAGAGGATATGTTGCGTGCATGCTCGATGAATTGTCAGGGAAGTTGGGACCAACAAAATTCTTTGGTCGAAATTTAATATAATAAAAGATTTAATTCCAGTAAAAAGATGGATCCATTTGAGTAATTATATGGAAATCATTATCGAACGTCATATTTTTTGGATGAAGTAGCTGAATGGAAGCTTATGGGACCAAAATTGGTAGAAGAGGTGGCAGATAATGTTTAGTTGATCTATATGCACATTAGAACAGCTTAGAGCAGATAGAAAATTTATGCATATAACTGGAGGAAGGATATTTCTTTTCTGGTTGGTGATCATGTCTTTCTCAAAGGATCTCTATGGTAAAGTGTGATGCATTTTGGTATAAAGGGAATGTTGTGTCCGAGGTTTATTGGACCTTATGAAATCATAGATAAAATTGGATCAGTTCCGTACATAGTGGCTTTACCTCCATGAGTATCCCAGGTACACAATGTTTTTCATGTTTCATAGTTAGGATAGTATATTACAGATCTATCTCTTGTTTTGATCCTAGGAGTAGTTCAATGGGAAGATAATATCTCTTATGAAGAACAACCAGTTCAGATTACAGACCGTAGATAGCTTGTGTTTTAGAATAAGGTAATTCACTAGGTAATGGTTTTGTGGAAAAACCATATGGTTGAAGAGGCAACGTGGGAATCTGAAAATGCTATGAGGGATTAAAACCCCCACTTATTTGGATAAGTAAATTTGCAAGGATGAAATTACCAGAAGGGGTAATGATGTAACATTCCAGGTAAATAAAGAATAAGACATATTTCATATTTATTAATATTTTTGAATTAAATATTAATTTACATTAAAAGGGTTGTTATGTTCTATAGTGTACCTGATATGCTAAAGTGAGTTTCATTGAAATCTTACGTTGCACACTAATAATATAAAATTAGTTTAAATAATAGTTTAATCCTAATCTTTTTATTTCTAGGAATGAACAAAACTAACTACAATATGATTATAGATGTTTGTCAAATGTATTTACATTTATCCAATAAAAAATATAGAGGCTTAAAATGTGAATGAATATAATTTTAAGCATAATTTACATCAAAAGGACGATTTACCACCTTTTAATGGTGAATCCTCTTTAAATACAGTTTTGGTTACTTTAATACATTCTAATTGAGAAAATTTAATCCTTGTTTAGAATGGGGAAATCAAATTTTACTTTGGGTAATTTTTTTTATTTTTCTGATAAATATTATTTTTTAATTATTAGTGAAAAATATTGTTTTTAAATTCAAAAGTGCCTTTTAATCAAAATTATTTATATGGTTAGATTATCTTATTAATTGGTTTTAATGTGTAGTTAGAATATATTTTTACCATTTAATCCAATTTTCATAATTTTAATTAGATTCACTTTGAAATTTAACATAAAAAAGTGTCAATTTTTTGATAGTTATTGTTTCTTAAAACCATGCTAATTGTTTTAAAAATGGAAATTAATTTTAAATTAATTAATGTCACTTCTATGTTTTGTATTTGGAAAAAATAGATATCATTGTTGAATTCTGAATATCAAATAATTCTTAGGTTGAATATTTTGAATTTTTCTGGAAATCCTCAATTTTTTATGAATATTGAGACCACTTAGTTGTAGTAAAAAAACTAACTTTTTCATTTAAATGAATGTTTACCACTTATTTGAATTGAATTTCAAAAATTATACATACATGGTGGTTTTTAGTATGTAAATTTTGGTTTAATAAGATGAAAATAATTTTTGGTGAAAAGTATCTTTTAACTTTATTTTACTGCAGTTAAAGGAAAATAGGTTAATTCAAGGTAAAAAGAATATTTTAATTATTCAAAATTACATCAACACTTTTCTTAAACTTATTTTATGAGTAATTTCTGACCATGGGAATCTTTGGATCTATTTTGGGACCCCATTGATCCAATTATGAAAGATAATTACACTTTAGATTAATTAATTTAATGTAAAGGCAAAAAATATCATAAACAAAAATATTTTACTAACTTAATTTTTTATATGGTGTTATATAAGTAATATTTTTGACTATAAATATTAATTTTAATGATAAAAAGAATTCCTACATCATGGAATTTTTTTAATTTTAAGAAAAAAATTAAATTAAATTATTTATGACATAATAATGATGCGGTGTTTACCTCATTAATAAATAATTTAAATAAATATGATTATAAATATTAAAATAACATCCAAAACTTGTCCAATTATTATTGGATGATTTTATTTCAAGAATGAGTCATCTTAGCTTCGGTTCTAATGATTTTTGGTACTTTTGATGCTGAATATCAATATATAATAAAATAATATTTTCCCACTTTCAAAAAGAGCCCCTCCTCCCCCTTATAAAAATACCGCATATATAACTAATTCCTCATTCCTCATAAGCCTTTAGGATAATCCAAACTCTATGAAATTAAGCTCACTACATCCCTCTCTTCTACCTAGAAGCCTTACCTTAGGAAAAAGGAACTTCAAGGAGTCCTTTTGGTTCAAACCAAAAGAAGTTAACGAAATTAAAGGTAACTATTTCTCTAAACATCTTTTATTTCATTTTACTTCTTCAACCCCTAAATTATTTTTATTTCATTATTTTATAATAACACCAGTATCTGCAATATACTATGATGTTTTTATGAGATGTATTCGAACTAAACTTACACAAACCTCTATCTACTGGGTGAAGTACATAATGTTTCTGTGGATGAAAAACTAACGCCTCACGAAATGATGATTGTTTGATTATCTCCTACCGTCTCTAATGGTGGACATTAATATAGAACAGTATTTATATATGCAATATATTATGTTTATGTTTTCTTTATTCTTCTTTATTTTTTATATCATACCTTTATTGTTCCCATTATGTGTAAACATAATAATTGCATTTAAGGAAGTGCGGACTATCGCACCCTCAGAGTTATATGACTCGTTAATTCCATATGTGGGACATATAAAGGATGGAGTTAATGATATTATATTTGATATTATATATGAAATTATACTGGTATTATAATATAACTATGTATCATTATGTTTTAATTCCATTACAATAAGAAATAGAAATGAAAGTAGCGTTCATGCATACGTACAACTTACCATCTCCCTGAACGGTGCATTTCATTTCATACCTCCAAATGTTTTGTACTATTATAAATACTTGTATATACTAGAGATATATGATTTATAATATATCTAATTCATAAATATAATTCATTATATAATTGTTTATTGACGACACGGACAACTTTTAATATAAGGTGTTCATTTTTGACTCAAGTACCAAATATTGACAAAACTAACATTATTAAAATAAATTATTATATAATGATTATAACATGATACTAAGTGATATAGAACGAATAATAAACTTGAAAAAATGTTCTTACGAAATTATAAAATAACATTATTTTATTATTCAGGATATTAAATAACGAACGGGTCATGTAGGACACGACGTAATGGACTCCGAATCAATCTACATCCATTGAGGAATCTTTAGTTTTTATGATTGAATTTTTTTATACGGTGTGTAAATCGCTTCTAATTTTCATCTCATTCAAATGGAATATTTTTATACAAAGTGTTTTACTAAAATACAAAAAGGAATGTTTTTTACGTAAGTGGTGACAATGACATTTTCTCCGCCATGTGTATTATTTGATCTTTGAATTCCTTAACAATAAGAAATTTTTTTAAAAGGAAAAAAAATACAATATACACTATTCTGGTATTTTGGTATTGAAAATGATTTTGAGAATGGATTTTTTATTTCAATATCTTGAAATAATATTTTGTTTTTGCAATGTGGTAATGTTATCTTTCCTTTATGCTTAAGTTATGTGTTATGATCATGTTATGGTTCTTGGGAATTATTTAAGTATACATTTGGTTTCGTGATAAACCTAGGGTAGGTGAACCCAAGATAGATATCTAATGCATCGGGTAACATGACAGATGTAAACAGGAATGATTATCCAAAGAGATTTAAGGAATATACTATGAGGGGTATTCCAAAGTGACTCCCTATGTAGTTGTGATAGCTACACTATAAGTATGTTGTGGTTTCTACAAGTTACCTTAATGATTTATGATATCTATGTGTTATTCATAAAATCCTATGATTTAATGAGGTAAGTAAAAGAGATTATGTTTTTTTATATATTTATGAACAAATTTTTTCTTTAATTCATTTATAACCCTTACATATATTTTTATTCTCATCCTTAGTTTTGTAATGATTTCACGAGACATAAATATGAATAGAGTCAAGGATGGGATCAAGGAAAAGTCATGCTCCCTAAAACCTAGAAGTAGACATGACCCTTTTTTTCAATAGATTTTATTTTATGAATAAAATGGAAACATTGTAGAAGTGTATAATTTTAATCTTTTGAGATGTAATAGTTATGTCCTAATTCACTAAAACATTAAACCATAAAATATCCTCATTGTGATATATTCATTTAATTAAATATTATGTAATTTTTAAGGCTGGATCCTTATAGACAACTCAGACAAGGAGTTTCAGGTGTGACCCGAGTTATCCTGGTACACGAAAATGGCCCTACTTCACTCTTGGTTATAACACTCCTTGGGGATATGCTTAAGATAATTCAAATTTTCATTACATACCTATTTGAATGATTTTAATATATGATGATAATATATACACATGGTTAATCCTTTGATGTTTTAAATTAAAAATATGGTTTTTTCATATTCTCAAAATGATTTTATGACTCTCATTATTATTTCTTATGTTAGATAATAACTAGATTCCAAAGAATTCATAGTAACATTGAACATGATGTACAAGGTGTGAACAATGGTGGAAATGAGAAACGATGTATATTTTTATAGGTGTAATGATATCTTTTTCATCCCGAATCATTTTTCCAATTATATGATCTATAGAATATAAATTAACGGTCCCCCCAGACTCAAATAAGAAGAGAAAGGTGGTGAATTATAAGAGCTATTGTAGTAGGGACTATAGAGAAAAGAAATATCAACTTCGATCATGCTGGAAATTTGGAAGGAGATATCAAGGAAAGTGTCTCAATGGAACAAATAAATGATTTGTTTGTGGGAAATAAGAACATAAAGTAAATAATTATTTAGCAAAAATGTAGAGTACTATGGAAGACAATAAAAATGATCCCAATAATCCATTTACAGTAATTTTCCATAAATATAGGGATCTTGAGCATTTCCTGAGTGAATGCCCTATTCTTTAGGATAAACACTTGGTCAAAGATAACCCTTTGTGGAAATAAATGGATGGAGATATGTTTAAAATTATTAGAGCTCTTTGTTGATGGGATTACTTTACAAGACTATTCTCTTTTATGTGTAACCCTGATGTTTGTTATATGAAAATGCTATTTTAGGAAGAATTATCTTTTCTATTATAGATATAAATAACCTGTTGGGTTTATATGAAACATGAATTTGAGGATATTACAAGTTATTAAATTTTAGGATGAAAATGAGAGGTATGATATATTATTGTTGGTGAAATTATGTGACAACCCATCACATCAGACAAAGATGTGGGAATTGAACCCACAACCAGAGTGCGATTGAGATTTATCACCTACCACTAGACTTCATGAAGTCCCTGGTTAGTGTGTAAAATTATTTTTAGTTAAATGATTTTATTCATCCATAATTAGTTGATTAGGGATCTTATGTCTTGTCAATGGGATATCCATAGTATAGGAAAATGATTTGGTGATTATGTGATAAATGTTATTTTGTAAGACATTCGCTCTGTTGGGAACACTATATGCCTATGGAAAAAATAATATTATGAGTTTCATTTGAAAAGTAATGGTGGATTTTTGTGTTTGTTTTTATTATGGAATTATTGTGATTTCGGTTATTTAGGTAAATGATTAACCTAACATAGTGAACATTTGATTATGTTAATTATATTATGTATATAAATTTAAGAGTAGTAGATGTTATTTGGAGATAAAATTTAATGAGGAAGAATACATAATCAAATTATTCTATGTTTTTGGGTTCAATATTAGTTTGGATAATATTGATGGATTTTATAGTCAATTGTTTATTGAATGGTATTTATTGAACATTGGGTATTGTTCGTTTAATTTTACAAATTAAGATTAGTATTTATTTCTCTAATAGATTAACCTTTTTGGGGATCATCTGATCTTGTACTAACAATGTTGTTTTTTGTTTATCTCTAATGAGAATTTAAATATATATTTTATCCTTTGTGAATTATGTGATTCTCTTAACGAAGATTCTAGTGCTTCATGTGTGAAAAAGTCATCCTGAATACTCATCCTTTGAAAAAATGATGAGTTAGTTATAGAAATTTTTTAAAGGATGAAACTCTACATAAAATGTAAGTATATCAATTTATGTTCTTCTTCAATCTCATAAATAAATTCCTCAACATTATTAAATTTAACTTAAAACAAAAAACATTGTCCATTTACTTTTCCAACTAATAAACTAATTACTGTTTATCCCATCACACGTTTGTTGTTTTCTTGTTTTTAACATTCTCCTGATCATGTTTTTATCACTCTTCATCAGAACTTGTAACTTTTTTTTATCTTCCTTATCCTTGTTTTCCTACATTGAAACCAATTATGGGTTATCTTGGGTGACCTTTGTACTTAACTTTTTTCTTTTAAAGTGATAGTTTAGTTGACTATTTTTCCGACGTGGGACATTCAATGAAGTTCCCAATCCCAATTTTAAAATTGCGATTATGAAATTACCAATAGGGGGTAATAATTTATTTCCCCAATATTTCATTATAAGATTTTTTTTTAAATTAATTGAATATCTTGCGCTACACGCAACACTGAGTTTGAGCGTACCATGACTTACCAAACAAGTGGTTCAAATGCAGTGATGAATAATGTAAAATGAACTTTGAATTTTATATAGTACACATAATTTTTTAATTTATATAATGTGTTTCATTGACATAATATAAGAGAAAATTTATTTTTTCAGAGAAAAGAAGTATTTTTCAAAGAAAAATGCAATTTTACCACCTTCAAATGGAAGACCATTTTTAAACCCAATATTTGACACTTTTATATATTCAGTTTAATGAAATTAAATTCTTCTATATAATAAGGACATAATAATTTATTTGGAATAACATTTTGGTACTTTTCTTATAAATTTCATAATTTGATGAATACTGAAAAACAATAAATTTTAATTGAAAACGATATTTTTAATTAACAAAATTTATATTGTTAAATTATTCATTTAAATGGTTATAAATTATAATTATATTATATTTTTATTCTTTAATATAATTTAGGTCATTATAAGTAATTTCAAATTTAATTTTGACATAAACAAAATTCAAAATTTAAATAGTTTTTACTTTTTAAAACCCACTTTTCAGTTTCAAGAACATGAATTAATTTTAAATTAATCAAATCAAATTCTATGTTTTTAATTTGGTAAAATAGAATTAGTTTTTGAATTGAGAATATCCAAATTATCTTAGGGTGAATTTTTTTGTTCTAAAATAATGAAATTTTTTATGAATAGTGATCCACACTACATTGTAGCTTAAAACCGACTTTTTTATTAAATAATTATTTATATTATTTATATTAATTTTAAGTCAATATATATATATAATTCCTATATATATGTTCAATTTAATTCATTGGAGTCATTTTATAATAAAATAAGATGTTTATAATTTTGTTGAAATTTTTACCGTCTTTTACCCGCCTTCTAGAAGCATTTTCAAATTTTCATAAAACTAAATTTTACAACATTCTATAAGTTGAATTTAAAATCTCCATGAGACATGGTTGAAATCAGTAAGTTAAATGTAGTTCAATAATATGAAAATCATTTTTGGTGAATAGTAAATGTTGACTTTTATTTACCACGGTTAAAAGTAAAAATGGTAATTAAGGGTAAAAATGATATTATAATTACCCTAAAACATGTCCTAATTATATTGAATATGTGTATTTGGAACAAGAAACCTTAGGAATTAAATATAATCCTCTTTGGTCTATATGGATTAGATTAGGACATTAGTTATTATTTTATATAATAAATAGTTCAAAGATTTTAATTAAAAGTGTAATAACTAATTCATTTTTAATATAGAGTTACTCATAAGATAAATTAGACTATAAATATTAATTAAAATTATAAAATTATTTACTACATAATTGTATTTTATTTATAATTTATAGACATTAAATAATTAATTTTATTTATGACACAGTGATTATAATGTAATTAACTTATTAATGAATGATTAAAATAATTGATATTATAAATTTGAAAATAAATATAATTTGATAGTTTGGATAAATTATACTCATTTTATAGGTTAATATGACATGTTAGGGATTATTAAATAATTTTTTTCTAAGTAATCAGGATGTTATGATTATCACAAAAACCAAATACTAAATAATGTCAAAATTGACATAATTTAGTTTTTAAAACAAATATTATATTGTTGGTTGATATAATATTCATAAAAGTCTAGGGTTCGTCAAAAGGGATTAAATAATATTATATATATAATTAATGAACAACTTTATGTTCTCCTGGATGTTTAGAGTAAATTTATTAACCATATAGTGTAAGAATACAAGAAGGGACGGTAAAAGTTAAACTATTTAACTAAGAGTAAAATTTAAAAGATTAGGTTAAAATTTTATATTAATCTTTTATAAAACCTATTTGTTGATATAATTTAAACCCATACACAAATTTATATTAAAATAATAATTTTGGAGAAATTATATATCAAAATTTATTTTATTATAAAATAATATTTCAAGGTTTTACGAAAGTGAGTGCCACCTCTCTTATAAAAGGGTACATCCCCATATTTAAATTTCACACTTCAAAATCAATTTCTCTTTGACAAACCCTGAAAACATATCCTCCAAACATCCCTCAAATCAACCTAGAGTCCTTACATTGACTAGAAAGCTAACCTAAATAGCCCTTTTGACCAACTCAAAAGGAAACACCTGAGGAAGAGGTATTAATTTCACCACACTCCTTGATGTTCTGTTCTTCTTCCACTACATCATTATTATTATTTTCCTTAACAAAATAATAACTCTAGTAAATTTTACATACAATGATGTTATTATGAATATGGTACAACCATATTCAATATTCTATCCAACCTATAAATTAAAAAGTCACCATACATGGGTACGTACGACTTATAGTCTCCACATCGTGGTGTAGTTTTTTATTCAAACACTTCATTTTTTGGATGGGTATAATAATGAGTATAAATAATTTAAATAATAAATATAAAAAGTTAATTATTCTGTATATATGATATACCATCCAATTACATACAATTTCACAATCAATATAATGATATTTTTGCTCGTGCGTACGTACGGATTACCGTCTCCATAAACGCGATGTGATTCATTCCACATAATAACCATTGAAGAATAATTTTCATTTTATGATTAAAATTTACTTTTTATGAACAAAATATAATTATGTATATGAATAAAATACATTATATCCATAATAAACATGGCTTATATAACCAAGCCTATAAAGGAAAACGAATCAGTTAACAACATATATGATGATAGTACTGAAATATTATTAACAATGATATATTAAAAGATCATATATGATATAAAATTTATGTATTTGGATATTTTATAATTTAACAACAATATTATCACCATTATACAGGAATTCAACATTCTCTTTACTAAGGAAACATACAAGGTAAGGGGTTTTATCTCACTTTTAATTACGTGGGATTTCCATTGTTCTCCACTTATTTATTGAAAGTGGTGTATTGCGTACTTACATTTGATATATATTATCATGATTATATTCATATTCATGTTATTATGTGATTCATTTGGTTGTTATTGACTATTTTTCATATGAATCTATTGATTTTAATATGATAATGGGTTTTTATCTCATTTCTTATTTCCGTGAGATTAATTCTATATTTCAACTATATCATTTTGTGTAGTGTGTGTATTACCCATGATTTTATAACTTATGTAATATACTATAATATATGGATCATTAAATGTTCATTGTGTGATCCTTTTTCATGGGTTGAATGATTCCTAATCCACCAAATCGGTAAGAGAATTTCTAATCTTGATTTCCACTCCTTGGGTTTTACACAAACTTCATTGATTATTTTACAACCTGATTATGTGTGAACTCACTATTTAATTATTTATGTAGTAATTTACACTCCCCTTGGTGTGGATATTTATTTGATACACAAAATCACTTCATTGATAAATTTTCTTGTCATTGATATGAACATGATAAGAGTAATCTTAACTCAATTTTAATTCATTGAGTTAAACATCCAATTCATTGGTGTAGTAGTAACAAGAATATGTGTGAATTTCCTTTGATTGTTTTACATTTAATACCCAATAATATTTAGTGTATTTATTTTTTCACATATAATTATGTCTTTGATATATCCTTAACCTATGTATACTATTTTTATAAGGGATTTCATCTCAACATACATTCCATTGAGACTTATTTTTTTCTTAATCACCAATTCACTTTTATTTGGTGTATATATTGTAGTATGACATAATATATCATGGGTACCTTTATTCTCATGATATTATTATTTTTTTATTATCTCATTTATTTTTATTCAAGTGTCTCTCATTTTTCAGGAACCCTAACTAAAATATCATTTTAAATGTTTTAAAATTTATTCTTCTAAATAATTCTCATTAATGTCCATGTTTGAAAAATAATTTTATGGAATTATTTATATGGATATTAATGTTTTTTAATTAAAATTCCTTTTAAATTTTTCAAAGTGGTATGGGAAACTTTGATTCAAAAATCTATTTCAAATAGCTTCTTGATAAATAGTGGTACTTTTAAATGTTTTCAAGCAAAAGGGGGATATTTCTCTCAAATAGATTTGATTATTATTTTCATCTTTGTCAATATCCATCATTAATCTCAATTGGGGATAATTTATTATAATAAAATCTTCCATATTTCATTTAATGAGTTACTTATGGCTGTGGATGTGTTATTTTTAAACCATTCATGGATTGTAGATAAATTATTGACATTTTGTAAGCTTATTATAATATAAATGTTTATGTTATGTTTAAACCTTTTCATAGGTGGAATGAAGTAGATGTAGTATGTTATGGGTGGAGACCGCTATAGCTCCCCAATGCATTGGTATGTCTAATGAGACAAACTAGTGTCTTGGCTCATTGCATTGACAAAATCTTATTTGTAGTCTGGAAAAAGGCATTGACCACGTGGTTATGATGTTTGGAATTACGGATTCCATAATTATGAATTTGCCTACTGATATAAACTATGATTATTAGACTTGTATTATATACATGAAAATAAGTAATGGACATTATTAGATTTTTATTTCCTAAATTATGTTTAAGTTTAAGTTTAAAAAGAATTGTGTTCTAGTCTTATACATTTCCTTAATTGTTTGTTCTTATTTATGATAGTTTCCTCAATTGTTATCTTTACTAAGAATACGAGCTCACCCCTTCCTGGTGTTTTATTTTTACAGGATGCAAGGAAGTATATTATTATTAACCTGTAGGAGTAGGCTAAGGGATATAATAGTGTTCAAAGGGGACACAATGTTGTTTTTTTATTTCGTTATGCAATTTAAAACATATGTATGTATGATGTACTTACAAGGCTACAAAACTGATCGGTCCTTTGGGACATGATTCCTTCTATCATGCCAATATTATGTAATAAAGCACTAATTCTGTGTAACTGGGGTTTGGGTGTTATAGTAGGTATTATTGGAAATTTAGTAAAAACCATGGTAGCTAGAATTAAAAAAACTCTGATTAGGAAACACTACCCTAAGATAGATATTGAGGATTATTATATAAGGACATCCATAAAATTTGGTAATCTAAATATTATGTGATTTTTCCTAAAAATACATCCCTGTTTTGATACGACCCTATAGAGGTGGCTCTGAACAAATGTACCTAGGAGTGAAAACTCTAACAAGGAGTTTTGGGCATGACCTAGGGTATCCTGGTACACATTAATAGTCCTTACTGCACTATAGGTTGTGACACTCCCAGGGAATATGCATATGATAATTCAAATTTTCATTACAAACTAACTTTTAGGGTTTATTATAAGATGATAATAAATAAATTTGGTCAATCCTGAGGTGCATTTGATTGAAAATAAGTTGTTATGATATTCTATAAATGATTTTATTACTCAAAATATTCTTTCATGTGGTAGTCTATGGCTGGATTCCAAGAAAGTCTTATTAAAATCGAACATGATGTACACGGTGGGAACAGTGGTTGAAATGAGAAATGAAGTGGATTTTTGATAAGTGTAAAAGATAATGTGGTCATGCCGAATCAGTTTTCCAAAAATATGATCAACAACATATATATCAACCATCTCCTGTAATCAAAAAATATGTGAAAAGTGGTGAATGATAAGAGGTAAAATTGTGATGTCCATGGAGAAAAAAAAGCTCAATTTCCATCACGCAGTAAATGTTGAAGGTGACACCTAGAAAAGTGTCTCAATTGAACAAAGAAATGATTTATGTGTGGGAAATAAGGACATAAAGTAAATAATTACAAAGAAAAAATGAAGAGTACTATAAAAGAAAATAAAAATGATCCCAAGAATTCATTTACAATAATTTTCCGTAAACTTTGGGGACCTAGGAATTAACCGAGTGAATGCCGTATTCTTTATAATAGCCTCTTGGTCAAGGAAGATCCTATATAGAAATAAACGAATGGTGAAATGATTAAAATTATTATTTCACTTTATGGATGTGATCACATTGAAAGACATTACTCTTGTATGTGTAACCCTGTAGTTTTTTATGTGACAATTCTATTTTAGGAAGAATTATCTTTTCTATTGAAGATATAAAAAACCATTTGGGTTTATAATACCCTTTCATTTGAGGTAATTGCAGGTTAATAAATTTTGGGATGAAAATGTGTAGTATGTGACAAAATTTGTGGTGAAATTATCTTATGGTTATTTTGAATAAAGTTTCTCATTTTGGTAGTTTTATAAAATATATATTTCTAAAAAGGACAACACGTAGACCGTGTGACAAACCATCATGTCGGATAAAGCTACAGGAATCCAACCCACAACCTGAGTGTGATTGGGATTTATCATCTACCACTGGTCTACGTGAAGTCCCTGGTTGGTGAGACTAATTATTTTTAGTTAAATATTTTTATTTATAAATAATAATATTATTTTGGATCATTTGTATTATCAAATGTATATCCTTAGTATAGGAAAATTATTTGGTGATTAAGAGATAAATAATATTTTGGAAGATGTTCGCCCTACTGGGAACACTATATGCCTATGGAAAATTAGAATACAATGAGACTTTATTTGAAGAATAATGGTGGATTTTTATCATTGTTTTTGTTTTGGATTTATAGCAATTTGGGTTATTTTTTGAAATGATTAACCTATCATAAATAATATGTGATTATGTTAATTACTTTAAGTATGTGACTTTAAAATTATTCAATATAATTTGGAGATACAATTTAACATGGAAGACTATGTAATCAAATTATTCTATGTTTTTGGATTCAATATTAGTTTGTATTATATTAAAGGATTTTAAGGATAATTGTTTAATGGATGTAATTTTTTAAACATAATATATTGTTGGTTTAATTTTAGAAATTAAGATTAGAATTTCATTCTCTAAAGAATTATTCTTTTTTAGGATTATCTGATCTTGTTCTAAACATTTTGGTTTTTGTTAATCTCTAAATAAAAATAAATATAAAGTTTATCCTTTGTGGATAATGTGATTCTCTAGAAGTTTATTATAGAGATTTAGTTATGACGAAGTTTTCATGAATACTCATTATTTGAAAAAAAATATGAGTTAGTGGTATAAATTTAATAAAAGATTAAACTATACTTAAAAAGTAAGTATATGTTATTATGTTCTTATTCAATCTCATAAATAAATTCCTAAACATTATTTAAAAGAACTTAAAACCAAAAAATGGTGTCTGTTTACATTTCCTACATTGAAACTAGTGACCATTTAACCCATCACAGGTTTGTGGTTTTATTATTGTTAACTTTCTCATGATCATGCTTTCTATCACTCTCCATCAGTACATGACACATTTTTTATCATCCATATCAATGTTTTCCGACATGGAATCCTAGTATGAGTTATCTTGGGTGACCATTGTAATTATTTTTCTTTTATTTAATGTGATGGTTTTATTGACACTTTTTCCGATTTAGGAATTTCAATGAAGTTCCCAAGCCCAGTTTTAAAATGGTGAGGACATAATTTCCAAAAGGGGGGAATTATGTAACACCCCAATATTTTATTGTAAGTTATTATCATTAAAATAATTCAATAGCTTATGCTACGCGAAACACCAAGCTTGAGCACACCATGACATACCAAACTAGTCGTTCAAAAGCAGTTATGAATAGTATTAAATAAATTATGAATTTTATATAATTTATATAATTTTTTAATCCATATTTTGTGTTTCTTAGACATAATATAAAAAATCATTAATTATGATAAAATAATTATTAGTTAGAAAAATTCCATTATACCACCATCTAATGGAAAAATATTTTTAAACCCCATATATGACACATTTATATATTCAATTTAATGAAATTAAATTCTTATTTATAATTGAGACATAAAAAAAAAATTGATAAATTTTTGGTTTTTTTGATAACTTTCATATTTTGATAAATACTGAAAAATACTAATTTTTAATTGAAGACAAATTTTTTTAATTGAAATAATTTATTGTGTTAGATTATTCATTTAAAGGTTTAGAAGTATAATTAGATTATATTTTTATCAATTAATACAATGTAGGTAATTATAAGTAATTTTACATTAAATTTGACATAAACATATGTCAAACTTTTGATAATGTTTACTTTTTAATAACATACATTTCAGTTTCAACAAATAAAATTAATTTTAAATTAATTAATGTAACATATATGTTTGGAATATGGTAAAATAGAATTAATATTTTCTTTAATAGTATCAAAATTAGCTGACGGTGAATTTTTAGTATTTTTCTGAAAACATTCAATATTTGATGAGAAGTGAAAAAGATTGTGTTATTATTTAAAACTACCATTTATTTAAATTATTATTTATTTTATTTAAATTTATTTTAAGTAAATATATATAAATAATACCAATATAAGTACAATTTAATTCATTGGAGTCATTTTATAATAAAAGTATAGGTATAAAATTATGATGAACTTTTTACTGTCGTTTACCCTCCTTCTAGGTGCATTTGAAAATTTTAATAAAACGTAATTTTACTGCTTCTGTGAGTTGAATATAAAAAATAAGAGATACATGATTGAAATAATTTTGTAAAATGTGGTTTAATAAGATGAAAATAATATTTGGTGAATAGTAACTTTTGGCTTTGATTTACCAAGGTTTAAAGTATATTGGTTAATTAAGGTTAAAAATGATATTATAATTACCCTAACACATGTCCTAATTCTATTGGATTAGAGAAATTGGAACAAAAACAACATTAGGAATAAAATATGTTCCTATTTGGTCTACATGTATCAGATTATGACGTTTATTATAAGTTTATATAAAGAAGAGTTAAAAGATTTAAATTCAATGTTTAATAAGTTATATATTTTTAATATAGTTTTATACATAGTATAAATTTGAATATAAATATTAACTATAATTATAAAAAGACTTCCTATATAGTGGTATTTTATTTATAATTTTTTTGTTATATAATTTAATTTATTTATGACACAAAGATGATGTAGTAATTAACTTATTTATAAAGGATTAAAATAATTGATATTATAAATATCCAAATAAATGTAATTATAGACTTCTGATGAATTCCAATAATTATCTAGGTTATTATGAACAGTTTGGGTTGATTAAATAATTTTTTTTTCAAAGTAATAAGGCTGTTATCATATTAACAAAAAAATAATACTAAAAATTGTAAAAATTGACAAAAATATGTTTTTAAAACAAATACAATATTATTGGTTCATATAGTTTTCCTAAAAATATATTGTTCTAAAAAAGTGCATAAATAATGTAATATATGTCATTAATGAACCACTTGAGGTTATTTTGGAAGTTTTGAATAATCAGTTAACTATATAGTCTAAGAATACAAGAAGAGACGGTAAAAATTAAACTATTTAACTAAGAGTTAAATCTAAATGATAAAGTTTAAATGGTATCATAAACTTGTATAAAACCTTTTGGTTGAGGGATTATTTACCCATCCCCACCTTAGTTTTAAATAAATCATTTTTAGCCATTATAAACCGAAAATGATATTATTATAATATAATATTTTAAGGTTTTCCTATAGTGACCCTCACCTCTCTTATTAAAGGGTACTTCCCCTTTTCTTAATTTCACACATCCAAAGCCATTTTTCGTGGCCGAACCTACCCAAATAACCTCCCAACGTCCCTAAAATCAATCAGTAATCTTTAATTTGTTCATAAAGCCAACCTATGAAGTACATTTGATCATCTCAAAAGAAAACATCCAAGGAAGAGGTAATAATTTTACCACCCACTTTAAAATTCTATTCTTCCTTCACTTCCACATTATGTGTTGTTTCCATACCAAAATACTAAATACATTACTTTATACATAATTTAATGTTATTATAAATACAATACAACCAGATTTTTTATTTTATCCTTCTTATAAATGACAAAGTCACCATATGTGCGTACGTACGGCTTACCGTCTCCATGTCACAGTGTAGTTTTTTATTCAAACACTTCAATATTTTGATGTTTATAATAATGAGTATAAATGATGTAAATAATAAATATAACTTGATAATTATTCTATGTATATGAAATACAATCCAATTACATATGATTTCACCATCAATATGATGATATTGTTGCTCGTGCATACGTATGGATTACCATCTCCACGGACAAAATGAGATTAATTCCTCATTAAAATCATTCAAGAATAAATTTCATTTTATGATTAAAAATATTTTTTATGAACATAATATCATCCTGTATATTAATCAAATCCATCATATTCATAACAAACATGGATGGTGTAACCAAGAATATAAAGGAAAACAAATCAGTTAACATCCAAATAATGATACTACTGAAATATTACTAACATAGAAATATTAGAAGATCATATATGATATGATATATATGTATTTGGATCTGGTATAATTTAGTAACATTTCTTTCACCATTATACAAGAGGTTAACCAACCCTATACAAAGGAAAAGTACAATGTAAGGGGTTTCTTATCTCACACTTAATTCTTTGAAATTTCCATTGTTCGCCACCTATTTATTTATGGTGGTGTATTGTTTATTACCATTTGATATATATTGTCATTATTATCATTATATTAATGGTACTATGAAATTCATTTGGTTATTATTATCTTTTTTCATACAAATCTATTGATTAATAAATGGTAAAGGGTTTTTTGCTCAATTCTTATATCCGTCAGATTCAAGCTATGTTCCCTCTATTTTCATTTTTGTGGTGAATGTACTTCCAATGATTATATTCCTTATATTATATAATTTTATTTATGGTTTTTTTATATCATCATTGTATGATCCTTCTTTCATGGGTTTTATGTTTCGTAATTCACCAAATCATTAAAGAAATTTTCAATTTCGATTTCCACTCATTGGGTTTTACACAAACTTCATTGATTTTTTTACTCATAGATAATGTTTAAAATCACTATTTGTTTATTTTTTAAGTAATTTCCACTCCCCTTTCTATGAATATTCTTTTGATACACATAATCAATCCATTGATAAATTCTCATGCCATCGATATAACTTGATAAGATTAATCTTAACTATATTTTCATTCATTGAGTTAAACAACCATGTCATTAGTGTTGTTGTAACAAGAATATGTGTGAATGTCCTTTGATTTTATACACTGAATACCCAATAATATTTACTGTATTTATATTTTTCACTCATAATTATGTCATTGATTTATCCATAACTTTAGGGTATAGTTTTTATAAGGGATTTCAACTCAACATACATTCCACTAAGTCTTCATTGAATTTATGCACCAATTCCCTTTTATTTGGTGTATATGCTGTAATTTGACATAATATATCATTAATATATTTATTCTCTTGATATTATTATGTTTTTAATACCTGAATTATATGTATTCAATAATCTCTCATTTGGACAGGAATTCTAACTAAAAAAATCATTTTAAATGTTTTAAAATTTTATTCTTCTAGATATTTTTCATTAATTTGAATGTTTTAAAAAGGTTTTTAAGGATTTATTCATTTTTAAATTAATATATTAAAATTAGAATTCCTTTTAAGAGTTTCAATTTGGTATGGGAAAATTTGATTCAAAAATATATTTTCAACAGCTTCTTTATAAATAGTGATACATTTAAATGTCTTGAAAAAGGTTAATATTTCTCTCAAATAGATTTGATGATTATTTTCATCTTTATGAATATCATTCATTATTCATGATTGAGGTTAATTTTTTATAATAAAATCTTCCATATTGTATTTAATGAGTTATGTTTGACTATGGATGTATTATTTTTACACCATTCATGTTTTATGGTAAAGTATTGACATTTTGTATGCTTGTTTTAATTCGAATGTTTATTTTATGTTTAAATATTTTTTTCTGAGGAATTAATTGGACATTATAAGTTATTGGTGGATCCCTCTATAGCTCATCGATGCATCGGTAGTTTTAATGAGACAAACTGGTGTCTTGTCCCAAGGCCTTAACAAAATCTTATTTGTAGTCTTGGCAAAAGGCCTTGACTTTGTGGTTATAATGTCTTGAATTATGTATTCCATCATTATGAAATTGGTCATTAATATTGCATGTGATTATAACAAGAGTATAATATCCACGTGAATAAAAACATTATATTATTTGATTTATCATTGCCATATTATGTTTATGTTTATGTTAAAAAGGATCGTATTATAGTCTTATATGTTACCATAAATGTTTGTTCTTATTTATGACCATTTCTGCAATATTGTTATCTTTACTGAGCATCTGAGATCACCCCTTTCTAATGTATTATTTTTTCTATGATTTAATGAAGTATATTATGATTAATCTATAAGAATAGGCTAAGGGATATAAGAGATTTCAAAGGGTACACAATGTTGTTTTTATATTTTGTGATGTAATTTAAAACATATATATGTATCTTGTTATTCAGAGGCTACTAAACTGGTTGGTCTTTTGATACATGATTCCATGTTTCATGCTAATATTATGTAATAATGAACCTATTCTAGGTAACTAGGTTTGGGGAATTACAAGGAGTAAACATGGATACATGAATTAGTGTGGATAATGATGGGTTTTTATTATTAAGGATACCATGGAAGTCAGATCATTCAATCTGGGGTTAGTGTTATATGGGTATGACACATCATATGAATTATTATGCATAGAATAGTTGTCTTTGGAAACAATCAATGCTACCTGATCATATGAATCATCATTCACACCAAAACCCCATAAAACTAATATTTGCACTTAATGGTGATAAGACCACATACCCCTCCTTTTCATCGTCCATAAGTGATGAATGAAATATTTCCCAAGATAAATAATTAATGAGGTTTTTGAATTTATCTTAATTGAATTCATGAATTTTATACATAAAATCATAAAAAAATATTTTTGAGAATATAATAACAATCCTTCATTGATTGTAGAGGAAGTTATCATGAGTCACAAAAAATGGAGGATCTACCATGACATTCGCACAAAATGGGGAGCAACCATGATGGGTCACATAGAAATTTTATATAATATGAATGTAACACGGAAAGACCTACTATAAATTTTAAAAAAAAATTGATACCAGGAGTATGAGGATCCTCTTTGAGCACTCCATATATCTTATGAGATTAGGGATGATCGACCATCCATAGAAATAAGGCCATTAACTATGAACTATGAATGAGAAATTATGGGACATCATGATAAATGAATCTCCCATGAATTTTGAAATGGATTCTTTAATAAATATTTAAGCAATTAGAATGCATGTATGAAAACTAGATTTCCGAAAATGATATAGTGAATGAACAATTGAGTGATTATGTGAAAACATATATGTTTGATTCAAACTATTGAAAAATTCAAAGTAAGTGTCAATAAAGACATCATATAAGATCATTTTAACAAAACAATTACTAATAATTTATTGAATTAATGAATTATATGTAAATTTTTATTTAAAAATATGAATAAAAGATATCGATGAATTTAGGTAGTGTTTATCATATAAAATGGTAAAATAAGATTTCGTGTACATCAGTCATGTGAGGTAAAAGATAAGATTGATGTATAAGATATAATACATATACTTGTAGTTAAAAATGAGTTAATGTAAACAAATTATAAAAATAATTTCTATGTTATGAAAATATGAAACAAATCTCAAGCGTTAAGTTGTGATTTTATGGAACTAACAGAGGTCCCATGACTAATACTCATGCATAATTCCAAAAATTTACCCTAGAGAATTTTTCACGAACTGAATCTGGTCAGCATATAAACTGGAACCATACCTAGACCACGATAAGGCCCTATGGGAATTCCTAATCCCCATAGGCTGGTACATTTTCCCAGTTATCTTAAATACAAAATTTGGAACAATTTTCCATTTTTTATAAACTTAAAACAATGAATGAATCCAATAAAATGAATATATATTCATAAAAAAACCTTGTTTTATAAAATTTCAGAATTTAATTACACAAGTTAAATCATTAGGAAAATACCATTACAAAGGTACAAACCCAGAAATGATAGCCTAATAACCTCCACATGGAAAGCAGAACCACCTTTAACCCATCTGCAAAACACTTATTCACATTGGACCACTAAAACCCGTACCATAGGTGAAAAATTTGTAACCAAACCTATGGAAACAAAATCATAAAGTCTACCTATAACCCATAGTGAAATTATAGTGTGATCCAAATCATAGTATGATACGACCACATATATATTCCATGTGATTAACATTCCAAGATGAACGGCATGTTAGTTTTCAAAACCATGAATATCTAGTTAAATTTTATGAAAAATGAAACATTGAAAATTAAAATTGATTTCATGTTTGATATTTTAAATATTCAATATATTTAAGTAAAATTCTAGAGCTACTAAAATTTCCATCCAAACAAACTGTATACCGAAGGTAAGAGTAAAGCATCTAATGAGTACAAGAAATAGGAAATAACCCCTATGCAAGAGCTCACAATGGGTCCTAGGTACCTCGTATCACAGTAAAGGTAAGCATCAATATATTTTTTCTCGTGAATGAGCCACTAGTAGGAAACATACCCATAACCTAGTGATCCCCAATCATCCTGATCATCATAGTTTAGATTTTCGTGTAAGTGTTGATCTTTCTATGTGAGACTAAGGCAAAACACAATGGGATCACTAGCATACTAGTACACATCCTACCACCTAGATACCCAAGTTTCCCTCTTGTGCTTAATCAAATTCAACAAGTCATGAAATATAATTTTCACATGAAAATACCAGTACTACATCACACATCAACTAAATGTCCCACCTTTACATTACCCACTCACATCAGCCCCATTTACATTAAAATTTATTTTGATATCCAACTCACACCAAAATAGCCCAAAACACATTTTTCATATCTTTTAAACAATAAAAATCTTTTTAACAATTTTATAAAAAAAATTCAACATTATAAAATCACATAAAAACCAAATCACATGTTATATAATACCCTTTTCAAAAAAGAAATATTCTTTTCACATCACACTCACACAAAACAGTTGACATCCTATTCACATCAATTTCACATTTAGTACTTTCGTTTAAATTTTTTATAAAACATTTCATAGAGGATACACATCACATGACACCCAATTTCACATTTAAAATGAACCATTACACAATATACACATTCCAAAATATATTTTTAATATGGGATTAACAACTTACATAAATAAATAAATCAATCAAATCTTTCATAAAATAATTATAAGGAGTATACCCAATATTTTAACATAAATCACATTTCAAAACAATCTTTCATGGACATAATCACTCCAATACCAACCCAAAATATAATTTGAATCCCTATAAAGATTTCATAAACCACTATCAAGTCTTATAAAATCACCTCTAATATTACCTCAAAATATGCACATGAGAACACAAACATTTTCATAAAACACTTTCACAAGGAATAACATGGTTTTACATATAAAAGACAATAAAAAACCCACTTTCAAACATAATACAACCCAAAAAACCTACCAAATCAGAATTGGTAGACCATACAACATTTAGTAAACCAATTCCATATGTAATAGAATACACACAAATATTATGTCAAGAGTAACACATGAAAAAAACCGACTTTCAAGTTAAAATGACACTATAAAATTAAAGGATTAACCAAATAAATCATAAATAGTTTTATCACCACACACACATATGAGGGAAATCAAGACTGAGTAAATACAGGAAGATAACTCCTCATAAAATTGTAAAACCTGGAATCACCTACATTTGTGTGTTAAACCCTCCAAAACAGGGTTGAATCATAAACCACACCACTGCCACACCTAAAGGGTGTGTAAACCAACCCAAAACCACACGATTTTACCAAAATGAAAACAAATCAAACAGTAGGTTCAAACCGTAACTTCTGTACATTTTTGAACATCATGAAAATGGGAGGAGACCCTTATGAAAATTGAATAAACCAAGAAGTAATAACTTACCTTGAACAACCTTGAATAAATAAACCCAAGTCCACTAATGGTTGAATCAACACACAAAAAAACTAATAGGTAGGAAATAATGTGTATTATTCAGTTATGTGTGGACTGAAATGGTGGATAAATAGAGAAAAATGAAAGGTTTTTGGAAGAATCAAATTTCCTTCTCAAATATGGATGATATGAGAAACACTGAGAATTTTCACCCAAATCCACGATCTAAATATACTTCTAAGCGGCGAAATAGATATTTAGAGTGACCCTAGATTTATTGAAATTGGTGGGACAAGTAATAAAAAAATAAAAATTACAAATTGAATGAGATATTGAAAAATTTAGAAGATAATTTGTAGCAAGATATGGGCATATGGATTAGCCCAAAACCATAATAAAAAACCCAATGTAATCATTATTATGCATTCCTATGGGGTCCAAATTGATATATTTGTTTTAATAAACTAGGGGTTATAATTGGAAAGTGGAATTGGATTACAATGTTGAAAAATGATGTAGTTATAAAAGAAACAAAATTCATTTTAAAATATCAAAATGGGCTCACAGTTTGGCCTAAATATTAAAATCCCACTACTTCTGTGAAAATGAATGGGAAACCTCCAAATAATAAAACAATAGAAATTTAATGAACTGAAACATTAAAAGAAGCCATGGGTTTTACAATCCCCCCCCCCCCCACGAAACGTTCCACCCCTGGAAAGCCACAACAAGGACAACAGAAAAAACCAAACCCAACTAAAAGGCCATAATGGACTCCTTTTACATGGTTTAGCATCCCCCCAAAAGCCTAATCATCTAAAATTGATTATTCCAGGAAGGAATACTCTCACCAACCAAAACACAAACCACTTCTTAAAATTGTCCTGTGTATTTAGATTTTATCCAAAAAGAAAACTCCTTAAACGTTGTCCATATAGGATTCCGGCAATTTTTCCAAATGAACATCCACAACAAACATGGTTACACTTACCTTGATTTTAGAAGATAATTAGTAGTTCTCTACTACAAAAATTTACCCCAAGAATATGTAGGATGTTAGATATCTCTGAATATGACTACCTACCACCAATCCAAGATGAAGGTCCAATCTGAGATAGTATTTTTTAGAGACACAAATGGTATTCCCATGATTACAGATGAGTACAATTATCACATGACAAGATCATGAAACTAACAAGGGAGTCCCAAATAGACTCCCCATTTCAAGGGGTAGAACTCAATTTGAAATTTCAAAAGGAACATACATAGGAATCCTTGTGGGTCTCCCAACCATGATAACCCACCTTTTAAACAGACCAAAATGGGATAGCACATGAAGAAACAATATTTAATGAGATGGGATAGTTGCAGAGTTAATCTAAAATGATTGAAAAACTATGCACTAACTGTGTGGATCCTTGTATATGCATGGTTTTCATGGTAATGGTTACTAGTTACCATGTGGGAACCATGAACTCAACATGTCTAGTGAACTCCCAACCATTCAACAAAAACTCAATGTAAACTAAGGGGAAAAATGATGACATTGGGAGATAACATAGACCTGAGGTCCTCCAACATGTTTCAATCGAATGGGAACAACAAAATAAAGATGGAAATATCAGAGTTTTAAACTGTTCCCCATCATTTATGACAAGGATAAGAATTTTTACAAGGTTTTAATCAAACCTGGTATTTCCACTGACTATTCACAAGCTTCTCCCTAGGACCTATGGATGGAGCTCAAATGATTAACGAATGATAGACCTCATATTTAGTGTTTGGAAACCCCTAAATTTAATTATTTTTTCTGGTTCCATAAAAAATATACCCTAATCTGAGATGGGTTCACCAAGAAAAAACACATTCCAAAACTCAAATTACCATAAATCACTATTTCACTAATGAAAGGGCTTAAATGATGAACACACATATCATTCCTTTTTTTCGGGTGAGAAAAAACAGAAGGAAAGGACACATATATTCACCTTCCTCTAGAATAGAGGATTTTATGTTTTCCCAAGAGATACACACTCCTAAAATGTTATAGACACTCAGAGGATTGTCTGACCTTCATCTTTACATTTAATGAGAAAATAACATCACAAGGCATCATTGAATCTAACCGTTGCGACTGATAAAAACAATACATAAAATGAGACCTTATGCCAAGTCATCAAACAACACACAATTCTAGATAGTGTCCATTATAGCCTCCCATGACCGTATTTACCACATAGGTGGTTTAACATATACTCCTGCTCTGAAGAGACTACTAAGGGCCATGAGTCCTTCTTAGACACCATCCACATACTCATCCACACTAACCACCCTGGATTATTTCCACAGTAAATGATTCAGGTAAAATAATAAACCAAGGTCGCCAACACCCTTCCATGATAAATCTCTCACTACAGTTGGGTCAAAAGAATAAATAAATGAAATGGGGTAAACTCAATTTCCCATGCTTGAGAATTTTTTTCTTCATATTGATCAACTAGAGGATTTTACAATGGAGAAACAATGAGGAATGTACATCAATCATGCACTAACCCATAATGGGGGTTTACCTTATCTAAAAAAAGAACCCAAGGACCCAACCATGCTGGTACCATGGTCAAAACGTGCCACAAAATAGAATCAAATAGATGAGGTGAACCACCGTAAAATATGCCTGAACTTTTCCCATAAGAGACCACTAACCAGCCCTTCAATCTAGCTTAGCAACCAAACACAAACCATAAACACGGTTAAATCAGGAAGGGTTATTAGAATCAATACATCCCATGATATCAAAATTTAAAAAAAACACATAATACACACCATCCCAAACTATCCATCCAGACATCAAGATTTCATTTAAAACATTTCTCAGAAACCCAATAGCTCAATGATTACTGTATCCACTAATGGTACCCCATGAGAATCACACATGCATGTTTCTATGCCACACTGGGTAGCCTCCTCATATCCATACTAGATCTCATCTTTTCTGTCCCTTAACCATCCATCATCCTCTATAAACCCATGCATGTGGTCTCTAACTAAAATACAAAAGGGTAAAACAAAAAATCTCTTCACTTTTAAAAACCAAAACAATCAACCAATACTTCCTTTTTCTCATGACCATTAACCATGATATAAAAATCCCAAAAATTCAAATCAATACACACTTTCATGTCATATAACTCAATTTCAAATAATTTCATCCCATTAAAACACCTTTCAATAGTTTAGAAAACTCAATTGAGAAAACTTTTTCTAGACCAACTATAACATAATTTCCTTCTTTGAAAAGTGTTGTTAAAAATCATTTTCCATTTCAAATTTTTTTTGGGAAATTCAGTTCCATCATTTTAATAATAAAACCATTTCCTCTTTATTTGAAAATCATTTCGAGGAAACTTTTTTTGTAATACCCCAACCCCATTTACCCAGAGTCAGTGTATTATTACATAACATCAGCATGATCACAGTGGATCAAATCCTGAAATAACTATTATATTTGTAGCCTTTTAAGTACTAGACACATAAATATGTTTTACATTGCATTATAAAATGAAAAACTGAACAACATTGTCCCATTTGAAAACATTCATATCCCATAGACTATCCATGAAGGTCTGTCATAATATACTTAATCGCATAGTGGGATAAAATAAAATATAGAAAGGGTTATGCTTATCTTCTCAGTAAGGATATCAATATCGATAAAACTTTAATAAATGAACATAAACATTTAAGGAAATGTATATGACTAAATGAAGCCATTTAAACATAATTCTCATCATAATATGGAAATTATAAATCAAATAATTCCATTTACTAATTCATAATTATATTCTACTTGTTATAGAATCTCATGTAATATAAATAGAAAATTTCAAAATGATGGAATGCATATGTTCAGATTTCAGAACCACGTAGTCAAGGCCTTATTCTAAGACTACAAATAAGATTTTTAAGGCCTTCTGCCAGGACTCTAGTTTGTCTCAAGGGACCTACTGAGGCATTTTGATTCTATAGTGGGATACACAAATCACTTACTATGTCCAATTCAATACTTATATGAAATATTTGAAACATAACATAAACATTATTATTAAAACTAACAAACAAAATGTTAATAATTTTACCATAAACTAGGAAAGGTATAAAAGTAACACATACAAAGTCAAACATGTCATAAAACCTTAAATACAATATGGACAATTGTATCATAATATGTCAAGTTCAAATAAGCATAGAATCAATCAAATTATATTGACATAGATGTAATCAAAAATGTTTGAGAGAAATATCTCTTTCTATCTTGAAATAATTTATAAATAATATAATATTAAAATAAAAAATTAATTTTGAAAATATGAGAAGTATCTCTTTATATATTGTAACAATTTGAAATAAATTAATTTTAAAAGAAAAAATTTATTTTGAAAATATTATTAAATACTTTCATGGGAATCTCCAAAGGTGTTATAATGGAGGAAAATATCCACACTTGCAGTATATGTTAAAAAAATGTATTTCATTAATTTCGTCAAAAAGGATGTAAATGACATTGTTTGGAAAACAACTGAACGATTACATTATAAATATTTTAAATAAAGTCAAAAAACTGTATAAATTACTTTAACCCATAGTCTTGTAAATAGTAAAAATATTTTTAAACACATTTTTATGAGACACAAATTTGATGATGAAGACGTCCCAGTAGATACTCATGTATAAACAACCTCAGCTAATAATGTGATTGTAAAATTAAACCTTAACATGTACTTTTTCTAGGTATAGTGTATGTTAACTTCCCATATAATTTTTAAATAATTATTATTAAATTATAAAAGAACCACATACATAAATATGATATCATATATTATATTATAATATTTCTTTGTTAATAATATTTCAGCAGTATCATTGTTTTGGGTGTTCAAAAATTCATATTCCCTTATATGTTTTGTTACAAAAGTCCTCTTTGTTTTGTATAGGATCTATGTGAATCCTAAAAATAATTATATTATGATCTTAAACATTATTCGTAATTATAAAATGAAAATTATTTTTTAATAGTTACAATGGGAATGAATCACACCATGTTCATGGTGACGGTAATCCGTACGTATGCACGAGAGACAATATATTTATAGTGATGTTATAATTGTTTGTAATTGGATGAAATATCATATTTAAAAAATCGTAAATGTGTTATATTTATTATTTATAAAAATTATACTCATTATTATACCCATACAAAAAATGAAGAGCTTAATAACAAACTACACCAGGACGTTGAGACGGTAAGTCGTATGTATGCACGTATGGTGAATTTCTTATTCATATGATGGAGAAAATAATGAATATTGATGTACCATATTTAGAATAAAATTAAAATATATTGAAGGTATATTATTTATTAATTTTTTATGGAATCAACAATGAAATAGGAAGTGGAAGTAGAAATGATTTTTGAAAGTGGTGGGGAAATTATTTCTCTTCTTTTGATGCTTTATTTTGATTTGATAAAAAGGTCCCATTAGGTTATCTTCTGATCTAAGTAAGGCCTCTATGTTAAAGTGAGAGTAGTTGAGAGTATATTTGAGTAGGTTTTGTCCATGCGAAATGGCATTATATGTGTGATATTAAAAGAATGGGATGTACCATTTTATAAGAGAGGTGAGGGTAACATTAGGAAAATCTAGAAATATTATTTTATTATACAATAATATCAGATTATAATGTATCCAAATAGATTTACTTTGATTTTAAGGTATTTTTGGGTCTAAAAAATCTTAACCAATAGGTTTTATATAGGTTTTGATCCCCATATTAACCATATCTTTTATATTTAACTCTTAGTTAAATATTTTAACTATTACAATGCCATCTAGTATTTTTATATTACATGGTTAATAAACTTACTATAAAATTCCATGAAAACCACAATCAGTCCATTAATGAAATATTTATTATTATATATGTCATTTTACTAAACTTTAGATTTTAAGAATATTGTATGAATTAATAATATAGTATTTTAAATAAAAACTCTTTTATGTCAATTTTGACATACATTACTATTTGGTTTTTCTGAAAGTCCTAAAAACCTTATCACATCAAAAAAATTATTAAAAAAACCTTAACATGTCATATTAACATATAATTTTTTTTGGAATACTATAAAAGTCTAAAATTAAATTTATATTAATATTTATTAAATAAATTATTTTAATCATTCAATAATAACATAATTACTCCATCGTCATTATGTCATTAATAAATTTAGTTATTTAATATATAAATATTATAAAAAAAATATGATTTTCCATGAATCATTTTATTATTTATACTTAATATTTATAGTCAAATTTATGTTATGTATAACTCTATATTAAAAATGTTTTAGTTATTAAACTTTGAATTTAACCCTTATAATTCTTTTTTAAATAAAATAATTTTAAATTTCCTAATCTAATCCAAGTGGACCAAAAGGATAACATTTTATTCTTAAGGTTGATTTTGATCTAAATATACTTATCCAATAGAATTATAACATGTGTTAGGGTAATTATAATATCGTTTTCTACCATTAATTAACCTATTTACTTTTAACAGTGGTAAATAAACGTCAAAATTTACTATTCACAAAAAATATTTTAATCTTATTGAACAAAATTTTACATACTGATGTCAACCATGTCTCCCAGAATTTTGATATTCAATTCACAAAAGTAGTAAAATTAACTTTCATGAAAATTTAAAAATGCGCCTAGAAGGGGTGTAAAAGATTGTAAGAAGTAAAAAAAATTTATATAACTTTTATTATTTTAAAATTACTCAATGAATTAAATTAAAGATATAGAGGTATTAGGTATATATTTTTACATAAATAAATTTAAATATTAAAAAAATTATTTAAATAAAAAAGTTAGTTTTCAATAATATCACAATGTTTTTCACTATTCTTCAAAAATTGAAAGTTTTCAGAAAAGTACAAAAAAATAACCCTAAGCTAATTTTGATATTTCAAATCCTAAAATGATGTCCATTATAAAAAATAAAGTTTATAAAATTTAAATAAGTGGTTATTATTATTCATAATGGCTTGTTTAATTGGTCATGGTGTTTTAGAACTTGATATTGGATACATCAATAGCGATTGTATTATTCAAAGAGAAGAATACCATGGAAGTTTGGGTGTTACATTATTCCCACCTTCAAATAATTTCATACATAAAATTTATAAAAAATTAATGCATAAAAAAGATTCATGTGGTTATTCATCATAAGTTCCTTAGGTTCCAACATTTCCTCTTCCATCTTATGGTTTCCCTATAGAACTTCAACTACTCGAGTCCACCGATTTCTCAGTAGTGGTTCTCAGGTATCAGGAATCATGAAAGGCTATTTATAATAAGACATATCTGCTTCGAGTTATATTTCTTCAAAGGCGAGTACATTTTTTTTGTCAATAAAGAATTTTATCAATTGTGATGTCTCAAACACATCATGAACTTTGGGGAGACTTGGCAGCATTTCCAAATGATAAGATACAACTCCAATTCATTATAGAATTTGGAATGGCCTGATGTACATGGGACTTAATTTTCTATTCTTACTGAATATTATAACACCCTTTCAAGGATATACCTTTACAAAAACATGATCTCCTACTTGAAATTCCAAATCATTCCTTCTGTTATCGTCATAACTCTTTTTCAAACATTGAACTGCTTTGATGTGGGTTTGGATAACCTGCTCCATTTCCATTTTTTCCTAAACTAGTTCTAGGCCTAAGAGTTTTCATTCACCAACATCATCCCAACAAGTTGGTTCTCGACATATCATTCCATATAACTATACATATGGTTCCATAAAAATACTTGAATGGAAGCTACTATTATATAAAAAATAAACCCGAGGTAAATATTTATCCCACATACCTTGAAAGTCAAATGATCAAGATCACATCAAGTCATAAAAGGTTTGAGTTGTCAATTCTGATTGTCCGTTAGTTTGATGGTGGTAGGAAGTTCTCAAACGATGTTTATTGTCTATGTATTTCTGAAGACGTTTCCTGAATCTTGATGTAAAATGGGGATCACTATAAAAAAAACTAATATGGGTACACAATAAAGTATTAAAACTTCATTAATATATAGTCTTGCTAAATGTTCAAGTGGTAAATTGTCCTTTATATCATGAAAATGTACATAATAGGTATGACTATCCATAATGGCCCATATTGCATCATTCCTTCTTGGATTCATTGGTAGTCCCATGAAAAAGTCCATCATAACATCATACCATTTCCACATAAGAATGGGAAGAGGTTGAAAGAGTCATCTAGGATGTTGTCTTCTAGACTTCACTTACTGGTAAAACATAAACATAATCAGCAATCTCCCTCTTTATGTTGTCTAACAAAAAATATTCCTTCAAATATCTATAAATCTTAGTGATACTAGGGTGTGTAGAAATTTTTTAGCTAAGATCATCATCCAACAATTTCCATTTTAGATCAGGTATATTGGGAACACAAGGTATCTTCACAAATTAAAAAATATCATCTTCATATAAAAAGTCAACCAATCTCTCATCATTCAAATCTTTAATTTTCTTTTGAAACTATTTATCATTTGTTTGAGAAATTTTTTTCTTTTCTTATAATTTTGGATTGGAAATAATTTGAAAATGTTTTGATATTTCACCTTCCATTATAATTCCCATATCCTTCTTTATAATATCCATGAACATAGGATCCCTTTAAACTCTCATCTTGTTCAAAACTAAATGATCTTTTCTGCCCAAAAAATCTGCCACCTTATTTTCCTTCCCCAAGTGGAATTCTATAATGAAATCACAATATTAGAGTAGTTCAATCCATTTCCTTTGCTCATTTTGAGTTCTTTTTGTGATCAAATATACTTCAAACTCTTCTGATCAGTATATAAATGCCATTTTAACCATAGAGATAATGTCTCCAAATCTTCAATGAAACGATTATAGCTGTTAAATCAAGATCATGAGAAGCATAGTTTTGTTCATCAATTTTTACCTATTGTGATACATTGTAAATAACTCTATCATTATGTATAAAGACACAACCAAGTATTTTTTTTGAAGCATCACAATAAATAAAAAACCCATCATTCATTGATGGTAGAGTCATGATAAGAGCATTGACTAATCTTCTATTTAGTTCTTAAAAACAATATTTACCCTCTTTTTTCCAAACAAATTTAACCCTTTATATGGGAGCTTCATTAATGGATTAGCCATTCAAGAAAAAATATGGATGGTATGACAATAATAACCTACTAAACTAATAAAACTACATACCTCGGTTATACATGTCGGTTCACACCATTCATGGAATGCCTTGGTCATTAATGCAACGACAAAGATTCCATCCATATAGACAATATGTCAAAGAAAAGAAATTTCTAGATTCCAGAAATCACACATCCTAAACATCCAATATAATTCATTTCTTTTGAGGGTTTTTAAAAAAGTACCCAAGTGATTGTCATTATCTTTGTAGCTTTTGGATTATACCAAGATATCATAAATAGATACCACTAAAAAGTCATCATGATATTCCTTGAAAACTATATTTATTAGATCCTTTTAAACAGAGGGTGCATGAGTCTGTCAAAAAGGCATTACTGTAAAATCATAATGCCCATACCTGGTTCGAAATGCTATTTTCAGAATGTCATCCTTCTTCACGTAGAACTAATGATATCTAGATTGAAGGTTGGTATTTGAAAACTACTATTATCAATGAATTTGATCAAATAAATCTTCAATTCGAGGTAGGGGATACTTTTTATTTATTGTTTTAACTTTGAATATCTTGTAGTCAACCCAAGACCTCATAGATGCAACATTCTTCATAACAAAAATAATATGGCCTCCCCATGGAGATACACTAGGTAGAATAAATAAATTATTACACATTTCTTCTATTTGTATCATTAGTTACACTACTTCGGCAGTGGACTTTCTATAAGGGGTCTTTGATATGGGCCTTGAACCAAGAATTAAATCAATGAGAAACTCAATTTCTTGTTCTGGAGGATGTCCAGGTAAATCCTCTTGAAACACATCAACATATTTTTCCTCAATAGGTATATCCTATATTTAAACATTCTTTTCCTCACCCATATTTTTTCGTTATCTTTGTCCCAATAATTGAATTTAGTATAGCTATTGGGGGTGGATATAGATAAGAATCAAGTCGTGTCGTTTCTTTACTAAAGACAAGGTTTTCTTTATTATCATCGATAATTATAACCTCCTTATTATGACAATAAATATTCCCATCATGGTCTGAAGTCCAATACATATCGAGGATTATATTAAATTCAATCACATGTTTGACGATCAGATCAGTAGATAATGAAAATTTATATGCCCTAATTGGCACTGATTCACAGAACATTTTTGCAATGATACTCCCATTAGAGTTCGAACTGAAAACTCCCTTGATAAATCAAATTGTAAATATATAATTTTACTATAAAAATATGAATATATTATACTATGTGATAATCTAGAATCCAATAAATCAATGTCTAATCTTTAGGAAAACATTATATTACCTACCACTATGACATTGGGAGCTTCAACTTCAGCAGTATTGATCGCATATGCTTGGCCTTTCTCCCATGGCATTTTCTAAGGTATGATTTCTTGTTTCATAGGAAATTTATTTGAATAATTATATATTTCTATATAATTATAGAATTCAGCATTGATATCCTTTATATTTCCCATACAATCACTTTCTTGGTGTCCTTTTTCACTACACTTATAATAGAATTTCATTCACATCAGGCTAGTACATGGGTGTTTCTTCTCACAATTACTGAAGGATTGAAATTCAAATTTTCCCTTCTTCCCCTTATTTCCATTTTTGGAGTGTTAAACAAATCTCCTCTTCTCTTGCTTTTCTTTAAAGTCGCATGACTTATAGAATACGTTTTCTATCTTGATACACATGAGACAATATATTTTTACGATGAGAATGATTTTGAGACTAACACTTGTGGGAGAAATGGTTTTAAACTATCAAATAATTGATAAATCTTAATTCTTGATTTAATTATATAATTCGATGCATGCCTTTCTAACCTGGTAATGTTATTCTCATACATTTCCACAATATTATCCTTATTTTTCCTCAGACTCAGAAATTGTCTTTCCATATCTGCTCTGTGGTCATATGGAATGTATTTTTCTAGGAAAAAATCTTTAAGCTCCCACCATTCTATATTTGATACTTATTCGTCATCCTTTTTGTTTTGATAAATTACCACCATTCATCTACATCTCCCGTGAGGTGATTAACTACTGTGACAATTTTTTACTTTCGCAGCTCCCCATGCACGAAAAATTTTCTCTAATGAACTTATCCATTTCTCAAATAATAATATATTTTTAGTCCCACGGAATATTAGTGGTTGTTTCTTCATTAAGCGGTCTAAAATTGATCTAACGTATTGTGGATCAGGGTGCACCATACGGGTAAGGCTAATATTCTTAACCTGAGTGAGTTTTCCCATTATGGTGATAAGATAATCAAGAACTGTTGCATCACCATCACCATTATAATTATATTAAGTAAGAGGGAAATACATACATGGATTATGTGAGTTTATACATTTTTCAATACTTCCACTAAGTGCCATTTCAAAACAATAGTATACACTAGATTATTTTATGAATCGTAAAACATAATTCCAAACTACAAAAATGCCTCACATAAACTGAACAGTTCATGCATATAGTTAATAATCATAAAAAAAGTATTTATTGAGGATGTATTTACTCAATAATCCATAAAATTCGTTTGTAATGAATATTTTAATTAACCTATGCATTTCTTTCATGACTGTCGAAACCAGGTGTGCAGTAATGCATGTTGCCACGTACGAGGATACCCCGGGTCAAGCTCGGAACTACTTGTCAGAGTTATAAATCCTACAAAAAACTATGACAGATTTGCCACTACCGTCTCATATTGAGGCAGGGATATATTTCATGGGAAATACAAAAAATCATTATATTACCAAAATTCTAGGATGTTATTCTATAATACTATTCAAAGTCTATCTTAAGGAAATATTCTCTAATCCATGTTTTTCTAAATCTGGATATCAAGGTTAGTACTAAACACTCTATGTTACCGACCATTACACCCAGACCCGAGTTACCTAGAGTCAGTGAATTATTACCTAAAATTAGCATGATCACAAGGGATCAAATCCATAATGACCGATCTATTCAGTATCCTTAGATGCACTAGATTCATACATAAGTTTTACATTACAATTTTAAATGGAAATCAACAAAAATATTGTCTCCATTGAACACCTTCATATCCCATAGACTATCCCTGTCGGTTAGTCATAATTATCTTCTTTTCATCGTTGGAAAAAATAAAACATATAAAGGGGGACCTCAGTTACTTATTAATGATCACAATATAGAGGAAACATTCATAAATTAGAGTAAACATATAAGGAAATTTACAAGACTATAACAAAAACCATTTAAACATAAAATTCATCATAATATGGAAAATATAAATCAAAAAATTCTAATTACTTATTTTCATCGATATTCTACTAGTCGAATAATCACATGTAATATCAATAGCCAATTTCATAATGATGGAATACATAATGCCAGACTTTATAACCACATAGTCATGTTCTCATTCCAAGACTAATATAAAAAGTTTTCATGGCCTTGGGCCAAGACACTAGTTTGTCTCATGAGAGAAATCGATGCATCGATGAGCTATATCGGGCTCCACCCATCACTTACTATGTCCAATGTATTCCTTATATGAAAAGGTTGAAACATAACAAAATCATTCATATTAAAACTAGCATATGAAAGGATAACACTTTACCCATAAACCATGAATGGTATAAAAAATTCACATCCATAGTAAAAAATATCACAAAACTGTCAATGCAATATGGAAGATTTTATCATAAAAAATCAACTTCAATCAAGCATAAAATCTATCAAAGGATGATGACATAGAGGAAATCAAAACTACTTGGGAGAAATATTTATTTTTATTTTGAAATAGATTTAAAGTCACATAATTTTAAATGAAAATATTTATTTTTAAAATATTCTTATAATCTTGTAATTGAATCCTCCAAGGGGTTATAATGGTGGAAAATATCCACACTCATTGTATAAATTTAATAACATTCTTTCCTTAATTATCCGGAAATATCATAAAGGACCTTGTTTGGAAAACAACGGAAAGATTCCATTATTAAATTTTTATAAAATTTAAAAAAAAGGTATAAATTAATTGAATCCATATTACAATAAATAATAAATATGTTTTGAAATAAATTTTTAAGAGACACGGATGTGGATAATAATGAGGTCTTAGTGGATTATCACGTATAAACAACCGCAGATAATAAAGAGATTATAAAACTAAGGGTTAAATTGAACTTTTACTTGGTAGAATGTAGGTTAACCTCTTGTATAATAGTTAAATAACATTTATTAAATTATACAAGAACCACATACATAAATATTATATAAAAAATGATATTTTAATATTGCATTGTTAATAAATTTTCATTAGTATCATTGTTTTGGGTATTAACTTATTCGTATTACCTTATATGTTTTGTTATGTAAGTCATGTTTCTTATGGATAAGTTGTATTTGATTCATATACAGAATTATATTAAGCGCTTAAACAGTATTTATAGTCATTAAAAAAATGTTATTCCAGAATAGTAATGATGGGAATAAATCTCATTGCGTTCTAGGAGATGGTAGTCTGTATGTATGCACAAGTGACAATAACAATATATTGATGGTAAAATCATATTTAACTGAAGGTATTATCATATATAAAGAATCATTAACATGTTATATTTAATATTTACATCAATTATATTCATTTTTATACCTATCCAAATAATTATGTGTTGAATAACAAAGTACACCACGATGTTGGGATGGTAAGCCTTAAGTATGCACGTTTGGTGACTTTATCTTTCATAGGACGGATAAAATAATGAATATGGTTGTAACGTATTTATAATAAAATCACATCATGTATTGGGTACTGGAGTTAGTATTTTGGTATGGAAATAGCATTGAAATAAGATGTGGAAGAAGAAAAGGAATTTTCAAAGAGGTGGTGAAATAATTACCTCTTCTTTGGGTTCTTCCTTTTGATTTGCTATAAAGGCTCTATAGGATAGCTTCTGATCAAATTAAGGCTGCAAGTTTGAAGCGATGGTAGTTTTTAATATATTTGAGCAAGTTGTGGATGAGCCAAATTTCTTTGGATGTGTGATATTAAGAGAACGAGATGTACCCTTTTATAAGAGAGGTGAGGGTCACTTTAGGAAATCCATGAAATATTATTTCATTATTGACAAATATTTGGGTTATTATGGATCCAAAATGATTTATTTCGAGGCTATAGTGGTATTAGGTCATAAAAATTTCAACCAATAGGTTTTATATAGGTTTAGTTCACTATATTATCCTTAACTTATAGATTTCACTCTTTGTTAAATAGTTTAACTTTTACAATGTCTTCTTGTATTTGTATATTACATAGTTAGTAAACATCATATAAAATTTTAAGAGATTCTCAAGTAGGTAATTAATGAAATATCAATTATTATATAAGTCCTTTTACTGAGCCCTATATTTTTAGGTATATTATATAAATTAATATTATAGTATTTGTTTTAAAAACACATTTATGTCAATTTTGAAGCTACATAGTATTTGGTTTTTGTGAAACTCATAACAACATTATCACTTAAAAAAAGTATATAATCAACCCTAAAAGGTCATATTAACCTAGAATATTCACGTAATACAATAAAAGTCTCAATTTAAAATTATATTAAAACTTATAATATCAATTAATTAAATCATTAAATAATAAGGTTATTACTGCATCATAATTATTTCATAATTAAATTTATTTATATTATGGATAGAAATTATAAATAAAATTCCATTATGTAGGAAAATATATTTATCTTTCTACTGAATATTTATATTTTAATTTATCTTATGTATAAACCTATATTAAAAATGATTTAGTTATTAAACATTGAATTTAACACTTTAAACTTTTCTTTAAATAAAAAAAAATAAATTTCCTAATATAGTTCAAGTGGACAAATTGGATCATATTTTATTCATAAGTTTAATTTTTTTTAAATATGCTTATCCAATAGAATTAGAACTTCTGTTAGTGTAATTATAATATCAGTTTTTATCTTTAAATACTCGATTTACTCTTTATCATTGTTAATAAATGTCAAAAGATATTATTCAAAAATAATTATGTTCATCTTATTGAACTACATTTTACATGATGATGTCAACCATTTATCTCAAATTTTTAAATTCAATTCACATAAGTGGTAAAAATTACATTTCATGCAAATTTAAAAATGTGCTTAGAAGGTGGGTCAAAGACTATAAATTGTTTAATAAAATTTTATTTATCTTATATTATTATAAAATTGACTCAAATAAATTACATTGAGCATATATTTGTATTATGTATATATGTTTGCCTAATTATAAAAAAAATTATTTATTATTTAAATAAAAATTTTGTTTTAAACAATAATGGAATGCTTTCACTATTCATCAAAAATGAATGTTTTTAGAAATATATCAAAAATTCACCCAAAGCTAATTTTGATATTATAAATCAAAAAATGAAGTCCATTGTGTAAAATAAAATTTAATAAATTTTAAAGTGGGTATTACTTTTCAAAACTTCTAGATAGATTGATCGTGGCATTTCAGAACTCAAATTTGTATAAGACAAAAGCTATTGTATAATTCAGTGAGAAGCATACCATGGAAACATGGGGTGTTACATTCTTCCCACCCTCAAATAATTTCATCCTCAATATTTCTATTTTATTATTGCATAGAAATATTCGGGTGGTTCTTCATCATTAGTTCCACAGTTTCCCACGTTGCCTCCTCCATCTTATAGTTTAACCATAGATCTTTTACCAGAAGATTCGTACAGATTTTCATCACTTTTTCTCTGGTAATAAGAATCTTGAAAGGATCTTCACAATAGGACAGATCATGTTCATGTTGTATTTCTCTTAGGTGAGTACATTCTTTGGGTGATGCATGTATTTTCTCAATAGTGATACATTGAACACATCATGAAATTTGGAGAGACATGGCTACATTTCCAAATGATAATCTACAACTCTAATTTTTTTCTATAATATAAAAATTTATGATGTTCCTGGAACATATTTTTTCCTTCTTACAAAATAGTATAACTCCATTCCTTGGATATACCTTTAAGAAAAAATGATGCCATACATTAAATTCCAAATCATTCCTTCTGTTATCAGTATTTCTCTTTATCCTACGTTGAGCTGTTTAGTGTGGGATTGGATAAAATTCACCTTTTCCATTGTTCCCCCAACATATTCTGGGACTACAAGTTTTATTTAACCAACACCATCCCAACAAGTTGGTGCGAGACATCCCTTTCCATAAAACTCTTCATATGGTTCCATCTGAATAAATGAATGAAATATACTTTAATACTAAAATTATAAAATAGTTAAATATTGATCTCACATACCATGGAATTCAAGTGTGAAAGATCTCAACAACCCTTATATGGTTTTAATAGACAGTTTTGATCATCCATTAGTTTGAGGGTGGTGTGCAGTTCTCAAATGATGTTCTGTGTCTTGGGATTTTTGAAGTCTTTTTTAGAATCTTTATGTAAAATGTGGATCAAGATCAAAAACAATTGACAGGGGTACCCCGGGATGTTTTAAAACAACATTAATATGTTTTCTTGCTAAAAATTCAAGTTGTTAGTATTCTATTATAGCATGATAATGTACTGACATAGTATAATGGCCAACAATGACCCATATTATATCTTTCCTTCTCGGATACATTAATAGTACCATGAAAAATCTGTCGCAACATCATCCCATTTCCACTCAAGTTTGATAAGAGGTTTCATGACACCTCCAGGATGTTGTCTTACAGCATTCACCAGTTGAAAAACCATATATCATAGCACATAATCAGAAATATCCCTCTTTATATTGTCCTACCATAAAAATTCCTTAAAAAATTTTTATATCTTAGTGATACGGGCATCTACATAGAAATTGGACAAATGGGAATAATCCAAAATTTCCATTTTTAAATTTGGTATATCTAGAACATAATATCTCTTCCAAAATTTCACAATTCATTCTTTATATATAATGTCAAACAACCCCCATCATTCACATATTTAATTTTCATTTGAAACTCCTCATCATCAGTTGGAGAACTCATTATCCTTCCTAGTAATTTTGTATTGGAAATAATTTGAAAATGTATTCATGTTTCACCATCCATGATTATTCCCATATCCATTTTTATTATATCCTTGAACATATGATCCCTTTCAACTCTCATCTTTTTCAAAAATCCATAATAATTTCTAATCAAATCATCATCCACCATATTTTCCATACCTAGGTGGTAGTGTATAGTGCAATCATAATCATTGAGTTGTTCAAGCCATCTTCATTGCCTCATGTTGATTTCTTTTTGGGAGATAATATAATTCAAACTCTTCTGATCGGTATATATCTCTCATTTTTCACCATTGATATAGTTTCCCAATATCATTAAAGTAATTATTATTTCTTATAAATCAATATCATGAGTATTATAGTTTTTTTCATGAATTTTTAACTTCTGTGATGTGTAGCCAATAACTCTAACTTTATGCATAAGGACATAACAATTTCATTTCTTTGAATCAACACAATAAATAAAAACCCGTAATTTCTCAATGGTAGAGTCTATATAAGAGAGTTGACTAATATTCACTTCAGTTCTTAAAAACATTCTTCACACTCTTGTCCCAAAAAATTTAACCCTTTTACATGTGAACTTGGTTAATGGGATACCCATTTGGGAGAAATTCTGGATAAAAATGCCTATAATAACCTACTAAACCAATACAACATGGTACCCCAGTTATACTTGTTAGTGATAGACATTATTTGATTTTCTTTGTCATTTATGGATAGAAAATGATTTTATCCTTCGATTTAATATGGCCAAGAAAATAAACTTCCTGAAGTTAGAATTAACACTGGCCAAAAAAACCCATATAATTAATTTCTTCTGGGGGTTTTCAGAATAGCGCGCAAGTGATATTCATGATCTCCATATATTTTGGAGAATACTGAGATATCATCAATAAATACCACTAGAAATTCATCAAGATATTCCATGAAAACTATATTCATTAAATGAATGAAAACAGAGGGTGCATTAGTCAGTCCAAAAGGTATTACAATAAACTCATAATGCACATACTTATTCATAATGCTATTTTTTTAATGAATTCCTTCATCACAACCAACTAATGATATCCAGATCAAAGGTAAATCATTGAAAAATACTGAGCTCCTTGATGTTGATCGAATAAATCATAAATGGGAGGTATGGAATACTTATTCTTTATTTTTAAAGAACTGATCTCCCTATAGTCAATGCACAACCTCATAGATCCATTTTTCTTCTCAACATAATGAACTGGGGATACACATGGGGAAACACTAGGGAAAATAAATACGTTATTACTCATTTATTCTAGTTGTGTGTTTATTTCCACTAATTCCAATGTGGTCATCCTATAAGGGGTCTTTGATATGGGCCTTGAACTAGGAATTAAATCAGTGGAATACAAAATTTCTCATTTAGGAGGATGTCCAGGTAAATCCTCTCGAAACACATCAACATATTGTTGCACAATAGATATGTCCTTTATTTGAACATTATTTTCATCACCCAATGTTATTTCATTATCTACTTCCATAATAATTGAATTTAGTGAGCTACTGGTGGTGGATCACAATAAGAATCGGGTGGTATGTTTTTTCTCTAAATGTAGCGTACTTTTTATCATCATCTAAAATTGTAAACTCATTATTCTTATAAGAAATTTTAACATCATGGTCTAAAATATAATACATTCCAAAGATTATATCAAATTAAATCAAGGGTATGATGATGTGATCAAAAGATAAAGAACATTTATATGCTCTAATAGGAACTGGTTTACAAAATGTTGTTGCAATGATACATCCCTTATGATTTTTGATTGAAAACTCCCTTATTAAATCAAATTGAAAATATCTAATTTTCATAGAAAACAGGGATGATATGAAACAATATGATTATATTAAATCTAATAATCCATTGGATAAACTTGTGAAAAACATTAAATTTCATGCCACCACATCATTCAGAGCTTCAACCCCTGCTGTTGTAGTCGCATATGCTTGGCCTTTCTCCCTTTTCCATTTCAAAGTTATGATTACTTGGTTCTTAGGACATTCATTTTTATAATTCCACATTTCTATACATTTTTTACATTTAACATTAATATCCTCTATCATTCCCGTGTAATCACAAGATTGGTGTAATTTTTCTCCACACTTGTAATAGACTCTCATTCCCTTCCTGCAAGTACCCAGTTGTTTCTTCCCACATTGATTCCAATATGGAAATTCTTCTTTTCCATTTTTCACCTTATTTCCATTTCCTGAGTGTTCAAAAGATCTCTTCTTCTATTTCTTTTCATTAAATTCATAAGATAGAGAGAATTCATTTTTGGTCTTGTTTGCACATGAGACAATATCTTCGTACGATGAGAAGGATTGTAAGACTAATGCTCAGTAGTGAAATATTTTTTAAACCATCAAAGAATTGAATAATATTATTTTTATGGTTACTTATATAGTCTTCATATTTCATTTATAGCCTTGTAATGTTAGCCTCATACTTCACGACATTCTCATCCTCCTTTTTCCTCAAACCCGGAAATTATCATTCCATATCCGCTTGATGGTCTTGAGGAAAGTATTTTTATACGAAAATATCATTAAACTCTGTGTATTTAATACTTGATAATTCTTCATCATCATTTTTTTTAATTAAATTTCCACCACTGATATACATCTCTCATGAGGCGATAAACTTCCATGACATCTCTTTCTCTTTCTCTACTCCCAAAAAATTAAATTTTATCTCTAAATAAATTATCCATTGCTCACCTACAAATGGATTTTTAGTCCCATTTAATTTTGGTGTTTTTTTCCTTATTAAGTGGGAAAACATTGATCATCTATGTTATGGATCATGATGCTCCATAGAGGTTAGGATATAATTCATAACCTTAGTGGGTTTTCCCAGTATGGTAAAAAGATGATCAGCCCTAGTTGCATCACCAAATACAATATAAATATATTATCTATGATGGAAATTCCTATATGGATTACATGAATTAATATAGTTTTCATTCCATCCACTATGCACCATTTATAAACAATGGAATACACTATATTTGTTTATGAATCGCAATAAAAAATTCCAAATTAGTAAAATACGTAACAAAAATTGAACAATTTATGAATATAATGCATAATCATAAAAATGTTTTTTAGGAGGTATTTACTCATTAATATTTCATAATGGTTGGTAAAAAATTTGAATTATCCTAGGCATATCCACTGGGAGTGTCATAACTAAGAGTGAAGTAAGGCTCGTTGTCGTGTACCCTGATACCCCCTGTAAAGCCAGAAACACTTTATCAGTGTTTTTACTGCTAGGTTCATCTGTTCAAGAGATTCCTCTATCTCCACGTATTGATATAGGGATGTATTTCATGGGAAATAAAAAAAATCTATCCATTACAAAAATTGTATGAATTTGTATGATACCAATCATCATTTTATATCTTAGGGTAATGTTATTTAATCAGATCTTTTCTAAATATAGCTCCCAATTTCTGTACTAATCTTCCTCTAATACCGACTATAACTCCCCGATCCCAGTTTCCCAGAGTCGGTGTATTATTACAAAACATTTACATGCTCACAAGATATCATATCCCGAATTATTAATTAGTTTAGTAACATTGGAAAACTTGATACATACAAATTTTGTATAGAAAACTATAAAATGAAAACAGCAACAACATTGTCTCGATTGAACATATCCAAATCCATTATACTATCCCTATAGGTTTTTCATTATATACTTCTTCACATCCTGGAAAAAATAATACATCAAAAAGGGTGATATCAGGTGCTCATTAAGGATAACAATATATAAGATACTTTCATAAATAATCCTAAAATTTTAAGGGAAAGTATAAGACTAAAAAATGTATTTTAAGCATAAATTTCATCATAATATAAAAAAGTTAAATCAAATAATTCCATTTACATATTCCAATAGATATTATACTAGTCAAATAATAACATTTAATATCAGTAGCTAATTTAATAATGAGGGAATGCATACTGCCAAACCATATAACCACAGAGTCATGTCTTTAAACCAAGATTAATAATAATTTTTTTTGAGGCCGAGTTACAAGACACTAGTGTATGGTGAAAAGCTGATCAACACCATTTTCATCACCCGCACCACTATAATTATCTAATGTGTGATGGAAATCCCTAGTTGGATTACATGCATTGATACAATTTTCATTCCTTTTACTAGGTACCATTTATTACCAAGGGAATACACTATATTAATTTATGAATCGAAATACATAATTTCACACTATTAAAATACCTAACACAAATTGAATAGTGTATCCATATATTCCATAATCATAAAAAAATGTTTTCCTTATGGAGGTATTTACACATAATTCTTTAATAATGATTTATAAAAAAATGTTTATTATCCTAAGCATATCCCATGGTACTGTCATAACTAAGAGTTCAGCAAGGCCCGTTTTTGTGTACCACAATACCCTAGGTCAAGCCCAAAAGTCAATGCCAAATTTTTCACTCCTATGCACATCTATTCCAGAGCTACCTCTACTTACTTGTATTGATACAGGGATATATTTCTTGCGAAATACACAAAACCACTACTTTATCAAAATTATAAGATTTTTTCTATACTAATCATGAATGTCTATCTTAGTGTAATGTTTTTTAATCAGATTAATTCTAAATCTAGATCCCATTGTATGTAAAAATCTCCACTGATACCAAGTATAACACCCTGACCCTATTACCCAGAGTCAGTTCATTGTTACATAATATTTTCTTGATCATAAGAGATCAAATCCCAAAAACTGATCAGTTTTGTAGCATTGGAAATACTAGATACACACAAAAGTTTTAGAGTAAATTATAAAATGAAAAAAAATCAACAACATTTTTTCCTTTGAAGACATTCAAATCTCATATAGTATCACTGTAAGTTATTCATTATATACATCTTCGCATACTGGGAAAAAATAAATCATCAAGAGGGGTGAGCTAAGGTTCTCAGTAAGGATAACAATATAGAAGATACAATCATAAATAAGAATAAACATTTAATCAAATATATAAGAATAAAAACATATTTTTAAACATAATATTAATCATAAAATAGAAAAGATAAATCAAATAAATCCATTTAAATATTAACATGGATATTCTACTAGTCAAATAATCTTATGTAATATCAATAACCAATTTTATAATGATGGAATGCATAATGCAAGACCTCATAACCATATAGCCAATTCCTTGTTCCCATATTAAAAATATGATCTTTTCAATGCCATGTTCCAAGACACCAGTTTTTCTCATGTGACCTACTGATTCACATATGATCGATAGTAGGCTCCACCCATCACTTATTATGTCCAATGTATTCCTCATATGAAAAGGATGACACATAACACAATCATTCATATTAAAACTATAATAGGAAATGATAATACTTTTACCATAAACCATGAATGGTGTAAAAATATCACATAGACAACAAAATATATCACAAAACATTCAATACAATATGGATGTTTTTATCATAATAAATTATCTTCAAACAATTATAAAATCCGATAATGGATGTTGACGTAGATGAAATCAAAACTCTTTGATAGAAATGTCACTTTCAATTTTTTAATCATTTTAAAGTCATGAAATTTAAAAATAAAAAAAATTATATTGAAAATATTTTCATAATATTTTAATTGATTCTTTGAAGGTGTTATAACAGTGGAAAATATCTGAATTCACCGTATATGTTAAAAAACAATCTTTCCTTATTTTTTTCAAAAAAATTCTATAAAGGACCTTGTTTGGGAAATGACAGAAAGATTCCTTTATAAATATTTTATAATAAGTCAAAAAGTGTATAAATGACTTTAATCCATATTCTAGGAAATAGTAAAACTGTTTTCAAATACATTTTTAGGATACCATTATGTGTATGATAAAGTGGTCCAAATAGATACACATATATAAACTACCTCAGATAATAAAGAGATTGTAAAATTAACCTTTACCATGTACATTTTATTGATAGATGTTAAATTAACCTACAATATAATAGTAAAATAAATATTATTAAATTATAAATGAACTACATACATAAATATTATATCATATATAATCCTATAATATTGATTTGTTTATAATCTTTCATAGTATCATTGTTTTGGGTGTTAACTAATTTGTATTCCCTTATATGTTTTGTTACATAAGTCATGTTTGTAATGGATAATATGTATTTTATTAAAATCCACAATTATATTAGGTTCCTAAAAAGTATTTTTAATAATTAAATAAATACTATTTTTAATAGTTACGATGGGAATGAATCACACCATGTTGGTGGAGATGGTAATCCGTACGTACGCATGAGCGGCAATACCATTCTACTGAATTTAAAATCGCATGTAATTGGATTATATATCATATATAAAGAAATATTATAATGTTATATTTATTATTTAAATCAATTATACTCATTATTATATTCATCCAAATAATGTAGTGTTGAATAACAAACTACACCACAACGTTGAGATGGTAGGCTGTACGTACACACGTATGGTGACATTGACATTCATAAGATGGATATAATAATGAATATGGTAGTAAAATATTTATCATAACATGAAAGTATGTATAATATACTGTAATTATTATTTAGGTATGGAAAATACAAAGAAAGAGGAAGTATAATAATAATATAATTCTGAAAGAGGTGGTGAAATTTTTACCTCTTCATTAGTTGCTTCCTTTTGATTTGATAAAAAGGGTTCCATAGGTTGGATTGCTATCAAATTAAAGCCTCTAAATTTATGTGAGGGTAGATGGGAGGATATTTTATTACGTTTGAGTTATCTAAATGGATATTGTGGTGTGAAATTAAGATAAGGGGATGTACCCTTTTATAAGAGAGGTGACGATCACTTTATAAAAATCATGAAATTTGATTTTATTATAAAATAATATTCGGTTTATAATGGATCCAAAAATATTTAAATCTATGATAAGGTGGGGATGGGTCTAAAAACTCTAAAAATTGGTTTTATATAGGTTTTGGTCACTATATTAACCTTATATTTTGTATTTAATAATTAATTAAATTGTTTAACTTTTACAATGACTTCTTATATTGTTATATTACCTGGTTAATAAACATACAATAAAATTTCAAGAGAACCCCAAGTGTTTAATTAATGACAAATCAATTATTATATATGTTTTTGATGAGCCTTATATTTTTAGGAATATTATATCAATTAATAATATGGTATTTGTTTTAAAAAATCTTTTAAGTCAATTTTGACACTATTTAGTATTTGGTTTTAGTGAAAGTCAAAAAAACATTATCACATAAAAAATATTTAATCAACCCTATCATGTTATATTAACCTTGAAAATTAGTTTAATACATCAAAAGATTCAATTTACAATTATAATAATATTCTTAATATCAATTAATTTAACTATTCAATAATAATGTAATTACTGCATCATCATTGTGTCATAAATAAATTTAATTATCTAATTTATAAAAATTATAAATAAAATACGATTATATGAGAAATATTTTTAGCTTTAAAAAAATATTTATAGTCAAATTTACGTTATTTATAACCCTATATTAAAAATTGTTATGTTATTAAATTTGAATTTATCACTTTTAACTCTTTTAAAATTAAAATAATAATTAATTCCCTAATATAATCCATGTTGACAAAATTAATAATATTTTAATCATATAGATTATTTAGGTCCAAATATACTTATCCAATTGAATTTGGGCATGTGTTAGGGTAATTATAATATCATTTTTTACCTTTAATTACCAAATTTAATTTTAACCATGTTTAATAAAATTCAAAAGTTAATATTCATCAAATATTATTTTCATCTTATTGAACAACATTTTACTTAATTATGTTAACTGTGTCTCTTAGATTATGGAAGTTAAATTCTCAGAAGCGATAAAATTACGTTTTATGAAAATTTTCAAATGTTCTTAGAAGGTGGGTTAAAGGAGGTAAAATTATTAATAGTACTATATATATCTAAAATTATTTTAAAATGACTCCAATGAATTACATTGAAAAAATATAGGTATCATGTATCTATTTTTACATAAACTAAATTTTAATAAAATAACTAATTATTAAAATAAAAATTTAGTTTTAAACAATAATGTAGTGTTATTCACAATTCATAAAAATTTAATGTATTTAGAAAAATACCAAAAATTATCCATAAGGTAATTTTGATATTCAAAATCCAAAAATGAATTCAATTTGGTAAAATAAAATTTTAACAATTTAAAAAAGTGGGTATCACTATTAGTAAAGAATATTTTAATTGGTCGTGGTGTTTTAGAACGTGATGTTGAGTACAACAGAATATATATTATTATTTAAAGAGAAGTGTACCGTGGATGATTTGGGTGTTACATTACGCTTCATGAAACCAAGACAATTTTTATTTAAAATAAAACTTCCAAGATTTTAAAACAAAGGAACACAATACAATGTAAGGGGAAACTAGATTTAGTGGGTGACTAGGACATATTGTATGCGGTCATACGCCAATCACTTCATAATCAGAAAGCGTGCTCTAGGAAAATATCTCTGGCTCCACATAGCTTGCTAGTCCCTACGAGCTCACAGAGACCATTAATCAAAATCTCTTTTTGTTTCCCCTAATCATCATCAAAGCAATAAATCAAAGGACTCAGATAAGCCTCGGCTTCCCCTAGTGACTCGAATCCCATCACAGGGTGTGCAGGCCAGGAACACTACCCATAACCAATATGTTAATTCTTTATAGTTCTAATTCTATAATATCTTCACTATTCCCAATATAACATGACCCAAAATATAAGACCTCCTGTAATAGAATTTTTCTTATGAACCCAATCTGGTCACCATCTAAACAAGCATCAAACCCAGCCTGCGACAATGAAAAATGGGCATTACTAATACCCATAGGTTGGCACATGTTCGCGGGTATCATAAACAAAATATTCGGAATGATTATCCCAAGTTTATAAACTTAAAATAGCAAATAAGTCCAATAAAATGAATCTATATTTTTAAAAAAAATTGTATTTTATAAAAGTCCAGAATATAATTACACTACATAAAACAATTCTCAAAGACCATTAAAAAGGTACAAAACCAAAAATGACTTCCCACGAACCTCCATATAGTAACTGGCACCGCCCTAAAGTCATCTCACCAACATTACATCATATTGTACTACTAAGACCTGAACCATCTGCACAATAGTGGTATCCAAACATGCAACAAAAAAATCATTATGTCTAATTACCACCACTAAGATATTCCATGTTACAAACATTTAAAGATGAAAAGAACGCATGTTTTCAAAAACATGAAATGCTAGTTACAATTTCTAAAATATGAAACTTTAAAATTTAAAACATTTTTCAAATGGGGTATTTTAAAGAATCAACACCTTTAAAAAAATTCCAAAGTTACTGAAATTTCCATCCAATCATACCTTATTACAATGGTAATAGTAAAGAATCTAATTATCACAAGTAATAGGAAATAACACCTTTGTACTAGCTTGTTGTGGGTCCTCGGTACCACATATCTCGTTGAGAGTAACCATCACAATATATGTTCCCATGCATGAGCCACTATTATGGAACATACCCATAACCTAGTGGTCCCCAATCATCATCATAATCATTTTTTAGTTAGTTTAGTAAAAATTGATATTTCTACATGTAACTAAGGCTATTCCCCATGAGATCACTAACATAATAATACTAGTCCACCCACTTAGATACCCAAGTTTCCCCCTTGTGCTCCAAAAAGTTAAACAAGCCATGAAATATAATTTGTATATAAAAATACAACATCCATATCACAAATCAACCAAATATCCCACATGAACATCACACAATCACATCATCCCCCTTTTCATTAAAATGGATTTTGAAATCCAACTCACACCATAATGTCCCACAATACATTTTTCATATCATTCACACATCAAGACATCCTTTAAAAAATTTATAATCTCTTTCCCGAGATGCTAAAGATAACATAACATCCCACTCACATGTTACATAAAAACCTTTTCATTAACAAAATCCAATTTTCACATCACACTCACACAAAATAGCCCACATCACGTTCACATCACCTTGACATTTCAGTAATTATTTAAAATATTTTCATAAATCATTTTGAAGAGGATACACTTCACAATAGAAAACCTTTAACATTCAAAATAGACAATATCAAAATATACACAATCAAAAACAATTTCCAATATGGTTACACCTCTTAAATAAATCCATAACCCTTTCAAATCATTCATAAAACAATTCAATGAACTATACCAAAGCTTTGCACATAAAACCCATTTTAAAAGCATATTTCAAGGACAAATTTACACCAATAACAATCCACAAAATAATATTACGCCCTATAAATATTTAATAAACCACTCATAATTATTATAAAATATCCTCAAAGAATACCACAAATGATGCACATGAAAACATACATATTTTCATTAAACATTTTCAAAATGAATAACATTGGTTTACACATAAAACTCATTCAAAACCCCTATATCAAACACAATAGAACATCAAGACCCTACAATAGTAGAATTGGTAGCCCAAAAAATATTTATAAAACCATTTTCATATGATATTAAATACACCCAAATAATACCCCAAGAGTTACATATGAAAAACAGACAATTTGAAGCTAAAATGCAACTTTAAAATTAAATATTTAACCAGATAAAGCATAAAAAGTGTTTGTACCAAAAAACATATAGAGAATATTAAAAATCTGTATATACCATAGGCTTGCTCATCATAAAATGGTTACACATTTAATTGCCTACTTTTTTGTGTTAAAACCCTCAAAACCCGGCATGAAACAACAACCATACCACCTATACCCACAAGTTGTTAAAAACCACCACTAACCCCCATGATTTGCAAAAAATGAAAAAAATTAAACCCTAGGATATATCCCTAACTTATAAACATTTTATAACTTCATTAAAGGTGGAGGAAACCCTATGGAAAATGGAAGAAATCAAGAAGGAATCACTTACATTGAACAATCATCAAAAAATATTCCCAAATCCACCAAAGGATGAATCTCCAAGCAACAAAAAATGGTAGGTAGTATTGTATGAGTCATATAGGGTTTTGTGGTGACTAAAATTGGGGAAAAATATTGAAAATTGAACGGTATATGAAATAATCAAATTATCTTCTAAAATCTGTGGAATTTGAGAAACTATTAGAATTTTGCTCTAATAGTCGATCCAAATGAGCTATAATGTTGCTAAATAGATCATTAGTGTGATCCTCAGTTTTTTGGATTTGGTTGGGAGGTGGAATCAATGAATTAAAGTACAAAATGAATGAGATTTTGATATATTAAAAGAATAATTTAAAGCATGAAATGGGCTTATGGGCTGGCCAAAAACCATAATATAAAAACTCAAATACATCATTATTATTGATTATAATGTGGTATAAATTTATATGGTAATTTTAATATAACCTAGGATTCCAATTTGGTAGAGTAATGGTTGTAAATTGTAGAAAAATTAATGAGTTATAGAAGAAACAAAATTTATTTTTAAATCTAATAATGTTCTCTTGATTTGGACCAATTTTGAAAACTAGACATTTCCAAAAAAAATCAATGGGAAACCTCTTAATGATATCAATAATGGTAATTAAACCAAAAACACCATTAAATGAATTCATGGGTGCGAAAAAATCCTTGTTTTTTAATTAATATAGATTGAATATATGAGAGTATTCAAGGCATTATTAGTGATTGTATATGTTATACCATTATTAACATTAAAATTATATCATGAATGTTTATATTTTAATCCATGATTAAATTATGAATAGAGAGAAAATCTAATATCGATTCATTGATCGAAACTCATTTATGTGTATCATTTATTATATATAAATATACTGACACGTGTGGATATTGTGAAAGGATATTGGATGATTAAATTAAAATGGTATAGTAAATTTAGATATTCAATAATGAAATAAATAATATTATACTTGTACATACTTATAATTTATGCATTTATAGATAAATGAAATATTATATTGTATTTTATAAGAAAAAAGAGGCTCATATTTGGGGATATATAAGATTAATGTGGTTTCTGATGTAGTAGGATTTTATTTACCATAATACATTGTAAAAAATTAATGTTTTTTTTATTCTATAAAATTTTGAATAAATACTAGATAGAATATATCATAAGAAATTTTTTTGTAACTATTATCCGATATATATATTAGAATATATTAAAGAATAAAAATTATTCGCAATATGATACACATATTAAAGGAAATTTTTTATGGTATAAATGAAGAAAGGGTACCAACTTAGTGAAACTTATTCATATACATCGTAATGAATTAAATAATATAGATTGATCCAATTTAATATGTATATCACTGGAGATGAATGAATTGAGAAGAAGAGAGAGAGATTATATGATCTAGTGTGATTGAATTCCATTAAATAAAGAAATGAGAATACGAATAGGATTTTTAAAAACATGTTATAAAAATAAGAATAGAAGAAGAATATAACAATAGAAGAAGGGGTTGTGAAAAATAAAAGATGAAAATGACTATGAAACACTCCGATTAGTTTTTTTAAAAGACTATATATACTACTATGAATAAAATAAAAGATAAAGAAGTTTTTATTTCATGATTATATAAATGTAATATAATAATAGGGAAAACAAACATCACTACGATATTCAATATAATTATTACGTTGTGGAGGAATTTCTTATAGTTCCAAATAATTTTAAGAAATTGAAATAAAATTATTTTGTCATTATAATGATCCAGCCTGATGGTACAGTTGGATTGGATTATAACCAATCAAGGGAGATTGGGATTTTTTATGTTCCCCCTCTTGATTACATTTTATCACACATCATTTTAAACATTTGTTCTTGAAAATACATTGTAACGTGTGTCTCAATTTTGTGGAATGTTTGACTAAGGATTATTTACCTATCACACAAAGGACTATAATTTCTTTTTTAAATTGGTAACCTTGTAAATCTCTTTCCCACATTTTTATGTTCAAATGAATAAAAAAATTGTATGATAATGGGAGAATCATGATCTCAATTGGTCAAAGATATTAAGATATAAAATTGTTAAATTTTTTAAAATTACACCAATTCTGACTCACATCTTATAAACATTGATTATATCTCATATGGTACTAACACTTTGTGGCTCAATTAGTGTATATAAGAGAGGAATGTGGGTCCCCATTTATAACTGTGGTGGGTGGAAACCTTGTTAATAGGCGAAACATTATGATATTATATATTCATTACTTAAGTCAGGTGGCTCCAAATGGGTTTTCCTAAAATGTTGATAAGGGTACTATTGAAATCTAACCAACCAATGCGTTTTAATCTAGTGTTTTTTTTGTTATCCTGGAGAGTTATCCCGTTATTTTCACCCATTCAACTCATTTTGTCCTTAACTGAAGAGAAAAATATTTTTCATCTTTACTAATAATTATGAACAAAAAATATGTTGTCCTTATTACATATTATTAAATATGTTGATTCCAATTATTCAATATTTTTTACTTTAATTTTTTTTTTGAATTTGTAAAAAATTACTTTTAATATTTTTTCATTAAATGCAATGATTATTTTTGAAATTTTTTATTTTTATGCATAAAAAATATTTTAAATTAAAATAAAATATAATATTATTTTTAATGTAATTAATTGTATTGTTTTTTAATAATAGTAGGCTTATTTATCTTCCAAACCCATCAAAATCCTAAAGTTACGTTGTAACTAAATGATTAATATAGATTCAATAAAATGAATATTTATTTAAAAAAATTATCATAGATTTCCATAACGTAAAGTATATATTTATAAGTTCAACATTAAATTTTAATATTATTATATAAATTCTTAAATAAATAAATTTTTTAGAAAAAATGTTTCAGAAACATTCATGCTAGTGTTTTAACAATTTAATGTCATTATAGTCACAACTTATGTAAAATAATTATACATCGCTATTCATCCAAATGAAAATTATTTTTTGATAAATATCAAAAATTTACTAAATATTATTTTTGACATGCTAAAATAAATAATGAAATTGATTTGATAATATTCAATGTATAAAAAAATCTATTTAGGTATTTATTACATTATTAGATAATGCTATGTGAATTATCAAATTTCTTCAATATAATGTAATGACTACCTACTATAAATGAAACTCTATTGTTACAACATGATATATCCATTATGGTACAAATCATGTATGTGCACATGGGTTGGATAGTTTAGTGATCCTATAACACATTTCATTTAATGAAATATTTTAGAGTATGTATAACATTGTATACTATGATTTGTTCACATGAACACTTTTATGTAGAATTTAATTTTATACAAATAGACAAAATGTTAAAAAAACCTCCAATAGACTAGGATAATTAGTATATATAGATGATGTACAAGGTGCATTGATCCTATAATGAATACTTGAAATGTATGTGGGGAACATGAAATGAAGAAAAGTCATGTGAGACATGATATATGTCATAGAGTCAGGCAGATTATGATTCCAAAAAGGGAACATCAAGCCAGTTCAGCTTAATCGTTGACTCAAACTATGATATTTTTTGGATTATATGGCCCGTGGAATTTATTTAATGTGAAAACTAAAATATTGATACATATATGACATGTGACTTAGGATTCCATGTTTTAGTGAAATACTTACACAATTATAAGATATCTTCTTCTTTAAAAAAAATATTAGTTCCCCTTCACCTCTGTTAATTACTCTACTATTGATTGATCCCCAAAACTATAAATATACCAGTACGATTCACGAATGTGAGATTTGAGTTTCCTTCGTCAATTAATTTTTTGTATTTATCTATTGACCAAACCATATTTCAAACATACAATTTTCTAGTCTCCCTCCATTGTTGAATCCTAAAACAGAATACTAAATCCAGAGAGATAAACATAGAAAAATATTCAAGAATTTAAAAGCGTATATTATTTAATCAATAAAAGAATTATTTACAAATCATAATTAACAATAATCATAAAATAATTCATTAACATGAACAAACTATATTCGGATAAATAAACAATGTATAATATTTTAGATAAAATTATAAATACATTGAGAGGATTCATCCCCATGTTTACCAAATTATAGGAAAATGATATTAATATATATCAACATATGAAAAATCAAATACGAATGATTTTTGATTATTGAATTTCAATTATTTATACATCAATAAAAATAATTTTTAATTAATTTAGGTACGATATTTTGTAATATAATAATAATAATAGTCACAAAACTATTATTATTATTATTATTATTATTATGCACCAAAGTAACCAACATGGATGATCAAAACAACATATTATTTTTTATATATTATTTATCCAAATAATTGGTCCAATTTAGTTATTTGAAAAAACATTTTTTATTTTTCTGATTATTAAATGCATCTTTAACAAAAATATTCCCATTTTTTCTGTAAAAGATTTATAACAAATTTTGAATCTCAAAATCTAATTAATTTAATAGTAAATAAATATAAATAATTGTGTGACATAATAAGTGTTAATATTTATATAAACAATTATATATCCTAAAAAATTAACTTTTAGAATTATTAAATAATATTAGAAATTAATATATTATTAAAAATTATTGTACGTAAATTCTAACATTGAAAAAATCATTTAAGGAAACAAAAATTTACTTTATTCATTACCAATAACAATTTCGTTTAAAATTCATAAAATCAAATTCTAAAAAACTTCCTTTCTATTTTATATATTTAACTTTATTCGTTGAATGTCAACTATCCCAAAAAAAACTTATTGAAGATTCCTTCTATATCTTATCATAACAACCTGTCCATGGGTGCCCCATAATACTACCATGATGCCAGACTAATTCCACCACACTATAAAAACTAATATTATATTTTGGTAGTACTATGGTTTAATTTAAGACCATTAATTTATTAGTCTATGAATCATCACCAGTGCATGTAATATAAACCTAACCTAGGAAATCCAAACATTTCTAGAATGAACTATAGTGATGGAGTTTATATACAATAACTATTTTACATAATATAAATTTTAATTATATTATAATATATAAATATTAATAAATGAATATTAATTATTCAACAAAAAACATGTATCCATAGAAATGTGAAAAATTATCTTGAGGATAAACACATTCTCCTGAGGCAAACAATATAATTAAACAAAAATGAGTTAATTTGCATTAGTAAAATTTTAATTTTTCAATTTTTAGAGACATGTGACTCCATGACTACAAATAATCAATATCTTGATTAATTTAAAATGAGGGACACCGCTAGTTGGCAGACACTGCATAACAAAACCTGAGACTATAAATGTGTTTGCATACCGAAGGTGTGGTAGAACCATTGGAACTAAATAAATATCACATATGATGTAAAATCATAATAAAACCCCTCCCAAACTACTGAAATCATATCCACAATCACACTAAGAATACACCATATCATTTAAATACATCCTCACTATTTGGTTCTACCACACTACCATCAATGCACCATTAATATTCTTTCTAAACCTATATAGTTCAATCCAATTATTCATATAATACCCATATAAACATGATCTTACTGTTACACATTTGTCTCCATTCATTGATCCACCAAATCCACTCCCCAACACCTATCTTTCCAACCATTTTCCATAAGAAATTTTGGAGTATCATTCCCAATTTTATTTATTTTGGGGATGAGAGTGGAGTGAGATAATTGGAAGTATAGAGAAGGGAGGGGAGAGATTGTGCTAGTAATGGTATACTAATATCCCTAAAAAAATACACACTAAATTTATGTCTAGTATTGTACCATACACATTCATATGTGCCATGTGATATAGTGGTCATGGTTTCTAATTCTCGTATATCAACCCATCTTTTACAATAAAATGGGTTCATCTTCTGATTTTCACTATAGAGATTTGATTTACAAAATTTTAATAGAATAATGATTATTCATGGATTTTATCTTGATCGAAAATATGAGTATAAAATATAAATTTCAAAGAGTATGAATCAAGAATTTAAAAAAGAGTCATACATCAATAATACATACCTTTATTCCTGTAGATCGAAAAATAATACCTTGGTTTTGAAGGATCATTCACTGTAGTTGAAAAACACTAATAGCCTCAATTTTTTCATCAAAAGTGGGTAATTCTAATTATAGGGATTAAATAAGTATTTTAAAAACCCATGATAAAAATATTTTAGATAAATAAAATGGTCCCGATCCTAGCCTAAAAACCAATACATGAATTACAACTCTCATAACAAAGCCAAATTATCTAGAGAAAAAACCACAGTGATGGAATTTCCCTTCAAGGATATGTCTAGAATGTATTGATAATTTATCTCATTGCCACGTGTGAAAAATAAACACATTGTATTTTAAAATATTAAATATTTCTCTATATCCTATGAAACCAATAAAAACTATTCAATATAAAATATTGTTTTAAAATATTAATAAAATTATTTTCAGTTTCAAAATAAATATCAAAGTCACTATATCCTACAAAAAATCAGTTTTTAATTTCTAAAAATAATAAATCATTCAATGTGTTGTTGGTAATGATGCCACTTCATCATCAAACAAAAAAATGAGATCTGGTAATGATTTATAAGCTACCACAAGACACACAACAATGGTACCAACTACTTAAATTGAGAATTCTCCTATCAATTATCAATCTTCACCTTATACTCCTTAAATATATTGTCATCCATGATATCTAACTCACACGAATTTATAATTTATAATGTATTATAAATATTAATCCATATAGGTGACACATGGTGGATTTTGGGAACCTAGTCTAAATATAATTATATTTTAAGATGATAAGAATTTTTTTTTACCATCTATAGGATTTAGAATGTTCAAAATTACCCATTATGATATCTTTCACCCTTGAATAAAATTTATCAAAATTGTTCATTATAGAGACCTTCAATAATACAAAGTCTCCATCCTTGAACTATAAAAACAATTATATTTATTTAAGTAATGACATAGGATGAAACTGAGTTGTTCAAAATATATTTGGGATCAGTTACACCATCTCTATCATTAACCATTGCAACATTGGATTGATAATAAAACACTCTCAAGTTATTGTAAAATAACGGGTTTAACTATAGGGTCTTTCATTCTGGTCCATAAAGGGTTGCATGAAAATATTGGATTGGTAGCTCTTCTTGATAACAAAATTAACTACTAGTATTTGATTTTACACTCTTCAAATCAAATTCAAGAACACTAGTTGTATTTTTTTTCTCAATGACTTAAATAGAATTTATAAGCATGCCATATATGTAAGGATGAAATTTACTACTAAATAATAAGCAAGTAAAAAGTTTTTCATACAAGTGCCTTGATGAAATGTTTTTTTATTTCATAAAACATAACAAAAAATTTGTGAACCAAATAACTATAGTATATCAGAGACCAGCAATGTATCATTGAGAGATAGATTTATAGGGGTTATTCTATAAAGATTTATTATTGTATATTATTATGAATTTAAATTGTTTTTAAGAGATTCAAGAAAAAAATAAAAATATAAAACAAGATTCAATGAACCTGATAAATTGAAAAAAGAAACTAAAAAACTAAAAAAATTAATTAATGTAGCAGTGGTATAAACAAACATGTTAAATAATAAACCTAAGTATTGATTCATACTAATCATCAACTATTTATAATTATATAATTGTTTTCATGAAGATATTTATCTTAATGGAAGATTGAGATATCAAATATCACAACTTATTTCGTTTTTTAAAATTTTACTACTACTGATATCATGGAAGCAGAACACGTTTATGAAGGGATAACCCATTACTTTCAAATATAGCAAATAACAAATAAAATAAAACTATCGATAAATTTAAAATAAATGATTGATGTTTGTGAAATGTTTACAGTTTGAATCGTTTTCAAAATCACAATTTATGTGGATTAAGAATCCATATTCTGAGTTTGACAATCTCCTATAAAAAATGTATCATATTAACAACAAATTAAAATGATTACAAAAATAAAAGGTGAATAATAAATAACTAAGTAATTTCATTTTATAATTTCATGATTCTGTTAAGAATTATATTCAATAATTTAATGAAACTCATAACTCAAAAATAAAAAACCATGCTATAAAACTAGTTTTGGCTACTAGAAATCTTGTTTGACATCATTGAGGAGTAGCAGTGCACTATTATCTTAATCATTGTTGGATTTTGGAGTTTCATTAGCTTCATAAAAAATCATCAGTCTCCTCTATCATCTCCCCACTTATAACATCTCAAAATATCTCTATATATGTTTTTGTTTCCTTCTCCAAATGATTTCAAGAATAACTTCTAATTTTCATAAGTGTCATCCATTTAATACTCCATAAACATCACCAACAAAACCACATCCTCCATAGGAGACTATCAAATGAGAGATCTTATTTTAATGTACTTTTTTCAGAACCCAAATAACATTAGCAGAACTCAACTGACTCTATAAGATCCCAGGAAATTAAATGCATATAGATTTATCATTAAGTTACACACCTAAAATTATTACATTAATTTAATTTCATCTAGATCAAAAAACATTTTCAATTATTTTTCAAAGGTAATATTTCATAAATTACTTATTCTTCAATAAAAAAACCATATCTCAATTATCATACAAATATTTCTTTTCTAATTAAACCTTTAAAAAATAAATCTGATGATGAGACCTGGTTTAGTAAATATTTTTATATATTAAATTATTTATTGAAAATAAATTAAATAATAATCATTAATTAAAAAATAACATAAAAAATAAAAATATACTTTTCATTAATGAAACGAATTATAATACAATTATTCTAATAATTAAATTATTTATGAAAATTAAATATTTTACTGAAATATTATTAATTAATTAATCTGAAAGATAAAGGAATATATTAATTAAATTACCAAAACAAATATTAAACAATGAAATTAAACTAATATTTTAATATGAACATCAATGTTAAATAATTAATTCAAAGTTACACAAAATTATAATTTAAAATAAAATATCATTAAATAAATATACAATACATGATAAACAATTTTTTGTTATTTTTTTCAGATATATATATTATATTTTATCAAATTTAATTTTTTTTGACAAACTTATACACATATTTAAGAGAATATTTTTGTTTAATAAAATAAGAAAATTTCCGAACTCAATGATATTCCATCATATACATCGTAATTAATCAAAAACTTCAGAAGAGATCAATTGAATTATGTTTCTCAGGGAAGAAGAATGAATTAGGAAGAAGTGAAATAGAGAAGATGGTCTTGTGCAAGTTAATTGAAATAAATAAAGAACACAAAATATGAAATGGTTATGTGAAAATTTGTTGTTAAAAATAAGAATATAATAAGAAGAATATAAGAATAAAATAAGGTGTTGGGAAAATTGAGGTTGAAAATTAAAAGGAATCACTCTGATTTGTTTTATATTGAATATTTTATGTAATTCAATGAATAAAAGAGAAGATCAAGAATAGTTGATTTTATGTTTATATGAAATTAGGACAATACGTAGAAAAATAGGAAACACTATGATATTAAATATAATTCTTAACTAGTTAAGGAATTTCTTATTGTTTCAAATAAATTTAAAAATTGAAAACTCTATATATAGGAATTATAATGATCCAGAATGATGGTATAGTTAGACTCGATTATCAAAAATTGATGGAGATAAAGATTTATTTTATTCCCCCTCTTGGGTATTTGGTTTCACACTTAATGTTCAATATTTGTTTCTTTGCAAACCATTGTAACATGATTCACATATTATTGGAATGTGTGACCAAGGATTATTTAACTAACACACCATGGACTAGATTTTCTTATTAAATGGGGAACCTTGTGAATATTTGGTCCTCTTTTTTTAAAATTAATGCAATAATGGTAATAGAATGGGAGAATCATGATCTTAACTGGAAAATGATATAAAGGTAGAAAATGATTCCATTAGAAAACAATTACACCAATACTGACTCGCCCTATATAAATGTTGAGTATATACCATGTAGTACTAAAATTTTGTGGCTCATGTTGTGTATATAAGAGTGGAGAGTGTGTTCCCATTTATAAGTTAGGTGGGTGGAAAACTTTTTGATACATGAAACATTAGGATATTATATATTCCTTACAAAAGTCAAGTGGATCCAAACTAGTATGAATTCAAAGATGATAAGGGTATTATTGAAATCAAAACAACCAATGAGTTTTAATCAAGTGTTTTTCTATTTTCATAAAGATAAATCCCTTTAACATTAACCATTAAACTTTTTTATCCTTAATTGAAGTGAAAACTAATTTCAATGGTTACTAATCATTAGAAAAAAAAATCATGTTGCCCTTATTACATATTATTAATTATGTTAATTCCAAATATAAAATCCCTTTTACCTGGATTTTTTTTTATTGGTAAAATTTTATATTTAATATATGTTTGTAAAATACAATGAATTTTTTTGACAAAATTGTTAGTTTTAATACTAAAATTGATTTAACATCAAAATAAAGAATAATATTAATACTAATGTAATTAGTTGTATTATTTTAAATAAAAGGATTCCATTTTTTATTTAATACCCTTAAAAATCATAAAGGAACCTTGAAACTACATGATAAATATATATATAATAAAATCAAGATTTATTTAAAAATAAAAAATTGTCTTTTATTTTCAAAATTTAAAGAATATATTTATAATTTCAACATTAAAATTAAATTTTAATTATATTAATTCTTAAATTAATATTTTTTTCTACAAAAAAATACTCAAAAGCATTCATGTTAATCTTTTAATAATATAATTTCATTAAAGTGAAAGTTTTTGTAAAATCATTATACTTAACTATTTATCCTAATGAAAATTAATTTTAAAAAATATAAAAAAATTTAAATTAAATTAATGCTGGCATGTTGAATTAAATAATGAAATTTATTTCATAATATTCAATCTAAAAGAAATATCAATTCATATTTAAAACACATTCTTAAAATAATGCTATGTTTGTTATGTAATTATTTCTTTAGACAGTAAATCGTACCAACTAAAACTGAATCACTATTATTAAAACATGTATTTCTAGTATAGTACATTGCATGTTGGTATACATGGGTTTTCCAGATTTGTGCTCTTAAAACAGAATCCATTTGAAGAAAATGGTCACAACATGTGTAACATTGTTCCATGGGTTTGATTCCCATGAATTATTTTATGTTGAATTTAATTTCATGAATGTAAATGGAATGTGAAAAAAATATCAAATAGACTAGGATAATAAGTTTATATATATTATATACATTGTGTTTTTTTCTACCCTGTATACTTGGAATAATTGTGGGGAACATGAAATGATGCTATGTTATGTGATATAAGAAATCTAACATGGAGTCATGCATTAAATGATTCTGAAAATGTCCCTACGGTCCAATTCTGGTCAATCATTGAGTCAAACTATGATATTTTTTGGGGTTATATTCCATGTGACATTCATTTCATGTGAAAACTGAAATATTGAGACACAAATGACTTTTTAATTATGTTAGTATGTTTTTTGTGAAAAATTTACAGAATAAATAAATCATATTTTTATTTAAACAAATATCAGTTCTATATTAACCTTAGTCAAAGTTAGTACTGTTGAATGGACTTAGAAACTCAAAAAATATCACTATGCTTCATTACTGTGATATTTGATTTTCCTTCATCAACAATTTTTTTTTTGAATTTATCTCTTCAACCAACCATATTTGAAACTGAAATGTTTTTTGGTTTTCCAATATTGTTGCATACCAAAACAAACTACTAAATGAAGATACATTAAAAAGGAAAAATAATCTAGAAGATTAAAAAATAAATGATTCAATCAATCAAAGATTTATTTATTACTGATAAATAATAATAAATAATTCATCAATGTGAACAAACTATGTTCGGATAAATAAACCATGTATAATATATGACTTAGAATTATAAATACATAGAGAGGCTTCAACCCCATGTTTACCCCTTTATAATAAAACCTAATTAATATATATCCCTAAAATCATAATAATATCTGAATGATTGTTGATTATACAATTTCAATTAATTATGCAACCTGAAAAATAATTCTTAATTAATTCAAAAAAAATTATTTGATAATGTATTGATAATAATAATAATAATAATCACAAAATTATATATAATATTATTATAGAAGAAATAAATCAAATTGGATGATAAAAAAATATTTGGATTTAAATATTTATTCTTTATATGATTGTTTCAATTTAATTATTGGACTAAATATTTCTTATTTTTCTTATTATTAAATTCATTTTTAACAAAACATATCCAATGTTATTCTGAAAAAATAAATAAAACAGAGAATATAAATATTTAATTAATTTAATTATAAATAAGTAAAATTAATTGTCTGACATGCTATGAGTATCAATTTTATGAACATTTATATATCCTAAAAAATTAATATTTTGAATTATAAAATAATAGAAAACATTTATATGTTATTAAAAATATCTATTTGTAAATTTTATTCATGAAAAAATTATTTTAAAGAAAGAAAAAAATATTTATTCATCACCAATAATAATTCCATTTAAAATTCATGAAATCCAAATCTTCAACTTTTCCATTTTCTATTAAATAATCTTGAAAATAATCTTTTATCACATTACAATAATTTTATTTACGTAATGTTATCATAATTAAAATATCCAGATTTTCATTATTCTATAACCATATAAAAAATGTTATTTGATCATCATTGTAAGTGGTTTAAATCACATGAAGCTAAATGAGAGATAAATAAAAAATGGTAAAGTTTCCTACCACAATACAGATTTATCAAAAATTAATTATCCATTATTTACTCCATGTAAGATATCCCCATATAGTGTATATGTTCATCATTGTCTCCTCTGCCAAAGGGAATATAAAAAACCCATGGACCTATTTTCTAGTATATAGATATGAGAGATGGATTTCCTTTTATCTATGGTTGGGTTAATTCCACCAATAAAATCGGGGGGGGGGGGATAGATTCTTCCATTGGGGTGGAAATTAATTGGTGGTGGAATTACATCCTCTATTATTAATTTCCATAATTATTCAATTAATCATATCAATTAACATGTACTAAATATTTAATTACCTTACAAATTAATCACTTTGATCATGGAATGTCAACAATCCCATAATACATTGTTGTAGAATAATTCAATTTCACATCATCACCATAAGTCCATGTGTGCACTACATAACATCCATGAGGCCACACCAATTCAAATACACTATATTAGAATAATAAATTATTTTTGCAATTGGATGGTTTAATTTAAGACACATAATTTCTATGTCTATGAATCATCACCACTACACATAATTTATGCCTCACATTGGAAAACTAATAATTTATAGAATGATGTTTAGTATAGGAATTCATATATAATCTATCTTTTAGAAGATATAAATATTCATTCTCTTTGAATAAATAAATTTTAATTAATAAAAATTATTTATTCAAATATTTCATGTATCCAAGAAAATGTAAAAAATTAACCATATGATAAACACATTCTTCTTAGATAAACAACATAATTAATAAACATCATATGGCCATTTACAATATTAAAATTATTATTTTTCAGTTTTTATAAATATGGGACACCATAATTAAAAATATATCAATTTGTAGATTAATTTAAAATCGGGGCCACCACTAGTTATCCCACCACACTAAACTCCACAAGGTACAAGAAAAGTGTTAGCATTCCAATGGGGTGGAGGTACCATTTATCTGATTAAAATCTCACATCTAATGTTAAACCAAAATAATTCCCCCACCAATCCCACCTATTTAATCCCTAGACCCCATCACACAAGGAAACCACCATATCATTTAATGATTTCCTCACAATCTGTTTATACCACACTACCATAATCATTATACCCCAATTACATTCAAAACCATATATATAAATCCTATCATTCAGTCAAGACCCATATCAACATGATGTCACCATTCCAAATGGGTCTCCATTCATTAATCCATGAAATCCCCCCCTCGCAATACTCATTCCAACCACATTCCACAATAATTGTTGTTGGGGAATTCAAAATTTTATTAGATTTGGTGATGAGAGAGGTGGGAGATATTGATCATGAGAGTGAAGGTATGGGAGAGAGTGTGGTAGTAAATGTATACTAATCTACCTTCACTAACACAAACTATCTTGATGCCTAATATTATACCATACACACTATCATGTGTAATGTGGAGAAAGAAGTCACATTGTCTAATTCTAGAATATCCATCCATATTTTAATCTAATAAGGTGTCATCTTCTAATGATCATTTGAACGATTTTATTATCAAAATTTTATATAATAATGATTATTCAAAGGTTTTATCATGATTAAAATATGTGTAAGAGATTGAAATTTTAAATACAATGAATCAAGAAATAAAAAATGGATTCGTAGATCAGTCAATGAATCATAAATTCCTATATATCCATTTATACTCCAATGGTTTCGATGGATCCTCCTCTTTGAATGAAAACATCTAATAATCCTTATTTTTTTCAAAATTGGGAAACTATAATTTGAGATATTAAAGTTGTATTTAACGAACCAGTGAGAAAAAATATTTTAAATACCTAAAATGGTCATAATCCATACACTAAATCCTAAACATGAATTATAACTCTCATGACATATACTGATCTTCTCGAGGATATCCATGGTGATTGAATTTTTTTTCAAGAGTTTATTTAAGAGGTATTGATGATTTCCCTCATTATCACATGTGAAAAATAAAAATAGTATATTTTAAAATATTTAATATTTATCATGATCCTATGAAACCAATAATAATTAATCTATCTAAAACAAGGTATTAAAAATATTAATAAATTTTGGAATCTCATGAAATATCAATGTTATTATATTACACACAACATCAATTTTTTTATTCATAAAAATAATATATAAACGAATGTGTTGATGGAACTGATGTCACATACACATCACACACTATAATGAGATCAGCTAAAGATTTATATGCTAACACATGACACACAACAATTGTACCAACTACCACTAAAGTGAATTATCTTATTAATCAAAAATATAGACCTTGTACACCAATAATATGTTTTCATCCTCGATATTTAACTCAACCAAATAGATAATTTTGGATTGATTAGGAACATATATCATTATAGGTGAAACATGTAAGCTTTTGTGCCCCTGTTCTAAATATAGATATATTTTTATATGATATGAAATTATTTTTTCAATGTATATAATTTGTAATGTCACAATAAATCATTTGGTGATCATTAAACCTCGAATAAAATTTCTCAAATTATTCCAAATAGAGACCTTCAAGAATACATGGTCTCTTTCCTTGAATAATAAAAGCCTTTATATTTATTCAAGATAGGACATATGATGAAATTGAGTGGTCCTCATTATCTCTGAGATCAATTGCACCATCTCTATCAACAATTATTTCACCATTAGCTTCATAAGTAAAAACACTCCAATATTTTTAGAATAATGTGGTGAACTATAGGATCGCTCATTCAGGGCCATAAAGTGTTCCATAAAAATATTTTAATCGTATCTCTTATTTAGAACAAACTCCAATAATGATAGTTAATTTTCCCCACTTTAATCAAAGATGATAAAATTATTTGACAAAATATTCTTATTGACATAAATAATTCTCATATTCTTTTCATATATATAAGGATAATAGTACATACTAAAATGTAACCAAGTAAAAAATGTTTCCTACAAGCCCCTTGATGAAACTATTTTTTGGGGTTCTTAAATGATAACTACATCTTTTTAAATCTAATAACTACAGAAAATAAATGACATGAGATGTATCCTTAAGATATCAATTTATAGGGGTTATTCTATAAATATTTCTTATTTTCTAATTTAAAAAATTTAAATTGTTTTTGAAGGGATTCAAAGTAAAAGGAAAAAAATTCAAAGGACACAATAAATTTAAAAAAATAATTAAAAACAAAAAACAATTTAAATTAAATTATTAGTGGTATTTAGAAAATAGAGAAAGATTTTGACTATGTATTGATTCATACAGATCGACCATTTATCATAATTATTTAGTTTTTCTCACAACTATAATTCTATTAATATATTATCGAAATATAAAATGTCACATCTCATTTAGTTTATGAAAATAAGACTAAAACTGAGTTCTTGGAAGCATAACTTGTTTATAAAGGGGTATTCAATTTCTTTTATAGATCATTATGAATAAATAAATGAACAAAATTCAATGTACTAAGAATCATAGATCGATGAATGAACATTTTTGCAGGATGAATCACCTTAAAAATCAAAAAATACATGAATTAACAATCCGCATTTTTTGTTTGAAACAATCTAATATAAAATTTTTCTTATTTATATTAGATGGAAAATGTTTACCAACATGTTAGAAGAATAAAAATTAAAGAAGAAATTTTATTTTATAGTTTCAAGATTATATAGAGATTTATATTAAAAAAAATTAATGAAATTTATAAATCATAAATTATTCCCCATGTTAGTCAAATAGCATTGGCTATTGGAAATCATGTCTAAAATATTTGTCGAGGAATGGTACACTATTTTCAAAATCGTTACTAGCTTTGAGAGTTCTGTTAGCTTTATAAATAAATATCTGGGTTACTCCCTCATATATCCACTAATGACATCTCAAAATATCTTAGTAGGTGTTGTTGTGTCCATATCTAAATTAATTATGAAATATCGTCCAAATGTCAAAAGCTTCATCCCTTTAATTATCCCAAAATATTACCAACAAAAACATTAACTCCTAAGGGAAATTTCAAATGGGAGATCATGTTTTTTTGGCCTTTTATAACTACCCAAATAACCTTAGCTGAACTCAACCAACTCTATTAGATCTTAGGATATTAAATACTTATAGATTAATCATTAAATTACAATCATAAAATTATAAGTATTATTATTATTTATTACAATCTTTAACCATGAATATATTATCTGAATTTAAAAATTTATCTTACACATCATACCATTGCTTAAATATTTAAAATTCAATATCTAAATTATTTTATACAGTTTTCCATTTTAATTAAATCTTAAAAAATAAACCATATGAGGAGACATAGTTTATTAATTATTATTAACTATAAAATTATTTAATTGAAATATATTAAATACTACATTTTAATTAATAAAATAAAATGAAATAATGAAATTACAATTTTTATTAAATAAACAACTTATAATACAATATATTTAATTATTAAAATATTTCAAGCAGTTAAAATTAATTTATAAATAAAAAAAATAATGAAAATGATTAATTGAATTAAAAAATTTAAACAATGACAATAAATTAACATTTTAAATTGAAATTACTAATTACATTGTAAATTAAATGAAAACCAAATTATATTTTAAAATAAAATCAATAATTAAATAAACATACAATCATTAAATTAATATTATTTTTATTTTATAATCAATTTAAATCATATGTAAATTAAACCATTAAAACATTATATTAACATCTATAATATTATTTATTTAATAATTAATATGGTAAAAGTGTATCAAAATACACCCACATCAATTCCCCCACACTATGATTTTTTCATTTCCTTATATAAACAATTAATCAAATTCTATGAATAGAAATAAATTTAAAGTATGAAATACGGGGATTTCCATGAAAATTTGTTATTCCAAATTATTTTCCACCATGAATTATTGTCATGTATTGAAAAAATTTACCCTCAATATATTATTTCTTCTTTATGGGGGAAACATATATCTTGTTTAAAAATAAAATGATCCTAAAAATTAATATTTATATTAAACTCTTGTAAATTTTAATTTAAGGAAAAGTAAAAAACATTTATTTACATATAGGTGAACTTCCTGACATAAATAAACAATCAAATAAATTAGGCACTCTTCATTATTGAGATAAAAAAATAAATTAATAGTGAATAAAAATACCTCATCTAATAACTTAAAGAACAAAATAAAAAATTATACCTGAATTAGGATTTTCATTTTGTAATTTAAATGAATGAATATGAATCTATTATAGAAAAAAATTAAATTATTTAAGAGAAATGAGAATTGTAAAACATTCACATAAATCCTTATCAAAATCATTCACTTTTCATTATTTATGTAATATAATTAAATACATGAATAAATAGAATGGGAAATAAATAATTACCCTCTTAAAAGTCTCAATAAAACATTAAATCTTCAGAAAATTTTTAAAAACATTGAAATTAATTTATTGAATATTTTAAAAAATAATATTTCATAAAATTTAGTGTTTTAGGATGGAATCATATTGTTGTATAGATTAGAAAAGTGAAAGAACCTTCCCCCAAACTAAATCTCAATATATTTCCCAATGATGAATTTAAGGTAGATAAAATTGTTTATTCAATTTTAATGTTAAATATATATTAAAAATTAAAAATATAAACATAATGATCAAAAGGGTTAAAAGTATGGTCAATATATTTTTTCCACATAAAAATAAATAGGAAAATTTCACAGCGTGCATAGTGGTTCACTTTTGGTTACAACTAGAATTATTCATCTCTAAAGTAAAATCTAGGAAGTAGTTCATTTTGAAGAAGTATTTGGAAGAAATTTCAGAAAATTAAATGATTATCCATGAAAAATAAGAATTCCAAACCAATAAACACAATGGTAGTATATTTCATGTCAAATAAAAAAATTAATCTTTCAAAAATTGTTCTATTTCAAATAAATTTCAGTAATTTTTCATTAAATTAGTGAAAACACTAATAGAATTTAATTGAATTAAAATGAAAAAAAATTTCACAAAAAATAAACCTGGAATAGGATATGTATATCTTTTAAGACCCACTAAAATTATGACCCTTATTTAATTTTTAAAAAATATTTTTGTTCATATTGAAAACTCCAAAAATGTAAACATATTTACATTATATTCAAGAAATGTTTAGATCCTTAAAAATATAACCAGAGTATAGATTAGGGGGTGAAATCCAGTTTCATCTAATTGTATCATTTTTATGAATTATGAATCTAAGATATCTACATTAATAAAAATATAAAGTGAAAAACAAAACATAATTGATTTCCCACGGTGAAAAATATTGAATTATTATATAATTATTCTCACTTTATTCTCTACTACGAAAAATATTAAAACAAATGAAAATACTATGACACTAAATAAGGATAATATATCCCCTGCACAATAATTCAAAAAAAAATTAATGAATTAATAACCCTTTTTATTTGTCTATATTTGGGTTCTAACAAAAGGTACTCATCCCACAGAGTTTTTTTATGACCATCTATGAAAATTTTTTGTTGATTCCCATTAGTAGTAAATAAAATGACCATCCCAATATCTCAAATTTGTTTAGCATGGATTGGGAAAATATATGTTATAATATAAGGTCCAACACATTTGGAATGAAATTTACCTAGGGAATGGTTTATCTTGAATGTTTACAATAGAACATTATATCCAATTTGAAACTCTTTATTCAAATTTTTTTTTTTTGAATAACATTTGTTTTCTCTTTAAATACCCAGGATATTTTTTTAAATTATTTATTATCTAATCCAACTCTTACAAAAAACTGAATCTATTTTAAATCCTTAAATAGATTCATATTATACGATTTGATAACCCAAAATTTAATATTTTCAACATAAAAGAGATGATGAAAGGATCTTATAAAAACTGTCTTTAATGGTGACATCCCTATTTGATTCTAATGGGTACACTTATATTCCCAAAGATCATTCTCATGCCTTAAGATCCAATATTTCTAGTTTGATTTAAGGTTGTTCTTAATAATATTCTTAATATCTATGATTAAAACATAAAACATCTCATTCATTTAAGGGTGATAGGGCATTGAATATTTATTACATGCCCTATATATTTTTTGAATTGATTTCAAATTTTTATTACATAAATGAGTTCCTTGGTCTATGATAATATATTTGGGAATCCCAAGCTTTAGAAATTATATTTGTTGACAATCTGGGAAAAAAATAATTAATGATATAATAATGTTTTAAATGATTCAATCTATTTCTAATAATATTTAAATGAAATAAGGATGTACAAGTATCAAATGCAATTAGGTAAATGTCTCATAAATTTCATTCCCCAAACATCTATGACATCAACAAACAACAATGTTTTTTGTGGATTCCCAGGTATTTTAATATTATTTCCATAAAATTGGAAAGAATTAAAAGTCCTAAAAACTCATCAAAATCAATGCATTTAGTTGGAAATATAATCTTGGATCCAATACTCTCTTAACAATTTTTAGTGGACCAATGTGAACAACACAGCTCAAAATATTTAAACATTTTTGAACTGAAATTTTTTAATGTTTTTGAATAAAACTCATAATAATCTAGTCACTTCCCTTATTACATAGGTAAATATCATACCAAAAATACATCCTTCACTCACAAATGAATTTTTCTACATGTTTCATGGGAAACCAATGTGGAAAAATATCACAACATAAGTAATACACAATGATTGAAAACCTTATAATCATATCAATATAAATATAATAAAACATATCCCTTAGAAAAATAGATGTAATGTGTTTACCAAAACTTATATAAAGAAAAATGTCTTTAGATATCATATACAAAACATTATTCATAGTATTATAAATTCATATCCTATATTGGATCTCTATATCAAATTCATGAAGTAATAAAATTCATATAACTATCATGGGATATGATTCTAATTTTCATTAGGGGATATCAGATAGAATAATGACCAATAGTAGCCACAACCCGAGATACAAAAAGATACCTTCTATAATAATTTAGAGAAAAGATAGTGGAATCTATTTCATTCTTAGTTGTTTATTAATTAGATTGAATAGTATCTAGATTCCTTAAACCAAAATTAATGGCATGTAATTTCATTGACTCTATTTATAAATTAAAAATACCTAAATAAAACTCTAAAGAATTTATCATCAACTCTAAAGAAAAACATGAATATAGTGGTTGAACAGTTGGTGGGGAAACATTATTCTTTTTCAGTTCATTTAAGGATTCCTTAAACTTCTCATCAAAGATAAAAGGGACTTATTTATGAAGTAGCCTTGTCAATGTAAAAGTAGTCTGACTAAAATCTTTTATTAATATCATATATAAACTAAAATGTCCACAAAAGATCTAATATTTATCATAGTCATAGGAAATTAAAATGTAGAGATGATGTCCACCATATAATTTTCCATCTGAATTGTTTTCTTAGACACATACTGACCATGAAAATTCTATTTTCAACCATAAAATGGAAATTCTCATTATATAAATAATTTTATTATTAATGATAACTCTACAAAAAGATACTAAAACCCCATATAGTTCTCAAACGAAAGACCATACACAATAATTTTTTTTATAAAAACATACCTTTATTCCTTAATGTATTATAATTAAAACACAAACATGCATCTTTGGAAGGTGTCAGGAGTGTTACAAATTCATAATGGAATTCAATGATTAGAAACGGTACCAAATAGTCTTGTGAAAGTTGTTTTATCTTGTTTCTATGGAGATATATGAATCCAAAAATATCCAAAATAATATAAAGCAATAAATAGTTGGATTTACCAGCTAATCATTCGAGAATTTTATTGAGAAATGTTTTGGGAAACTCATCATTCGTGGTCACAAAATTCAACTTCATGTAATCAATGCACACCCTCCACTTGTAGGGAAACCTATAATGAATTAAATAACTAAATTAATTCTTTATAGCTATAAATAAACCTTTCATAGTTAAAATATGAACTATAAAAACACATAAACACTCATAAATAAGGATGATAATACCCATAACCAATAAAGTAGAAAACTCTTTCATAAACATTTCTTGAATGGTGTGATTCAATCATATTTGAAAATATATGATATCTTCAGAATCATCCTCTATAAGAATATTTTTCTTTAACATAAAATTAATAATACTTGTAAAATCATATATATACCACCCTATGGCCTTCATATTCTTCCTAGAGACATATAAGAAATGGTTTCCTTGTTTACATGACAACCCAATTTCAACTATAATAGAAATATTGCTATATTTCTTCTAAATATTCATATTTCAAATATCCAGGCACTTTTTTTGAGTTCATGTGAAAAAGTGTTGTATTTTATAGACACAGAGGGTGTTATGGGTTCTTTGTGATCATTTATAAACCTTAAAATGAAATCATGAATTGTGGATTTATAAACTCTTAAACATGAATAAATGATGTTTCAAGAATTCTTTTTTTTCATTTTGAAAATAATGTTCAGATTCAATATCAAAAATATGATGTTACCTTTCAATTATATACTGAGAGATTTTCAGGTCATGTATAACTAAATATAATGTGTTTTACTAATACAATTTGAAATATCCATAGCAACACACGTATCAATGATATCGAAATCATCCACAACATTTTTATTATCACTTTTTTCAAAAAATTATTTTTGGACATGTTAATAAACTCAAAAATAGTTAATAGTTTTCTAAAATAAATATTCAATTTCAAATTAACATTTACATTAAATTTAAATATTTAAGATTCTTTATCTTCTTCTGTAGATAAAATTTCATTTTCAAAATAATGACTGTTTTCCAAATAATTTATAGGTTGGTTAACATGATAACATTAGGAAAAAACTCTTTGGAAACCCAATCTATTATATTAACATGGTTTCTAGAATAGTATTCCACTCGGGGTATCATTGACTAAAAAACATTAAAATTAACTATATTACCTCCAAACTCTAATGGAAATGTACATTAATGAAAATTTTTTATTACATTAAAATTTTTCTTGAATAGAATTCGTTAATTAAATTGATCAAATGCACTAAAAGTATCATCTTACATGTACAGTGTATTGAAATCAGCATGGAAAACTAAATATTTTACTCTTTCTAACACATATTTTATAACTCCAACTATCTTAGTTGGGCTACAATTAGCTATCATAATGACAATTCTATGTTGATTGAGCACACCAATCTATATAGATTAAAAGACTAAAATAATAAATAATTTAATGGTGGATTCCAAATCTAACATCACAACATCAAACTGATGATTACCTATGACACATTGGATAGAAAACATACGTGGATCCTTTCATTTAATAAGTATATGGTGTTGAATAATGGCAGAATACATTCTTCAAAAATAAACAATCTCTCCTCCCTTGATCATCATTTTTTGAGTAGACATCTCTATAAGGAATTTTTCATAAAGAAGTATATTTTTCATAGAATCTAACAACAGGGATGTCTAACTAGAATATTCTAAATGTTTAAAGTTCTTACTTTTACATTTTTGTTTCAACATTTTTCTTTACATGATGGATTCCCAAATGATATGATGGTGACTCAATATACATTTTCAGTTCATCATTATCTTTATTATTCCCTTTTAAGATCCCAATCGTTCTAAAATCTCTATTGGTTCTTTTATGTATAATTTCACTCTTCTTATTTTATTTTTATTTTTCATATGTATCATAAAAAGTAGATTCCTTATCAATTTCATCAGGAAAATTAACAACTTCATTAGGTGGTAAAACAATTTCCGCATGTGTTTTTGGATCTTTTTCATTTAACTTGACATATACCTCTGAAATTATAACAATTTTCTTGGGTTCTTGTCCCATGTTTTCATCTTGGGAATTTTGACTATTATTTCCACTACTCAAGACTATTGTATTACATTCTCTATTCATCTAAGATTAACATTATACTGGGATAGAAAATTATAACTTCTTTTATTCTTTAAATAAAAAATTATTATTTACATTCTATAAATTTTTTCCCATGGTTTATAGAAACACATTATTTTTGTAAAATTTATTGTTAATTTTTAATTATTTCATCATGGTGTAAATAAATTTTATGATTAATTTTTTGTTTCTGAATTTTCTAAATCTAAAAATTTGTAATGTTTTGTATGCTTAATTTTTGAATAGGTTTTTCTTATAAATAAGTGGTTGACCATGAATTTATGAATGAAAATTCATATTTAGAGGTTCATTAGGCCATAACATATTTTTCCTTTGGTTATTCTCTCCTTAATAGAAATATTGGGTGGATTTGATTTTCATGTTTGTATGGTTATAAAAATGGATGTTTGTATTATTTTATAATAGATTTTTAGGAATGTTTTCATTTAAAGAGTCATGATTTTCTTGTAGTTGTGGACATAGATCATTAAAATGATTAGTTGAAGAACAATTATAATAATGCATTTGTATACAATAGAATAGTTCTGGTTGGGATTGAGAATGAGTATAGTTATTCAAAATCTTCATCATCGTACAATCATGAACACTCATGTAATTATCAATTTGGATATTTTAAGGTTTGGAATAAGACACTTCCATACCAGTATAAACATGAATTACACCCTAAGTACCTAATTAAATAAATGTTTTGGTCATGTTAGATATGATATTCCTAGCATCAATTAGGGTTTTATAAACTAATTATTCTCCTACTGTAGATTATATCATACTCATATCCATTAAAACTAACCCCTTGTAAAAATATTATACAATTAGTTAGTTATATATTGAGTGATGAGGGAAGCTATTGGAAAGATTCTAAAATATATCCCAATACTCATGGATAGTCTCACCTTGGTGTTTCATAATGATATAAATATCTTTCCAAAGTGAGTCAGTCCTAGATACATGGAAAAAATTCTAAAAAGATATTCTTCAAAAGATTTCAACTTCTTATGGTTGTGGATTGTGAGTAGTAAAATCCCCCAATTTCTAATTCATTCAATGAAACCAAGAATGACCCCATTTTAAATTAGACCTCAAGTACCCCTAGGGGGTTAATGGTGATACACATAATTTTAAAATCAAATAGGTTCTGGTGAGGGCCTTTTCTTGGAAATCCATGGAATTTTTGTAGATAAAGTATTACTCTAGATCATAGTTAAATAATAGTAGAAAATTAGTGACCAATTTTGTCAACTAGCAAGACCTCTTTTTTTGAGGTTATTCAGTCCTGTATTATAATTTTGTGAATTTTTTAATTTATACTATTTATGAAGGGATTATAAAATCTTGGAATAAATTTTAAAAAGATTCAACTCACAAATGAAATTAAAAAAATAAATGAAATAACTAAAAGTTGAAAGAATTAATTGGAGGTATGGACAAACAACATAAAACATCAAACTTACTTTGGATTTATATGGATCAATAATCCTTTATTATTTTAACGGTTTTCATAAATATCATTCTCTCAATTCAATACTATAAACTCAAAACTCATATATAATTTATTTGATTAAAAATGAGAGTAAAATAGAGATAATGAAAGAAAAAAAATCCTTTTTGAAGTAGTCGATTATTGATTTCAATGTTTTTTTTCCAAAGAAACATAATGACAACACCATTTGTACATCAAATTTTAGATTAAAAATTAAGGATTTTAAACAACATGAATCATCTTCAAAATCCTAACTGTCTAGAATTAATGATCCATATTAATAGTTTGACACACACTAATTATAAATTCAAATTACTCAGAATAGATGTATAATGTTAAAAAACGATAGAAAAATTAAACATAAATAATAAATTTCATTTTTTTTAATTTCATGATTTTAGAGATAATTAAATAAAATAAATTAATGAAATTGAATAATTATAAATGCTTCCCCATGTGAATAGTCTAGTATTGTCTACATGAAATCTATCCAGTCATATCCATGGATTAGCGGCACATTTTGATATTCATCTTTAACTGCATTCGATGTTATGGTAGCTTCACAAAATATCACCTAGATTTTCATTCATCTCTCTACTACTGACATCACTAAATATCTATTTATGTGTTATTTTGTTTATCTCCAAATTAATTCTATAATATCCTATAAAATTCATGATTTGAATCCCTTTAATTCCCTATTAATATCACCCACAAAATGACCACTTCCTTTTGTGATCCTCAAATGAGAGAAATTATTTTTCTAGCCTTCTATCATTACCCAAATAACTATAGTAGAGCTCCATCAACATGGTGAGAACCCAATAAATTAAAAGTATATATATTAACAATTAAATAAGATACACAAAATTAAATAAATTTTTATGTCCTTGTGGAACCACCATATTTTTTACTGACATCTAAATATTTATCATCCAAAAAAAAATTCTTTAATAAAAAAGGTCTATGTTAGAAAAAACAAATCACTCTACTATGATTGAAACAACAACATTAACACATGAAACCATAATGTCCCACCGAGCTAATATCAACACTCAAAAAAAATTATCATTGAACTAAAAAAATATCTTACCCCAACATTGAACTCAGCTTCATAGTACATGGAAATATTGAATGAGTAAAAACATGACTAAACAGCACTAAAATGAACAACCAAAACCAAATAATTATAAGTAAGAATGGGTGAGCACCTTCTTTATACCATCAATGAATTCCATGGTTACAACATTTTAGGGATCACGACTACAACGATATCATAAAAATGAATAGAAAAACAACTCACCCAATTATGGTAATATCATCTTTGACTAGACACACACAGAATTATCTTGGAGCTCACCTGACCACGATTCCTATAATTCAAACTGTGTTTCATACTAACTTCATTGAATAATTTCATCAGATGCTTATCATTTTTTCAATTTCTTCCATAGAAATCCCTAATACCCTTAGTCTTATTCATGCATTATTAAAAGGACCATCACACAAATAACATACCCCATATACACTGAATATGACACTAGAGTGCAAGGTGGGTGGGAAGGGGGTCTTCCATATACTAGAGTGACGATGACTTCAGATCATTATGATATTAGTGGTATATAGGGAATCTTTGATTTATAAGATCAAATTTGAAGGACATGGAAGGAAGTTAAGATTTATAATTGAAAATGATGAATATAATCTCTCACATTTGATTTTGGTTGAAAAATGCCTAAGATAATTATCTTATAAAGTGTGGTTTTCTTATCAATTATGATTTATGTAGATGAATTCTATTAGGCATACTTTATTTTTTTTATGTAAATATAAAATAAATTCTTAATTATAATTATTTAATGTAGGTATTATTTTTAATTAAACCTTGAGAAAAGAATCCTTATACTGAGCATTTTCATTACGCTGATCAAAGTAAAGTTATAATATTTGTATTCATTTCAAATTAAAATAAAAATATAATACAAAGTAGATAAATATAAACCATTAAATAAATTAAATAAAAATAAAATAAACTTAACATAATTCAAAATTAATGTTAAACATAAAAAATTGCACAAAATAACTTAATTAAATAATAAATTTAATAATACCAAAATTACTAGTGCTTAATTAAAAAATTTGAATATAACTGAATATTATGTTATTTAAGGAAATTAAATTAAATAAACTATATAAATTAATTAATAAAATAAAATAATCAATGAAAATATAATTTTTATCCCAAGATAGAATAATATCACAATGCTTCTAATTATTACATTATTTAAGGAAATTATGTAAAGTGATAATGTAAAACTAATTAATTAGATACAAACACAAATGAAAAAGATGCAACGCATTATAAGAACATAACATTAAAAAATTAAGATAAAAAATATTTTAAAATAATATTCAAAATTAGATAATAAATTAATAGTTAAAAAAAATATAATTTAAATTCCAAAAAAAAAATTACTAAAAAAGGTATTCATTAAATTACCAGTTTTATAAGAATATCATAAAATTAACTGAAAAGTAAATTAACTCATCAGAAAATTAATTTAACCAATTAAATTTTACAACATAAAGAATATATGTTGAAACAATGTATCTAAATATTTCTACATCAACTTACTACAATTAGGATGTGAGTCAAGCATTTAATATCCCATTATAGAACCTTAAATATTGGGTAAAGGGTTGTATTTAATTTATAAAATGAAATTATTTTCCTCTCTAAAACATGTATTTTTTCAATGATGTATGTTTAAGACATTCTATATTAACAATAATATTAAATATAGACTAAGATAAATATGTTAGATGTTATGAACAATGTGAAATAAATAATCGAAATATGAAAATATGAAATATAAATAATATCATTAAGGGTAAATAATGAGATGGATTTCATAATAGAAATCCTAAAATTACTGAAAAGTATTTATTAATGGATATAACCATGTTCATATCCCTGAAAAATATTCTCTTTTTCTCTAACATTGGTGGAGGATTAATACATGAATCCAAAGGATAATTTGTTCTGAAATAAAACCCCTTCAATCATAGAGATAAATAGAAATAATCCTTTATATATAGACTACATTGATCAATTATTGGTAACACTGAGTTACTATCTTCAAAACCTATGTTTTCGGTTATCTAATGAACATGAACATATCCTAATTGATTTTTTTAAAAAGTACAATTATTATTATTTTCCTAGATATTCTATAATTAGGAACAATTGAAGTCATAAGTCTATATCCCCAAAACATATTCCTGAATGGAGTTTTAAATGTATTCAACTAAAACATAAAAATAGTAATTTTATAATAATACTAAATAAAAATAAAATCAATCGAATGAAATAATACTGTAAAACTACATAATAAACTCTACCACTAAAGATGTAATTGAACACTGAGAGTTTATGTTCCACTTTATGATCCTCATATCCTCAGTCACTATTTATATGTTATAAGATTAAAAACATAATGGATTATATGGGTACTTTGAATCTCAATTGTGAGTTCTGAAAAATATGATTTTCTTAACCCCATCTTTTGTAAAAAAGATATGGAGAAATTCATATATTGAAAATATGAATGTTTTGAATAATTAATGAAAAACAAAATTGATTCATAATATAGAATTTATATTTACCGAGAAATTAGTCAAAATAAGAAAACAAATATATTTTTTTATTTATTAAAATGTATCTAAATGAAGTGACAATTACAAAAGTAAATAAAAATACTATCCATTTCTGAATGTCACAAAAAAAAAATATAATAAAAAATTAAAAAGTATAATATTAACGTAAAACTAATTATTCATTTGAAAATAAATAATGAAACTCCCCATTAGAATATACAATGATATATTTATGAAACTATATCCCAATACTAAAAAAATATACTATAAGAAATATTCCTCTTCATACTACACTTTTCCCCTTTTTTAATTCCCCAATATTCTCTCCCATTTTTATAGATTTTTTCTTGCTATATTAATATTGGCCATTTTTTTAATTGGAAAAAAATGAGGAAGATTAAACATTAACAATATTCATAGTAGAATAAGCAAACAAAATATTCCATTAATTAAACAAAAATAGACTAATATTAAAATCTATAATTTATTATTTTAGTTTTTATTTTTCTTTCACATTCCTCAGTATTTTCAATATTATTCTAACTATTTTAAAATTTATATTTTAAGAGATATAATTATAGATTGATAAAATAGTTTTCAGTTTTAATTTTCATGTTCTCGTACACTTTTTTCTCTATATATTTATCTATTTTTTTAATATAATGTAAATTGTTGTGGAATTTATCATTCATGAATAAGAAGTATAACATATTATGAATATTATATTATAGAATCTATTGTTGACATAATATGCGTATTATTTGTTTACAGGGTAAATGTTTCCTAAAAAATTTATAAGATCTTACTGAACTCATCATCTTATTTTTTATATTAATTTTTATCCTTGAAAAAAATCCTAAATTATATCATGTACATTCCTTGAACATTTTGAAAAAACATCATTATCTTAAAATCAATTTTTTAAATGTTATTTCTTTATATAAGTGATATTTTCAAAATCAATAAAATTATTACAATAATATTCATTTTAATTTTCCACCATATCCCCTAGATATTTTTCATTGATTATACTAAACTCAATATTCTAATCATCATTTTTGGATCATGTTCTAAATTATAATTTTTCATTTTGTGACTCTTTATTATTTTAATCCACATTCATTAATTGGTTTTAAAAAAATATAGTTGTAGATGATCAATATCATTAATTTATATCAAAATATAGTCAAATAGACCCCAAAAAAATAATTTTTTAAATTGATATAACTTCAACAATAATTGACTAATCATGTTACAATTCATTTTATTTTTTTTAAGTGAATGAGGTGAAATGAATTTGGAAGATGGTTTCACATTAACAAGAACTATTTTTCTATTTATTTGTTTTGCTATAAATATAATATAAAATCAAATTTATCGATGATGATCGATATTCTTATTTATTGGACTCCTATATTTTATCATGTAGATGTATTGACCCTTATAAAATTAGCATTAGTGAAATATTAATCATTATATTATATAAATTACTTGGTTTGTTATATCAAATTTTTAAGATTTCATTTAGTTAACACAATAGACTATTTCAGGATTTTATTTTAATCGACATACATTTATAGTTTATGATATTTATTCAGATTTTCTTCATCATGATTACATTTTATACTATTTTATTTTTCATCAAGACTAGTTAAACAGCTAGATATATTCTCCATTAACTCAGTAATTGGGGATTCATTTACTTAACTCAATTTCTTCATCTTTTAAATGGAATCTATCTTCCTATATGTACTCTTCTCATAAATTTTATATATAACAGCATTATCTTTAATTTCATTATTAATAATTTTTTTTCTCCATGGAATCATAGTTCATATTGTTTTATGAAATGTTCTCATTATTATGTGAATGTTTCTTAAACATTTGTAGGGTTATATAATATAATTTATATAATGATTTTAATGATTTTAATTTAATTATATTCAAGCCCATAAGTAAGGATTCATTTATTTAAATAACTAATTGTGAATAATGGACCATTATATATTCCAAAATTAATATTATTATAAATTAACCTTCTTCATTCCATAATGAAAATAGATAATTTAAATATTATGGATTTTAATTTTTTTCTTTTTCCTAGTTTCCTTGAAGTAAAATTTCATGAATCAATTAGAAGAAATTATTTTTTCTAGTTTCAAATTATCAACTTTAGGATATCATTCTAAAACATAAAAAATTATATTTACAGATTTATCTATAACAAAAATTTCAGAAACATTAAGATGTTCTTATGAAAGAAAATTTTATTCTACTTATAGTAGTAGACTAATCACAACGAAATAAATATTAACAAACAAACTCATGTCTCTTAATAACATAATTAAAATTATTTTTGATTTTATTAATTCCAAATAATTTAGAGTTTAAAATTATTAAACAATAAAATTTTAAAATAAAAAAATCAAATTATGAGGTTGATTAGTTTATTCAAAACATGGAAATAGAATATTTATCTTCAGTAGTTACTCATGAATTTTATAATTATTAATATCAATCAAAATTTCATGGAAAATTTATTTATTGTATATATTTATTCATAATTTAATTAAAACATTAATGATGAAAGTTGATTTAATATATTTGGATAGACATTTATAAAAAATCATAAAAATTAAAATTAGTGTGAATTGGGGGGGTCACAATATACTTCATATTAAAAAATGTGGTATTCTCAGGTTTTTTATCATAATGTCGATTGATGAATGAATTTTCGAACCATAAAAAAACTGCTTCAAATAAAAATTTTAAATAAATCATAAATTTCATAAATTGTTATGATTACATAGAAACATTTATAATTATAATTAAAAAAATTAAAAAAATTAATATGTTACTAAATTTTCTTCAATATTATATACAAATATTGATATGTACAAAAATATTCTTTCGCTAAAGAAAATTTCTATGGTAGATGTTTTTAATATTTAGCCAAAATTACGTTATCAATTTTTTAGAATATAAGTTATAAGTATCATAATTAAATGAAATAATCTGCATACGCATATAATTATTAATATTATGTGACATGTTTTTACTATTACACATCCCATGAAAATTTAATGTTAATTGTAATTAGTTTCACCCATGTAAAATTTTGTTATTGTATTAGTACATAATTATTTCCCAGAAATAAATGAAACTATGTATTTTTTATGATGAAATTTTGCAGTCTCAATTTTTTTAAAGTAAAACATTTTGAACCCACCTATATCAAACTCTTTGGAGTTTTAATGCTGTAATATCTTTAGAAATAAAATTTATATAAATTTTGGATGTTTACTTCTTCCACAATGAGAATAAACTCTTATATTATATTGTCAATGTATATTTGTCAAAATATGGTTCAATTTTTAAAATAAAATATCTTGATTTAATTATTATTTAAAAGAAGAAGAATATCTAACTCAAGATTTAACCCTAGTTGTTCTCAATTACCCTATAATATTTTCAATGTTTTCATTAAAAAATTAAAATTTTGTTAGTGTATTCTATAGAATTTTTATTCTAGAGTTACACATCAAAATAATTTCAAAATATTTAGAATGTAAATAGAATAAAATCAGTTTATATTACTATATGAATATAACCATTGAAATTTTATCATTAACATTAGAATATTTTCTATAGCATGGGTATACATATTCATGTTCTTATTATATATTTTCTTCACATCAGTCACATTATATCCTCTTTCATCTCTAGATGGAGAATTAATTTTTTTAGTAACTGATGAAAAATAATAAATAAAATAAAATTTCATATTCATAAGAGATTCAATGAATTTTTTTTCTCAAAATTCAAGTATCATTATAATGAACAATATAAGGATAATAGTGATATTGTGACTATCATCACAATCTGAGTCACTAACTAGAGATAGATATTTTTTTATGCTCTAATTATTCATAACTATCAAAACATTCTTACCTTTAAAATATGAGGGTATTCTAGAATATTTTTCTTTATCTTATTTGTGTAATCCATATTTATGTTTCATGGTTTCTTAAATTCAAAGTATAAAACATCTGTAACATATCCTCTTCAAGACCAATCAATTGTTTCTTTCTAGAATTGTTCAGGAAATCGTTCTTCTAAAATATTTTACCCATTCACATAACATGCTCAGAAAAATATATGCCACTAAATTCAACATTACTAAAATATAAAAAATATTTCATGGAATTTATCTTTTATTTTGAATGATTTGAATTATTTATAAAAATTATTAGCAAGAGATAAATCTCTATTATTCAATTTTCTTATTACAGAATATCGTTTTAATTGATCCTCATAATGTATTAATGTTATAAAGGTATCATCCATTAATTATGTTATAATATGAGTTTCTCCACAACATTTATTTCTCTTCAATTACTATTATATTAAATGTAAATTTATAATGGTTATAATTAAGAAATCATATAAAATTTCATTCTAACAATGGTATTGTAATTTATTTTCCATGTTAACAATAAATACCCTGAGTTGGGGAGGGGAATTTTTTTTATAAATTACATTTGTATACCCCTATAAAATGATATTGTTCCTTGGTTTTTTTGGATAATATATATACTGAAACAAGATAAGAATTAATAAATTCATTAAAATAGTGACACAAAATTTTTTAACTTTGTTGACCCATACCATGATAATCCAATGAGAAAACAATAGTTATGTGGTGAAGTAAATGTGTCATTATTTTCTTATTTGTGTACAATAATAAGAGTACATACTCTGTTTTTTGTGGTTCATTGTGAATCAAATTTTGAGAAATAAGTGTTATATCCGTAAATAAAAAAGTATATTTACAATGTAATATGTTGGATCTTATTCCTTATTTTCCCACTACTAATCATGTTTTTGAGAACTCAATTATATCTCTACTAAAGATTACTTAAATTCCTTAATAATATTCCATGCATGTTCTTAATCAAAATTTATTAAACAGTAATTTGGGTGTCATGATAGGATTTTTATATCCAAATGATTAATTCCCCATAACTATAGATATATTGTGAAATTACATTTTAGTTTACTAAACTCATTTATAATAAATAGATGATTCTTAGGTAACACAAAATTATACAAACGAAAATATAATTATCTATAAAACTAATTGAAAAATAAATAATATTCAAATAACAAATAAATTTACAAGATTTTTAAATGAAAATATATATATTGTCCCTTACCTTAGTCTTAATTATCCCTAATCGATGATTAATGACCTATTTATTAGTGCAAAAAATCCATTAAATAACTTTATATGATTCCATAAATTTTATCGCATTTGTTTTGACTGAACTCGTATAACTCCACATGTGTAGAATGTTCGTATAACTCCATGTTGCATAATGCCAAAATATTCAATGTATGGGACTCTACCTATCATGTAAATATATTAAATAGTTACTAAAAAAATCTCTTCAACATTTTTGAACAAACTCCAAAATCTTGAAGATATTTTCCTTTGTAATTATCCCATGATGTTATGTATTATTGAATTTTATATAATTGAACTTTATATCAAAATGAACAACCAAAATCATATATAAATACAAATTTTAATATTTTTCTACAATATAACCATTTGGTATTATTTAAATAACTTTAATATTATTATCAATCATGTTTAAAAAACATATATTGATTTTATTTCAGACACCAAAAACCCCTGAAACTCCAGATATTGATTAATTTATCAAATAATACACACTCTATGCCAAACTAAGTCGACAATGGAATGGGATAAGGAGAAACATTAAATGATAATTAATGTATATCATTTTTTAACACAAAATATCCAATAGACACTCATTTGCATCATTTTTTCATAATAATTTGTCTTTATAGAATTCATTCCATACCAATATAGGATCAGAATTGACATGTTCTCTACCAGTTTCATAATTTCTCCATCTATGATCTCTTTATATAAGAATACCCTTTATTATATTTACTCACTCTCTTAAAAGGATTTTGAACACACATCCTTATCTATGAACAATATATATCCCCTATATTCCTTGAAACCAATGTCCATTCCTTTTTGTTATTCCAATGAAAAGTAACAATCATCAACACATAGGGGAATCCATATCATTACATGGTGAGTGGGGACCCATTTACATAAAACCTATGAGTTTTAGTTTAATAGAATATTTTAGAGGACCCATTAATCTAAACTTACTTCTTGTGTAAGGTCCTTTTCATATTTTATATGACTTGATGTTCAGTAGTCACATTCTCAAAACTTACTATCCTATGACTAAAGTTCACCTTCATAAAGTGATAATTGATTGTAATGTCCTTCAAGAATGATTGATGGGTTGGATTTTTTATAATATTGATATGACATGAATGGTCATTTTAGATTCTAATATGATACAATAATTCTTCTCCCACGTTATCATGATTAGGATCATCGACAACAATTACATAAAAACTTATATAGTTTTAATATATTTTGATTCTGTAGTTCACTACGAAATAAATTCCCATTTCTCAATCATCTATTAAATACATAATCCTTAATTATATAATTAACCACAATATTTTATTTTATAAAATTTTAAAAAACCACCCTATCTGTATCTATATAATAAATAAACACATACACTGATTATTAGTTATAGAGAAAATAGAAATCAATTATTCCTTTGAAATACTACAATGTTATCATCGCCAATAAAACAATTTTTTTATGATTAATATAAATCCTTGTGTAATGAATTGTGGAATATAAAATATTGGGCCTTTTCACAATTCGGTAAAGATGGATCTAAATGATATACCTATATTTCATTATATTTACCTCTTTTCCAAAATCATCCTGTAATAACTTCATCATGGTAACATTGGTTTTTTCATTATCTTAAAGTATACCATTGAAAATATATTTAAACTCATCTTATCATATTTTGATTGATATAATAACAGGTTATTCCTTCCTTTTATAACCTTTTGGCCGTGTAAATTCATCATTTTTCCGAGCAATGAGTCACGGATCTCAGGCTTCATTAATTCTACAAATGGTTTCACTAGGATTCATTTGACCATCCTTGGATTATGTCATTAACATATATAATGAAAATCATAATTTTATATCTATCCATTTTAATATAAATGTTTGAAAAGTAAACTCTATATAGAAATATTATATTTTATTTTATTGTTCATTATTTCAATGTCATGATCTTTGATAATACTTTATCCTTTATTACTTCTTCTTCAGACAAAAAACATTTTTCCCAATTTTTTCTATAGTAAAACCATCCAAATTCTTGTTGTTCATATATTTTTTCTATAATGAATTTATACATTTTTATTTTACATATATCTAAAATACCTTTAATTCATTATGAATCGGTATTGTATAGAATAATAAAATTGTGTTTAACCAAGATAAAAGAGAAAAGGTATCATCTTTATATGTTCCTTCAATGTGGTAGAATATTATGTAAATATTTGTGACATTATTTGACTCACCCTTCCATATACATTGGATTTTTGGAAGAAAACTCATTTAGTCCTAATGATGTTCTTATCTGTATATATCAGCATAATATCGCAATTCTAGTTATATTAAATTTATTCATGATATTAATGCATCTTTTGGATCCAATTATTATACTTAAAATTCTCGTAAAAAATATATGTATCTACATATGATAAGAGAGATTTATGTTTTAACGAAATAATTATCCACATTTTCAATAGTATTGTCTAGTCACATCAATTTATTATCTTCCGTTTGGAATTTGTTTATCTAATGATATAACATTGTTCTACATAATGTTATTATCAACTTCAAAATTTGTACATAAATGTTTTTGTCCCCCTGAGCAATCATCTCCTCATAAGAGTCATCCATAATATATTTATTTACTTTTTGAGTGTTTTGGTCTCCTTCAAATATATTATGTGCATTTTCCCACATGGTGTGTGACCATTTAAATAAAATCATATTCATGTAGATAATTTTATCCAAATTTTCCCAAACACTTTGATTACCTTGGATTCATCACTCAAATATTTCTATTCTCATTCTGATTTGGATCCATTGCCTTTCAGCACTAACATCTCATGTATAACAATTATACAAACTTCTATTCTTAAATATCATAAATAATGTTTCATTTTTTTCAATAGATGAATGTTTTTTATATTAAATACCAAAATCCAATTAAGATTTAATTCTTTAATTAATTAATCTTAATGACGTTGTCCACTACCACTATGATTCAGCATTGACACCACTTATTTCTTCATGAAAGGTAAATAATGTTGGGGGTAAATCATGGTATGTGGAATACTTTTAAATAACTATCACCATTAATCTCCATCCACTATAACTAGTAACACCTCTCTCACTCATAGTAAATACAAATTAATGAAGACGGTAATGAAGAATGCTAATAATTTTTACATGGTTCACACAAAATAAGATAATCTATGGTCAACACAATAAAAATGTATCGGTGTACCGGAATCAGTACAATATTTATTGTGTAAAATGTTCGATGATAAGTCAATATACCTCCTAATTCACTACCATTCACATTTATAAATTTCATTAACGTAAAAATCATGATCACTCATTCTCTAAAATGTTCAAAATATTCTCACTACCCCACATTAGTAACTAAAAAAACACTTTTAAGGCCCATTACTATCTCTATTAAACTACACTATCTATTACATTAAAATAGTCCTTTTTTATACTACATTTACATTGATTAAGCATCAAATACATTTCAAATATGATCTATTTTTATGAATTCTTTCCCCAATTTACTATAGATATAATAAGAATATCCTTTAATCTCACATAAGTTCATTATTATTCATAAATGATGTTCATATAACTCATATCCATAAAAACACATCCTACATTCCACACACAATTGATTGTGGGGTAAAATATATTTTTCACAATAAATACAATAACATAAGTCATACAAGAAAACATGGAACTCATCAACACCTTTACACTTCCTATAATGACTCAATCCTCAATAAAATTTTACAACATTTTTTCTAACAAAATCATACAATAAAATATTTCAATGATCCTACATACTGGTGTCATTCAAATACTAGTTACAAAGATTATTGATTAGAAATTAAAATATAAAATAATTATTCTAATATATTTTATGAGCTCCTAAATCAATTTTATCTTCTATAACTATATAGTATACCCTAGGTAATACATAATAAAATGAGGTGATACATAAATCATAGTAATGGAATAATAATCATAATGGAGTATAACATATGAGTATAATGAAATTAAATGATATCATAATGGAAGAAGTACCTTAATGATCACATAGATGAATCACATAAATAAGTTGTATTTATTCATTAATAGGATCATAGTATTTTGGGAACAATATAAAATAGTAAACGAAAATTAGTCAATTATCCTTGTAACGACAATTTATCATGGAATATAGAGTACAATCATGGACTAGGTTACTCTATAATTCTATAAATATTAGGTCATGTGCTATACACACTTCCAATTTAATTAAAGTGCTAAATGGGAAAAACCCTAATAACGTGTACATGGATTAGTTTTCCATAAAAGGAATTAAAACATTACGAAAAACAACATAATTACCCATGGAAATAAATGAATTACATAATCATAACTTATAGCATAATTATATAAAATATCATGTCGGTTAACATTAAATAACAAACTAAATAATTATTATTCATTCACTAGTTAAAAATAATCATAGTGTATCATCCCAAGACAGGTTCAGATGTTGGTACCCTGATCTAGTCACTAAGTGTCCCCATTCATGCATCACCATATGCTAGAGGATGAAAAATAATAGTGAGGTTTTAATATAGATTTTGTAGGGAAACAATACACTATTTATCATATTAACAGGACATCATAAAATGAATAATCATTTTTGAAATGGGATAAAAATAACAATAATCAATATGTTACTAATCATCTTAAGATAATATAACATAGGAAACTATCTCCATTCCAAATAAGTAGATATTTCATCCCATATATGTATCAATTGTAAACTAAAATACCAAAATAATGAATCTAAAGACTCCCAAGAGGGTCCTCAAATTAGGTTTTTTGTCCATCATCAATGATTTCTTCCAAATCCCAACCCATCCCTCTAATATAGGGATATTTCCCTTATTTGGTCTTGCAAACATGAACTCAATTTGGTTACCAACAGGGAAGCCTGATATTGGTGTGAGTATAACCCAGCAGGCCACCACCAACAACGTCTAAAAATTATCCATTCTATAACATTGTATGAATTTAAATAATTAAATATAATACAATAGATAAAGTAAATTGTTTCCACAATTAATTTATTATTTAATTAACCAAATAAATCACTGGATTTTTAATGACACCAGAACCAAAAATACGTAATACTTCCCATTCCATAATCTAAATAAAATCACATAGGAAATCACAATTCCTTATAACATGGCCTTACATTATATATTTATTTTTAATTTAATATCTCAACGATATGGAACATGAGTCTAATTCCAATATCATTAGACTATAACTTAATGTTAAGAACCCCAATGGTATTTAGAGAATCAGTCCATATCCCAAACCTCATGTGTCTTTGAAGCATCATTCATAGTACCATAATTTTTTTTCAATATTCTTGTGTTTTTTCCATAAATGTTGATTCTAGCACTCTATGGGTATTTAGAGCATCATTCCTTCTTAGACACCACATTTTTCAATACAACAATCACATGTCACATATATAAAATTAATCATAGATAATAATCATATCCTTATTTTCAAAAAACATATAATTTTCCTCCAACTCAATTTGTCACAAAAATTGTGGTTATTCATTTAAATAACATGAAATAATAAGAACAATTCAGAATTAAACCATTTATCAACATTTAATCATATATACCATTAACCCTAATTGGTTAATCCAACCAAACCTTAATTACAATTTTCAACCAATACATAATACCATTAATCAATCAATTTATTAATCCCAACAAATAACCATTTTTTATAATCAAATTAATTATATATACAATTTATTAATTCATTTGAAGATGTAATTCCCCAATGTCGTAATACAATTTTTATAGTGAAACATAATAAATTTTAATATAGACTATTGTAAATAGAAACTATTCAACCTATATTGAAAATATTGACAAAATATCATCCAACCACAACCCTCAATTGATTTAGTATATTGACATTATAGTGATATAAGAGATCTATGACAAAAACCTTCGATCAATATCATCCCATAAAAAATTTGTCAAAAGGTTCAACCACAACATCTAGAGAACATAGAAGAAAAGAAACACAAATAAAAAGGACTTATTTGGATTCGAACTACAAACTATGACATTTGGAGTTTAAATGAATCCAAATCTACATTGAGTCACCCTTAGGTCAAGAGGAGGAAGGTGGCATGATGGTATCAAATCAAATCAACTAAAAACCCAATGTAAAAATTCTTCTCCTGAATATAACCTTTATTTAATTATTTTAAATGGTTTATGCTAAAAATACCCATCACACCAGGTTAGTATTTATCCCAATTAATTATTATAATTCATGCAATAATATTACATTGTGTGGAATATAATCATTTCTTGGACTAGTTCACAAAGTGAATCCATTCCTGACATGTGTCTAAATAATTTCACATGACGTTTAACTAATTTTCCTAATGTGTACATATTATATAGTCTATTTTTCATCCAAAACAAAATAGATATTCATTAAGTAACTAAACCACATCAAACGTCTTCCAAAACATATGAAATACCAAACCAACCCTTTAATGAAAATAAAACACAAACATAAATGAATCTAGTAAAAGGTTGAGATCTTACAATCTCCACACCATATACGAACTCATCTGTATCCTATATATCAAAGAATCTATAATCATCTGTGGTAAAAAGGACTAGCCAGTGATCCCTCATTTCTACTTCCCTCTCACATGTTTCATCCTTAACACATCTATATTTCAACAATTCTTGAATTATTGTGTGGTTTTTACCTAAAAAAATCTATCACTTTTGATCCACAACACAAGTCAGATAGTCCCAAAAGAACACATCTACCTTAAACTCTACATCATCACATCGATCACTTGAAAAGGGTTGGGGGGATACTACTGAAGCATTGAAAATTGAAGAATATTGTTCACAACACTATAAATTTGTGTAATATCCAACTGGTACACTAGTAATGATATTTTCTACACAACCAAAAATGGTCCAATGAACCTGGTTTCCAACATTACCTACCTTCAGATCCTATGGTGACCCTATCAAGGTGACTCTTGAAGGAACACATGATTACCCACTATTAATAAATGTGGTCACATACATCAATCAACATATTAATTCTTCCTACACTCAATTTTATCCTTTAATTTCATAATTTTTTATCTTTATCTAATGACTCTTACATGAGACTCATTCACAAATACTATAATTCACCAAACTCCAACCAAAAAAGAGTTGATCTACTGGGCCTACCATAAAAAGCTTCATTTTCATCCTTATAAATAGCTTCCTAATAATTTTTTAGTAAATTATAACTCAAAATGTTCATGGATCCTCTACCAACAACCCTAATATGAATGATTCTTTCTTATAGAATATCCTCCAATAATTGTATAGTATGTTGTAACTGGACATACGTATATTGGTGGAAGTTCATACTCAGTAAAAACTACTTACCAAGAACCCACGAGAAGCCATTCTAGAATCATGATGTGAAATACGCGTAACAGTTTGAATATATACTCCAAAAAACCCTGGACAAATATTTTATCTCCCAAATAAACATCTCCCCAAATTGATTAACTGAGAAATTATGCCATATAGTAAATAAATGGGCTACATTAGTCTATCACTTTACAATCACCAAAATGAAATAAATCTTACGAGGCTTTCTCAGAAGACCCACCTAGAAGTCCATTGTATCCTATTCCAATTTTCATTCTATAATGAGAAATATCTATAGTAAACCTCATGGTAATTGATTCTCAAACATTCACTTTTTATAGTTGTAGCATTGTGTAAAGTACCTGATAATATATTTTTTTATTCATAGATAAATAAAATATTATTGTAGGTCATAATATATCTTGGTCAAACTGGTATGAACCACCCACTTAAAATAATGAAACTCACAAATAATATCCTCTCACATAAACATATTCACAAAAAAACAGCCTCTAATATCGATGATCGTATCATCATATATTATTCAATATGAAGGTGACTCCGAAAGTTCATGGATTTTTCTCAATGAAAAATAGTCAGGATCCTCATACTATCTTTCCCATATCCTTTTCAAATGTGTGGACTCATCTAATATTGATATGAGGGTCATCTTTTCATTGCCCTCCCAAACTACAACATGCATCTCAGTAATCAAGGCCGTCACCCTACACTCATAACTAGACTCATGAACATCTTTAGTATTAATATTCATACTCAAATCATTAGCAAAAACGTTTCCCTTATTTAGTGTATATTCTATAATAAAATAATATTTACACATATAATCAATCCACCTATTCTTCTAGAGAAACAAATCTCATTGAAAAAATATTTACATTAAGATGTTGTGGTATCTATAAAAAATAAACATTATTTTTCCAATAGATAATGTCAACAATACTTAAAGGCATAAACCACCATTGCTAATTTTAACATGTGTGTAGAGTAATTCTATTTATGTAGCCTAAACTCCCAAGAACCATATGACAATACATGATCTCCCTACATAAAAAATCTAATCCCGCGGTAGATGCATCACCAAACACTGTATACTCCTCAAATAACATGGGTGTGGTCAAAATTTCTATTGTAGAAAATGATTCATCAACTTCTAGAAATAATTATCACATGATTCATACTTTTAAAACAAAATCCCCTTCTTAGTCAACCATGAAATTGGTTCTTCCAAGAATGAAATGTCTTAAATGAACTTCTGAATGTTACCAGCTAATCCTAGATAGTTATAGATAAGAAAAAAAATTTAAGAGATAATCCAAAGAAAAACTATCTGAACATTCCTTGGGACCAATGACACACCTTCCTCTAAGATAATGTGACACAAGAAATGTAACTGATCGATATATAATTGACACTTATATTTCATTATGTATATATAATTATTTCTCAAAGTACTCAAGATAATGTCAGGTTTTTTGGAATGATATTCATGTGTCTTGTAGTAATCTAAAATTTATTCCACAAAAAAAACGGAAATCTGATTTGAATATGGGTGTAAGATTTAGTACATCATGGTTAAAAACACAGAAGGATAATTTTCCTACCATAATGTAATCAAAATGAACTCATATAGAATATACCCACATAAAAAAAGTTTGTGGTGTAGTAGACGTTAGAACACACCAATGATGATACCTTGATCTCATGTAAATTAGAGGGAAAAAGGAAGATCCTATAAACAAGTCAAATATATAATAAATATTCCACAGAGGATATCAGTTCTTCAGTGTAATCATGTTAAAAATTTGTTAATATACACATAAATTGATGTTTACATAATCATTGTTAGTAAAAATGAATTTATTAACCCAAGGAAACATACTCAAATGGATAATTTTCCATATCATAAAATTCCTACATCATAGTATTAAACTCCTAATGATCTATTTGTTCAAATATATATAGTGGAAAAGAAAATAGTTCATCTCTAGGAGTGATCTCAATAGTAAAATCAACATCCTTCTAATGTGGAATCATGGATATGTCTTTAGAAAAAACATTTTGGAACCAGTTTAATATGGATTGAAATACATCCTACTTCAAAAACATGTTATCCAAAAAATTACTTATACCTTGGGATGTATGCTCCCCTAGTGGGAAATGAACCGACCCTTCAGGACCTTCCTTGATCTCCCACTATCCATGATGAACATAACTATCACCCATAAAAGATGTAATGTTTACACTTTTGATGTAATAACTAATGAGGGGATGTTATGATGCAAACCATTCCATAAGAGAAAAAAAGTAAAATCATAACATTTTCAGTGTGTAGAAATCCCATAGAATATGATACTCCCCATCCATCAGAGAACAACCCTTGCATAAATAGATTTCCCTTGATTATACAATCAATGGTGTATCGACTTGCATATCCACTATCAAAAAATACACTATTAGACTCAACATGTTCACATGTTATGTAAGTATAATGGGATCATAGGCTCCTATATCAAATAATTCACTAAAAAGTGTTGAATATACAAGAATATTTCTTATGACTGTCGGTGGTCTAACCTCACTATCCACAAGTAATGGGTAAATTTCATGTGACTATCTATCCCCACTTTTGTGTTGTGTAATCTAACCCCCTTTAGATACACAACTCTATTGATATATTCACTCTTTCCCAGAAGTACCATATCCAAATCCTTGACTACCACAACAAGTATTTTTCAAATTTCAAAACTGATATGGGGTAGAAGACCCCCATCCATAACTATAATTCTTCTAAGCTTCCACATCATTGCACACTATTGTAGGTCCCTATAGAATATTTGTATATATATGATCCTGCTACATGATATGAACTCTAATGGTGGTTGGGTGGACAGTCTATGAAATTTACTTTACCTACCACACTAGTGTATGAGCACTCATGAAAATTACTAATAAATCAATCCTTCCTCTAGAAACCCTGATTTTCACTTCTCTAGTTAATATCCTCATAGTGACTCTTCAATACCTACAAGGATGTACCTCCTAGTTGTCCACCAGAAACCACTTATCCCTTACTAGAATCCTCCTTTATGTTCCCTATAGATATGAGAGAGTTATATAAAACTTCAAAATTTATCCAACCTAAATATTTTAATCTAGAAGTATATCTAATATTTAAGCCCATCTTGAAAATGTATCATACATGTAGTCTCATATCATTCTAACATAGAAATAAATATTTTCAATTTGTTAATGTGGCCATTAGAATTCATCATAGACATACTCCCCTAGTAAACCTCATAAACTAAATCTCCCTATATTTCCTGAATATCTCAATGTAATATTTCACCATGAAATTCTCCTAAAATCCACTCCATAATATATTCTCTAATTGTCTACCCTGAGTGTGACAGCACCAAAAAAACATATCTTGGACCCCATAAAATATAAGCTAACAGTTTTAATTTATTCTCATCAGAGTATCTATGTTGTTAAGATCTATCTCGATAGAATCAATCTAGTACTCAACTACCTCAGACCCATGATCTTTATTGAATGTCAGAGCGTGCTACAATTAGAACTCATGTGTCTTGTCTGACATACACATCAAAATCTACCATAGGTATCTTTCTGTAAACCGCATGAATCGATAAATGTTACTACATAACAGCTCTATGACTCCCTCACTCAAAACTAGAAGAGCCTCATGTCCCACTATGGGAGGCACTTTTTTGTCCAAGTCGTCATATTGTAGAATCAATTGTAATAATAATAGAGGCATATCTCAAAAATCTAAAACATGGATATTAGGAATCATAACATAACATTTACACGTTTACATAAGATAGATTCACATAAATCTGAAAAAAGTCATCCCTGATGCCCTGAAACATCATCAAATCTGACGCATTAACACTATCCACTACCATACTCATCACATACATGTATAACATATGATAAAGAACTCACATATTTCAAGATTTATAATTAGAAACCCATTTATCCATTCCAGTTATTATAAAAATACTCATTCAAAATTTCCGAGTTTCATATTAATAACCTTTTTCTTTTAATTTTCACAATTAATGGAAGGAAATTTTATTTAATCAACTCACCCAAACCCTTCTTTTTTGTTTGTGCCTAAATTATGAATGCTATAATAAACCATGAGTGTCTATAATGATACATGAGTACACAACTATCATTCTTTTCCTAGTTATAAATATTTTTCTCATGAGAATAATAACATAAAAAATATATGCATCACTCCTGGTGAAAAAACATTCAACTATAACAACAAAAATCAACAACAACATTCCCACCCTAGGTAGATGGGTTCTCCCCCATACATGGGTAAGTTACTCAAAATAACAAGCTCATTACAATGGAATGGCTCATCATTGTATACTTCTTACCTTTCTCAATTAGTAAGAAAAATAATATAAAAATAAATCCCCCTTTCATACCACATTGTATCATCCTAACATTGGTTTCACATGTTGGTGGCCCAAGTCGATTCACTACATGACCTCAGGCTTGCCTCCATAGACTCTAGATTCTATTGACATGTACGGATGGAAAAATATTGATAATATTGGTATATTATACAGTCATTATCAATTATAAAAAAAAATAAAAAAATGAATAACCAATACCTAAATGGTATAAATAAATACCTAAATCAGAACAAGACCTCACATCTCATAATATTCCAAAATAGAAAAACAACATCTCAACCATAGTTGTAGATATGTTATGCCATATGTGCATCAAGTGTAAAAATGAAAAAACAAAAATAATGAAACAATAAAATCCCAAACGAGTCCCAAAATCATGTCTTATTCTCTCATCCAAGTTTCATTCCGAATCTCATCTCGACCATCTAACATAGGGATATTTCTCTAATCATATCCTATAAACATGATGTCTATTCAAATACCAATCAGGAAGCCTGAGTTTGGTAGGTACTAAAATGAAGGTCACCAATAATTACATGTAAATAAATATATAAATTCTATTATTGTGTATAATTTTGTACCATTATAAAATACCAGATATAAATTATGGATTTTCTATGAATAAATTATTCTTTAACTAATCGAATATATCCTTGGATTCATGATGACACCCGAACCAACAATACCTGCTTCATCCCATGTTGATGCATGAAATAAATCACATAGAAAATCTCAATTCACTATAATATAGTATTCTAGTATCAATTCAAATCCAGTTTTATATCATCTAATCATGGGACTCTTGTCCAATTCCCATATCATGGGAATAAAATGTAATGTGTAGAACCCCATGGGTATTTGGACCTTTTGTCTCTATCTGACACCACATTTGTATTTAGATAATTAGTCTCTATCAATTACATTAATATTCAGATTCATGGTAATATAATGTCATGTATAACCCCTTATCCATACTTACAACGTCAATACTTTTCCCACACCCCATTTATAAAAAAAGAATCATATATCACAGATATCACATTGATCATGGTTAATCATCATTATAATTATTATCAAATATTCTCATCAAGGTCCAAAATATAAATAAGTCACAACCATAATTGTTATTCATTTAAATCACATGGATTTATCAGAACAATTCCCCATTAACCCACTTATCAGCATTTAATAATTTATACCAATAACCCTTCAAGGATAATACATCCAACCCTTAATAAATATTATCACCCAATTAATAATCACATAAATCAATAAATTACTTATTGAAAATAATTAAACATTTTCCATAAACACATTTATTAATTAACAAATTAATTAACTATATTCATTAAGAAATTTTTTATTGTGGAAATAGAAATTCTATAATTACATAGAGACAATTTTAATAAATACTGTGGGAATAGAAAATGGACCACAAAATTCATGATTACGAAAGAAATATTTGTTCACCAAAACCCAAAATTGATATAGAATAGATGTATTAACAATGGATTATGTGTTTTAGCACCAAAAAATAAGATCAAGATCAACCCCCAAAGCTAAAAATGATCAAAAGTATCCACTACTACATCAATAGGTTAAGGAATTGAAGATTACCAAATAAAAAATACTCAACGCTATTCAAACACCAACCCATGATGTTTGAATATGTATAAATCACTACATATCCACTATGAGTCACCGTAGGAATGACAGGTGAAATGGAGGATGATGGTATAAAAATAAATTAAACACATATCACACATAAAAATAATTATATGTAATTTACACAGTCCGTGACATGTAATTATTTTTAATGGGTTTTTCTAAAAAACATTTTAGCTTGGGTCAGAATTTATAATGATTAAGTATTAAAAGTGAGGTAATATGATTACATGATGTGTAATATTTTCATCTCATGAACCAATTCACCACATGAAGCTGTTCATGACATGTACGAATAGAAATTCACACATTATGAAACTCAATTACGTGGTGTGTAAATAATATTAATACTTGTTTTCTTCCAAAAATCTGAATTATTCTATAAGGATCTGAACCACATTAAACATCTAATCAACACATTGAAAACACTCTCTAACCCTTTAATTAAGTGAAAACACAAAAGGTAATATACCTAGTAAAATAATGGGATCTTTTACATATTCGTTTATAAAATATGTAAATATGAGGGGATGACATGAAAAAGGGTAGGGAATTAACATTGGAAATGTTCCACTTAAGCAGGGTTTTTGGGAAAACGGTAATAAGTCATTAATGAGAGAAAAACCCCTTTCAAATTTCATATAACAAAAAATTAAATAAAAATATTTTCTATAAAAATGTGTAAAATATTATAAACCAAGGATGGACTAAATTGTTTTATATTGGTAGTTGAAATTCGTTATGAAACATTAAAGTTACTTTTAATCATGTTTCTATAATGAATGAAATTGGAAAGGAAAATAAAAAAACATATATTTACATTAAATTTAAAGGTAATGATAAATATGTATATATGTGATGGGAACATGTATATTGAATACTAAATTTATCCATGAGAATGAAATTATTTTGTACTATTATTTAGGAGGAAAATGTATGACCCAAAATAATATAGGGTTGTTTGGAATTTCTCCTTAACAAAGGTCCTAACTTTCTTGGTAATAATAAATAAATTCTAGAAAAATAAAACAAAATATACTTTATATTTAATAATAATCATTTCCATTTATTATTTTATTAAATATATTTTATTCTCATTCAAAATCAATTTTTCATGTTATTATATTGATTCTTATTCCCTTAATGGGGTTAAACATTGGGTTCTAAAGATGCATTGTTATGAGTATAATTATTAAATATCTTATTAAATTTACATAAAATTATATATGATAAAGTTAATGATATTAATTTACATATATAATTTTTGAGTAGTCCCAAATACCCATTTCTATTCTGAAATAGACATGATTTACTTAGTATAAACATTATCATTATATAATTAGTTTTTTATCGTAGTTTTACCGACCATCATGAACTAGAATCATTTTTTAATTACATGATTGTTAATACATTCCAAATAATAAAATCTGTTAAAATATATTATCATAATGTTATAAAATTTTATTATTACTAAAACCAACCATGAATGTAGTGGAGGAAAATGTTGTATGTTTTTCATGATCGTACTAAACCCACCATAAAATGAACAATCATTTTTATTTTAGAATGAATTGAAAAATGGATTAGAAATTGATATTAAATTAAAACTATAAATATATAATATATTTATGAAACTTTTGAAATTATTTATTGTTATATTCTATTTTTTAGAGGATTGACAAGAATAAAGATAAAATTGATTCGATAAGAGTATTACAATATAATTTGAATATATCCTCTTAATCCTCCCCTTAATGCTCCTTAGAATGTTATTTTGGGAATAACATGAAAATTTGTACAAGCGTATGAGGTTTTTTGATAGAGATGGTTAGAGTTTGAGAAATCATTATGGATTAAAATGATTGAAGAAGAGGGGTGTATGGGGGGTTGTATTATATGAGGAAGAGATGAGTTTTTTTGAATATAACATTGATTGGATTATTATTCTTACACAAAATTGTTAATTGTGTAGATTCATCAGACTATATAATGTAATTAGTGAATGTGAATTGATCTAATAGTTTTATAAATCCACCCCGAATCATTACTGCATTCATTTTAATTATGATTTTATATATACTATTTTTCTTATATCAAGAATCACAATAAAATCTCCGCATTTAAAAAATCAAAAAAAATTCAATCTTACAACATTTCTGCCATTAAATTTCAAAAATAAAATCCATTATTAGAAAATAATTTTAAAATATTTGATATATAATTTGTAAAAAAATATATTATCTATTTAATAAATATTTATTTTTATTTTTATTTTATTTTTATTACCCTTTGAGAAATTGCATATGATGGATAAACATATATTATCATTTTAATGTATAATAAAAATATTTTGATAACATATTTTACTAAAATAATTATTTTTAAATTTGAATATATTTATAATTTAAGTTTAAATAATGTGTATTTATTCGTAGAAATGAAAAAACAAATATTTTATCATTTTAAAAAAATTATTTATTTTTATCATTATATAAACATACTATATTTTTAATTTTACATGATAACTAAATGTTATTTTACAATTACATTAGCGATTCTAATATTCATGACAATCAGATTACTATTCCATCTGTTAGATTTGTAATGGTCATACGGGTTCCCTATCTTCTATAAATACCACATATTTTATTCAATGTTTATATATTTATATTTTCTATTAATGTTATATATTTTTTCTTTTGTAATTGAATATTTTGTAACTGATAATTTGTTTCAATAATCTAATGTTGTTCTTGACTACATAATTCTAGTGGATCCAAGATATCCAAATTATCATATTATTATTATCATAGATTTTATTTGTTTCCCCACTATAAAAATGAAAATTATTTTAGTTATATTTATTCTCAAAATATAATTTTAATGTTAATATAATAAAATCTTGTTGGTTATATCATTTAGTCCATGTGCTTTATATAACACAACATTATGAAATATAACACATTTAAATAAATTGAAGTAAAATTTCATTGAAAAACTTTTGGATAGTTATATTCATCCCACATAAAAATTTCTCAAAAAAGTATCATTTTTTATAGTATGATGATACTATATGTGTGAATTTTTAACTCATTTCTTCATCATGCTTCCATGTTACCTCAATATATATAGGGTTCCACTATATAAAAATGACTAGGTGAGTTATCTTTTTGGGTTGGACTTTATATATATGATCCAAGATTATCATTGGTTAATCCTTTATGAAAGGGTATGATCCAACTATTACACCAATGAAATGTGTACATGTCATTGACCTAGTATGTACTACCTCAACATGGATATCTAAGACACATCATGTATATGAGATAAGGTTTGTTATTATTCAACTAAATTTTCAACATATTTGATGCAATCATGAATTACAAAGGGGAATATATAACTATAAATTTTTTCCCATCATCCCAAATATCCTGAATCGCTTATATAGAGATATGTATTGGAAGAATTTACTTCTTACATCAAAATATAGGTCTCTCTTCCGGTTATTAGAATGGTTATTTTATCGACACACGGCTATTCCAATATTCTATTGAATGGTCTTGAACTTTTTTAAAATTATTTTTACTATTTCAGGTCCCAAATATGTTCATTTATAGACATAATCCCAAAACATAGGTTTCCCAAATTTCGTCACATAAAGGCAATAATTTTCCAAAATTTAGAATCTGTTGTTGATGTTATTGTTACGCAAGAGCTCAACTAGAAGAACGTTTGAATCCCATCCACTTCTAACATTCTTCATCAATTCACAAAACATGTTACTGATTCCAATATATTTCTCATATATTAAACATCATTTTTTGAATGGAAAGTCATAATGATGAAAAATTTATTTTTTTGACATTGATGGAGCTATTTTTATAGAATAAAAGGAATCCTTGGATCTTGATTGGATATAATCGGTAGATGTTTTCCGTTAAGCTTCACCACTTACCTAATGTATATCCTAGTTATCTTATCCTATGATAAGTCTTCTTGAATTTCAATTGAGTGATTAATATTTTTAATAAAATCCACTACAGCACAAATATAATAATTTTATTCAGACTTCTTCTAAATACCCTTGTAAATGTACATGGTGTTTCGTTCCCATTTTTAAAAAAAATCTGAGTAGTGGTTGAATAATTCCCTGGACATTTTCTTTTATTCCTTGACTTGTTAAAATTTCAGAAACATTGAGTTAACTTCTAAATCATTTTCTACTTTTTATCTCTCCAGTAGTGTTATCAAATATCTTAATATATGTTCATGTTTCATGGGTGGAAGAAGAATGTTGAGATATGTGCATCATTTGGCATGTCCTTCTTTATCATAGTCCTTGATGGGGACATAGAAAAACCCCAATCCTAAATCTCCCATTCCATTAATTTTTAGTTCTACTAATTTTCATGTTCTTATATATTCCACCTTCAACATTATTTCAACAACATCCCTTTAGCCATACATTATCTTGTATATAATGGATTTTTGGTCAATCATTTTAGCCAGGCATGATAAAGATCATTAATTTTTGACTTAGATTTATATAGTTCATATGTATAAGAGGATTGGGATAGTTATAATTATTATTATCATTAAATTTATATTATGATTTCACATCACTTCATAAATCATCACATGATGGTAATGGATCGATTATTCATGGTTCATTGATTAGATGTAAACATGTTAACTGGATGATATTATGTTTCATCAATGTTAATATATAATTTAGGATATAATGATCTTTATGTATTTTACACTTCTCCATAGTGATAATTCCACAAAATCATCAATGTTAAAATCATTTCCACTAACTCTATATCATTATTTGTTTAGTTTCCATACATAATTATAAATACCATGACGAATATACAGTAACATTATAATTTTACATCATTACACAACAGAAGCCCTTATTTGAAAAATAATTTTATACAACAAAAAGATCCTAATATAATGGTAGTGTAAGTATTTGGGCAATAGTATGACACTTATTCAATTCCATATTTATTTAATCAAATTCATTAATACAAACAAAATATTCACCCATATTTTTTATCATGGTTAGTAGGTTTTTAAATCAGGAGTATTTTTTGAGAAATCAATGAGATTACACAACCAGTCAAGGGAAACTATAGATATCTATCATAGACTTTGGTTTGTGCCACTACTAAATTACCACTGTCATATAAGTTTCCACAAATATACCTTAATTGGTGATAAAATTACCCAATATTGAAACTTAACCTATAAAAAACATGCAATTTTTATATTTTTAATATAAAATGTCCTTTAGTAAATTATTTAATATAGTACTCAAATTCTCATTATGGTTAACATTAATTTTGTACTATATCAAAATATAATCCATAATTACAAACATAAATAATTATATTCATTATATATAGATGTTATTAATTCGGTCTAAGAATATTATTTGTGAATTAGTGAGTCTAAAGGGAATCCCTTTTAACATAATTTTCCCATGAATTTTTTGGATGGATGTCTGGGATATATATTCTTTATTTACCTTTAATTGGTGATATGTTTCTTATAGGTTCGCCGATAATATTTACTAGGCCACACTTAAATGAATGAAAAATTCAGGAATCCATGTCAGTGGATAATGTTTCTTTATCATTATCATTATTAATTCACAATAATAAATTTTGAGTCACATTAACCCATAATTATTTTTGAATTAGAGGATAAGCATAGACCATGTCAAATCACTCAAGAATATGAAGACATTATCCAATTCTCTTGTAAATGATGATAAATTATTCAATCTCAATTGTGGACATTCCATATGGAGTAATAGATATTGGAAGAGATCCAAGTACAATTTTAATTTATTACATAATATCTTACTGAAAAGGAAGACAATGCAACTCTATAATTAATATGTCAATATATGACCTCATAATGGGCCAACCTTCAAGAATGAATCTTGATGTTTTTTCAACAATATGAACTTGATATTCTATATCATATTAAGATTATATCCATTCTTGAGAAGAATATTGAAAAACATATTGATACTCCACCATTGAAATTTACAAAATAAGATCATTATTATTTATATGAATATTTATTTCCATCACCACAAAGTTGATTTTATAATTATATAAGTATATCTAGATCATTACCAATAAAAAAATTACACTAAAAAATGGTTGAAAATAAATATCCGTGGTTTATTACAAAATAAATTGATTTGGGAGAGAATATATATCTGGGATGTAATAATTTCCCTATTTTTATTCCCATGTCAAACTCAACGTCAATGTTTGGAGGAAGTATTTTAATTATTCTTCTAAACTGCATGACAAGAAACAGTGTATCAAATAATAATTAATTAATACATTCAGTATTCATGAATGAATAACTTGTGTAAGAGTCATGAATTCATTATTAGGTTCCATCATATTATAAGTGATATAAGGGCCCCTTTCATGCACTATAGTCCTTTTAGGTAATTTTTATTGATTTTTTATGACAACCCTTGGCTTAGGGAATTAGATTGGATACTTTTTATATACATTACAGTAATGAAATATGAAAAAGATTAATATTTGATTAGAACCTTAATTTTTACCATCACATTAGTGTGATTTATCATCTCTCTTTGGTATTGACTAGACTTATTATCTTCATTTGTACACATTAAAAACTTATGTTTTCCCTTCACATTCATTTTTGGAACCTTCTTCAAATTATTTTAACAGGTGGGTAGTTGGGTTTCCTATCATCCATGGGATGCATTAATTAATGCTCTAAAAATAAAATCTATTATCCTATATTTATCTCAAACTCCTCATGACAACTGAGAATCACCAATCACCATATCAACCATAAAGACCCAATGGAATATATATTCTTAGTTGTGAATGTCTAAAATGACCAATGACTTTATCATACTTAAATTTAACAATTAAATAAGCACTCCACCTTAATATTGATGTCTGTTGAAAACTAACAGGTTTACCATGAATGACTTATAATGTATTAATCATAATAACAAATAAACACTTCCTACTATTCATTCAGTCCAAAGAATTCCCTATCTATTTTATGATTGTGATTTGAAGGAAAAAATTTATTGAAAATTATTTTATAGAATCATTCCCATTTCATTAAATCAATTTCCTCTTATGGTATTTGGGTTCTTAATCGATTTCCACCAGTGATAGAATTATCCCTCTAGGAGGTAAATGAAAAAAAAATTTCTATTATTAATATCATTGGAAAACATATAATATACTCTCAATATAGTCAATAAATAATTATTAATTAGTTACATTAAACGATAAACAAAATAATGGTGTCCATTTCTCATAACAGACTCAACCATAGCATTCTATTTTAAAGGATAAGGATAGATTCATACTTGATTAAAGTAATTATTAATAACATGAGTTAGTTAAGAAGTAATACCATGATATAAATGGGCCCTTCTCCCCTAATGTGAGGCATTCATTAGGGAAATAATTAATTTTCTTAACAAATATTTTATTTTCATGATTCATTCTATTTCCCAACATTTTATTAAATAATTGAATATAAAAAGATATTGAAATTCATAATAATATTATAAATAGTGAAACTATGAAATGATATGTAATAACTAATAAATGACATTTTTATCCTAACATATGTGTCTCAAGATTCCTAAATTTGTTATTTTTCAACTAGGTTTTATTATCAAACAATTTATTCTTGTCATTTATATTGGTTTTTTTAGATCTTGTGAATTTTAAAGTGGATATTCCCTAAGAGTTTTAGAATAGGTGTGAAGTAAATAAAATTAATAACCATGTTCTAGTCCTGTCAAAACTTGTTAATCCCTTCTGTATTTATAACATCTAAATAGTTTTTTTCTATACCCACTTCCACTTGTAATATCCAAACAGGGATATCAGTTCATTAAAACAACTAACACTATAATTAATTAATATTTTAGGATATTTTCCCAGAAATAAACTAATCTGATATAATTATAGAAATTTATTATTTTACTAATTCATAAGAATATATATATTTTTTAATGATACTAGTTATTGCAACCCAATCCTCTTAAAAAAATATTATTTTATTTTTAACTTATATATCCAATAAATAAATACCAGGGCTCTTGATGCCAACTATCTTTGGACAAATTGGTAAATAAAAATATAAAAGTGAAAACAAAATATGATTTTTTTAATATCAAAATTCATTTTTATATCCATTTGAGCTTCTAATATTCTAATGGATACCATGGAGTATACATAGATTGAAGTTGTTATATATAAATCATATTTTGGGAATAAGCATGATAAAATAGAATATCAAATGAGAAAAATAGAATACCATTATATCATAAAAAAATGTTTGAATGAATTATAAATTTTCATAATGACATATAAAATATTGAATCATTGAGTCCTTGAAACATACGAATGTGGTTGAAATATAATTTTGGAAAGATAATTTGTCAATTCCATCTTACAAAACAGTAAAACATAGTGTATAGAGTCCCATTATGGAGTATGTTTACTCCCAAATCAAACACATATCATCTTATAAGAAATTAACATTTTCAGATAGATTATATTTTGATCTAGGAACACCCACTGTAAGTGGATTGAATATGCAAAGAATAGTGGAGAAATAATTTTAGACATTAACCTATTAAGTGGGGATTTAGAGGAAATAGTGAAGAGTATTTAATGTGGTGTGAAATATTAATTTCTTTAGAAATGATAATGTGAAATAATAGAAACAATGGATGGTTTAGAAAAAAATTATTGATAGATACATTAAGTGGGGGCTGAATCAGAGTAGTTCCCTTTAATTGGGAATTCATAATGAATGAAATTGAGAAGAAAAAATTAAATCCATTACATAAAAAATATATATATGTAATAATAATCTTGTATATAAGTGAGGGAAAAACTAAACATAATATAAAATTAATACATTATAAAAAAACTATTATTAACTGTATTTTATATGGAATGATGCATCCACCAAAATAATTTGGAATGGTTTATATGATACTTTAACTAGGGCCCATCCTACCACATTAAATAATAAAATAAAATTAATTAAATACTTCTTTAATAATTATTTATTTTTTTATTTATTTTATTCATATTATGTCATGTTCATTAATATTGACTTATAGGGCATCATTTAATTGCCACTCTTCTGAGGGTTCTTGTTTTATAGGTCCAAAGTCGCTTTATTTTTGGAAAAATTATGGTCGTTCTTGTGAAATGGCTCTACATAAGTAGATGAGAAATGATATTATATTAATGTCTTTATATATTTTTAAATTTAATAAAAAATCCATATATGTCATAAAATCTAAATAATTCCTTCAGCATAAACATTATATTTACATGGTTAGTTAATTTACTTGGTTTAACTAACAATAATAAAATATATATTTTTTATATAATTAAATGATTATTAATACATTATATAGCACGAAATATTTTATAATATATTAATTATACTTACATTTAACAAAAATATTATTTTTATTATAAGTTATGAGAACATTATAGATAAACGAATTACCTTGTTCTTGAGGGCCAACAACCTACCATAATGTGAAAAATCTTTTTGAATTTAAAGTGAAATGAGTAGAGTTTTGATATTTGATATTCCATTATGAAAAAATAAAATTCTTATATATTTGTGACAAAATATTCATTACTTCATGGTGGATGTATTTTTTTATAATATTAAGCTGAAGAAATATTTAAAACTCAATTGAGAGTATTGCTATCTCATTCGGATTTCTCCTCATATTTAGTCCCTTGTGGTTCCTTGGAAATGTATTTTGGTAAGACCAGAACTCCATGGAAGTGGGGTGAATATTTAAGAAGATAAATGGAATGATTTGGTGCTATTTCCAATTATTATAGGATTAAATAGAAAGGGAGTTTATTGGTTATATTTATAAGCGGTAGAGAGGGGTGTTTCTGTATAATATATTTTTTTAGTTTATTATTTGTTCTCAAGATTTTCAAATGTATTGATTCTTATTACTATATAATGTAATTAGTTCATATGATTTCAAACCAAATTTTTTGACATCTTCTATGAATAAATAATTCATGTATTTGAAATTTATTTTGAAACATCACATTTGGAATATTTAAATACTCACTCAAAATTTATTTTTTTCACAAAAAACAAAAATACACCCTCAACATTTTATGATGTGTAGATTCAAAAAATAAATTCAATTTTATGACAATAACTTACTATTTATGATTATATAAATATGTAAATTAAATAATTATTTATTTGAATAATTCTAAATTTAATATTATGACGATTTTTAGACCATTTTGAAAATTAAAAAATAAATATGGTTCTATAAAAATATTTATATTTTTAATGGAATATGTAATTATTTTTTGAACCCATTTTATGAAAATAATATTTTTTTATTTTTGGTACTTTCTCCCGAAAATGTAATGAAATAATAAGTGTTTTAAAACAACCATATATTTATTTTATAATTTTTAAGAAAATTAGTTATTTTTCATGAAGTAAATTTCATATATTTTCATTTTTTAATATAACATAATATTATTTTATAATTAAATTTGTTAGGACAATATTATAATTTTAATGTTACTATTACAAATTGTCAAATTACTATTATAACATTCATATTTGTAATGGTCATATGGATTACTTACCTTCTATTAATACCACATATTTTATTCATTCATAATTAAAATATATTTTATAACAATATTATATATATTTCTGTTATAAAAATTAGTATTACATTATTTATATTTTGATTAATTTCTATAGTTTTGATTATAAGTGTGTTCATTTTAACGGATTGAGGTTATACAATTTTCATATTATAGATATATTTTTTTTATATTTTTTCCATTATTACACATTAAATTCCTTTAATGTATTTATTCTATAATTTTTTTCATATCAATATAATAAAACCATGTTTTTTATATAATGTGATGTATTTGATTTATATAACACCACATTACCAATGATAATAAATTTATATAATCACAATATAAATTAAATAGAAAACATACCACCTCCATTCTTACTAATTATGTGAAGCTACACTCAAACAACGTGTTTGTGGAACTCAAATTTTCAATGACCCTCTATCAAATTTTCATGATAGATAGCCTAACATGAATGAATATTCTTCATTTCTCCAAAAAAAGATTACAATTTATTCATTCAATCCTCAGACTATTCAAAAACAAATCCACCAAGAAAGGCCAATGGACATCTACACTCTATACAGTTGTCAATATATTCATACAATAAAAACAACCCAAACTAGTTTAATTTACTCTATTATTATTTAATTCAAAAAATAAATCAATTTATATCATTCATAGACCATTTATTTATTTACCAAAGTAATCATCCGTGAATAAAATCATATTATTGATAATATTAGTTTAACATAACCCTTTTAGTAAATAGCACTATGAATTTTCTAAAATGTATAGTCTTTTACATCATCAAAATTATATTATCCATTTCATAATATATGATTGAACAATAGATGTTTTGACTAACATAACAGACGATTATATTCAGAGATATTAAATTAAATAGATTTTCAGTTTTATCTTCTTTGGTAAAACTGTGAATTTCTATATTTTTAATCAATATGTTTCTTACCATCACATGATAGTTATCAACACCAGTTTTAATATTGAACATCCTAATTATATCTCATTAATGTTTATATTTATCTTTATCAATAATGGTTGGCTAATATTTAATAAAAGTGTCAAATCTTTTGGTATGAATTTTTCAAGCTATAACAAATTAATTTTTCTACTTATTTCTAAGTATATGATAAATTTAGATACTTAAATAGATAAAAAATGGTTTACAAATATGGAAACTATAAGAGGTGAGTGAATTATTGTTCTTATATTCTTAAAAAAATTTCCCTCATTAATAAAACTAATGTTCGAAAATTGTATGTTTTAAAATATTTAGTGTATTTATTATAATATATATAAGAAATACAAATTTTATCAATGTTATAGAATATATAGATAATAAACATAAAAAATTGGAATCTAATGAAATAAATATAATTTAAATTCTGTGATTGAGTTCTTCATAAAAATATATAAAATCTAAATATTTTATTAATTTGTATTCCCATTTTTCTGTTATTGAATCTTCTTACTTTTTTATATAATCTTACATGAGGATCAATAAATTTATCCAAATGATACCATGTATTTAAATCAGACCTCTTTAATTAATTATGTCAAAAGTAACAAGTTATATCCAGAAATGTCATCAATAGATGATTAAAACCATCGTATTCATATCCATAAAAAATATTCATTCAAATATATGGATAAAAATATTTAATCCCTAGTATTATTTGTAAATATTAAGAAACAATAACTATCCCCAATGTTTTATTATTATACATGATTATAATCAAAGGTTCTTATCCTTAAAACATCATTAATCACAGTGTATATGAAGTTAATAATTAAAATTGGAAATTATTCTCGTTTACCAAGATACATCACTGAAATGAAATTACTATGATCCTACTAAAAACTAATAAATGTAACAGTAGTATCACTGAAGAGGTGGCCATTTGTCAAATTATTATTTTTATAGAGATAATAACATGAGTCATCAGTCCTTATATAATGGTGGGGGAATAAAAAACCATAAAATATTCTTGTATAACAATAAAAATATATATAACTATTAGGAAACCAAAAAAATTCAGCACAATCTTTTATTAAAAGGATCATGTTACCTCACTATATTATATATCATAACAATTAAATTATAACTTCATTGGTACATGATAATATTGAATATATAATTTACATACAATTAAAACATATAGGAGAAAAATAAAAAATCATACAGTGTATTAGTGAACTATCAAAAAGAAAGGATCCAAAAGACATTACATTTTGGAAAATGTGTCAACAACATATCGATCAAAAATTATTATTGAATGAACTCTTGGAAAATTTATAATTTAAATGGAATAAAAACATATAAAGATCTTTTGAAAAACCAAGAAATATGAGGACTTGATTTAGATTGGTTATTCAAGTTATCATCACTAAAATATCATCATGGACCCTCCTTAAATATTAATATATTTCAATAATTTCATTTATATTCTATCACACTCCAACAGTCAAACCATGATAGCTCCATGAGCATCATTAATGACCAACATGTTACCAAATTAAAAATAATTTAATCATAAAATTGAAAATGAACTAGAATAAAAGGTAGTATATGAATTTCAAGTGTGAGGTTGAACACAAAATTATTGTGTTGGAGAAATTATTAATTAAATAAAATAAAACTAATCTAATATTTTTTTGGATTTAATAAATCTAAACTATTGAGCATTGGTTTGGTGAAGAAGGTGGGAGATGAAAATATAAAAAGGGATCTTGGATGTAATGAATCTTGGTTCATGGGAAAAAAAGGTAAAAATAATTAATTAGAAACAATTTAGTTGATAGAATTACGTCTTAGATAGTACAGTGGTCTTGTAAAACACTCTCCATTCCATGATCTCATTATTCTCATGATCATGTACTTTGGATTGCATTGAATGTGTTACCCAAAACACTATTTAATCATACGCAATGTAAAAAAACAAATATCCATGGTGAATGTAAAACCCCCAAGTTATCAAATAAAGTAAATTTATTCAATCTAATATGCTAATGATCATCTTAAAATAGAGAATCAAATTATAAAATTTTCATAACCACACTAATAATGGATGTGAAAGAATAATCAATGAATATATATAATTGAAAAAAAATATATAAAATCCCAAAATTTATTTCATTAAAATATAAAATTCCTCATAAAATAAATCCCCTTTCAGAATGAATGTGTCAAGATAAATAGATCCCCGACTCATGCTAACCATGAGTAGTAATAGAATCCTAATGAACAAAAATCAAAAGATCATGGTGAAGTATATCTCTGTAGGTGTCTATTTGCATTCCAATGTTCGGATCTAGAATGAATCTCCAAGATGTAGGAATATACTCTATGTATAGGGACTAGTTTGGATCTACCCTTCCTATTTCATGAATTTTAATGTGTTTAAATGTTTTGAAATCCCAATCCCTGTTTTTCTCAATGTCTTGGAATCCCTGAAAATCTCACACAAATCTCGTTCATAGATTTTGAACCTTTACTCCTTTAATAACGTGTAATCAGGATTCATTATGTGTAGAATTTTAATTATCAAACCTTACAAATCATGTCATATTACTTCTCCAAAAACAGGAATGTAATAAACTCACAATATTTAATGTAGTTACATGATGTGTAATGATGTTTCACAATGAGTAATCTCGTAGTAACTTGTCCTCATGGTGGTCTTCCTCTCCTATGATGTCAAAATGTATAATCATTATTTTTCCATTTTTCTAGCATCAAAAGAAATAAATGACATAGTTTTGTGATGTGAAAAAATGTTACCACAAAAAAAGTATTTTTTTCTCAAAATTTCTCCTCTTTTTCTTCCATTTTCCCAAATTAATTGTTTCCTTTCAAAATCATAAAACAATTCAATATGTTCAAAAATTTGAAAGATTGTAGATTTAAACACCCTAAAAAATATATTAAAACATAATAAAATTTATTCATGAAATAATCATATCAAACCTCAAGATGATATTTTAATCTTGAAGGATCTTGACGTTTTACTTTTATTAAAATGCATGTGAAGAATCGGGACATGAGCTCTATAATACATAGTTTTATTTTGAGACACATATTTGGATGCATGAGATCTTGAAAAAACATCATAAATTCATGATTCATTATTGTGGGGGACATTTGAAACTCAATAAACACCAACCCATGTACATGAATAAAGACCATATTCAATCATATACATCACTTGTTATAATATTATCATTATAACGGCCCCAAAATTGACCAATGTATGGATCATTGGTTTTCATTTTGAATATTTACCTAAAACATAGTAATGGTGTGATACAACTAAGGAATCTTTGAACGGCATCTGGTGTAGGTTTAGAGACTGGAGGTCCAGAAAAGGGGGTTATCGACAGGGCCTAAAAATTACTATAAATTGTGCACCAGGGCTGCTCTTTTTAGATATACCATTCATCTCCAGACAATGTCAACTAAATATATGACTGTTTTATTTGTAACTAGGTTGACTAGGTGCATTACTATGTGGGCATCCAATAGTTAGGGATAAAGAATTCTTTTACAACTTGTGCGCAGTTTGTAAACTATGCGTAGAAACTGTGCATAGGGTGTTTTGAGAGAAAATAACCATTTTACCTTCTCATAATGGTAAATTATTTTTTTCTTTTTCTCACCACTATCATATAGAACCTACTCATTTATCTTATTTAGTCTAAAACCCTCCTCCAAGATTAGATAATTGATTAATCCTCCATCTGATGATTGATCTTCAATGTTGTAGTGGCATTGGATCCCATGTGCTAAGGCTTCATAGTCTCTCTACTCATGTTGTTGTTGTCCTTTTCATCTACTATGCAATTTGGTTTTGGGCTCATATGCTCTATGGATAGTTTATTAGACTTAAATTCATTTATCTTTCAAACATATTGATATATTAAGTTGATATCAACTGAGGATTCATCTACATCTCTAAGGTAGGTGGTTATGTAGTTTTCCTTTAGAGTTTTGGTGATTTCATATTTATTCTATCATTATGTGGGCCAAAAATTGTCAGGATCCTATGTTATGTGGATTCTATCATGTCTAATTGACCCTTCTATGATGAAATAGTTTTATTGAGTCATGTGTATGGGTTCTGATATCACCCATGGACTATATGGATACTCACCTTGTGTGCTAACCAAATTGGCCATTTTATGCCAATTTACCTACAAGAAATAATCCCATTTATATCTCTTGGATTGAGTTTGAATTGAATTTACCCATATCACATGACTATTTTGGTTAATACAAGGCTACCTATGTGTTTTTGGACAATGTAGGATTGGAATTTATAAATTTGGGTATGGGACTATTTTGATATGCCTTTATAATTGAATTTTTTATGAGAGGAAATGTGAAGGAAATTCCTTGTCTAGATTTTATCACATTTAATGAATGCTTCACCTTGATATTAATTGAATTAATATGTTTACAAGACTCATTTATTCTTTCAATGTAGCATATTATGATTTCATGCCTCTAGAATTTTATTTGTGATAATGGATGAGAGTCTAATATGGATATGGGCTTGATGAGGGCATGATAGGTTTATTCCTATTTCCTTTTATATCTCAAAATGTTATTCCTTGTGTTCAAAGATATAAGAGACCATGAGATCTATAATGTGAAGACTGTGAGAATTTATATTGTGAACCCAGGTTGGTGGGAACCTTGGGGTAGAGATGACTATGTGAGCTCCCTTATGTATTGTTCTGAAATTATGAGATCTCTTGGGATTGGTCCATGGGTAGACCCTAAGAGAGTCCATAGAATGGGATGTATGATTCATATGTCATGTTCCATTACCATATATAGATATGATAACAATACATATATGAATACCTAGTGCCATTACCAGACATACCAGCCATGTGCTAAAGCAGATAGACCCCTCAGGTTTCCTTTGAAAACCTGAGGGGAAGGTAGTTTATTTATTATGAAATGTTTTAATTATGTGTCTTTATTGCATACTGTATACATAAAGGAACCTATAGGGATTACACACACAAACCGTTGGTGGTGGAATATGGATATTTTTATCTCACACCCTACTCAGCCCACCCTTGGCAACCAATAAAATTGATTTCCTATATGTATTGATAGAATAAAAGAGCATTATTCTAACTATTGAAGCATATTCCTTTGTATGATCCTAAAAGTAGAAGATTGGGCTTTGGATTGAGATTATATAGAGCATACGCTTTCTTTTATTCACTTTTTTAATTTTTTATTAGCATGTCTTTTTTCTTTTTTCTATTTCTATTTTTTAATGGAATTCCATGCATGCATATATATATCAGAAACTACATATGAGGTATTTTTAATTTGTTAGATTGTAATATCAAACCTACCCTATATCAATTTATGCACTTATTTTTTATTGTAATATTCTATTTGATTATTCTACTTCTACTATTTATCTCTTGTTGTATTTGTTACGTCACTCTGGCATGGGGGTATAGTATCGTCATTGTACTACCTATACACACCCACTATTAGACGAAATCCTAAGGATTATGGGGATATTCTCTAGAGGTCATGTATCCAAATGAGTTTGGGGCGCATGTTATCTGAGATCCGTGTTTTTGATGTCCCAAATTGGTATCAGAAGATGTTCTTTTCTTGTTTTACTATTTGTATGCAATAAATTGGAGATTTGGAATACTTGTAAATTGGTCACAAGACACGCTTTGGCTTTTTGAACCTGTGTATGAGGTAGGGGCCATGTATCTTGAATTATTTTTACTGTTGATACTATATTTACTATTGATATCTTTTCACCATTTGGTGTTTCACATGACATGTGATGTTATTGATATTGATAATATTTAAATTGTGATTTCATGGATTAGTTCGATGAAATATGGGTTATGTATTATAACATGTCTCATGATATGCACAATATGAATTGGCAATGCATTTTTCCCTGTTATGATTAAAATTTTCAGCAGGGAATGACTATTAAATACATTTGTGCCTTGCTGTATATATAAACTGGTCATAACATTTCTTATAGGATTTTCTTAGATAAATGCTGTTATTTTATTAGGTTCCACTCTCTGACTCATAAGGCATATGTGCCATTATGAATCGTAAAATACAATTCAAGCTAGCATGACTATTTAAAAAATGTATAATCAGATGTTTAAAAATAATTTAAATAAAAATTACATCCAAGTGTGTTTCATCATTTGGTTAATTAGTTGTATGTCCCCTTATAGGAAAGAAAATGACATATCATAAAGTTAAGCCAATTGGAATACCATAAATATTCCAGTGAGCATACATTCTGGGAAATGAATTTTATCTTGAGATTAGAAATATTTTATTTTTCTAACATCTAAACTTGACCCCACACCCTCTATGGTAGTGGTTAGCGGGTGTTTCTTCTTCTTTATGGCCCGATATGGCACGATCAATCTTCTTAGAAATTATTTTGAAGTAGAAATATAAATGTGTTATGCTGCCACAAATGCAATAGTTTTAATTTCATTATGATTGGAATTTATTAAATATATTTTTCTCTTCTAAGATGTTTATTTGTAATTTTAGTGTCATAATTCCATGATGCCCTTGTAATGCATTCCCTAAAGGGGTTGGAAATCTTATTCCCATGATATTTTACCCTTATCCTCCAGTTCTACTTCTAGTTGAGCGACCTATGGCTCCACCTTTCATACCTGATTTGGGAACTTATTTTTAATTTCTATAGGTATTGTTTATTTTGATGCCAAATATGAGTGGTGATGTAATACCTGGCCCGAGCATGGAAGAGTTGACTCACAAGTTTCAGCATTAGCACCCTCGTACTTTTTTGGGGGATAGTGGACCAGATGTTGCGGATTCATGGATCATTGGGATCATGTCTATATGTGGGAACCTAGAGACACCTAAAATTTTTTGTGTTAAGCTGAATGATGATATGTTATGTGACAAAGCCAAGAGATGGTGGGATTTTATCACCCAGGAAGGCAAGAATAAGGATAAGAACTACTAGAAAACTGGGATACAAACACGATCCAATAGCCATAATTTTCCAAAACCATTTCTATATGTATTTAAACCAAGAATATAGATAGATTTTTATATAAAATTGTCACTATAGAGGATATATTTAAAGGATACACTATGCTTCAGGGAAGCCGTAGTTATATTGTATTTTTTTGATAGTTATAGCCACAGTTCTATAAAAAAGAGACTATAGAATGTTTCTGTGAGGGCTATTGACATAGTTAGTGTTAAATGATGACTAAAGGGTATTTTCCCAAGGGAAATAGGCAGAGTTTTCTAAAAACCGTGTCTATAGAGTTTTTTCCAAGGGCTATAGCTACCGTTTTATACAAACCATTGATATTGAGTGTTTTTAGGGTTATATCCATGGTTTTCTTAAACCGTGGATACAGAATTTTCATTACTTTATATAGGCACAATTTCTCAATACCATGACTGTAGTTATCCCTCCCATTTGTGGGAAACAATTAATCTTCAAAAAAGAGTGGGAAGTACTATAGTGATGGATTCCATGATATATAAATAAAATATACTAATAATAAATTAATAATATATATAAATATATCCAAATTTATCCATGGTGTAGGGGTAATACAAATGGTTCATGTAACAGAGGTAAAACAATAAAATACGGTATAGTACATATTATTTTTGGGTTATAAACACAATTTACATGGCCTATAGAAATAGTTTTTCCCATATAAATATCTTTATTTCTATAGTAGACAACTATGGATATAGCCCATGTTCCAAAATTGACAGCTATGAAAGCTATATTATAGTTTGGAAAACCATGGAAAGATCTTGGTTACCATGGTGTAAAACAATGGAAATAGATAAGATAACATTTGTTATATCCTTTAGATATAGCCATACCAATACATTCCATGACAAGCTAGAACCATGGCTATTGCTTATAGACATTATTTTGACCCTTATAGTTGCAATTTTGGGCAATGCCTATATATAAAATTTCTAATTGTGATGGGTTGGGATGACATCTATAAAATATTTTATGAATACTTATTTCCATAGAATATGAGGGATGAAAGAGATAGAGAGATCATGAATTTTTATTAGGTGAACATGTGAGTTATGTAATAGTAGTTCCTTTTAACTCACATGAAGTGTTTCAATGCTTATCTCACTACTTATAATCTGATTGCTACTGAGCAATTTCAGGATGGGTTTTTTTATTCCATCATCTCAAAATTCAATGTATTTATGTTGAAAAAAATTTCACAAACCGTAAATGATGACCTTATTATAGAATAATATCTAATATAGGAAGGCAGTACAAGATTGGATGGTATGGAAAGAAAGGCTACCAGTGGATCTTTCTTTTGGAGAAAGAGGCATTTTGATTTTTCTCACAGGGGATGTAGCAGTTGGGCTCCTACTACAATTAGTTTTCATGTCTATCACCAGTGTAGAAAAGCACGACACATGAAATAGATGTTTATGTGGAATCCATTGGAATGAAGATGTTGTGGAAGTATGTTCCACATAAAGTTTAATGACATGGATTTTCCATGTTTTTTTAATTATTAGGATCAATTCCGAGAATGAAAAATCTAACGGTGTTTGATTTTGATGCCTGGTGTTACTATAATGTAATTTCAAACTTTCTTATGGTATGTTCAGTATACAAGAGAGTGGTAAATCCTAACTTTGGAACCATTGCTCGGAATTGAAATTGGAGGGAACTGTTGAACTCACAGCATCAGGATTCACTTGTGGGAGCCTTGTATTCAACCATAGTGGGTTTAGAGTGGATGTTTGTTTTTGATGTTTTTGTGGAGTATTAATAAAATAAATCTAATTTATTTTAAATATCATCCACCTCCCTTTTTTGTTTTTATGTCAGGGACCACAAGGGGTGGTTGGGCGTCTATTTCAGGACATTAAATGCCTAGTTATAGAAAATGTGTAACCACCATATATGAAATTAAGAAAATTCATTAATTGAACCAATTAATGAACCCCTCTTAATTATGTGTCATAAAGATAAATACACTCTTCTATTTTTTTGAATTATTTGTAAAAGGAGTTTTTTTTGGAGAATATGATTTTGGAGGATATTCTTCACGAAGAATGGGTCCAACAAGAATGAACTAAAGATAATCATTTGAGTGGCATCATTGGTGGAATGCATTCGGATCAATGAACATTGACCCATCATCATACATGGGATGATCTCCAATGACCCAAGATGTATGGATTTGTCTTGTTTAAATTTCAGTATTTGTTGAATCAATTATCTTATCCCTTGTAAAAATTCTAATGTGGAGGATGCGGGCCAAACAAACAAATCCATGTCCATCTCCAAATTGTTTTGTCGTTGTGTTCTACTTGGGTTAATTTTAGGGTTAGATGGAACACAAATATGAGCATCAAATAGTGAAGGGGATGACCTGGGAAGCCCATAGGTGCGATAGGATGACAAAATAGACCACCATAGCTCACTCAGTGGCCCACAGAAGACCACTAGTGTGGCACCGGAGACTGGCACTAGTAGATGATGGTTGAAACTGACATCGGCAGGGCATGGTGGTGGTCGCGTGCCATCGCGCACCGTCGGAAGTGGCCACATCACTACACCATTTTGGTCAGTAGGTATTTAGCACCGACATGCCGTATAGAAGGGTTGGGTGTGCCGTTTTGTGCTATAGGAGGAATAGGTCGCGACTTTTCAGCTGTGGCAGTTGAAAAGGGAGTCCAGCACCGACCGACCACAGAGGTAGAGTGATGTGTCATCCTAGGCTTCTAATGGTGGTTGCGGCTCGAAGCTATGGCTGTGGTAGGGACACAGTCCAAGATAGTCCCATTTTCGACCAGGTAGTTCTACATGGTTCCGCTGAACAAAATACCAAACTGTTTAGTCATTCATGAAAAAGGGGGGATGTTTTCCTCGTTCAAGCTAGGGTGATCCCAACGCATTCTTATGGGTTGGGTTGTGCCTTCCGGTGGGTGGGGCTACGCCCACCTATGGGTGGGCTGTTCCCCCCTACGGGTCGGGTCGTTCCCCTCTAGTAGGGCAGGCTAGACCATGACCCAGTCCGGTTCGTGTTGGGTCAGGCCGACCCAGTCAGACCAGACCCGGACCCATCCAGGCCCAGTTTCACTTACATTGCCATAACCTAAAATCCAGACGCCCATTGGGAAAACCATCTATGGGGATATGATCATTGTAGCGGGACAGTCCTTTGGGTATACTCCACATATATTTTGGAGAAATATGGAGTATATCCTAGATGGATTGAACACAAATCCAATCGATCCCTCAGTACTAAAACACATATTACTAACAGATTGGGTGCCTGATTGATGTTTCGTCTATCACATTGGAACCCTTATGACATGTCGATCCTTTGGGATTGTCATTTATAGAGATTATTGGTGGTCTAGGTAGGACCTATATCTTGAGGAACTAATTCTATGGAACTCGAGCGCACTAGGTGTAAGAAATATTGTGTCTGTATGCCTTTGAAGTAGAGACCATGTGTGGATCAACATCATAGCGACCCTATGTGGATCAACATCATAGTTGCTCGATGTGGACCAATTTTAGAGTCACCCCTTGAGGATCAAAACCTAGCGATCCTGAGTGGATCGGCTTTGAGAAACCCCGTGTGGATTAGCATTCTAGTGACCCTGTGTGGATCAACATTCCAAAGACCCTGTGTGTTTTAGTATTCTAGAAACCCTGTGTGGAGTAGTGGTTTTGTAACTCGGTGATGACCAGCATTACAGTGGCCATTGTGGAACAACGAATTACATCCAAGAGTAGATCAATAACATAACAACTACATTGTGGATCAGCTGTGGAACTTCTAAAATAAATAAGATGACATAGCTTAAGAATATTCAACTATATTCTTAATCTCAGATTTGTCTACATTGTGTGAGATGACTACATCTTTGTGCTTTTTGATTGAGGTCTTGCTTTAAGGTTTTAACATAGTGGAACATTGGGATACCATTAGGGGTCTTGGATTTCATATTGAGTATTGTTATACTAACCCCTGTATGGGATTCGAATGCACCTTATTGTGTCTTTTGCAGACAATAGACATCTCTGAACAAGGTTTTATAGCCAAGATTGAACACTTCTTGGATGTGGACCATTAGACGTGACGTTCCACAATGACTTACAACCATGATCTATACATAACCATCTAGTGGGAACCATGATAGATGATTCTCAAGTCATTTTTTATGTTGCTGTTGTACATTTTAGTAGGGCTTGTATTATTTTCTCCATCACTTCCAGTACTCACCCGTTTTTAACATTAGTAAACAACTTCGTACTGCAGCACTAATACTACATGGGTTGTGTTCATTTTATTCTTGTACTGGGTGTTTGTAGTTTTTGAGTCCATGCCTTCATGTTTTTAGGGATATACCTTTCAGTGCTAGTTTCCAACCCCTGACCTATGGAAGGTGGGCTTGGGGTAGTCACGATAAAATCCCTAGGGGACAGTTTGTGACAAATTGGTATTAGAGGAGTTGGCACTACAAATAAACTAGGACACAAATCATTTCATGTGAAATAGTGTTAAGTGTAATGAGTGTGGTTTTTAGTTTGAGGAATCTAGTGTTTGTGCAGCGGCCAATGAATCAATACACCATGACTCTAAATTCTGAATTATGAATTTGTACGTGAAAACACTGATTTTGTGTGTTTTGGAAAAATATTTCTTTTAGAACACTTTTGAGTCAGCTCAGCAGGTATATCTTCTTGATTGTGGTGCATCTGTTTTCTTTCAGGATGCCTCCACATAGATATCATGCCAAGGATCTAGTGACAGTTTGCGATGAGGAACCACCAAGCAAAGAGTATTTTGTGTAGGTCCTTCTTATGGTGATAGTACCATTAGGTGGTGTACCAATATCCCCAATACCCATTGGGTAGCTGTTTCAAACATCCCCACTTGTAGATAGTTCACATTGACTGAGCGTGTTGCACAAGATTCACTAGCACATGCCTCTAAGATTCTATGATGAGACAGATCTGCATGCGGCTGAGGATTGGCTGGAGGCTATGGCCAGAGTTTTTTGAATGTTTGGAAAACTGGCCGACCAAATGGAGATCCATGCAGCCAGTCTATTCTTGGGAGCAATAGGGAGATAGTTTACCTTAATCTCTAGATACATGCCTAGGTGACCCTCCCCTGGTTAGATTTTGAGGACCTATTTAGGGAAGAGTTTCTTCCCATGACTCTACTCTCTGTGCATATATATGATTAGCTACACTTTCAGCGGGGCAGCCTGACTGTGGCCCAGTACTCGATGAGGTTCACCGACCTCTTGGGCTACACTACATACATAGTGAAGAACCCTTTATTTAGGTCCCAGACTATCGTTAAGGGTCTCTAACAGGGTATCATAGCTTCTACGATATATTTTAGAATCTTGATGCATGGTGGAGTGATGGATAGGGAAATCTTGGTGGAGTGCGTTTTTGCTGAGTAGACACCGACATCAGGACCAACCACTTGGTGACAAGTAAAAGATTCATCTATCGTTGGTAGTTGGAAGATGAAATAGAGGTCTGTGTGGACATGTCCTTCTAGTGGAAGTCCTCGGGATGTAGGTTTGTAGATTTCAGGATTACAAGGTAGAGTAAGCCAGTAGAGGAGCAGACTGTGATTCACGTGTAGCTGGTTGGGTCATATAGTTCATGAGTGCCTGACCAGTTGCTCTGATGACCAGCTGAAATTTGGGGTAATGCTGAGGTAGATGCATATATTTGATCAGGTTGGTCCCAATGTAGTAGGAAGATGTGGTATATGATATATCCATTCAGTTGGCTGTGGGAGGCAGTTTGTGGTTCCACCGCCACCACCTCCAGGTTGTCCACCACGACCATATAGAGTTTGTGGAGAAGGATGAGATTAGATACAGGAAACTATGACCTATGAGAAAGGTTCTCTAGTGATGATTTGAAGTATGATCTATGTATAATTTAAATTATTTATGGTACTTATATATACTAGTTCCAGTCACACTTTCATTTCCATGACCCTTGTTCGGATCTTGAAAATTCTGGTGGAGCTGTTTGATCGATCCTTACATCGAAAGACTCCTACGGGAAGGGATTAGATGATTACACACTTGTGTCGGTAGTGTGATCATACTCAAGGAGGTGAGAGATTCCACTTGGATCTTCTAGTAGCAGTGTTAAGGCCTTACGGTGCCATATTGGTTATGGAGTGGTTATCTACAGTCCGTGCTCAGATTGACTACATTAGGAGAAAAGTGTAGTGTGTTTGTGTTGATAGGACAATGTTTTTTCTCACTAGTTAGAAGGTAACCATTGTAGCACATTATAGACTTACCCATAGGATGGTTCAGTCTATCACACATTAGTTGGATAGACATTCCCTTGGAGTAGATGATGTATAGAGTCTAAAATATCATATATTGGTGGTACAGTATGTTGATGTCTTCCATGATGATTTTCTAGAACTACCAAATCTTAGAGAGGTGGGATTCTACATAGACATGTACCCCGAGAAGACTCAGATATATACACTAGCATATTGTATGGCTCTCACAGGGCTTTGTGAGTTACGTGTAATATTGGATGACTTGTTGAAGAATGTGTTTATAAGGATAATTGTATCTCTACGGGAAACTGATATTTTGATTACCAAGATGGTATATGGGAGTTTGAGATTATGTGTGGATTATGGGCGTCTGAACATGGTGACTGTGAAGAACAAGTATCCACTTCTGTGGATTGATGATCACTTCAATCAGATTAAGGGAGATCATTGGTTTTAAAAGATAGTCCTCAGATCAAGATATCCTTAGCTATGGTACAAGATGAGGATGTGTAGAAGATGACCTTCATTTGTCCGTATGGACACTATGAGTTCTTGGTTATTCTAATTAGCATGACCAACTCCTCTAATGTGTTCATGGGAATCCGGAACAGGATATTTCATCCATACCTTGTTCGATTCCTGGTGGTCTTCATTGACAACATCTTGGTGTACTCCGGGATGGAGGAGGAGCATTCCTATCATTTGCAGATAGTTTGGGATATACTCCAATATAACCATATTTATATAAATCTCTCAATGTGCCAGTTATGGATATAGGAGGCCCATATTCTGGGACATTTTATCTCAGAGGTTTCAGTTGTAGTGGATCCAATGAAGATAGATGTTGTGCTTTCTTGGGGGCCACCTAGAAGTTTGACTGAGGTTCAAAGTTTCATGGGGTTGGCTGGGTACTACCATAGATTCATACTTGACTTTTCCAGTGTTTTGTCGCCCTTTTTATCATTGACAATGAAGGTACAACCCTTTGTGTGGACGGAGAGATGTTAGTTCAGTTTTCATGAGTTGAGGCATAGACTAAAGATTGCTCCCATCTTGAGGTGACTAGAATAGGGTGTTGGGTATGTAGTCTATAGCGACACATCGGAGACTAGAAAAGGATATGTCCTAACACATGAGCGATTAGTGTTGGATAAATGTTAATTATAGGTGAGACAACATGATAAGAACTATGCTACCCATGACCTGGAGTTAGAAGTAGTGGTATTCACCATAAAGATGTGGTGACACTGGTTGATGGGAGAATTTTTTACAGTATACTCTGATAAAAAGAGTCTTTGGTATATCTTATCATAGAAGGACCTTAACTTGAGATAGCTATAATGGATAGAGTTCCTCCAGGACATTGACTTTGAGATAATCTATACTCCTAGGAAGGGGAACATTGTAGAAGATTCACTTAGTTGTAGGTCTAGTCAACAGTTTTCGAGTGAAGATAAAAAGAATCTAGCAGCATTTTATAAATATTTCATGGATATATATGGAGAGACTTACCTCCAATCTTTGATAGTCAATACCCCACTCCTTTAGTGAGCTAGGGAGGTGTAGATTTGGGACATCATCTGCGAGGATCAACGTGTTATGATATCCTCAGGTTACACACTTGATGAATTTTTTGATATTGGGGAGCATGTTATCCTCTTTAGAGGATGAACCATGGTATTGGTGGTGCTAAAGGAGGAGGTGTTGATGGATTTCAATACATCCCCTCTGGCGGTACATCCTGGTGTGGCAAAGATGTACCAGAACCTTCAGTGTGAGCAGAGGTGGCCAGGGATAAATAAAGTAGTGGAAGGGTTTGTTTCACATTACCTCACATGTAAGAAATTGAAGTCCAAGCATTAGGTTCCAGAAGGCTTAGTGCATCCCCTAGTGGTGATAGAGTGAATGTGGGATGGCATTTCAATGGATTTCAAGAAAGGGCAACCACATACGTCTAGGGGCCATGATTTCATCTGGGTGATTGTCGACCAGCTCACCATGTTGACCCACTTCCTATCCATCTGAGAGCAGGGATCAGTTGAGGCCTTGTGGTGCCTCAACATACAAAATATTATATGGCTACATGGGGTACCATGAATTATCTTCTCTGATCGTGACCCAAAATTTACATCTCGGTTGTCAAAGAGATTATAGGAGGTGTTCGGAACTCAGCTACGTTTGAGCACCGCATTTCATCCTCAGACGGACGGTGATACAGAGAAGACCATTCAGACAATGGAGTACATTCTTTGTGCTTTCATACTATATTTTTACCATATTTGGGAGGAACACTTATCCTTTTTAGAGTTCGTGTAAATCAATAAATATCACTCCATCGTTGGTATGGAATCGTTTGAGGCCTTGTACGGTCGACAATGCAGATCACATATATGCTGGACAGGCCTAGGGGAGTCAACACATTTGGGTCAAGAGATGGTACGAGATACAACTAAAAAGGTGTAGAACATCCAATAGTGGATTAAGACTGCACATAGTAGTCATAAGTCTTATACTGAATGAAGATGACGAAATTTGGAGTTCAAGGAGGGAGAAGATGTCTTCATAAGGGTATCATCTTGATGAGGTTTGTAAAGATTTGGCCAGGGGACAAGATATCTCTAAGCATCATCATACCCTTTCAGTTTCTCAGTAGAGTTGGAGAGGTGGTGTATCTCCTAGATCTTCCTCCATAGATAAATCAGGTGAATGATATTTTCAACGTGTCACAGCTTAGGAAGTACGTGAATGATCCATCACACATTATCTACTAAAGATATTGGTACATGATGATTTGGATACATATATGGAGTCTCCGTTGTATATTTAATATCGACAATAGTGGTTCCTTCATGGATGACTGATACCTCTGGTGCGCATTCGCTGGTAGCACAGAAACCTCTAGGAGAGCACATGGGAGCGAGAGGCTCAGATTTGTTCTCAGTCCCCCCATTTGATTCTTTAGCCTATTTTGAGGATTTCGGGAATGAAAATCCTATATGGTGGGGAGAATTTAAATACCAATATTTTCAATGTATTTTTTTTAATAATATTGAACTATTCCAAGGATGTGAAATCTGCTGGTGTTCGTTTCTGATGTCTGGTGTGCCTAGAACGTAATTTTAAATTTTCTTAAGGTACGTTCAATAAATGTGCTTGTGGGAAATCCTATCCTTTGAAATGTTTCATAGAATGAATTATAAGGGCACCATTGAACTTGCAGTGCGAGGATTCACATAAGGGTCCCTTAACCATGATCGAATCGGTTTGGGAGATAATGTTGGTTTTGGCGGTTATTGTATATGATAAATAAAATAAATCTAATTTTTTTAATATCTTCCACATCAATTGTAGGTTTTGGTGGTGGGGACCACAAGGGGTCTTCTGGTATTTAATGCAACACATTAAATACTTAGTTACACAAAATGCATAACCACCCTACATGAAATTAAATAGGTTCATTAATTGAACCAATTAATGAACCTCTCTGAATTATGTGTTGTAATGAGAAATCCCAAATTGCATCTATTTGTATTTTGAATTCATTGGAAAAGGAGGGGTGTTTCTAGATATGAAGATTTTAGAGGTGCCTCTTGATGAAGAACATACCCATCAAGTACAAAATAAACATTGTTGTTTGAGAGACATCATTGGGGGAATGCTTCAAGATCAATGAACGCAGCACCATCTTCAAATGTAGGATGCTCTCCAATGACTGACGAGGTACGGTTTTGTTTTGTTTAATTTTCAAGAGTTTTTGGATCAACTATGTTCTCCCTTATTAAGATGAAAAGTCAGAGGGTCCGGACCACACAAACAAGGGATTTTACCTCAGCCACTTGTTTAATCATTGCATTCAACACATGTGTATTTTTAGTTTAGATAGAACAAAAATATAAGGACCATACTACAATGGAGATGACCCTGAAAGCTTTTAATTAACATCAGATGAAAAAATAGACCCCAAATCTAACCTGGTGGCCCACAAAAGACCACCAGTGTCGCACCGGCATGGAGGCACTAGTGACCAGCGCTAGAAGGTGAAAGAGATTTTTGGCACCAGTCGGCCGAAGTGGTGGTAGTACGTCATCGCAAAACGCATGAGAAAGCTACAGGAATAAGCCAAAGTGGTTAGCAGGTGGTCGACACTGTCCAGCTGCAAAGAATGTGGTGGCATGTCATCACAAACCACGAGAGGATGAGGTCATGGCATTTCATCCATGGCGGTTGAGCAAGGCAGCTGACACCGGCAGGCCACAGATATGGAGAAGTATGTTGTCACATTCCACTGAATGTGGTCATGGCTCAAAGTCACGACAGAGTCTGGGACTTACTCCCACCGGGTCCCGTGGGCAATCAGGCGGTATGACGAGGTGCCACATCTCAAGATCACAAATGACATAGACATTTGTGAAAAGGGGGTTGTTTCCAACAATGAAATCTATGGCGGGCACCATTCCCTCTAGTTGTCTAGGGTGCACCCTCTTGTTGTATGGACACCGGCCTCTAGTAGGCGGGGTCGTGCCTCTGTTGGCCGGTCCAAGCCCCCCAACGGTCTGGGTCGCAACCCCTATAGGTTGACCTACCCCCACCCCTCCGGGCCGATCCCACCACGACCCACACCAACCGAGCCTCGTAGAACCTTGTACGAGTCTGGTCATCCCAGATTAGGTCGGGTCGGGTCTCTTAGACATAGTCAGACCAGACGTGGACCCCTCCAAGCACTGTTTCTCTTAAAATGAAATTACATGAAATCCATATGTTCATTTGATGAGTCATCTATGGTACTGGGATCCTTGAAAATAGGTCGTCCTTTTGGTTTACTCCACTCAAAATTTGGAGATGTTGGAGTACTATTGGGTTGGATCGAACCAAATCCTACTGGGACCTCAGTACGAAAACACTTATAACTTACAGACCAAGATTCTGAGTGACGCATTGTCTATTGAATTGGAACCCTTACACAATGGAGGTCAATTGGGATACTCCTTTGTGGAGATTAGTTGTGTTTTAGGTATGACCAATACTTCAAGGTGTAGATTCTACAAAACTCGAGTGCACCGAGTGTGGGGAATCTTATGGGTTATTATCATTGATGTTGCAACACTATGGGGATCAGCATCATAGAAACCCAGTGGTGATCAGCATCGTAGCTACCTGACGATGATCAGTTTTAGAGAAACAGATAGTTGATCGAAACCTAGTGACCATAAGAGGATCAGCATTGAGTGACCCTATGTGGAACAGCATTACAACAAACCTTAGTGGGTCCTCATTCCAACGACCCTATTTGGATCAGCATTCTAGTGACCCTGTGTGGATCATCAGTAACATGACCCCACGAGGTCCATCCGTATAGTCGATATCAAGGAATAGTAACTTACATCCAAAAGTGGATCCATAATAGAACAACTACATTGTGGTTTAGTTGTGTAACTTGTAAATGGAATAAGATGATGATGTATAAGTCTAATCATCAATATTATTGAATATTTAGTTTTATACCTTAGATGAGTTGAATATTTCTTCGTAATTTGTGATTGAGTTATTTCAGTGTTTTTTTTACTTTATGGTACTCTAGGTGACCTTCAGGGGCCTTGGGGTCCCCACTAAATATTGTTATACTCACCCCATCATGTGCATCACTTGCACCATGTTGTGTCTTGGGTAGATGACTAAATTATTTGAAAGAGGTTTGGGAGGTAGTAAATAATGGTTCTCCAAGGTGGAAAATTTAACATGAAATTCCATAGTGATGATCCACCATTAGTTTTACCTACACCTCTGGTGGAAAAAATGGTGGACAATTCCAGGAATTGTTTTTCTATTTCTATAGTACTTTTATGGTGGTATTGTAATCCACCACCATTTACTTACAATACTCACCCCTTTTTACTTCGTTACACATATTTATAATGCGGCACATTTACTACATGGGTTGTGCTCATTGTATCATTAGACTATTTTTTGTAGGTTTAAAGTAATTGCCTTCCCATTTTTCAGGGATATTCCTTTCGGTGCTAGTCACCAACCCCTGACCTATTGAATACGAGCATGGGGTAATCATGGCACGGGCCCCTAGGAATGGGTTGTGACATTAATTAATTTTCATGAAATTCTTTATAGGTCCTAGGAAGTGGGTATGTTCACATACTCCTCGATCTAGATTGTGGTGAGAAGGATAATGAAACACAGGTAGCTGGAATACCATTATTCATTCAGGACGAGGTGGAAATCGAGGAAGAAGAAACCAGAAATATGATTCTCAGTGGTAGTAGAGTAAGCCTACTCAGGGATGTTATGTAGTGAATCAGGGTTGAAGAATAGACTAGATACATGCAGTATAGCCTACATTGTAGAAGAAGATTATTAGACCGTCTACAATATGAAGATCTATTCTTGTAACCTCAACATCAGATCCATATTTGATTTATAATGGCACATATAACTCATTTATATATATTGAAATTTATTAGGTCTTGGTCCTCAACATCACGTTTTATAATTGTGTTTGGGTGATGGATTCACATTTAGGTATCTGTTTAGCAGGAGTTCACTACATTCATAGTTTTCTTCTTGAGTTCGGTAGTCACCATTTCCATTGGAACCTCTAAATTTTGAATATGATGAGTTTTGATGTATTTATTTGAATGGGTTAGTTAGTTACCTATAGATCCAATAATGAATTCTATCATTATTTGGTGATTTTAACATCACTAGATGGAGTTATGAATGTGTAGAAGGTAGAATGAGATATTAGGGAGACCCGACCTGGATCTAACTAGTAGAGGTTGGGTAGTCTTACAACACAGGTTCCCAGCCATTATCTTGGTTATCATGTCTTACAACCCATTTTATTTACTCCTATAGTAGAGTGTCTCAGAGAAATTTTACCTACTGATTTGTCTAGTCACCATCCAAATTGAGTGGTAGAGTTCACTATTAATCTTGTTACACGATCATTTCCATTGAAAATTCCTTCTTATGGGAAATAACCAAATGTTATTCTGGAACAAAAGAATCTGTTGGAGGATCTAGAGGCAAAAGTCTTTATAAGCATTAATACATCTCCTTAGGGTTCACCTATCATCATTTCTATGAATTCATTTTATTCCCTTAGGATTTGTGTAGATTACTATTAGTATAATTAGATGAGTATTAAGAAATGTTATCCTTTTAACAGAATAAAAAACTGTTTAATTATCTCTAAGTATTGAAGTTTCCTTCAAATATTGATATGAGGTTGGGATATCCTCACGTGTGTGCTAAGGAATCAGACATACCTTTCAAAAATTCAAAATCTTGTAGGCCTCTATGAGTACTTAGTAAGGTCTTTTGGACTCACAAACACATTTTTTGTCAATATGGATCTTATGAATCATGTTTTCTAACAACTTATGGATTCAATTGTGGTGATATTTATCGAAGATATAGTTTTGTATTATCACTCCATACATGAGCATGTAACTCTTCATGAGATAATGTGCAATACTTTAAGAGAGTGCCATCTCTAATCTAAGCTCAGTAAATGAAACATATGGATTGACAAAGTCAACTTCTTGCGACATATAATCTTGGAGTCGGGAGTTTCTATTGACTAAAAGAATGTTAGATCTGTAGTTTCTAAGGAGTATCCCAATAATTCATTTGATATTTAGAATTTCATAGGGCTTTGTAGATGGTATATGTGCTTCATTCAGGATATGTCTCAATTTTTAGAACCTCTCACTTACCGGAAGAAGATTTGTGTGAAATTCAAATGGTTAGAATCATGGGATGTCCTATTTAAATAGTTGAAGGTAATACATACTTCAACACCGATACTAATATTGATAGATCCAGGAAGATCGCACACAATCTATTGTGACACATCCGGTGTCAGAAGTTGATTTTTTTATGTAAGATGAGGGATTCATTTCTTATGGTTCTCATTAGTTGAGTCCCCATATATATAATCACTTGACATACAACCTAATATTTTCTACTGTTGTTAATACCTTATGATATTAGAGACACTACCTATGAAAGACCCCAGAACACCATTAGAGGGGAGGGTGAATTAGGGTGTCGAATTTTTCATTTAAATTGATATATATTATATCAGTTATTATAGGAAAATATTAAACTTTTCTAAAGAGAAAATAAATAAAACAAACAACCACATGAAAAGAGAAGGCACATCAATTTTTCTTTGTCAACAATAACAGATATATACAAGGATCATTTTTCGATAGGTTTTCCGCCATACAAAAGAATACTAATATTCAATATTGTGTAGTATAAATTTTTAGCACTATCACTCTATACTAGATTCCTTTACACATATTTACATATAGGACAATGTGTCCCTCAGATCACTTTTTTTGAATCCCCCTTAGTCAATGTGTTTTTTAGAATATGATCTTAAATTATCAATGTGAGGCTAACATCAAGGGGTTTTAATTAAATCATAAATCCTCAACATTATATAGTTTCTCTATTGAATTAATGTTTTATCCTATGGGTGTATTTAAATTTTCCATGAACTATTAGTTCATGAACTGTTCCTCCTTGTACTGACCTCCTTCCTCCAAGATCTATACTATAGTTCATACCGTCAGTGCTTCCTCCATAAACTATTCCTACACTAGCATGTACTGCGTTTCTTCCACTATGTATGGCCCTTTTTTTACATATTGAGAGGCTTCATTTGCATACTTCCTTGATCCATGTACTATGAGTCCTCCCCTTAGCTTGTTTAGTTCACCCTTATGTCACCAAAACGTATTGAGGAATATGAAATTATTATTGGTGGCCTAGAATAAACCATGAGATACACAGTTTCATCTTGCGATTATTCACCTATCAGAAGGTGAAGGAGGAAAATCAGCATCCAATAGGGCCCTTTCAGCCATTGTCCATTCTGGAGTGGAAATGAGATGATTTTTGGTTGTAGTTTGTTTTTAGATTACCCATATCACCTTGGGTAAATGACATAGTGTGGGTTTTCATTGATCAGTTGATGAAGGTCCTAAGCTTATTACATGTGCGATAACAATTATTAGTAGATGAACAAGGATTAATGTATGTCAAAGAGGCAGCATGTCTTCATTGAGAAACTAATTTTATCATTTCTGATAAATTCAATCATTTAATTTCATGGTTCCAGTAGGGTTAAAAAAATTATTTAGGTATGTAGTTACATTTGAGAATGGCGTATCGATGGATATATAGAGAATACAATAATGGTGCGAGAGGATATGCCCCATGTGTGTGTTTGTGGATTTTGGAGTTCTTTGGAGAAACAAATTACCCTTAATGTTTTTTATTTTAATAATATATTCTAGGCTACTAGATAGGTGGTTCCCAATGAATCCTTGATTGGTATTCCTTTTCGATCGGCTATGTGCTGGATAGAGGTAGGTGAAGCAGTTGTGCTTGGGCCTTGTCTCGTGTAGGTGACTTCAATGTAGGTATAACTAATCTGGAACCACATGTTGAAAGAATAATACAGAAAATAGTCTTATACAAAATATGATAGTTACCTCTTGTGTTCAAGGTTAATGACCGAGTTTCCTATAAATTCTCACCTAGGATGATACATACACATATTCTGAAAAAGGGTAAGATATCACAGGTGTTCGTTTGACACATGGAGTTGGTAAAATAGATCAGACCAGTGGATTAACTTTTAGAGCATCCTCAGAGTTACCAGACTATGAATGATGTATGTCATGTTTCTTAGCTTCACTGATATTATCCAGAACCATCTCATGACTTTATGATTGATGAGTTTGAGCTGCATATTGATAATTTATTTGAGGATTTTCAAGTGTGTATTGTTGATCAGAGCGTGAATATACTTTGGGAAATGTCTGGTCCTTTTTAATGGGGAAAAATAGCATGAATGAGTATAGGATGAGACATGGGAGTGGGACGCTAATGTATGATCTTAGTGGTTGATAAAATTTTCTGAGATTACCTCTTTACCCTCAAAAGAGAAACTTTTGGTTGAGTTTATATTAGAATGGGATGTTATAATGACCCAACTTTTGACCTCGTCATGGTTCATTGGTTTTCATTTTTACTATTTCCCTTAAACATGGTAAATGTGTGCTATGGCCTAAGGAAGTCCTGAGGAGCATCCAATGGTGGTTCAATGGCCGATGGTCCTAAAAAGGGAGTATAGGATGAGTCGCATAGTAAGTGTAAATCATGCCACCCAGACCAATTAGTTTAGATAAACCAAGTAGCTACAGATAGGGGAACCCAAAAGTACACTTAGTTTGCCTACAACCATGTGGATTAGGATCATGGCCATGTGGGCCTACTAGAGTTGAGAAATGATATTTCATGCATGGTTTTCTTGAGATTAGTAAACCATGGACAATGTGTTTTCCGGATAAATTACCATTTCCCCTCCCTCTTTAATTAATGTACTTTTCTTATTTACCCAGAATCCAGTGGAACAAACATTCTCCTTCATCTCCATGATGCTGATAGACTCCTCCATGATTCAATATATGATAACTTATCTAATCAGTGTCTCCTATTTAGTCTGTTGGTGGCATTAGATCCCATGTGGTAATGATCCCTAGTCTAGCTACTCCTATTGACATTATTCATGAAATTTATTATGCTATTTGGTTCTTGGATCATATGCCCAAGTTTCATGTCATTGTACTGAAATTGAGATCTCCAAAATCCTAATTTGAATATGTGGTTGATATTATTTTAGGATTCATTTACAACACTATGGTAGGTGGTCACAGAGTTTTCAATTTGAGTTTAGGTTAGTTCGTTTTTATTACATCATGATGTGGGCCATACATTGCTAGAACCTTTTTTATGTTGATTCATTCAGGTATAATTGACCTTATAGTGATGAAATATGCTAAATTAATCATATTTAGGGGTTCATATGTCACTAATTTAGTATAGTACTCCCATGGGGTGTGTCGACCAAATTGGCGATTTTAGGACAATATCCCAATTTGACAGAATCATGTTTATATTCCCTGGATTGAGTATAAATTGAATTTACTCTTTTCTCATTTGTATTTTGTTGAATCCAAGGTGCCCTAGGGGTTTTTACCCCATAGGTTTGCAATTTCCAAAATGAGTAGTGAGTTATTTTGATATGCCTTTATAATTGAATTTTCTATGAGAGGTAATGTGAATAAAATGACTTGTCTAGATTAGTTGACATGTAAGGAATAATTTACCTTGAAATGAATTGAATTAATATGATTCCAAGCCTCATTTATGATTTAAATGTAAAATCATATTATGTTATTCATTTATAATTTTATTTCTGATAATGACTGAGACTCTTATATAGATATAGACATGATGATAGAATGAGAGGTTTACGCCTCATGTCCTGCCTATCTATAAATGTTATTCATTATTTCCATAAGGATAAGGTAGTTTTAGACCCCAATGAGAAGATAGTGAGAGGTTCTACTGAGGACAAAAATACTATGGGAGAATTTGGGTAGGGTATATTGTGAGATATCCCTTCTGTATTGTCAGGAGACCATGAGTATTGTTTGGGTTTGGCCATGGGTAGACCATGAGAGCATCACTAAAATGGGATGTCTATGAATTACATCCTAATCCTTCCCAGCACACACATATATATATATGATTGAACTACATATATTTATACCTAGTGACATAATCACACATACTCACTATGAGATGAAGGAGGTAGACCCACTGGGTGTCCTTTATAAAACTGAGTGGACAGTTGGTTATTTATTCTACATTTTTTATTTACCCATATTAATTGAACACTGTTTACATATGAGAGTCTACTCAATTTACATGTTGACACCGTTGGTGGTGGCCTATTAATATTTTGTATCCCACATCCTACTCAGGTTGTCCTTGGCAGCTGAGATGTCTGTTTTCATATAGGTATTGATAGTGAAATACACCACTCTTCAAGATATTGACTTATATTTCTTAGTTGGAGCCTTGAAGTAGAGGATTGGACTTAGGATCAAGATTAAATAGTGAATTGAATTTCTTTTGTTCACTTGTTTAATTTTTTATTAGCATGTCTGTTTCGTGTTATCAGATTCCATTTTTACAGGCATGCCATGCAAGAAAATATGTATTAGATACTACCTATTAGTCCATTTCTATATGTTAATCATTTATTCATAATTTTATTGAATCTATTTACGATGTAAATATTTATTGTATTGGTTTGTTTGACTATTCTTCCACTACTATTTACTGTTTTTTGTATCTGATGAATCACTCTAACATGGGGGTATAGTCTTTCCGACATATTACCTAAACACCACCCTTCTAGTTTGAAGATTGTGGCATCGAGGGAGACATGCTAGAGGTCATGTGGTTAAACCTGTCTTTGGGAATAGGTAAATTAGAATCTTGGTTTTGGATGTAACAACAATGTGGTATTTCCGAATCAATGTCTTCCTAATGGTACAACTACACCCAATGAATATGTAATATGTCCACAACTATATAATAGTAATCATAAATCCCCCTCTTACATAAAAAACAATATAGAGGATATCTAATCAATCATGAGATACAAATATCATTAATATTTAAACATCAAAAAGTAACTCTCTCCATCACATCATTCTTGGGATGGTAATCATTAGAAGAGGATACTCAAAACGCTCATGTGATCCATATATATCAAAAATACTTAATTGAGAAATAATTGGCTCTAGTTTTCAATAAAAACACTACTATATTTATAAATAAGTCGTGGGTGGTGAATTTTTTCTGGAGGTCCCATATTACCTAAAAAATAAGACATAATTGTTTATCTATATGTCATTACCAAACCAATCCTAGTGCCAATGAAGCCATAGTATACTATGTAATCTTATATTTTACATTCAAAATTATATGATGAGATCAATGGATAAACTCTCCGTTATCTTGTAATGAGATATTGGATAATGATTTTACAATATGAAAAATGTGCCACAAGATTATAGTTTGTTATTGGATCTATAATCTAGATGAGTCATCTATAAATATTATCTATTATCCTGCAAACCCAATAAAGTAGTACACCTAAAACATATTCTTGGGTGGCCCCCGTCTAATAACATCTTTACTAATAAAGGAGAATAAACTATTCCACCCTCTAGATAATGTGTCATTAGAAATTTATTTCTAAAAGATAAAAGATTCACATCATTATTATACTATACATGTGTTTCTCCCAATGTAAATTTAGGATAATCCTCAAATTCTCTACATGTATAGACTCAAACACAAAATTTATGATTATATAATCAATGAAGAACACTATAAAATAGTAATATAATAGAATGAAAATGTAGATAATGTGTCCATTTTTTTTGAGTGTTCATAAAACTATTTTTTTTCATGAACTTATAATTACCATAGAAACACAAAAAATGTCACCTTTGAGATATCCTAATCATGATCTAGAAGCTGTTTATATTCATACCTAAGGATGATCGTTGAGATTGAATTAATTGAAATTAAAACATATAAAATTTTATTGATCCTTGGTATATGTAAATTTTTTTATTATCTCTTAATTTAAAATTTAAAACTCAATTAAAAGACTCAGGATGCAGTTAAAAATAATATGAAATAAAATGAGTGATTTCAGTGGGGACCCACTGAGGATAATTAATGGTTTATCAAAAAGGTATTTAATTTATACCTTTCACTACTGATATATAATTGTTTCATATGATATGTTAATAATATTTTTGATGTATTCATGGGATGAAAATTAATTTATATATTTTTTCCTACCATGTGAAAAATCATTAGACATTTTCCCAAAAAAAAACTACTCTAAAAATATTTTAGGAATAAAATAAATAAAATTCAATGTTCAGATAATCATTATTTTATGTCATGGGTAATCAATTTTTACTTTATATATATATATAATCTTATGGTCCTTACTGGAGGTCACACTCACTCAAGAAGAGAATTTCGATCTATTATGTCAACATCTTAAAAATCTATGATAATAACAGTTTTTCTTGTTATAGACTAAATATAAAAAATCTATTCGAATGACAACATCATATGGAACTGGTAAACATATGATAAAGTCCTATGAAAAGTAATTTGGGCAAATAATGGATTGTCCATTTTAATCATATGTGGGCGAGCATGTGGATTCCCACACCCGTCTATATTAAAAAAGGATGGCCTATATTCTGTATTGGGATTTCAAAATGTCAAACTAGTATTGTGGTAATAAAATAATTTCAAATTATTCTGTGGAAAAGTATTGGAAATCATATATAAATTATATACATCACACCATGATCTTTATTGTGTATTCTCTATGTAAAGATACCTATAGTTTGTATCTATCTATGGGATTGAATACTAGTTCCATGAGAATTGTGAGGACCACAAGGATATAGTTGTGGTGGAGGTTGGGTAAAGATTTATATACTTCCAACTCATCCAATTTTCCCATATCTCCATCGGTAAATTTCATCTTAATGTTCTATATAACAAATATGGTGTGGTATTTAGTTTTATCACAACCACTAATGTTGTGGTTTATTTATTTTTCCACTATAACTACCCTAAACTACTCATTTTTTCATAATGTCTTGTGAACTATTTTTCCAACCTATAAATTAATTGAAAATCAACTCTCTCATCTAATTTATCCATATAATAAACTCTCATATAACAAATATAGTTATTAGTGATTGTGGGTATGTATTCCTTTACTAACTGGGTCCTAGAACCTATCATGGACTAGTTGTTATCGATAACACTCCCCATAAGAAAAAAACCTATATTAAACCATGTTTACTTCAATAACAAGAAAATATTTGATCATTAGTACATTCCTCTAAAGTCTTTCATTGTGGGGGACATATAAATGAATAAACTCGGATCAAATCTCACTTTGAACGCATTACATGGTCATTTACGCTTCAAAAAACCCATAACATAATATTTACCATGAGTAATTCATGAGTTATAAAAACATTGATACATAATAAAGTTTTATCACATTTTTCTGTGGAAGTTATATTAGGTCTTTTACTTAAAACATCATTAAATTCATTTGGTATTATTCTTTCCAAAATATCCATTGAAACTTCTACAATTGTGAAATATCCTCACCAAGAGTCGATGTATTAAAGACCACTATTGAATTACCTCACTATAAAAAAATATTTTCCCCCAAATAACATTAATTTAGTGGGTTTATGAATCGTTTATAATTCACATATTAATACTGATATATCTTATTTGATGGCCTATAGATCATAATAACCACATAACTTATGTTTCCTATGTCACTAAAAATCATTCTTTATATTCTTAATATGGGTTTTCTCATTCAATTTAACAATAACTCTAATCTAATCAATCGGTTGAAGAACATCCCCCCATCAAAACTAGTGGAATATTAGTACTATGTGAAATAATAATATGGTCTAACCTCTACTCACATGTGAAATATATCATTTCATCGAGACGTTGAATGAAATCTTGATAACTCAAATGATCAATGATAGGTTCTTCTATCACTATTACTAGTTTCATTGAGAACCTAACAAATATTTGACAATATGAACCCATGTTCATAATAGAATATTAAGGGGATACAATTCATGAAGGAGACTAGAATTCATTTTTAAATATTAAGTAATTCATGTAGGATATTTCAAATAACATATAAATGATTCCCAATACTTTAGGCATGGATAATAGATTATGAGATTCCTTGTTAAATAATATTTTATCCAGCACACCAGTCACTTAGATCATTGGTATATTAATCAAAATAAAGTCTATTTCACCCATTTTTTCAATCCTTTTTGAACTAAAATTACAAAAATTAAAAAACATAACTATATACCTTGGACTCACAACTAACTATAATACCCCTATGATTAATCATATCCCATTGAGGCCCCAACATAGCCTATAATTATGTTATGAAAGCCACCCAAATCCCTCCTAGACAATTCCAGAGGCTGGTGACAAAAACTAAAAGGCCTAACATTCACCGTATTCCTTATACTATTTCACATATAAGAAAATTAATATCACTATATCCTAAATTGTAATAATATATTTATAGAAAACAATAAAACTATAGAATAAAATATAAGTGTGATGTTACAAACAACAAATACAATATAAAAAAGTAAATGTCTAGAAATAAAATCATATTTAAGATCTGTATATCCCATTGTAATGACTAACATTCACCTAGGAGTCCCAGCTCATAATCCTAGAATTTATCTACATGAATACCAATATTATTAATCATTATTGATCCCCATAAAGATCCAAATCGAACAACTCTAAATCCTTTATGGCCACCTTCAAATGTTACATCATATGAATAAAATAATGAATGGGTTTGTCAAATATATATGCAATGGTGAATATATACATTACTATTAGGACACCTATAAAATGAAATAAAACATTTGAAGGTAATTTATCTCATAAATAAGGGTAGAAGAGAAAACACAACTTTAATCCAATATATATATATATATAAATATATATATATATTAATAATTAATATATTAAAATATGTAGTTATATTCATAAATTATAGACCAATTTCATAAAAATAAAACATTATAGGCATCCCAAGGTTCCCAATGATTACAAATACATATAATAGCTAAACAAACTAGTTTTCTATAACCATTTCTTTTTTTCGAATCCATAGAGGGGGACTCATGACTTTCCACGGAAAGTGAATCTGTTGAGGGAGTACAAATACCATTTAAAGGAATATCATATCATTAAGGTAAGAACATTATTAAGGCATGATCCAAATGAACACATTTTGGACCACTTCAAAATAGATGGTGGATTTATTTAATGGTATGTTATGTTGGTGACGCTCTATTTACTAGATAAGTAGTATCAAGATGGTATCTAACCCTATTTTATCTACATAGGACCCAAAAAAGGTTTCATGGAAAAGTAAAAAACTTTTTAATGTGCATGAGGGACATTTTCATTATATTATTTACATTACCAATGGTGCAAAAACCCATTTATACACTGAACAACTTACATAAACCCAATTCATATCTCTATAGGAATAAAATGCATAAAATTCCTAAAACCACTAACAAAATAACACCATGGTAAAATTAGACCATACCATTATGATGAATATTGTAACACCCCAAGCTTCCATGGTACGTTTCCCTTCGAATAATGCAATATCGTGTGTTGTACGCAACCTCGAGCTGTAACACACACCACAACTAATTAAACAAGCCGTTGTGAATAGTAATACATAATTTTTTAAATTTTTTAAATTTTATTTATCAAAATGGACTTCATTTTTGGATAATGAATATCGATTATAGCTTATGGTGAAATTTTGGCATTGTTCTGAAAAACTTCTAATTTTTTATGAATAGTGAAAAATACTTAAAAACAACTTTTTTTAATCAAAATAATTTATAGTGATAAATTATAATATTTAGTGGTTTTATAGTATAATTAGTATATATTTTTACCATTTTATACAATGGTGGTCATTAGAATTAATTTCACTTTGAAATTGGACATAATTAATTGCCAATCTTTTGATATATATTGTATCTTAAAAACACGCTATTTGTTGTGACAGCGGGAATTAATTATAAAATTAATTAATTCAACTTATATGTTTGTAATTTTTTAAAATAGACATCATTTTTTTAATTCGGAATATCAATTATAGCTTAGGGTGAAATTTTGGCATTGTTCTGAAAAACTTCAATTTTTGATGAATAGTGAAACCACTAAGTGGTAGTTAAATAACTGATTTTTCGTTTAAATGAAACATTACCACATCTGTGTTTTGAATTTCAAAAATCTGACATACATGTTTGTCATTAGGATGTAAAATGTGGTTCAATGGGATTAAAATAATTTTTTGGTGAATAGTAACTTTTAAGTTTAATTAATCGCGATTAAAGGTAATTAGTGAAATTTAAGGTAAAAATGATATTATAAATGTATGAAAATACCTTTACACTTGTCCTACCCCTATTGGATGTGTAATGTCCGACCAAGACAATCCATGGGTCAACTTGGGGACACCATGGAGCCACTTTAGTTGGAAAATGACATAAATACCTTTTATTTAATATTAAAGTAAAAAATGACACAAACATTAAATGTTATACTAAAACAATTTTTACATGGGGTTATACAAGTCATATTTTTGACTATAAGTAGTCATTGGAAAGATAATACGATTTACTACATCATAGTATTTTTTTATAATTTTTAGAAATTGAATAAATTAAATTATTTATGACATAATTATGATGCAGCGATGACGTCATTTTTTAACGATTTTAATAAAATGAAAAGATAATGTAATATCCAAGTCCTACACTTTTTCAAATACTATTGTATGGGTATATTTCTAACCCTTATCACCTTATACACTAATTATATAAGTGTGGGACCTTTACAATCTGAAAAGCATTGTATAATAATGTAACATTTCAATCTTTCCAAAAGAGCCCCTCCTCTCCTCTTATAAAAGGCCCCCACCTCTACCACCTTATTCACACTTTAAAGCCTTTTGGTTAGGCCAACCTCTGCCCAAATACTCTCCCAACTTCTCTCCCTTCATCCTAGAAGCTTTACATTAGTCAGAAAACCATCCTATGGAGTCCTTTTGATAAAATCAAAAGGAAGAACCCAAAGAATAGGTAACGTTTTCATCACCCTCTTTCATGTTTCTTTCTTCTTCCACTCCCTCTTTGTTTATTATTTAAATTCTAAAATTATAACTCCAGTATATTCTATATACTATGATGTTATTATAAATATGGAACAAACATATTCAGTATTCTACCCATCATTTGAATGACATGTCACCATACGTGCGTACGTACGGCTTACCGTCTCCACGTCGTGGTGTAATTGTTATTCAATAAATTATTATTAAGATGGGTATAATAATGATATTTAGTTCATGTAAATAATAAATATAACATGATAATGATTCTGTATATATGATATACTATCCAATTATATATTATTTTAATATCAAAATAATGATATTGTCGCTCGTGCGCACGTACGGACTACCGTCTCCATGAACGCGATGAGATTCATTCTCCGTCGTATCCATTCAAGTATAATTATCATTAGATGATTTATAAATAATGTTTAAGGACATGATATCATTTGGATATGAATAAGATACAACCTATTCATGAAAAACACGACTTACGTAACAAAACATATAAAAGAAAACGAGTAAGTTAACACCCAAAACAACGATAAATCTAAGATATTGTTAACAAAGAAATGTTAAAAGATCATATATGATATCATATGAATGTATATGATTCTTGTATAATTTAATAACAATTATTTCACCATTATACTGGAGGTTAACCTACCCCAACCAAGGAAAAGTACAAGGTAAGGGTTTACTTCACAACCTCTTCATTATCCAATGTTGTTTATACATAATTATCTACTGGGACCTCGTTATCATCCACATACATGTTTCTTAAAAATGTCTTTCAAAACATTTTTACTATTAAATGGAAAATTGGTTAAAGTCATTTATACCCTTATACGTTTTTGAAAGGAATCTTACCGTCATTTTCCAAACAAAGTACTTTTTGACCTTTTTGAAAAATTTAAGGTAAGAATGTTTTTTTACTTATACGGCGGGTGCGGCTATTTTCCTCCATTATAACTTCGTCGAAGCTTCCCTTAAAAGCTTATAAGAATATTTTCAAAGTAAATGTATTATTTTATAATTATGGGACTTTTAAATGATTTCAAAAAAAGAGAGATATTTCTCTAAAATTGCTTTGATTTCATCCATGTCAACATCCTTTGATGGGTTTTAAGTTTAATTGAAATTGATTTATGATACAAAACTTCCATTGAACATTTTGTGAAATATTTGACTGTGGATGAGTTATTTTTATACCATCCATAGTTTATGGAGAAATTGTTGACATTTCGTATGCTAGTTTTGATACGAATATTTATGTTATGTTTAAACCTATTCATATGAGGAATGTATTGGACTTAATAAGTGATGGGTGGAGCCCGCTATAGCTCCTCAATGCACCGGTAGGTCTCATGAGACAACTAGACATGGAATTGGCCGAGGCCCTTTCCCAATTTGATTTATGGTTTTTTCCGAGGCCTTAATCATTTTAGACGTCTTGGTCGAGGCCTTGACAAAATGTTTCAGAATGTCTGGCATTATACATTCCCTCATTATGAAAGTGGTTATTGATATTTCATTTGATTATTCGTCTAGAAGAATATCCATGTGAGTAAGTAATGGAATTATTTTATTTTACTTTTTCCATTTTATGTTGATGTTCAAGTTCAATAAGGCTTTTGTTTTAGTTATACATTACCTTAAATGCTTATGTTTTCTTATGTAAGTTTCCGCTATATTGTTATCCTTACGGATCATTTGAGCTCACCCCTTTCAATGTTTTATTTTTCCCAGGATGTGAAGAAGTGTATTATGACTGACTTGCAAGAATAGTCAGTGAGGATATGAGTGTGGACTAGGGAGACCATGATATTGAAGTTTTCATTTTTATGATGTAATGTAATGTTTACGAATGTATCTAGTGTTTCCAAGACTACTAAAATAATCAGTCTTTAGAGACATGATCTTTTGTGATCATGCCAATGTTATGTAATAATGCACCAACTCTAGGTAACTGGGGTCGGGGTGCTATAGTTGGTATCAGAGGAAGTTTAGTACAAACCTTGGAAGCTAGATTTAGACAAACTCTGATTAGAGCACGTAGACCTAAGATGAACTTTGAGGATTAGTATAGAAGAACATCCTAAAATTTTGGTATTGTAGAGATTTTGTGAGTTTTCCGAGTAATACATCCCTGTCTGGATACGAGCAGGTAGAGGTGGCTCTGGCACAGATGTACCTAGGGGTAAAACCCGAAAACACCGCTTTGAGCTAGACTCGAACGGGAACTGGTGCACGACAACGGGCCTTGCTGCACTCTTGGTTACGACACTCCTGGGGGATATGCTTAGGATAATTCCCATTTTCATTACAAACCACTATGAAGGGTTATGAGTATATACTTCCTCAATGAAAACATTTTTATAATTATGGATTATATCCATAATTAGTTCAATTTATGTTAAGTGTTTTACAAGTATGGAATTATGTATTTTGATTCATAAACTAATCTAGTTTATGCCATTATTTAGAAATGGCTCCTAGTGGAAGGAATGGAAACTGTATCAATGAACGCACTCCATGTAGGGATTGCCCTCCTGCTCAAGATAATTATGGTGGAGCTGGTGATACAACTGGTGCTGATCAGCTTCTCACCGTACTGGGACAACTCACACAGGTTATGAATAATAACCTTACTCGTATGGAGAACCCTGATCCGAAATGTGGCGGATCAATTCTAGACCGTTTCATGAGGCAACAACCACTAACCTTCAATGGGATTAGAAATCCTATAGTAGCTGAGAAATGGATAAATTATTTAGAGAAAATATTCCATGCGTTGGGGAGTAGTGAAAGGGAGAAAGTTGTCATTGCAGTTTACCGCCTCACTGGAGATGTCGATCAATGGTGGTCACTAATTCAAAACACAAAGGAAGATGATGAATTAACAAACATGGAATGACATAAGTTCAAAGAGATGTTCTTAGAAAAATACTTTCCTCGAGACCATCGAGCGGATATGAAAGGCAATTTCTGAGTCTGAGGCAGATGGAGGATGAGAATGTCGCAAAGTATGAGGCTAACATTACAAGGTTAGCGAGGTATGCTAAAGATTACATACGTAACCCAAGAAGTAAGACTGATCGTTTCTTTGAGGGGTTAAAACCATTTATCTGTCGAGCTTTGGTATCACAAACCTTCTCTTCATACGAAGGTATTGCCTCGTGCGCTATCAAGACGGAAAAGTAATTCTCTAAGTCTTATGACTATAAATCAAAGCAAGATAAGAAGAGATCCGCTGAAAACTCTGGGAAAGGAAATAACGAATCAGGGAAGAAGGGTAGAAATGAATTTCCACCCTGTGATAATTGTGGTAGGAAGCACCCTGGTGCCTGTCTAAAAGGAAAAGGAGTATGTTACAAGTGTGGTGAAAAAGGCCACCAAGCCCATTAATGCAAGGGAAAGAAAGCGGCTATCAAAGTGGAATGCTATAATTTTAGAGAGAAGGGACATTATGAAAATGAATGTCCTAAGAATCAGGGGAACTTACCTTAGTAGAGGCCAGGGGATCAGGGCCAGGCTTATGCTATCACTACTTCTGAGGTGGAAGCTCTGAAATATGTGGTGGCAGGTAATTTAATGGTTTCCTCAAGTTTAGCAAATGCATTATTTGATTCTGGATCATCGCATTGTTTCATATCTTCCCAGTTTGCTAAAAAATTAGATATTTCCAATTTGATTTAACAAGGGAGTTTTCAGTCAAAACCCCAAAGGGAAGTATTGTTGCAACAAAGTTTTGTCGATTAGTTCCCATTAGAGCACCTCAATGTTCTTTACCTGCTGATCTCATCGTCATACCCATGATTCAATTTGATATAATCCTCGGTATGGATTGTATTTCGGACCATGATGCAAAAATTTATTGTAAGAGGAAAGAGGTTACGATTCTTGATGATGATGATAAGGAAAACCTTATCTTTAGAGCAGAATCGTCGCCACATAATTCTTATCTAGATCCACCCCCAGTAGCTCAACTAAATTCAATTATTGGGGAGGAAGAGAAGAAATTTACTGAGAGTGAGGAAAGGAATATTCGAATAGATGATGTACCTATTGTGAGAGAATATGTTGATGTGTTTCCGGAAGATTTACCTAGACATCCTCCATAACGAGAAGTTGAGTTTTTCCATTGATTTAATTCCTGGATCAAGGCCCTTATTGAAGACCCCTTATAGAATGGCGACTGTGGAATTAGTTAAACTAAAGAAACAACTAGAGGAATTGAGTAATAAGGGATTTATTCCCCCTAGTGTTTCTCCTTGGGGAGCCCTTGTTCTTTTTGTTAAGAAAAAAGATGGATCTATGAGGTTGTGCATCGACTATAGGGGGATAAATGCTATAACAATAAAGAAAAAGTATCCCCTACCTCACATTGATGATTTGTTTGACCAACTGCATGGAGCTCAATAATTTTCAAAGATTTACCTTCGGTCTGGATACCATCAGTTGGGTGTGAAGAAGGAATACGTTCCAAAGACAGCATTTCGAACAAGGTACGGGCATTACGAGTTTACAGTAATGCCTTTTGGATTGACTAATGCACCCTCTATTTTCATGGATCTAATGAATAGATTTTTCAAGGAATATCTTGATGACTTTGTAGTGGTATTTATTGATGATATCTTGGTATTGTCCAAAAGCCACGAAGATCATGAAAATCACTTAAGCATTATCATGAAGACTCTTAGAAGACATGAATTATATGGGAAATTTAGCAAGTGTGAATTCTGGTTTCAGGAGATTTCTTTTTTGGCCATATTGTCTCTAAGGATGGAATTTCCGTTGATCCTTCTAAAACCAAGGCAATTCAATAATGTCCAGCACCGACAAGTATAACTGAGGTACGCAGTTTTATTGGTTTAGCAGGTTATTATCGACGTTTCGTCCAGAATTTTGCCAGATTGGCTAACCCATTGACAAAGCTCACACGTAAAGGGATTAAATTTGTCTGGAAAAAAGTGTGTGAAGAATGTTTTGAAGAACTGGAGAGAAGATTATTCAACTCACCTGTATTGAATCTACCATCGGGGAATGATGGGTTTGTTAGTTATAGTGATGCATCGAAGAAAGGAATTGGTTGTGTCCTTATGCAGAATGATAAGGTTATTGCCTATGCATCACGATAGCTAAAAATTCATGAGCAAAACTATCCTACTCATGATCTTGAGTTAGAAGCTATGATCTTTGCTTTAAAGATATGGATACATTACCTCTATGGTGAAAAATTTGAGATTTATACTGATCACAAGAGTTTGAAGTATATTTTATCACAAAAAGAACTCAACATGAGGCAATGGAGCTGGCTTGAACGACTCAAGGATTATGATTGCACGATAAATTACCACCCGGGGAAGGCAAACAAGGTGGCAGATGCTTTGAGCAGAAAAGACCATGGATTTTTGAATGTGATGAGAATTGAAAGGGATCCAATTTTCATGGATCTAGTGAAGATGGACATGGGAATAACTAGGGAAGGTGAAACATCAATGATTTTTCAAATGGTTGCCAAACCATCATTACTATAAAGGATTAAGAGTTCTCAGACCGATGATGAAGAATTTCAAAAGAAGATTAAAGATGTAAATGATGGAAGATTGAGGGACTTTGTGTATAAGGATGGAATTTTGAAATTCGGGAAGAGACTTTGTGTTCCCGATATACCTGATCTAAAAAGGGAATTGCTGGATGATGCTCATAGTTACAATTTCTCTATACACCCTGGGAGCACCAAAATGTATAGATATTTGAAGGAACATTTTTGGTGGGATAATATGAAGAGGGAGATTGCTGATTTTGTGTCGAGGTGTATGGTTTGTCAAGAAGTGAAAGCTGGAAGGCAACATCCTGGTGGAGTATTGAATCCTCTTCCCATACCTGAGTGGAAATGGGATAATATTACGATGGACTTTGTCATGGGACTACCAAAGACTCCTAGAAGGAATGATGCAATATGGGTCATTGTTGATCGTCTTACTAAGTCAGCACATTTTCTGGCTATACGGGAGGATCTACCACTTGAACGTCTAGCAAGACTATATATTAATGAAGTTTTAAGACTTCATGGAGTACCCATATCGATTGTTTCTGATCGTGATCCTCGTGTTACTTCAAGATTCTGGAAAAGTATTCAAAAGGCCTTGGATACTGAAATTCGTTTGAGCACTACCTATCACCCTCAAACAGATGGACAATCAGAATGGACTATTCAAACCTTAGAAGACATGTTGAGATCATGCTCTCTTGACTTTCAGGGTATGTGGGATCAATATTTACCACTGGTAGAATTTACCTATAACAATAGCTTCCATTCAAGCATTCAGATGTCACCTTATGAAGCGTTATACGGAAAGAGATGTCGTACACTAACCTGTTGGGATGACGTTGGTGAAAGAAAACTTGTGGGACCAGAACTGGTGGAAGAAACAATGGAAAAGATGAAGGTAATCCAAAACCACATCAAAGCAGCTCAAAGTAGGCAGAAGAGCTATGCCAATAACAGAAGAAAAGTTTTGGAATTTCAGGTGGGAGATCATGTTTTCCTAAAGGCATCTCCATGGAAGGGAGTTATACGTTTTGGTAAGAAGGGTAAGTTGAGTCCCAGGTATATCAGACCTTTAGAAATTCTAGATCGTATTGGGGCTGAAGCTTATCGTTTGGCGATGCCGCCAAATCTCTCCAAAGTTCACGATGTTTTCCACATATCGCTATTGAGAGAATACATGCCCAACCCAACACATGTACTTACCTATGAGGAATTAGAACTGGAACCCGATCTATCTTATTGCGAAGAGACCATCAGAATTCTTTATGAGAGGGAGTAGGTGCTGAGAAACCGGACGACTCGTCTGGTAAAGGTTTTGTGGAGAAATCATAAAATGAAAGAGGCAACGTGGGAACCTAAAGAACTTATGATGAAGAACCACCCGAGTCTTTTTATGCAGTAATACCCTAGAAATTGCGAGGACGCAATTATTTGAAGGAGGGGAGAATGTAACACCCCAAGCTTCGACGATACGTTTCCCTTCGAATAATGCAATAGCGTGTGTTGTACGCAACCTCGAGGTCTAACACACACCACAACTAATTAAACTAGCCGTTGTGAATAGTAATACCTACTTTTTGAAATTTTATAAATTTTATTTATCAAAATGGACTTTATTTTTGGATTCAGAATATCGATTATAGATTAGGGTAAAATTTTGGCATTGTTCTGAAAAACATCTAATTTTTTATGAATAGTGAAAAATACATAAAAACAACTTTATTAATCAAAATAATTTATTGTGATAAATTATACTATTTAGTGGTTTTAGAGTTTAATTAGTATATATTTTTACTATTTTATCCAACGTTGGTCATTAGAATTAATTTCACTTTGAAATTGGACATAATTAATTGTCAATCTTTTGATATATATTGTATCATAAAAACACGCTATTTGTTGTGACAACGGAAATTAATTATAAAATTAATTAATTCAACTTATATGTTTGTAATTTTGTAAAATATACATAATTTTTTAACTTGGAATATCAATTATAGCTTAGGGTGAAATTTTGGCATTGTTCTGAAAAACTTCAATTTTTGATGAATAGTGAAACCACTAAGTTGTAGTTAAATAACTGATTTTTCATTTAAATGAAACATTACCACTTCTATGTTTTGAATTTCAAAAATCCTACATACATGGTTGTCATTAGGATTTAAAATGTGGTTCAATGGGATTAAAATAATTTTTTGGTGAATAGTACTTTTAAGTTTAATTAATCGCGATTAAAGGTAATTAGTGAAATTTAAGGAATAAATGATATTATAAAAATATGAAAATACCCTTACACTTTTACTACCCCTATTTTATGAGTAATGGCCTACCAAGACAATCCATGGGTCAACTTGAGGACCCCATGGAGCCACTTTAGTTGGAAAATGACATAAATACCTTTTATTTAATGTCAAAGTAAAAAATGACACAAACATGAAATGTTTTACTAAAACAATTTTTACATGGGGTTATACAAGTCATATTGTTGACTATAAATAGTCATTGGAAATATAAATAGATTTACTACATAATAGTATTTTTTTTATAATTTTTAGACATTAAATAAATTAAATTATTTATGACATCATTATGATGCAGCGATGACCTCATTATTTAACGATTTTAATAAAATGAAAAGATAATGTAAAATACAAGGCTTACACTTGTTCTAAGACTATTGGATGGGTAGATTTAGAACCCTTATCACCTTATCCACGAATTATATAAGTGTTGGACCTTTAGAAATCGAAAATCATTGTATAATAATGTAACATTTCAATCTTTCCAAAAGATCCCCTCCTCTCCTCTTATAAAAGGCCCCCACCTATACCACCTTATTCATACATTCAAGCCTTTTGGTTCGGCAAACCTCTGCCCAAATACTCTCCCAACTTCTCTCCCTTCATTCTAGAAGCTTTACTTTAGTCAGAAAGCCATCCTAGGGAGTCCTTTTGATCAAATCAAAAGGAAGAACCCGAAGAAGAGGTAACGTTTTCATCACCCTCTTTCAAGTTTCTTTCTTCTTCCACTCCCTCTTTGTTTATTTTTTCAATTATAAAATTATAACTCCAGTATATTCTATATACTGTTATGTTATTATAAATATGGAACAACCATATTCTGTTTTCTACCCATCATTTTAATGACATGTCACCATACGTGCGTACGTACGGCTTACCGTCTCCACGTCGTGGTGTAATTGTTATTCAATATATTATTACTAAGATTGGTATAATAATGATATGTAATTCATGTAAATAATAAATATAACATGATAATTATTCTTTATATATGATATACTATCCAATTATATATTATTTTAATATCAAAATAATGATATTGTCGCTCGTGCGTACGTACGGACTATCGTCTCCACGAACGCGATAAGATTCATTCTCCGTCGTATCCATTCAAGTATAATTATCATTTGATGATTTAAAAATAATGTTTAAGGACATAATATAATTCTGGATATGAATAAGATACAACCTATCCATGAAAAACACGACTTACGTAACAAAACATATAAAATAAAACGAGTAAGTTAACACCCGAAACAACGATAAATCTAAGATATTGTTAACAAAGAAATGTTAAAAGATCATATATGATATCATATGAATGTATATGATTCTTGTGTAATTTAATAACAATTATTTCACCATTATACAGGAGGTTAACCTACCCCAACCAAGGAAAAGTACAAGGTAAGGATTTACTTCACAACCTCTTCATTATCCAAGGTTGTTTATACATAATTATCGACTGGGACCTCGTTATCATCCACATCCATGTTTCTTAAAAATGTATTTCAAAACATTTTTAATATTAAATGAAAAATGGGTTAAAGTCATTTATACCCTTATACGTTTTTGAAAGGAATCTTACCGTCATTTTCCAAACAATGTACTTTTTGACCTTTTTGACAAATTTAATGTAAGAATTTTTTTTTACTTATACGGCGGGTGCGGCTATTTTTCGCCATTATAACATTGTTGAAGCTTCCCTTACAAGATTATAAGAATATTTTCAAAGTAAATGTATTATTTTATAATTATGGGACTTTTAAATGATTTCAAAAAAAGAGAGATATTTCTCTCAAATAGCTTTGATTTCATCCATGTCAACATCCTTTGATGGGTTTTAAGTTTAATTGAAATTGATTTATGATACAAAACTTCCATTGAACATTTTGTGAAATATTTGATTGTGGATGTGTTATTTTTATACCATCCATAGTTTATGGAGAAATTGTTGACATTTCGTATGCTAGTTTTGATACGAATATTTATGTTATGTTTAAACCTATTCATATGAGGAATGTATTGGACTTAATAAGTGATGGGTGGAGCCCGCTATAGCTCCTCGATGCATCGGTAGGTCTCATGAGACTACTAGACGTGGAATTGTCTGAGGCCCTTTCCCAATTTGATTTATGGTTTTGGCCGAGTCCTTAATCATTTTAGACGTCTTGGCCGAGGCCTTGACAAAATGTTTCAGAATGTATGGCATTATACATTCCCTCATTATGAAAGTGGTTATTGATATTTCATGTGATTATTTGTCTAGTAGAATATCCATGTCAGTAATTAATTGCATTATTTTATTTTACTTTTGCCATATTATGTTGAAGTTCAAGTTCAATAAGTCTTCTGTTTTAGTTATACATTGCCTTAAATGCTTTTGTTTTCTTATGAATGTTTCCGCTATATTGTTATCCTTATAGATCATTTGAGCTCACCCCTTTCAGTGTTTTATTTTTCCCAGGATGTGAAGAAGTGTATTATGACTGACTTGCATGAATAGTCAGTGAGGATATGAGTGTGGACTAGGGAGACCATGTCATTGTAGTTTTCATTTTTATGATGTAATGTAATGTTTACGAATGTATCTTGTGTTTTCAAGACTACTAAACTAATCGGTCTTTCGAGACTTGATCTTTTGTGATCATGCCAATGTTATGTAATAATTCACCGACTCTAGGTAACTGGGGTCGGGGCGCTAAAAATATAAAAAACATAGGATGTAATAATCACTTGTTTTATTTTGACACTTAGGAAGAAAATAATGTAAAATATCTAAGAGGACACGTTCCATGCATTAAGAAACCACTAGATAAATCCATATGCAATTACAAAGAGATGGACTATGTTCCCTCAAGGGTTTGTGTCTTCCTGTGTGTGGTTAGTGGTGTAGTGAATTTTAGGACAATCCAAGTGGGATATGACATATAATTCACAACTAGATTAACAAAATGGATAGTCCACACATAGGTGTGGTTAGACATATTGTTATCCAATACACACATTATGCCTTCTGAGGAGGTTGTATTATGGGAAAAGAAAACATTCCCCTAGAATAGGTAAGCCCATAAACCATAACTCACCAAAACTATGTGTCATGGTGGGCAATCTTGTAATTTTGGATCACCTATAAGAACAAAGTCATTAAGCCTACCTAGCTTATGGGATGATGTTTTCCCATTAGTGATTTTCAATACACTAGTCCATTCCAATCCTCCTATTTGTCGTATAATAAACATCCATTTATCCTAAAATGATATAAAGATATATGTGAAACTCTAACCCTTTTTTATTATATATACCCTAGTTTTTATCTCACTAGTATAGTACATAATGGTTTAGTCATTTCTTTTCCATGTGATCATGATAATATAATAACACTATATGATCCCTATTATCCCAATTCTAGAGAATAAAATGTTTTAGTTAAACCATACATAGTGTTCCACATGGGTCACTAACACATGATATATTTAATATTCTCCAAGTTAGGTATTAGATATAACACCAACTACTATATATTAGGAGAATTATTTTATGGTATTGATCGTCATGAGAAAGAGAGTGATGGGAAATAGTTCTAGAGATCAGGTGAGAGTTAAGAGAGAGATAGATAGAATGTAGTGTCCAGGGATGCGTGATGACCCTTAACTAATCCATGTCTACTTATGGTCTATAATTATAATGAATTTTATTAGAGAAATTTTTGTAGTGGTCATGGTGTTGAGTCATGGATTGGTCTCCCATATTCTACTCATGTATAGTTCACTATTACAAGGAACCTCATATAGATTTCATTATAATTAAATTAACCAAACCGTATTCATTTGTGTTTAATAGGATAAAAAATATAATTTTTTTTTGAAATTTTAGGATGAGTAAAGAAATAAATAATTATAATGTAATCCCACAATCTATCATCCATTAATTTATTAAGATCTATTGATTCTCCTATGGTTTCATCAGATCCTCCATAGTGAATTATAACCTCCAATCATATCTACAGTTTATATAAAAATGTGTGCACTAAAACAATACATATTAATAATATAGTTAGATACCAAGATGAAAAAATTTGTAAATACTCGAAAAATGTATGTTTCATAGAGCCATAAGTGGAAATTAATTACACCACTACAAGAGAAAGACCATCACCCCTAGCAAAAATATTATGATAGATTATTTATCATGGGATCTATTTTACAAATGATAATGAGTATCTTCATTCACAAACATGAGGATTGAAAAAAATGGATTTTATAATATGAATTATTTATCAAGAGGTTTTATCAAAAAATAAAATTAATCCAGATAAACATCCACCTATTGAAATATTAATTAAACAATTTAGAAGATCCAATGAAAAATAAAGGTTGTAACAAAAAGAATCATTAGAGAGTGTTTAGTTATATTGAGGGAGTAACACGTATCATGGTATATAGTATATGTGGAGTATGTGTTCGTGTGAATACAAGTATTAGATATGGTATAAGTTTATTATTGAGAATATTGTGGTGTCATTAGGATCAATTCTCTTGAATAATAATTTTTCTCTATAATTACATGATTTTTTGAAAATAAAAGAACTCATTTATTCATATTATCTTTTAACATTCTATATAGGTCATTAGTAATATTTTGGTTATCTATAAAGTTTCATATTTTAAATATACTAAGGTTGGTAAATATTCTTGAACATCATGAAAATGTGACTTATCCTCATAGGAGGCAACCATTATTTGGATTACTATGTCTATATTTCTTGTGTAAAAAGTCCATTTTTTACCAATGATACTTCACCCATTCTATATCGATCATGGATACATGATCAGAAATGTCATGAATTATAAATAAAATGGAAACATATATATATATATACATATATACATTCATTATTGATTTACAATGTTAACAAAAATTAATAACCTGGACCAACATAAATATGTCCCATCTCGGAATGATCGATTTCCACATGAACATGTTATTATTTGATTGCTGAATTGGGATCTGAATATAAAAAACTAGGAATCCATTGATATCCCCTGAGGTTTTATATCTCCTACTTGTTCCTCAAAATATATTCATGGTCTTAAAAAATTAGAAACCATTATTTATTTTTTATTAAGTATTCATAGTTCTTCTAGTGTGTTTCTATACTATTCAGATATAATATGAATCACTAGGAAAATACAGGTGATAGAACTAAAATATTGTTGAAATCTAGTATATTATTATTCATTTTATCCAAAAAAAATTCATTAAGTATACATGGTGTATTGTAAAAATGTATCCATGTAGTGAAAACAAACATAAATGGGTTTTGAGGATGTTCACACTCTAGGTAGATGAATCATGTGAATTGATTAAAAATTATTTTTATAAGATATTAATGTATATGATTTATTATTGTATCATTTTAACAACTCTTATTGCCTCAGTTTTGGGGTAATATTTCAATCTTGAGTATCTTCTATTTAAAATTACATAAAAATATATATTTTTAATTCCTGTTATATTATCACTTTAACACCATATGAAATTACAATACATACATAATTTTGTTATGTAATTTTTTTATGAATAAGTTCTTGTAGTATTTGGTGAAATAAATCATTCCTTAGAATTCTTTCATTAATATTCACATTGTGTTGGATTTTATCATTTCTATATGTCTTTTTTCAACACAACGTTTCATTAAAATGTTTTACCAATAATTTAATTCATGTAGTTTCCCTATACTAAAACTCTTTTTTGTAAATAATATCAGTTAGTGGTAAATATACATCCCCATATTAGGTTTGGACGTAACATAACATTGGAAAGGGTTTTTCAATCATAATATAGAATGCGATGTAGTATTGGAATTTCCCTTCTTTAAGGCCTGCTATAACATGTATGGGAGTTATAGGGTGATCTATTATCTTAGGAATACATATAATCAGAATTTAAAAGTTATCTCCCAATGAAACTAAGAAAATATAAAACATTTAATTTTTATTAATTATAAGTTCATGTGGATAGAATCCCGGTGTCATTTACATATATGATTTTTATTAATATTACATTATTTCAACAATTCCATCTTTAGATATTATTTTTTCAGCATCCCTATATTAATTATCCACAAAATTTATAATGGAATTATCTTAAATGAATAATAATTAAAAATATATCCCAACTTAAAAAAAATAAGAAAATTTAAATTTAATTTATAATCTAAAAAATTCCTAAATTCTGAATATTATTGACTATAATTTTGTTATAAAATTCATTATTTGTAGAGGAAAAACATCCAATAAAAATATTTATTTCTTAATAATATTCCCAACACATGGTCAATTATTATTCCTAAAGTAATTAATCTGAAAATTTATCAATATTTCAATTCCCTTATGTTCAAATCTTTGGGTCATTGAGTTTTAATTGAATATGGTTTCATTGAATCATGATCCATTCAGGATTCACCATATTAAATAATCGCCACTATAGTTTTTTATCAACTCCATTATTTTACACTTATGTGGTTCAATGTATACAATAATTTCATACTTTAACATTGTCTTGTACAATTGAGTTTATAATACCTAATCTTCCCAATTTTCATTAACTACTATGAGTAGACAATATTTTTTGGGTATTATCTTAAACCATTTTTGTTCATTTCTTGTATTCAAGGAGAATAGACAGTCTAGAACTAAACCTTACCGAATATAAAACATCCCCCAAAATAAATTTAGTAATTTGGGTATTGAATCTAATATGGGAAATCAATAGTTATATTTCTATTGAATCTTTTTAATGGATTGTATTTTTCAATCATATAGCTTATGCTAAGTTATCATTAAAAAAATAGATATTTTATTTCCCAACAACTCATTTTAATATATTACATATAACTTAAATTTTTTAGAGGGATCCATAATGTATTACACTTAAATAATTTTCTAGTCAATAAAAATATTTTATGCATATAGACATTCACACTTATAAATGTTTCAATTAAAACTCATTTTCCAATTCCACAAAATAATATAATCTATTTTTTCCAATATAACATTATTCTAATGTTGATGGGAAATATTATCTAAATATATTTCTATAATAACACAAAACACATCACTATCCCCCACACTTATTTCTTATAATATTTTATTTATGAATATATTTTGGGAGATGGAATGAATGATATCACAATAAAGTTCATATCAATCGTAATAAAGATACCAAATTAAAAAAACACAATATCATTTCTATTTTCATTATTATCATTCATATAGTCAGATTATATTATTGTATATTTCAATATTCAATAAAAATTTGAATAATGTTAACAAACACACCCAGTGAATTTAAGAGACTTGTATTCAAAAAAATGTAAGTAAATAGAAAATTATTATTCTTATGTTTCCTCTCAATAGTGAATTTTGTAAGTAATTATCTTAAAATTTTCATATCATCAATATGTCATCCTTAAAATAGTTCCATTCTCCAACTACTACATTTAACAAATATATTCCATCACATCTCATTCACCATTTATAGTTTAAATTTCTTCTTTAATGTTATTAGCATATTCATTTAGATGGAAATTTAAATATTTAAATTTTATAGACCATATTTATTTCATCATTCTAATATATAGTTTTTTTTCGGAATTGAATAATATAATCAATTACCCTACCTTGACATACTTTTACAAGATCAATATATCCTGAACTGAATTGTCTTTTTTATTCAAAATTCATTCATTTTAATTATCTTCCATTCAAATTCTGTTGAACTAATTCAAATAAAATATATTTTTCTCACCATAAATTAATCAATGTAAATTTATAAACATTACAATGTGAAATAACATATTATCTTTCTTCGTAATAAGGGAAAATTCCTTTCAAAACACACAAATATATATGGAGATATATTGAATAGTGTTTGAATATAATTTGGTATACCAAAAATGAATCATCAATATTTTTTTCCAATATTTTCTTGAGTTGAAAACTAACACTTCCGAAATTCATTTTTATTCATTATTTAAAACATAAAATTGTAAACAAGTTTATGGATAATAATTTATTCATTTTTTCATATATCTATATAATTTTATCAATTATAAAAATATTTTGTTTTAGTATGGAAAATATTTTTTCATGATGACAATATCTAAAACACTGTATCAAATGAATATATTTTTACAATAATATTATCCCTTGTTATATAGTAAATCTATTATCTCTATCCATTATGATATTTAATCCACTATTGAATGTATATAATCATTAATATTTTATTTCAAAAATGGAAATATGTCCAATACTTATATATAAAATATCTCTAATTCAAGGATTATATATTGTGGATGTTATTTTCAACACCTAATATGTCAGAATATATCAAATTATTTATAATTTATAACATGCTACAAAGAATATTTGTAAAAACATTCTACTATAATCTACATTATAATACATTGTATGTAGTTTTTGGAATTCAATTGTGTCCCCACAAGTAATTATTCAATAATTATTCAAATTATATATTATTTCTCTTTCTAATACACACATTATTATTATTCGATTATATAATTTTTTTTAAAATGGAGGTCTTTCCATAGGTTATTTTTTGCACTGTGGTTAAACCACTTTTGGTTATTCCAAGATTATCTACCTAGCAACACTTTTCCCATAATTTATTTATTTTTTTGAATACAATGAAATGATATTGGGCTATAAATTGAATAAATTCAAATTATAAAAATAATTCTTAATTTGATTAAAGTTGGACTCTTAAAAATATTACAACTTAGAAAAATGTTTTGTAAAATGTCTACGAAGTTTCTTAACATCATTGATTTCAATTTTAATCTCTTATAATAAAAATCCAACTGATGATCCTTAGATTTTTCATTATTTTATTTAAAAAACTCTTCATCAATTTATCCATATAAAAAATTATTTTACTACCAATGAGACATTATCAAAATTTATACAATTAATACATTATTAAAAGAATTCCTTGTTCTATTATGGAATAGTTCAGTTGAAATCTATTATGTAACATATTTGAATAATTAATTTTATATTTAATTTATCCCTCATCTCTGGCCATGGAAAACACTCCTAGAAAATCATGCCCCTCAAAATATATTTTAAATCATACAATAATATTTGGTTTAGTAATAAAATTGGATATAATTCAGTCCTTAATATTCCTCTCAAATTATTCTAAGCATTCCTTATCCGAATTAAACTTCACATACATCAAAATCTATGAACACAATTGTTTAAAAATGAATAAAAATTAATTAATGAATCTTATATAAAATACTAAATGGATGAAGAAAATTCACAATGCATAAACTAAATATATTTGTGGAAATGATAATATTACCGTAATATTATTATTTTTCACTTTAATTTCATCCCATGAGATTTTGATTATAATCATAAATCCTTCACCCCCAAAACTAAGATTTTAAAAAATTATAGTTAGGTTTTGATTCTTTATACCTATTTAAAATTTTATATATTATATTAATTCAACTTTAAAACTCCACCTATACAATTGAAAATTCATCTAAAAAAACTTCAATTATTCTGTCCACCATATCTGAGATAAATCACCATCATACCCCTTTAGAATTTGTCTAGAGAATGATATAATCCAAATATAATAATTTTTAAAGAAAAATACCCATATTGAGAAGTTAGAATTGGCTTCTTATTGTTTTATAGATCAATTAGAACTTTGATTCACCTTGAGTAACCATTATTATACAAAATCTAAAGATTTATAGAATTAAATTTTAATATATGATCAATAAAAGGAATTAGAATATAGTATATAATTATTCATTATTTATCTTTTTATAATTAATTTATTCTCTCCATCCTATAATATTTATAGTTGATATTTTCTCTTTCCTATAATTTATAACCATTTTCATATTTCCATTATTATATAGTATATGTATTAAACATACACATGAATCATTTAAATATAGGAGATTATATCTACATCAAACAACTTATTGGTTTTATATTTGGAAACCTTCTTCCCATATAGGTCCAATAACATTTACTTCATAAGAGATGGTATTTGTTCATCTTTTAAAAGATCATATTTATACATAATGATGGGTTGATTGCCCTGATGTCAGAAATAGCTTAGGTTGTGGAAGTCTTATATTCCATTAGAACATTAAGTAGTCCCTTCAATTTATTTTTATTCATGTTAGAAAACACAATTACTAAAATTTACACTTTTTTGTATATATATATATATATATGTTTTTGTGGAAAATTCATCAAATATAAGATTAATGAATATAACAGATAGTTACAATACATGATTCCTTATAATTAAATATCCTTTACGATACCCCATGGAATTTTTCATACATCTTGTAAATTTTTGATATCATAATCATCCATAAACATGAGTTGGCCTATAAATTCATGAATGTTTTCATTTTTATGTGAAAAATAAATTTATTTGATATTTTATAGTGACCTAGGATTAAAATACATCGATGTAACATCATTTTATATGAATACTTAGTACATTAAAAAAATACATTCCTGAGCACCGTAAATGTTTAGCGTATTCGAAAACCTTGAAATAAATATTATATCCTATTGAGATATCTTTAATATCCCCTATAAATTACTAAAACTTTAGAATTTCTATATAAAAAATTTCTCCATAACATGTTTAAAGTAAAAAATTAGAAATGGGTCAACACAAATACTAAGTAATGGTAAAAAAAGAAATTACATGAACATATCATGAAAAAAATGGTGTAGAACATGAGAATAACATTTGATGGTCATACCCTGTATATCATAGAACATAATAATGATTGGTAATTTTTAACACATGAAACATAATAAAATAATGATCATAATCTATGATATCATAAAAATAATAATAAAACATGGTATTGAGAAAAACACATATAAAAATCCTTACTCAAGGGGGCCTTCCAAGACCTTTGTAACATGTTAGGATTCAGTTAGTAACTTTTTTACCTACTTTGAGCACGGGATTCCCTCCCTTGTACTGTATTTAATTAGGATTTATATTTCCTCCTATTTTTTGGGATTGGTATGTCCTCTTGTGTACCCTCTTGTTTTGGGATTGGGTTGTTCTCCCATGTTTCTTCTTGTTTCAAAATTGGGATGTTCTACTATTGTTATATGATTTATATGTCCTCCTATGTAACCTTTTATTTTTGGATTGGAATTTCCCCACCTACTCTCTATTGTTTTGGTAATCGGATTTCTCTCATGTTCCATTTTTTTTGGGGATTGGGATGTTCTCACCTAATACCTCTTGTTTTTGTCTTGGGATTTCCTTCCATATACCCTTTAATCTCAATAAAAAATTATCATAGCCTATACATAGGAGGGATATATAGGTCTCACCCTTCTCAATTTGAAATATTAAAAACATGTTCCAATAATTCATGAACAGTCATATCTTAACCCATTAAATGAAATGGGTATCATAAACATGTAAACATATAAAAACCTAGATAAGGAGGAAGGTTTCATAATCATTTCATTATAAACATAACATGTGAATGGAATATAGTTTCATAAGCATATAACCCATTAATGATAAATGGATTTCATAAAAATGTAACCTATTAATGTCAAATGGTTTTCATAAAGACCTTCACATTAATAATAACCTATTCCTAAAAAGGATATTAATGGAACCATAATAACATTTCCTAGAATGAAATGAGTAAAACAAACATATGTCAACTTATATAGAAAATGATTTTGATACGGCATTGAAAAATTTTTACTGTTGAACATATGATTTCTTATTTGAAAAATTATTTTTAATACATAAAACAATTTGAAAATTTTTTAAATTAAAAATAGATTTAAAAAAAATAAAAGTTGACTTAAAATTAAAAAAACATTTTTTAAATCATTTTTCTATGTAAATTATCTTCAAGGATATTCTGAAAACATTTTATAAAACATTTTTCATGACAAGGTGTTACAATACAATAGATTTCTATCTGAAGAGAGAGATGGTCATATTTTACTTAAAAACATTATCCAAAGTACAAGGAGTATAAAATAGTAATAAAACATTTTTATATCTATAAAAAACAAGTATATGGAATATAAAGAGTGTTTTTGTGATATGGATCATTATATTTCATCAATGGTAGAAACAACCTAGACAATATTAAAAAATGAAGATATTATCACAATAAACTCTTATAACATGGTAACTTTGGATCGTACTATCCATGTCAGAATGAAAATTACATGATGATTAAAATATCATTAAAGGATTGGGATTCAGGATATAACATGTATCATGTAAGTATATTAACCTTGAAAAATAGTGTACTTCGTTAATAAAAGCATTAGTCTCAATGAATAAAAATTGAGACAATTTTTTTTTACCAATTTGGTAATTTTGGAAATATATACCCCATGCAATAGGTTAAAAAATGGACATATTAATAACTATAAATATATTTATATGATACATATTATACAATCATTTTTTTTTAAAAAAAATCACAAAAAAGGAATGAGGGGTGAATATTACCTGTATCTCACAAAGAATAAATTCGATATGAAATCCCCTTACATTCTGTCTTTACATTCTACATACTTCTGTAAAACACTTATATAATAAATACAAATATATTATATATCTTTTAACAAATAATATTATTAAATATAATATTATATATGAGTTTATTGTGAAATTTTATTACATGTTTTTTATGATCATTTGTTAACGTTTTAATGGTGGATCCTTACCATAATGATATTGATGTTTGAGATGGGTATTTATAATTAGCCATATTCTGAGATGATTGCAGAAATTATAACCTTATGGAGTTTTTTATATATTTATTTATATGATGTCATGTGAGGATTCTGACATTACCTTTAAAATGGGGTTTATCCAAAAAATAAATAAACATTTCGGCCTCTGAGGCATTCATTTAGGGGGTGGTAGTCCACACATCCTCAATGGAAATTTTTGTATAAACACCAATTGTAAGGTAAATAGATTTATGTTGTAAAAGGAATAAATAATAATAATAATAAAATAATATATAAAATATATTAACACAATTTACATCATAATGGACACCATGATTGGTTATAAAGAAACAATGAACAATCATCGTTTCATGAGGTAGTAGTTCCTCGTACACAAAAAAAGTATGCTCGATATCCATTAGAAGAAGGTTTTGTAAGTGTAGCTCAAACACAGAGAATAAATAGTACGATTATATGCATGATATTTTTCTATCACACAATAATGGAAGAAAGGGATTGGAGCGGGTGAAGAGGGAAAATAAATGAAAGGGTCTTAGAGGAAGACATTACCTCTAAATTGGGTAACTCCCTTTGGATTGGAAAAAAGGATTCCTTGAGAGGATTTATGAAGAATGTGTGGCATTAAAGTATAAGGTAGTATTTTTGGGAACATTATATGGAAGGAATTGCCAGAACTTAATAGGTTTTTGTGTTGTACAGAATGGGTATAGTTATAGGCCTTTTATAGGAAAGGAAAAGTACCAACTTGTATTTTTTGGAAACAAGTTAGGAGTGCACATGTTATTACCTAAAATAATTCATACCAAACTGATGAATAAAATTAATATATTCTTTATAGAATAATTATGGACCAAAAATGGGTGTCGGAAATTTTATAGGGAACTTTGGGTTTAACATTGGTGGGTTATTACTGTATTAACCAAAATTTTCACTTAACCAATGTAATTAATTTTAATCACATTCCCTAAAATTTTGTAAAAAATTAATGTTGATCTTGTTATCCATTGTAAATTATTATCATTTCTAATAGATATTTTATTTTTACAAAAGTTTAATCACAATTTGGCATAAATAAATTTAAATTTAATATCGTTGATGGGACAACATTGTAGGTATTTAGAGTAAAAGAATCCAAAATATTGATAAGTCATTGTATCCATTTTCAATGATAAATTGGTTACAATGATTTCAATTATATTAATTGGTGACAATATTAACTGCCTAAAAAATTAAATAAATTAAAAATATTTATTATCATCATAGATAAACTATATGAAAATATATTTTTAAATTAAAATTTAGTATTTTTAACAATTCATTAATTGATGAAACCTTTCATAAAATTAAAAAAAATTTATCGTAACATAATATATATGTCAAGATTAAATAATTGAATTTTATTTTGACATATTAGTAAAATAAAATTTCCAAAATAATTATTTAAAAAGGGTTCACTATTAAATGGTGTAAACAATTGACTTAATAAAAATATAGGATTGTAAGCATTGAACTACGTATGTTCTTTTATTAAGTATATCAAATATCTTAGATAAAAATTTAAAAAATATTTAATATATATCATATGTTTTACCATAATATCACTTAAAATTTATAATTAACTATTTTAAATATATTTGGGACTTTAATAATACTTTAATTTATATTCAATCAGTGTTTATATTCATTTCTAATTATTTTGTATCCTATAAATTGATATTATATTTTTGAAAACTATATATTTTCTTATATAGTTAGTACTAATCATATTATTTAACTTACGGAGTATGTTATATTATATTATAATAATATTTGTACTAATATATTATTATAATGTAACAGTAGTTCTTGTAGTTACTCAATCCATCGAGGAAGGCCTATCTTGTGTTTAATGTATAATATGTCGATGTTGCAAATAATGTATACTGATTCAGAGTTGTGTGTAGTGAAAGACAAGTCAGTTCTATGTGAATGGAATGTGTCACTTTGTGTCTTAAGACACACACACACACACACACACACACATATATATATATATATATTAAAAAATTGTTTCTTGTGTCACATGAAATGAAAAATATCAAAAATATAAATTAATTAAAATATATATATTTAAAAAAATATTTGGGTGTCACATTCTACCATACATAAAATTAATTAATCCCTTAGATCTATTATTGGTTATCAATCATTTAATAATTGTATGTTTCATTCATAGAAACACAAATCATAAAAAAAGATACTAAAAAATCCATAAAAAGGTCTTATTTGGAACCATATTGGTTACCCAAAGTAACATGAAATTGGGTTTTTGTACAAGAGAACGTAGATTGTGGAGTGCATATTGGCCATGGAGGAAATGAATAAATATTAATAGGGAGTGATTGAGGTTATAATTTATTTACAACTGAATTATAAAAGGAATGATAAGGGCCTCAAAGTCATAATTATTTGATGATTCCAGCAGCCATTGGTTCGACAAAATATAAGGTATATGGACAACACATTTTTTATATCCTTAACCTATAATTAAGAAATTTTATTTAATGGCCAAGAATATATGTAATTATACATAATTTTTGTTATCCCCTTCCATATACACAATCTCATCCTTTTGTTATTCCGTGATAGATTTTCACACCATCCCTTACCCTATGATATGTAAGGAATTTTTTATTCCTGATGTACAAACAGACTATAAGATCCATCATATACCATACCATCTATCATTATTCATCATCAACACCACATTTTGTTAATTTTATATCCAATATTAATAAATTCTCATGGTTTAAGATAATACATTATTCCTATAAACATACTCTAATATTTAATTCAATCTTTCCATAATTGGTTAACCATATAGACCTTCTAAAATATGAAAATAAATAATTTTATAGAGAAGTTATAAAATCAAGTTAACATTGATCCCCCATTTATCACAAAGTATCTCCAGGTTTTGACACTCCAAACATGTGAAAACCCTTATCATATATTGCCTCGAGACATGGTAATAACCATAATTACCATAAATCATTTTGAAAAACATGCATGATTCCATATTACAAAAGATAATGGATATATTATATAAATACATGGAGTCAATAACTTTATCCATGATGACATATTATACTCAATAAATAACCATATTTGGATAATAAGTGTTCTCTAATTTACTCTATCAAAATAAATCATATCTTTATGCAAGAGAAAGTAAATTTTCTCAATATCTTGATCAAATTATGTGTTACCTTAACATAATCAATATATCCCTTTTATATTTATTAATAATCATTAAAAATATCTTTTTTAATCCTTAATGAAAAATTATACTGAAAATAATTATATTTTTCTGGAGTTAAATAACATTATCTTTGAATTCAGAAATATAATTATTTAATTCATCCAAATTTATTCTTAAACTATTAGTCAGGATCCATCAATATATTCCTTAATATCTCATTCCTATAACATGAAATAGTATTCCTGTATTAAGATTCCTCAACCTCAATCTAATCATTCTTATATTGGTTAATATAAACAATTCTAGAAGAACATCACATACCTTTCAAATTTTGTTTTTTCCCACTTAATCATAAGAAAAATTACAAATGCTCGTACCATTTTATTGATTATCATTATGGGATTTCAACTTGGGAAATTTATTATCATAATACACACTCTTTACAATCATCAAAAGTTATCCATTAACCATGTTCCTTATATTTATCCAAATTACTAAAATAGGAAAGCACTTGTTTAGAAAAACATATCATATAATAAATTAAATAAAAAATCAAATAATTATTCCCCTATCAATGAAAATTTCATTACATTAACCATGAATAAATATCAGAAATATTTTTTGAAAAAATCTTATATCTGCATCAGATATACTACTTAATAAGAAAAAATAGTATTTCAAACAACACTTAAAAAAATTCAGTGAAATTAATTTGTCAGTAAATTTGATACCTACATTCAATAATTTATCACACATATTAAATAATTTATTTATAGAACATATATTCCAACCATAACACAAAATTTACTTAAAAATTAAATTTTACACATTGTTGAAAAAGATGGCCATACTTTTAAGAATCATGGGAAATGATTAATGATTCCGGACACATAGTATATAACCACTGAATTTTTAATCCCTAAAAAATTTCAATATTTTATGAAGGTTCATATCTAAGAAACAAACAATTCAGAAACATTATGTGTTACAATTCATTCAAAAACAAATCCACGATGAATCTTAAGAGAATACTGATAGAATTTTGGAATAATGGAAAAAAAATTAACATCTATATACTATTATAATACTATAATATATAGTGGGATGAACACTCATAGGAATTATTAATGATATATCGATAAACCATTCCAACTATTTAGGAATGTTGGAGTGATATAAATTAATAAAATATTAACCCTCCTTTCATAATTTGTAACAATGATGGTTATAAGACGGATAATTTCTCATCTATTACTTAAATAAAAGATTTCCACCTTGGAAGAAAATATGTAAAGATAAATTTTTATTAATTTTCAAAAAACTATGTACAAAAATAATAAACCATGTTAAAATGACCATCATAAATTTATTTTTAGGCACAATAAAAAACAAAATCAACCACAATGTCCAAATACTTACACTCCAAAATACTATACAATTAATAAACTATATGAATCCCAATGATCTAAATTCTAGTGTAATATTTTTTAATATGAAAAACCATTAAAAATGATCAATCATTCTAAATATAAAACTATTATAATCAAAAAATCATGACCTCATGTCTATTCTATTTAAATGGTGTCACTTTTTCAATTGTTTAATTAAATAGAGAATAATTATTTTTAGGTTTCATCAATAATATTTACATATATAATCTCTAATAAATTTTTTTAGGAATTTATTACCACTTATACTATACCTTCGCCAACATTATATGGAGAATTTATAGGACCCCAGAACACCCTGATAGCTGAGGGGTGAATTCGGGTGTCCTCATTTACTTATAAAGAGAAAAAATTTGTTCCAACGTGGGTAGGAACAAATAAAACATGTGATATAGAATCATGAATTTATTATACATTCACATTCATAGAGACAACAAGACTATTTTACTTTTTCCCCCACTAAGGTTTTATCTAAGGATAATATGACGATTGTGTTTAATTCATACCTATATTCATTAGGGTTAACTAGTTATTGTGGAATACTGTGGAGAAAACCAAACAAATACAATACAATTAGTTTTTTATAAATATTTTCCTTGAATTTAAATAATAATTTTGACATATTTTTTCAAAAAAACCCATGAATATAGATTTTGGTATATTAGAGAACCAAGTTATTATTTCTTTATAATCTACAACATGATATTATTTCAGTATATGATATCCCGAGATATGTTTTCTCTACACACAACACTGGCTTGGTTTGAGTTATATGCAACACTCAGTTTCTATGAAACGTGATTTCTTATAATTAATTAAATGATATAGTTATAAATTCTTTGTTAAAAATAATAATAAGAATAGTAATATCCACTTTATAAATATTAGTAATATTGGTTTTATATTTATAAAATAGAATTATAAAAAAAGAAAAAAATTATATTGTATTTATATGTTTTGGAAATAATATTTTATTAAAATAATTATTTTATAAGTATTCTATGAATAATAAAAAAAATTAATTTTCAGAAACAATCAAAAAGTAAATTTTATAAAAAAAATATTTTTTAAAATCAAATTATCTAAATTAGATTATTGGGATTTGTTTTTTGTTTTTCTGACAAACATCATTTTAGGATGAATAACAAAAAATATAAAATTTTACAACAAAATTGATTTTTCATCTAATTTTTTTAATGTTATATTTTATTTAATGTAGGTTTTAAATTCACAATAGATCAATTTTAAATCTATTAATCCATTTTATCCCATTATAATCATTTTAATGTTGATTTTAGATATAAAAGAATAATTACCTTTTAAAATTTATCACTATAAACATCTACATTCCCCCCACATATGTGAAATAAAAATGAAACATAATTTTACCATTTATGTTAATTAAATTTCTAAAAATATAATTACATGTTTTAATTCAGTATAATATCTATATTATAATAAAATATTCTTACATTTTTACGACAAATATAATAGAAAATGATTAAAAATATTTAGTGTTTTTGTCATAAAATTAATCTTAACAAATGACTAAGCCTTAATCATATGGGATCAAATGACCTATAAAATTTTGAAAAAAACCATGAATGGAAATATTTAGTACATTAACAATAAATTTATTAGTTTTTTTTGGTTTTTAAAACCTTTTTTTGTAAAAACAATGGTACAATTAACTTGTTTTAAATAATTTCATGTGTGTCACCACCCTACCCTATAAAAGGGAACCACATGTCCCACTTATTAAAAAATTTCCAAAAAAATAGTGTTGAACAATATATTGTCAATAAAATTATAAAATTACCTTCCTTACTCCTTGAATACTCCCTTTTTTAATAACTCCATCCAAGGAAGCACATTGGATCAAAGAAAAATTAGTTACTCAAAGAAGTTGTAACATCATTTATCATGCTCCATTTTTTTATTACCATTACCTACCAACACAACCATTCTTATTAAAAGATCACATAATAACACTACTATATTAAATATACAGATTTTGTTGTACATAAGAGTTCTAACTACACTTACAAACTCCTTTTTCCAATGGGTAAAAAACAACAGTTCTCTTGTATGGTGAACTTCCACCTCACGAAATGACGTGGTTCGTTTTACCATTACCACCTCCCATGGTTGGTAATTTTGATGATAATTATTTTTTAACATAATAAAATAGATATTTGTTAATTATTTAAACTTATATAATTAATATTTAATTAAACCTTCATGATTTCCATTTTAGTAAATATGACAATTTTTTGAGTAGTGTGGAGTACCACCTCCTCAATGCGATATGATTCATTCACACACTAAATGAATCATTATAAGGATGTTATGAGAGAAAATAAATGATAAATATGAACAAAAATGATACATTAATTACATCATATATATATCTTTTACATCATTTCGTTTAATATTATAATGAAACAAGAAAATAATGTTATTCATACGTGCGACTTACCACCTCCATGAATAGTGTATTCCATTTCATATTTAAATATTTTATAGATTATTATAAATAAATTTATATTTAATATAAATTATATTTACCTAATTAAATAAATTTCTTAAATAATTATATATGTATAAAGATAAAAAATATAATAAACTAGGACACATGAAAAATCAATACTGATATTACATAAATCAGATCCTTAACATGGAATGTTAATAAGTGGGTAATATAAAGTCATAATCATACCATATATGGTATTAAACATAAGAATATGGTTTTTTAAAATATTCATAACATACTTATATTTGTTAAACAAGATTTTTGTATCAGTACAAAGATATTCAAGACAAAAGGTATGAGAAATTAAAGTCACTATTTATTTCCCTGAGATTCATGTCTCATTCACTACTCATCTATTTTTTATGGGATTTATACTAAAAATGGATGTAATTTAGGATTAGTATGCTTAAATTTAATTTTTTTATAGATTAATTTTTTGTTATTACTTTCATGGGGTTTTTGTTTCAAAAGATATCAAATAGGTAATTTAAATTTGCCTCAATTTTTCATCTTTGAGATACATTCAATAATACACACCTATATTTTTTCATGTGGTGAATATACATTATATTACATATTGTATAATGAATATAATTATTTTAATGATATGTTAATATTTATGTAATGTTTTTATTTACAGTTTTTATGATTCAATGTTATAAATTTACTAATCGTTTATAGATACAATCTCCCAGTTTATCGAGATTGTTTATGATTATACTCCCATTATTAAAATATTATAATAGATATATCAAGAAATCTAATGGGTGTCTAACCTATATTTAATATTGATATATCTATATAATGCTTCCACATTCCCACTCTTTGGAACATAAGATGATCAGGAATGTGTTATTTTGAAATTTTGAGTTTACCAACCTTTTGGGTCAGAATTACAAGTTCCTTCAAAACAGGGTTTTCTAGAAGGCTTACCAAAACAATATAATATTATCTTATTATATTGAAAATAAATATGTACAAATTTTATTTTCATTAAAAATATTTTTTTTAAATAATCTTGGAATTTTTCAGTGGTGGTACCTTTATAATCATTCTATAGTGAAAAAGACATGTTCGGAAAATATGTATTTACCTTCCCCCATGACCATAATTCCCCTAAATATTATTTTAGATTAATAAAAAATTTCTTGAATATTGTCCCTAATATTTTTTAAATTCATTTTTTAATGTCGGTTTTAAAAGAAAATGTTTTCAAAAATGTTTAATGTTTAAAAAAAGTTTTATATAATTTTGTAAACACATTTTATCAGTGTTCAAAAAGATTAAAAAAATGATTTTATTGAATTTTATACATTTTTATAAGTTTTAATATTATTTTAAATGGAAATGTTTTTCAAAATTTATTCATTCTTATTATATTATTTTCAACAAAAACATTTTTCAAAATGTTTTTATTCTTATTTTATATGTTTTCAAGAAAAAGATTTTTAATATATTATAAAGAATATTTTATATTTTTTCGTTGTAAAATTTCTTCAAAATGATTTCATGATTTTTTTGTAAATTTTCAAATAATTTTTTATGGAAATTATTTCCATATTTTTTTTTAATTCAAATTACCTTTTTCAAAAACAGAAATTATATTTTCATGAAGAAATGTTTTCTAAATATATTTCAAAATTATTTTCCATCTAAGAATAAATATATTTATTTTACACATTTCTTTTTGGGTATATTATCCAAGGTACCATTAAAATTAATTTTGAAAATTTTATGTAATCCTCTCAAAACATTCATAAAACATGTTTCTCTTTCATGGGTTATATTTTTTTTGAAATTTATTTCTCTTTCATAAGTTCGATGTTTATGAAATATTTTTCTATATTATGGGTTATATGTTTAAGAAACCATTTTATTTTCATAGGGGTTTCTTTGGTAAAATGATGATGAAAAATTTCACCTTTCGAAAGGTTTGGATAATATTACATGTTTATAAAACCAATTCCATATCATGGGATGTGATATAATTAATCATTATGATCTCACATCACTTCTACATGTGATTTCATTATATGATGGGAGGTACCAATATCTCTCTCCAATTAATTGGGTAATTATTTATATCTCATGAGGTAGACATAAATGACATTTTCCACTAAGATATTGTTTGGAGTGATCCTTGACTACTAATATTGTCATGGGAGTGATCCCTGACAACAAAGATGGTTATTTAAGTAAATAAAAAATAACAATATTTTATGTTAAGTGATTAAATACCATTAATATATCTTTGAATATTATTCCTTGAATAAAATGGAAAGTATTTTTATATGGATTTGTGTCTTCCAAAATTCTTTATCATAATCCTATGTTATTCATTCGTAGATAATTCTCTTGATTTCATTATCATTCCTATCATATGAAATACAATCCTTTATTTAATGATTCATTATTATGATATACATTGTATGATCTTATAATGTTATGATCATGTTCTCATGCCCTTATAATCATTTTTATGCAAACATATCATCCATTTTTACCCTTGTTGAGCATCTGAGCTCATTCATTTTTATATTTTCTTCCCCATGATATGAGATATATAATAGGTATGATATGTCTGAGTGGGGTGATTGTACTGTTGAAAATAGTGGGAAATAATGTAACTCACTTATGTAATGGTGTTTAAATTTCTATTTTTCCGAAGGCACTAAACTAACACTATATTTGAGAATATGTTTCTGTAATATGATAAGAATTCTTAAAAAGTGATGTATTGTATATGTACGTTAATATTGGATTTTTAAAGATGGTATTTGGGAAAATGTTTACTCAACATTTAGAAAGTAATATGTGAAAACAATAGTGACATCATTAGGTAAATTAATATGGATAAGTCTATGCATGTCACTAAGGATATGTATAATTATGACTAAACATTAAAGAAATAATATTTAATTTTTTTAAAGGATGGAGTGGATGGGTACCTATAAATGAATACTTGTCTCAATAAAACAAGTGGGATTGGTTCTGGTATAGAAGTACCTATGAGTAACAACTCTAAGCTGTTTCGGGCCTGTCATGACATCACACAGTATACAATAAGGGGTCCTACAACACACTTTGTGTGACACTCCCAGAGGATATACTATATAACATCAAAAATTATTCATGAAACATAAAAATGAATTTATATGGAATATTACTATGAGTAAACATGGATGAACCTAATTTTTTAAATATTAAAGAAGTATGTGTCATTATTTAGTCATCATATAAGTAATTCATATTCAAGATTACATTATATTTCTATAAGATATGTTTTTATGACACTATTTTTTTTTGTTTTAGTAAATGTACAGAAGGAAAAGAAAATAGATTACCATTTAAGTTGATAGTATTTTTTTGATGAGAAGTCAAATGCAATTATTACTAGAGTGAGTTATTTTTTGATCATTCATAATTAGTTTTAAAGGAAAATTATTAACAATTTGTACCTAAGAGAACTCTTGGACTCACCACCAATGATAATTAAGGAGTTCACTAGTAGTTCAGGGTAATGTATACCATGTGAGAAATAAGATTTAGTTTCCTTTGTGTCATGAATGTGTAATTAATAGAATAATTGTATTTCATATAGGAACAAGAATATTTTTTGACTGTTGAAAAAGAGGACACAAATAAAGTAGATATAATGAAAAAATTAAGGGTTAAGTTACTCAAATGGACGAGAATACTTCCCTACCTAATACATCATAAAATTTAGATTGCATTATGTATGTAAGAAATTCCAATTATGCAGATAAATGTCCCAAGTATAATATTCAAGAATATAATTAGCAAGGTGGTATAAATAATGGTTATATTGATGTTTATGATGGGACTACAGATGAAATGTGAATGGAAAGATGCATTATATAACTTGATGAGGTATCCATATTATGTATTATTAAATAATTGAAATAATCAATGATTTTATGAATTAGGATTCATGAATTTTGTAATATGAATTGTGAAATGTAGATGGATTGTTTGGTTTATTTTTATCACTCAAAATTAATAATATTATATTGAATTTTCTCCATTAGACAGGATAATTGATTTAATGAAAAGGGATATTTTAACTGAATGAAGATAACCCATAATATGGTCTTTATTTTGAGATAATTTTATTTGGATAAAGTTATTTTTATATGACTAATTGAATTAGATACTACTTTATACCTTATAACTAACTAAAGAATATTTTACAAGTGGTTTTTCTATCAATAAGTAAGTTTAAAATAAAATTATTTAAAAAATATATCTACTAATATTAGGAATAAGAAAGAATGAAACTTTTCAAAGTGGATTTTGGGTAATTTAGGTTGTAACCAAGTATCAAGAGAATTTATGATGAGATTATTCACATGTTTGGAATGTGTCAACCAAGAGATACTTTGTGATATATTAAAGATAAATGTTATGTTGATTTAATTACCTTATTTCTATAGTTTTTGATTTTAATATTTAAAAATAGTTCTATGGATAACCATTTACGTAATTTTTATGTTAATATGCTGATGAAGTTTGTTAGTTTTACGTATTATCCCACTACACATGGATTTAAACATTTTGCATAACCTTCCCTAAAAACTATTAGTTAATGGTAACATAAGATAGATGGGATGACTTGTCATGGATATCATGTTCTGTTAGTAATTTTGGAATTAAATATCAACCTTCATTTTTAGAGAAAGATGTGATGTTGAAATTGTGTAAGAGAATGAAAAAGGGAGGGATTTTAATTTTAAAAAGGAATGAAATCATGTAAGTATAAATTCTAATGAAAATTCTTTAACTCTTAGTAAGGCATCATGACACCTAAAAGTTTATCCTATTACATTATTTACCGATGAATAAAATGGACCCTTATATAATGGAATATTTATGGATCAGTTATTTTTAACATTATCATGAATATGTTCTCTTTTACTATACATTAGAACATGATAGTTATATTTCTTTTCTGTGTCCTTATATTCACCTTCCACCTATGTTTTTCTTTGTGTAATCCCAAGTATGAGTTACTTTGGGTAATGATTATGGTTTCTGATTTCCCTTCTAAAAGGTTGTTTTATTGTTCATTTTTATGATGTAGGTTTTCTATTAAAATATATTAACGTTATTAAACCATTTATAAAAAAGATAAATATCCACGGAAAAATTCATTTCAAGGGGGTATAATGTAACACCTATAGATTTTGTGAATTTCTTTTTTGATTTACATAGTCTTTTTGAAATATTTCTTTTCAAAAAACACATAATATATTTTATTTTAATGAAATGAACTATTTAATTCATTATCTTTTAGATATAGCATTTTATGCATTCATTATACAATACCCCAAGATAAGTATCTGCTATAAACCACACTGATATGGATTGTGTTACAAGAAAAACTAAGTTTATATGAAACTTCATTTTTAATAATTAATTAAAATAGATAGTTATAACATAGCCATTATACATAAAAATACGTATATTAATAACATTTTTTAAATTATATATATAATTTTTTTATAAAAATAATAAATAACAATGATTAAACATATAATTTTTGGTAAAGTATTTATATGTTTGCAAATATTCGTTTCTCAAAAGAACTTCTTAATTCTTCGAAACAAAATAATAAAATAAATTTAAAATACTTTTAGAATGTAATTTTGAAAATATAAATATCAATTTTGAAATCAAAATGTCAAAAATACTTTTGGGTGAGTTTTTAGGATTTTACTGAGAAGAATCATTTTTGGATGGAAAGGGAAAAATATAGAATTTTAATTTAAAATTGATTTTTTTCTATATTATTTATATAGGTATTTTATATTTTACGAAGTTTTAAAAGTAAAAATAAATAAATCATAACTCTATTAGTCCAATTTTCCTCTTTATAATAATATTTATGTTGAATTTAGATTTAAAATATTAATGAACATTTTAAAATTCTCTCATTAAAAACCCACTTTCATGCCATGTTTGTGAGATTAGCATTAAACTTAATTTTTCTGCTTCCCTAAATTGAATTTTAAAAAAAGACATGAAATGTTATAATCAAATAAATATTTGTTGTCTAATAATATAAAACTATTTTTTTTTACCAAAAATTTAAGTAGAAGAGCTTAATATTAATTGGAACAATTAGAGTAAAATTATTCTCAACAAGGGATTGAACCATAAACATAAGTGAAAAATGTCTAATAAATATTTCCAAGACACATTTTATGAAATATTTAGAAAAAAATAGTTTAACTCTTTAGTTTGGATGGATTTTATGATTTTTTTGTAAAAATATATTTTTTTTAAATACCAAGTGTTTACCCTCTCCCCACCCTATATAAAGACACCAACATTCCTAATTCATCATAAATCTTAGAAAATATTGGTTTGGTCTAGATATACCCAATAAATTTAAAAAAATTCCTAACATTCACCTTGAATTCTCCCTTTAGGTATATATCCATCTATGAAATCTCATTGGTTCAAACACAAAAGATATACCCAAAAATAGGTAACATCCTTCCTCAAGATCCTTTCATTTTTATTAGTTCTTCACCACATCAGTTATTCTTATTCCATGATAAAATAATAACACCATTATACTTAATATTGTTTTAATTTTAATTTTTATGGGTTATACATTCACTTACAAACACTTTCATTTAATGAGTAATGAATTTACTATTCTTTTGTACAGCGAACTATCGACATATGAACTGATATTGTTCATTTTTTCCTTTGCCACATCTCATTATTGAGAATTATTATAGAAAATATGTTTTTATAAGATATATATGATGTATTTATAAATATTTTTTTATTATATAAATCTCACATTCATGGTTTCCATTTTTTTAAATAAGATAATTTCGTTTGGGGATGTGTAGACTACCTCCCCATCAAAACAAGGTGTTTCATTCACAAAACACATATATTTTATTAATGGAGGGTTCAGTGAACTTATATGATATATATAACATAATAATACCAAACTAATTTTATTTTATATATACTTAATTTACATGCGTTCTTTTAATATTACAATGAAAAATGGAATCATGATTTATGCGTATATATAACCTACCGTCTCGAAAATGATTCACTCTATTACATATTTATATATTATATATATTAATATAATTAATAATATAATTAATATTGATTTTATTTATACCGTTTTTATATAAATTAATCACGATACTAGTATTAGTACAATGAATAAAACAAATTAATACACATGTGAAAAACATAGCAGATATTACATGAAGTGAAACCATAACATGGAATCATTAATAATAAGGTAATATAAAGACCTAATAAAACCATATATAAAATTATAAATAATAATATTGTTATTTAAATTTTATTAATAAACATATATTTATAATACCTAGGTTTTGATGAGTACAAATCTAGTCAATACAAAATGTCAGTTAATTTCATCTCAATTTTTATTTATGTAAGATACATATCTTATTCACCACTCATTTAGTTTGTGTGTTGTGTATACTTCAAATAGTTTTATTTTAATATTAATATAATTAATTTAAGTTTTTTTATATATCCATTTTATTATCTTCATTTAATCGAGTTTATGTTTCAATAGATTCCAAATCGGTAAACTAATTTTGTCTCAAATTGCCTTCTTTGAGACACATGTCATGTTATGAACCTATATTTTTTCATGATGTTTATTAATGAGTTTGAAATGTTTTATAATTAATAACTCTATTTTCATGATATTTTATGATTGATGTATTGTTATTATTTCCATTGTGTTATGATTCAATGTTTCCAAATTGGTAACGATTTATATCTACAATGTCAACACTAATCGAGATTTATTATCGTTATGCTCCCATTGATGAAATATTATGATACTTATCTCAATAAATCCCATGATATTTCTAAACGTTTGGTTATTATTTTTATTTCCATGTAATTGTACAATTTTTCCACTCTATGGTACAAAATATGGTCAATAAAGTGTGTTTAATAGTGTTAATTTACCTATCTTTTCAGTTGAAAATTTGGGCTCCTTCAAAACAATGATTTCTAAACTATTTAAAAAAATGTTATAATACTTATATGTGATAATTAAAATTAATTTTTAACTATGTTTTACCTTTTAATAAAATAATTTTTTTTAAAAAAATCTTCTTTTCTTTTTCTTGTCAAGGAACTTTCTAGAATTTTTATTGCACAAAAGAAATATTCAGAATGTATGGATTAACTTTTTACCATTATAGTCATTCCCTAGAAGAATATTTTACAGGATTAAAATGAGAATTTTTTTATTGAAAATGTTTTCATAATTATCTATAAAATCATCATTTTAAGGAGGTATTCAATTAAAAATGTGTTAAAAATGTTTTCTTTTTAGATAGTGTTTAAAAAAATTATGAAATATTTTATATGAATTTAAAATTTTTTTCCAATATAATGGATATAAATTTTTCTGATGTTGATTTTATAAGTTTTAATTTTTTTTTAAAATAAAAATAGTTGAAAAATTTATTCATTCTTATTTCAAAATTTTTTATAAATAATTCAAGATTCATTTATATGTTATCAAGGTTAAATGATTTCAAAACATTTTAAATATTCTTTTATATGATTTCAATGAAAAAGTTGTTCCGAATGATTTCAAGTTTCATTCAATATTTTCTATTTATTTTCTCAAATTTTTCTCAATATTGTTTATGTTTCAATGATTCTTTTTAAAAGAAGAAATTAATTTTTCCTCAAGAAAATTTTTTAAAATGATATTTCAAAATATATTCTATATAAGACGACATGTTTGGATGTTACAGATTCCTTATTGGGCATATTATCAAAGGTTACGAAAAAATTATTTCTCTGAACACATTATGTTTTGATGGCATAATATTAATGAAACTTGTTTCTCATTCCCATGTTCTTTGTTTCTAATGTCTGTTTGACATTAATCATTTCTATGCTTATGAAATATGTTTCTCTTTTGTAGATTATATGTCTAAAAAACCCATTCCTTTTCATGGGTTATTCATTGTTGAAATGATTACAAAAAATGGTTCTTTTCCCTAGGTTATGATAATATTACATGTTTATGATAACCATTTCATTTCTTGATTTATGTTATGATTGGGGTCTATGATCACGTATAACACGTATGAATGATTTAATTATATGAATACTCGGACCTATATCCCCCTCTAATGAATTGGGTAATATCTTATGAGATTGACATAAAGGACTTTATCCACATATATGGTATTGGGAGTGATATTTGACAACTAATATGGACATTGGATTGAACTGTGACTACCGCAATTGTTATGGGAGTGAAAAATGGCTACAAATATAGTATTTGGAGTGAAAAATGGCTACAAATATAGTATTTGGAGTAAACCCATACTACAAAATCTAGTGTATTCCATTATTTAGAAATGGTTCCTTGTGGAAGTTATAGAAGCCATATCAGTGCATGTAATCCATGTATGGATTTCCATCCTACTCAAGATAATTGTAGTGGGGATGGTGATGCAACTGGTGCAGATCATCTTATCACAATACTGGGAAGACTCACTCAGATTATGAATAATAAACTCACACGACTGGATCACTCTTATCCAAAACACAGCGGATAAATGTTATACCACTTCATGAGGCAATAAACATAAACATTAAAAGGGACTAAAATTTCATTTTTTGATGAAAAATGGATAAGTTATATGGAGAAAATAGTTCATGAATTGGGAGTAATGAAAAGGAAAAAATTGTTATGGTGGTTTAATGTCTCACAAGAGATGCAGATTAATGGTGGTCATTAATTCAAAACACAAAGGAAGATGAAGAAGTATCAAGTATGGAATGGAGGGAGTTTAAAGTTCTTTTCATTGAAAAATACTTTCATTGTGACCATAGAGTGGATAAATAAAGAAAATTTATGAGTCTGAGGTAAAAAAAGTATAATAATGTCACAATGTATGAGGCTAACAGTATACGGTTAGCAAGGCATGCCACAGATTATATACATAATGCAAGGAGTAAAAATGATTAGTTTGTTGATGCGTTAAAACCATTTATCCATCTAGAATTATTCTCAAGATCATTCTCATCATACGAAGATATTGTCGTAGGTGCTATCAAGACAGAAAATAAATTATATAAGTATAATGACATTAATGCAAAGAATGTGAAGAAGAGATCTATAGAACACTCAAGAAATTAAAATAAGGGGAAGAAGAGAAAAGTTTAATATCCATCCTGTGGTAAATATAGAAAGAAATACCCTGTTACTTTCCTGAATTGAATAGGAGTCAGTTACAAGTGTAGTGAAAAAGTCCACCATGCACATTATTACAAGGAAAATAAATAGTTTTCCATGTTGAATTCTATAATTGTATTTAAATGGGGAATTATGAAAATGAATGTCCTAAGATCCAAGAACAAATTCCTAAGAAAAGTCCATGAATGTAAGGCCAATCTTATGAGATCGATACTACTAAGGTTAATGCTTTGAAAGACGTGGTGTTATGTAATTTAATGATTTCCTCAAGTTTGTCTAATGCTTTATTTGATTCTGGATCATATCATCGTTTCATATCATTCATGTTTTTATGATAAAATTAAATATTTCTAATTTTACTTAACAATGAATTTTTCAATCTAAACTCATAAAGGATGTATCATTGCAACATTGTTTTGTGAATTAGTACCCATTAGGGAAGATAAATTTTCTTTAACTCCTGATGTCATTTTTATAATCTTGATTGAATTTGATATAATCCTCTGTAAAGATTGTATTTTAGATCATGATTAAATAATATTTTTTAATAAGAAAAAGGTTTCAATTTTTGATGTTGATAAGGAGTAACTTATCTTTAGAGCTAAAACATCACCAACTGATTCTTATCTAGATCCACCCCCAGTAGCTCTACTAAATTAAATTACATGGGAGGATGAGAATGAAATAACTATGGGTGAGGAAATGAATGTACGAATATATGATTTACCTATTGTACATGAATATGTTGATGTGTTTTGAGATGATTTACATTGACATCTTCTGGAAGGAGAAATTTAGTTTTTCATTGATTTAGTATTGGGTTCAAGGCCCATATCAAAGAATCCTTATAGAAGGACCACTGTAGAATTAGTGGAACTAAAGAAACACCTTGAGGAATTGTGTAATAAGGGATTTATTTTCCCTAGTGTTTCTTCATGTGGTCCCCTTGTTCTTCATGATATGAATAAACATGGATCTATGAGGTTGTGCATTGACAACAGGGATATCAATGCTATAACAATAATGAAAAATTATCCCCTTCCCAGCATTGATGATTTATTCGCCCAAATTCGTGGTGCTCAATATTTTTCAAAGATTGAAGTTCAATCTAGATATCATCAATTTTTTGTGAACAATGATGAAATTTCAATGATAGCATTTCAAACCATGTATGGGCATTATGAGTTTATATTAATGCCTTTGGGACTGATTAATAAACCTTCTATTTGTATGGATCTAATGAATAGTTTTTCAAAGAATATCTTGATGAATTTTTAGTAGTATTTATTGATGTTTTATTGGTATACTCAAAAATTATGAACATCAAGAATATTAATTTCACACTATAATGAAAACCCTCAAAAGAAATTAATTATATGGGAAGCTTAGCATGTATGAATTCAGGATTCAGGAAATTTCATTTCTTGTCCATATTGTCTCTATAGATGGAATCTATGTTGACCCTTTTAAGACAATAGCAATATAATAATGTCCAGCACTTATGAGTATAACTGAGGTATACCGATTTATTGGTTTAGAATGTTATTATTGGAATTTTGTCCAGAATTCTTCCCAAATAGCAAACCCATTAACCAACCTCACATGTAAAGGGGTTAAAATTGTTTGGACAAAAGAGCGTGAATAATTTTTTGAAGAACTGATGAGAAGATTAGTCAATAATATTATCACGAATCAAACATCAGGGAATTATGGGTTTGTTATTTATAGTGATGTTTCAAAGAAAGGAATTGGTTGTTTCCTTATGCAGAATGATAGGGTTTTTGACTATGAATCACGACATCTAAAAATTGATGAAGCAAAACTATCCCACTCTTGATCATTGGATACCAACTTTAATATTTCGTTTGAAGAGATAATGAATCTATCTCTTTGGTGAAAAATATGAGATATATACTGATCACAAGGGTTTTAAGTATATTTTCTCACAAAATTAACTAAACCAGAGGCAAAGGAGATGGCTCAAACAACACAGTGACTATGATTTCACTATTCACTACCACCTAGGGAAGGAAAATATGGTTGTAGATTCTTTGAGTATAAAAGATCATGTAGTTCTGGACAGGATGATAGATTAAATTGATCATACGTACATTGATGTATTAAAAATGCATATGGGAATAATCATGGACAATAAAACATTAATACTTTTTCAAATGGTTTCATGTCCCATTTTTCTAGAAAGGATAAGAAGCACTCTGACGGATGATGAGGAGTCTCAAAAGAAAATTAAAGATGGGAATGATGGGAGGTTGATCGACATTGTATATGAAAATGAGATTTTTAAATTATGGAATAGAAATTGTGTTCCTAATATACCTGATCAGAAAATGGAATTGTTGGATGATTATCATAGCTGTAATTTCTTTATACACCATGGTAGAACTAAGATGTATAGATACTTGATGGAATATTTTTGGTGGCACAAGAAAAAGAAGGATATTACTGATTATCTGTCAAGATGTATGGTTTTTCAAAAAATGAAAGATGAAAGGCAACATCCAGAGGTCTCATGCTACCTCTAACCATAACTGAGTGGAAATGGGATCATGTTAAGATGTACTTTTTCATGTGAATACCAAATAATCCAAGAATGAATGATTCAATATGGGTAATTGTTGATCGTCTTACCAAGTCATCACATTTTCTTTCTATAAGTAAAGATTTACCACATGAAAGTCTTGCAAGACTACATATTAATGATGCTTTAGGACTTCATGGAGTACCCTTATTGATTATTTCTAATCGTGATCCCCATTTTACATCAATATTCTAATAAATGTATCAGAATGACTTGGATACTGAAATTCATTTGAGCAGTACATACCACCCTCTAACTGATGGACTATCTGAAATGACCATTCTAACCATAGAAGAAATGTTGAGATAATTGTCAATTTATTTTCCTAGAATTTTGGATTAGTATTTACTTATGGTAGAATTTTCCTATAACAATAGCTTCCATTCAAATATTCACATGGCACCATATGAAGTGTTATATGGAAAGAGATGTCACACACCATCTTGTTGGGATAATGATTGTGAAAGAAAACTCGTAGGCCAAGAACATATTGAGGAATCAATAGAAAATGTGAATATTATCCAAACCCACATCAAGGAAGCTCAAAATAGGTAATAGAGCTATGCCAATAAATGAAGGATGGATTTGGATTTTCATGAAGGTGATCATAATTTCTTGAAGGTGTCTCTATGGAATAGTATTATACGTTTCGGTAAGAAGGGTAAATTAAGTCCCATGTATATTCGAACTTTCAAAATTCATGAACGAATTGGAGTTCTACCTTATCATTTTGAAATGTCTCCAAATCTATCCAAAATTTTTGACGTGTTCCACGTATCACTATTGAGAAAATAAATGTCTGACCCAACGCATGTACTCACCTATGAGAAAATAGAACTAGAACCTGAAATGATTTTTTGTGAAGAGAATATCAAAATTCTTGATACCAGAGATTAAGTGTTGCGAAACTAGACGACTCGTCTGGTGCATTTTCTATGGAGAAACCATAATATGGAAGAGGCACAGAGGGAACCTGAGTAATATATGATGAATAACCATCTGAATATTTTTATGAAATAATATTCTAGAAATTTAATGGACTAAATTATTTGAATTAGAGGATAATGTGACACCCCATGCTTCCACAGTATGTTTCCCATTGAATAATTCAATAGCTTACGTTGTACGCCACATGGAGTTTTATAACACCATGACCAATCTAACTAGCTGTTATGAATAGTAATACACTCTTTTTGAAATTTTGTAAATTTTATTTTTCAAAATGGACTTGTTTTTTGGATTTGGAATATCAATATTAGCTTAGGGTGAATTTTTTTTATTTTTCTTAAAACATTAAATTTTTTATGTATAGTGAAAAACACTGCATTATTGTTTAAAACCAACTTTTAATTTAAATAATAAATATATTTTTTTAAAATTTATATTAGATAAAAATAGGTAAATAATACCTATATATTTTTAATGTAATTTATTTGTGTCATTTTAAAATATTATATATATATATATATATATTTATTTATTTATTGAACTTCTTGCCGTCTTTTACCCACCTTCTAGACAAGATAGAAAATTTTACTAAAATGTAATTTTACAACTTTTTTGAATTGAATTTCAAATATTTTAGAGACATAGTTGACACTAGTATGCAAAATGTCGTTCAATAGGATGAAAATTATTTTTAGAGAATAGTAAATTTAGACTTTTATTTACCACAACTAAAAGTAATTAGGGTAGTTAAAGGTAAAAAAATGATATTATAATTACCCTAATATAAGTCCTTATTCTATTGGATAAGTGTATTTAGACCAAAAAAAATGTTAGGAATAAAATATTATCATTTAGGTCTTCATGCATTAGATTAGGACATTTATTATTATTTTATGTAAAGAAGAGTTAAATATGTTAAGTTTAAATTTTCATAACTAAAAATATTTTAATATAGGGTTATATATAAGAAAAACTAGAGTATAAAAATTATTTATAAATCTAAATATTTTTATTACATAAAAGATTTTTTTAAATTTTTATACATATATAATTAAATTTATTTATGACATAATGATGATGCAGTAATTACCTTTTTAATGAATGGTTAAAGTAATTGATGTTATAAATATACAAATAAATATAAGTACATTATTTTGATGAATTAGACTAATTTTATAGGTTAATATGAAATATTAGTTTTGATTTAATAAATTTCTTTGACGTGATAAATGTTTTATAACTTTCAACAAAACAAAATACCAAATAGTGTCAAAACTGACATAAATGAATTTTTAAAACAAATAATATATTATTAAATGATATAACAGTTCTAAAAATTTATGGTCCGACCAAAGGAATTATATATTAATATATATATATATATAATTAATAAATGACTTGGGGTTCACATGGTATTTTATAGTATGATTATAAACCATATAATATAATTATACTAGAATGCATGGTAAAAGTTATACTATTTAACTGAGAGTTAAATCTAAGAGATAAAGTTAATATCCTTACATAAACCTGTCTAAAACCAATTGGATGAGTGTCTTTAGAAACATTCCAACCATATCCACTATATAAATCATTTTGGAGCCCTTATAAACATAATAATATTGTATCACAAAATAATATTTCATGATTTTCTTAAAGTAACCCTCACCTATATTATAAAAATGTACATTCCCTTATCTTAATATCACACATCCAAATCCATTTAGATCTACCAACCCCTGCTCCAATATCCTCCCATATATAGTAAATTATACCTAGAGTAATTAATTTTTCTTAAATAACGACCTATGGAACCCTTTTGATCAACTCAAAAGGAAACACATAGACAATAAGTAATAATTTCACCACCTCTTTCAATGTTCTTTTACTTTTTCCACTTCATCTTTCTTGTTTGTTTCCATAGCAAAATAATAACTCCAGTACCTTATACATAATTTTATGTTATTATAAATATGGTAGAACCATATTTATTATTCTATCCATCCAATGAATGATAATTCACAATACGTGCGAACGTACAACTTACTATCTGCACGTCGTAGTGTTGTTTGTTATTCAAACACATCATTATTTTGATGGGTATAATAATGAGTATAATTGTTGTAAATAATAAATATATCATGTTAATGATTATGTATATATGGTATACAATCTAATTACAGACAATTTCAATATCAATAAAATGATATTGTCCATCATTTGCATGTACGGATTACCGTCTCCACAAATGCAATAAGATTCATACTCCAACATAACCATTAAAGAATAATATTCATTTCATGATTAAACAAAAAAAAATTCATCATATAATATCATTATGTATATGAACTAAATAAATCTTATCCATAACAAACGTGGCTTATATAACTAAGAATATAATAGAAAACGAATCAGTTTACACCTGAAACAATGATACTACCGAAATATTATTGACAAAGGAATATTATAATATCGTATATTTTATCATATTTTTGTATTTGGATCGTATATAAATTAATAAAAATAATATAAAAATTATACATGAGGTCTAAATACCCTAGATCAAGGAAAAATACAATGTAAGTGTTATTTCTATAATCTCTTCATTATCCGAGGTTGTTTATATCTGAGTATCTACTGGGACCTATTTATCATCCACATATGTGTTTCTTAAAAATGTATTTCAATATAATTTTTCAATTTTCTAGACAATAGGTTAAATTCTATTATACCACTTTATGACTTCTAATATGTCTTTTATAAAGAAAAATTTTCATCTATTTCAAAACAATGCCCTTTACGACCTTCTTGAAAAAATTAAGTAAATAATGTTTTTTACCTTATACAACAGTTGTGGCTGTTTTCTACCATTATGACAACTTCGAAGATTCCCTTATAGTATTATAAGAATATTTTCAAAAAAAATCTTTTATAATAATGTTACATTTAAATGATTTCAAAATTGAAAGAGGTATTTCTTTCAAATATTTTTCTTATCATCAATGTCTACATCATTTGAAGGATTTTAAACTTGTTTGATTTTGATTTATTATGATACAAATCATCCATATTATGTTGAATGTTTTTTTATATGTTTGACTGTGGATGTGTTATTTTTATACCATTCATGGTTTATAGATAAGTTATCTACATTTGGTATGCTAGTTTTAATACAACAATTTAGGTTACGTTAAAACCTTTTCATACGTGGAATGCATTGGACTTAGTATGTGATGGGTGGAGTCTGCTATAAATCATTGATGAATCAGTTGGTCTAATATGACAAACTAGTTTCTTGAGAAAAGGGGTTTACAAAATCATATTTTTAGTCTTGGCACGAGGCCTTGACTATGTGGTAATGAGTTTTGGAGTTATGCATTTCATCATTGTGAAATTTTCGATTTGATATTACAATTTATTATTCGACTAGTTGAGTATACATGTTAATAAGTAAATGTTATTTTTTGATTTAACTTATCTATATTATATTGATGTTTATTTTTAAATGGATTTTGTTTTATTCTTGTACATTATCTTAAAATGTTTTTGCTTATTTATTAATTTTTCCTCTATATAATTATCCTTAATGTGCATCTGAGCTCACCCCTTTATTATGTTTTATTTTTCCTTGGATGAAAAGAAGTATTTTAAAATTATCCTACTAGAATAGGCTAAGGGATAATAGTGTATTCAAATGGGACACAATGATGTTGTTTTTTCTTATTTGATGATGTAATGAAAAACTTATGTATGTATCTAGTACATCCAAGGATAATAAACTAATATGTCTTTCGAGACTTGATCTATTGTGACCATGCTAATGTAATGTAACAATGCATCGACTTTGGGTAACTAGGGGCATGGTGTTATAACATATAACATGGTTTCCAGATATTAGAACATAGGTGGGAAGTGAAAACATAAACATGGAAGAAAAATATAACTATCATGTACTGATGGATAGTGGAAGATAATATAGTTAGGTGAATGTTAACAATCAAAAATCTATAAATAAATGATGATGTAAGTGGATATATTTTTCATCAAGAAAAGAAGGTTCTATGATAGATTTTTTTGGTTTGAAGATATTTTTTCTAAACTATATGAATTTACATGAAGTGTTATACTTTCTTAATTTTAAGAAAACCTCACCATTCATATTTCCTTGATTCAATTTGCATATTTCTCTAAAAAAGAATTTTAATTAGTTATGTCACCACCGATGTCGGGTCACCATCAACCCAACGCCTGACTCGACCCGTGGCAAGTCCCGAAGGGCATTCCCAATCCCCACGGGGCTGGAACAAGTGCCTGGGTATCAAATTGAAACTTTGGGAATGATTTACTCATATAAACAACCACGAATAACCACAAGTAAACTAAACTCAAAAACATAATTGCAACCACAAGTCTTTAAACAACAAAAAGTGAGTCTCAAAAACAACTACAACCCAACCACAACTAACTCCAAAAATGGGTGACCAAAAACCAATTCAACATCCATCACCTGATTGAGGGATACAACCATCCAGCCTTCACCACCAACGCCAAGTCAGAAGAAGCGGCTAACAACTCAGACCACCGCTCTCAAAACCATTGTCATTCCCTACATCAGGCATAATAATATCTACTTACACCCAAGGGTGTAAGTAGGGTGTGAGAAATATCTCAATAGGTTGGAACCAGAGAAAAGATTACTCATGTAAAGGTTAGGTTACCAAAATTGTTTGCAGGCCTGAATTATAGAATATAAACAAATGCACTAACAACTGTAATGAAAACAGTTTTTAAATAAAGAAAGTATTAAATAGGGAACAGGGTTTTGGTACTAAAATAAAATGAAAACATTCATACCATTTTACACCACATAAATCACATAATCAACCAGTGATGAGTATATAATCGCACAGGAGAAAAAAAGTTGGGAGAGGCCCTAAGGGACTAAAGCTTTGTGGGGCCCTAGAACCTCACATCTCGGTGTACCAAAGAATCCATATCATATGTTCCCATGCACGAGCCACTAGTAGGGAAACACCTCCATAACCTAGTGGTCTCCAGTCATTATCCAATCTTTAGTTAGTGTTGTAAGCATCAATCCAGCTAAGTGATACTGGTCTGGTGCCACTCTTGTACCACTAGCATGCTAATCTAGTCCCCCCACCTAGTACCCAGGATTCCCCTTTTGTGCTCAACGTTCAAAGTTCACCCTACTCATCAAGGTCAAGACACAACACACCTGGATGTCAACTAAGTCAACCATCACACTCACATATTAAATATAAATTATTAAACGAACAACTGTTAATGGTATTACACACGACAGAAATACTCAAAAACCCAAACACAATATGAAAGAACTACATAGTCAAATAAATACACAATTTCAAGAACCAAAATAAAATTTAACAGTCATTTAAAAAAATGGTCTAGTAGTTTTAAAGAAAATAAAACAACACAATCATCAGTGCCAAGACTCTCCCGAATGCACTCTAGGACTGTAACAGGAATCAAATTTCAACTGAATCATTTTTCCAAAGACCAAAGGCACAATCTAATAAAACCCAGACAACATAAACATGTTGGTAATAAAAATAAAACACCAAATCATACAGACCAAAACCAACAACTCACAGTATAAGATAAATAAAATAAATATTAATTTAATTAAACCAGCTGAAAAATTGATCAGATAACATAAGCATGCAAAACCACCTACCTCAAAGTACGAAAAATGATACAGAACAACACTCCCTCTGCACAACGGTCACATTTCAAGGATCCGTCAAAAAGTTCCTAAAATAGTGGACCATATAACCTAAATTCCAACTGAGTAAAACATCAGTGGTTCGTAAAAAAACATCTGCAATCACATAACTTTATTAACCGTTAATCAAGTTCAATAATAATTAAATAAATTTATTAACAATAAAACAAAAAAATTTAATTAATTTGATTAATAGCTAAAAATATCTAATTAATGAATTAACAGATAAACAAATTAAATAATGATTAAATAAATTAATTAGAAGTTAATAAAAATCAATTAAATAAATTTATTGACAACTAAAACAAATTTGATAATAATAAAATAAACTGATTAACACTTAAACAAATTCAATAAAAAAATTAAACCAATCGCAAACGAAAACCTTTAAACAACACTACCAATACAGGAGTGAACAATGCAACTGAGGCGCGGCCGACCGGGGATGTGGGGAGAAGGGAGGAGGGAGACCGCAGGAGATAAGAGAGAATAAGGAGAAGAAAAAAAGGATAATTTAATTAGGGGGTGGCGGATAGGGTAGGTTTTAGGTGGAGGAGAGTAAAATAATAGAAAAAAATATAAAATAAAAAGAAAAGAAAGATGAAATAAAAATAGAATAGAAAAGAAACAAACATGAAATAAAATAAAATAGGGAGGAGAGGGCGAAGAAATTAAGGAGATAAAAATAATAAAACAAAATAAAATAAAATAAAATAACTAAATTCAAATTAATAAATAAAAACTGGCTTCAAACAGTATTAGTAAAGAGGTCCGCTCGCATGTCGGGCGGGCTGTGCAGCTTCGCCCGTGCCCTACCCACACGCCGAGTGTTGCGATGCAAAGGTTCACTGACCAGCGCAATAAGCACACCACACATATGGCTTGACAAAATTTACAACTAAATAAATATAAAAGGGCAACTAAACATATAAAATTAATAAAAAAATTTAAAATCACACCGTATGTGAAGTCTAAGTGCGACAATTCTCCACACAATGAAAACTTTCCGCCCTTAGAAAGTCAGCTTGATGCTTGATCAGAGAATAGAAAAGGGGACTCCTGCTCAACCCACGACTGCCACTCCCAAGTCTCATTCTCATCATTCCCATTCTACCAGAGAATACAAACCAAAGGAATGGACTTCACACGTAGCACCTTCTCCTGAGAATCCACTACCCGCACTGGTCGCTTAAATACTGATAAGTCTGGGTCAATCTCAAACTCTTCCCAATTCAAAACATGAAAAAGGTTGGGATTACACTTTTTTAGTTGGGAGACATGAAATACTTCATGAATCGACGTCAAATGAGAAAGAAAATCTAACATGTAAGCCACCTTTCCAATCCGCTCAGTAATCTGGAAAGGACCAACATACCTCGATGGCAGTTTCCCCTACTTCCTGAACCGGCGGTGACCCAAGAAAGGGGAAACTTTCAGAAACACTTCATCCCCGACAAAAAAATCAAGATCCAGATGCCTATAGTATGCATAAGATTTTTGGTGACTCTGATCTGTCATCAACTACTGCTTAATCAGTTCGACCTTCTCAGATGTTTCTTAAACAAGGGTTAGTCCCAATATTATTGTCTCGCCTACCTCATCCCATCACAAAAGAGACCGACAAGGCTGGCTATAGAGTGCCTAATAGGTTGCCATTCTAATGGAAGACTGGTAATTGTTAATATAAGAAAAATCGACCAATCCCAAATGGATATCCCATGAGCCTCTAAAATCTAAAACACAGGCTCAAAGGATGTCTTCCAGAATCTAATTCACCTGCTTCATCTGGCAATCCGTCTGAGGATGGTATGTCATGATCATATTAATCCATGACCCAAAAGCCTTCTGGAGGCCTCCCCAAAACCGAGATGTAAAGTGGGTGTCCCAGTAAGAAACAACTGCTGACGACACACCATAAATTATGACCACCTTCTGAACATACAAATAGCCCAGGTCCTCCACCTTCACTATATATTTCATTGGGATAAAGTGAGATGATTTGTTTAAGTGGTCAATAAATACCTAGATAGAATTCCTTCCCCGAGGTGAATGAGGAAATCCAATAATGAAGTCCATGGAGACCTTGTACCACTTTCAGGTAGAATGGGTAATGGTTGTAGTAGGACAGATGGTCTCTGATGCTCTTCTTTCACCTGCTAGAATGTGTAGAATCTTGACACAAAATCGGATATGTCCCACCTCATACGTGGCCACAAGAACTGACGGAGAACATCGTAATACATCTTGGTGGTACCAGGAAGGATGACCCACTGAGACTGGTGGCTATCCTGCATCACCACCTTTGGTTGAGAAAACAGAACCACTACACATCTCATGAAGCACAAGATCCCCTCAAGAGACAAAGACCAAACAGAATGAGTCACCCCACTACGAAGAAGCTGCATAGAATGCTGACACAGCTCATCACCAGGCTTCTCCTGCTTGATCAACTCTAGAAGAGCAGTAGTCAACTGAATGCTAGCTAGGAATGTACCTCTTCTGTGATACCTGCTCTCCAAGTGCATCTGGGTGAAGAGCCTCATCAAAGTCCACTGATCACTAGACTTCCTCAATGCCTGCACTGGTACTTTTCTGCTCAAAGCATCAGCCACCACATTACCCTTACCCAGAGTATAGACAATGTCAAAGTCAAAACCCTGACGGTACCTGATCCAGTAGTGATGCCTCAAATTGAGATCCTTCTGAGAGAAAAAGTAAGCTAGGGTCTTATGGTCAGAATAAACCAAAAATTTCTCCCTAAAGAGATAGTGATGCAATGTCTTCAGGTCATGCATCACTGCTACCAACTATAAGTCGTGAGTTGGATAATTATTCTCATGCAGCTGAAGTAGGCGAGAACCATAAGCCACCACATGGTCATCCTTCATGATCAAACATCCAAGGCCCGTACCTGAAGCATCACAATAAACCACATAGCTCTTTCCAGATTATGTTATGGTCAACACAAGTGTGGTGGTCAACCACCGCCTCAACACTTCAAAGGATTCTTGACACTATGGGCTCCACTAAAACTTCACCCCTTTTTGGGTGAGTGCAGTCATGGGGGAGGCGGTCCACGAGAATTCTCAAACAAAACGCCTATAATAGCCTTCTAGGCCAAGATAACTCTTGATCTCAAACACATTCCTCAGCTCCTCCCATGACATAACTTCCCTAATCATCTCAGGATCCACTAAAACCCCTTGTTCTGAGACGACATGTCCAAAAAACCTCACTTCCCTGATCCAGAATGTGCACTTCTAGATTTTGGCATATAGGCGGTGATCCCGCAAAGTGCCCAAAACAATGTGCAGGTGATGCTCATGATCCTCCTTACATCCAAAATAAACTAGGATTCCATCCACAAATAGCATGATAAATGATTAGAGATATTGTTGGAACACCCAATTCATGAGTTCCATGAAAACTACAGGAGAATTCGTCAATCTGAAATTCATGACCAAGTACTTGAAGTGACCATACCTTCTTTGGAAAGCGGTCATCGAGATATCTTCTTATCTTACCCTGAGCTGGTGGTATCCCGAATGCAAATTGATCTTGGAGAACCACTTTCCCCTCTTCATCTTGTCGAACAAATAATCAATCTTGGGAAACATGTATTTATTCTTGATGGTCACCTTATTGAATTTCCGGTAATCGATGCACAACAGGAGGGTTCTATCGGCCTTCTTCGCGAAAAGAACAGGGGCGGCCCAAGGAGAGACGCTCAGGTGAATGAATCCTTTGGATTCCAAATCATCCAGAAATATCTCTAATTCCCTCAGTTCCGTGGGGGCCATGCAATATGAGGGAAGATATATAGGCGGTGTTCCCAGCGCCAACTCAATCGAGAAACTCATGTCCCGCTCTGGGGGTAATCCTGAAAAATCATCTGGGAAGACCTCTAGGAACTCATCCACTACACGATGTAACCCACCCTGAGAAACACCACCATCTTCCTCCAGTGCGAGCGATGAAAATTGATAAGAAAGGTTTCCCAACTCAGGGAGAGGAGGTTCCACGCGACCAGACCGAGGATCCCATTCTATATGAAATATCTGAGGACTCCCATGTGGTGTTGTAAAGATTACTCAGCGCCGATAGCAGTCAATATATGATTGAAAGAGCACCATCATGTCCATGCTGAGGATCACATCAAATAGGTCCATATCAAGGACCAACAAATACCACTCCATCTCGACTCCTGACACAGACATTGCGCACAACGGGCACCTAAGAACCTACTCATTTTTCTTACCCAGCACTGTCACTAACTCCATTGCAACAGATAAAATCTCAGTTGGGAGGCATAGAAGTTCACAAAACGGACAGTTATAAAAGAAACTAAAGCTCCAATATCAAATAAAACTACCGCTATTGAAGATGAAACCAGAATGGTACCTCAAGAAGTTGATGTCCCAGCATTATATCCTGCTGGATCCTGATCCACAACATGAAAATGTCTGGTCCTTTCCTGATAACGACCGCTCGCCTAAGGCTCTGCCCTAATCTGGCTCTACGCTGAATACGATCTGGTCCTACCACCATGACCACTGAACTGAGATCCCGACGTCCTGGTCTTCTTTGACTGCACTGATACTCTCCCAGAAGCCACAGATCCAGTCCCACTCTCTTACGGGTGCATCACTCTACAAAATGATTGTACATACCCCATGATCCCACACCGGTAGCAAGGCCTAGGAGGGGTGGGACATACAGATCGGATGTTCCTTGCTCTTCTACACTGATGGCACACAATGACCCTCGTATCAGATTCCCCAGATAAAGTCTTCCTGGAGGGGTGGCCTAAGTTTCCACCACTCTTCTTCCATTCATCATCACACTACCTCTTCTTCTCTGCAGAACTGCGGCTGCCAAAACTAGACACCTATCGAGAAAACACCAACGTTCCTCTCTGGTCTATCTCGACCATGAAAGAAAGATTTAACAACTCGACATAATTCTCCAGCATGAATAAGAAAACCTCAGAGTGTATTTCTAGTCGAAGGCCCTTCCCAAACATTCGAGATTTCAGGTATTCACTTGAAACAATCTCAGTTGCATATCGCACAAGCTCAGCGAAGCGGTTCACATACTCCATCACTGTCTGATTCCCTTGTGAAATATCAATGAACTCCCGGGATCTAGCATAGGCCAGGAACCCTGGACAGTACTGCTGGTTGAAGATAACTTTGAAATCCTTCCAACTCATATGCTAATGTTTCCCAGCCTGAATCACTTATTCCCAACATTTGCGACTAGAACCCTCTAGCTGAAAAGTGGCACACTTTACCCTGACTTCCTCGGGAATGTCAAGGAATTTGAACATGCATTATATCTTTTTAAGCCATTCCTCTGCCTCCTATTGTTTTGAACTACCTCAGAAGGAAGTAGGTTTATTTTTCAGAAATACCTGAGCTCTATCCTTCATGGATCCAGATTGATCCCCTATAGCTAGAATAGGGGCGGGAGCAGGAGTCTCCCCTTGTCCTAAAGCATAAAAAGCTCGTACCACAGCCTCTACCAATCTGTGATCAAGAGGCGTGGGAGAACACTCTCCGAATTCATCATGTGGGTGCATGGGCGCTCTCTGTGGAGTCATCTTGCAGTAAGGAGCAACAGTCACAAAAGAACACCATCAATATCTCATATGACATGGGAGAACAAATTTTCAACAAGATAAATAATCCTCAATCAACCAAACATGCAAAAAAACATTGTATCAAAACTCTACTTTTCCTCCTCGTGTCCACACACAGTCTACATCCTCTACATCCCACCTAGAAAAGGAGTCAAACAAGCATCTTGACATCCCATGGTGACTCAGTGTCTGTCACGAGGCATACTGGCCAGACACCCTACTCGAAACCAGAATTCCGAGCCTCGATAGTTCTAACTCCTATCTATCGAGACTCATCCCAAATAACATAATCAAAGAGCTAAACCTGCCACTGATACCATTTTTTCATGAACCAAGTTGGGTCCCCATCAACCTGATGCCCGACCCGGCCAGTGGAAAGGCCCGAAGGGTGTTCCAAATCCCCACGGGCTGGCACAAGTTCCCAGGTATCAAATTGAATCATTGGGAATGATTAAACCGTATAAACAACCAGGAAAAACAACAAGTAAATGAACTCAAAAACAGAATTGCAACCACAAGTCTTTAAACAAAAAAAGTGAGTCTCAAAAACAACTACAACCCCACCAAAACTAACTCCAAAAAGGGGTGACCAAAAACCAAGTCAGCTACCATCACCTGATGGAGGGATACAATCATCTGTCCTTCACCACCATCGCCAAGTCAGAAGAAGTAGCTTACAACTCAGATCACCACCCTCAAAACGTTTGACTTTCCCTACATCAGATATAATCTGATATACTTACACCCTGGGGTGTATGTTGGGTGTGACCAATCAATCAATAGGTTGGAACCTGAGAAAAGAGTCTACATGTAAAGGTTAGGTGACCAAAATATTCTGCAGGACTGAATTATAGAAAATAAACAAATGCACTAACAACTTTAATGAAAACAATTTTTAAAGAAAGGCAATTTTATATAGGGAACATGATTTTTGGTACTAAAAGAAAATGAAAACATTCTTAACTTTTTACACCACAGAAACCACACAATCAACTAGTGATGAGTATATAATCTCATAGGAGCAACAAAAGTGGGAGATTCAATAAGGGACTAAAGGTATGTGGGGCCCTTGAACCTCTCGTCTCAGTGTACCAAAGAATCCATATCATATGTTCCCGTGCACGAGCCACTAGTAGGGAAACACCTCTATAACCTAGGGGTCTCCAGTCATCATACAATGTTTAGTTAGTGTTGTAAGCATCAATCCAGCTATGTGATACTCGGTTGTAGCCACTCCTATATCACATGCACGCTAGTCTAGTCTTACCACCTAGTACCCAGGCTTCCCCTTTTGTGCTCAACGTTCAATATTCACCATCCTCATCAAGGTCAAGACACAACACACCTGGATGTCAAATAAGTCAAAAATCAAACTCACATAGTCAATGTAAATGAATAAACATAAAACCGTTTAAGGTATTACACACATGAGAAATCCTCATAAACCAAAACACAATGTGAAATAACTACACAGTCAAATAACTACACAATTCCAAAAACCAAACAAGAATTTAACAGGAAATTGAAAAAAATGGTCTAGTAGTTTTAATGAAAATAAAACGACACAATTATCAGTGCCAAGACTCACATGAACGCACACTATGACTGTAACAGTAACCAAATTTCAACTGCAACATTTTTTCAAAGACCAACGACACAATATAGTAAAGACGAGACAACCTAACCATGATGCTAATAAAGATAAAACACCAAATCATACCGACCAAAACCAAAAACTCACAACAGCAGTTAAATAAAAGACATACTAAATAAATTAAACAAGAAAACTAATTGATCAGATAACTTAAGAATGCAAAACCAACTAACTCAAAGTACAAAAAATGATACAGCGCAAAACTCCTGCTGTGCAACGGTCGCACCGCACAGATCCTTCAAAAAGGTCCTAAAATAGTGGACCAAATAACCTCAATTCCAACAGAGTAAAACATCAGCGGTCCGTAAAGAAACATCACCAATCACATAACTTTGTTAACTGTTAAACTAGTTCAAATATAATTAAATAAATTTAATATCAATCAGACAAAAAGAATTAATTAATTTTATTGACACCAAAACAAATCTAATTAATGAATTAAAAAATAAGAAAATTCAATAATGATTAAATGAAATAATTAACACTTAAACAAAATCAATAAAATAAACTGATTAAGAACTAAAACAAATTTGATAATAATCAAAAAAACTGATTAACACTTGAACAAATGCAATAAAAAAAATTAAACCAATCTAAAACGAAGACATATAAAGAACATTACCAATATAAAAGAGAACAATGCAACTGAAGTGCTCCACACCTATGTCAAGAGATTTGAAAGGTCGTCCAGAAGTTTATCCGGCTGTCTGAAGGAGGGTGGACGTGTCGGTCGAGTGGAAGGTAGCAGGGGGTAAGCAGGGTGGTCGCGGAGGCTAGCGTTGGAAAATCTGGAGCCACCGGAAGATCAGTTGGGGATAGAGAAAAGAAAAGAAAAGAAATAAATAAAGAGGAAGAAGGGGGTATGGCGTAGAAGATGAGGCCAGGTAGGAGGCGCAGCAGGGGAGGTCACTGGGGTTCAGCATGACGAGAGGGAAGCAGTGAGGTGGTGTGGCCGTTTGAGAAGAGAGGAAGCAGGGGAAAAAGGTTCGGCTGGGCAAATGGGAGGGCAGTAGGGAAATCGACGGGTTGGGTGAGTAGGAGGCTAGGAAATGGAGTAGAGTGGTCAAACAGGGAGGGAGAATAGGGAAGCATCATGGAGTGAGGGAGGAGAGGAAGGGGAGGCGTGCAGGAGGAATAGAAGGGAAAGAGGGAAGAAGAAACGAGGGAGAGAAGAAGAAGAAGGAGAGAAGGGATAAGGGAGAGGCGTGGTCGAGCGGGGAAGAGGGGAGAAGAGAGGAGGGAGGCCATGGGAGAGAAGAGAAAAGAAGGATAGGAAAAAAAGGGAAATAGAATTATGGTGGGTGGTGGCTAGGGTAGGGTTTATAAGGGGGAGAGAAAAAAAATAATATGAGATAAAATTAAAAAAAATAAAGATAAAATAAAAATAGAATAGAAAAGAATGAAATGTAAATTAAAATAAAATAGAGAGGAATGAGATAAGAAATTAGGGAGTGAAAAATAATAAAACAAACTAAAATAAAATAAAACAACTGAATTCAAATAAATAAATAAAAACTAGCTTTAAAAGATATATGTAAAGAGGTCTTCTTGGGTGTCGGGCGGGCTGTGCGGCTTCGCCCATGCCCTGCCCACACGCCGAGTGTTGTTAAGAAAATATTTACTGACAATCGCAAGAAGCGCACCACACGTTATTCTCGACACACTTACCAACTAAATAAATATAAAAGGGAAACTGAACTTATAAAATTAAAAAAAAATTAAAATCATACCATACGTGATGTCCGAGTGCAACAATTTATTTATGGAGTACTAACAAATAATGAGATCTATGATATGCCATACCATTTTTCATTAGACATCATCAACACAGTGTTGTTATAATTGGTATTCAAATATAAAAAAATCCTCTTCTGTTGATATAATATTTCAATTTCACTAATTTTAAATAATGTATAACTTAATATTTACATAAATTATTAACCTTATAACGATTTTGAAATATGTAAATACAAAAATCTAGAGATAAAGTCATGAAATAATCTTAACATTGATACCCAAAATATTAAAAAGAATAAATTTTATGTCAAATTAAAATATTTTCATAGCCCCATATTAAACCCTCATAAAACATGGTAATAACTATAATTTCCCTAAATCCTTTTGGAAGACATGCTTTCTTAATTATTTAAATTGTTAATAAATATATTTATTATTTATATGATGTTTTAAACTTCAACCATGTTAACATAGACCTCATATTCCAAAAATAATTATTCTTTTCAAATGTTATTAATAATATCCAATTTACATTACCCTAATAAATCATCTCTTTATCTAATCATAAAAAATTCTCAATAACCTTAACATATTAAGGGATACCTTTCGTTAATAAAAATATAATTTTTATGAGTCTTCTACACCATTCAACATATCCCTTTCAATCCTGTATGATAAAATTAAACTAAAAATACTAAATTATTCAATTATTCATTCAACATGTTCACTGACATCCAATATATAAATAACTCATTCAATAAACATTATTGATGAACCATTAATTAGGATTCATCAATACATCTTACCTATAATATAAAATATGTATCCAGTCTTAATGTTCATCAACATAAATCCTTTAAATCTTTTTATGATTAATGTAACAAATATTGGAAGAACATCACATACCATTCAAAGGTAATTTGTGGTCTCTTTCTCTTTAGTAGTATAACCAACACTCAAACCACCTCCCGAAATTTCATTATGAGATTTCTACATGGGAAATATATTTTATAATTCTCATGCATTATATATCTAAAACATTCAATGGTGAATATTTTCTTTATGGTTCCCTCCATTGACTAAAACCAGATAGCACAGGGATAGAAATAAATATCTTAGAGGAAAAGAAAATAATCATGAAAATTTACTTATAGGATGTTGATATCATGAAACCTAATTTTTAAATCGATGAAAGATTTGGTTTATCTCAGGTTATTCAATTTTAACATGAATTTAAATAAATTATGATGGTTTTTGACGAGATTTTGAAATTACAAAGCATATCCCTTCTCAAACAAGGGGTGCAACAAGGTGTGTTGTCATGTACCAAATTTTCCCAATTCTTTCCCATGACATCTTGTCTGACTTTTTACCCTTTGTTACATCTTTTATAGGTCAAATTAAACTTGAAATATTGAGACATGTATGTATTTATGTGAAACCATTTACTCCATCCTTTTACAAAACTTCAATACATTTCTCCAAACATTAACTTATTATTATACTTATCCATAGAGACATCCCTATATATATCCTTAGAAATATTCCTTGGGATTTCAATAATGATTTGTCATACCTGTTTTCAAAGGATATCTAAACCTTTGATCTGATACCAAATATAAAAACCTAGTATTAACCGACATATAAATTGCATTACTTTTTCTTAATACTTAAAACACTATACACATTGACAACAAATACCATATTAGTTTAGTTCCTTTAGTAACATCGGAACAAGAAACCTGGTACATAAATGATCTACATTATCTCCCATTAGATTATTTTCTTACTAGAACTCTAATATACACATAAAAAATAACAAATATCTTCATAAACAATGGAAAATGAAACTTAAAATGTTTTGAGTAAATATGGTTAGTAAGGAAAAAAATAGATACATTTAAGCATAAAAATGAGCATAAGGGTATGAGGACTTAATCATAACATTAAAAAATAAGTCCAGGAATATCAAAATTGTAATCATAAATCATGAAATAATTTTTTTTTGTTTATAATAAATTAATTAAAATTAAATAAATAACATAATATATAAAAGAATAACATTAGAACCAATCCTGTAATTCTTTAATACATAGATATTTTAAATCCATCCTTATAAGTCAGGACTCATATCAAGAACTAATCAAGGAGCTTCATGATAACTGAACCTACTTGGAAAGACACATCACCATCCCCATTCATAGTTTAGTCATTGTAAGGGATCAAGTTTCTCTATATTAACATCGTGGATTTGGTGTCCACACCTTCCATCATCATGGTGATGATGCCTACTAGGAGAGTCATAACACAAACCCCAGTTACAGTCCTTTCCTTATAAGGGATTGGGTTTACACATATGCCTATAGTGGATAAAGAATTTTGACATGATTTACGTCACTCTCTCGTTAAATATAAATCAATATGGAATGCATTTTAGGAATATATTATTCCTAACAATCTCATAATAAAATCATTAATTCATGTTCCATAAGATAAAAAATATTTCATAATATCATGACCCATTAAAAGAGATGGCGTTTTTAAAAATCATATCACAATCCTATGAAATTAAATTTGATTCATAAAAATGAAATTATATCTTATATTCTGGAAAACAAAATTTTACATATCATTCATCATAGCCTAACCAGAGAAACGAAGTGGGTTTCACAGGCATAAAGTTCATTGATGAGGAATAAGATTCGTAAAAACCATTCAATAAAAACATAACCCATTTAGATAAATAGTATGAATGACCCATTTAAATTATTTCCCATAGGGGTATGAGTATCATCAAAAGATCATATCATAGAAAGGATATTATTTTGAAATATATTTTAAAAAAATTGTTGAAGAAATTATCCCTTCCTCTTTTAAAAAGGATCTGAATAATATAAAAACCATTGAAAACACTTTTCTTTAAAATAATCATGAAATATTATAAATTAATATCTGAAGGGTTATTGGAAATTTTTTTAATAAAATATAAATAAATCTTGAAAATTGTTTGGAACAGATTTTTTATAAAAAATTATAAATAGAGAATTATTTTTAAAAATAATTACTTTGAAAATACTTTCAAATTACTTAAATTAGGCTTTAGAGTGATTTTAAAAACATTTTTGTTAATACATATGAAATAATATTGAAATGTTCTTGAAAACACTTTTCACTTGAAAACATAAAATAAGGGTGAAAATATTTTGAAAAACGTTTTCTCTTGAAAACATATAATATAAGCTTGAAAACATATTGACATTTTTTTATTGATTTTTTTTAAATAATGAATTTATAGAATATTATGTGAACTTTTTATTAAAATAAATAACTTTTTAATATTTTAATGTAATCTCCAATGGAATGATGGTCATGATGGTGGGTAAATCCGCACATGTTGAACATTAATTTTTCACTGTAATTTTTTTTATAAGTTCCACATCCGAAAAACAAGAAAAAGATACATTTTTTAGTGATCATTTTAATTAAAATTTAAAAAATGGGCTAAAATATCATTTAAAAATCATAGTATAATAGTAATATATCCTTGTAATCCTTTTATAAAACATGGTTTTTATAGAACACATATTTATGATTGAAGAGAGAGATAATGAAAAACATTTATAAAAATAGTTTTTTAGTTATATTAAACAAAAAATGGTGAAACATTTATACTAATACGTTAATAGGTTTTAAAAAAATAGATTATACTAAATATCATAAACAATCCTGATAAAAAGATCATAATATTTCATCAATGGAAGATTAATCATAAATAATCATTATAGACAATGATACTATTTCAATAAACGCTTACCAAATGGTAAAATGGAATCATACTATCCATTTGAGAAATAAAAATTAAATGAAGCATAAAATATAATTAAAATAATGATATTGAGGATTTGCAATTTCAAATATACCTCAAAAAAATAATTTATTTTCATAACAAAACCTATGTCTCAAATAAGGAAAATTATGGCAAGATTATATTACTAATTTGGTAACTTATGAAAAATAAACCCCATGAGTGAAATATCATAATTTTGATATATAATTACATATATTTTTAATTATAATGGGAATATAATAAATCTATTTGTAGTATATACACCATAAAAAATAATTATTTGGTGAATAAGGCATGTATCTCATAGAAATAAAAATTGAGATGAAATCCCCTTATATTGTGTATTAACTCTCTTTGTACTCATAAAAACCTCAGATATAATTTATATAATTTTATAATAAATATTTTTTAGAACCATATTGTTACATATATTTCAATATACAGGTTTTAATGACATTATATTACTCCTTTTTAACAATTATCTATTAAGGTTTCACTTCAAGTAATATTCCCTTTGTTTTTCGCAAGTGTCTTAATTTATTATATCATTGATATTTAATGTTATATAATGATTTAAAGAATGTAAAAAAATATACAAATATCATTAAAATGTATTATATATTTATTATAATTATCTATAAAATATAAAAGTTTGAAATGGAACACAACTTTTATTGAGACAGTGCGTCGTACATACACTTGAACGGTGTTTCTGTTCTATTGTAATAATGAATGAAATAATGTATGGGACATATATGAATATCTATAAATGGTTATAATATCATTATAATATAATTATTATATAATATTTATCATATTGGTTTTAAACACATATCATTAATACATTCCATGTACTGTGTGGATGAGTCACATCGCTTTGAGGGGGTGGTAGTATACACTTCCTCAACCAAAATTATTGTATTTATAGATGTTGAAAATCAGAAGTGTGTGATATAAATACAAATTAAAGAAGTATAAATAAATTATAAGTATAATATATATCAAATATAAATAGTTTTTTTTCATTATAATTTCCACCATGATAGGTGGTAAAATAAAAAATAAACAATCCACATTTCGTGAGGTCGTAGTTCACCATACACATAATTGATAGGTTTGTTTCCCATTAGGAAAAAAGTGTGTGTAACTATACGTAAAACACATAGAATAAAAAATACTAATGTATTAATGATAATGGTTTTGTTATAAAATAATTAAATGACAATATTTTAGGTATTGGATAATGAAAATAAAATAATAGAGCTTAATGGATGGTGGTACCTCTTAATTGGGTAATTCCTTTTGGTTTTCACAAAAGGGATTCCATGGAAGCATTTAAAAAAAATTAAGTCATAAATGAAGAATTAAGTGCTTATTATATGTGTATTGGGGTGATATATTCCTATTCTACGTGTTATTATAGGTGTGATTAAGTGGTAAAGGTAGAGGGATTTTATAGGGAAGAGAAATGACATATTTGACCTTTTTGAAAATAAGTTTGGTGTACCCACATTTTTAACAAAAAAATCAAAAAAAATATGGAATGAATTTTTTTTGGAATATGTACATCCACAAAATAATTTTTATAAAATTTTTATTTTAATTTTGTTCATAATGTAATCGTTTAGTTCACAGTTAAGCCGCATTTTACATTAATAACTACAATTAATTTTAACTACGTTCAGTAATATATTTGGTAAAATACTAAATTAAACATATTATAAATTATAAAATATTCTTATATCCAAATATGGAATTCATTTTTAAAAAATCCTATTGTATTAGGTTAATTAAATAATTTAAAATTATTTCCATAGAAGCAAATATACTTCAAGTTTTAAAAGTAAAAATATCCAAGTCATTGTAAAGTTTTTATAGATAATTAAATAGGGAAATAGATTCTAATGAACTAAAATTTATTAATTTCAATAAATATTATCTAATTAAACTTTTACACAAATGTAAAATATAATTTAAATTTATAAGGAAATTTTATGAAAAAAAATTAATTAAAAATTATTATTTTTTACTAATTCATTATAAAATGATTCGTCAGAGAAAAATACCTAAAAAATACCTAAAAAAATATTTTGTATTTCAATATAAAATAATAATTTTATATTAAAATATAATATTTATAATATTTCAATGAATTTGATTTGTTATATGTTCTTTAGTAAAAGGAGGTGAAAGTGTTTTTTATTAAAATGTAGTTTTTTTTGTGTAAAATGGGGTTTATTTTTAACCTATGCCTATAGAATCTATTTTATGAACAAAATGTTTTTTGGTTGAATACTATATATAAATATATTAATTTAATAACCCTTAATAAATTAATTAACTTAATTTATTAGGATAAAATAACATTCTAATCATATAAATAATAATATTTTACTTCACATTCAATCAGGTTTCATATTCATTTTTAATTAATTTCATACCAATGAATTATTATTATATAAGTGAAAACCATATATTTATATAAGTTAGTTTAAAATTTTCATAAATAATATTATAAATTCTAGGTTAAATCATAATTATATTAGATAATTGTATTTTTATAAATATATCATTGTTTGGTATAACTCTATCATTTGTGTAACATATGCTAACCTAGATGTTACATGTATGGAAAACTAAAAATTACATTCACTATAGTGTATGATTAAATTGGTATTTCATATTATTTAATAAGAAGTACTGATTTAATATATATATATATATATATATATATAACTATTTTTGGTTTTGTGTGAAATAAAAAATGTAAAAAATATTAAATTATTTCAATAAAAATCCACAAAATCATGGGGTTTAACACATTGTGGTGTGTTTTCATATATCATTGGAGTTCTAGTTGAAATATTTCTTTGGACACATTTCCAATGTATTATGGGCATACATAATATTGGGTACCTTGTGGTGATATAGTAAATCGACAAGTGATCACTCATTAGTATGGAAATGTAACCTAGGAAGTCATATGGGGATGTGTGGATTGGGATGGGTTATTCCAAATGGATGATGAAATGGTTCAAAAATATTCTTGGTGTCTATACATGGAATTTAGTTTTGGTTTTGAAAACTATTTTTCTTATAATAGTAAGGTTTATGATAAAGGGGTTTTAAATTTATTTATATAATTTTTTATAAAAATATGAAAACATGTTTAATTCAAGTGTTATATGTACATAAGTCATTTGGGTAAAATCAACTAATTTTATCTACACCACATTATTTGTCACTTTAGTGTTTTTAAATATGTTGTTTAACAAGACATATATAATGATAATGAATCACACTGCTTTAGTGGTGCTTCATGATAATGGTGCTTGGAGTTGGAGTTGGAGAATAGAGGTATGTTTGGAGTCTTGGATTTTTGTTGGTTTTGAATTCTTTTTTTTCATTGATGTTAGTAATCATTCATTGAGATTTGATGATTGTAGTTGGTTTTGACATTAATTTGTTATAATTTTAGTTTTTATATTGTTATCATGCTTCATTCAGGGGTTATATTTTATGATTTTTTGGTTGGGTTTTTTTATTTCTCAATAGAATATCATCCCCCAATTATATTGAATCACTTGGAATATATTTCCAGCCATTTGTGCCATGGGATTTCCATTATGTACAAGTTGTAATTACACCATAAATCATGCTTATGTAGTGGAGAGGGATGATATAAGAGGTTTCTTCTTGTCCAGACCTAGACTTAAAAGTTCAAAAGGTCTTGGTCGGTCCTAATATCTTTTGGTATAAATGGTATTGAACATTGTTCTTTGTGTTGAAATTCATTCTGGTTCATTCTAGAGTTTGGATGGTGGAATATAGTAGGATTTTCAGGACATGAAATGTAGTGAATAAAATGTCATATCTAAACATTTTATTCTAATCCTCATTGCAATGCCCCCACCCCAGTTACCAAGAATCATTGAATTGTTACATAATATTCTCATGATACAAGGAATCATGTCCCGAATGACCAACCAGTTTAGTAGACTTAGAGGTACTAGATACATACCTAGGTTTTAAATTACATCACAAAATAAAAAAAACAACATTGTTTCCCTTTTGAACAATCTTATATCCCATAGCCTATTCTTGTAGGTTAATCGTAATATACTTCTTCGCATCCTTGGAAAAATAATAGATAAAAAAGTGGTGAGCTCAGATGATCAGTAAGGATAAAAATATAGCGGATACTGTTATTCATAAGAACAAACATTTAAGGCAATGTATAAGACTTGAACATAATCTTTTTAAACAAAAGCTTCAACATAATATGGAAAAGATAAATACAATAATGCCATTTATTTAATAACTAGGATATTCAACTCGTTGAATAATCACGTGTAATATATCTAGCAAATTTCATAATGATGGAATGCATAATTCTAGACATTATGAAACATTTTGTCTAGGCCTCAACCAAGACGTCTAAAAATGATTAAGGCCTTGTCCAAAATGATATATCAAATTGATAAAGTCCCCAACCAATTCCACATCTAATTGTCACATTAGACCAGATGATGCATCGAGGAGCTATATCAGGCTCCACCCGTCACTTAATAAGACTAATTCATTCCTCATATGTAAATGTGGGAACATACCATAAACTTTTTTATTAAAATTCGCATATGAAATGTCAATTTTTTAACAATAAACCACGAATGGTATTAAAATATCACATCCATAGTAAAAAAAATCTCATTTAATGGAATATGGAATATTTTCTTATAATAAATTAACCTCAATCGATAATAATATAAGATATTGAAATAGATGAAAATAATCATCGAAATTTATTCGAGGGAAATATCAAACATTTTATAAAAACATTTCAAAGTATCACTATTTATCAACATGCTGTTAAAAAATTTTTTTGAATCAAAGTGTCACATACAAATTTGAATCTTTAAAAAGGGGTTTTAATTTTAATACATTAATTTCAATTTATATTAATTATTAAGACCATTTTTAAAACGTGAACATTTAAGAGAGAGATTTAGAAGAATGAATTTTTAAAACATTTAAAATGATATTTTAGTAAGTGTTCCGGACCAAATGAGAGATGCTTGAATACAAATAATTGAGGTAATAAAAACTTAGTAATATCATGAGAATAAATGGATTCAGGATATATTATGTCAAATTATAGTATATACTCGAAATAAAAGTGAATTGGTGCATAACAACAAAGAAGTCTCAATGGAATGTAAGTTGAGATGAAATCCCATATAAAAATAATATCATTAGGTTTAGGATAAATCAATGACATAATTATGTGTGAAAAATATAAATAAAAAATATGATTGGGTATTCAGTGTAAAACAATAAGAGGACATTCACAAATGTTCTTCTAACTATAACACCATTCTCATGGATGTTTTACTCAATGAATGTAAATTGAGTTATGATTACTCTTATCATGTTCAAACTGATGAATTGGGAATTTATCAATGGAGTGATTATGTGTATCAAAATAATAAACACAAAATATGGAGTAGAAATTAGTACATTAATAAATAAATATATATTTCACACATAATCTTGGAGTAAAATAATCAATGAATTGTACATAAAACCCAGTGAGTGGAAATCCAAATTAGAAATTACCTTACCAATTTATTGACTTATGAAACATACACCCCATGAAAGAAGGATCATACTATTATTATGTGATTAACCATAATTTAAATTATATTACATAAGAAATACAATCATGGGATGTACGTACACCACAGAAAAGAAAAAAGTGATAATATAGCATGAATCTAACAGAAATAAGAAGTGAGATGATAACCCTTACCATGTTGTAATTAGTAGATTTGTATGACCAAAAGTTAATAACCACCAAATGAATCACAAAATACCATGAATATAAATATAATAATAATAATATATATCAAATGGATGTACACAATACACCACATGTAATAAATAAGCGGTGAATAATGGAAATCTCACAGAATTAAAAGTGAGATAAGAAACTCGTTACATTTAACTTTTCCATTGTATTGGGTATGTTAAACACTGGTATAATGGTGATATAATTGTTATTAAATTATGAAATAACCAAATACATAAATATTATATCTTATATCACCATATAATATTTCTTTGTTAATAATATTTTAGTAGTATCATTGTTTTGGGTGTTACTTGATTCGTTTTCTTTTATATGATTGGTTACGTAAGCCATGATTGATTTGGATATGATGTATTTTATTAATATAAATAATGATATTTTATTCATAAACATTGTTTTAATCATAAAATGAAAATTATCCATGAATGATTATGATGTGTAATGAATCTCATCGCGTTCGTGGAGATGGCAATATGTACGTATGCATGAGAAAAAATATCATTATATTGATAGTGAAATCATATGTAATTGGATGGTATATCAAAAATAAAGAATCATTATAATTTTATATTTATTATTTACATCAGTTAATCTCAATATTATACCCATCCAAATAATGATGTGTTTGAATAACAAACAACACCACGACGTGGAGATGGTAAGCTATGCATACCCATGTATGGTGACTTTTTCATTTATAGCATGGATAGAATAATGAATAATTTTCTACCATATTTATAATCACATCACATTATTTAGAAGATATATGAGTTATTATTGTGGTATGCAAACCAAAATGAAAGAAGAAGTGGAAGAAGAAAAGAACTTACAAGAGGGTGGTGAAATTACTACCACTTCCTATAGTGTTTCCATTTGAGTCGATCAAAATGGATCCTTAGGATTTCATTCTGATAAAATGACTCTAGGATTATGTGAGGGATGTTGGGAAGATATTTGGTCAGCGGTTGGCTAAGGAAAATGGATTTGGATGTGTGATATTAAGAGAAGGGATGTACACTTTTATAAGAGAGGTGAGGGTCACTTTAGGAAAACTATGAAATTATATTTTATAATAAACTAATTTTCTCTTTATAATGGATCTAAAATGATTAAACTATAAGAAAAGGTGGGTATGGGTCTAAAAACACACAACAACTAGGTTTTATACATGTCTAAGTTACCATCATATCTTTATCTTTTGAATTTAACTCTTAGTAAAATAGTTTAACTTTTAACATGTCTTCTTATATTCTTACACTATATGGTTAATAAAATTACTTCAAACATTCAAGAGAACCTGAAGCGGTTTATTAATGACATATATAATATCATTCAAGGCCTTTACCCGATCCTTAGATTTTTTATAATATTATATCAACCAATAATATAGTGTTTTTTTAATAACTCATTTATGTCAATTTTGACATTATATAGAATTTGGTTTTTTTGAAAATCATAACAGCCTGATTACTTTGAAAAAATATATTTAATCGACCCTATAATGTATTATTAAGATAAAAATTCAGAGTAATTAATCAAAAGACTCAAATTACATTTATTTGGATATTTATAATATCAATTATTTTAATATTTCATTAATAAGTTCATTACTGCATCATCATTGTCTCATAAAGAAATTTAATTATTTAATGTGTAATAATTATAAATATTAACCATTATATAGTAAATAATCTTATATTTCTAATGAATATTTATTGTTTAATTTATCTCATGAATAATCCAATATTGAAAATAGTTTATTTATTAAACGTTGAAATTAAATCTTTTAACTCTTCTTTAAATAATGTAATAATAAATATCCTAATCTAATCCAACTGGACCGAAGCAGATCATATTGTATTACTAATTTTTTTTATTGAATTTCACTTATTCAATAGAATTTGGAAATGTTTAAGGGTAATTATAATGTCATTTTACCCTTAATTACCCAATTTACTTTTAACTGTGGTAAATAAAAGTCAAAAGTTGATATTCACCCAAAATTATATTCATCTTAATAAACAACATTTTACTTACTGATTTCAATCGTGTCTCTTCAATTTACGAAATTAAACTCACAAAAGCGGTAAAATTATGTATTATGTATGTTTTCAAATGCTGCTAGATAGTGGGTAAAAGATGGTAAAAAGTTTAATATAATTTTAAACATCTAATTTTATAATAAAATGACACCATTTAATTAAATTAAAATTATATGGGTATTATATATCTATTATGACTTAAAATAATTTTAAAAAAAATATATAATTATTTAAATAAGAAATCAGTTTTAAACTATAACGTATTGTTTTTAACTATTCATCTGAAATTGAATGTTTTCAGAAAAATACAAAAAAATAACCAGAAGATAATTTTGATATTATAAATTCAAAAATTAATTATATTTTACCAAATTAAAAAAATATAAAGTTCATTAATAAATATAAAATTAATTCATGTTTTCGAAACCGAAAATGTGGGTTTTTTAAAAGTAAAAACAATCAAAAGATTAACAAGTATTTTTGTCAAATTTAAATGTGAAATTACTTATAATGACCTAAATTGAATAAAATGATAAGAATATAATATAATTATACTTCCAAACCATTTAAATGCATAATTTTACCCTATAGAATATTTTAATTAAAAAATATGTTTTCAATTAATATTTAGTATTATTCAATATTCATCAAAATATGAAAGTTATCAGAAAAGTACCCAAAATTGTTTCAAAAAAAATGTTATGTCCTGATCCTAAAAAAGAATATTATTAAATTAAATTAAATATATAAATGTATAAACTATTTGTTTTTAAAAAGGTGGTTCCATTAGAAGGTGGTAAAATTTCATTTTTTTGAAAAATACTTCTTTTATCTGAAAAAATGAATTTGTTCTTATATTATGTATAAGAAACACATAATATGGATTATAAAATTATTTGGATTATATAAAATTCAAAATTCATTTAATACTATTCATAACTACTTTTGAACGACAAGTTTGGTATGTTGTGGTCTACTAAAACATGATGTTGTGTGTAGCTCATGCTCTTGAATTACTTTAAAGAAAATAACGTACTAAAAAATATTTGGGTTTTACATTCTTTACCATTTAGAAATTCGTCATAGAAATTTTAAAATAGGGAATGTGAACTTCATTATAAGTCTCACATTGGATAAAGAGTCAATAAAACTAACACATTAAAAGAAATAAAGAAAATTACCAAGGTCACTCGAGATAACCCATACTAGGTTTCCATGAAGGAAAAAATGGATATGGAAGATAAAAAAAGTGTCTAGTTATGAGTGAGAATGATAGAAAACATAATCAGGATAATGTTAACTATAAGAAAACCACAAACTAGTGATGGAATGAACAGTTATTAGATTCCCAGTAGAAAAATTAAACGGACAATTTTTTTTTAAGTTCTATTTCATAATGTTGAGGAATTTATTTATGAGATCGACTAAGAACATAAAGAGATATACTTATATTTTAATTATAGTTTCATCCTTTAATAAATTTCTATCACTAATTCATATTTTTTCAAACGATGAGTGTTGATGATGACTTGGTCACACCTGAAGCACTAGAATCAACTTCTAGAGATTCACATGATCCACGAAGTATAAACTATAAATTTAATTTGTCTTTTTAGATTAACCAAAACCAAAAGGGTTCGTACAAGATCAGATGATCCCTAAAAACGATAAACCTTTTGATAATGGAATTCTATTTTAATTTCTAAAATTAAACCAACAATACCCAAAGTTCAAAAAAATACCATTCAATAAATAAGTGTCCCTAAAACCTTTAATATAACCTAAATTAAAATTGAAACCCAAAACATAGAATTATTTGATTACTTAGTCTACCATGTTATATTTTATCTCCAATAAACATCAAATACTCTTAAACTCAAATACATAAATTAATTAACCTAATCACATATTCTATATGATAGCTTATTAATTTCAAAAAAATAAACCAAATATCCATAAATCCATAATAAAAAAATAGATAAAAATCCACCATTACTCCTCAAATGAAATATCATAGTATTCTATTTATTGTAGGCGTATAGTGTTCCAAACAGAGAAAACGTCTTCTAAAATAACAATTGTCACTTCATCACCAAATCATTTTCTTGTACTAAGGATATCCATTTAATAAGACATAACATACCAAAAAATCTTATTATTAATAAATAAAAACATTTAACGAAAAATAATTAGTCACACTAACCAGGGACTTCACATAGTCCATTGGTAGGTGATAAATCCCAATCGCAATCCGGTTGTGGGTTTGATTCCCACCGCTTTTTCTAAAGCGATGGGTTGTCAGACGGTCTACATGTTTTTCTTTTCCAAAATATATATTTTATAACATTCCCAACATGAGATAAAATATTTAAAATAACCATAACATAATTTCACCACAGATGTTATCTCATACATCACATTTTAATCCCAAAATTTAATATCTTGTAATTTCCTCAAAATCAAGGGTAATATAAACCCAAATGCTTATTCATATCTATAATAATAAAGATAATTATTCCTAAAATAGAATTTTCACATAAAAAAAGGAAGGGTTACACATACAGTAGAAAAGTATTCAAAATTAATCCCATCAACAGAGATACCTAATACTATTAAACATTTCTCTATCCATTTATTTCCACATAGGTTATTCCTTGATCCATAGGTCATCCTAATGAAAAGGACATTCACTTGGGTAATGCCCAGATCCCCTATATTTATGGAAAAACATTTTAAATAGATTCTTCGGATCATTTTTATTTTCAACCATAGTAATCTGAATTATTCCTCGACAATTATTTAATTAATGTAATTATTTCCCACACATAATGAATTTATTTGTTCTATTTGAGACACTTTCCTAGTTGTCTCCTTTCATATTTCCTGCATGATGGAAATAGAGCATTCTTTTATCAATGGTCTCCACTACTGGAGTTCTTATCATTCACTGCCTTTCTCTTCTTTGTTGAGTCCGAGAGATGTTTAATATATATGTAGTTGATCATATTTTTGGAAAACTGATTCACCATGAACATGATATATTTTACACCTATCAAAATACACTTCATTTTATATTTCCACCACAATTTACACCTTGTACATCATGTTCAATGTTACTATTACTTCCTTGGAATCCATCCATTGACTAATAGAATAAATCATAATATGAGTCATAAATTCATTTAGAGAATATCATAACACATTATTTTCAATCTAAAACCACTTTGGACTAACCATGTTTATTTATTATCATCTTATATTAAAATACCTCAAATTTGTTTGTAATGATAATGTGAAATATCATAAGCATGTCCCTAGGAGGTATTGTAATAATGAGGGTATCAAGGCTTGTTTTCATGTACCAGGATACCCCAGGTCAAGCCCGAATATCATTGTCGGAGTTTTCACTCCTTGGTACATATGTTCCAGAGCCACCTCTACCATCTCATATCCAGACATGGATATATTTCTTGGAAAACCCACATAATATTTACATTACCAAAAATTTTATATTTTCTTCTATACTAATCCTCCATGTCTATCTTAGGGTAATGTTTCCTAATCCTAGTTTTTTTCTAAATCTAGCTTCCATGGTTTTTTCTATACTTCCTCTGATACCATATGTAATGCCCCAATCTTATTTACCCATAATTTCTACATTATTAAATAATATTGGCATATTACAAGGAATCATTTCCCGAATGACAGATAAAATTATTATCCATTGAATTAATATAAACATACATAAGATTTAAATTACATCACGAAATAAAGGACAACATTGTGTCCCCTTTGAACACTCTTATATACCATATCATATTCATGCATGTTAATTGTAATATACTTCTTTGCATCCATGGAAAAAGAAAACATAATAAAGCTGTGATCATAGATTCTCTGTATGATTAATAATATAGTAGAAACTGTCATAAATAAGAACAAGCATTTAAGGAAATGTATAAAACTATAACACAAGTCTTTTAAACTTAATCATCAACATAATATGTTAAAGATAAATCAAATAATTCCATTTACTTATTCAAATGGATATTCTACTAGTTGAATAATCACATGAAACAACAATAACAATTTTCATAATGATGGAACACATAATTCTAGACATCCTAAAACATTATTTTAAGGCCTCGACCAAGACATCTAAAAATGATTAAGCCCTCGACCAAAACCATATATAAAATTGGGAAATACCTCAGCCAATTCCATTTCTAATTGTCGTATGAGACCTATTGATTCATCGAGGAGCTATAGTAGGATCCACACATCACATACTAACTCTAATGCATTCTACATATGTAAATGTTGAAACATAACATAAATTTTTTTTTATAATTATCATAACAAATGTCAATACATTAACAATAAACCATGAATGGTTTAAAAATTTAACATCCACAGTAAAAAATATCTCATTTAATGCAATATAGAATATTTTATTATAATAAATTAACCACATTTGAGAATAATGTAGGATATTGACATAGCTGAAAATAATTATCAATACTTATTGGAGAGAAATATTCCCCTTTTTCTTGAAAACATTTCAATGTATCACTATTTATGAAGAAGCTGTTTAAAATAGATTTTTAATCAAAGTGTACCTTACCACATTGAAGCATTTAAGGAGAATATTAATTTTAAAAAATTAATTTCCATATAAATAAATCGATAATACCATTTTTTAAACATGGGCATTAATGAGAAATATTTAGATGATTAAAATTTTAATACATTTAAATTGTTATTTTAGTTAGAGTTCCTTACCAAATGAGAGATAAATGAATAAAAATAATTGAGGAAATAAAAACATAAAAATATCATGGGAAATAAGGAATTCATGAAATATTATATCAATGTGAAATATATACACCAAATAAAAGTTATTGGTGGATAATAACAAAAAAATACCATTGGAATGTATGTTGAGATGAAATCCCATATAAAACATGTATCCTTATTTTAAGGATAAATCAAGGGAATAATTATGTGTGAAAAATAGAAATACACTAAATATTAATGGGTATTCAGATTAAAACAATCATAGTACACTCACACATATTTTTTTAACAACCTCAATGAATTGGATGTCTAACTCAATGAATGGAAATTGAGTTAAGATTACACTTATCAATTTCATATAGATGACTTGAAAATTTATCAATGGAGTTATTATGTGTATCAAAATAATAACCACACAATGGGAAGTGGTAATTAATATATAAATAAATAAATAGTTATTTCACACAAAATCTTGGAGTAAAATAATCAATGAAGTTTATGTAAATCCCATGAGTGGAAATTAAAATTATAAATTCACTTATTGATTTGGTGACTTATGAAACATACAACCCATGAAATAATGATTATACAATAAAGAGGTAAATACCCATAAATTAATTTATATTACATAAGGAATACAATCATGGGGATTATATACACCACACTAAAGGAAGTTGAGGCAACATAACATGAATTTCTTGGAAATAAGAAGTGAGATGAAAACCACTTTCCATGTTGTAATCAATATAGTTGAATAACAAAAAGTTAATAACCACCAAAAGAATAAAAAAAATCTATTAATATTAAAACAGTCATGATAATATATATCAAATTCTAGTACACAATACATTACATGTAATATTTAAGTAGAAAACAATGGAAATCTCAAAGAACTAAAACTAAGATAAGAAACCCCTTAACATGTATTTTTCTTAGTATAGGGTTGGTTAAACTACTCTGTAATGGTGAAATAATTGTTTTTAAATTATTATAAATCCAAATACATAAATATTATATCACATATGATATCTTAATATTTCATTGTAAATAATATTTCATTATTATCATCGTTTTGGGTGTTAACGGATTCATTTTCCTTTATATTCTAGGATACGTAAGCCATGAATGTTATGGATATGTTGTATTTGATTCATATACTGAATGATATTATGTTCAAAAACATTATTTTCAATCATAAAATGAAAATTATTCTTGAATGATTATGATGAGAAATGTATCTCATCGCGTTAATAGAGACAGTAATCTGTATATACGTACGAGAGGCAATATCATTAGATTTGATGGTGAAATCGTATTTAATTGTATGGTATATCATATATAAAGAATAATTATCATGTTATATTACTTATTTACATCATTTATAATAATTATTATACCCATCCAAATAAGGAAGTGTTTGAATTACATACTACACCATGATGTGGAGACGGTAAGCCGTATGTAAGCACATATGGTGACTTTGTCATTTATACGATATATAGAATAAATAATATTGTTGTACCATATTTAAAATAACATAATATTTTTTATAAGGTACTAGATTTTTTATCTTGGTATGGAAACAAAAAATTAAGTGGAAGTGGAATAAGAAAAGAACAAGAAAGAGGGTGGTGAAATTATTACATCTTCTCGGGTGTTTCCTTTTGTGTTGACCAAAATGGATCCTTACGTTGACATTATGATCAAATTAAGGAATCAAGGATTATGTGAGGGATGTTGGGAGGATATTTGGGATGGGTTTATCTGAGACAAATGGCCATTGAATTGTGTAATTAAGATAAGGGTAAGTGCTCTTTTATAAAATATGTGAGGGTCACATTGGTAAATCCTTTAAATATTATTTTATAATAAAATTATTTTCGGTTCTAATGGATCCAAAATGATTTTTTTTGATGATAAGGCGGGGATGGGATGATAATTTCTTGACCAATAGTTTTTAGACAAGTTTAGGTTATCATTTTAAACTTATCATTTAAATTTTATTCTTAGTTAAATAGTTTAACTTTTATTGTATCGTCACGTATTCTTACCCTATATGGTTAATAAAATTACTCTAAACATCCAAGAGAACCACAAGTGGTTCATTATTGACATATAAAATATTATTTAATCCCTTTTTTCAAACCTTATATTTTAAGAAATATTATATCATCCAATAATATAGTATTTCTTTTAAAAAATCATTTTTGTAAATTTTGAGGTTTTTTAGTATTTTATTTTTGTGAAAATCATAACAGCCAGCTTACTTCGATAAAAAATTATTTAATCAAGCCTAAAATGTCATATTAACCAATAAAATTACTTTAAATCCTTAAAATTCTCAATGCACATTAATTTGGATATTTATAATAGAAATTATTTTAATCTTTAATATATAAGATAATTATTACCTCATCATTGTGTCACAAATAAATTTAATTATTTAAAATAAAAAAATTGTAAATAAAATACCATTATGTAGGAAATATTTTTATATTTCTAAATAATATTTATAAACAAACTTATCTTATGTATGTCCCTATATTAAAAATTGTTTAGTTATTAAAAATTGAATATAAATATTTTGACTCTTCATTAAATAAATTAATAATAAATGTCCAAAACTAATCCATGTGGACCAAAGAAGATCATATATTATTCCTAAGGCTGTTTTCAGTCGAATTTAACTTATTAAATAGAATTATGAAATTTCATAGGGTAATTATAATATCATTTTTACCTTTAGTTACCCTATATACTTTTAATCATGTTATATAAAAGTCAAAAAGTTACTATTCACAAAAAATTATATTCATCATATTGAAAAAAAATATTACATACTGATTTCAACTGTTTCTCTTAGATTTCTGAAATTCAATTCATAGATGTGGTAAAATTATGTTTTTTGAAAATTTGCAAATGCTCCTAGAAGGTGGGTAAAAGACGATAAAAAGTTCAACTAAATTTTATACATCTAATTTTAATATCAAATGACTCCAATGAATTACATTAAACTTTTATAGGTATTATATATATATATATATATAAATAAAATGAATTTAAATAATATAAAAAATTATTAAAATAAAAAGTAGGCTTTAAACTATAACACAATGTTTTTCACTCTTCATCAAAAATTAAATGTTTTCAGAAAAATACCAAAAATTAAAGATAAGATATTTTTTGTATTAGGAATTAAAAAATTAATTCTATTTTACCAAATTCAAGACATATAAGTTTAAATATTTATTTTAAAATTAATTTATTTTGTCAAAACCAGAAAGCGTGTTTTTAAAAAGTAATAACAATCAAAATATTAACATGTGTTTATATCAAATTTAAATGTGAAATTACATATAATGACCTAAATTTTTTTAAATGATGAAAATATAAAATAATTATACTTCCAAACCATTTAAATTCATAATTTAATCATATAAATTATATCAATTAAAAAATTTATTTTCAATTACAATTTTGTATTTTTCAGTATTCATCAAAATATGAAAGTTATCGAAAAAGTACCAAAACATTATTCAAACTAAATTTTTATGTCCTGATTAAAAAGAACAATTTAATTTCATTAGATTGAATATATAAAAGAGTAATATATTTGTATAAAAAAAGTTTATCCATTAGATAGTGGTAAAATTTCATTTTTTTGAAAAATACTTCTTTCATCTGAAAAAATGAATTTTTTCATATATTATGCCTAAGAAACACATAATATGGATTATAAAATTATATAGAGTATATAAAATTCAAAATTTAGTTAATACTATTCATAACTTCTTTTGAATGACTAGTTTAGTAACTCGTTGTGTGCTCATACTTAGTGTTGTGTGTAGCACATGCTATTGAATTACATTAATGAAAATAACTTACTATGAAATCTTGGGGTGTTATAGTCATGTTACCAAGGAGTTGGGTACATAGTTTTTTGGAGACACTTATCAGAATTGTATTCTCATTATCACGTATTTATCCATTAAGACATGCATGACATGAAATTTAGAAATCACATGCCACAAGTGGTATATATATCATATTGATGAATGTTTTATGATTTTGTGTAAGAATGTGGAATTTTTAAAAATGTTTAATTTTTTTCTTATGTATGATTTTTGAAAATGGATTAGTTTTTGTTTTTTGAAAATGGATTTATTTTTCATAATCATTCTGTAATTTTTATAAAATTGGAAAACATCGAAAAAATAATAATTTTGTAATGCAATATTATGATAGATGTTTTTTGGAAGAATTTGAAAATGATATGTCTTCAGTTTCTAGAGAGTGAAAATTGTGGATTATTTTTTTTATATAAAAAATTGTACCTGGTAGGAGTTGTGGAAACAAACTAGAATAAGCTGTTGAGACCGTTGTTACACCTGAGCAATAGGTGAACTAAAAGATAGTTTAGATTATAGTTCAATCCATTCAATCTATAGATAGAGGTAATACGAGGGATGAACTATAAAAAGTGACTCATTATCTCTAATTATACAATAATAATCCACCCATATTTTTTGGTGATTCATATCCATGGTAGGCATAGATGTAAGTTAATTTGTTTAATAGAATCTTAGAATTTCTAGGAACACCATTAGAGTTGAAAGTCAAGTTTGTGATGTATAAACCGGAGGATCTTGAACACTGTTTGAGGGATTTAGAAGTTCATGATAAAATTGACCCATGCCATACATGGAAGGACAGTTTATAATTTTGTGACAAAAAATCCTATACTAATATGACAATTATTGAGTTATTGACAAACTTATTTATTTTTAAATAGGGGATCCTTATAATTACTGAGTACATTGATAAATTCATGAATTTATTTTTCCTTTCACCGGAATTTGATGTTAGTTTGTCCTTGAAAAAACAAACTTCTTAATTAGGGATGATATACAAATTATTTTAATGATTGTTTTTATTAGTATATAAGATTACATAAGGATGATAAATAGTGTTATGGTTGTAGAAAAAGAAATATCATGAGATATGTGTGGAGGGAGAATGTTTATAGTTATGGTAAATTGGATGAACTCTAATGCTATGAGTTAGTAGAAGGGGGAATCTTTTTTCCACAATATGGGGATGAAATAGAATCTAATAGTTCGATTAGTAAATACTCCTCTAATTCACAATAAAAAATATGGATGTTTCCCCTATGTTTCATTGGACCACATGATGTGAGAATGACAAGAACCACCTAGATCATTCCACAATTAAAATCATATGGGGAATATTTAATGCAATTGTAGTTGAACTCTATGGTCATGTGGTTAAGACACTTTTCATGTGTCGCGTATGTTATATACGTTGAAAGGGAAAAAGAAGGATAATAATTCTCATATGAAAAAAGAAATATAGCCATAGTGATTCCATGAATACCATGACTCCCCAGTAAGGGAAATATCAACAAGAAAATAATGAAAAATGTTATATGAGAATGAATTTATATGGAGCTGAGAATGTTAAAATAGATTATCAGTCTAGACCATAAAATGATAGAGGTATAATTATTTTTAATTATAATCCTATTTATTTTTTTATGTTGGTTGATAAAATCCATTTATTTATTCTGATGTTGTTGATTTTATGGGTTTTAATGTTGATATTATTCCTCCTATTTTGAAACTTTAGACTCCAATTAGATAAAGTAATTTTGAGCCCCCATGTGAAGAAAATGTTTCATAAATGTTGATGGATATAAGTTCTTATGTGATAGCTCTATACATGAAGTGTATGTATATACATAATAGTGGGTATGGATCAGTTGAAAACATTCATTTATCATAACAAATTTTTTACTCAACGGGTTTGTTTTACAACTGAAGTAATCAATGAGTATATTATTAGGAGAGACTGGAATAAATGGCATGTGAAATGGGATTTATGTCACCAATTGATTGAATGATCTTATAATAGTTGGCTGTGTAAATTTTTTTTATGAATGGAAGATATCAAGAATAACAGTTTTTCAGTGGTTTTTGATCAGTTTCAGAATGTTCTTCCTGAAAATTTCTCATTTTATCAAACCACAAGAGAAGTGGAGTCTATGATTGATATCTTTATGGACACTACTACCATTTTTACCATATAATTATATAAAAAAATAGGACTAACTAATATAAAAGTGCATTAGAAAGATCAATATAAAAGGGTCCATTCATCCAATCACATCTCCATGGGTTTCACTGATATTATTTGTCAAAATGTGGAAGGAACACATTTCATCAATTAAGATTATCGTAAGAAAGTCTATGTTATAATAAAGAAAAAAATTCCAATTCGACACATTGATTATCAATTTTATCATTTTGAGAGTATCTTAGTGGTTCTTTTGTATTAAATTGTGATTAGGATATCACTAATTGTGAGTTCAGGTATTGGATAGTCCAAAGACAAGTTTCAAGAGTAGATATAAACATTTTGAGTATACAGTAATGCCTTTTTGTATTTATAATTCACCAATGATATTTATGGAATTGAGGAATTGAATATTTTTAAGGTATATGGACTCTTTTGTGGAGGTTATTAAGGATGTTATATTGGTTGATTCAATGACAAGGTCATAGAAAGAGGAAACCATGGTGATAGTTTTGGGAATCATTAGAGATCTTCATATATATGTGTTGACGCTCCTTTCGTCATAGAATCTAAAGATCGGAAAAGGGAATATCTGAGCTGAAAGTGATTCATCCTTTGAAGAAAACATCGAAAATCGACAAAGGCATGAACAAAGGATCAACAGTAACTGCACCGCGCAAGTTATCTCACTGTCGTGCATGTACACTTGCGCGACACCCTTGGTCGCGCAAGTGACTTGAGCGACCTAAGAGGTAACCGCCCGGTAACCGCCCGGGGTCTTCTTTTTCCTATAAATAGACCCTGTGGTCCCCCCATTCGAGAGGATCTTTTTCCAGAAACTCGGATTGATGCTCCCGACGCCCAAGTCTTTTCTCAAAGCTTCCGGAACACTTCTAAGGTAATTTCTTACCTAGAACAGAAGATCTAAAGAGAAGAAGGAAGGCCTAAGTGTTGAAACTCATCAACACTTATGCGCCGCTTTTATTCATTCAATATAACTTGCGCATCCCTTTTGTGGAAGAACCTCAAGAGGATTCTAAAGGGATTAAAATGGAGTCGCTCAAGTATTCTAATACTGGTTGAAAATCGCGCAAGTACCCCACAAATCGCGCAGGTATACTTGCGCGACCAATACTTGCGTGCTCACAGAAGACTTGCGTGCCTTTCAAGACTTGTGTGCCCCTATATTTTTGGGTGCCCATCTTGCCCATTTTACCCCTCTTAAGCCATTTCACCTTTCCTATTCAAGATTCAGTCTTCAAGACACTCTTCAAAGCCATTTATGGAATGATTTCTTGATTTGACTTCCTTATCTGAAAGGAATTATGTGGAATATCTCTCAAAACCTAGTGATTTAAATATCCTTATGTCACTAAATATGGAGAGATCATTCATTCAACCTCATCCTTTACGATGAGAGAATCCTTAACCTGGGTCTCCTTTTCAGGAATAATCCCCAGTTATAAATCTTTTAATCTGGGTATCCTTCTTTAGGAGTAAGCCCCAAATTCTTAAAGTTCCCAAACTTGGGCATCCTCCTCAGGAGTAAGCCCCAATCATAATTCCTTAAACTTGGGCATCCTCCTTAGGAGTAAGCCCCAACCTCAAAACATGGGCATCCTCCTCAGGACTAAGCCCCAAACCTTAATCCCTAACCTGGGTCTCCTTTTCAGGAATAAGACTCAGTCATAATCTTGGGCCTCCTTTTCAGGAGTAAGCCCCAAGCCCCCTTAAATTTCTCTTAACCAGTCCTAATTTACCCTTGATTTGGGTTTCCTTTTCAGGAGTAAACCCCAATCATAAGTCCCCTCCTAACTTAGGCATCCTCCTTAGGAGTAAGCCCCAAGATTAGAGTATTCAAATCTCCATGAAGCACATATAACTTTATGGACCATGTTCATGGATTTTCTACCTAAAATTGAATCCTAAACCTTCATCTATCCGGGCAGTCATACATACATAAGCCCCAAACAAATTCTTATGATTGCATCTTTCATGGCACAATTGTCTAATTTTTACCAATACCTCTTGTTTCTCACACCGAGCATGACCCACGTGAGCTTAGAGTGTAAAAGTAATTATGACATTCTTCTTTGATCCATCAATCATAAACATCATACTCCATTACTCGAACTACGTGGGTTCTGATTCCTTTTCCAAAATTAAGGATACGTAGGTAGCCCATTTATGCGTTCGATCCCACCTTTGAAATAATCCATGTCCTTCTGAATGAGGATAAACATCAAGTGCCCCACTGAGTGGCTTTAAAACCAGCCTGGTCATCATAATGACCAAGAGACTTTTATATAAATGTTTTGAATGATACCACTGATCAAGAATCTCTAAACAGATATAGATGATTCTCTATTGATGAAGAACCTCAAATACATATAAAAGATTCTCAAAATTTATTGCATATTTAATCATTGATTGTTGAAACTAATGGAAAGAACATTTTTATACTTGGTAATATAATAAGGATTCACGAACATAACTTAAATCTATAAAGAGAGTCCCGGAGTAGACAATAATTCCCCTAAAAAAGGTGTGATGAGTTCGACCTCCCATCCTCTCGACCAATGACAATTCCTAAGCCTCATCAGTCCACAATTTAATGAGCGCCTAACTTTGGAAAGTAGGTCCAAACGGATGTGGAATCATTGGATGTTTCCGGTTCTACGAACAAACCCGCTAGAAACCGATCAGAACGTTTGAATCTCTCGTCCAGGAGGTCATCCCTGAAATCCGTGAGGAAACAAAAATGGTGAACCCGACGTGAATACTTAACAGAGTTAAAGTGATGTTCTTTTTATTTGATAGGCCCCTCGGGCCAACAAAGCAATCATTGACATGTGCTCATCCAAAAGATGCAGTGGCCAGATTCATCTTGATTATGTCTGTTATATGGAACAGGCACTCTTTTCTCAAGATCTTCTGCAAAATGGATTTCCTTAAATTCACACCTGTGAATACTGCTGCTGTGAACACCTCTACTGTGATGTCTGCTGCTGTGAAAATCAATGATGCTACTCCTGCTGGAACGTCGTCCACTCTGAGAATGACATCACCAACTCAGCATCTTCAACACTGGGTTTCTAATGCACTGGTCAAGGAGTACCGTCGCAACGGTACTATCCCAACTCTGGAGGTCGCTCGTCAAGCCCTCCAAGTTAACAACTCTACCTGGTCGTCCGGACAACGGCGGCCAGCGATCCAGAAGCAGGCGGTGCTGACTACCATCTCCAACCGTTTCGGGTCGTTATCCCCGGAACGCAATTTCAATTCACTCCCTTACTCTGAGGAAGTGAATGAGTAGGTCCCGCATGACCTTAATTAAAAAATATAGGAGTCCTTCTCAAGGGCTCCCATCAATAATCGCCGCCAGACTCGTGCGGTAGTGCGCCCTCAACATGATGAGGGTACCCACTCCAGGCATTCAGCTCAGGTTCCTCGAAACCAAGCAGGCAAGATGAACCGCCAGAGACGGAATCCAGTTAACAATGGGCAGGTTTTCATCCCTGCCATTTCCGGAGAAGTCCACCAACCTAACTTGGTGGAAAATAACGAACAGGAACACACACCTGTCCGTTTTAATTCCACTGTCCAGCAGACTCATCTGGCAGCTTCAAGCCAATCCCTCCAGGCAATTCCGGAGGAGTACCATAGGCAGGAACATGCACCTTCTTATACATCACCAGTTAGTCAGCAGGCTCGTCTGACTACATATGATGGATATCGTCAACCGCATTTGGCGAAGTGTAATCAGCAGGCACATACACCTGCTAATACTAATCAAGTCTACCAACAGTCTCGCTTGGTAGCGCACGGAGAAGTCAGTCCGAAAGCCCCGATGACAAACAGGTGGCAGACTCAACTCTCTGCCTCCACACTTGAGTACTGTCAGGATTCACTGATAAGAAAAGGAGGAAAGGAGCAGGCACATACACCTACTCCAAGCCCGGAATGGACGTATATCCCAGTTCCGGCGGCTGAAGTCACCAAACATATTTTGTCAATGGTGAAAGAGCAGAAGCAAATTCCTGCTCATATTCTGGATGCTTGCCAGGATATCATAACAGCTTCAGCATCATCTCAGGGACAGACACATAAATCTATCACTAGCAGTGGAGTGACACATCAACGATTCACTCCGGAACAGACACACACATCTCTTCTAGTCCAAGAGGGTTATGGGGCATACTCCACCATATCAAAAGGACAACCAAGTCAGGCACATACACCTGATTTGAGTGGAGATCATCAGCCTAACCTGACCATCTTTCCTGATCAGGAACATACACCTGCTCAGAGTAACCACTTTCGTCAACAAGTGGTTTCTAAAGTGAGTAATAAGGCATCTAAGAAAAAGATATGCCCAGCACAGTCAAGAGATCAAAGGCCAATCTGTAACAAGGCCTTGCTCGATGCTGGAGTTCTTGAAGCCCTCAGACATTTATCTGTTGGAATTCAAGATTCTACTCCCTCATTTCTCAATAACGGGAACATTAATTTTGAAGGTCTTCAACAGACACTTCCTCATGAAGTCTTTCTTCATGAAATTTCAGTCAATCTTGAAGTTTCTTCTTCAGATGAGAGCCACATGAATCCTCTGTGTGGTCAGAAGACCAAGGAGCAAGAGATTTCATCTTTTGTTGTAACCCATCATGACGATCCTCCTCATGGTGATGAACTTCGCTGTGAAAGTCCTCTCCACAGTAGTGATTCACGTTGTCTCGAAAATTCTTCAGAAGGCAATGTAGTGACGAGAAATCCCTCCTATCTCGAGGCACTTGCAAACATAAAACCAGTCATGTCTGATGCTTTACTATCGGCAGGTGAAACTCTTTCTCCATCAGAAGATAGCATGGGGTTCAGGTTATTCTCCGAACCATCCCTGTGTCATTCATCTTCCAGCATGAATAGTGATATCTCTACCAATCTTGTTGAATCCGATGAAGCAACAAGGAAACACAAACTCTGGTCCAAATAGGTTGAAAAATCTTCATTTAATGATAAAGAGGAAATGCTGAACATGAAGGAAAAAACTGGCAAAAGGTGAAGTACCAGTCATGTTTTGTCCTTTGGCTGACTCCCAATACGACATTCCAAAGATATTGACGGATGATGGAATCCATGATATTCGTCTCAACATATGGAAGACTCTTTGTCAATTGAAGAATAAAGTATTATCTTACGGTGATTATGAAAATCATATTAAGATAATAAAAGGGTTACAACGCCAGATTGATTTGGCATCTCTATCAGTCTCTCGGTATCCGATGGCTGAAAAACAACAAAGAACCCTTCAACATTCATGCCTTGGCGCACCAAGGAAAGTGCGTCAGTTAATTTCCAATGCTCCATATGATGTTCATATCAGAGGATGGGGTGTTCACGGTGAACTACATTTCACAGGGCTTTCCAGTCAGCAAAGCCCGCCGAAAATGGACTCATGCAATGTTATTTCCCATGGCGGGCCACAGTCAATGGGCTTTGTTCATAATCAAAATCTTGTTCAAGAACAGGCTTCAACTATTTCCTCTCAAAATCAAGTATATAGAGAACAGGTTGTTGAATTGCTCCTACATCAAGCAGGCGAGAATATTGCACAAGCCTCTCGTATGGAGCAAACACGTCATCAAATGACAGAAGTTTCGGAAATCATCCAACGGTCTGTTCAACCCGGTGATAAAAGTGAATACAGGTTAATGAATCCAGCTAATTTCGGAACTAAGATTCGCAAGATCAAGAGAGATTTTAAGAAGATCTCAGACATAGCATGTCAAGAGACACCCCATCTTGTCAGACTGGGGACTTCTCTAACACAACCCTCAGAGTCAACAAATGGGATTCGAGGAGTCGAGCGGAAGCAGCAGGAACATCCCCAGTCCACCGGACTGGGGACATTTTCAAATCCTCAATCCCTCCCTCAGAGAAAGTAAGTATTCTCTAGATTAGGGAATAAGCCTCAAAAGGAACGTAGAGCCAAGCTATCAGGAGATTCTCTCCAAGTGACGGTTCTCCAAGAAGTTCCTGAGGGATCAAGTCAACGGAATGCCATGTCTCATCATGGACATGGAAGAAGACAATATCACAGAAATGCTGATATAAAGGATTCCATTCAATATGCATCCATTAATGTCATCAATGTCGTTGCTGCTGATTCACCAGATGAGGCTCAATCAGAGGGATCAGACGAAGAGATTCCTGCTCAAGAAGTTTCGCACACAGACCTAAATGAAGAAGGTGTGCGCACACGTAATCAAAGGCTTACCCAAAATCTGGGTATTCCTTCAAGTAACCCACTTCCCCCTCTCCGAAAAGGATCCAATAAAGGGAAAGGAAAGAATCAGGTTACTTCTCACCCTTCCTCTGAAGGAGGTCAATCACTCTAATTAGAGCAAAGGTTTGCACAACAGGAGGAAGAAATGAAAGAATTAAGAAGGTTGAATGCAGAACTACTTCAGAGTAGTCTTCTTCTTAAGAATGCTGAAATCGGACAGCCGAAAGACTTTGTTGTAACTACTAAGATGGATCAGGAATATCCTTTTTTATCAGTACACCCTCAGAGGTATAATCCTACGGGTCAAAAGCAACAACGGTTGGCAGCACTACCATCAGTTGCAGCACCAACCACCACGTCTGTCCAAGATCCATTCATTGCACCTACCCAAAACCAAGTTCAACATGATGTTTCTCAAAAGTTAATAACTATTATTGAGTCATTAACATCTCGGTTAGAAACTATGGAAGGGAAACGGGCACAAGTTCAACCTGAAAAGAAAGTTTACCCTGAATGGGTAGATTCAATTTCTCCTCCATCCAATTTTGGAAACCCTGTTTTCCCTACTTTCAATGGATCAGGCGACCCCGAACAACATTTGACGCATTACGTGTCTTGTTGTGATCCGATGATGGGAACTCCAAAGCAGCAAGAAGCAGTGAAACTCAAATGATTCGTGTGAACCTTGCAAGGACCAGCTTTTGTCTGGTATACAAGCTTGCAATCCCGGTCAGTCATCAGATGGGAGGATCTTCGTCAAAAATTCCTTTTTCAGTTTAGCTCAACTTTGCCAAAAACGACAGTTTTCGATCTTACAAACTGCATGCAAAGGGAGAATGGAAGAGTATCTGATTTCATTGCTCGTTGGAAGGGATTAATGTATTCCCTGAGTTTAGCACTCCCTCAGGAGGAATTGTTGCCAATCTGTGTGGCAAATTTGCGTGACGAATTACGCACACCATTGATCCCTGTGAAATATACAGGAGGGTTTCGAGACCTTACTTCAATCGCTCAACAGATTGAAGATTCCCTTATATAGGCTAAGGTTAAATCTCGTATAATTCCATCAGCTCCAGGAAGGAGAATGGGTAAAGCGGAAACTGCTACAGTTATGCATAAACAAACACCTGTACCTATTTCTACTTCAAAACCTTCATCTTCTCGAAGGGCTCCACCTCCTGAACGCCAACAACAAAGGCTGTTTCGTCCAAATGATCAAAAAGATCAATGACGAAAACAATTTGACGATATGAAGAGTAAAACTTACTCTTTATGAAGTGAGAAAGTTCCTGGTTACTTCATTTCAGCTCTGGAAAATAATTTGGTTCAATTACCAGTGCCCAAAAGGCCAAATACGGAAGGAGATGAAGACCGTCCCAATTATTGTCCCTTTCATCAAATGTTGGGGCATCCCATCCAGGAGTGTTTTGTTTTTAAAGACCTCCTGCAAAAGATGGTCGACTTGGGACAAGTCAAATTGAAGGGTTCTTCAGCTCATGTAGCGTGTATTACTACTACAGATCCAGAGGAAGGAGGCGAGTGGCAGGAAGTCAAAAGCAAAAATGTGAAAAAAATATGATGATTGGATGGTCAGAAAGACAATCAATCGGACCCATTCCATTTTGCGAACACAATTGAAGAAGACAATTGTGTCTCCTACAAAAGCTATAGTAAAGTCACCATCAAAAGACAAATCATCAAAAGGGCAGCGCAATTTAAAAAAGAAAGAGGAATCAGGAAAAGATGAGTATGTATCAAAGCCTAAATTGTCTTTGACTCTGGCAAATTTCATGCCATCTACTTCAAATCCACGGGCACCGTCCCACCAAACGGCACAGCCTAAACAGGCTAACCAGGCAGAGTCTTTATCAGATGAAGAGTTAATCTTTGGTTCTGTTAATATGATTCAATTAACAGATCCATATTCCAGTCTTGATGAGCATGAATTCCATGTATCAACTAAGGGAATCCGAGGAAGTTCTAGAGGGTCAGGATATAGGGGAAGACATGGATCTTTACGAAGCCACTACTCTAATTTTACCCCTACTAGCACTGTATATGCAGTAGAAACTCGTGGTAAAGCCCTTCAGAGAGCTCAAAAAGAACAAGCAAGTTCTTCTGCCAATGGCCAACTCAGTTTTGACACAGTTATTTTGGAAGACCGATTAAAGGTTCCATCTTCATTATATCATCAAGTAAATGGATCTAATCAGTCTAATCTTCCAAAACCAAGGATGTTTCCAACTTCAATACAAGATGCATTAGCTTCCAAAGCATCTGCTTCTAAGGTACCTGCTAAACCGCATATTCCTATTGGGAAATTCAGACCTCTAGATCAAAAGTATGATATATTGAAACACTTGGCCCAAGTACCAGCCAAGTTATCAATTTTGGATGCTTTGACTCTGTCAAAAGATCTTCGGGAAGCACTCATTGATGCTTTGTCAAGTCCTCAAGAGTTTGAAGCTGAAATTGCTGCAGCTGAAATCTATCACATAGAGAATAATCCTGCAGAATTCCATGCAGTGATATCTTTTACTGATGAAGATGAAGATGATGTTGTGCATGGGCACATAAAACCTTTGTACTTATCTGGGAAAGTCAATGGTGTAGATGTTTGAAGAGATTTCATTGACAATGGTTCAGGAGTCAACTTCATGCCCATTCGTACACTTCGTCGATTGGTCCTCACGGAATCTGATTTATCTCCTTCTACCATGATGTTACAAGGATATGATAAAAATGAACAATAGCCACTGGGAGAAGTTACACTCAGAACTCAGTTTGGAGATCTTATATCCAATTCGGATTTCATGATTGTTGATCAAGACTCAGCTTTCAATATCTTGCTTGGAAGACCTTGGCTACATCAGCATGCAGCTATTCCTTTATCATACAATCAATGTCTCAAATACTGTTTCGATGGTCAAGTTGGAACACTGTATGGTGATAAGGCCTCGTTCAAGACATGTGAGTCTCAATACATTGAGGCGGAATTTTATCACATGAAGGGAATAGAAAAATCTACAATGAAGGAAATTACCAAAGTTAATGCTCCATATGGTTTGGAGAAAATTCCAATAAATCCATTTTCACATGTGAGTATAGATTATGTGTTACCTATCAGTCAAATTGACAAAATAGGCCCAAATCAAAATACACTTATGGAAAGATCCATAATGTCAATTACGGCGATCGAGCCAGACAACATGGGAGAAATTGGTAACCTACCAAGAAGTGATGAAAGCATAAGTGGTGACGTTTTCATTTCATCTTCTGAATTCCAACAAGTCTATACTTCGCTAATCAGGCCAGAAGAAGTTATAGCAACACCAGAGGTGAATAATGATGTCGATTCTCGATCCATCATCTCCTCTTTATTTCCCAAAGAAGACCCTTTATCATCAATAGTGTCAGAAATGGAAGTTTCTTCTTCAAAATGTGAAAATTTTGACATCTCATATGATCATGAGAATTTCGTTTTTTCATCTACTTTGCAAGTAGAAACGGAAGAAATAACACATGATGAAGAGGAAGAGGAAGATCTTAGAGATGCTCCTCCAGCATTTGAAGAGGGTATCTCTACCACTGTGGATGAACTCAGAGAAGTAAATCTGGGTACAGAGAAAGATCCACGCCCCAATTTAATTAGTGCGGCCATGACCCTTGAAGCGAAAGAGATGTATATTACTTTTCTAAAGCAAAATAAAGATATTTTTTCTTGGAATTATACAGAAATTCCTGGGCTTGATCCTGATGTTTCTACTCATCATTTGGGTTTACCAAAAGAACATCGAGGTTTTAAACAAGCCGCGAGAAGAACACACCCAACCTATGCTTCCAAAATTGAAGCTGAAGTGGATAAGCTGATCAAAGACAACTTCGTCAGAGAAGTTCAATATCCCAAGTGGTTGGCTAATATTTTCCATGTAAAGAAGAAGAACAGAAACATTAGGGTTTGCATCGATTTCAGAGATCTTAAACGGTATTGTCCTAAAGATGATTTCCCAGTTCTGATTACAGAACTCTTAATTGATGCGACGGCTGGCTATGAAGTACTTTATTTCATGGATGGATATTCTGGATATAATCAGATCTGAATGGCCCCAGAAGATGAGGAATATACAGCCTTCAGAGCTCCTCAAGGCGTGTTTTGTTACCGGTGATTCCCTTTGGTTTGAAGAATGTAGGTGCAACATATCAACGCGCCAAGCATCGTATCTTCAAACCTCTTTTAGGGAAGTTTGTTGAATTCTATGTAGATGATTTGGTGGTTAAATCCAAACAACGTTCTAATCACTTGGCTGATTTGGAAGTCATATTCCACAAGCTTCGACAACATAATTTAAAGATGAACCCCTTAAAATGTGATTTTGGGGTAACCTCAGGAAAATTCCTTGGTTTTGTTGTACGACATCGTGGTATTGAAGTCGATCCTGAGAAGACCAAATCAATCATTGGTATGTCACCTCCTCAGAATTTGAAAGAATTAAGAGGACTTCAAGGACACTTAGCCTATATTCGGCGTTTCATCGCTAATTTGGAAGGCAAAAGTTTACCCTTTACCAAATTTTTGAAGAAAGGAGTCACTTACCAGTGGACTGAAGAATGTCAAAAAGCATTTGAAGTTCTCAAGAAATACCTCTTGAGTCCTCCGGTACTCATGCCTCCTGTTGAGGGTAGACCTCTTATCCTCTATGTGACAGCTTTAGAGCGATCATTGGGTGCCTTTCTCGCCCAAAAGAATGATGCTGGGAATGAAAATAGTCTCTACTATCTCAGTAGAACTATGCTTGAAGCAGAAACCTGGTATTCAAGTATTGAAAAGTGCTTCCTAGCATTAATATTTGCAGTTCAGAAACTGAGACACTACCTGCTACATCATGAGGTCCAATTGGTATCTCGTAATAATCCGCTCAAATTCATCCTTAGTCGTCCAATGCTTACAGGACGTCTGGCAAGGTGGGCGGTTATTCTACAGCAGTTCGACATTCAGTATGTGTCTCAAAAGGCAATTAAGGGCCAAGCTATGGCTGATTTCTTGGCTGAACATCCTTCAGTGGAAGACACATATTCAGATATCGAACTCCCTGATGAGGATGTTTTCTCTATTCAAGAGAGTCCTCAAACATGAGAAATGTATTTTGATGGTGCTTCTAGAAGTCCAACAGGGAAGAAAATGGAAAATCCTAAATTCAACAAAGTTGGTTAAGGAATTGTGCTCATTTCTCCAGATAAGGTAGTGTTACATTATTCCTTTTTTTTGTGGGAAGGTGGTACCAATAATGAAGCTGAATACCAAGCTCTCATTATAGGCTTGGAATTAGCGCTTCAAGCACAAGTGAATCACTTAAAGGTGAAAGGTGATTCAGACCTGGTAATCAAACAAGTCAATGGGGATTATGCCATCAGAAAAGAAGAATTAATCCCTTTGTATGATTATTGATGGGTGCCAGAGGTCGTCACGGCCCTCAAAATTACATTTATTACTCCTACACTAGCATAGTGGTGCAGGGTCGAACCACAGAGAAGGCATATGAAAATTCTACGGTTTTGAAAACTAAAACCTCACTATTGTCAGTAGTGAGGGATGCATCATTTTACTTTTTATAATTTTTTTTATTTTACTAATTATATAGAAACAGGATGAGGAAATTAGATTTTCTAACAAAGAAACTAAAGCTATACTAAGTACTGTTAAACTAAGAGTAATACAGTATACTAATATAAAGCAGCAAGACAAGGAAGTGAGATCAACAAAGTACTCAGGAATTCTAAACAACTAGTTCGAATGGATGTCCTCTCCATAGCTTACAATCGAATCACACTTCAAGAAAATCTGAAAAATTTCCCTCGCCAGGAAACTCAACAGGCACATGACTAAGTCTTGGAGTTCGCCACACCAAAACTCTACCAAACTGCAAAGTAGTTTTAAAATGTAACTTTTGGAAATAAACTCACCATAAATCTCCAAAGTTAATGACATTAAAGTTCCGAAAAAAGCATTCAAAAACAACCTCGCCAGTTGAAATTGAATAATGAAATTGAAAATATTGAAGTGTGAATGATCAAAGATTAGAAACAGAATCAATCTCGCCAACTGATTCTAGTTTCGTAAAAAGATAAGCATATGAAGATTTAAAAACCATAACCAAAAGGTTTTAAAACTCCCGAGTTTAGAAAGTTCAATCTATGATCATATTGATTCAAGAAGTGTAAAACAACCAAGAACAGAGTACAAATAATAAGGACAGAGGGAAGATGTACTCCCCAAGTAATGCTCTGAACTCGGGCTCCTTGGACTCCTGCTCGTTTCCAGTGCTGCTCCCGGGAGTCTCCGCTCTCGAATTGGTGTTGTCGTGGAATGTCGAATGCGAGTCTCCCCCAAAACCGCTGCTTGATCTGCTTAAATACTCTCTTTCATCCACTACATGTCACCGCATGATTCCACCGACTTCATGTTTTACTCACGAACGCACCGCACACGTGCGTTTTTTCGCGACAGGCACGTCACGCGAGCTTTTCCCTCCTAACTAACTCCGGATGAGTTAGTTGGATGAACTTGGATGAACTTTCGACCTTGTAATGAACCTGCATACGATAAATACAAAATTAAATAATTAAAACTTAACAAAAGCAATTAAAAAGTTATAGTAATTATTTAATGTTTAGTATTATAATACATATTTAGAGTTAAATAATAAATATCTTAAATGATAAATATTATATACTTTTATATTATTTATAAAACTACCAATTTAATATTACTATGGTATTACATAAATTATTAAAAAGTTATTGATTTAATTAAGTTAATAAAATAATTAGTAAGTTATAAAATTTATTCATTTTTTAAACTAAGTTATCAAATAATAAGAACATAAATAAATAATTAATTAAGAAAATATTTTAGATTGAATTAATAATTTAATAATTACTATAAAATAAATTAAATCATTAGATTAATTAATTAATTAGTTAATTTTAATTTAGTAATTAAAATTATTGCTTAAGTTTTAAGTATTTTTAAATTAATAAGTATGTTTTGTAATTATTTATAATTATTATTAATTAAATTGTACAATTAAAAGTAAATTAATTTATTATAAACATTTATTATTAATTAAGTTTTATATTTTAGTGAATGATTTATCTATCTATTATAATTTTAATTGTTTTAAGTTTATTATTTTATATTAATTTGACTAAGTGAGTTAACTTTTATGTAAAGTTAATCTTACTTTTAACATTACCTTTTTGTCTTTTTTTTTCTTCTTTAACTTATACTTTAATTTTATTATTATTCTTATCTATTATTCTTTTATTTTATTTTTTTCTTTGTTGTCTCTTCCTCCCCCATTTCTCCACGGCGCAACAGGGAGGAGGTTACTGTTCATCTTCCCCAAACAAAGGCTGCAGCGGAGGACTCCCTGGAAAACGGCGCAGCAACTCCTCGGTGCGGCGTCCCAGCCTCAGCTCCAGTGCGGCGGACCTCCTTCACTCCAGCGGTGGCTTCGGCGAGCAGTGGCGCGACACAACTGCTCAGCTCCTCCTCAGTGCAGCAGCATCAGTGTTTCAACGAAACTCAGATGAGCTTGGCTTGACCTCCTCATCTGCGTCGACTGGTTCCTTGGCTTCTCGATCACCAGAGAGGATCCTCCTCTCTTCGCACAGCAGTGCATGCAAAGGTGAAGTGGCGATGAAGTATTGTCGGTGAGGGAGCTACCGATAGAGGGTATCGGTAGCTGAACAGGGGAGAGAATAAATGTTGGCTTTCGGTGAGAAAAACTTATCGGTAGCTACCGATAGATTAAAAAAAGCAAACAAATATCAGGGAGGCTAATAAAACACATCGGTGAGAATTAAAAGGCTGTATTGGTGAGAATTATCGGTAGCTCAGCTACCGATAATAAAATAAAATAAAATCAGTGATGTATCGGTAGCTTCAGCTACCGATAAAAAAACAGTTACTAATAGCATTATGCCTTTAGAAAAACTATCGGTGAAATAATATAGAATTAAAACTTAAATAAATTAAATAAAAAGTCTTAGGATAATTAATTAAAATAACGCTAAATACCATTAATTCAGAACATTTTTTTTTATTAAACCTTAAACACATTAAAATAATTAATTAGAAACACTAAAATTATAAACTGAATAAAATTTTAAACTAAACTAATAAAGGACTTAAATTAAATTAACTATATAAATTAATTAAAGGAAAGAAACAAATAGAAATAAAAAGCCTCGGTGACCGCAAGTGCTCCTATACCTTACCGAAAGACTAAAACAAAATAAAGATGAATTAAAACCCAATCTGCATACATAAAATAATATAATTAATGTTTGAAAACTCTTAATTAATTAATTAACTAACTAATTGAGCTAATAAGTTTAAGGCGAACCAATTTAATTAATTTAAAAGCACAAATAACTTACTTAAATGACGAGCAGGAAGACTAAACACATAAACTAATAGAATTAACCTATTTTAACGTAACTTAATTGAAAGAATAATTAATAAAATAAATTCTAAATTAATTAAATATAATTATGTTAATTAAATAACTGTTTAAATGGATATTAACTATTATAAAGTTAAGCAGATTTATAAAAACCAAAATAAAAACTCACCGCTAAAAGGCTCAGCGGTAGTATTTAAAGTCTACCGATAAGATATATAAAACAGCTACCGGTAGGAAAAAGTATCGGTGACAAAGGTCACCGATAAATAGCACCGATATAGGCAGAGTCACCGATAGAGTGTACCTGTAACCTGCTATCGGTAGCTAAGCTACCGATAGTCTTGCAAGCCGAGCTAAGTTGTATATAACTAAAAAAAATAAAAGTAAATTAATTAGCAAACTCAATGATTAATAATAATGATAAGTTAAATAAAATAAACAAATAAAGATTTAACTAAACAAATTGAAGATTAGTTATATTAAAAACTCGTCAAGAATAAATCAATTACTTTAAGGTCCAAAATTACATAAAATGTTATAAAAAAATGAATAATTGACAAATTTATTTATAAAAATACAAACGTGCATTTATTTATTAAAAAGTGTTAAAATAATTAAATAAATTGTATAAAATGTAATAAAAAGATGTGGCAAACTGAGTAAAAATAAGGCCACATCAAATTCCCCCACACTTAATCATTTTTTGTCCTCAAACAATCCCATGTGTTATCATCTTTGAAAATATGTGAATTATACAAATCAGCTATGTTCAGAGAAGTTTCAACAGAGGACTCAAAAAGTGTGCTTAGGCTATTGAAAACATAGCCTCAAATAAAGTCTCGCCTAGAACCACTACTCAAAGGGAACTCAAGTAAACCATGAATCATCCATAAATGAAGGTGTCCTGCTTCATATATGACTCTTCCTAGTGACTTGCTTCAATCCAAGCTCAATTTCTAAATTCAAGAGTGATAAAAGGTAAAATGAAAGTGGAATCAAAACCTTAACAAAAGGAACTTTGTACTTTGACTAATCCCCTTGGTTCCAAAATTAAAACATAGATAATTTTTTTTTGAAATCACTTTATTGATACAACCCAAATGACTCCCATATAAACCAGTTGTCCCCTTCTTCATCTGGAGTTCATCATTCCCCTCACCTTAATGAATTCATTTTTGACCTTAGACACTTTATTAATTTTTCCCAAGCCATGTAATTTGTGCCAAGAACTGTGCAATGCACTTATTCAGAGTGTACAGAGGGCATATAGTAAACAGAAACGCACCCAGCATCTAAGGTCTCAGAGATTCACCGTGGGATCCCAGATGCCCAGTATTACTCCAGTTTCAAAAGATTTATATAGAAACCATTTACATTGACTCAATAAAAATGATCATTTTTATAAATTAAAAGAATGAAAAGGCTCCTCGGATAAAAGTCAAACTTCCAGTACCTAAAATTATGATCTTAAATCCACTAAAAGGTTTCCCATATCACTCTCAAAAGAAGTTCCTAAACAAAATTCATTAAACCACGAAACAGTTCCACTCAGCAATCATCCACTAACACTCATTTCAGACTCAACGCAAGACTCAACTTCCAATCAAGCACCATCCTAAAGCAAAACTCATTTGAGTGCAGTGTAAATCCTCAAATTGTGAAAGAATTTTTGAAAAATTTTGACCATTTTTTTGACAAAAAGTTTAAAAGTAGTGGGAATTGATGAGCATTACAATTAAACACAGTTTAGCACAGTCAAGAATTGACCCCCTCCCCCACAATTAAGACCCAACTTTGTCCCCAAAGTTGACTTCTAAATATGGAGAAGAACAGTTAATCAATTATGGTTCAAAACAGATTTTCAATTTAGTAGATATATGACATGTATAAAGGGTCTCAATGAAATTCAAAAATAGTGTTTGCCACAATGATTAAATAAAATCAGGTTCATTTCAGACACACACATGCTTTAACATTCAGTCCAGTGACAAAGATTTTCATTAAAGCACAAAAGAAGTATATAATGTGTAAGTGTGCAATTAACTGGGTGTAATCATGTTAAACAAAAAGTTCAAAAATATGTTCAATATAGTAGACAAAGTTCATGCTAAACACCTCAACGAAATAAGAAGATTCAAATGACCAGCATGTACTCACCCCCACACTTAGTTTCATGCAGTGAAAACGTTTTTTATCACAATGCAATTCAGTTTTTTTTAGCAAGGAGGCTCATGCAGATTTTTAATTCATTAGCTACACGACATGTAGCAGAATCTTATAATACAAGAAGAATTTTAAGCAAGTAGAATTCTATTTACAAAAGCAGGAGTAGAAAAATAAGTGCAACAAGTTGAAGTACTTCCCTGACTATGATCTTGTCCAAAAATGACCATGGGAATTCCACTCCTTAGATGACAGAAGCAGCATTCCTAAAAACACAGAGTATATAGACCAGGAACAATTATCCAGCAAAAACAGAGCATATATAAGCAAACAAAACAGCACTTTATTCAAAGTAAAATAAGAACAGAACAAAAGTAAAAACAAAGAAAGAGCATGGGTTGACTCCCATGAAGCACTGAATTTAAAGTCGTCAGTTAGACTTTATTTAATTACATTTTTATTTATTAACAAAACAAGACCATGGGTTGCCTCCCATTCAGCGCTAGGTTTAAAGTCCCCAGCCAGACTCACCTAGCAACTAACCGTAGTCACTAGGTGGATTTGGTTTCCTTAATAGGAACCACCACATGTGTTTGGCCCAATTATTTTTAACAGAGCAGTGAAAATTGTGGGCTTCAAGACTCAATACAGCAACAACTAAATTATCATAGCCTAAAATAATCTCTAAGTAGCACCCTTTAACAGTAATGGGTATAATGCTGTCCACTTCCAGAATTGTTTCAAAGTTATCAAGATTTGAGTTCACATGAAGGGACAACATAGTACTAGGTGCTTCAAAGGGTGTGGCATTATTTTCATGGCTTTCTCTCTCAACTTCAACACTCATAGGTTCAAATACAAGGGTTCTTGTGGGTGAATACTGAATAGTAGGTTTAAAAGGGGATTCAATAAAGTTCTGAACAGAATCATGAGCATTGGAACTCAATTCTAAGTCTCCCTCTAGACTACTATCAGTATCATGATGATCTTTTGAACCCTTCACAGATGAGGATGTAAGTGAAAAACAAGAAAGAGAATTTATGTTATCACTAAGTGGTTCAGCTCTAACAATGTTATAAATCTCTTCCAAAAGATCCTCATCTGTTAACTCACATTGAACATCTACTACTTCTATCAAATCAGCTCTGCCTAGATAAAGTGTGTGTTCAACCTAATTTTCATATTCAAGTTCAAAAGGCTCACTTTCTAAAACCATTTCATTTGAGTGTTGCAATTCAATTTCAGGAGAAGAATTGTACAATTCAGTTTCAATAAATTCACTTTCCAAAATGTTCATGTTAAGACAATTCTCCTCAAGTTGATCAACACTGATTTCCATTTCATTGCACACGGGTTCAGAAAAGTGATTACTATGAGAATAGGTAAGTGCAAACTCATCAGTTAATTTTTCTTCAAATGTTATTTCCTCTTCCTCATAATCCAACATCATTTCAGAATTAATTGGGTTTACAGTTTCAAAACATGGAAGAGAAGTTTTCAGTTGAGGTTCAAAAAATTTAGATTCTATGTTATCCAGCTTAAGGTTATCTTCCAAAGTGTTCCCAATTTCAATTTCAGCCTCATTGTTCAGAATTTCAGAAAGATTGGGTGACGAGTTTTTAACATTCAAGTTTCTAGTTTCAAGTATATCTTCAACCCGAGTGACTTCATTCTCAAAGCTTCTAAAACAGTGATTTTTCTCAAGTGTAGGAATTATGAAAAGAACTGGGCTATCTTTTTCAATCTGTTTCAATTCATCTTCAAAATTGTCCAACTCGATCCCATTAATGTTCTCTATTGGATTTTCAATGATGTGTTCGTTATTTAGAGAGTTGGTTATTTCCAGATTTAGTTCAACAGAGTCAGATTATTCAAAGTGAATGGGTTCTTGTCCAGTTTCATTATCACTTTCTTCTTCCACTTGATTTTCAAATCTTTTGTAAACATTCTCTTTTTCATTTTCTTCAAATACTTCTTGTTCTTTAACCCTTTGTTGCAATTCCAAGAGCATGGTTTCTATTCTTTTCATTCTTTGATCTCGCTCTTGAGAATCTCTAAGTTGAATCTCATGGGTTTGACTTAACCAATTATTAATTTGTTCCACCCTAGCATCTAGTTTGGAATCAATTAATTCAATTTTAGCTAGGGTGATAGGACTAAACTCACATTGTTCATTTTCATCAGTGTAAACATCTTGTTGTGGCTGGTTATAGACACACTGCCAAGCAGTATGTCCATAATCACCACAAAAAACACAGTTAGGTCCCGGTTGATTCCAATTCTGTTTAACATCCATTTTTAATTCAGAATTTAATAAGCTTAAACACACAACAATTCTCTGTGAAGCAGATTTTTTTTTCAAAACAACAAAAGTAGCAGATACAGTTCAAAGTAGTTTTTTTTAAATCAGTTTTTTTTGTGTTTTTTTAAAACCTCACTCTCGGTGCGTTCCTTCCCCGGCAACGGCGCCAAATTTTGATGGGTTCCGGAGGTCGTCACGGCCCTCAAAATTACATTTATTACTCCTACACTAGCACAGTGGTGCAGGGTCGAACCACAGAGAAGGCAGATGAAAATTCTAAGGTTTTGAAAACTAAAACCTCACTATTGTCAGTAGTGAGGGATGCATCATTTTACTTTTTATAATTTTTTTTATTTTACTAATTATATAGAAACAGGATGAGGAAATTAGATTTTCTGACAAAGAAACTAAAGCTATACTAAGTACTGTTAAACTAAGAGTAATACAGTATACTAATATAAAGCAGCAAGACAAGGAAGTGAGATCAACAAAGTACTCAGGAATTCTAAACAACTAGTTCGAATGGATGTCCTCTCCATAGCTTACAATCGAATCACACTTCAAGAAAATCTGAAAAATTTCCCTCGCCAGGAAACTCAACAGGCACATGACTAAGTCTTGGAGTTCGCCACACCAAAACTCAACCAAACTGCAAAGTAGTTTTAAAATGTAACTTTTGGAAATAAACTCACCATAAATCTCCAAAGTTAATGACATTAAAGTTCCGAAAAAACCATTCAAAAACAACCTCTCCAGTTGAAATTGAATAATGAAATTGAAAATATTGAAGTGTGAATGATCAAAGATTAGAAACAGAATCAATCTCGCCAACTGATTCTAGTTTCGTAAAAAGATAAGCATATGAAGATTTAAAAACCATAACCAGAAGGTTTTAAAACTCCCGAGTTTAGAAAGTTCAATCTATGATCATATTGATTCAAGAAGTGTAAAACAACCAAGAACAGAGTACAAATAATAAGGACAGAGGGAAGATGTACTCCCCAAGTAATGCTCTGAACTCGGGCTCCTTGGACTCCTGCTCGTTTCCAGTGCTGCTCCCGGGAGTCTCCGCTCTCGAATTGGTGTTGTCGTGGAATGTCGAATGCGAGTCTCCCCCAAAACCGCTGCTTGATCAGCTTAAATACTCTCTGTCATCCACTACATGCCACCGCATGATTCCACCGACTTCATGTTTTACTCACGAACGCACCGCACACGTGCGTTTTATCACGACAGGCACGTCACGCGAGCTTTTCCCTCCTAACTAACTCCGGATGAGTTAGTTGGATGAACTTGGATGAACTTTCGACCTTGTAATGAACCTGCATACGATAAATACAAAATTAAATAATTAAAACTTAAAAAAAGCAATTAAAAAGTTATAGTAATTATTTAATGTTTAGTATTATAATACATATTTAGAGTTAAATAATAAATATCATAAATGATAAATATTATCTACTTTTATATTATTTATAAAACTACCAATTTAATATTACTATGGTATTACATAAATTATTAAAAAGTTATTGATTTAATTAAGTTAATAAAATAATTAGTAAGTTATAAAATTTATTCATTTTTTAAACTAAGTTATCAAATAATAAGAACATAAATAAATAATTAATTAAGAAAATATTTTAGATTGAATTAATAATTTAATAATTACTATAAAATAAATTAAATCATTAGATTAATTAATTAATTAGTTAATTTTAATTTAGTAATTAAAATTATTGCTTAAGTTTTAAGTATTTTTAAATTAATAAGTATGTTTTGTAATTATTTATAATTATTATTAATTAAATTGTACAATTAAAAGTAAATTAATTTATTATAAACATTTATTATTAATTAAGTTTTATATTTTAGTGAATGATTTATCTATCTATTATAATTTTAATTGTTTTAAGTTTATTATTTTATATTAATTTGACTAAGTGAGTTAACTTTTATGTAAAGTTAATCTTACTTTTAACTTTACCTTTTTGTCTTTTTTTTTTCTTCTTTAACTTATACTTTAATTTTATTATTATTCTTATCTATTATTCTTTTATTTTATTTTTTTCTTTGTTGTCTCTTCCTCCCCCATTTCTCCACGGCGCAACAGGGAGGAGGTTACTGTTCATCTTCCCCAAACAAAGGCTGCAGCGGAGGACTCCCTGGAAAACGGCGCAGCAACTCCTCGGTGCGGCGTCCCAGCCTCAGCTCCAGTGCGGCGGACCTCCTTCACTCCAGCGGTGGCTTTGGCGAGTAGTGGCGCGACACAGCTGCTCAGCTCCTCCTCAGTGCAGCAGCATCAGTGTTTCAACGAAACTCAGATGAGCTTGGCTTGACCTCCTCATCTGCGTCGACTGGTTCCTTGGCTTCTCGATCACCAGAGAGGATCCTCCTCTCTTCGCACAACAGTGCATGCAAAGGTGAAGTGGCGATGAAGTATTGTCGGTGAGGGAGCTACCGATAGAGGGTATCGGTAGCTGAACATGGGAGAGAATAAATGTTGTCTTTCGGTGAGAAAAACGTATCGGTAGCTACTGATAGATTAAAAAAAACAAACAAATATCAGGGAGGCTAATAAAACACATCGGTGAGAATTAAAAGGCTGTATCGGTGAGAATTATCGGTAGCTCAGCTATCGATAATAAAATAAAATAAAATCAGTGAGGTATCGGTAGCTTCAGCTACCGATAAAAAAACAGTTACTAATAGCATTATGCCTTTAGAAAAACTATCGGTGAAATAATATAGAATTAAAACTTAAATAAATTAAATAAAAAGTCTTAGGATAATTAATTAAAATAACGCTAAATACCATTAATTCAGAACATATTTTTTTATTAAACCTTAAACACATTAAAATAATTAATTAGAAACACTAAAATTATAAACTGAATAAAATTTTAAACTAAACTAATAAAGGACTTAAATTAAATTAACTATATAAATTAATTAAAGGAAAGAAACAAATAGAAATAAAAAGCCTCGGTGACCGCAAGTGCTCCTATACCTTACCGAAAGACTAAAACAAAATAAAGATGAATTAAAACCCAATCTGCATACATAAAATAATATAATTAATGTTTGAAAACTCTTAATTAATTAATTAACTAACTAATTGAGCTAATAAGAGTAAGGCGAACCAATTTAATTAATTTAAAAGCACAAATAACTTACTTAAATGACGAGCAGGAAGACTAAACACATAAAATAATAGAATTAACCTATTTTAACGTAACTTAATTGAAAGAATAATTAATAAAATAAATTCTAAATTAATTAAATATAATTATGTTAATTAAATAACTGTTTAAATGGATATTAACTATTATAAAGTTAAGCAGATTTATAAAAACCAAAATAAAAACTCACCGCTAAAAGGCTCAGCGGTAGTATTTAAAGTCTACCGATAAGATATATAAAACAGCTACTGGTAGGAAAAAGTATCGGTGACAAAGGTCACCGATAAATAGCACCGATAGAGGTAGAGTCACCGATAGAGTGTACCGGTAACCTGCTATCGGTAGCTAAGCTACCGATAGTCTTGCAAGCCGAGCTAAGTTGTATATAACTAAAAAAAATAAAAGTAAATTAATTAGAAAACTCAATGATTAATAATAATGATAAGATAAATAAAATAAACAAATAAAGATTTAACTAAACAAATTGAAGATTAGTTATATTAAAAACTCGTCAAGAATAAATCAATTACTTTAAGGTCCAAAATTACATAAAATGTTATAAAAAAATGAATAATTGACAAATTTATTTATAAAAATACAAACGTGCATTTATTTATTAAAAAGTGTTAAAATAATTAAATAAATTGTATAAAATGTAATAAAAAGATGTGGCAAACTGAGTAAAAATAAGGCCACATCAATTATGTCAGAGAGTTAATGTCGGAATTCCCTTCAGAACCGACATTTTCTTATGTCCCAAGATCACAAAATGCTCAAGCTGATGCACTGGCTAATATAGCCACAGCTTTAGCAGATCCAAATCGGGACGAGACAACCATCTATATTGCCCACCGTCGTGCAATTTCACCTTATGTTCAAGTCAGAACAGATGAAATTAAGGAAATTAGTCCCATTCCTGAACCGTATGGTCATACTACAGGATGGATGTCACCTATCAGGGAATACCTTCAAAATGGAACACTTCCACCTGATAGAGCCGAGAAAGAACAAATTCGGCGACGTGTGGTCAATTTTACACTTTATGATATCCCAAACCACCTCAAGAAAATTCTCTACAAACGTGGTTTTGATGGAGTTCTCTTCAGATGTATTGATGGTGAAGAGACAATGGTTGTCATAAAAGAAGTGCATGCAGGAGTCTGTGGTGCTCACCAGTCTGGACATAGACTGTCTGATCAAATTCGAAGGCTTGGATACTTTTGTCCTTCAATGATACAAGATTGTGTTAATTTTACAAAGAAGTGTCATTCATGCCAAGTATATTCCAACTTCATTCATAAACCTCCAGAGTTGCTTCATACAACTAAATACTCATGGCCATTTTCCACATGGGGAATGGATGTGGTGGGACCTTACCCTTCAGCTACGGCCAAGCAGTTTAAGTACATTCTTACTGCTACTGATTTCTTTTCCAAATGGGCAGAGGCAGTACCTCTCAAAGAAGTCAGTTCTTAATGCATTGTTAGCTTCATCAAGTATAACATCATTACTAGATTTGGTGTCCCTCATACCATATTGACAGACAAATGCACCAACTTCTATTATTCTGAGGTAAAGAAATTGTATCAAGAATACAAAATTAAGTCCAACCATTCATCTCGATATCATGCAGCAACTAATGGCCAGATAGAAGCTTTCAACAAGACTCTTTCAAATATGCTGCAAAAGATGGTGGATAAAGATAAGAGGTCATGGCCTGATAAACTCTTTCATGCTTTATGGGCTTATCGGACTACCACTAGCAATGCAACGCGGTCAAGTCCATATTCATTGGTATATGGAACAGAAGCAGTCTTGCCAATTGAAGTTCAATTGCCCTCACTCAGAATAGCCATTTTTGATCAGTTATCTACAGATGAGCAATCCCAAAAGTGGTTTAATGAATTGGAACAGTTAGATGAGAAAAGATTGTGCACATTGCACCACTTGGAAATCTATCAGAATCGAATCGCACGAGCTTTTAACAAAAAGGTTCATCTTCGTTCATTCATTCAGGGAGAATTGGTATTGGTTCTCAGAGCACCAATGATACCAGGAAAGAAGCCTCCCAAGCTTGAACCAAAATGGGAAGGACCTTATTCAATACATAAGTCTACTCCAATGGAGCGTATTCTCTAATCTCAATGGATGGAGAACACATCACGACTCCAACTAATGCCAGATTTCTGAAGACGTATTTTGTATAAACACAAAATATTGTTCCCAGATCCAAAACAGTCACATAAGTCCTTAATAGGTCCTACATGACATTAAACTGTATTTTGTCCCTGCTACATGACACTAAACTATGCAGCACCAATAGTCCTAACTGCAAGACTTTAAACTGCATAGTCCCTTTTTTATGTCCTACATGACGCTAAACTGTATTTTGTCCGAGATGACATTAAACTATATTATGTCCTACATGACACTAAACTGTATTATGTCCTATCTACATGACATTAAACTATACGGAAGTTCCTTATTTGTCTGAGATGACATTAAACTATATTGTGCCCTAGCAACATGACATTAAAATGTGTGGCACTTTTATCGTCCAGTATGACGTTAAACTGTAAAAAGTCCCAAGAACTGATATCCTCATATTGGTTCACCTTAGTCCTAGCTACATGACTTTAAACTATACAGCACCAGTTCGCCCTTGCTATATGACGTTAAACTATACAGCAATGGTCCAGTATGACTTTAAACTGCAACTTCGTCCCACATGACACTAAACTGTGAAAAAGATCCCTAAACCGTCCAGCATGACCTTAAACTGCATCATCCCTGGTCCATGTATATGACCATAAACTGTTTACAAATCCCTTATTTCCAGCAAGACGTTAAACTGTGACGTCCTAACTACATGACGCTAAACTGTATAAAAGTCCCTCACGTCCGGAAAGACGTTAAACTATATAATCATCAAAGGTCCAACATGACATTAAACTGCACCATCCAAGGTCCATGCATATGACCTTAAACTATTCCCACTTTCTTCCGACATGACATTAAAATGGTACATTCTTTTGTCCTTACTGCATGAAAATAAACTGCACAATCCCCCTTTAGTCCAATATGACGTTAAACTGTATTGTCCCCATCATCCTAACTACATGACGCTAAAATGTACAGAAAGTCCTTAATATGTCCTACATGACATTAAACTGTTATTTTGTCCCTGCTACATGACACTAAACTGTGCAACACCAATAGTCCTAACTGCAAGACTTTAAACTGCATAGTCCCTTTTTTATGTCCTACATGACATTAAACTTTGCATTGTTAAGGTTGTTATTACTTCTTGTTTCTCACACCGAGTATGACTCACGTGAGCTTAGAGCTAACAGCAACCATAACACTCCCTTTGGGCCAATAACTATGTGTAAGTCCCAAAAACATTTTTTATTTAGATCATTGTCCACAAGAACAACTTGATCATTAATTCATTCTTTAATTGAATTACACGGACTTTGATCCTTTCCCTCCAGGCTGGGTATGTAGGCAACCTCCCAGGGTTCAAGCCCAAAAACAATCTCTTCACATCGGTTCACCACCATCTCATATGATGTTGATTCGTGAAACCGCCCCTGGAATCAATATCATTACATTGATTCACTTTCGTCCTTGTTATATGACGTTAAACTATACAACACATTTGTCCAGTATGATAATAAACTACAATATTCTTTGATTTCCTCATTTGAGAAGGAACCATTATTGACATTGATTTTTTCAATCATGTTTCATTTCAAAAGACTACGTGCATACATGGTAATGCCTAAACTTTTTATCTTAGGTTAAACCATCATTGCACTAAAATCCCCTTTCACCCTTCACATGTAAGAACCAAATTTGTACAAAGGGTAGTTCTAGAACAACGTGGGCTTGATTCCCATCCTTATGGGATACGTAGGAACGTTCGAGTATCCCTCGAATCCAGCTCCAAGTCTTTTGGGCCTAACCCCAAATTTCAATTTCAGTCCCTTGGCTGAAAAGTCCTCATGAAAACACACAATGTGTATTCATTATTATAGTCTGAATTCTATGACCCTAAACTAAGATCACTCATACTTTCGTCCTGCACGACGTTAAACTGCATTTCAAAGAACTACGTATGGATTGATTCTCATTCTTATGAGATACGTAGTGAAGTCCAAAATTTCAATTCAAGACCCAGCCACTACATGATTATGGTTATCATTGACCTATGTATCTCTATATACATTGGACAATACCCATCTTTATGAGTTATAATCCTAAACCTTAAAATATTTTCAGATCTTCATAAACCTTTCATGACTTCTAGTCACAAAAATGTCAAACTTCTGAGAATTCTTTTTCCTGACTATGCAGCACGTGCCCATAGGTGGCCTTGCATAAACAGTCCACATAACAGACTTGTCAGCCGAAAGATACTATTTATTTGACCATGCAGCCAATGCCCATAGGTGGCCCTGCATGTTTCAACCCCTAACGGGTTTGTTAAATAATGGTAACTTCATTCTTGGTAAGAATGCCTCTTTTGTCCTTATTTGTCTTAAACGACAGTATGTAGGGATCCGCAAAAAAAATAGCAATCCTTAACATATTTGTTCCATATCCTTTTTCATGATCTGAAAGTATTCAAGTCTATGGTTTATTCTTCTTCCCTACGTTTGGGTCAGACCTTCGTAGGAGTGATATTCATCCAGTTCTTCGATATTCTTGTTCGGAAATATATTCTCCATATTCAAGTACCTCTTTCCATTCAACAAACTCTATACTTTAGAAAATTTGAATCTCCATAAACTTTCACTGGCTTTTAGCACTAGGGAAGTAAATTTCTGGGAGTTCTTTTTCCTGACTATGCAGCACGTGCCCATAGGTGGCCTTGCATAAACAGTCCACATAACAGACTTGTCAGCCGAAAGATACTATTTATTTGACCATGCAGCCAATGCCCATAGGTGGCCCTGCATATTTCAACCCCCTAACGGGTTTTGTTAAATAATAGTAACTTCATTATTGGAAACTACTTCTTCTAATGCCTTTTAGATCTTTTTCATATCATTCCTCAGATTCAAATATTCTTAAGCCATAGTTTACATATTTTCTCTTATACTTGAGTATGGTAATTTGTTTTCAGATAAATTGTCAAGGAATTGAATCAATTTTAGTCCATTTTGGTCAAAGCTATTTCGACCTTAAACATTAGCCCCTTTATGTCCAGCATGCATGACTTTAAACTGCCCACAAAAGACAAAGGAACTCTGAATAAAAGTCATGTTCCAGCTCACTAAATATACATTTTTTTATGATTTAGGTAATATTGAGCAATTAAAAGGTTCAAAGTTTTTAGGATTATTTGTAATAATCCTAGTAAAAATCAAACTATACTTACTGGGCCCATTGGCTTAAGTAAATTTGAAGCAGGTATTGAAAAGAATGCAGGTACAAATGATTGAAGACAAAAGTGTTTTTTCATTGATACACAAGAGTTAGAAGGACATCCACAGACTGGAGTCTCTTCTCTTTTTCGAGAATTACAAGAGGATTTCAACATAACACTTCATTTGATTTACGGCATCCCGAGCATCATCAGCAACCACCTGGAATTCATTCATTCAACTGGATACAATAAGAGATGCAGTGATACTAGCTCTTCTTAGAACAATTGTAAAAGGATTTTCTTGAGTGCGGTTTGAGAAAATTTTCTGCTGATCAAACAGTGACTCTGTTTCTGTCCAAGAGACTTGGAAGATGGATACATGAATTTGAGAATGGAGCATTGGAAGTAAAGAGCCATTTGGAGAGAATACTCTTTTCAGATATTGCTCTAATACCACGTTTGTCTTCTCTCCACCAACCATTAGTGGAAAACATTTCAGCCCATGGGTTTGCCATTTTCATATCTGCAAGGAAATGACATGGAGGAAGAATTTGAAAGTTCACACCATTGTTGTTACTCTTAATGCACAGCATAACTGAAATAGAGAAGTAGCAGTGCAGCTGCATCTCAGGTGTATAATTGTTTGCATTTGGAACATTGACTCCTTGCAGATGACCATGACCACACAGAGACAGGTAGATGCTCTGTGGGAAATTTTGATGATATTTCTTCAAATACTTATCCAAATCTGGGAATGTGCTATCGCAGATATCATAGTAATCATGGCCAATAATGTTCATCATGTCATCAATCCGCTTGCTAGCCAGTTCACCAGCCATTCCAATTCCCTTAGGTGCCATTGAATCTGTACAAAATTTGAACAAATTTAACTCTTAAATGGGTTTTTTTTTCAAAAAATTTGTGAAAGAATTCGGAAAAAATGGCCAAGGCATTAAGTCGCGCAAGTCTAAACAATGGCGCGCAAGTATTTCATGTGTCGCGCTAGTTTTTGACGCGCAAGTCAAACCACGCAAGCACGAATACTTTTACAGGAGTGCGATAGTGAGGGAATAGTGGAAAAGAGAATTGCGCGAATTAGGTGACCTGCGCGGCGAGAGCTCGAGAAGGTATGAAGTCCGGAAATCCGGATGCTTGTACGGAGGTGAGGCCATGTATTTATAGGCCAAGAAGCCTATCTGCGTGTCGTAGCCAGAACGCTTAAGGCCTGCGCGACGAAAACATGCTCGCCGGCCTCTGTGCACTGAAGACTTGCGCCCCCCCCCCCCTTTTCCTTCGAATGGATTCGATTTCCTCATAGTCAAATCCTCATTTCTCTCCGGATCCAACTCTGAGGGGGGACTTTTGTTGACGCTCCTTTCGTCACAGAATCTAAAGATCGAAAAAGGGAATATCTGAGCTTAAAGTGATTCATCCTTTGAAGAAAACATAAAAAATCGACAAAGGCATGAACAAAGGATCAACAACAATTGCACCGCGCAAGTTAGCTCACTGCCGCGCAAGTGACTTGCGCGACCTAAGGGGTAACCACCCGGTAACCGCCCGGGGTCTTCTTTTGCCTATAAATAGTCCCTGTGGGCCCCCCATTCGAGAGGATCTTTTTCCAGAAACTTGGATTGAAGCTCCCGACGCCCAAGTCTTTTCTCAAAGCTTCCACAACACTTATAAGGTAATTTCTTTCCTAGAATGGAAGATCTAAAGAGAAGAAGGAAGGCCTAAGTGTTGAAACTCATCAACACTTGCGCGCTGATTTTATTCATTCAATATAACTTGCGCATCCCTTCTCTGGAAGAACCTCAAGAGGATTCTAAAGCGATTAAAATGGAGTCGCTCAAGTATTCTAATACTGGTTGAAAATCGCGCATGTACCCCACAAATCGCGCAGGTATACTTGCGCGACCAATACTTGCGCGCCCACGGAAGACTTGCGCGCCTTTCAAGACTTTCACGCCCCTATCTTTTTGGGTGCCCATCTTTCCCATTGTACCCCTCTTAAGCCATTTCACCTTTCCTATTCAAGATTCAGTCTTCAAGACACTCTTCAAAGCCATTTATGGCATGATTTCTTGATTTGACATCCTTATCCGAAAGGAATTCTTTGGAATATCTCTCAAAACCTAATGATTTAAATATCCTTAGGTCACTAAATATGGAGAGTTCATTCATTCAACCTCATCCTTTAAGAAGAGAGAATCCTTAACCTGGGTCTCCTTTTCAGGAATAATCCCCAGTTATAAATATTTTAATATGGTCATCCTTCTTTAGGAGTAAGCCCCAAATTCTTAAAGTTCCCAAACTTGGGCATCCTCCTCAGGAGTAAGCCCCAATAATAATTCCTTAAACTTGGGCATCCTCCTTAGGAGTAAGCCCTAACCTCAAAACATGGGCATCCTCCTCAGGACTAAGCCCCAAACCTTAATCCCTATCCTGGGTCTCCTTTTCAGGAATAATACTCAGTCATAATCTTGGGCTTCCTTTTCAGGAGTAATCCCTAAGCCCCCTTAAATTTCTCTTAACCAGTCCTAATTTACCCTTGATTTGGGATTCCTTTTCAAGAGTAAAACCCAATCATAAGTCCCCTCCTAACTTGGGCATCCTCCTTAGGAGTAAGCCCCAAGATTAGAGTATTCAAATCTCCATGAAGCACATATAACTTTATGGACCCTGTTCATGGATTTTCTACCTAAAAGTGAATCCTAAACCTTCATCTATCCGGGCAGTCATATATACATAAGCCCCAAACAAATTCTTATGATTGCATCTTTCATGGCACAATTGTCTATTTTTTACCAATACCTCTTGTTTCTCACACCGAGCATGACTCACGTGAGCTTAGAGTGTAAAAGTAATTATGACATTCTTCTTTGAGCCATCAATCATAAACATCATACTCCATTACTCAAACTACGTGGGTTCTGATTCCTTTTCCAAAACGAAGGATACGTAGGTAGCCCATTTATGGGTTTGATCCAAACTTTGAAATAATCCATGTCCTTCTGAATGACGATTAACTTCAAGTGCCCCACTGAGTGGCTTTAAAACCAGCCTGGTCATCATAATGACCAAGAGAATTTTATATAAATGTTTTGAAGGATACCATTGACCAAGAATCTCTAAACAGATATAGATGATTCTCTATTGATGAAGAACCTCAAATACATATAAAAGATTCTCTAAATTTCTTGCATATTTTATCATTGATTGTTAAAACTAAAGGAAAGCACATTTTTATACTTGGTAATGTAATAAGGATTCACGAACATAACTTAAATCTATAAAGAGAGTCCCGGAGTAGTCAATAATTCCCCTAAAAAAGGTGTGATGAGTCCGACCTCCCATCCTCTCGACCAATGCAAATTCCCAAGCCTCATCAGTCCACAAGCTAATGAGCTCCTACCTTTGGAAAGTAGGTCCAAACGGATGTGGAATCATTGGATGTTTCCGGTTCTACGAACAAACCCGCTAGAAACCGATCAGAACGTTTGAATCTCCCATCCAGGAGGTCATCCCCGAAATCCGTGAGGAAACAATATGTGAAATCATCAAAGTGTGATTTTTTGATATATAATGTATTTTTCAATGGCCATGTAATTTATAAATTATTTCTTCTTATGTATCCTAAAAAATGAAGCTTTTATCTATTAGAAAATGTTGAATAATATTTTTGAGATACATAGATTCTTTTAGAAAATTTGGTTATTACTAATGATTGGTTCATGATTTTTATGAATATATTCACCAATGGATGCATTTATGAGGAAAATTTTTCCATTTCAATGGAATTAATAATGTAATAATTATTTCCATATTCTTAATGTTTTCCTGACATCTACTTAAATATTAATATTGTAGGAATCAGAAAAAGGGTTTGTAGTGGATTTTTCGGATTTATGATTTTGGTCGGGATGTTTTCTCATAGACATAGAATTTTTTTTTAATATATCTCAATAGAGTTATTGTTTGATGAGAAGAACTACCAAAGAAAAGATTTGGATTTATCAACATTAGTATATGCATTTATGAATTTATGTTAATAACTCTTTGGTGAGAATTTAATAGTGATTAAAGAAAATTAATTTTTAAAACATATTTTCTAAAAAAGGAATTTGAATTTGACATAAATACTATGTATGGAGAATATCCTAATGTTGACCATTGAATACATGTCAACATGGGGTAAAGTAATTGCGATGGTATATTCATTAAGGATTATGTAATATACTATGTTGGAAAAACATGCAAAGAAAAATGAATGTTGATATTGGTAATAGCTGACATGAACTTAAAATGTGAAGATCAAGGTGATGATTTTCTGTTCATTCCTTTTGCATTCAATCTTGATTTGGAGGAAGTAGTTAAATATTCACATCCATCCAATTTATAATGATTGTTTTTGGGGTCAAAACTCGTTGGGTTGGAGACCATTAAGGGATGAAAATTGGATGAGTGTTTGGTATTTTGGTTTCAAAATTGGGTAGTAATATATATTGATTATTAAGAAATAGTTTTAAATTCTTACCACCATTTAATATGGGTTTGTCATTCATAAACATAGAATATGTATAAAGGTTTAAAATAATTTCTTTGGTGGGTCGGTATGAAAAGTGAAGAGGCTAAATTTGTTTCGATATGATTTACATCTCAACATGTTAAGGAATATCATCAAAAAACCAACTTAAATGTTGTAGTATTTACCGATCCATGTAGGGAAATGGTAGAAAATAGAATAAAAATTGAAAAAGTTCACCCAAAAAAGATCTACAAGCATTATTCCATTTTGTTAATAGTGGATTGACTCCCAATATTGTCTACTTTTATCCCTAATCTTTATTCCCATACAATAGAGGGCATATAAAAATTCTATACCGTAGATGTTTTCTAGATACAAGGAATACCCGTTATGATAGTTTCATACTGAGATTTGAGGTTTTAGAATTTATTTTAGAAATACTCATAGAAATATGTTGGGAATTAGTTGACTATATGTATGGCATATCATACCCATAATTAATGATAATCTGAATGGTTGATACAAATTATTGAAGTCATATATTGGATTCTGTAGTGGATTTTTTTGGTTATTGGAAGGGAACATTCCATTAATATAGTTATTGTATAATATAAATTAGCATAAAATGATACATATGGTTCATTTTGAATCATTTCATTGGATTCCTAACCATTATCTACTTTTTTAGGAGGAAAATGGTGAGACTACACTTGTCAAACCAGGCCTTATCCAAGAAAAATTAGAGAATATTCAATTGACTATCTAAAGGATAGATAAAGATCAGAGCTTTTCGAAATCATATGTTTATCATCGTTGATGATTGTTGTCCTTCAAGGATAGAAATAATGTGTTTTTAGTATCTGTCCAAGACATGGACATAATTTTATCAAGAAATAGGGAATCTTATCTCCATAATAAATAAGCCCTTTAGAGATACATTAATTGGTTGGCGAGGTTTCATACTAGTTAGATTTTCCCCAATAGTTCAGTACATGGAATGATGTGTTTCATCTATCTCAGTTGAAAAGTATTATCTTACTCATGACCACTCTATTCTATGGGATAACATTTACCTAGACATATATGATTCATTGGATTATATACCGGTACATATTTTTTATAAGAAAGATAATTTATTTCATGGGAAAAGCATCATTCATGTGTTGTTTTTTTGTAACATCATCATTTTGAGGAATATACTTGGGAATATGAGAATGAAATGGAATAGAAATGGATACAAATAATTTATAGGATTGATATATTCTACTGTCATTGGATTTAAAGGTCAATTTTGGGAAAAATTTATCACCCAAATTTACTAGAAAGGATAAAAATCACTCAGACGGAGGATGATGAGTTTCAAAAGAAAATTAAAACTGTGAATGATGGGAGATTGATCAACATTGATTATGAAAATGAGATTTTTAAATTTAGGAAGATCATTTGTGTTCCTGATATACTTGATCTAAAAAGTGAATTGTTGGATGTTTCGCATAGCTATAATTTCTCTATACACCCTGGTAGTACTAAGGTGTATACAGATTTTAAGGAACATTTTTTGTGGCACAACATAAAGGTGTAGATCACTAATTATGGGACAAGATGTATGGTTTTTCAACAAATGAATGTTGGAAGGAAACAACATAGAGGATTCATGCTACCTCTTCCCATATCTGAGTGGAAATGGGATTATATTAAGATGGAAATTTTCATGGGGCTTCCAAAGACTCCTAGAAGGAATGATGCTATATGGGTAATAGTTGATCTTCATACCAAGTGAGAATATCTTCTTTCTATAAGTAAATATTTAACACTTGAATGTCTAACAACAGTATATATTAATAAATTTGTAAGACTTCATGGAGTACCCCTATCGATTGTTTCTGATCGTGATCCCCGTTTTACATTAATATTCAAAAAAATTCTTCAGAATTCCTTGGATACTGAACATCATTTGAGCACTTCCTACAACCCCCTAACTGATGGACTATCAGAACGAACTTTTAAAACCATAGAAGACATGTTGAGATCATTCTCACTTGATTTTCAAGGAATGTGGGATAAGTATTTACCTCTGGTAAAATTTTTCTATAACAATAGCTTACATTCATTTATTTAGATGGCACCATATTAAGTGTTATATGGAAAGATATTTCACACACCAAATTGTTGGGATAATGTTTGTGAAGGAAAACTCATAGGCCAAGAACATGTAGAGGAAACTATGGAAAAGGTGAATATTATCCGAAATCGCATCAAAGCAACTCAAAATAGTCAATAGAGCTATGCCTATAACTGAAGGAAGGATTTGTAAATTCATATAGGTGATCATGTTTTTGTGAAGGTATCACCGTGGAATGGTATTATACATTTTAGTAAGAAGGGTAAATTATGTCCTAGGTTCATTAGAATTTTTGAAATTCATGAATGAATTGGAGTTGGAACTTTTCATTTGGCAATGCCACCTAGTATCTCTAAGATTATGACATGTTCCATGTATCACTATTGTGAAAATAAATTCCTTACCCAACACATGTACTCACCCATGTGTGGTTCTCCTTAAGGTAGTGGTCGGTGTTTGGTTACCACATAGTTATCCTAATCATGTGAGTAATAGTTCATTTTCCAAAAACTAGATCTTAAAAAATTTAAACTTAGTCGGGATTAAATATAAAAACCACTTTCTCCACCCATTTTATCTATAAATCTATATTTCATTCTCTTAATGGTTATGGAACCATTACCCATTGAATTGAAAGAGATCTGGAGGTGTTTCTTGGTGCATTTAAGTCTTATTCCCTTGGTATGTCTCATTTTCTTAAATTTTTTTATACTTTTTTAGATCTAAATTATCCACACTCAAAATTTCTTATGTATAGTCTAATTCATATATATCTAAGAAGAATGATGCTAATAATGGATATATTTTACATTTTTTTGTTAGGGTATGTGATATAAGGAGGGTTTTTTGAGATTTAACCCAATTCTGTTGGAATTTTTATGTCATTCTTCATCTTCTCCATAAGTACTGAGGTAGGTGTCTTTTTTATTGATTACTCTAACTAAAACATGAATGAATTTTTTAATTTTTTTTTCAAGATATATATTGTGAAATTATATTGAAATGATTTTTGGAATACTTCTTTAGTGGTGGCATGTGAAATTGTAGAACTTTTATGAAAAGCGATTTGAAAAATGAATTTAAAATATTTATTTTATAATAGTAACTTGGTTTGATTCATGGATAAAGCTTTTTTAGAATAATTATATAAAAAAATAATGTTTTATTGAAATGGATTTTCATAAATGTATTTTCATAGTTTTTTCGGAATACATAGTGGTGTGTGTTCATATTGCACATGGGGAATGATTGAAATATGGATTGGTGGTTAGTTCTAATGGTGTAATGCCACATTAAATATTTGTAACATTATGGGAATATGGTAGATCAATGATATATCACTCATTAGTATGGACTGGAAACCTATAAATGAATTTGTAGATGTGTGGATTAGAATGGGTTAGTTCAAATGGATTGTGAAATCAATGGGAAAATATTATGGGTATCATTCCATGGAAAACAGTTTCAGTTTAGAGAAAAAATATTTATTAATAATTTTGAGTTTTATAAATAAATTTAAAAGTTTTTATATAAAAAATTTTATATAAATGTGAAAACTTTTTCTACCTTAGTGTCATGATCAATGAAATCATTTAGAGAAAATCTACTATAGTAAATTACTCACAAATGATTTGGAACTTTTCTACTTTTGTAGATGTTTTTTGTCACGACCTGTCTTTGGGGGCTCGTATCATGACTACCCAAAGCCCGTCTTCCATAGGACAAGGGTTGGTGACTAGAACCAAAGGAATAAACCCCTAAACTAGGAAGGAATTTCCTTTATAACTGTAAACAAACACATTGGAGTATACAACTGGAAGCAAACACTAAGTAAAATTGTATACAAAAGAATTGCTGGAAAGTATAAGGGGCCAAAAATTCAAGCCCAACTGGAAGTAAAAGTACATCTCAATGAAATTACAACTGAAGAAAATTAAAGCAGCTACTCAGTCGGCCTCCGGGGTTCTTACCTGAAGGGTAGGTACAGATGGCCTCCTCAGAACTCCATGTCTGTCTGTCTCTTCTTGGCATCATCAAACCGAGTGATCCACCACTAGGTACCATCTATTCCTTCTACTCTCTTCTTCAGTCAGCGCTATTTGTCATCTTCAACCAACACAACAAGGTGTGGGCATAGTCCGTGTAGGGGTGAGTATAACAATACTTAGTAGGGACCCCGAGACCCTCAATGTCTCGTTAAATCTAATAAGGATAAAAAAAGTATGAAATGAATGAATAACCATTACATAGGTATATGACCATACATATAAATAAGTTATATAGTAACCCATCTAAATCATGAGGAAAACCCAAAAGTCATTAACTGAGCTAAAACCAGGGTTTTTATTAATCTGAACCCTCGGCTGCAGGATAACTCCTCCTCTATAGAGTATAGTGGGCCTGATTCATCACATATTGGTGATAACCACTAACATGGACTACTGAGGTACTCGTCCTATCAAGTATCATGGATCTGCTACACTCACATAGAGGTGCTCCCCACCATGGGTCTTCTACGCTCACACAGAGGTGCTCCACTGGTAGCCTGCTGAGGTACTCCACATGTCGAGTATCATGGGTCTACCATGCTCAAACAGATGTACTCCCCATCGTGGGTCTTCCGCGCTCACACAAAGGTTCTCCCCACTGGGCTAGTTGAATCACTCCGAGTCGAATTGGTAAGCAGTCATCAAGTCTCAGCCATCTATTAGGTTCCCACACAAATTTTTTCTCATATATGGAATATATACTTTACAAGCTACTGTTCGATACTCCAACTATCATTAAGTCCCACATAGAAGTATCTCAAAGGTTCTCCACATCATAGGGGTATCAACAGAACAGATGACGCATCAATCAAACAATCGGTCTGTTAGTTATTAGCCTTTTAGTCCTGGGGCCTGGTTTGATTCATGTACAATCCAACCTGACCATATATCAATTATACCTCTAACTCTTGTATAATATTACCAAATAGATTGCTACACTCTAAGAATACTAGCGCCATTGCTGATTTGTCAAACAGACATCTGGTGCTAATGATATTGCCTAAGAAAGTAATGGGTCCGTAATGGGCTCGGGTCCAGTCTAATCCGGTCAGACCGACTCAGCCCAACGCAGTCTAGGCTGACCCGCTGGGTCTGGCCCAGCCCGTTGGGTGGGTCATCCCTTTAATTTCGTCATGGTCTTCTAGGCCTGGTGTAGCGGACTATAAGGGCGGTTCAGCCCCGGTGCCACGAGGGGCGCGGCTCGGGTGACTCAGCCTGGGAGGTCGGGCTAGTCAGGAGACTAGGGGCAAGCAACACGGAGCACGGGCGGGCCGTGGTTACACCGTGTAGGGCACGGAAGGGGCCGAGTAGTCCGCGGGGGCACTGGTAGGGCATCGGGTAGGATGTCGGGGTGCCTGGCAGACCGTGGGGGCACCGAGCAGGCTGCGGCAGGGTCCGGGCAGGCCGTGGCAGGGTCCGGGCAGGCTGTGTGGGCACTGGGAAGGGAACGGTAGGGGAAGGGTAGGCGGACCGCGTGATGGGATGGGCGCCTGGATGCTATAGGTTGGTGGGCCTGGTGCCTCTCGGGCTGACAGTTATTGGCCGAAAGCATCGGTGTGCCACGGGTTTAGCCTGATTCATGGAGGTCGCGGGTACTGTGGCCTTTTTCATTGCAACCTTCGTCATCGTCGCCTCATCGCCATGCCATAAAACGACACATGAAATAAGAATTGATGCAGGATGTTGGGTGATGTTAGGTTGGCCTACATCCTCTACATTTAAATTGATATCAATTGGTTCCTCAAAATAGGAAAGATGAACATTAATTATTTACAACCACGCAAGGATTAATTTTCTAACAATGATGAGAAAAGAAAAGGGATAAAACACAAGTTACACCCAAGAACATAGATTATTCTATCAACATTCGCTATTCGTTGACAGTGTTGTTGAAAGAAGACGATGTGGTTCACTATGCGCTGGGTTCATCACACACTCTAAATCCCGAGCAGCGTCGACCATGGAAGACACTACATGTCGGTAGGATCCGAGGGAGGAAATCGAAGAAGGTTGTTTGCATTCTTCATTCTATGTTAGTAGATGAGGTTTATCGTTATTCGTTGGGAGCTTTTCTGCCTATCTCTCATCTTCCTTCATTTCTATATAATAAATCATGCCATAAAAAATAATATATTAGTTATCTATTATTTTGTTGGCATATATTTCAAAAAGGGAGAATAAATTAAGTGGCTCCACCTAATTAATGCCTGAGAGTTGTCATAGATTAATTAGGGGAGGTCAAGAGGGTTTCTACCCACTTAATTTGGGAGTTGAGGAATCAAGAGGATCTCCTTCATTAATGAGGGAGAGTTGAGAGGTTTTATCCTCCTCCATCAATGGTGGCTTGGTGGTCCCCACCACAATTATTTAAAATAGAGGTTATGTGGTCTAAGGTGGTCCCCATGTCGTAACCTCTCACATAAGGTTATGTTCGGGTGGGCCCCATCACTATAATCACTTATGGGAGGTTAGGGTGTGGTGGTCCACACATCAATGATTTACATCCCCATAATCTACCACTAGAACTATGGGATCAAATTGGGGTAATAAGCACGCTTTTGGGCCTACTTTACCCATGTCCTCTCTTGGAGGCTCTCGTGCTGCTAGGGAACGCGCATCAGAGGTATCTACCGTCCATGAAAGACCCACTCCTATAAATCCTCAATATCTACTAGAACCTTCATAAATGATTCCCCATCATCATTGTCCAGCTCTCCATGGGTTAATTATGCGGGAAGGGTTGTGCACGTATCTCCTCAACTGAGATACGTGGAAGACGTCGTGCACCCATTTCAACTGAAGTGGAAGAGCTAAGCACTAAGCCACCTCACCTACTCTGCTGAGGACCAGGAAAGGTCTGATGAATCTTGGAGAAAACATGCAGCCTCGGTCAAATATCTGTAGACCTCAACGAGATGAGACCTGTAGAAAGACATGGTCTCCATCCTCAAACTCCAGAGGTCTCCATCTCCTGTCAGAATACGAATTCTTCATGCTCTGGGCAGTCTTCAACCACTCTTGGATGATCTGAACCTTCTCTATAGTAGCTCATAACATCTATGGCCCCACTAGTGCTGACTCCAAAGTGTCAGTCCCACACAAGGGTGATTTTCAATGTCGCCGGTACAAGGCCTCATACGGTGTCATCCATATGGTGGAGTGATAGCTGTTGTTGTAAGAAACTCCACCAAAGGAAAATGATCCTCCCAGATGCGACTGAAGTTGAGGACACATTCATTTAGCATGTCTTTGAGGGTCTAAACGGTCTGCTCGGTCTGACCATTCATCTGAGAATGGAAGACGGTGCTCAAGCAAAGCTGTGTCCTGAAATATTCCTAAAACCCCTTCCATAGATGGGAAGTAAATCGTGCAAAATGATCAGAGAAAATCGTGGAAGGTACACCATGTAGTCGCACAATCTCCTGAACATAGTGGCATCACATTCTCTCTTCTGAACCCTTCTCTCTAATCAATAGGAAGTGGGCCGACTTGCGGAGTTGGTCGACGATTACCCAAATCGAGTCGTGACCCCTAGATGTACGTGGAAGACCCATCACAAAGTCCATGGATATCTCATCCCACATCCACTTAGGGACCTCTAAAGGATGAACCAAGCCTGCTAGTACCTCGTGCCCTACCTTCACTTACTGACAAGAGAGGCACCGTGCGACTAACTCTGCTACTGCCTTCTTCACACCAGGACATTATTTCTATCTTCGAAGGTCATGGTAAATCTTCACAAATCCTAGATGTATCGCTAGAGTGGATGTGTGGAACTCCATCAACAATTCTTCCGGAAGTTCCACTGGTACCATGGTACGTCCTCTGAAGAGGATGAAGTGCTCCCCACCTTCAGAAAATACATCAGGTGCCTACCCTATAGATATCTGAGCATGTCGCGACTTGTAGTCAGCGTCGCCATGTCATGCCTCCCTGACTCATTGATGAAGTGGGGGAGTGACTGTAAGACACTGATGGAATTTTTCTCCGTCTCTGTCGATAATGGATATCTGTAAAGTATCCAACTGCTCTATTTCCTCTCCTAGTATTTGTATACCTGTCCCTCTGGTGAGTGCATCTACTACAACGTTCCCCTTACCAAGAGTAAAGACTATCTCAAAGTCATATTCTTGGAGGAACTCATGCCAACGTTGTTGTCTCAGGTTCATGTCCTTCTGATAGAAGATATACCTGAGAATATTTTGATCAGAGTACACAGTAAAATGCTCACCCATCAGATTGTGCCACCACATCTTCATGTGAATTCCACTACTGCTAACTCCAACTCATGGGTAGTGTAGTTCTGCTCATGTTGTCTTAGCTGCCAAGAAACATATGCAATCAATTCTCTCTCCGACAACAGGACACTCCCAAGTCCAGTCTTTGATGCATTGCAGTAAACTACATACCCTACACCCTCCTCTGGAAGCCTCAAGATGGGGGAACTAGTTAGCCTCTACCTCAGCTCTATAAATCTCTCTTGGCATCTCTTCGACCACAAGAAGGGTTTCCCCTTCTTTTTCAAGGATGATAGTGGTGATACGACTCTGGAGATGTCTATAACTAACCTCTGATAGTATCCTTCCAAACCTAGGAAAATTTGTATCTCCGTCACACTCCTGGGTGGCTCCCAATCAAGTACCGCCTCAATCTTCGCTGGATCCACTGCAACTCCATCGTCCGAGATGACGTGTCCTAATATGTGAACCTATCAAATACAAAACTGGCACTTCGAGAGCTTACAATAAATTTTGGGCTCTCAGATTGTATCCAGTACTACCTAAAAATTGTAGTAATGCTCATCCGTAGTATCCATGTAGATAATAATGTCGTCAATGATGACTACGACAAAGAGATAGAGGTAAGGTTGGAAGATCCTGTTCATGAGACTCATGAACTCTGCTGGAGCATTGGTTACACTGAATGGCATAACCAAGATCATAAATTGGCTGTAACGACACCTGAAGGAAATCTTCTACACATCTTCATATCAAACTCTGAGCTCGTGATATCCTGATCTAAGGTCTATCTTCAAGAACCATCATGCTCTCATCAGATGATCAAAGAGATCATAAATCCTTGAGACTGGGTACTTGTTCTTTACGGTGACTTGGTTCAGGCAATGGTAGTCGAAAAAAAACCTCAAGCTCCCATCCACATTCTTGGAAAAATGAATCAGTGCTACCCAGGGAGAAATACTGGGCTGGATGAATCCCTTCCCCTGTAACTCCTCCAATTATAACCACAATTCACGTAGCTCAGTGGGAGCCATCGGATATTCTGAAGTAGATATCGGTGTCATCCCAGAGTACATGTCAATGTAGAAGTCCACCTCTCTTTGTGGAGGTAGTCCTGGAACATGATCAGGGAAAACAACTGGTTACTAGTCCACCACAATAAGATAATTTAGACTCTCCACATCAACTTCTCTAAGGGTAAGCCTAGCCAACAAGTGAGTTATTGGATGCACCCTCCTCCGAGTATGTTCGTCATATGTTGTAATGTCTCACTTATCAGTAGTGTAGGTAAACCTAGTCCCATCCATGAGCACACACCACACTTTTCTCTTAATACATTCAATCTGACCATATAATGTATATAACTAGTCCATACCCAAGATGACATCGTAATGCCTCGATGCCACTACTAGGAAATCCCAGCCGAAGATCTATCTCCTAGTGTAAGATTTCAATGCTGATACCAGTGTGTAATTGTTGAATCAACTCTCGTAGAAGTCTCTTGTCATATGGATCGAGACAACGGCTCTTTCGGGGTCTCTATGATCTGAATGAGGGCAGTGGCAATGAAACAGTGACTGGAACTCGTGTCTATAAAAACTGCAGCTAAGGTGGATTATACATGTATCATACATTGAATCATCTCTGAGAAACCATGATTGTAGTCCTCAGCTACCTGATCCTGAGCTCCCCCTTGTACACCCACTCCCTATGGTCAGGGTGGGCCTCCTGGTGGGGGTGGTGGTAATACCTTGTAACGTCTTCCACTTCCAGTCGCACATCCATCTCCTCTTCCATGTACGCCTTCTCCCATGTGGTCTACCTCGTTAGAACCTCTTCATATGCCTGGGAGGTCCCTAAAATATCTTTTGATCATCTGTATGGTGGGTCGGATAGTCACGATCCATGAGACTCTTCTAGCTACAAGAGTATCATTGTCTGCTCCTGGCATGTGTGGCTCTGTCTCCAATCTGGGTGCCTCGCACAATAGATCACGAGTCTTGTTGTCATCCTCCTGTAGGTCTAGTCCTCTTGGACCTCTACAAAATCTATCTAGTTCTAGCTGTAGAATACTCCACTGTGTGTTGGCTTATAGTGGGTGTCGCTACTGTTGACTACTCAGAAAGGAAACACTCCACCAAGAGGGCTCTCTCTAGAACACCAGTCAACTTCGGGATGCTAAGTGAGATCATCAGAGCTCTGATCTCTCACCTGAACCCCTGCTCGAAGGTCCGGGACCTGAATAATGGGTCCCTCACCATATTTTTGGAGTAGCGCGAGAGGTCGGTGAACCTCGCTGAGTACTGCACCACCATCATGCTACCCTGCTGTAGAAGAATTTTCTACTATATCTGCACCGCACGAAGGGTGGATCATACAAACTCCACTCGGAACAAGCTCTCTATGTCTTCCCAGAGTAGGGTCTCCTAATCATGAAACTAGAGAATCAGGCTCCATCATCTACCTGCTACTTCCTGAAGGAGACTCGTGGGAAGGATCACCATGACCTCTCCTGGTATCCCTACTAGCCTGAAGACTCTCAACATAGCCCCCAGCCAATCCCCAGCCACCTATGGGTCTGTCTCTCCCATAAACCTAGGTTTCGGCTGTCATTGGTACTCGTTCAATGCGCTCAAGTGGAGTTCATCGTCTGCTTCTGGGGCTTGTGGCATCGGTGAATCAATGGGAAATAGTACCACTGCTGCCTCCACTGGTAAAGGGCCCTGCACCGAGGCCTCATCGCTCAGTGGGATGTCAGTGAGTATGAATCTCATGGCTCTAACTAGTCATCCATTGGGATGAATCCTACAAGAAACATATGCGACACGGTCAAACAATCATACCTGGTGAGCTGATCTAATTGATCTGAATTAATGAAAACTTATGGAAACACGCACGCAATACGTTTTTCATGAACTATGTTAGAAATCATAAGTTGGGGTCCTTGTTTATGGTTATGTCACCTTCCCACACCAACACTGCACTCTCAAAATAGAAACCCACACCTAGCACACTAAACACAGTTGCTTCACAGAAAATAAATTTCAATGTTATATGTTTTGTGGTAGAACCGACTCCTCTTATACCAATTTTTCACGACCCATCCCCTGGGGTCCATATTGTGACAACCCCAATCCCACCATCCATAAGACAAGGGCTGGAGACTAGAACTAAAGGTGTAAACCCGTAAACTATGAAGGCATTTCAATTATATCTATAAACAAACACATCAGAGTACACATTTGGAAGCAAACACTAAGTAAAAATGTATACAATAGAATTTCTAGAAAGTAAAAGGGACAGTAAAAACAAGCCCAACATGAAATTTCATGTACATCTAAAATCATTTACAAAATAAGAAAATTAGAGAAGCTACTGGGTCTTCCTCTAGGGTTCCTACCTGAAGGGTAGGCACATATGGCCTCCTCAACACTCTGAATCTTTATGTCTCATCCATTCACTATCACATCGAGTGATCCACCACTAGGTACCATCCAGTCCTACTACTCTCTACCTCAGTCAGTGTTATCTATCGCCTACAACCAACACAATGAGGTGCGGGCATAGCCTATGTTGGGGTGAGTATAACAATACTCAGTAGGGACCGCAAGACCCTCAGGGTCTCACATAATCTGACAAGGATAAACCAAAATGTATGAAATCAATAGATAATCATTAATTAAGAATATTCACATACATATACGTAAGTTATATAGTAACCCATCACAATCATGAGGAAAAAACAAAAGTCATTGTCACATCTCAAACTAGGTTTTTAATTAATCTGAACCCTCGGCTGCTAGAGAACTCGTCCTCTAACGAGTACAGTTGACCTGTCACCTCACATAGTGGCACATCACACTTACATGGACTACTGAGGTGATCCTCCTATCGAGTACCATGGATATGCTACACTCACACATTGGCACTCCCAACCATGGGTCTGCTGTGCTCACACAGAGGCACTCCCCTGGTAGCCTGCTGAGGTACTCCTTGTGTTAAGCATCGTGGGTATTTCGCACTCAAATAGATGTGCTCCCCACCGTGGGTCTACTGCGCTCACATAGTGGTGGTCCCAAATAGACTATTTGAATCACTCTAAGTCGAATTGGTCAACAGTTGTCACATCTCATCCAATTACTAGGATCCCACACAAATGTCTACTCATATCTAGAAGATCTTCTCAACAAGCAACTGGTCATTACTTCAACTGTCCCGAAGTCCCATGTAGAAGTATCTTAATGTTCATCCAATTCATAGTGGTATCAATGAAACAGACGGTGTGTCAATATGATGCTCGGTGTGTTATTTAATATCCTTTTAGTCTTGGGGGACCATTAGATTTGTGTATCATCCAACTTGACCATATTTCAACTATACCCCGAACTCTAGTGGAATATTCTCAAAGGGTTGACTTCATTCCAAGAGTATCGCCTCCACTGAAGGTTTTTCAAACGTACATTTTATGCCAAATATATGGCCCATGAAGGTAATGGGTCACTAATAGTCCCGATTCGGGTCTGACATGGTTGGACTAAATAGGACCAACATAGGTTGGGTCGACCCACTAGGTCTGGCACATCCCATTGGGCGGGTTAGCCCGTTAAGTTCGGCCTGGTCCACTAGGTCCGACCCAGTGGATAGTGAGGGTAGTTTGGCCTATGTGTTTCCATGTAGGTAGCTCGGCCTAGAGGCCGGAGGCCGGTTCAACTAGCACCACGAGGGGTGTGGCTCGACTCGGCCCCATAGGTCATGCCATTTAGTAGACCAGCGGTAGGCTACACGGAGTACAGGCTGGCCTCGGGTGCACTGGGGAGGGCGCGACAAAGGCCGGGCATGGTGCGGGGGCACCGGGCAGGCCGTGGGGGCACCGGGCAGGCTGCAGCAGGGACCGGGCAGGGCGCGAGGGCACCAGGTGGGCCACGAGGGCGCTGGGCCGGGCGCGGCAGGGGTGGGGCAGGCGCGCCGTGTGCTTGGTAGGGCACATGGAGGTCATGGGTAGGGGGTCGGGCGCTGCTCGGGACAATGGGGGTTGGCCAAAAGTATTGGGGCACCATGGGGGTGGCGTGATTTTCAGAGGCCATGGGTAGCACGGCCTTCGTCATTTCCGGCTTCGTCATCATCACCTAATCCCTATGTCGTAGAACGCCATAAGAAAGAAGAATCGATGGAGGATGTCGGGCCATGTTAGTTTAGACTGCATCCTCCATGTTTGAAGTGATATTGATTGGTTCATCGAAATGGGAAAGATGAACATAAATTACATACAACCATGAAATGATTTATTTTCAAACAATGATGAGAAAATAAAAGGGATAAAACACAAGGTAATCCCCCTACCATAGATTCGACGATTGACATTTGTTGTTCATTGACAGTGTTACAGATAGAAGATGATGATGTTCATCATTCACCGCGTTCATCATGCACTCCCAATCCCAAGCTGTATTGGCCGTGGAAGATACTCCACGTCGGTAGCACCCGACGGAGGAAGTCAAAGAAGGTTGTTGGTGTTCTTCGTTCTTCATTGGAAGACGAGGTTCCTCGTTCTTCATTAGGAGATTTTCTCCCTAGATCTCTTATTCCTCTTTTCCACCAAAATGAATCATTCCAACAAAAATAATATATTGTTTATCTATTATTTTTTTCTCATTGAATTCAAAAAGGGAGAATAAATTAAGTGGATCCACCTCATTAATTTATTAGAGTTGTCCTGGATTAATTAGGGGAGGTTAACGGGGTTTCTACCCAATTAATTGGAAAGTTGAGGAATCAAGAGGCACTCCCCCATTAATGAGGTATATTTGAGAGGTTTTATCCTCCTCCATTAATAGGGTTCGGGTGGTCCCCACCCCAATTATTTAAAAGAGTAGTAATGCGGTCTCAGGTGGTCCACACATCTTAACCTCTCACAGGATGTTATGCTCGGGTGGTCCCCTCCACTATAACCTTCCATGGGAGATTAGGGTGTGGTGGTCCCACCTCCAACTCCTAAGGGGTGATTTTAACCAACAAACACCTGCATGGTAGCTTTAAAATAATATAATGTGTGGTATACTTTATTTTATGATTATTTTATAAAAAACCAAAAACTTACTTTTATTTTCGTCCATCTGCCGTCGAGGTGAGAGTCTTCTTATGCGAATACTGGTGCTACGAGTTCGACAGTACCGTCAGATTTCAATTCCGAGCACTAGTTCAAAATATATAAAATCCCACTCGTACGTTTACTAAACTTACTTGAATGAAACTTCTGAAATTGATTCTGGGCACACCGGGCCACAAAATCAAGCACCGTAAATTTTCGTGGAATTGTAAAAATCCTATGTATTTATGAAAAAAAAATTTACACGGAAATTCTGGGTCATTATATTTTTTATAAAAAAATTGGTAATGATAAATCATCTCACTTCATTAGATTCATTCAAGATTCATGTCCATGTAATTGGAGTAGGAGATTAGAGTTATTTTTTGGGTCCTAAAGTTTTGTTGGTTTCATCTTCCTCTTTGTAAATTGATGTTAGTTTTCTTCCACATTGGTACTATGATTATTCATGGGTTTGATTTTTAGTTTCAATATATTGAGTTTGATACATTTTTATCATGAAAAATTTAGTGGTTATTTGATTTTGTGTGTTTGGTTGGGTTGTTTTATTTCTCAAGGGAAAATATTTCTCTAATTTTATTGAATCCCTCAGCATTTTTTTACCAGCTTTTAGATCCTTAGGGATGTTTCTTAAGGCCATTTAGAAATTAAACATTGACTCAAGATAATCAATATGGGGGAGATACTAAATGAATACCTCCACACATGTAAAAAATGACACTTGGATGCTTCAGTGGTGCCTTTAAATTTTGTATTGATCGAAGTGTATTCATATTTTTAGACCAACACTCGATCTTCTTAGGAAGTTTCATAGTCAATTCCACTGGTGAACTCCCCTTTTAGAAACACCTGCCTCAATATTCAAATCTGAGATTTCCTCACCTAATTGGTCTAGAATGTCTTGGGATTTGGGGGATTTACACCTAATTAAACCACCTGTTGTTTTTGAATCAATGATGACAATCTTTTTTTCAGAACATAATGTACACAATTCAATTGTTACATCTATATGGTACCATTATGAATAAGAAACCATATAATAGTATTCTTAAAACACTAATATTTTATATTAGGACTCTAAATCCCGATGTGAGATGTTTTGGACATCAATTCAATATTTTTTCATCATTACTGGATAGAAACATTTTCAAAAAACTTTTCACCTTAGCTCTTCCAAATACATGATGGATTATGAGGACTATGACACTAACAAATCAAATAATAATTTCAAAATTTTTAAAGTTAAGGTTGAAATTTTTATGATTTCATAAAATACACTTTTTTTAATATAATAAATAACTATAAAAATTTGGAATTATGACGATGATTCTCATCATTTAGAATGCTTCCAAACTTTTTTCCATTCTAAAACATATATATTACAATTTGATTCAAAGATATGTTATTGGATTTGATGGTTTGAATCAAAATTTTTAGGTCCACTTATTATATTAACAGAATTATATATATCATAATTTTTATTTCAAATTTCATTAGAAACCCATTATTAATTTTGGTAGCTAATTCTCCCTAGGTCTCTTGAGATAATTGGTATTTCTCCAACATTGAACCTCTATTTTATTGAATATATTACATGATATATATATGATATTTTAATGATCTTGAAAATGAGAAATACTTTATCATATTGAAGTCTTGTGGATAATAAATTTATAATAAATTAAAAGATAAACATGAAATCCTATTCGTGTGAAAATTAAAAAATATAGAAAATTAAAATATAAAATAACATAGTGAAACAATAAATTGATAATAGGGCTAGAGATTTTATTAATCACTCTCCCCAAAAATGGTTCCAAAAACATAATACCCTCAAATACATTACCAACTACTGGGGTAAATTTGTCCCCATTTATAATTTTAATCATAGTCATCAAATCAAAAAAATTAATAGTTTATTAGTATATAATTATGGGTTTTCAAAGTCAACCCATAAAGAATGGGTTAGAGCCTCTATGAGACAAATATTACGGATTGTTTCTTCTTTTTTAAAGGTGAATATAAAATTTAGGATAACATTGGGAAGTGATAAAATTATCAAAAAAACAAGGCCATAATAAAAGAACTATCTTTGATAAAATACCTGATGAATTAAAAATATGGTGTATCAGTTTAACATGAATCCTTCTGAGGGGTATTAATTAATTAATCATATGGATCTACTAGTGTGACTGATTATGTAATATCCATATATAACTATTCTACTTGGTTAGTGAAAAAGGATTTATCTTAGTACATTTTATTCCTTTGGATATAGTAATTTAATATGGAATATGTGCATTAGACCAAATATCATTAGAGAAATAATTTATTGCGTCAATTCTCACCCTCCCTATCTTTTATACCATACTAGAATTCATCATCTATTCACATTCGGTCCTATTAGGTTCATAGATAGAAAAATATAAATTATGTACAATGCGATTTTTTTCCTACCACAATGAATCCAATGAAAACTGATTATTAATATAATGGAATTAATCCCTCTAATCTCATTCCACCAACCCCTAAATAAAAAAAGTAATCATTAGAATTTTTTTCACTATGAATGATTAAGTGGTTTTCAGTTATAAAATATGCATGATCACAAATAAAAACAACAACACATACATTCATAGAAAAAAGGGTAAACATCACAATACTAAAAGTATTATTTCTAAATTTAATACAATAAACATAGAATCAATTTTATCGAAACAAGTTCTCTAATATAACCCGATAATATCATACCAGGAATGAAATTTATCTCACGTTTCCTTTTGGAAAACACATTTTGTCAAATCCCAATTCCTCTTGGACATTATCATATCATAACATAAAATTAACGGTGACCAACATTTTGTATCGCATAGAATTGAAGCTAAAACTGAATACACCTAAAATGTTAACCCTGAACATCAAGAAACATCTTTCCTTACAACATGGAACATAAATGGCTTCTATGTTATTTCAAACTTTTATGATCACACCACTTTCCTCCATGTGGTTTTTATAATATTTCTACAAAAAAATCTTAATCTAGATGGTTACTGACTATAGGGGTACCTATGATAGAGATACCATGTACTATGAATATTTTATAACAACCAAAATTTATCGTAATACAAAATAAGGGTCACTATAGAATTTACTAGATCATGTAAAAGTCAATCAAGGTTATAGAAGAGTTGATCCCATTTCCTTATTTACATGCTCTACTAGTTACAATATAAGGAGGGTATTGTGTTGTGGCCTATAATTCTTAAATCCCATATAAAAAATTGAATCATGTTATCTCTCTAATATAACCACGCACACTCTAATGTCTACACAATCAAATAATATAGGAATAAACCATTACATGGGTCACTATTTTTAAATTCATATTGTACCACTTCTACACATTGCATTGAATCATGATTAGTGTATACTCCATGGAAAAATTAATACAAACACTAGACTTCAACCTATTAATATTTCCCTTAATGGTTCTTGTGGTTCAGTAATCGACTTCCTAATGGGGGTAGACATCATATAATTATTGTCTTAATGGATTTCTTATGTTTTTAAACTTCAAAAATTATCATACAATGTGTAATCCAAATCATGGATCAAAATCCAATATCACTCTTATAGGTCTCTTTCACTTGGATAATCACTATAGTATGGTAGAATGTCTATACAATGGTTATTCAAGAGACTTTTGTTCAGTCACCCCTTAAATTATTTTTATATTGTGGAGTCATCTTTGTAGTGTGGTTAAGTTCAATACATCAAAATCCCTATCAAATCTAGAATCACATAAAAAATAAACTTTTCCCACAAAATAAAGGAAAAAATCAACATGATTCATTATTTAATTCTAAAAGGGTAAAAATAATGGCCCTATATATGAAAAAATGAGGCATATTAGTCTTAATATTGTTTTATAGCTATGAAAATGATAATTGTTTTGATTATTTTCATTCTTTATAATAATGTGGTGTAATTTTTTTTTCATAATCAAGTTATTATAATTTATGTTATTAAAACATCTATAGAGTAATAAATAAGGATTATTATATCATTAAATATTTTTCATATGAGGTTTTTAAATTTATTACCATTATTTGATCATTGGGAATACATTCAAAAAAATTGAAGTGATATTTATTTGATTATTTTTCTCCTCTTCAATCTGCCTCATATGTGTCAAATTTTTTCTGCTATTTATATATTTTCATTAATGGATGGATAAATCTATTTCTATATTATAAGAGGTTGTGTGATTAAAATTGGATGTTATTTTATATGATTTAAACCTCTAATTTGTTCTCTAATATTAGATTTCCAATAAATGATTTATTTTCTTCATTTTCATTTATGAATTTGAAAACAACATCTTTTGAGTGATACTATGAGAATATTTCATATAGTGATCTTTAATGTTATCTTATATGTGATTTAGTTAGTAGACCTGGTTTTTTAGATTAAACTAGTGAATGATAATGTGGTTCTCTTCTCATTGATTATAAACTAATTGAATTTGTGAAGAAATAATCTCATTAAAATGTATTGTCAATATTATATGAAGCAAGAATCTTAGATCTACACATCTTTATTAATTTCTTTAATTTTAATTTTATTGTGTTTAATTTTCAAAATAATCTAATCCTTATATTTTGACATTTCATTGACAAAACACTCAACAAATCATTATATCCAAGATAACTTATGTGGTAAATTTTGAATCTAAAACCCTAAACTTTCGATAAAAAAAACTTCTATCTATAGGTAATTTGGGAATAATATTCCTCATATCTATAGTTTTCTTTGATATAATTATATATAAGTATCTATGTACATTCAATATGTGTATCTAGTGAGGAAAATTTAGTGATCACCTTGTTAACAAGAACATATAATCCATGTATGTTTGTTAATAATTGAAAAAAAATAATAAATATATAAAATACAAAAGATTGTATATTCAATATTGAACATTTTATTGTATTTTTTATATGAATATTAAAATTTAAAAATTTAAATTTAAATTTAATCCCTAGAAATGGAAATAATTGTGATTGATATTTAATATTATATTGATATCTTTGGAAAATCATATAGGTGAATATGGTCATGTTGCACATTTAATCATAGTTACCTATGGCATTTCAATAAGGGGATACTAACTTGTTTCATGTATCAAAATCACTTCAATATTAACTTTTAATAATTGACAATCTTTCTTTTTTTTTTTGAATATTTGGGAACATATTGTGAAAATCATTTCATTGTTGTCGATTGAACTATGATATTTTATCATCCCATGATATTTTATTTAATTTTATAAAATGTTTATAGAATTAAAAGTGTTGGTGGAACTAAAATCTATTTTATTAAATGGATAGCACATAAACTATTGGATGTTTTTAAAACATTTTATAGATTATTATTTGTTGTGACTCACAATCACTATATCAAGATGGTATTCTGGATTGGATCATCTTTTCTTATTTTCTTTTAACATTTTACTTTACTACTATGACTTTATGTATCTATTATGAACTTAGTTTTTGAAAATAAATTGAAATATACAAGCTAAATGAAAATTAAATTCTAATACAATTATTATCTCAATTTTCTATTAATGAAAAATTATGTAATAGATGTTATCTTGTGAGTAATTTATCATTGAATTATGTGAAATAATGAATATTTTGGATTCCTTCTATTTAAATTCACATAGAGTTTAATTTAATTATCATTCTAAGTATGATATCCCAATAAAATTTAATTCAAACATTTCCTCATTATTTAAATGTATTTAATATTTATCATCTAATTATCTTAATTGAAAACAATTGCAGACATCAATACATTGTGCTTTCAAATTTTTTTAATGAAAGACATTATTGAAACTATTTTTCTATCATAAGATGTAACCCAAAGTATCACCAAAATTTACACTCCATTATGGGATGGAAGAATGTAATTTTATTTTGGGAAACTACTTTATCAATAAATACATAGAGTATAAGCTGTTTAACATGATGTCAACGAAAATAGAGTTAAAAAATGAATATATGTGTTTTCATATATATAAATTAATTGAAAAAATCATCCTTGTGATGTCTCTATTTATATATAACAAATTTTATAGTAATGTAAATATATTCCATTATATAATGATATAAAAACAACTTCCTTCCATGAATTATCATTTAGATTTTTTTAAAATTATTCTAAATGAATTATTCACAAATATAGATAAGGAATGAGTAAAAATAAATTCCATAATGTTTACTAATAAATGTTTTACCCAAAAATATTTAAAAAACTCTAAACTATGTTCCAACTAAATCTTCTCTAGAAAAAAATAAAAAATTATTAATCAGTAACTAAAAACAATGAATTTGTTTTATGATCATTGATATTATGTTTCCTTATAAGTAACATTTATTTCAATTCCAAAACCCCAAAAACTAACAAAACAAACCATCTATACTAGGTTTACTCCTAATAAGTGAAATATTAAAATAACTATCACGGATTTTACTTTTTTATAATAGTTATCTAACATAGGATATCACATTCATATAATGAACCTACTCATATTTATTCAAACATTAACTTCTTGGAATATTAATATTTTTTATCATAATGTAATTTCTATGGTTGTACATTTTTCCAACCTTTATTTTTTAGTCATATACTCCCTTGAAAATTTATATATTAAAATGATATTAGATTTTGATAAAAAGTGAATTATCTTTTTTTATTGTGTTTTATGTTTTCATAAATTATTAATCCAAATTATCAAATCATTTAAATCAATTTTTAAAAATATGATAATCTGTAAAAAATCAACATATTCAATTTACTGTATTTATTATTATTCATAAATATACACTTGAATCATTTCATTATGTTTTTAATCATGACATAGGATTTATTGAATATAAATAACAGTGATTAAACTCATCATGGGTCCAATATTATCATAAAAAAATAAATTTCTCTTTTTTTCACCCATCATATTGAAATGATATTTTTTATAAATTTTGAAATATTGATTCATAAAAAATTGTATATAAAATTATCCTATTATTGTTGTAGAAATCACGTTATTCCATTTATAAAAAAAATCTACATTTACCATTTTTTTTATTTATCATTTAATTTCATAACTCTATTAGTTGAATGAATTTTTTTATCATTCCACCCATTACAATTTTATAATATTCCATGATAATGTATAAAATTATTTTTTGTTGATAAAATTAATTCATAAAAATAATAATCATCTCATTTCTCTTTATTTAATAACATTATAAAAAAATAAGTATTATTAAGATGGAAATTGAAGAAAAACTAAAAAATAGTTCACATTTACCCAAAAATGAAAATTTATTATAGGATATAACCATTTTCTAGTAATGTAATAAAGAAGTAAATTTTCATATAGTTGTAAATTGTTAAACTAAAATAATTATGTACAATATTTTGATCATATTTAGACATGGTTAAATTGTTTCTAACAAATTTCTAAATCATATAATGTTTATTGTTGATATTTTTTTATTTTCAAATTAGTATTAATTTTCAAGATCATTATTAAATTTTAAAATATTAATTTAACACTTTATAGAACATTGCCCCCTTTTATTAATTTATGTTTTCTATATTTTTGATAGAATAAATGAATAATTATTTTCATTCAAAAGGTTCATTAATTTTTCTATATAATTATTAGAATTTTATTGAACATTACTAATATAATTGATGAAATTATTAAAACCCAATATAGAGAAACTCTCGTTTTACTTTTAATTTTATAATATTATACTTATAATTCCACACTTTCTATCATTTTAGTTTTGATGAATGAATATTTTATTTAAAATTTAAATTTTATGGATATTAGGTTGATTAATCCCAATATCTACGTTAATATTAGCTTATTTCTGATAACTAATTTTATTTATAGAATATAGATTTTTTGTTCTTAAAAGCTACATTTATAAGTCATTTATATGATAAAACTAAAATTTAGTAATACCTTTAAAATTAATAATCAATTACTTACCTTTTTAAAGAAAGATTATATGACTATTTCATTAATAATTTTAGTTATTTTTTTTCTTTTTTATGTATATTTGGTTCTATAAAGAATTATATTATTTAAAAGAGAACAAGAAAAGAATTAGGGTTGGAGAAGTCATGATTAAGAGAAGATTTTATTTTTAATTAGTTTATTTGATTATGTTACCCTTATTAATAAAATTAACACTATATAACCTTAGAGAAAAATTATTCACTTTTTGTTTTCCTCATCTTTTATTGGAATCATTAATTTTTTTTGTAAATGAGATATAAAATTAATTATATTATTATGGTATGTATCCATGATTCTATGAATTGGAAATAACGTGTAAAATATTTAATTTGTGAGATAAAACTGGTGTTAATTTGTGTCATAATAATTAATGGATGGTTATAATTGTTATATAAATAATTAAAAATAAATGCAAATTTTTAATTATTTAACATTATAAAGGACTGATATTCATTAGGTTAATAGTTCAATAGTTATTAGACTTTTTTATCTAATGATGATTTTTTTTTATTTTACAATTCCATTTACAAGGAGATTAATTGTTTATGTATATGGTTAATATTATGAAAATATATTTTCCATTATTTTTTTAGTTTTATAGTTTTTTACATTAGTTTAAAAAAAGTTCTTTTATTTTAGATTATTTTATAACATTTTACCTCTTCATCTTTTATAGGAATGTCAATTAATAATGTGATGAATTTGGTACAATTTTACATGACTATTTTTTCATTTTACAACACATTTCTATAAATTCATGAGATTTATAAAAAATGTCAAAAGAAAGAAAAGGTTTAGGCCGCCTTTTCAGGGGTAGTTCATATTACTGTCCACTTGAAATTAATCAAGGAATAGTGAGCTGTTGAAATTGAATATGTGTAAAATATTTTTTCACGTTTTTATTCCATATTAAAACATTAACAATGATTAAATATTTAAAATATAATTAAATTTATCATTATTTGAGGAAAATCACGAAAGGTGGAGGATTTCATTAAAAAAGGCGACATTTATCCCTAAATAAGGAAAAAACCAATGAGAATGATATTTCTAATGTTGAAATACCAACACTAAGAAATTGAAGTCATTATTTATATTTTATTTTTTATATTATTTATCATATCTATATTAATTATCAATAAATCCATACTTTTTTACACAAGGGAGATACAAATTTGAATATCTACTATATGATTAATAAGTAGTATTTTTTAATAGTTACTTTTTTCATAAAGTTAATTCAATGATTTATTAAGGCTAAATGTTCCTAAAAATTATCATTTTAATTTGATCATAATCAATATGTTTTTTTAAAACAATTATTTAATATAAAAACAAAAAAATATTATAAAACTATTTTTGTCTGTCACAGAATCATCATTAAAATTAGAATAAGCTCCGTTAGATTCATTAAATTTATTTAATTTAAAATTTTCTAATAAAAAATATTAATATTAAAACTAAATATTTTTTTACATTTGGTGAATTATAAAAAATAGACATATCATGGATCATGCTATTTTTCATAAATTATTTCACATTTGATTTCACATTTTAAAAACATTCATTCCAAATTGAGCTACTTGTATGTTAATTCCATTTGTATTTACAATCTATAAAATCCACTTATTTTGTTCTTCCCTAATCTCACAAAATACTACACAATATTATAGATTTAGAAACAATAAATTTCTAATATTTTACTATGTTATTCTTAAAGATACACTAATACTTTTATTTTTATTAATATTAAAATTATAATATCATTATTTAAAAATTTTCTATTATTATGAAATATCTTAATAATGTTCATTAGTTATTTTATTATAAGCTGAATATTAATTTTTATATGTTTTAGTTTTTCTAATATAATACAACTTATATTTTCATATTCATTATATTCAAAAAAAATCAAAAATATAAATATACTACAACCTATTATTTCATATTTAAGTTTGTATAATTATATTTATTATTATTTTTCCCATTTATTTTGAATATTTTTTTATTCTAACATAATTATCTTTTTTCATGACATTTTTTAGAAATTTTTTATCTATATTTATTTTCAATCATATATTTTATAGCTTCAATTATTTTTTTTAAGTTACTTTTTTCAAATAATTACTAAGTATATAATGAATCAACCACTATAAATATGTCTCCCATTTCCATATATAAGGTCTTAATACTCCACCAATAAATACATTGAGTTAATATAAAATATATATATATAATTCATAGATGAGCATATGAATAAGAATAATTTATTAAACCTCAAAACCTTATGTTATTATGTTAATGATATATACTCATAAATTAGTGTATGAAATAAACAGAACAAAGAAATAAATAAATATCAATCTAAAAAAATTTATCTTAATAACCACCTCTAATCCACACAATAAAATCATATAAAGTTTCATAATACAACACTTTCCCCATCATACATCATCAGATAACTACCACCATAACTATAACAACAACCAATCCACATCCTATATCAGATCATTTATCCATCAATAGGAACATCACTATAATATCATAACAACTAAGTAACTATCAAGATATATATAAATCCTAAAATATACATATTTACTAGAATGGTAATTTTCTACCTTCATGGAATCTATTAGGGTATCTGGTTATCCTTTATTATGTGATCTCTTTTATAAAATATATGTTGGTTGGTAGCTTCCAAAAACAAGATATTGTCACTGTATTATTTTGTACATTACCTTTCAGGATCACCCATCCAAAAAACAAATCCATACAACCAAAAATAACATATACACCAAGGATAGTCAAATCTTCAACACCATCATCCCTATAATCCTTTACATAATAACCATCATCTCCACCACCATCACCAAATATATCAAACCACTATAAAAAACTAGTCACAAATTACAAATAAATATTATCTATCAAAAAATGATTCAGACCCCATCATTTATGTATTCTCTGACATAAGAAAGAACACATATAAAGGTCCTAGAGAATTAAATCACCCCACATATAAACACCACAAACCCACCTAAGTCCCCCACATTTACAAAGTTCCTAACGAATATAATCACACCACATTTACATAGTACACTCCCACCTAGACCCACCATATCAAGATACTAGTTAATAATTCACCAAATAAATAACATTACATAAATCATGGGACTAAAAAACCTCATCACATAACAAATATTCAATAAAATAAAAATTCTAAAAAATAAACATCTTCCACAAAAACATTTAATATTCTGATATATATCTATTCATTCTAGAGAGACTTATTTTAGGATTGATTGTAGATTAGAATAAAATTGTCACTATCAACTCATCATATAATCAAATATTACTATAACAATTTATCTATAAAACTATTTTTAGGTATGGAATGATACCATACTAATGTGGCGTTCCCATTTAGCCTTAAACCATACCCCATTGTAACATATTACGTTATTATTTTATTAGAATGTATCATGATGTTATTCTTATATGAAAAGACCACGAAAGAAATCATGGTCACTTAATCTTCATTTATTTTAATCAACCATTCCCTAAAAATATTAATAGTAACTATCCAATATATGAAGAGTGATAAAAAGTATAAATGTGTCTGATTCTATAAAAATATAGGGGTTCTGCAACTTTATAAATTCATGAATCTCACATATGTGATGATATAGTGTTATATTAGGAAGTTTCTTTTGAATTTATTTACCATGTAACAAAAATTCATGACTCAATATGGCTTTTTTATGTTGTTTTCAAACATTCTTATCCCATGGATATATGGTTTGTCAGTGATATATATATTTACTCACCAGGATTTGGATTTTGTATATATAGTTGTAAGTGTACTATGAATGTATAGTGTGTTTATTTTATCTATATAATTTTATATTGGTCAACCATGGTAGATTTTTTATGAAATTGAGTTGTTTTTATTAACTCTAATGGATCCTTTTGTAGTAGAACTGTGTGTGGGAGTAGAATATTTATGGGGTGAGATTATACTCCATTAGATATTATATTTTTATTTTTCTATCAGGGAAATGAAATGGATTATGGGGTTCATAATCCATTTATAATACTTTATTATGTTATATAAGTCTATTCTAGTTATTTAGTGGTGGATAACAATATATTTTGTTAATAATAGTATTTATAGAAATGATCAGAATATTGATGGTGGTTGTATAGGTGGTGGTGGTGGTAGTAGTGGTGATTTGGGAAATCTTTTAGGATACGTTATATTTTATAGGAGTACGTTTAGTTAAATATTGTATAGTACATAATGATGGACACCTAATAATATAGATATTCTCCCCGATGTAATTTTTTCCAACCAATGCACTTTATGTATCTGAGATTTGAGTGTATTAAAATATAGGTCAAGGAGGAGGGTGTCCCCATGGTTGGACACTCACTAACTCAATGATTGTCCAAAAGGGTTTATTACTATCAAAATAATATAAATTCAAATAGGGATAATCTATCTTAGTTAATACCCATAGAATGAACGAGAATCCTTATGGGTAGACAATTGAAAAATCAACACCTATGAATATTTTGTGATTATATCCCAAAATATAGATATAAATGTATGTGTGGTTTATTTGGGTGGAAATCTAATTGGTGATATAAATAATATATTGGTTTAAATATTTGTGGATAAATACTAGATTGTAGTGATAATATAATAATTATAAAATGGTTAAAAATTTATAAGAGCTTATTATAGTTAGGTCCCTACATGTTGAAAAATATGTGGTTCTTATATGTAGATTTGTTTTGAAAATTAGTAATGTTGGATATATGATTATGTGTGATATGAAATCATTATAGATCAAGATGTGAGATTATTATATAGTATGAAATTAATATAGTTTAATATTTTTCCATTGGGTGATATAATCTTATTTTTTCTTTTATTATTTATATCATATAATAATAAATTATTATGCTTCATCCATAAAGACACATGAGACTTATAGGGAGGAACCTGTGGATTATATTTATATATTCCCCTATGATTTATATATTATTTTTATTATATTACCTATATTTATTCATTGGGTTTTTTTGGTAAATCTATATAAATGATGGATTTTTTAGATATTGAAGTATTATTATCATTTTTTGAAGATATTAATTATATGGTATGATTTTTATTTTATTTACTATTGTGGAAAGGATTTCCATGACATGAACTACATTAATAAATATTATTGATGTATTGTGGGATAAATTTTCATTTATATTATACTTTATGATGTGGTGTTCTTGTTAACAAAATTTCTTCTTTATATGTGGGACTATATACCATTGGAGTTAGTCCTAAGGTTGTATCTAATTTAAGGTGGGAATCATGGGACACTATCAAACGTGTTTTCAACAATGGTATAGTTCTAATTGTTATGGATCTTAATTTTTTAAATCTATTTGTTATAATTTTTTTATTACCACATTAAATCTAACATTTTTATATCTTTTCTCATTGTAAGAATTCTTTGTAAATATTATAGATTTATGTTTTCAAAACTTTTTATTGAGTTTTAATGAGTCTATATCCATGTTTCCCTATCATTTGTATATATATATATATATATATATATATTTTTCTCATAAATATTTTATTTTTATAAATTTGTGACTTATTTTCATTTTATTCTATGGTAACATAGTTATATAAATATAAATAAAGTGATCTAGAGTAACATAAACTATAATTATTTTTTAAATAAATTAAGGATGATGAACGATGAAATAAATTCAACATATTTAAGATGATAATAACGCTAGTGTTGATATTTTACTATATAAGAGTATTGTAATGATTGAAAATATAAGATTAAATTATATGAGTGATTAAATGAGAATATTTGATGCAAGTATGTGAAAAAGAAAACTCGAATTTAACAATTAAAATTTTTAGTACTCTATATAAAGAAATGGAATTTCATAAAATGGGAATCAAGAGAAGAAAATTATTATATGGGATTCTATTTATTACATTTATATAGAAATGTTTTGAAAGGATATTAAAACAATTTTCTAAAGACTCACATACACCATTAATATTATAATAATTATTTATATGAAAATAGAATTTCAAAATTATTGAAATTACTTAATTGAAAAAAAATTATATAAGAGTATAAAAAATGAAGTTATAGAAGGTTTGTCAGTAATGAATTCATTGGTTTATAAACAATTGAATTCTTAAAAAGTGAATGGTAAGTGAGTAGTCAAAAAATGGTACGCATATTATTAAAATTTATTTAAATAATTATGTTAATTGACATTACATTATTCATTTACTCGTATCATACTTTGTTTTACTATTTAAAATAATGGTTGTCCGTAAAGAAAATTATTCCACACCTATTTTAAAATGTTTCAATCGTGATTAATAATTACAAAAATTAAATTTACTTAGTGAATAAAAAAAATTAATGAATGAAATGCTGAAAATAATATTGTATAAAAATAGATTAATTACCAAATTTAAAATGTTGTAACATGGACTTAAATGGGAGAATCGTTAACAAATAATTTTTCATTGATTACAATATTTAGAGATAAATATATTAAGATATGGATATTCTAAAGGGTCAAAGAGATTCATAAATATGTTAATGAAATGAAGTAGTAGTTAAATTTAATTCAGTAATGTAATAAATTTTTTTATAAAAGAATCAGAATTGACCACGAAGGATTTATAAATTTTGGTGGCGACCAAGATATTAACACTACCACAATCAAATAATTGTTATTTAATTGCCGAATATTTATTTCATGAAGGTGTTGAATATTTTCTAAATTTATTATAAATAATAAGAAAGTAATATTATATATATGTCTATGTGAGGGTGTTCATACATATACATATATTTATATCAACAGACATATTTTATATTTCTATATTATCTTATAAAAACATTTTTAAGGATGGGAACATATTTTTACTAAAGTATAAAAGAACATTAAATCATATATGTTATAAACATACAGCACATTATTAATTGTTTTAAATTATTTGATCCATTTTACCTAAGTTATCAATATTTAAAATAATATTTCATATCATATATAATTTATTTCAATTTATCTATATTTTTTTCATCCCCTATCAACACTCATAATAATTATTATTTTCAAAAAAATATGGTAAAATGATAGGATTATAATCAATTTTCATTTCTTACCTTTTCATCCCCTTCATGAGACAATATTTTATAATTTTATTTATTTCAAAAAATAAATGAATTTTTATATCAAAGTTATAAAAAATTTAAAATTTGTATTTAAATGAAGGAATTAATTCTTGAAAAAATATTTGAACCAACGCCCATTTTCATTGGACATTTACAAAATCATAATTTTATATTCACCCATTAAATACAATTTAAATCTATTGGAAACAAAATGTAATTATAAATAAGATTTAAGTATAAAAATATATTGTTTGTATAACATTATTCCATATTTATAATAATGAACAAAATTTCAAATTTCATTTAAAAATATAGATTCTTTTTTTGATATAAAAATAAGTACATTTACTTGATAATTACATAGTTTAACTAAAATTTAAGGACAAATGAGAATGTAATATCCTATTATATATATAATTATTAATTTTTTAATATATAAAATAATGGGAATTTGGGATATCTAATTTTTTATTAATGAATTGTTTTGTAAATAATATTATTTTCATGGGATCAGATAATATTTTAAGTGGGGTATGAAGTATAGAGGAATAACTAATTTTCATGATTTAATTTAAATAATTTACCATTTATTAAAATAAATAAAACTATCATGCATCCTCATAAATGTTTTGATATTAATCTACACACATAATCATCTAATGCAGTGTTTTAAATTTTATGTGTAAATATATAGATTTCATTACATTTATATAGAACGAATATGTGTTTCTAAAAATTTACTATAACTTTATGACATCTTGGTTTTGAGTAATAAGAGGTATTACCTTGTTAGTCATAATGAAACATAGATAATGATAGCTTCTTCTTTGGAAAATACAAATGAGTTAGATTTTATTTTGGAAAAATTTATTTTAAATTAGGAATAATATTCTTTTGGTGGATAGATCAATATTATTTACATGTAGAATTATTTTTTTTCTTAAAAAATGTTATCATATTGTTTTTCAATATCCATTTCTAAGAACACAGAGTTTTTTTATATGATAAATTTATAGAGATAAACCTCGAATAAATTTTTTATAGTTTTTTAGTACATTCATTATTGGTATAGAAAGTAATTTTTTTATCAAATTATATTTTGATTTATTTTTTCAACAGATCATTTATAATAGTGGAAATTCATATTATACTTATTTTGATAAAAAGATATATTTTTATGGTATTAATTTAAAATTTCACCCCTAATAAAATAGATAAAATATAACAAAGATTGTGGGTGACTGTGCTTATTTTTAATGTACCATCTCTCACATTGACATTATATTTATTAAGGATAAATGATAATATGTTTTTTAACATAATTAACGTATTTATAATTAAAGTATTAAATTTTTTCACACCCTCATTGCCAAATATTTAAAACTTATTATGTTGATTGTAGGAGTAAATTTTCTACGGGAGAAAAGAATTCTAAGAAAAATGGATGATTATAATGATGGAGGATTAATATAATATATTAATGTTATGTATTTCACTTTATCTTCATAATTTACAAACTTAGAATCCACAAAATGTGTTCTTTTATCTAGTGTACCACATATTCTCTAGCATGCATCCCCATTGGTCAGAGGCTACCAACTAGTTGTGAGGGCCCATGAGGTAACATAGGAAGACTATAATACATTTATCTAAGTGTGGAATGTATTATAAATATAATAAAACATATAAAAATAATGATAATAATCACAAAAATGATAATTAATAATTAAAAAAATACAATCATCAACAATAGTAGTAAATGAATTCATGAAATATTCCAAAATGAAATACCCCAATGGGTGATCTTATAAAATAAATACCAATGAGAAAAATAAAAATATATTTATTATCATATCCAAAATATGTACCTTGTCCTATATGATCCCATTATTTTAATCCAACATTGTAAGATAATGAATAAGAATTAACAAATGTCTTTTCCAAAAACATGTACCTATGAAGAAGAAAATTTTTTCTTGGGTAACTATGTTCCAATGGGGCTCGAGCATGGTGTTAGTATTAAATAGTTTTTCACCACAAATGGAGTCCTTGAAATAAACATTTCATCAAATAATGTTAATGTATATGTGCAACAAATATCAAATTAACACATAACCAAATGAAAATATAAAAACACAGGCCTCAAAACTAAGAACTGTGGTGACACATAAGGTTGGAAAACACCTTCTCCTAGAACCAATGTATATCAAATAATGTTAGTAAATATATAACTCATTCTACATTTGAGGTGTGTGACTATGTAATTCACACCCTGAAAATATTACATAATCTATATGTCAATCATTGGGAATTATTGTCTTACTATGTAAATCCAGTGTCTAATAAAGTTAAATATGAAATTTCACCCCCTGTCATCCAAGTGAATCTAAATAATCAAGCCATGAAATTTTCTAAACAAAATACAAGGAAGAACTAGAAAAAGTAATTTTTGTAACTAGATTTAATGGAATATAGGTCTACCCCCATGGAATTCTATCACATTCAATCAAGAAAAATCTCGGAAGATCATCCAATATAATTCACATGGATACCTCGAGGGTGTCCATTTCTTTATTTATGAAATTAAATACATTAAACATCACCCAAATCAATGGAAAATTAACCCCAAGTCATTTACACTGATTAATTGATAAGGAATATAAAATTTTCATTGTATTGTATTGTTTTCAAATTACTTGATTCCAAATAAAATCCTCCAAGAATTCATGTGAAAGAATTCATGTGATTCCACTAATATAATCCACACTCATATAAGGCATACCACCAACATTATGATTGATACTGGAGTCTTGGTATGACATCCAAGGAATCAGACTCACAAAAATCTATTACAAAAATAAAATCCAATTACAAAAACCTTTTTAAAATAAAAAATTCTTATTAAAAAATTACATTACTAAAACCCAAGACAGTATGTAATATCACAAGTAATTTAATTCCATCCTTATTTTATCCCCAAGGTCTAATTAAATAGTATTTCATTAAACATATATAAAAAACCTCATAGATTTCTTACTATAACCCTTTAAACCCAAAAATAAACAATTTATGGGTTAATTTAAAAGGATATGTTCATCATAAAATTGTGAATCCCATCTCTACATCCCAATTTCCATAATTCATATTCCAAAACCCCACATATATTATGAAAACCTTTTCATTTGATATTTTCAAAAAATTACCATTTATATTTAAAGAATACTTTAATTAGTCCATTTTTTTTCATGTTACATATCATTGTGTTTCACAATAATACACCTTCTCATTATGCTAAAACATATTTGTTTTCAATCTAAGGATAATTTTCAATTTTAAATACATAAATAAATTCCCATGTTCATCACTTATTAAAATAGTAAAATGGACATTAAATGGACTTAGATCTTAATTGAATCATTATAAAAATTTAGGGACAAGGTACATTTATTTTATTCTCCCCAATTATTTTTGATGGCATGTATGTAGATTCCAGGTCCTACTAATCCACCAATAATCAATTGTGTACATAAATAACACCACAAAATAAAAAAAATATATATTGAATTAAAATTATTTAATATAAATAACTAACTCACCCAAAAAGGAATTTGTAATAATTAGAATAAAAGAATATCTAACCACATCGGATCCAAAACTAACCTCGCTCCAAAGCCATAGGTATACCCCATCCACATTTTATGAAGAATACCAAATAGCCAACAAGAAGTGAAAAAAATTAATTTTATGTAAAAACCTATAAAAATGGATGTTGCTACATTCCATCATTGAAACATTGGTAAACAACATGATGATTTCATCATGATACACCCTCAAAATAAGTCATGTTGAAGCCTAATGATACATGGATAATTCCCTAATGATTCCTTATAACTAGGATCAAAACACCTAAAAATAACCCCAAAGATTAAAGAGAAAATAGAAAGAAGAAATTACTTTTGTATAGGTGAAACCATACCTCTGTGTGATGATAAATCAACAAAAAACAAAACAAACAAGGGATTAGAAGAGGTTAAAGTGGACGATATATCCAATGTTATGCATGCATCGAATAGAGGTAGAGGGTAAAGGGGAATGAAAGAAAATGATGGTGGAATTTTATCTAGTTCATAATTATTAATAGGTCTCTTAGTTTGTAAGAATAGTTGGCCAACCAATTCATAATTCATGTGAAAATAATATTTCATGCCATTATGCATGCACTATCTAGGTTGATGGTTTACTATGTTGTGTACCTACCCTGTATGTATTTCTATAACCACAAAAAACTTCTATCAATGTTTTCATGAAAACACACGCAATTGTATATTAATCCTTCTAATATTTTGAATACCAAACATTTTTTATATAATAAGAACTAAAAAACCATGAGGTTCAGGGTGAACATGGTTTCACATAAATCTAGCCACACAAACTATTTTCACCAGGGGAAATCCCACAAATACTTTCTTAAAATAACTAAAGCTATTGATTCTCACCTACGAATCCATGATACAATTTAAACCTCATTATATATATAAAAACACTAGTCTATGACATAAAAATTGTAACACCCCGAGCTTCCACAATACGATTCTCTTTGAATAATACAATAGTGTGTATTGCACACAACTTCATGTAATAACACACCACAACAAATCAAACTAGCCGTTATGAATAGTAATACCCACGTTTTGAAATATTATAAATTTTATCATTCAAAATGGACTTCATTTTTGTATTAGGAATATCAAAATTAATGTAGGGTGAATTTTTTTTATTTTTCTGAAAATTTTCAATTTTTGATGAATAATGAAAAACACTGAGTTATTGTTTAAAACTGAATTTATTTAAATAATTATATATTTTATATAAATTTATTTTATGTAAAAATAGATACATAATAATTATATATGATCAATGTAATTAATTATAATCAATTTAAAACAATTTTAGATATATAAAAATTTAATTGAACTTTTCACAGTCATTTACCCACCTCCTAGGAGAATTTGAAAAATCACATAAAACGTAATTTTACCGCTTTTTTGAGTGGAATCTCAAAACCCTAAGAGACACGGTTGATATGAGTATGTAAAATTTGGTTCAATATGATAAAAATAATTTTTGGTGAATAGTAAATTTTTAGTTTTATTTACCATGGTTAAAAGTAAATAGAGTAATTAAGGGTAAAAATGATATTATTATTACCCTAACACATGTCCTAATTCTATTAGATAAGAATAATTCAACCAAAAAACAACTTAGTAATAAAATATGAACCTATTTGGTCCACTTATATTAGATTAGGAAACTTATTATAATTTTATTTATAGAAGAGTTAAAATAGTTAAAATCTATGTTTAGTAACCAAAAGATCTTTAATAAAGGGTTATATATAAGATAAATTATACTATAAATATTCATTAGAAAGATAAAAATATTTCGTACATAATTTTGTTTTATTTATATTTTTTATACATTAAATTATTTAATTTACTTATGACATAATGATGATACAGTAATTACCTAATTATTGAAATATTAAAATAATTGACATTATAAATATTATAATAAATGTAATTTGAGAATTTTTATGAATTCCACATATTTTATAAGTTAATATGAAATTTTAGGGTTGGTTAGATAAATTTTATTCGATGTAATAATGCTATTATGAATTTAGGAAAAACATAATACCCAATACTGTCAAAACTGACATACAAGAGTTTTTAAAACAAATATTATATTATTAATTGATATTCTATTCCTAAAAATTTATGGTTCAGACAAACGACTTATATAATGATAGGTGTATCATTAATGAACCACTTGGGGTTCTATTTGATGTATATAGTATTTTTATTAATAATATAATATAAAAATACAAAGCAACATGGTAAATGTCAAACTATTTAACAAAGTGTTAAATCTAAATAACAAAGTTAATATAGTGACCGAAAACTATTTAAAACCTATTGGTTGATAGGTTTTTGACCCATACATAACATACCCTTTAAATAGTTTATTTTGGATCCATTAGACTCTACAAATTATTTTATTATAAAATAATATTTCGTGCTTTTCCTAAGATGCCCCTCACTCCTCTTATAAAAGCGAAATCCCCTAATCTCTAATTCACACCTTCAAAGCCATTTTCCCAGGACAACCATTTCCCAAATACTCTATTAACAATCCTACCTTAATCATAGAGGCATTATTTTTATCAAAAATGCTAACCGAAGGGGCACTGTTGTTCAAATCAAATGGAAGAACCCAAAGAAGAGGTAAATATTTCATTACCTATTTCATGTTCTATTCTACTTCCACTTCCTTTTTAATTGTTGTTTCCATTATAAAATAATAAATCCAGTATCTTTTATATACTGTGGTGTTATTATAAATATGGTACTACCAAATTCATTATTATATACACCCTTTGAATGACATGTCACCGTACGTGCGTACGTACTGCTTACCGTCTCATCGTCATGGTGAAATTGTTATTCAATACATTATTATTTTGATGGGTATAATACTGATGGGTAATTTAAGTAAATAATAAATATAAAATGATAATTATTCATTATATATGATATACCATCCAATTATATATTATTTTAAAAGAAAAATAATGATATTGTTTCTCATGCATATGTATGGATTACCGTCTCCATGAACGCGACGAGATTCATTCCGCATCGTATCCATTCAAGAATGATTTTCATATGATGATTACAAATAATGCATAAAGACTTTATATAAATCAGGATATGAAAAAGATACATCCCATCCATAACAAATATGAATCAAATAATAATTAATATAAAGGAAAATGAATCTGCTAACACCCGAAACGACGATAATACTAAGATATTATTAACAAAGAAATGTTAAAACAACATACATAATATCATATTAATATATATGATTCTTGTATAACATAATAACAATTATTTCATCATTATACTGGAGGTTAACCGACTCTCAATCAAGGAAAAGTACAATTTAAGGGTTAATTCTACAATCTCTTCATTATTTGAGGTTGTTTATATGTAATTATATACATGGACCTCATTATCATCCACATCCATGTTTCTTAAAAATGTATACCAAAACATTTTTACTATTTACTATACTATGGGTTAAATTATTTTATACCCCTATTTTAATTTTTATAAAATGGTTAGAATGTAATCATTCCATCGTTTTCCAAACAAGGTACTTTTTAACTTTTTCATGAAATCAAAGCAAGAATGTTTTTTTTAACTTATACAGTGGGTACGACAATTTTCCACCATTATAACATCGTCAAAGCTTCCCTTATAAGACTATAAAAATATGTTCAATTATTTTGTTTTTGTAGATTATGCGACTCTTAAATGATTTCAAAGTAGAAAGAGATATTTTTCTAAAAAAAGTTTTTGATTTCATCTATGTCAACATCCTTTTATGGATTCTAAGCTTATTTGAAGTTGAATTTTTATGATACAAAACTACTATATAGTATTGATGTTTTTTTGATATGTTTGACTGTGGATGTGTAATTTTTATATCATTCATGGTTTATGGATAATTTATTGACATTTCATATGCTAGTTTTAATACCAATGTTTTTGTTATGTTTAAACCTTTTCATATGAGGAATGCATTGGACTTATTATATGATGGGTGGAGCCCGCTATAGCTCCTCGATGTCTTGGTAGGTCTCATTAGACAAACTAGTGTCTTTGCACAAGGCCTTTACAAAATCGTATTTGTATTATTGGAACATTACCTTGACAATGTGGTTCTGAATGTCTGGCATTAGGCATTCCATCATTATGAAAGTTGCTATTGATATTGCATGTGATTATTTGACTAGTAGAATATAAATGTTAGTAAGTAAATGGAATTATATTTTATATATTATGAATAATTTTTTGTTGAAAAGTCTTTTTTTTAGTTATATTCATTTCCTAAAATGTTTATGCTTATTTAAGAAATTTTCTGCAATATTATTATCCATACTGAGCATCTGATATCAACCCTTCCTATCTTTTATTTTTCCCAGGATGCGAAAAAGTATATTATGACTGACCTACAAGGATATTCTATGGGATCTCATTGTTTTCAATAGAAATAATGTTGTTGTAGTAATCCATTATTTATGTAATGTAAACATTATAAATATATCTAGTACTTCCAAGTCAACTACACTAATCCTTCATTCGAGGTATGATCTTTTGTGATCATGCCGATGTTATGTAATAATAAACCGACTCTAGGTAAATGGGTTCAGGGTGTTATAGTTGGTGTCCAAGGAAGTTCAATACAAAACCTTAGAATCGATATTTAGAAAAACTTTGATTAGAGCACATTATCCTAAAATAGACTTTATGGATTATTATAGAAGAACTTCCTAGAATTTTGGTATTTTATAGATTTTATGAGTTTTATATGAAATACATCCCTGTCTAGATATGAGCAGGTAGAGGAGGCTCTGGCACAGATGTACATAGGAGTAAAACTCAAAAAATCCTCTTTGAGCTACACTCAAATGAGAACTCGAGCAGGACAATGGGTCTTGCAGCACTCTTGGTTATGACACTCCCAGGGGATCTGCTTAGGATAATTCTCATTTTCATTACAAACCATTATGATGGGTTTATGAGTATATACTTCCTAAAATAAATAATTTTTATGATTACATATTAAATCCATAAACTTTTCAATCTATGATAAGTATTTTATAAGTTTGGATTGATGTATTGTGATTCATAAACTAATATAGTTCATGGAATTGTTTTGAAATGGTGCCTACTATAAGGAATTGAAATCATATAAATTCATAGAATCCATATAAGGATTTCCCATATACTCAAGATAATTATAGTGGATCTGGTAATGCAACTGTTGTTTATCAGCTAATCACCATACTGAGACAACTCACTCAGGTTATGAATAATATCCTTACCCATATGGAGCACCCTGATCCACAACGTGGAGGATCAATGGTAGACCGCTTCATGAGGAAAAATCCAAAAAAAATCAATAGAGGTACAAATCCTTTAGTATATGAGCAATGGATAAATTCCTTATAGAAAATATTCTACTCCTTGGGGAGTAGCAAAAGGGAAAAAGTTGTCATGGAAGTTTACTTCTTCACTAGAGATGCTGATCAATGGTTTTCATTGATTCAAAACACAAAGGATGAGGAGGAAGTATCAAATATGGAATAGTGGGATTTGAAATAAATTCTCATAGAGAAATAATTTCCGCATGACCATCGAGCAGATATGGAAAGACAATTTCAATGTTTGAGGTAAAAGGAGGATGAGAATGTCGCAAAGTATGAAGCTATCTTTACAAGGATAGTGAGGCATGCTATAGATTATATATGTAACCCATGAAGTAATATTGGTAGTTTATTTTATGGGTTAAAAACATTTATCCATAAGGAATTAGTCTCATAATCCTTCTCATCATATGAAGATATTTTCTCATGTGCTATCAAGACAAAAAAAGAAATATCTATGTCCTACAACATTAAAGCAAAGAAAGAGAATAAGAGATCTGCTAAAAACATTGGAAATGGAAATAAGGTGAAGAAAGGAAAAGTTGAGTATCCATCTTGCAGTTAATGTGGGAAGAAACACTCTAGTACATTCTTGAAGGGAATGGGATTCTGTTACAAGGTTGGTGGAAAAGTCCACTAAGCTCGAGATTTCAACGTGAAGAAAGAGGATGTCGATATTGAGTGATACAATTTTAGAGAAAGTGGGTATTATGCAAATGAATGTCCTAAGTGTCAGGGGAACATACCTCATAAAAGGCCAAGGGATCAAGGCCAAGATTATTCTATCACTACTACTGAGATTGAAGCTCTGAATGATGTAGTGGAAGGTAATTTAATGGTTTCCTCAAATTTAAAAAATGATTTATTTGATTCTGGATCATCGCATTTTTTCATATCTTCCTAGTTTGCTATGAAAATTATATATTTTCAATTTGATTTAACAATGGAGTTGTCAGTCAAAACTACAAAGGGTAATATCATCGCAATAATGTTTTGTGAATCAGCCCCCATTAGGGAATATAAATGTTCTTTATCTGCTGATCTCATCATCATACCCATGATTGAATTTGATATAATCCTTGGTATGGATTTAATTTTGGACCATGATGTAAAAAATTATTATAAGAAGAAGGAGGTAACTATTTTTGATGACAATGATAATGAACAACTTATCTTTAGAGCAGAATCATCACCACCTAATTCTTCTATAAATACACCCCAAGTAGCTCAACTAAATTCAATTATTGGTGAGGATGAGAATAAAATAACTGTGGGTGAGGAAATGAATTTTCCAATAGAGTATTTACCTATTGTGCATGAATATGTTGATATGTTTCTAGAGGATTTACCTGGACATCCCCTAGAATGAGAAATTGAGTTTCTCATTCATTTAATTCTTGGTTCAAGGCCCATATCAAAGACCCCTTATAGAATGGTCACTGTGGAATTAGTGGAACTAAATAAAAAACTAGAGGAATTGAGTAATAAGGGATTTATTCGCAATAGTGTTTTTCCATGGGGATCCCCTGTCCTTTTTTAAGAAGAAAGATGGATCTATGTGGTTCTGCATTGACTATAGTGAGATCAATGATATATCAATAAAGAACAAGTTTCCCCTACCTCGCATTGATGATTTATTTGACCAACATCATGGAGCTCAATACTTTTCAAATATTGACCTTCGATCTGGATACCATCAGTTGTGTGTGAAGAAGGAAGACATTCCGAAGACAGCATTTCGATCCAGTTTTGGGCATTACGAGTTTATAGTAATACATTTTAGATTGATTAATTCACCCTCTTTATTAATTGATCTATTGTATAGAGTTTTCAAGGAATATATCAATGATTTTGTAGGGGTATTTATTGATGATGTCTTGGTATACTCCAAAATCTATGAAGATCATGAAAATAACTTGTGCATTATCTTGAAGACTATTAGAAGACATGAATTATATGGGAAGTTTAGAAAATGTGAATTCTAGCTTTAAGAGATTTCTTTTCTTGGCCATATTTACTCTAGATATGAAATCTCCATTGATCCTTCAAAAACCAGGGAAATCCATGAATGTCTAGCACCAATGAGTATAACTGAGGTACACAATCTTATTGGTTTAAGAGGTTATTATCGACGTTTCATTCAGAATTTGTCCCGGTTGGCTATCCCTTTATCAAAGATCACACGAAAAGGGGTTAAATTTGTTTGTACAAAAGAGTGTGAAGAATGTATGGAATAATTGAAGAAATATTAGTCAATGATCCTATCTCTACTTTATCATTGGGGAATGATGGGTTTGTTATTTATAGTGATGCTTCAAAGAAAGGATTTGGTTGTGTCCTTATGCAAAATGATAGGGTTATTTCCTATACATCATGATAGCTAAAAATGTATGATCAAAACTATCCTACTCATGATCTTGAGATAGCCATTGTAATATTTTCACTAAATATATGGATACATTAACTATATGGTAAAAAATGTGATATTTATACTAATAACAAGACTTTGATGTATATTTTCTCACAAAAATAACTCATCATAAGGCAATGGAGATAGATTGAACTACTCAAGGATTATTATTACACTATACACTACCACCTAGGGAAGAAAAATAAGTTGGGAGATGCTTTCAGTAGAAAGGATCATAGTGGTTTTAACAAGATGTCAGTTGAAAAGGATCCTAGATACATGGATCTAGTAAATATGGATACGAAAATAACAATGGAAGGTGAAACATCAATAATTTTCAAATAGTTGGAAAACCATATTTACTATAAACGATAAAGAGTTTTCAGACCGATGATGAGAGTTTCAAAAGATGATTAATGCTGTGAATGATGATAGATTGGGTAACTTTGTGTATGAAGATAGAATTTTGAAATTTGGGAAGAGACTTTGTGTTCACAATATAACTGATCTAATAAAAGAATTGTTGGATTATTATCATAGCTCCAATTTTCCTATACACCCTGGGAGCACAAAAATATATATAGATTTGAAGGAACATTTTTAGTGGAACCATATAAAGTGGGAGATTGATGATTTTTTGTCAAGATGTATAGTTTTTCAACAAGTGAAAGCTGTAAGGAAACATCCTGGAGGAGTCATGAAACCTCTTCCCATACTTGGTTGGAAATGGGATGATATCATGATGGACTTTTTCATGAGACTACCAAAGACTCCTAGAATGAACGATGAAATATGGATCATTGTTCATCGTCTTACAAATCCAGCACAGTTTTTTATATGAGGGAAGATTTACCACTTGAACGTCTATCAAGACTATATATTAATGAAGTTGTGAGACTTCATGGACTACACCTATCGATTGTTTCTGATCGTGATCCCTATTTTACATCAGGATTAAAGAAAAGTCTTCAGAAAGGCCATGATACTGATCTTCGTTTAAGCACTGCCTACCACCCTCAAACTGATGGAAAATCATAAGGGACTATTCAATACACAAAAGATATGTTGAGATCTTTCCCAATTGACTTTCAAGGTATTTGGGATCAATATTTACCTCTGGTAGAATTATCCTATAACAATAGCTTCAATTGAAGTATTCATAAGAAACCATATGAAGTGTTATGCAGAAAGTGATGTCGCACATCAACCTATTGGGATGATATTGGTGAAACAAAACACGTAGGCCCAGAACGTGTGGAGAAAACAATGTAAAAGGTGAAGGTAATCCAAAACAACATCAAAGTAGATCAAGGTAGGCAGAAGAGATATTTCGATAACCAAAGGATGGATTTGGAATTTCAGGTAGGAGATCATGTTTTCTTTAAGGTATCTCCATGGAAGGGTGTTATATGTTTCAGTAAGAAGCGTAAATTGAGTCTCAGGTACATCAAACCATTCAAAATTCTAGAACGAATAGGGGTTGTGGCTTACTGTTTAGAGATACCGCTAAGTATCTCCAAAGATCACAATGTATTCCACATATTATTTTTGAGAAAATACATGCCTGGACAAATGCATGTACTCACCTATGATGAATTAGAATTGGAACCTGATTTATCTTATTGTAAAGAGCATGTGAAGATTCTTGATACATGAAAACAAGTGTTGAGAAACCAAACGACTCATCTGGTGAAAGTTTTATGGAGAAAACCATAAGATGGAAAAGGTAATGTGGGATCTCAAGAAACTTATAATGAAGAACAATTAGAGTCATTTTATGTAGTAATATTCTAGAAATTGCGAGGATGAAATTATTTTAATGAGAGGAGAATGTGACAACCCAAGCTTCCACAGTACGCTTCTCATTGAATAATACAGTAGCGTGTGTTGTGTGCAACTTTGAGTTCAAACACCCCACAACCAATAAAACTAGCCATTACAAATAATATTACCCACTATATTAAATTTCATAAATTTTATCTTTCAAATTGGACTTCATTTTTTGATTTAGAATATCGAAATTTGCCTAGTGTGAATTTATGGTATTTTTTTCAAAAAATTTCAAATTTTTGATGAATAGTTAAGAACATTGAGTTAAAGTTTAAGAGAAAATTTTTATTTAAATAATTATTTATTTTATTCATATTTATTTTAGATAAAAATAGATACATAATACCTATATAAGTTCAATGTAATTCATTGGAGTCAATTAATAATAATGTTAGATAATTAAAAATTATATTGAACTTTTCACAGTCTTTCACCCTACTCCAATGAGAATTTGAAAATTCACATAAAAAATAATTTTACTACTTCTGTGAGTGGAATTTCAAAAATCATAGAGACAGAGTTGATATCATTAAGTAAAATGTGGTTTAATAAGATAAAATTAGTTTTCGGTGAATAGTAACTTTTGACTTTTATTTACCACGGTTAAAAATAAATAGGGTAATTAAGGGCAAAAAATTATATTATTATTACCCTAAAGGTTGCCATAATTTTGTTATATATGTATAATTCGACCAAAAAAACCTTAGGAATAAAATTTGTACCTCTTCAGTTCACTTGGATTCAATTAGGACACTTATTATTATTGTATTTAAAGAAGAGTTAAAAGAGTTAAAATCAAAGTTTAGAAACTAAAACATTTTTAATTCAATGATATACATAAGATAAATTCAACTATAAAAATTCATTATAAAGATAAAAATATTTCCTACATAATGGTATATTATTTATATTTTTATACATTAAATAATTTAATTTATTTATGACATAATTATGATGCAGTAATTACATAATTTATTAAATATTAAAATAATTGATATTATAAATATTCAAATAAATTAAATTTGAGACTTTTTATGACTTCCACTAATTTTATAGGTTAATAAGACATGTTAGGATTGGTTAGATGATATTTTATCGAAGTAATAATGCTATTTTTAATTTAGAAAAAACAAAATAACAAATATTTTCAAAATTGACATAAATTTTTTTTAAAAAAATTATATTATTAATTTATAATCTATTCTTAAAAATCTAAGGTATGAAAAAATGAATTATATAATAATAGGTGTATCATTAATGAACCACATGGGGTTCTTTTTTAAGTATATACTATGTTTATTAACCTTGTAATATAAAAATACAAAGAGACATGATAAATGTCAAACTATTTAAGAAAGAGTTAAATCTAAAAGATAAAGATAATATAGTGACCCAAACCTATCTAAAACCTATTGGTTGAGTGGTTTTCGACCCATAGACACCTTATCCTTTAAATAATACATTTTTACCCATTATAAACAGAAATTGTTTTATTATAAAATAATATTTATAGCTTTTCCTATGATGCCTGTCACCCCTCTTATAAAAGGACACTCCCCCTTTTCTCTAATATACACCATCAATGCCATTTGGCTCAGCCAATCACTGCCCAAATATCCTCTCAACTATCCTACCTTCATCTTAGATTCCTTATTTTAGCCATTAATCCAACCTAAGGATCCGTTTTGATCAAATCATATGAAAGAACCTGGAGAAGAGGTAAATATTTCATCACCTCTTTCAAGTTCCTTTCTTCTTCCACTTCATTTTTCTTTTTTGTTTCCATTATAAAATAATATCTCCAGTATATTCTATATAATATGTTGTGATTATATATATTTTACAACAAAATTAATCATTCTATCCATGATTTGAATGACATGTCACCATACATGCGTATGTACGACTTACCGTCTCCACGTCATGGTGTACTTGTTATTCAATACATTATTATTTGTATGGGTATAATAATGATGTGTAATTGATGTAAATAATAAATATATCATGATAATGATTCTCTATATATGACATACCATCCACTTATATATTTTCATTAATATCAATAGAAGGATATTGTCGCTCGTGGGTACATACGGATTACCATCGCCAAGAACGCGATTAGATTCATTCCCCATCGTATCCATTCAAGACTAATTTTCATTTGATGATTAAAAATAATGTTTAAAGACTTTATATCATTCTGTATATGAATAAGATACATCCCATTCATAACAAATATCACTCACAAAACAAATAATATAAAGTGAAATGAATCTTTTAACACTCGAAACGATGATAAGACTAAGATATTATTTACAAAGCAATGTTAAATGATCATATATAATATCATAAAAATTTATATGATTCTTGTATAATTTAATAAAAAATATTTCACCCTTATACATGATTTAAACCTACAATTGACCAAGGAAAAGTACATGGTAAGGGTTATTTTTACAATCTCTTCATTATTTGAGGTCGTTTATACGTAATTATCTACTAGGGCATCTTTATCATCCACATCCATGTTTTTTTAAAATGAATACCAAAACATTTTTACTATTTAATAGACTATGGGTTAAAGTAATTTTTAACCTTTTTTGAATTTTTATAATTTTTTTTGAAAGGAATCTTTCATTCTTTTTCCAAAAAAGATACTTTTTATCCTTTTCAACAAAATTAAGGTAAGAATGTGATTTTTTTAACTTATACGATGGATGTGGCTATTTTCCACTGTTATAACATCATCGAAGCTTCCCTTACACTCTTATATGAACATTTTCATAAGAACTGGTTTCTTTATAAATTATGTTACTCTTAAATTATTTAAATATAGAAATAGATATCTCTCTAAAAAGGATTTGATTTCGTCTATTTCAACATCCTTTGAAAAATTTTATGCTTATTTGAAGTTGATTTATTATGATAAAAAACTTCCATATTGTATTGAAGGTTTTGTGGTATGTTTGACTATGGATGTGTTTTTTATACCATTCTTGGTATATGGATAATGTATTGAAATTTGATATGCTAGTTTTAATAAGAATTTTTATGTTATGTTTAAAACTTTTCATATGAGGAATGCATTGGACCTATTATGTGACGGGTGGATCCCGATATAGCTCCTAGATTCATCAGTAGGTCTAATGAGACAAACTGGTGTCCTGGCACAAGGCCTTGACAAAATCTTAATTGTTGTATTGGCTCAAGGCCATGACTATGTGGTAATGAAAGTCTGGCATTATGCATTCCATCATTATGAAAGTGGCTATTGTTTTTCCAGGGGATTATTCGACTAGTAGAATATCCATGTGAGTATGTAAATGAAATTATTTTGATTTATATTTTCCATATTATGATGAAGTTTATGTTGAAAAGGCTTTAGTTTTAGTTGTATACATTTCCTTAAAATGTTGTTGTTTATTTAAGAAAGTTTCTGCTATATTGTTATCCTTACTAAGAATCTGAGCTCTCCACTTTCCATGTTTTATTTTTCTCATGATGTGAAAAAGTATATTATGACTAACCTGTATGGATAGTCTATGGGATCTCAGTGTTGTATATGGAAATAATGTTATTTTAGTTTTCCATTTATGAGTTAATATAAACATTATGAATGTATCTAGTACTTCCAATGCTACTAAACTAATCTATCTTTAGAGACTTTATCTTTTGTGATCATTCCAATGTTATGTAATAATTCACCGACTCTCGGTGACTAGGGTCAGGGCTTTAAAAAATCCCATATTTCAATTCCAAATCTCTAATAAAATCTTGACCCATCGAGTGACTAAAAATTCCAACTTCTAAAAGATGCTAAAAATATATTATACGCATGAGGTATTAAAAAATCCCCCACTATAACACTTATAATATATGAGAAGTCCCAATGGTTACCCATCTACATCACCTGACCTATGTATATAACCCATAAAAGGCTTGACAACCTCATCCAATCTCTAGTGTCCTAATACAAATCTAATGAATATCCCACATAACACATAGAGATCAGACTTCCAAAAGCCAATTTAATGCATATTTTAATAATAGAAACATATTAACTGTTCATCTGTAATCACATCTACTCTAAAACGTAATTTTTTTCATTAAAACGCCCAAAATTAAAATGGTGGTCCCAAAAATATACTTCACGATATAACCACCAATTTTGTTGTTATAGTTCCTCTATCAACAATATTTTTATAGAAACTCAAATCACATGTTCTATTGACACACATGATGTGGTTACAGACACACTACACATGAAAACCCATTATAAATCTAGTCCAAAATTTGAAGACGTCCTTTCCACAAAATTCCATACAAAGATGTACATATAACTATAACCAATCAAATAGAAATGATCCTCCATATTTTCCTCAATTCTCAGTTTTATTATTGAAAAGAACATGTTATTCCCAAACTAACTTGCTGGATGTGGCCTATAAATCAACTTAACTAATTACAAACATTAATGAAAGTCAAAAAAAACCCAATTAACTCATCTTAAAATATTCGAGCTTCCATTGCTGAAAATTATGAAAACATTTTATAATGACATCGTAAGACCTTGGATAATCCTATATAGACATAAATATGATCTAAAGATCCCCTCCACATCTCTTAGTTAGGTCCCATGTTCATATCATTAACTATCCAACCCGAGAACATGACATGTCACAAACACCATCACATATCTACTCTTATCACCATTCTATCACTTAATATAACCCTGAGAACTAAGATAATATTAAATATCAATTCACCATTGATTTTGATTCCAATAACTAATTATGTTGGGAATATAGGTATTTTTGTAAATTTTCTCACAACATCATCCCACCACCACCACTATTGTTACATAATATGTTCCACAATGCCACATCCCTTCCCGCAGAAGTCCATATTCCCAAAAAACATAGAGTCACTCCTCAATATTGGGGTCTTATTTTCATCATATTACAAGAGTATCAACCAGCTGATATATCCCACACACTATATTCCATCGAACATGGATATATAACTAGTCCATATTCTCTCTCATGAGTGAGAAGATTGATCATCACTACCACTAGTCCTCAACTTCTAAGAACTTCATCGATGACACTCACTAATATTTATTCAAAAATGGAACATTACCTTCTAATGATATGTGGTTTACTCCATTCTAAAAGGATTTCATTATACTAACCCTTGAGTATATCTCAACAACCCATATTCATTATACAAGTGTTGTTCATCCCATTCCATACTGAAAACATCACTATAATGCCTAACACTCTTTACAAGTTAAAGTTGATCAAATGCATGTTGGTGTCCTTACCATGAAAAATTTCATCCTTGGTATCTTCATCACCAAATAATATACACCATCTATTATTATTAAAAATTAGTGGCATGTTCCCAAATGGAAAATATTTTACTTAGTCAACTCCCCACAATAAGGGATCATTAACCAATAAATGCAATAACATCACGACTATCTACCATATAGTTGGGAGTAATATTAATGTTTCTATTTTCATCATATCATAAAATTAGCATCTATAAGAATCCAAATTATTATTAAAAGAATGTAAATATTATTTTTTACTTACATAATGACAATGCCAAATAGACCCCATGATTATTTACTGAACTAAACTCAAGATCCCATGATCCAAGTCTAACCACATGACCACCAAATAGATTGAGTGTCATTCCAACATCCAAAGAGTATATAATCACTCTAACCACCCTCGATTTATCCACTTATAGTCTTCATGAATATATATATCAATGAAAATTAAGACATTATAGTTAATCATCAAAATGATATCACCTATAGTCATAATACATAAAAACAAAATTCATCACTTAGGATCTTTACATATTAAAATCCAATTCATAAACATGAATTTACCAAAAAACAATAGAACATTTTATTAATTTATTCCATAGGATAAAACATCCAACAACTCGTCACATATCAAAAACATCAATATACCAGGATAACCACTCTCTATACTAACCCAATTCATAGTTCCCACCAAATCAACACCCGTCAGAGGACCATTGTAATGATTGATGGTAATTCATACTTAAAACTGAGACCAATAATTACTCAAGAATATACTCATAGGGAGTTCTCTTACCCCTATTCCAATACACACTAAATCTAATGGTCCATGTACAAGAACATAGATAGCCTCCCACACAAAGATATTTAAACCCACTATCATGGGAATTGTGAGCCAAGAAACCTATTCGGGAATTTGAAACATATCACAATGGTTATAGCCCACATGGGTACTAATTAAACTTCATACAAATTAAAAAATTACAACATCATAGACATAGAAAAACTGGATGAAATTTTGGAAATATCCATCTACATAGTACCCCCTAACTCATCAAGGAATTAAAAACCATATCGTTGGGACTTAACACATATGATCTCTCTATATATCGCAAACATATCCATATAAATGTTATAAAACAATAAAAATGGATACATTTCATATTGATCCCTGAAGATATCATTATTTTATTTTTTACTATATTTAAAAACTCCATACATTATAATAAAGGAATGAAATTTTTAAATAATTAATTCCCAATCATTTAAAAATTCCTACTTTTTTAGTTTTTACAATTTAGGTTCAGTTAAATAGAATAGAATTAATATGTTAAGAGGTAAAACACCTTCTAATTCTCTTACTCTCAAGCTATTTAACCAAAATAATCACATTATAATTAATCAATAACTGCATATTATCCAAATGTAAAAAAGATTATTCCTTCATTTTAAATGCCTCCAAAAAATTATATGTAAACCATATTAACAAATGATTAAAATTTAAATTTCCAACCAATTTACTTAATTATAAAACATAGATGAAAATAAATTTCTATTATATATAACTTCCTCGATTAAATAATTATTTCATAAGTGAATCTTTTGAATATATAAATTATAGGGAATATAAAGATGAAAAAAGAACCCTATGTGCCATGAATTATTATTTAGCACACAAAAATCTTATTATAACTTCCATGAGTAGAAATTTCATAAATAAATATCATTATACCCATGTTTACCACTTAAGGTGAAATTCAATCTACTGTAAAAGCTCAGTGAATGAACATCAAATACCATCCATAGAAACATGGGGTTTCCATAAAACATGGGGTTGTATCACCCATGAATGTTCTCATTACAAGTATATTATATGATCCTAGTCCCTTTTCTACCATGTCCCAATATAAATATAAATTAAAATATGATCTGATATGTATTTGTAATTCCTTGACCAGGATAACATTTAATCGGTTCCCTGAGACAGTGCACCATATACCCTTAGGCATTCTCCTCCATATGCTTAGGTTACTAACAAGGTATGAGCTCCGATGAGGATACCTTGGCGAGACTATTACTTTGTTATTAGAGTTTACAAAAAAATCATAACAGCACAAAATAGATGCATATCTTGATAATCGCCACAATAAGAGAAACTATTAATAAAATAAATAGAAGCATCAGATTTAGTAATAATATAATGTGTCGCACAGACCAAAAAAATATATCATGGTAGGATTATATAAAATAAATAATAATGAATAAAAATTAAACTATGTACACTTACCTATCCTTATATATTCCCATGTCCTACTATTTAAAAATATCAAACTCAACCCCGTGAATCTAATCAATAAGAATAAATATTAGGTGTTGTCTGAAACCTTATTATGTGAACAATAAATGTATCTTCTTGGGTACCAAAATGTCTTGATGGTCTAAGATGGCTGTGTACAAAAATAAATATTCCCCACCATTTATATCTATAAAATAATCAATACAATCAAAAATAATATATTACACTATTATTGATATGAAATTATCATAAAAAATAAAAAAAATAAAAAAAATAAAAATACATCCCTCAAAATCAGTATCCATAGAGACACCCGAGGATTAACCTTCCCTCTTTGTACAACACTGATTTATCTTGGATTAGGAAGATTTATTTCATAACTAATGAAAGTTATGAGTTTCATTAACAAAAAATACCACATCCATTAAAAAATAATGGAATCCATGAGGGCTTCTTCATGTGTTCCACTCTTACCAACTTAGTCTAGTTTCCAAGGAACTACTTCATAATGTTCCTCTTCATTCCATCTAGGTGATTTCAAGGAATATAACATTCACATTATATAATCTAAATCCAAGAAACCTCTATATCAAGGAATTTATAACATATGGATTGAAAAGAATCATTATACACATCCATGGAATTCTATTTCATATTATAAATTAGAATATGGGTAGCTCATCATGTGTATTTCACAAAGGTACCCTGAGAGAATCTATGAAATTACTATATATAATCCAATAATTAATATATCAACTAAATCTAAGAAGAATCCACATTGAAAAATTCACAATAATGGATCAATAACAAATCCATAGATGGTTATGGAATTCCATATCTTTGGGATTCTAAGAATCCAATGATGCATCCTCCCATATAATTAAAATGAAACTTATAATAGAATTCATTATCTCTCAAGGAAAAAAGAAATATCATATCTAATACATGTTCCACGGGATGATACTTCAGTCATCTTACTCAATAGGAAACTTCACATAAGGATTTCATAATTAGTAAAAACTTATTTAAAAACATGCATTCATCTCAAGAAACACCATTAATAAAAACCCTGAAAGAAGTAAATATATCTAGTTTCATAGGTCCTAATTTATTCCACATTATACCTTTCAATGTCATTTCGTTCACAAGCTATAATGGAAAATTATTATTTGTTGATTATTGTTTCCCTATTTAACTAAGACATCAATTTAATAGTTCATTTCCAAGGATTGATTCATTTAATTTTTTCAAATACAAAATCAAATTTTTTTATTCCAAATACACAACATGTGTTCTACAAAAAAGTTCATATTCCATTTTCAAAAAATTAAAATTTCTATTTGAAAGAACACTTAATTAGTGAATTACAATGATCATGTTTAAATAATAATTTATTCCACTACAAACCTCCCTCTCAATAATGTAAAACATGTCAAGGGTCTTAACTGAGTCCAATTATTATTTAAAAATACATATCTAAACTGATATAGCTATCACTCAATAAGTCAAATAAACTGAAATTATGTGCACTTTAATGGAAAATGAATCTATTGGAAAATTTAGAAACCACATACCTCTATTCAAAACATCCCAATTAATTACCATGGGATGAAGGTATCTTATAATATATACTAAATCATGAGCCTCCAATTAGGTACCTACCACACAAAAAAAAATTTCAAATTATTAGATAAAATGAATTATAATTAACTAAATAACCTGAATATTATACCCAAAAATGAATGAGCGACAAAGAACCCAGTGAAAGCAACCAATATACCATAATCAAATACAAATTATTGCTAATTTACCACAACATTTCTCCAACCACATTTGGACCTCAATCCATATGAAAAAACATCAATATAAAAAACATTTCCAGGTAAAATAAATAACAAAATTGATGTTTATTAGCTAAATTATAGAAAAAAATTGAAACAAAATGCTTTTGTTGATACAAAAATACCTATATACCTGAAAAGAATAATCTTCATGGTACATGAAAGATATCACCATGTTGTAATAGAATCACAAAGAATATAATTAAATAATGGACCCAAAAAATTTAAATGAGCAAGGATAATAGGAGAGGATTCTAATACAACTAACGCATATCCTCAAATCACTAAGAAATCATGCAAAAAACTCCCAAAACATTCTGGTTGGAGGAATAAGGGGAAGGGTGACCCCTTGGTATGTGCATGTATAAATAAAGAGTGAGGGGGATGGATAATGGTTAAGAAATTGTGGGGGTATTTTAACCATAACCCAATTATTAAAAGGTTACATGGTTTGGATGAATGGTTATAAAAACCACATGATCATCTGGTGGATGGAATTATTTGAAGCCATAAACATCCCTTTATTTGGTCAAATGGTTTACCAAACCATGTAACTACTACAGAGGTGACTTTGTAACCCATCTAAAATAATTTTACGGTTTCCTATGTTACTTTGAATGGTTTTCCTTCATCATTTATCTAACTATTCATATAAGTTGTTCTCTATTGAAAAAGAAATAAAAAAATTATGAGGTTTAGGTTTCATCCAATTTTTCTCTAAATGATACACTAAAAATAATTTTCCTTGGTAAACTTCCTAAAAAAAACCTAAAAGACACATAAATATCTAAAGGCTCTCCTATTCACCTTATAATATTTCAAATATAGATACCATGAATAAAAAACACATAAATACAACCCAACCTTATGAATATCCTTTTGAATCACTGATTAAAAATAATGAATTTTTTCGATATTCAAAAATTCAAACATCCTCTATATGTTCAAGACCATACATAAACCTATGGTAGAACAATATTTTATATATTTACTCATATTTTCATTAATGGATAATTAATCAATTTTATAATTTTCTTATGATAAAGAATAATTGATTAATTTTTTATATTTGATGAATAAATTATTCTTATCATTATAGTTATTTTCGCATAGTTGAAATATATATTTATTAGAGTATATGTTTCATATAATTTTTTTAATTAATTATTCACCATTTATATTTTAAATAATCAAAATAAACAAGTACCTAAAAATATTGAAAATTTTTATTTTCGTAATGAAGAATATTTTTTATTGTGGGAACCTTACCTCTTGGTTCATTTATATATAAAAGTTGTAATTTAATAATATTAGGACTACCATTCTTCGTAAAATTACTGAATTAAGAAATTTTTTAAAATTATTAGACTCAAAAAAATTATTCTCTTAGTATTATGATTAAATCTATTAACTTCCAATTTTCCGAATACAAAAATTAACATAGGAAAACCCATAACTAAAAATCAAATTATATATATATAAGTAGTTTTTCTAAAAAGTAATTTTAAATTCAACATTAGTAGATTAAATATTGGATTTAAATGGGATAGAGAGAAAGGGAATGTCTAGTGTGTAGTGTAATTGGAGTTATGGAATTATTAGGGGAAGAAAATAGAGAATTAGTCTGGGATGTACCCTTCCCATTTTTAGGTATGAATTCTATTTAAATTTGGTTTGAGAACATGTATTTTTAGTCTTCATGTATATTGGAATGACCAGTAGTTGTTCAAGTTTGCATTTAAAAAAAATTGTATGTGGATATTTTCATAGTAGTAAATTTAAAAATGTAATCACAATAGTGGCCAAAATACTTCTAGATGATATAAAATTAGTGACTACCATTACTACTAGGGGTCAAATAGGGATGAACCAAAACCCCTACAGCCCTTGGGAGTTTTAGCAGAGTCTCTTCATTATTCAAGTGGGGCCATATGTAGTTTTTTAATTACTTGTTACTAATTTTTATTAACATATAAATATTTCAATATAAGGGTTTTTTTTATTTTTTTCCTAAGATAATTCATATTTTCCATAACTCCCCATTCATTCATTCCCCCTCTATCTGTTTAGATCTTACTCATCTATGGCATTAATCCTGAGCAATTCCTCATGATGAGTCTCTATATGTTTTTTTACACTCACCCCAAATATATTATTTCATTCACATAATATTTTGTCATATATAATCTTATACAACCTAATGTGTGATATTTTTATGATTTTTAAGTTTATAAAATTTCGTGTTAAATCAAAAATTGGTTTTCTGTTAGTGGGACCATTCTAGGATAAGGAAGGTGGCCCCTAAATTTCCACATTTTATTTATAAGTGTAGTATGAGCTATATAAAATGTGGGTAGAACCTATTTGTTATAAATCAATTGAAAGAGGTTCATATTGTAGTATTTCACTATATATGGTATAAATGCAAATTGATAGAGTCATTATATATCCAATTAGATTTCTATATTGACTCCATAGTCACTGATGAAAATTTATATTTTAACTATCACATGGATCTGTGGATATGAACATGGAATGGTTTACTAAGGTCTAGTACTTAATCATTTGATCGTAATGTGGTGTATTTTATTATTCCATAACATGTAGTGGTGTGATAATTAGATAGTCTATGGGTGGTTGATCCAAGTAATGTGACCTTAAAGGGGTTATTTGATTGTGGATGTCACCCTTTAGGTATTGCAGATTATTTTTTAGTTATAAGTTATTAATTCTACAATTTTATGAGATATAGCTGATTTATTATCCCCATAGGATGTTAGGGACCCATATCCCACCCATTGATATGTTTTGTGGGTACATAATCATCCCTCTATTTCTTACCAATATATCATCCAACTATTTGACTCATCATAGTGGTGCACCATCCACTATATAGAATTTAATGTTTGTATATATTCCTCTAATAGATTGATATCATTGGTGTAACATCCACCTATAGAATTTCATGGGTAGTATAAGCATATAAACAATTTATGTTGGAATGTATTCCTCCTATAAAGGGGTATCGATGAATAATTCTCCAATTGAAAGGGCTATCTTAGTGGTGAATCATAAAATTATAGACTAGTCTAAATGGTATATGGTCCACCAAGGGTTGGTGATACCTAATTAACCAAAATAATCTTTTTTCATCATTGATATTGAGTTGGTGTTGCATTATTCATATAGATGGATTTTCATAGGGATGCATTATTCACTGAGTGGTAATTAATGGTCATCGTTTTTGTCAACATTTTAATAAAATGAGTGATATATCATTTATACTTAGCATCTGATTAAACTATGGAAATATCATCCAATTATATCATAGGCTTGAGTAGTTTGTGTCCCATGTGGTTTGGCATCCATGTAGTCTATAAGGTGATGGGTTATTTATTTATATATATTATAATAATTTTTTTATCAATAGTTAATTTATATTTACTAGTCTTTTAAGGGAACTCATTGGTTGTTAACAATGATTTATACTCAATACCTTTATGAGAACCTTCGTATTTTAGTATAATTCCTGGTTCACAATTTATGAAAAAAGAGAGCCTCTTATTGGAAATTTATGAATTTATTTTATAATATTTTTGGGTGATGGGAATTAGTCAAAATAGTGGGCCAATTTGGGATTGTCTCTTTACATAATTTTATTTTTAGGATAATTATCTTTGATCATCCAAAAAAGGATTATATTTATACATTATATTTTTTTATGATATTTATGATAACTAATTTCATAACCATAATTTCGTTTTTATCATGATTATCTGAAAATTTGTTGTGATGTTTCTCTCTCATGATAATCTTATGTTTTGATTATTATTTTCAGATTGTTCTTCTTCAAATTTTTATGGTTTTCTTTATAAGATAGACTGGTTTCTCCCAATGAAATACCTTGACCGTCAGTAATATTATGTTTCCATTTGATTATTGGGTGGAATTCTTATGGTGTGTAGTTACCCGACCTACTCATGATGTGGGTGAATACAACTATGTATATTAAATTGAAAAATTCATTTTCCACCACTAATATAATATTATCAAAATTTTAAATAAATTTTTTTTATCTATAAACATTATGAATCTAATATCATCTATAATTAGAGATAATGGATGAAATATATGAAATATAAATGAGTGATGGTTTATGATCATGGAAGGATTTTGGAGTTATATTCATCATCGAATCACGATAGATGACTCGAAAATATGATCCATTATTTATCAATGAGAATCTACCCTTGTTTTTTTTCTTTGATAGGTAGGTAATTAATAATTGGAAAAACACACATGAAAAGAAAGAATTCAATGAGAACATTTGATATATTGAATTAAATTCATTTTTCATTTAAACTAAAAATATCATACCACATCATCTATTGTAAATGAACAAACCATTTTCTATGATTCTTATACATGTAATTGATAAATTATAAACAAAATAGACTTTAAAATGTGTCATCATTCATAATGAATGGCTATATTCATGGAATTATCTAAATTCACCTATGATCACACAATCCAAAAGGTTGAAAATTTTGGAAACAACAACTACAGTTTATCCATAAAATAATAATTCACAATGTGTCCCTTGAATTGTGTACTATTCTATGTATAAAAAAATAACAATATAAAATATAGCATGAATTGAGTCTTTAGCTGCGATAGACTTATATATGGTATTTTATGTTTATTCCAATTATTATTTTTATTATCTTATTCATCATATTTTTAATAATCATAATCTTAAATTTATATGAAAACCACTTCACACTATCTAATCCACCTCCTCTCAAATTTATCACACTTCCATAGAAGCATGAAATCATAATTTTTATTTAAATATTACATTCTAATAAAATAAAAATAAAATAATGCACATAATATTTTCTGGATTATTTTTCAATCCATCAGATAAATCGATGGATTATATTTACATTTATACCTATTTATGGTACATGACTAACAATCTAATAATATCCCATATAGCCTCATTAAATCCACATAAGAAAATAAAATCCAATTATATATACTCTAATAACTCATTATGTAAGAATTATCAATGAGGTATGACCCTAAATATCATAATAAAAACAAATTTATTATTGAAATACCATTTTCTTATCCAAAAAATATTTCTAAACTAACTATTCAATATATTGTAACTAGATTTATTAAAATGTACCCAGTAAAATACTTCATAAAATAGATCATCACCAAATTATCCAATCTAATTATTTTGCAATGATTTTCTTTCATCATTGGAAAACCATATATCTTCGTTGTGAAAACACAAAATACAAAATCCTCATTATTTTGAAATCAAATTTATATATTACATTATATTAATCATTGAATTGTTAATACATTGAACCTAGAAATCAAAGGATCATAACTTTCTCATAGTGTCCTCACAATGTTATGATTTCAAACATCACAACATAATGATATTTCATTACAGTGTTATTTACATGAAATAAAATAGCATTTCAAACATCATATGATACAAGAAATAAGAATGGAATTACTAATTAGGTTATATCAAGATTATCTCTAACTTAATTTTATTTTATAATTTTAAAATTTTCATTATGTTGTGACATCCTAATTGGGGCATGGTTTTATATAAAAAAGTATAAATTATAAAGGAAACCTTATTTATTGATCTAAATCTATCTATGAACTTTTAAAAATAAAAATTAGGTTCACCTATGTTAAACCATTATTCACTTATCATTGAATATAGTTAAAATTATTAAAATTTCATCAAAATATAAAAAAAATTCAAAACATTATGTCTAAATCTACGACACAACATATTAAAAAATTTACCCTTTGATACAAATTATAAATATATGGAATATTTCTTCTAAATCCTCAATAACTTACACCAAAACTCTCTTGGAAACACAAGTTGTACTGGTTGGATTGTTTTTAGTTTCATGTCATTGGAAATAATTTTTCTGGATATTGTTGGGGTGATTAGATTGTTTTTAGAGTATCATATAACAATAATTCTCCAATAACATTTCCACACTGTGATAGGAGTTTGAGTTTGAGAAATCATAAAGTCCCTTCTTATAAAAAGTAGGGGAGAAATTAAATATTTTTTATTTAGGTTATATAGATGATTTATTACACTTACCAATTTTTATTTTTTAGTTACATAATAAAAATATAAGAAACATTTCACGATATGTTAACCTTGTGTTAAAGAATGGTTTGGTGGATTCATTGGACATATAGATTTAGGATATCTATGTCATGAAGAATATGTCTTTCCAAAATAGTAACAATGTTGAAATTCACTTATAGAGGGTGTGTTGGGACTACTAATCATGGAAAAGATGACTGAAAAATTATTTTGAGGATCATGATATTTTAACACTAGAAAAAAATATACTACTAAAGATTACTATACCAAAAAATAATCAATATTCTGATTAATGAAAGGATTGGAAAACTGATTTATCACAATAATAATTATGATTTTTAATTGTAATTATTTTTTATAGAAAAATTAAAAAAAAGAATATTTAGAAAAAATAATTAGGTTTATTTTTCAAAATGTGCAGTATCTATAAATTCAAATACTATTAGTAAGGTATTTTTAAAAAATTCCATGGATTATAACCAAAAAATATTCAAGTTCCTTTATATTTATCTTTTAAATTTTAAATTTATATATTATTGATTTATTCATGGTGGTGGATATAAATATGAAGTTTGATGTCACACAAAAAAATGAATAGAGAGGTCATAAAGATATGTAAAAATATAATCAACAGTAATGTTCATTTAATACATTATTGTTTTAGGTGAAGCCTAAAAATTTTTAGTGACATAAATTCTTAATATTGGAAGATTATTTTTCCTTTTTATAATAACGATTTGGATGTGATGATCATAGACATCCGGAAGAACAACATTTTGTTGTATAGTTCTTAATCATCGATTGATTATACTTTCGTTGTTAGATCTATGTAATTAATATATCTTTCAACCCTCATTGAATCATTGTGAGAAAGAGAGAAATAGTTCATATAATATGGATGTCCAATTATCTTATGCAAAATACTGTAATCATATAATAGTGAAGTAGTTATTAATTTTCATATAAAGACATAATTTATATTTTAACAATGGATGTATCCCATTATGGGTGAACTAATTAAAATTGATATTTCCTTTTGTATTTATTGTCCTTCCATTTTATTTTACCTACAACCCATTTTAAATATGTTTTATCAAACATAAAAAGAGTGCCAAATTGATTTAAATATAAGAAAAAAATTTAGTCACCCTATTTCACCATGTCATATGGGGTACAATGGTATCACATGTTATAAAAATTGATATATAAATAATTATTAATTCCTTGAATCTATTGAGGGAGCACTTTAATTGTAGATAGAACATTTAATTCAATAGTAGTAAGTAATTTAATCATGATTCCACTAGAATATAATTTAGGTATGTTGATAATATGTTATTGAATGGTGATTACATTTCCCAAATTTCCTCATCATGATCATTTCAAAATTATATATATATATAGATGAAAAATTATTCTACTATACAAAATATTTTTGGGATAAAAATGATTACATTAATAAATTTGATAGAAAATAGAAAGAATTAAAATTTTTGGTTTTGAAAAAGTATTATTGATGATATAAAGTTGTGTTCTATTGAAAATAAGTATGGATTCATTGTAATTCTAACTGAAAGATTGGGTTAAATTTTACTACTCACTAATGATATTGTGTATTATAATATTGTTAACAAAATCATAAAAATCTAACCATTAATATAGAAAAGTAATTCAAACATAAAGATATGAACCATTATAAATTATATAATGATGACTTATATAGTATGTTAATCCCATATAAAATATTGGTGCAATTAGACATCTCTTTAGAAATTTAATATAAATATATAATATTAAATGTAGTTGAAAATAAATTGCACAAGGTGGGTTTAAATAAATATAGTGTAAATAATAATTTCTTATTACTATTGGTATAAAATTTTAAAATTTGTTAAAACCATTTAAAGAAAAATGAATCATGATATATTTTTATACTACACCAACATCTCTAATAGGTGTATAACGTGATATGATAGAATAAATGGGGAGTTTCAATTCTCAAAAAATAATAATATATCCCCCTTGAAAGAAAATTAACTCATAAATTGTATGACAGATAAAATATTAGATGTAGGTTTTTGTAAGAAGAGAGTAAGAATATGAAGTGGAAGATCTTATTAGAGAAAACTAGTGATGATTTCATCGAAGATATAGAAGAAGGAATAATGGATTCATTGTATAGTTATAAATCAAATATTTTAATATGTTAATGTGAAATTTGAATAATATTCAGAGTCGATAGATTTATAGATAAATTATAAAATAAAAATGAGACGATTGTAAAAGAGTTATTTCATTTATGTTGATAAACTTGATTGAAATGTTAATCTTATTGAAATATAAGTGGAATAATATATGAAGATTCATGTTAACAATGAAGGTGTTGTGAATTATAGATTTAATATTAAAGAATAAAACATGATCATTAATTATTTCAATATATATATTGATGAGAAACATAATTAAAAATTGTTGGATGTTTTATCAATGAGAAAGAATCAAATATTAGAGATCAAAAAAGGATTTTCAACGAAAAAATCACCATTTCATGAAAACCTCATAGGATGTTTTGAAATAGAGAGATTATCAAGAACAAAAATAATAGAGGAACTTCTTAGTGATCAAAGACCCAATTCGATGGTTACAAATTGTATTTTATATTTGGATAATGTATCCAATATATTTTCAGCTCTTATGAATTGAAAAGTAAAGTAAAAAATTGGAAAATTATCAACCATCAGGAAATTGCTAATAATCAATGAGTTATTATAAAGAAATAGGATAATAGATAAATAATAGAAACATGATAGATTCATTGATAAAGTGTTATATTTATGGTTTTGTTGAGTTATAAACAGAGAGTTAGAATGAATATATCCTTACAGAAAACAAATTCCTGTTATGGTAATTATTTTATCTTCTAATAATTTAGGCACAATGAAATATATTATATTAATATAAGAGATAAATATTATTTTGGAATTAATACATAAATGGATGAAAAAATACTATTCTATTAAATTATAAAAAAGGGCCATCCTCTTCAAGAATAATAATTATACATGATTCCTAATATTGATGAAAATGAAAATATTTAAAAAAAATTCAAACCCTTTTAGATTATAATTGAAAGAAATAAAAAATATTTTTTATGAAAATTTTGATGATATTTACATGAAACAATCAAAGAATAGTCGCATATGGGTTCATGATAATGGTTTTTCATATCATTAGACTTGAAATATGATCATATTGAGAAATATAATGGTAAGTGTTCGTGGAATAATCATTATTAATAATTATGTAGAATTAAATATTTAATAAAAATAATGACCAGATTTACTTGAGATGAATTGAGGAGAAATAAAGCCTTTTTGTTAATTGATATCATCAAAAATTTATTTATTATAATATATCTTGGGGACGTGGTATTAAGAGAAAATTTTATTTGAATGGTTTCATAATTAAAGAAATGACTTCGAATTCACATATAAGTTCTTGGAGTACAAATAAAAACATAAACAAGTAATATGGATAATATAATAATTCTATTATAAATATAAATGAAGAAAACTTATTGTGACATCAGTGGAAATGATACATTTATCAACAATGTATGGGTAACATGACTATGTTTATAGATATTAACAATATTCATAACTTGAATTGATTTCCTGAAAATAATTACAATGCTTGTATTTGAGTAATTATTTTTTTACAATAATACTCACATAAAAATATGAGAGATTTAAGTTAAAAAAATCATGTCCCCTGTGACATTAGTGGTACATTTAGTAATTTTGGATCAATTTTTGAAAATTACATGATCTTATTTGGGGTTTATTATAGCATGGTGGGATGTTCCATATATATGAGATTAAAGGGGGATGTTTAGGATTATGTAATAATATTTCAATGAATAATAGAATATGATACTAAAATAACTATACATATTATAAGATAGTATAGTGTAAAAATATACACATCTTATGATATTGAATGATAATGTAAAAATATTTTTATAAACATGATGTATCAATGGTGATAACATCCCAGTAGAATCAGGTTGCATTAATAATAAAACATATAGTGAACCACATGAAAGATACATTGTTGATAACACGTGAAATATCCTATCACTACTAGAATGAGGCTTTGAAAGTAGAATATAATAGACAAATACTCAGTCCATGAGTATTAATGATTCTATACAAAGTGCTTCACAGAAGGAGTCCATCATTGAACAATCATAGAGTTTTCAAAATAATATAATTTATTGGTAGTAAAGAGAGTAAATAAAAGCCTTAAAAGGAGTAAATATGGTGATCGAATAATTAAATATGTATTTTCATCAGGCACATCAATATGTATGCCCTAAAATAGTTTCAATATAATTCTCAAAAAGATTGTTGAATGTAGTCATGTGAGGGTGGTTGAGTATGAAGATAAATAAAATTCTAGATATTTTGTTACAAATTGTTTTTTGATGAATAAAAATTATAAATATTAATTTAGGAGAATATAAAAATAATTACATTGATGAAAATTATATTGTCAAGTCACTAGAGGAACATGATGAATATGGGAGTCAACCTATGACTGAAACTATAAAAAGCAATGTTTGGGTTTATCCATGAAATATTATTTGATAAAAATATTATAAAATATAAACCAAGAGAATAAGGATAATATAGAACAATTAAATATTATTAAATGAAAAAATTACTTCTTTTGAATTGTAAATAAATGAAAATTCATGAGTAATAGCCATGGATAATTAATTGGATAAAAAATATAAGAATAATAATTTGGATATTGTTGATAAACCAAGATAACATAATGTGATTCGTTCAGAATGGTGTTTAAAGAAATCATGAAGAATAAGGAGAGGGTTCTAGAATTATGAAAGTCTATTATATAATGGATATAAGTATTTCAATTTAATTGATACTCATGAAACATTCGCATTGATTGAATTAATGGAATCTATTAGAATATTCATAGTAGGGATTATTCAAATAAAATTATGATATTTTCAAATGGTTGTGAAAAATTAGTTCATGAACGGAGTAATTAATTAGTAAATTTATATAGAAATACCAGTTGGAATTTTTATTTGGAATTATGTTGAAAAAAAATTTATTTTTAAAAATTCATTGTATAGACTAATGAAAGAACCTCAATCATTGTATGAATTATTAGATATTTTTTAGGATAGATGAAGTAAAATATAAGAGGATTACATTAAAACCTCTATGTAAAATTCCAAGAAGAGTAATACATTAAGGTTATCGTTAATAAGGATGATATAATATATAGAGGAAACAAGAATAATTACGTTGATATGTTTCCTCAATTAATAACATTAAAATTTTAGATGACATTGATTGAAGAACTCAATTAAATCATGAGGTTGTATGTATTACAAATTAAATAAGCTATATTTATCTAGAATGAAAATTATTTGAGTAATGTGTAGATAAAAATAAAATTTGAGGATTGAAATAAATTTACAACTCTCATACTAGTTGGAATTAAATATGGAATGCCATATGATAGAGAAAGAGTTTTATTAATTATTTATAGATAAATCAATGGGATATTACGTTATCTTACTAGAAATAAATGCCCAAAAATTACATAACATTATATTATTAAATGTTTTGTAATATTATATCTTTATTCATAATAAATACAAAAGCATTATCAACCACAATAAATTATAATAACATTTATACTGGCCAATGTATAATATTCATTAAGTAATTGGGTTCCAAAAGTTAAAAACAACATATGATATAAAGGTCCCTTTGAATTATGTTTCAATATGTTAGACTAAAAAGATAATAAAATATGTTTTTATTCTCGAAATATATATTTATCGTGTTTGATATTTTTATTATTATCACTAATTTTATAAAAGATGTTAATAACATATATAAAGGTCCCTTTCAATTATGACATTTTTAGTATATAAGTACGAATTATAAATTAATGAAACATTTCTATAAAAACAAATTTGTTTTTTATAAATGAAATTAAAATTTTAAAAATATTGATTTCAGTTTGCAAACTGATATATGAAATTTTACAACATAATTTATATATTTCAAAAAAAGTTCATGATACATTATTATTTATGTATCTAAAAATTAATTTTTATCATTTATATAAATCGAATAAAATAAAAATGATTACAAATTTTTTATAAATATTTTACATTTTTGCAATAATGGATCATTTAATTATTTTAAAAAGGATAATTTACCTTCTGTGAAAAATAGTTACAATGCTAAAAGAAAAATTGGTAACTGTTAGAAACTCTAATAGTAAGAAATCAATTTTTAAAACAAAACATGTGTTGGAATGGTTTTTTGATTCCTAGAAACTTGTTATATCTTCCCTTATCTAGTATTTATTAAATATTTAGCATCATTATTTTAGATTGGATTACCATTTTTAAAATGTTTTTTATATTTACCAAAAATTCAATCACATATCCCTTATAAAAGTGGAAGTCCACTCTATATGTTCCCTGAAATGAAAGCCCACATAGATTATCAAATGCATTAACTATCCATATCTTAAACATTCATATCCACCTTAACGTGGTATTTTTATTCTAAAAATATGATCCCTCAATGCCCTATCCCCCATTCCAAATGAGATTATCCATGATATGTGGTATATATTTCTGACCATTTATTTAAAAATTCAATCTATTTTTGTGAATTTATTCATATAAGAAATCCATTAAACCATCCCAAAATGATGAAATAAGTATAATTTTTATAATTTTATGTTATTATAATGATTGTATATTCAATATATACTATTCAACTTTCTATTATGAAATATAAATGTGTCATTCATGTGTTATGATGACAATCATCACCACATTGCAACATGTTCCATTTTTTATCATATTATTACCATGATTTTAATAATAAAAAATTATACAACTAATTATGAAATTTATGGACTATTTTAGTTTCTTAAATTATAATCCATATTACTAATTTTTTTTCATTCTATAGAAAATGAATTCATTATCCCATCATATGTCCAAACTACTACCTCCATGGAATGATTGATTTCTATTTTTCATTTCTTTGGAACTATATAATCATAGTCTTGATAATTAGGTTAATGGATAAATATTATTTTCAAGAAATTATTTTAGTTGTTTTAGGACAAATCTGGAAACCAAACCAAATTATTACCAACAAATAACCATTTTAACATTAACTATCTAAAAAGGAATCATTTATGAAAAAATGGTTAATTATTTATTTTGAATTACTCATTATAAGATATATTATTCTCATAAATATTTATAATTGTTAATTAAAAAAACTAATTAATATTAAATAAGGTCATTATGCTTCTATTACAGTGATATTATAACTAAAACTCATCATAATCATCCATTAATCCTGAAATGCACTTGTTTGGGTTGGTTTAACTAACTACCTAAAATAAGATATAAGTTTTTTCATTGATACCTATATTAAATTTATTTATTATAACATTTGATATAGAAATGTAATATTGTTTTGGTGGATTTAAATTTAATAATTTGTATCATTATTTAAGAAAACATAATTAATTCTCTAAGAATCCTTGAAAAATCCTCGTCAACAAAATTTTTTATGTTTTATGACCAAAATACCCTTATAATGAAAATATAACATTAATATTACATTTTATGATTTAGTGATGATGTAATTTGGGGTACTAATGAATAAAAACACCAATATTATGAAATGAAATTAAAACGATCAAGATTTATCAAACATTATTTACAAAAGATAATAACAAACTAATATAAATGTAGGGAATAATTATAAATGATTTTCATAAAAGGTTATATATATGATATTTTTTTGAAATGTTTGGTTATGATAGTGTGTTTTTTATATCAGATTTTATAGCACATTTCTAATAATCATAAATTGTGGTAAGGGGTTCTTCGTCTCATATTTGGTTTCTAGGGAATTATTTATAAATTTTATGTAAGGTTAATATAATTATATATGAATAAAACATAATGAATTTATTTTACCGTACTAATTATGTTTGGATATCCATATCCTTTATAATTTATAAATTCACTTCCATTTAAAATATGGAAACATGAAATGGGTTTTAATGAAAATGTTACTAAAAGTGTAAGGATTTGGATTATTGATCGTAACTTTTGAATCAAAATGATTTAATAAAGATAATATATCCTTGAAATTTATATTATTTCTAACCCCCACCTTTATTTTAATTTTTATATTCATGGGGTTTAATATGTCCCCCTAAAAGATCATTTAACCTTGAATCATATTTTACTGTAATTTTTTCTCGATCATGAAATGGAAACTGCCTCTTATACTCCATTAAGAACATCCCATTTTACATATCTATATTTACTATATGATTTTCAATTATTACACAAAAATAACTTAATAATTTATTAAGGTAATTTTATTCTACTTGAAATTATTTATAATTAACAATCATATTCTCCCATTTTCAATGTGGGACACTTTTCACAAAATGTGAAATTCTTATATTTTCAATATTTACATTAAATGATGTTATTTATCTAAATTTTTAATATAATTTAAATATCTTCTACAAAACATTAATGTTTTATAATTTTTTTTTATTCTTATGTTTTAAAATATCCATCTTAAAAATATTTCAAGATATCATTAATATTAATTATTTCCAAAGTGAATTTTCTTTAAATTCAAAATTTTATTTTACATCTATGTCACTATTATTTAACCAAAATTTTAATTTTTAAATTAAAGTAAGAAAATAATTCCATACAACTGATATTTTAGATAAATTTTTTAATTTCCCTCTCTTTGGAGGAATGATCCATCAATGACTTTTTGATTCTTTATCTTCAATTATTCATAAATACAAGATGAAATCCATTCCTTTTTGACTATGAGAGCTATAAATTTCATTCATCTAATTCTATAGTGTTTAGATAGTTTACATACATTCATTTTTTAGAGAAATTAAAATCTTAATCTAACACCCTTTATCTATAATACTTATATAACAGAAGCTTTATTATTGTTATTAATTTTAATTTGAAAGGAAGATACCATATATCATTGGAAACCCATTTATTTTTCTTGGGTTATTCATATTATAATTATTTATTGAATTATAAATGTTTTCCTTATGTTAATTAATATTAGAAAGGACATAGAACCACTTTACAATCTGTGGGTCTATCATGTTATGATTATTTATTGAATTTTTAATGATTTCATTATTTGAATCCATTTGAAAATTATATAAAACCCATTTGAATTCTATGTTTCCATTATGATGTGATGAATGACCGAAACTTTTTCCCGTTGTTTCGTTATGATATAAAAACTAAATTATTTTCATTTGAATGTTTATAAAACCAAATTAATTTCCCTAGGTTATTTGTTATGTGTTATGTGAAATATGTTCATGTGTAAAACACTGTATGTGTGAATAATGGGCGGGTTCCTACATCTCCCTCAAATATATTTGGTAAAATTTCATATCTCATGTGATAATTATTCAAAATTACATTTTAGTTTCTCCTAAGAGTGGACCTTAATGAATTGTACTATAAAAGTAATGTTTCCCTATATTAATGTTTGTTACATATTTGAATGATCTTATATATTTTTATTCTTATTATCATGAATTTATTTTGATATAATGGATCATGATTACTTACACATGTTACCACACTATTTTTATTCTTTTCTATTGTTATACAATTAATTTTCCATTATTTTTCATCCATTAATTGTTTCTATATGTATTTTACGTATACTAAATATACCCATTTTATCATCTTATATTCACATATGATAAATAATTTCTATCTCATTTTTTTACCCTTACTGATAACTTGATCTAAAATCCAATTTTTGTTTCCTTTTCCAAATTTTATGAATATAGGAATATTATTATGTGTATAGAGGGGAATTTAATATGAATAATTTCTAGTATATTTTAAAAAATCATTCTAGATTATGATATTTCATCTATAATTTTTGAAATTCCATATTTATATGAAGAACATGTGTTTTTATTGTTATTGTTTTACTGATTTTCTAAAATAATAAACATATAACTTCTTGGGAATTTATTGTAATGAAATATTTTCTTTATTAAATGTATATTAATATCTCATTTGTTGTATAATATAGTTGATATTAAATAAGGGTTTAGATAATATTTGATATTAGGATGATATCGATTGAGGATACATTAGGAGTTAAATATGCAATCAATGTTTGATAATTTATGGATGATAATAATGAAAAAGTTATATATAAATCTATATTTTGGTGGATATAATATTCATGGGATTTGGATAAATGAACATTAGTGAAACCCTATGGATGTTTCTAAGAGATAAGCCTGACTCTAGGATAACATCTAAATTTTTTGTTAATATAGATATTGATTGGTTTTTCTCAAAAAAACATTCTTATATAAATACTTCAAGTGGACAAGGATTATATCAAAAATGTACCTAGAAGTAAGAAAAAAAATACTATGTATTGGGTATTAAATAAATAGTTACCAATTACATGATAATAAATTCAATGTTATTAATATATTTTGAAAATCCCTTGAGATATTCAATTATCAATCACATTCTTTTTCAAGTCATTATTAATTATTGATTAGGACAATACCATAAAGATTCGAGCATGAGTTGGTTGCCCAACACATACCCCCATAAATTTATTAAAATAAAAGGCAATAACAAGGTGAATACATGAGGTGCAATGTATTTGCACCAACTGGGAATCAAAGGATTACAAAATGATAGTTAGACAAGAATTTTCACCTGCCATCCATTTTGGTTTTGTTCAGCATCGTCCAATCATTTATAGATCCAAGGATTCACTCCCTTCTTCAAGGTCATCAAAAGAGAGACATGCCATAGTCATCCTTCCACCACTTATGTTGCAGCCGCTGCTTCACTAGAGGAAATCAATCCTGAATTTTCTTTGCAAATAACTGATATTGTAGCTGATGATACCCAGTTTGATGCTCTGCACTAGGCCTGTCCACTGCTAGTGCATCTGCAATGACCTCCCAAAATTCCAAACATTCAGCATCCCCATCATCTTCTGAGATGTTCCTCCAAATAATTCCTTCAATGACATGGGACAAGCCCCAAAATCTAGAAAAATGATGTGCTAGACCAATGAGAAGACCGTGAATGAAAAATCATTATTCCCACTGAAGCTGGAGATAATCAAAATCAGGGTTCCGATCAAGCTCAAATTCCACCCTATCAAACATACGCTCCCTGATAATCAGATAGTCATCAACTGATATTTCCTTATTACAATATCTTCTATAAGACAACCTTGCTTGCTCCTCAATCCAAGTGTATAAATCCTCCTTGTATCCTCCTTAATAAACCGAGTGAAATTTCTAAGATTAATTCTATCCGCCCGATCCTCAATCCAAGAGTAGGAGTCCTCTTCATCTGTGGAGGAGTCCCCTTCATTAAATGATTCTGATGGAGAAGTACTCTCACTGACAACCGTCTGTGTAGGGATGCTAGTTTCCTCCATACGAGGCCCAGAAGATCTAGTGACAATGGTCCTTTCTAACTTAGAGTAATCAATTCTCTTTCGAATCTTCTTAGGGTGCGGAGCGATAAAACCATCAGGATCAACAAAATATTTCTTACCTTTTTGGAACTCGAGCGTAGGTATTCCTCTTCAATCTTATCTACTTTCTCACTGACATCATGACTGGAATCACCAGAAACAGAGTGAGTCTCTTGTGATGGCTCATTAGAGGTTGGAATAACCCCCGGGTTGTCAGTGCAAAGCGTAGAATTATTGACCGCATCCACAAAATTAGAAAGAACAGAATCCTTATCGCAAGTAGGTTGTGCTAAGAAGGAAACCGGAACAGATGAGGACACCAGTTGGTCCTTAGAATTAGAAGGTTCATTCTTTTCAACATGAGGCCTTCGATCCTTCTCAATCCAGACTGATTTCCCTTCATTAAGCAAAGGTTTCCCAAGCTTCTGACTGTTCATGGGGTCCTTCCTAGAACCACAATCTCCAAGGGAGTGGCCAAGATGAAAACAATGAGAGTAGTAACTGGGTAATGATTCATAAACCACTTCCTGAAAAAAAAACCGCATCCCCATTCTGGATCCAAATAATGGAAGGCAGTTGCTGCGAAAGATCAACCTCAACACACACACGTGCAACTGAAGGCCTTGAGAGCTTCTGAGTCACAGAATCTAGCTTAATGGGATTACCGATCAGCTTAGCAATAGGGAAAAGAGAAATTTTCTTGAAGAGGTGCATCAGTAGACCTGGAAGCCCTAACCAAACAGGTGTAATCGGCGATTCAGAAAAGCAATCAAACGTAGGGGACCACTTTAGGACTTTCATCTTGCAGCCCCCAAAACTCCAAGAACCCCTAGACCAAAGCCGATAGTAATCGTTTGCAGAGTAAAGTCGAATCGCAATATGCACTGAGTTGAGCAGGCCGATTTCCAAATCAACAAATCCAATGGATTCAAAGAAGATCAGAGAGGGACGATGTTTATTAAGACAATATTAATTAGATAACCTAAAAAATAAAGCAATATTGAACAAATAGTGATTTAATTAGAACATTCGTTTGGTGAAATAATTTCAAAATGTAATCTATTTCAAGGATCAATTTATCGTGTATTTATCTTTAAACAAGTTTCTTATGGTGTTAAATATTTTTCTCACATGGATAAATAGTTTTGTTTTTAGTAATATCTGATATCATAAGGATCCATGTTAACACTAAATTCTATGGACAATGAATAGATTTTATAAATGAAAAACCAAGAAATATAAGAGTTGGGGTGAGAATTATTAATATTATTCCAAACTAGGTATCATGAATTATTAATATTGATATAATATTCACAAGGATTCAAAAAAAACAATACGAAATATAATCATATAATCCCATTGAATTTTTGGTGATGATGATGATGAATGAAATAATGTTTAAAATTATTTTATATACAAAATGTGGTATGAATAAACTTGGGGAATATCATAATGGAGATGATATATGTTTTATTTTTGAAAATTGAGTAAGTTCAAAAATTAATTTCTCGTGAAAAGTGAGTATCTCAGTGGATATGGTGATGGGGAAATTATTTCATTATAATATAACATTGGACACTCAAAATCATAAATATGGTGAACTTGGACATTATCTATGTCAATGAACTAATTCAATTGAATACATGGATGATATTAACCACAACATTTTTTGATATGGGAATGATTATTTAACCACAACCATCGATGTGAAACCTGAATATAATGTTGAGAAAGTAACACTAACCATCCATGCATGAAATGCATACTATTATATTTCTATATCTTTAAATCCATTTCTACATACCTAGAATATTGGATAAGGATATCATATAAAAAATAGATGGATAGATATTGAATTATTAATATATAATTTTATTTTCCATATATATAAATACTCTCTAAAAGATGTTTATAATAATATGTTTCCCATAAAATCATAGTATACTTCCTTTAATCCAAATATAAGTGATATTAATAATTAATTTTCCCTATTGAAAATAATAAATTCCAATATTGGATAATCATATATAAAAGTGTACCAATGATCATTTATTAATATAAATATAACTATAAAATCCCTCTTAAAAATGTATTCCCATTATATTGGATTATTTATCATTAATAGTTAAATAAAAACTTCACATTAGTTATATTAATTTTATGATGGAAAATATACGGAAACATTTAAACCCCTAGCTAGTGAAGATGAAACCTCCCAAAAAATTAAATCTACACTCATAGAATCCCGTAAATTCATAATTGACTAATAAATAAAATTGCGAGGATATAATTTAATATAAGGAAAGAATAATTTAAAAACTCAATATTCTAATTGGTAATTCCTATAAATAAATATAATTTTAATTTTGTATTTCTCACACAACACCGAAAACTAATTGATTGAAATTTTTTAAAAATAGATTCAAGAAAATCAATTCATGAATTAAAAATTTTATTTGGTCCAGTAGTACGATTGAAAGAAAACATGCCACCATTACTTGGGACACATGCTGTAATCCCCTCGATAAAGGTGTACTTGGCATTAAGAATCTTAAGTTCTTTAATGAATCTCTTCAAGCTAGAATGACTTAGAATTTGATCCATAACAACTATGATTCATTAACCTTTCTTAAGAAAAGATTCGTGACCAAGATTCGGAATGGTATCTTGGGTTACGTAACTTCTTCTAACTGGACATCCATTAGGCGTTCTTTCCATAAAATCATGAGCAATTCTAGATGGATGGTTAGTGATAATTCCTCTATGAATTTCTGTCTTGGCAACTGGTCCGGTGTTCCTTTAATCTCCATGCTAACTTCCACCACTACTCCTGTGAACACAAAATACTCTATAAGTGAGGTTTTTAACTCTAATGACATCATCCTTCCAACCCACATCAGTCATGTCATTGACAATTATCATTTTTCTGATACTGATGACTTCTTCATTTGGGAACCTACTCCAAATGGTATCCTGGGTTCTAAAAACTTCTAAAAAAACAATTTTAGTAACTCTGATTCTATATTTGTTTGGTTGGAAGCTTTTAGAAATCCTTGGATCAATCCCTCGTGGATCTCTTTAATTTGGCGTGTTACTCATGATAGGGTCCCCACCGATGTGTGTCTTTAATCTTTTAGGATCTATCTTTGTTCTAGATGTCACCTGTGCAACCATTATCGTGAGGATGATAATCATTTGTTCTTATCCTGTGCTACAACAGATGCTCTTTGGAATTACATTTCTAACATTTTTGGTTGCAGATGGTCTCTTCTTGCTTCTATTAGCTCTCAACATCAATACTGTGTGACTTGGGACACTTCCAAGAAAATCAGGAATCTCTTTCCGGATGCGGTGGTAGAGATTCTCCATGTGATCTGGTATGATAGAAATAATCTCATTCATAATAATTTCTCTATCAATCTCAATGCAGGTAAAACATTTATTCTCATTGCCATCAAAGACGCTACCTCTCTTCAGAAGGATCATTGTGACAACTGTGTTGGTGATTTTGAGAGACTCCGCCGGCTTCAAATTCCAGGCTCTTATAGGCTACCCGACGTACCATTGAGGTCTTCTGTAAGCCCCAATTCCAGGATGGATCAATGTGAATATTGACGGCACCACTAGAGGAATCCGAGGTCTATCAGTCTTTGGTGCCATCTTCAGAGATTTTCTTGGAAAATGCCTTGGTTGTTTCTTTTGTGGATGTGATACGGCCTCAACTTTGGAAGCCGAAATGTTGGGAGTCATTCATGTTTTGGATTTCTCCATGCAAAAGGGTTGGTAACCTGTGGATTGAATTTTATTCAACCAATTTTGTCCAAGATATCTGTAAAGGGGTGGTTCACCTTGCTTGGACGCTTACCTCTCGTTGGATGAAATCTCATCACTCGCTCAGGGATCTCAACTACATTGCCACTCATATCTTCTGAGAAGCAAACATGGTTGCCGATAGTCTTTCCAATAAGGGAGTCAATCATGTTTTTACCTGGTTGGATGATTTTCCTAATGAATTTCTCCCTTTTTTCACAAGGATTGTAATAAGATTCCAACTTTCAGACTTTTGTATCTCCCTTTCTTTTTAATCAATAGATTGTGTCTTGGTCTTTGACTGAGGTACCACCTCTTAAAAAAAATTCAAAACAATGTATAGTATCCATTAAATAAGGGCGAAATATTATTATAACTAACATATAAAAATATTACCTATATATAATGTTTTAAAAATTTTGGATGAAATCAAATAAAAACAATTTTATGAATAATATTTATTTTGTTAAATGGATATTTCCCTTTTATGATATATTTATGATTAGAATTAATTATATAATAATATTATATTCACTTAAAATGATTTTATATAAAAAATCATTTTTTTCACAATATTCTATGATTTTATTTTTAATATAATTATTGAAAATTTAAAAAATTTAATTTATAAAAATTAAATTCATTTCATAACATATCATGACAATATTAACTTAAATTTTTTTGTTAAGAAAATATTTGTGGGTGAAGACTAAAAAATAATGTATTTAAAAATAACTTGAATTTTTGAAAAATATTACTAAAAAATTACATAATGAAAAATTATGAAACTATTTTTTTTAAAAAAAATAATAAATTATATGTCAATTGATAATTTGAAAAAATTTATTATAAAATATAATAAAAAATTTCAGAGTTCAGAAATAAAGTAATTTTAAAAAAAATATTAATACATTATATAATTAGTATTTAAAAAAGATTATAACTTTTATAAATTGATTCCCTTAAATTTGATATAAAATTCGGAATCATTAAGTCCAAATTATGTAATAATGACCATTTTAGTTTTGGGTGTAATAAAAAAGATTATATACATAAAAACTATTTACCATATTGAAATGAAAAATGGTAAAAGTAAATAAATATAATTGTAATGAATTTAAAATATATTAAAACATGTATGATAATATTTATTTTATAGATTATCATGACCTTATCTCTTTCACTCTCTATTATTTCTCTCTTTTGATATCACATTCCTTGAGTGTGACTTCCCAATGTTAAAACATTTTTAATATCAATTTAAAATTTTTCTATTTTCAATTATAAAAATGGAATTATTCTACTCATTTCCCCTCACAAGAAAAACAAACATATTTCATCCCAATATTAACCCAAATATCTCCATCAAATTAATATCCACCTTCCATAGGATTCAGGCTTTTAAAAAGATCATCCCTTCAAAGGATTAACTCTCATGGAAAAAGAGATAATTCCAGAAGTGAGGTATAAATGTTTTACCACTAATTTTATTATTTCAATTTATATATGTGCTATTATTATTCATAAAATTTCATTACACTATCATAAAATGATAAAATATAAATAACTAATATATTGGTAGGTTATTATGGTAATTTTAAAAGTATTAACCACATTTCCCTTTTGTATTTAAAAAACAAAATTAATATTTGTGTATTGTGTGGACAACCACTTCCATGATACAATATGTTTCCCTCTCCTTCCCCACCATACATGGGAGGTCTTAATATTGAATTTAATATATAATAATTATATTTATGAAGTATTTTATATTATTAAATGATAAACAACATTTCCCTTTTCCACAATCCTAATGAAAATTAAATGATCATCAAAGTGTACGTATGAAATACTGGCTCTATAGAATGATGGATTTCTCTTTTTATTTTCCTCACCCCAATACATGTATTTAAATGACAATTGTTTTACTGGAAAAATATAATTATTTTTAAATTATTAATATCCCATTAGGAAAAATAGGGTGGCATATTATTTCATTATGATCGGCAAACAACCCTGGAAAATTAAATAGTAAAAAAGATTATTATAAGAGGAAAATGTTTTTTTGTATTATAAAATAACTTCATATTGTTTATAATAATCCTTAATTTCATTTAAGTAATATTATAACACACCAAGTAACACTATATTTTAATTTTATGACTCTATTATAATGATATTAAGACAAAAGAACTTCATAATCATCCATTAATTATGTATTGTTTTTATTTGGATGGTTTTAACCACCTAATTTAACAACAAAATAAAATTATGTCAAGGATGAATATAGAAAGTTAATTTATTGTAGTTTATGATAAAAATAAGAATTTTTATTTATACAATGTCAATATTAAAATCTGCAATATTTTTTTTAATAAAAAACCTTTCATTCGCTAAGAATCATTGAACACGAAAGTCACCAAATTTATAATTATAGGTTGTAACAAAAAAACAACATAGAATGAACTTATAAAACAATGAATAATAAAAAAAGAATATTTCAATTATTTTTTTAAATTTTTTAGTGATGAACATTTGGAGAAGAAGGAATAAGAATAATTTTATTACCAAAGTTGTTTAAGATCATCATGATTACTAACACCTGATATTGAGCATAATTGATAACTAACTAAAATAAATCTATAGATTAATTATAAATTATGTTTATAAAATTTTATTGATATTAAAAGTGTATTAAAATGGGTGTTTAATATATTTTCATATATAGGATGTTAGATCTCATTTTGACCAATCATGAATTGAGGAAAGGGTGCTATTTTTTCTAAAATTTAATTTCATGAGTCTTATTTTATAATATACATCATAATAGAATTAATGTGATATAATTATAAACTATTGAATTAAATTATATATATTCAAGGGGGTTTTGAAATACATTTCATTTAAATTCAATATATGTACTTTGATTTAATCAATACCAATTATGATATGGTTTTTGATAAAAATATTTTTCAAACTATAATTTTTTTTCCAATCTCATTTTCAAAATAAATATTTTTTCCATATTGATAATTCATATAGATAATTTAATTTCATTAATATCCCCATCATTTTTTCAATGGATTTTCATGAGTTATTACACTTCCCCTCAATATTTTGTTTAAATTTTACACAAATTTTACACATTATGATTCATATAAGTCATACAGACCCATTCACTTATTATCAATTGGGGGAATACCATTTTAATATTCATATTCATTATAAGCTCTTATTGTTTCCTTATATATGATTAGAAATATTATTTTGTACTTTCTATACTATATATCCTAATTTTATTAATTTTAGTGAAATTTTAATGTATTTCATATAGTATTATTTCATAAAAATGTAAAAAAAAATCTTCTTATTTTTTAAATAGAAATATTTATTTATATCTACTATGAAATTGTATATGAAAATTTCTCTCAATGTTTTCATGGTTTTTAAAAGGAAATATTCTTATACAATTTTTATAAAAAATTAATTTGAAAATGAATTTCAAAGATCTTGAATATTTCTTATATCCAATTTTTTTTGAAAAGCATCAATATATTGTATCAAATATAAGATATTATTGTTGTAAATATATTATATGTGATAAATAAATTCGTTAAATTATACAATAAAGCATCTTTATCTAGAAGGATTATTTTATGCCCTTCTCTTTTCCTAGAATTGTCTTTTACTGAATTTTTTTGTGATGTACCTACCCGACATAACCTTAAACCGGTAGCTAGAACAGTCACCACATTACCTCAAGAATGACTCCCAATATTTCATAGGCTATTGACTAAAAAATTGGATGTTTGGATGTTCATTTGAGAGACTATACCCTCATATCATTTTTTTAAAGGTAGTATAAAAATATATAAATATAACAAAAACATTTGAAGAAATTAAAAGAAATATCTAATGAATCAGAGGCCAATTGTCATATCAAATCAATAAAGAATATGGAAATGATAGATTATACAATATATTCATGTCATGGAGGAACATATCTGAATGAATTAAACAAATCAACATGCATTAGTCTTAGTATAGAAAAAAATGAGTAGGCCTGAAGACCCAAGGGATATCTACCTAAGCATCCAGATCTCATGTTTGGTGCTTTTATCCTAACTCCCAAGTACTATAAAACAACAACAACCATGATCCAAGGTCTTATAAACTATTAGAGTCAACTAGGGTATCCTAGTGAAATGGATGCCCAAGTAGGTAATGAGATATAAATCTCAGTAAGTCTGGACCACCGATGTCTAGACCAATCTTGGATATTCAGTATAATGAAAAGTGTTCATTTTTAATTAATTAATAATATAATTGAATAAATAAACTACAACCCATCCAGTTTTCTAAGGGACAGCTGAAGGAGATACTAGATTCATCTCATTTCCAGAAATAGGAGTCTGAAAAGAACTATATTTTTTTAATTCATAAATATAATGGTTAACACATTATTTAATATTCTATATATTTCAACATAAATCCTTAGGTTCCCAAGAATATCTGTATTTCAACACATGTCTTGGTTGTGACGGAGACTTAACCTTTTCTCATATTCAATTCCAAACTCATTATATCACATCATCTTTCATTAACCATTTAATTCAATTAATGTATAAACAATTGGACCCATAGAAAAATATCAATTAATGGATGTAGAAAATCATGTCTATAACCCTCATGAGCATTTGGATCCACAATCCTTGTATCAAACCCCATTGTTATTTGGAGCATCATTCCATGTCCCATAAAAAATCGTCAATTCTAGGTGTAGAACGTCATGTCTAAGAACCTGTGACTATTTGGACCATCAATCCCTATCTCACAACGCGTTAATCAATCATAAACACACAATGAAATATATATATATATATATATCATTGGTGTAGATTTTCATGACTAGAACCTCGAGATCTGGTGGTTAAATTAATAAATAAATTAATTATTTGAGTCTGTTAATTAATTTAATAACTAATTAACAACATCTCATTAACTACTAACTCAGAAAAAAGTTAATCATAACAATTCAATTGGTTAAATAAACAATTAACTAATAATTACTACAATATTAATTATTTTAACCATTAATTAATCTCATCAATTTCTCTTGTAAATTTATTAATTAACTAATCAAAAGTAAATCATCTCTATAACACATAATTAATTCCACAATAAATTATTATATAGAAACCATCTCAATATTATATAATAAATTCAAAATATAATTATATCAAGGAAACCATCCTAATAACAAATAATTAATACCCAAATTTTTTATATCTAATATAACCATTTCAATATCACATAATTAATTCACAAATTATTTTTCTCAAAAAATTTGTTTCAATATAACATAAATATTTTGAAAATTATTTATCTCAACATAGCCTAAATTAATATCTCATAATTAACCCCGGATTAATTTTCTATATTATAACCTCATAAAACATAATTACATCATCATTAATTATCTCAACCAACCCAGTTTGATATATCATAATTTATCTGTCGATTTATTTTTATCTCAAAGAACATAATTAATTAAAAATTAACTATCTAATCATAACAAACTAATTACTCATAATTAATCCATAGATTAATTATCATCTCAAAGAAGATAATTAATCCATAATTAACTATCTCGACATAACTAATTTAATTGCACTGAATTAACCCCTTTTACAATTTTTATGTCAAAGAAAGTTATTAATTGATAATTGATTAACAAGATTAATTTCTCTTAACTAATTCTCGATTAATTATCATCGAAAATTACAAAACTTATTCATAATTAATTATCTCATGTTTACTATATCAATTAATCGCAATTAATCCATTTATTAATTATTATCTCAAAGAACAAAATTATTTCCTAATTAATTATATCAAAGAACATAATTATTTCTAAATTAATTATCTCAAAGAACATAATTAATTCCTAATTAATTATCTCAACACTACAAAATTTATTACTCGTAATTAATCCCTTGATTAATTATCAAATTCAAAAAATAATTCTTAATTAATATGTAAATTTACCAAAATTAATTACTCTTAATTAATCCTTTGATTAATTATATTCTCAAAGAACTCAATTAGTTCTTTACTAATTATTTCAACTGAACAAGTTTAATTTCTAATAATAAATCCCATGATAAATTATCTATAAAAAAGATAATAATTAATTACTAATTAATTGTCTCAAAATAATGAAATTAATTACATATAATTAATCATGGTATTAATTATCTATTTTGCAACCTCAAATCATATAATTAATTCAGAAGTTAATTATCTAAACATATCCAATTAATGTCTCATAACTAAATCCCTAATTAATTATCTCAGCTTATTCAACCCAATATTCATAATTACCAGTTATCCCAAGTGTGTCAATGTGTAAGGGTTGTAATAAAAAAACACAATACATCATTCTAAATGAACATATCAGTCTAGTCACTGTGTTTTCTACCTTAAAGGCAGCGCACCTCAATTGAGGGGTTTTATTACCAAAATAAGATTTTTTAATCTATCAAATATATTTATACTAGTAAAGAGATTATATAGAAATTGATGTAAAATTCATCATCAAAAGTAATTAAACCACTACTAAATTTTATTAATTGTGAAATGTTGAGGACCCAACCTCAAAGAAATTTTTGGGAAAATGCTTTCTAACTCAAACTGAAATGTGTTCACACACCCATACTTCCAAAATATTGGTTGCATGTACTATTAATTTTTCATGTCCCTCTCGATAGTTAATGGGAACCCAAAATTACGGTGTATATGAGAAACACACCTCCAATTAGTTCTACACACCTAAAAAATCATAAGAATCTTATTTAAAGGTGTATGAAACCAATTATTGAGTTTACAGCCATGGTCGAAAATGTTGGTGGTGAACCAAATCAAATTGTACTTCCACACCTTCGGTGGAAGTTGTCAAAATAAATCCCAATAGGCCCCTAGAATTAATTTTCAGCACCATTTATCATAATAAACATGAAATCCAGGTGAATCCTGAACCATGGTTTTTGGCCCAATTGAACCTATGCGAGGGATATATGAGTTGGTCGATGTGAAGAATGAAACAAGCGGATAAGGACTTACTTTGACAATACATAAAACATCCATGAAGACTTCGGGAAGAGATAGCTACAGGAAGAGGGAGCTGGAGATGAGGGGGGTGTGCCACCCAAGGGTGTTGCACCATGGATGCGTCACACCACCTATAGGAGGAGGGAGAGGTGTGCCTATCTCTTCTTTTATCCTTTAAATAAATAAAAATTCTAATTTAAAATATAAAAATTATAATAATAATAATAATAATAACCAGAATAGTATAATTATTACACTTTAATATTATACCCCTTTTATAAACACTTAACACCCATTTATATAGTATTTAATTAAACTCTCCTCATCCAACATTAATTAAAAGAATTCCCCAACTCTTTATGTTTAATTTAATTCTCTAAAAATTTAATATAATTAAATAAAAATCCTCATTTTTTTAAAATTGTTAAATTTATCTATACTTGATTTTAGTTAAATAAAACCCCTAATTCACATCATTTAATTAATTTCTATATATCTTAATTTAATTAAATAAAATTCTCCTTCTCACCTCCTTTAATTAAATATCTAAACATAAATTAAATTAAATAAAACCAACAAAATAAAAACCATTACTATTGTTATCATTTAGTAAAACATTTCCTTTATAATTACCAAAAATCAACAATTACATGTCATTTAATTGAATTCTTCTCCAACACATTTCATTAAGTAAATTCTCCAATACATCATTATCTAATTACATTTCTTTCCAACTAAATTTAATTAAATAAAACCCTAATTTTAATCAACTAATTAAATTCATCTTATCCATGGATTTAATTAGAAAAACCCCTAACACCACATTTATGAAAATATTTAATTAAATTGATTTCCATATAAATTTAAATAAATAAACTTTCCAACTCATTATTGTTTATATATAATCATTGTACACATTTTAATTTAATTAAAAACTTCAAATCATCAATAATATTTAATTGGATTCTCTAATCCTCAATTTCATTAACTAACAACCCCCATTTCAAAATGAATAATTAAATTCTTCTTTAACCATGAATTTAACTAAAAACCATTATTTCACATTAATTAATTAAATTCCTATTTCCATTGAATTTAATTAAATAAAACCCCAACTCTTCATTTACACATCATTTAATCATACCATTTAATATTACACTTATTTAATATACCCCACTCTTAATTTAGTTATACTTTAATTAAATTCATCCCATTTCAAATTAATTAATTAAATACTCCAACTCATCCTCATTTAAAATATATTTAATTATTTTCATCTCAATTTAATTAAACAACTTCTGCATATCAACATCGTTTAATTAAATTCTATCAACTTTAATTTAATTAAATGAAACCTATATTTTATTTAATTAAATTATATTATATTAAACTAAATTTAAGTAAATAAATCCTATAATTCAACATTATTTTTATAAAATCTCTAAATATTAATTTAGTTAAATTAAACACAAATTTCACATTATTTAATTTAATTATTTTCAGCTGAGTTTAACTAAATAAACTCTCTTATTCATCATCACTTAAATAAATTACTTTTAATACTGATCTTAATTAACTAAATTAACCCCAAACATAAAACTAGGTAAGGCACATAGTTTGACTAGCACAGTCTGGCAGACTATGAATCAGCTTCTGGACAACAATTTTTACATGCATGACTGCCCTGTTTTGTTTGACTAACTGTGCATAGCCTATCTGTGGACCTCTATTAGGACTAGTGCTCTCAATACCCATCCATTAATCTGGTAATCTTTATAGCATTTACCCAAACCGATATAAACACTTTTAAAAGATACCAACTCATGATCTTCATTATAAAGATTGTTTTTAATTCCATCCCATTGTTATCATGAAAAAATTTCAAAACAATTTGTGTGTTATCTCAGTTCAATAGAACAAATGACATTATAATTTACCCACCTGAAAAAACTTATCTTCCCTAATAATCTTTTAGGAGCTACTAGAACACAAACCGACCCACAAAGGTCATGAAGTATCATTTGAACCATCGTGTTGCATTACCTAACTCTGAAAACACCATAAACCATTTTAGAAACAAACTCCATGACTCATTCCTTGAATGAAATTGTTAACCCATTAAACCCATACCTATCGTCAATCTAGTGAAGTGCCCTAAAATTGATTTCAAAACAAATTGAAAGTATACACAAGTCCTTACATGACTTCTGGTGACCCTGTCATGTCAAGCTATCAAGAGGATACTTTAAATTTTCCAATTCCTAGAATGAATAAAAGTGTAACCAAAAGTACCACACATATCGCATGCAACCCAAATAACTACCACTAATTTTTTTAATATTTTAATACTTTTTCAATTATTCCAATACATGGGTTTCCCTTTTCCTAATTATAAGGTTCCCACGCACCTTATAACTAAAAATTGATCCCATTATAAATGCAATAAATCAATTTCCACTCATTCTTGCATTTACACATCAAAAAATCTCTACCATTTTATCATAAGTAGTAACAAACAGGTATGTTATAACAATGAATCCTGATATATAATCATTAATACATGTTATACACACATGTATGTTAAATCGTTTCAAAACATATCATTCCACCATTGGAACAAAATAAAAAATATCATGCATCAATCAAATGAAACCATATGGAATTTTATATGCATGAAATCAGAATCTATATGCTCCTAATATTATGTATGTATGCAACTTCCTTTCCAAATGAAGCTAAAGAAATTTTCCAAAATTATCAAAATCAATAAGCAATAAAAATTACACCCGTCACTCAAGGTGAAATCATATCAACTGTAATCTCAAACAATATGAACATCCGTTCCCATTCCTATGCACTTGTAAATTTCACATTCATGGGATGATTAGTCCCATGCACAACTATTAATTATGTTCTGAAAATTTCCATGTCTCATGTCTACAAACCCAAAACAAAAATACAAATGAAACAAAAGATCATTGATCCCTCTAATACAACTTTGCAAGGACCTGACTTAGCTTACCCTCAAATCAGTATCCAGACCAGTCATCACATGACCTTGAGTGCCCATCCTCATATTCTAGATGCTGCCGATTAGCGATGATGGCATATGGATAGTTAGTGTTAAGTCTATACCCTCATATTAGAATTTTCACAACAGTATAAGAATATATACATATATGACAACATTGGATGAAATATAATGAAATAAATAATTCAATAGAATTCAATTGTAATATCAACTAAATAATGAAAATGGAAACACTGGTTTATACAATGTATGCATGTCATGGTGGTAAATATCTGAAAGTAGTAAAAAAATAGTATTCATTACATCTCAGTAAGGAAATTTTTTTAAAGGTGTACAACCCCAAGGGAGATCACCAAGAGCATCCCAATATCCTACATGGTCCTTTTTTCCTAACTCCCATTTACAAGAAAACAACATCAAGAAAGATAAAAGGTCATTCAAATATGGGGAGTCTACTTGGGTAACCTAGTGCAATGGCTACTTAAGTAGGGCATAAGATATAAATCTCAATAGGTTCGGACCACTAGTGTCTAGATCAATCTATAAAAATCAGTATAATTAAATATTTTATACGTATAATGATGTAAATATATAATTAAATAAATAAAGTAAAACCTATCTATATTTTTAAGGGAAACTTGACAGATATACCTACTTCAGTTGGTATCCAGAAATAAAAGTATGAACCAAAACTATAGTTGAATAATGTGTAAATAAATTGTTTAATGCATCATTCAGTATTTATTTTTTAACTATTGAAATCATGTGGTTCCCCTGAACACCCGTATCTAAACACCTCTCTCGAACATGATAGATTCTCAACTATATCACATAATAAATTAAAAAAAATTACATCACATCAATGTTCAGTAACATTTAAATTTAATTAATGTATGACTAATTGGCCCCATAGACCAATGTTAATAAATGGGTGTTGAATGTCATGTCTAGCACCCTCATTATTATTTGGATCACCAGTCCATGTCTTATAACCATTGGGTAGTTGGGAAATATGTCCCGATCTCAAAAAAGAATATATGCATGCATTTTATGTGTATAAAGCCATGTTTAGAACGCCATGATAATTTGGATCATCAGTCCTTATCTCACAGCCTATTTATCAATCAAACACACACACACATATATATATATATCATTGGTGTAGAATTTCATGTCTAGCACCCAATGATTGCATCCATTAATTAATTAATTAATTGATTAATAAATTCTGTTAATTAATTCAATATCTCCTTATTGACATCACATTCACTACTAACTCAATAAAAAGGTAAATTGAAAAATTTCAATGGTTAACTCAACAAGTTACTAACAATTACTATAACATTAACTAAATCATCCACATTTATTCTCAATAATTTCTCAAGTTAATTTAATTATTAACTAATCTAAAGGAAACAATCTCAATATCACAAATTAATTCTATAATTAATAATTACACAAATACAATCTCAATGTTTAAAAATTAATTCTCAGAATAATTAATTCAAAAATTAATTATATCAAGGAAACTATTTCAATACACCATAATTAATTCTAAAATTATTTATCATAACCTAGCCTAAGTAAATATCTCTTAACTGACCCCCAATTAATTATCAATATTTTAATCTCATAACACATAATTAATTATACATTAATTATCCCAAATTAACCAGTTAAATATATAATAATTTATTGAATGATTAAATTTTATCTCAAAAACATAATTAATTCATAATAAATTATTTCAATATATCATAATTAACATATCAATTAATTATTATCTCAAATCACATAGTTAATTCCTAATTTATTATATCCTCTTAACAAAATTAAATACTCTTAATTAATCCCCCATATAATGATTATCTCAATGCACATAATTATTTCATAATTAATTAACGAAATTATTATCTCATAATTAATCCTTGATTTAAAAGCATATTGAATCATATAATAAGTTTATAATATATTATCTAATCTTAAACATGTCATTTAATCATAATTAATACATCGATTAATTTTTATCTGAAAGCACATAATTAATTCATAATTAATTATCTCAATGTAACCAACGTAAATTCTCCTAATTAATCCATTTACTAATTAGCATCTCAGTGAAATTAATTCATAATTAATATCTCTAATTTTTTAAAATTAATTACTCATAATTAATCCTTCGTTTAATTATCATTGTAGAATTAAGAATTATTTTTAAATTTATTATTTCTACTTAGCATGTTTAATATCTCATAATTAAATCCCCCAATTAATTATGTATCTAAAAACACCTAAATAATTATAAATTAATTATCTCAACAAAACCAAATTAATTAATCATAATTAAAAAACCTAATTAATTATCCATTTTACGAACTCAAATCATATAATTACTTCACAATGTAATTATATCAACAAAAACTATTAATGTCTCATATTTATTTCCCTGATTACTTATATAAACATGTTCCTCCCAATATTAAAAATTGCAACTTAAACTATGTGAATAAATTAATAAGGGTAGAAATAACAAAAAAACAAAGAAGAAATCCAATAGAACATAACAATATAATCACTATATTTTTTAGTTAGAAGGTAGCGAACCATGATTGAGTGGTTTAATTAAAAATTTATTTTTTAATATAATAAATATTTTTAAACCAATAATTAAATCATTTAGAAGTTGACGAAAAATTCATCTTCAGTAGTTATTTATCAACTATTATGTTTTATTAATTGAGAAATGTTAAGGAACATACCTCAAGAAATTGGTCAGACCAATTCTTTATAATATAAACTATAACGCTTTCGTGAACATGCACTTCATTAATATTGCGTGTGTAGATTAGGAATTGGTCACATCATCCTAAAATGATAACTAGAACCAAAAATAAGTGAGGAGATGATCAACACACCTCTAATTAATTCTCCATAACACAAAAACATCACAAGCATTTAATTTAAAGGGGTATGAAACCAATTATCATGTTTATATCTTTACCCAAAAATGACGGCGGTGAAAAAAAACATGTTGTACCACAAGGAAATAAGTGGATGTTGTCTAAATAAAAATTTATAGGTCCCTAGACATCTTCTTTACCACCTAGTATCAGAAGAAACAAGAAATTCTGTTTAATCACAGACTGAGGGTTTTAGCCTAGTGGAACCTGGGAAGAGGAATGCAATGGCGCCTAATGAAATGAATGAATCATGAAGGGAAAAAAACCTTGATGAGATAGACAACTTCTGTGGAGTCTTGAAGAGGAGGCCGCCATATGAAGCTGGAGCCAGAGAGGAGGTCGGTTCTCTAAGTATGTGTGGTTCACCGTGGGATTATCGCACCCCATGTAGTAGTAAAGAGAGGTGAACCTCCCTATAATTTTAACTCTTAAATAAATTAATATTCTAATTTTAAATATAACAATTAACATAATAATAATAATAATAATAATAATGACCATAAAATTTTTATTATTAACCATTATTATTATAACACATTAATAAACTCCAAACTCAAATTTACATATTATTTAATTAAAATATCCTCAATGAAATTTTACTAAAACAAATCACCAACTCATGAAATTTAATGAAATTTTCTCAACATTCAATTTCATTAAATTTAAACCCCCCATTTCCAATCAATTAATTAAATTTATTTTAACATTGAATTTAGTTAAATAAAACCACCTTTTAAGATATTTTAATTATATTATATTTTACATAGTTTAATTAAATTAACATATTCATGTCACCACATTTAATTAAATTCCTAAACCTTAATTTAATTAAATAAAATTTCCATAATAATAACCATTAAATTTATTATAATTTAACATAACACATCTTTGTTAAAACCAAAAAATCCACAATTACACATCATATAATTAAATTCTTCTCCAAAAAATTTCATTAAATAAATTCTCCAACATATCATTTTTTAATTAAATTCTCTAAATAAAATTTTATTAAATAAAACCCCAATTTTTAATCAAATAATTAAATTCTTATTTACCTTTAATTTAATTTGATAAGACCTCAACTCCATATTTAACACATCAATTAATAAAATTAAATTCCAACAAAATATAATTAACTAAATTTTCCAACACGTTATTATTTAATTCAATTCTCTTAACACAACATTATTTTATTGAAAACTATAACTCATGAACATTATTTAATTAAATTATCACAAATTTAGTTTAATTAAATAATAACCCCCATTTCACAATGAAAAATAAAATTCTACTTAACCTTTAATCTAATTAAATAAACATCCATTTCAAATTAATTAATTAAATTACACATTATATTGAATATGATTATAAGAAACTCCAACACCCCATTTACACATCATTTAATATTAGCATTTAATATTACCCTTATTTGTTAAACCCCAAAAACTTATTTTTATAACATTTAAATAAGTTTTTCTCATCATAATTTAATTAAATAATGACTTCAATTCATCATCATTAAAAATAAATTTATTTCTATTTCATATCAATTTAATTAAATAACTTCTCTATATCAACATCATTAAATTAAAATCTATCTATATTAATTTTATTAAAAAACCCCATGTTTCACATCATTTAAATAACATATTTTCAACAGAATTTAATTAAATAAATTCTTCAATCCACTATTATTTAATTAAATTATCTCAAATTTAATTAAATTAAATAAAACCCTTGATTAAATTTATTTAATTAAATTCATTTTAACTTATTTTATTTAAATAAATTCACCAAATCATTATCATTTAACTAAATTCCATTTAATATAGAATTTAACTAATCAAATTAACCTAAAACATATAACTAGGTAAGCTATATGGTTCGACATGCATGGTCTGACAAACTGTGAAACCACTAATGGACACCAATTTTAATAAGCAAGTCTGGCCTGTATAGTTTGACTAACCATTCATAGCCTCTATGTACACCACTTTCAGACCTGGTCCACCATAAATGGAACCAGTCATCTAAAAAACTACTATATCCATTACACATGCCCAATATAAACACATTTAAATGATCCCAACTCACAAAACATCATCCCATATCTTGGTTTTAAAACTGACCTATCGTTACAAAGAAAAATGTTCAGAAATATTCATGTTTAAAAACAGTTCAATAAAACTCACAAATTTACATTTTTCTTTATAAATCATCCCCAATGTTTAAATATAAGATAATTTTCATTTTTCCCTAAATTAACATTCTATACATACTTCCAATAATATAATAATTTTCAATTGGGTTTTATACATTGATTGATTAGATAAATTTTTTTCATAACCACATACCCTATATATATATGTGGTGTAAATACCATAGGCTTTATTAACATGATTAAATGGTATTTACATATAAAGTTACCTGATTAAATTGAAGAGGATTTAGATTTCTAGGGAGTATCTGAATGCAGATTGGGATGATGATATTGTGTATTAAAAATTCAAACGTGTTAGATTATTTTATGCTGAATGAAACTATATTGTATGGATAGGTAATATAAATGAATTTTATTCATTTTGTATAAAATATTTTGAGCCTATTTTATATAATAATACTAATAAATATCTAATTTTAATGAATCTATAATTAAAAGATCTTGGTGAATTAGTAAAACAACCACTATTGATTTTTAGTGATGGCAAGAGATATTTTATTTTAGTAAAGGTTTTTATACAACACTATTATAAAAAATATATTGAGATCTATTTCCACATTAAAATGGATAAGGTGTATAATAGAAATATGATGTTTATTTTTTTTGACACAACACCATGTAACATATATCATCACTGAGTAATTTTTTTCACATGTTTTAGAAGAATTTGTTGAAACATAGAGTTCAATTGATTTCCTAAAAAGGAATTGGTGCGGATTCCCATCTCAATATTGTATTTAATTTTATATTTTTCTACTACTTATTATTTTTTGATTAAAAGTTTATAATGTTTAAAAAAATTGATATTATACCTAGGGATTTATAAGGTGTTCAATGGGTTGTTCAACTCGTTTATTATTTTAAAAAATTGAAATAATTAATTTTTTCTATTCTTTCATATAATTAGTTTTCAATCATTTGGGATTCTATATTAGTTAAATGACCATTCTTCATATTTGTAACTATGTTAATATCAAATATATATGAACACTTTCAAAATTAATATATATAAATCCAATGAATTTAATTTTAAAAAGATGATAAATTAGTCGAGGTGGAGAATAAATGGGAATAGAATAATATTGAATGTGATAAAATATAATATTAATCTCAGAGGGAAAATGGATCAAATTTTTTGTATAATTTGTTTTTTGAGTTATTAATACAACTTATTGACATGAAAACACAAAGGGTATATTTTTAAACCATTAGTTGTATTGGTCAATGTTTTTTTAAATTATATGTTTAATGAAAATATAAATATATTTATAGATATTTTGGCTGATAGAATATGTTATTAAGTAGAATAAAAATAATATTCCATATGAATATTTACCACAAAACTACTACTATTGGGTTTTAAAAAATAGTCTTCTTTTCTCTGGGATAAGAGTAAATAAAAAATAATATATGGGTCATTTAGATTTTTTGGAATATTTCAATTTTTTTATATTTATAATTTAAAATTTCATTCAAAAAAATAGTGTCTACACAACAAATGAAGTTTGGATTATTTTATTAGTTGTAAAAAATAGAATATTTTAATTCCATTTTAAATAGTTTTACAAAAAGTTGAAAAAAATTAGGATCATGTTGTGATATTCAAATCATGTAATAATGAAAGAATGGGATGATTTATATGGTGATAGATATTTTTAGCTCCTTATTCTGTGAAAGATATTCCATGTCATAATATGATCAGTTATAAAATTTAATTTAAGAGTCCACATCATTTCTACACTCCATTGAAAATATATAGGTGCATTTATTTTGGATATTCATGATTTTTAATACTAGAACATGAGTATTTTCAATAGAGAACTCCACCCTGATAGGGGAAATATAATAGTATACGGATGTTAGGAGAAACCAACATGTCATTTCTTGAGGTTATATTCTATATCATGACTATTACAATCTAAAAACTTATTAATAGACATGATGATTTGAAAAAATCATGGATTAATATATTTTTTTAGGAAACCATTATCATTACATTAAAATAACAATGGAAGAAATATATTTTATTAAAATAATGGGGTTACAATTAAATAAAAATAAGATGGTTTTTGTCATAGATCTGAATTTTGATTTTGAAATTCAACTGTTATTAGTATATACAAGGTGGTTCTTGTTATGTTAATGAAACATCACATAGAAATGGAAGTGAGGAAACTAGATGAAATATAAATATATAATTAGTACGGTAGTTCATTAAATACATATTATTTAATGGATATGTGTGATCAAATTGATTTATATTGAAGATATATCTTCGAAGATTAATTTTCATTTATTTTTGATAAATATGGTCATGTATAACATAAGACACACAATGTAAATTATCATTTATTGTCTTGTGTTGATTCATTAATTGATTATATCTTTGTTAAATTTACCGTCATATTGAATATTTAATTGATACCCTCTTGAATGAATGGAGTTTAAGAAATGGAGAGTTTATGGATATTTTGGTGTGGTGACCTTATCTAAAATATTTTAATCATATACCATGGAAGTAGTGGTAAATTTTTTTATCACCACTTAATTGATATATTTTCCATTGTTTTATATTTTTATGGGAGATCCAAATAAAAAAATTTATGTGCTATTATATTTATTGTTTTTCATTTTATTTTTCTAAAAATATCCATTCAAGGTTTATTTTATAAGGTAAAGAAGAGATAAACTTGTTTATTATGATAATAATAATTTTGAAAGACACCTTACCCCCCCCCCCCCACACTCATACGTTTTACCTTTGGCCATAGGTTATAACATATTCGTCTCAAAATTAGAACGCAAATAAATCACACAAATAACTCACTTTTTATTTTTCTAGAAACCATGTAATCCATCAAATTTAAATAGTTTTTTAAAAAAAATTAATATAAATCACCATTTAAATTATGAAATCTATCACCATTCCATAATTTTAATCCAAAATAACTTAACCCAATGTATGAAATATTGAATATGAATAATAAATTCAAAATAATCCTTTGGTTTACATTGATTCACTTCCAAAATAAGTCTTCCACACCATTCACATTAGTCAAAAATATTAATCAAAAAATTAACATCTCATTCATCCATATTCTTAAAGAATCTCATATAACTGTAAAACACAAATTTCCTACGCACATTTTCAAACAAAATCAGAAGAATAGTTCATACACATCACAAACACAAAAACCATAAAAATATACATCGATCATAAAATATTAAAATTTTAAAAATTCCAAATAAATACACTATCTCAAAAAGAAATATAAACATTACTTCAATTAATATTTCATTACTACTCCTTTGAAACCCAAAATTATAATTAGTTTAAGTGTGTTCAGAAAATCACCCTACCTTATCCATGAATAAATATGGATTTTATTATGAATATCAATATTATTTTCTAAAATTTATCCATTAGTAGTGTCTTAGTGAACACATATTTTATTATTGTACTTATTGTAACAAAATAATTTTTTAAAATAAATTTCTCCACCAACACCTGGATAAATAGATACATTATATCAAATTTTTTTGATTGGAAATTCTAAAAAAAATCGAGAAATATTTGAGAAATTTTAATTAACATCCCATAAGTGGATACAACCTCACATCCACATATATATTTTAAAATTGAATTTCTATCCATATTAATTAGGGTTTTTATCTTTAACCACATAAAAAACGTCAAAAATTAACACGGTTATAAAACATTTTGTTATTGTGTTACATGATATATATATATTTCTCTCATAAAAAAATTTCTCTATATGTTGATCTTGTATAATAAACATTCCCAGCCCAATACACATCTTCATAGCCCAAGTGATCAAGTTTTATATTTTATTTTATGTCAAACCAAAATTCACTTTACATTTAGTGTATTTAAGGATCCTCTTTATAGAAATATATTAATATTATTTTGTTGCAGTCTAAAATATGACCCATTATGTTACAAAATACACTAAATATGGTCAGGTAGTTGTCATGTTGAGAAAACATCCAATATATTCATTTAATTATCTTGAACCAATTTATTTTTATATTCAGGATTTGATATATTGGTTCACAATAATAGTGATGTAAAAAAATTCATTGAATTTTTCACTCCAAAGTTATATATATGTTCCTAAAAAAACTTATCTTGACAAATTAATATGTGGTCGTTCTCTAGAGTCATTTGTAGCCCCAAAAAATAATTTATATCCCTAAACATGTACATCCCAAACATCAACTTCATCCAAAAAGGAATCTACCAAATAATATATTTTATTTTTCAAACAATGATTATATCATCAATATAAAAAAAATATAGACACATTTTTATGTTCTTTTATTTAGATTATGTTTTACACTATTTCATTACTGATTTCTGGTTACTTTAAGAATGTCCCTAATATGCAATAAAAATCTCTTGGGACTTATTTCATTTTATAAGGATCATTAATTAATTAAAAAAATACCCTTTATCAACTCTAAAAAATAAACTTTTAGGTGTCAGAATATATATTTCCTCTTAAGATTATACCTTGGGGAATGATGACTTGACATCCAATTGGAATATATTTTGATATATTCCAAAAGTCTTAATGATTTTTAGTCTTGAATCTCACTTAATTATTTTATAAAAATCAATTCCTTCAATATATTATTATCCATTACATTAAATTATATTCTTATTTCTAATCACTTATCCTTTAAAATTTAAATTATTATAGAATATAGAAATTATTACCATAGTATTAAAAAAATTCCAATAAACTCATATGTATCGCTCTTATTAATCTAATAAAATTCCATATTCATTTCATCAATCCACTATTGATGCTCAAAATCATCATTCACACCTATTGTTTCAACATGAGAAATCCATGTGGGATGTTTTTTTGTTATAAATGTTATCCTTAGAAGAATTAGTTAACCTTTATCACTAAAAATATTATCAAACATCAATGACATTAAAAGTATTTTACGAGTTAAAAAATTATTTGTTACATGAAAGGATTGAATCACTGTCATTATCTTATGTTTGTTTTGGATTCCTATTATTTGTAGAATATATATATTAGGTTTAAAGAAATTATTCAACATAATATATTTTTAAAAATTATTCTAAATTTATAACTACAGTCATTGAGTGTTATGTCATTTTCAAATAAAAATATCCACCTTTTTAATTCATTATTTTTTATAGAAAATAATCATCATGATTTGGAGGATAGCCAATGATGATACCCTATTGTCCTTTTTGTTTAAACTTCAATAAATTTTATGCTTTTTCATTTATAACATTATGGATTCCAAACACCGAAAATAATTTCTAGCTCATAATATTCTTGTTTTCGTATACTATTGGGAAATATTTTTATTTTGTTAACAAAAAGATTTTTTTTGATTCTGAATCATTTTGTAAATATCATTCCACTAGAGTTGTAGAAAATTTTCATGCTCTAACAAAATAGTTCAATAAATTTACACTAAAATTATACTATTATATTTAGATGAACCATTTTATTTTATAGTATCCATTTTACTATGTTCAATAATATTAATAATATTTTCCAGATATTATTCAAATATACTACATTTTTATACAGAATTAGAGTTCATTCATAACTTCTGTAAAGAGATAACACACTGTATATATAAACATTCCTTAAAACATTAAAACTTATATATGCCCTCAAACTTTTTCTTCACAAACAAAATATATATAATATTTGTGGTTTAAACAATAATGGAAATAAAATACTAATTTCCACTTGCAGATTACTACCCAATATTCCCACAAACAACATAATGAGTTAGATTTAATGGGAAATATATTTGAGTCTACAATTTACTGTGTAATGTGTTAATTTTATTCCTATTTTTAAAATTTCCACAGAACCTATTTATTTTTTACCTTAGCATAAAAAAAATAAAAAATTATTCCTTTTTGTATTCTTTTTAAAATTTGACTGAAAAGTGTTTCCAAATTTTCAATGTTGTGGTAGATTTTATACTATAAAGCTAATGTAGCATCGATTCTAAGTATCAGAATCAATATTCTTGTTTCACATATCCAATGTCCTCTGATCAATAAAAATCAATATTTAAGCCTCTTCAAGAAAAAAATAATTTTTCTAAGACACCATAGCATTTCAATCATTATAATACTGATAAAAATTTCATATATGATGTTTCAATCTATATATTAATAATTTTTTCTTGATATCATATTTTTATGTCTTACGACCGTTAAAACATATCATATTATCTTGATGGGGCCATCATTTTAATTTTTTTTCCATACATTAACTTTTCTACATCCACTAATAGTTTCAAATAAAAATTTATATGTGAATAGGATACACTATCCATGATCCATTTCCATTCCCTTTAACATTATTTTTGTTTCAATTATATAAACAAATACTTCTCATTTTCATTATATTTCTTCTTTTGAGACATTTTAATATTTATATTCATAACTAGTTTGAGTGTTAGAATATCAAGATATAAATCAGCATAATGAAAATAGGAGTCACAGCATCCATAAAATTCATTTAATGATTAGAACATACATTCATCATTTAGGATATAAAATTTAAATTATTTTTTGAACTATTATTCTTTATATTTTTGTATTACCCCTTAAATTTTCCACCCATGTCTTTGAGGTTAATAATGATATTGATTGATAAACCAAAATTTTCTTTACAAGTTACTATATGCGTAATAATATTATTTTTAATCCTTATAAAGGTATGTTCTATTGATAAAGGTATATTTTCTTTAAAGAGAATAATAATTTTCATCAAAATTTAGAATCCATCTTCGATCGTATTTTGGGTCCAAAATATTGTAGACCGAAAACACTCGGATGCCCATCCTAGTCTTATTTTCTTATAATTTCAATACATAGTTTTAAATTTGTTTATCATTCATGTTAACATTCCCTAATTTTACTGATTTTAGATAGTAGTTTTTCTTATTAAAAAAATGACTTTCATAACACGTTCATTTTTATATTCCTTTAAAAATATAATCTTCATCAATATTTCTCTAGATTCTTAAATATAGTTCTAAATGACATATTTGAGCTTATTAAATTGGTTCTTTGTTTTAATAAATTTAAGTTAAATAACTCCATAAGAATTATCATTTTTAATATCCCTATCTTCCAATCCAAAATATACCTCATTCAGTTTGTTGAGTAACTTATTTAAGTTGTAAAATTCCATCATCATCTTTGATTATTTTTTCCATTTTTTAATGATAAATTTTTACATAATGATTGGATATATATTTTATATTTTGATATCATTATATAATTTTGAAAATTTTAAAATTCATTCCCTATAATACTTATTTATTATGAAATATATTTTTGTTTCATCATCAATTCTAGTATTAGTGGTTTAATAATTGGGGAATTCCCTAACATTAAATTTTTCAGTAATTATTTTTTCACGAAATATCTTTTTAATTTTAAACATCCTAATCATCCTTACCATAATCATCATGAAATGTCTTAGATTATAAATTACACTTCATAGGTTGTGATATATTTTTATATCTACCCTCTGAGGAAAAAAAATTAATTTTTTAATTTAAATCTTTATTCATTCAGGAGTTCCTATTACTTTCATGATCATATTTATAACAACATTCTTCCAAAAACATTAAATTTTAATTTTAAATGTATAAAATATTAACACATGAAACACTTTAGTGGAATCATATATTGATACTTATTTATACCACCTCTATCACTTATTGAAATTAATGAAATGTGACTATCATATTTTTTATTGCAATAATATAAATTTTTAATTTCATAATAAATTATTTAGTTTTTAAGGTCATCCAATGTATGTGGGTCAAGATTATGGTATTTTTGTTCCAAAAACTATAAATCACAATTTTCTATCTTGATTTTTATAATATTTCTAAAAACCATTGAATATTTAAACATCCCACCTAAACCACTAATGGTGTTTAGAACATTATTAAAACTTATGAATAAGTTAAAATTATTTTCTTCAAAAATAATCTTCAAATAATAATATATTAATCTATAAAACTATATTTTTTTAATGTTTCACATTTATATTTTATTTAATAATATTTCTTAAGATGACCTACCCATAAAATTCAAATATCGTACATCATCTAAAATTAATATTCACTAAATATCATAAAAATGACACTCTAAAAACTAAATGTTTTGTTTATTTTTATATTAGAAACAATTTCATATTATTTTAAAATACATCTTTAACATTTCCTTCAAATTTTTCACACATGATAGCCTTTTAGATATATATTATGTTATAGTTGCATGAAAAGGCAATTTGGGAAAGGGGGGGGGGGGTGAATTTCACTTTTAAAAAATTAAAAACATTGAAAAATAAAACTCAAAAATAAATGAATTAGTTATGATAATGTTATAATATTGATATGTTTATAATCAAAATTAACATTCAATATTAATTAATTAATTATGCATAGTAAATATTGACACGTCGAATTTATGAAATTATATGCATTATGTTTGGTATATAATAGAAAACTAATTATTGATGTATAAAATAATTTTAAATCAAATATAGTTTGAAAAATATGTTCATTCACTGTGTGATGTAATCCCTTACACCTCCTCCCCTTGGAATGAGTGGATTGTGTTATGTAACACCACAAAATTTTATAATGTATTTATTTTAGAATATATTAATATAATGTCCATTGGTGAGTTATATTAATATTACATACAATAAAATATTTATCACATTCATATAACATATTTAATATACATAGGAAAATATAAAATTAATTTTTATGCATAGAAATTGTATTTTTCTACATCAGGATTTCCACCTTTTAATATTGATATTTTTCAAAATATAAATTTCAACTCTTTTATAAATTTTATTTTACATTGTAAAAATATATTTGTGAAATTAGATCACAAAAAATAACTTATGTTCAATTTTTTGTATTTTACTGAGATTTTCATTTGTTGATTAATTGTGAAAAATACTATATTTTAATTAAAGATGATTTTTCATCTAAAAACATTATTTTGTTAAATAAAATTGTAAATTTTTATTAATGAAAATTTATATCAAATATGCATATATTAATAAAATTTATATCATTTTCCTTAATTTAATGTTGAAATTTTATATAAAACATAGCAAACATATTTTATCATCAAACCTCCAGGATTAATATTACATTAATTTCACCACTAATGTGATCTGAATATCGAAAATAAAACTCTATATTTTGAATAAGAATAATTTTTAGTTTATTGTAGGTTAAAAAAATTCAAAAAAAAAAATTAGTGAAGAAAATTAAAACTAATTATTGAGATTAAATTAAAAATATTCTTAAATAGTTGTTAAAAAGTAATCTTTAGGGGCCAAATGAAAAATAAACTTATTCAAAACCAATTAGATAGAAATATATGAGAAATATAAACTAATGTATCAAATATTATAAATTATTGGAATAAACATCAATTAATGTGGCCTATATAATATTTTATGTAAGGAAAAGATAAAAAAGAACCTTCGTTACCTTTAACATCTATAAGTCCATGATATTTAAAAAAATATATATTTAAATTTAGACATATCATTATGAAATATAAATGAGTAATTTTTTCTTTTTAATATATATATATCTTTTAGAAATGATATAAATTTTTTAACACTTTATAAATTCCAACACAATAAATATTTAGTTAATTATCAACAAATATTAAGGATATTAAAAATATTAAAAGATATGAAAATAGAGTGTATTATTGGTATCCTATAATTTTTTAGATGAATATTTCATGTTAAATATCTATGAACCTAATATATTTTAATTGTATTTTGGTCTATCTTTTATAAAATTAGATTTAATTTAATAATGTCGAAATTTACATTAAATATATATTAAATTAAATGGTATTTTATTAATTGATATAATATTGATAAAAACATTTCATCTATAAATATATTTTTAAATGTTAATAAATAATAAATATGGTCCCTTAATTTACTAATTATTCTAATATAATGACTATGTTGATAATGAAATATTAAAAAACTATATTTGTGTGGTGACAGTTTAAGGCTTGTTTTATCACGCAACATGCTCTTGTGTTAAAATTAATTTCCAAAAAACCTATTATATTAATTTTTAAAATAATTTTTTTAATAATAATTGGGTTAAAATTATATATATTGTATAATATTATTTTAATATTAATGGATAAAATATTATGGTTGGAAAAATAATTACCTTAATGAAACCCAAAATCCTAATAGTGGGGAAACATAGATGTCATGGAACATCATTTTAAAAATTAACTAATTTTTCCGGGTTGTTGGTTTTTATGGAGAATAAATTTATTAAAGTCAATTATTTTTCAATTTTGGTGGTACATTATGAAAGGAATACCTCCCGATTGTGTTTTTTTATAATTACAAGAATTGCACTCCTCTTCCACTATAAAATATCACTCACTACTCTAAATTATACACAGTTCTAAATTATTTTGGAAGTAACTATACCTACAAATATTATATCCCCAAATCCCTCCCCTTATCATAGAAGCAAAAATGTTTTAATAAAGCAATCCCATGAACTATTTTGGTAAAGACCAAATGGATTTACCCAAATAATTGGTAATGTTCTTTAAGGATACCAATTTTTTAGTTATTTATCCACCAATTTTATTTTTTATATATAATGATTATATAATAGATTATGTATCCTCAATAAATTGATATGTTTTTATAATAATATTCATACCTAAAACATCCAACCCTTTCACACAAATGGGATATAAAATATTCATTTGTGTGTACTGCAGACTACTGCCTAGTGAACTAAAGTCATTCTTTCTTCTATTTCCACCATTCAAGGTTGGAAAAAGTGATGGACATATATATTATAAATTTTATATATGATAATTATTATTTATTTATTCTTATATAATTATTATATAATATATAACTTATTTCTTTCCATTTTTTGGGAATACGATATCATCGTTTGTGGACATGTGAACTACTGCCTCCTTAAAGCGATGTGGTTCGTCCACGTTTTACATAGAATGAAAAAAATATGGGTTTGATAAATATATGTGATATATATGATATATATATTATAATGAAATTAATATATATATTTATTTTATTTTATTTTCATTCATTTAACATGACATGAAAATGGGAAACAATTTCATGCATAGGTTTGACCTACCATCTCTATATATAGTGCATTTCATTTCAAACTCAAACTTTTATGCATTAGTATAAATACATATATACTGAATATATATGATATTTAAATCATGGTATAAATAATTTATATGATTAAATAATAGTATAAATTATAATTAAAAAATAACAAGTCAAAACATACTTGAAAACTAAGGCAATTAAGAAAAAAATGACGAAAATAACAGAAGATTATTAATAAAAAGTTTATAATATAATATTAAAGTACAATATATGATTTCATAAATATAAATATGGTAATATTTTAAATCAATAAATTTCTCAAATCTATTATATAAGAGGTTAAATAGCATTCATCTAAATGGAATACTATGGTAATGGGATTTCGATTCTCACTTTTATTTCTTGGATATTTGTTACATATTCACCATTTGTTTCTTTCTATGGTATATATAAAACCCTATGACATGTTATATAATAAAACTATTTTTTTCATGATATTAAAATTTTCAATTGATTTTAGATGTTCATATATATCACCATTCACAATTTACTCCATGTAGTAAGGGATTCAATCTAAACTTTCTATTATTAAGGAAACTTTTCTTTAAATTAATTTCAATTATTTGGTTTTTTACATCTCATTTATAATTTAATATCTTTACTAACATATACATCATGGTATTTAAGTTTCAATTTGAGTTATTTCATCAACGGGAATTTTATTTTAAAATTTCCATGTGATGAATGTTATTATGATATCTCACTATCTTTTTTTATTGTTAACTTCCTCTTCAAACAATTAATTTATTGGAGTGGAATTTCATTGGAAATTTCATTTTACTTTAATTTCTGTATTATTGGGTGATGAATTCGTTATTTTTTAAACAATACACCTTTAATAATTGTGGTGTTTAGATTTATTATTTCCAATGTAGGGAAATATTGAAAAATATATACTCATTTCCCGTTATAGAAATTTTTTAAGAAGTTTTTTTCATGTATTTAGATTATTTTTAAATATAAGAGTGATGATTTATACTATTTATGATATGGGTGGGTCCTGATGTTTCTCATCAACTCATCAGAAAGTTTCATGAGACAACCTCAATATGGTTTTAGTTGAGCCTTTACTAATTTATTATAATATTAGCATGCAACATTGGCAATATAATATTCCTAGAATGAAGCCTTGAAATTATTATATTCTTATTATAGAGACATGAAAATATTACATTCTTGGAATGAAGCCTTAAAATTATTATATTCTTGGAATGAATCATCAGTGGTGTGTTTTACATATCTATTATTATTAATTCCATCATTTCTAATTTTGTTTTTGATACTCGATGTGATTATTGTATTAGATAAAATATTTGTGGTTATGTTTCTTGGTCATTATATTATTAATATATAATTGTTTCATCATTTATTATTCCTGTCATATAATGCTCATGTTATTCATTAGATGAATTTTTTCCAGTTATTTACCTATCCATGTTCATTATTCTCATTAACTCATTATTTCGTCCACTATACTTGACCCTTACTAAGTATTTGAGATAGACCTTATTTTGTTTCGTTTCCCCAAGCTTCCAAGAAAATTACATAAATTATATATAATGATATGGTAAGTGGGATTAAATTTATCCCTGAATGAAAAAATTATGTTGTAATTAATTTATCTAATTGTAATAAAAGACATTGGTATGTATATGGTTTACCAAGAGAAATAAACTCTATAGTCCTTCAAGATGACATCACTTATAAATTGTACCAATGTAATTGTAGTAGGAAATGAATCCATGTATATTAGTTTGGGTTAATATATGTTAATTCTCATTTTATCGTTAAAATGATGAAGAAACTCATCACACACTTTTATGGATTTAAACAGCATTTTGAACATTTTCAATAGTCAACTAGTTGTTCCCTCATTTTTATGGTAATGATAATCCATTTTAGAAGTAGATAAAGAAGGAAATGCTTTTTGCGATAAAATGAATTACAATTTTAATCCCATATATCTCATAATGGTTTTTATAATTTTTTATTATTATAGAGATTCATATATTAATTGATATGAGAGGATATTAAATTAATGATTAATTATAGTTGTACCTTGTGAGAAAATTGAGATTAAATATAATTATATAATATATAATCATTGTTCTATAAATATTTCAATAAATTATGTGCTAACCATAAAAGACTCTATGTGTCATATTTATAGGCTCAAATATTCCCAAGAATATTATGGAATAAATCCCACTCATCAATACTTTTAAAAGTGAAATTAAATCATGTGGGATGATATAAATATAAAAACATTGACCATTTGGTTGAATGTTACTGATTGTCTAGTGAACCTCACCGGCTGGTCGGGGCACCTCAATAAGTTGTGGATGGGAGTCCTTGAACTCAATACTTCTTCCAAAATGGGTCCTAGTGACTATGGGTTATAATTGAATTACTTATAATATTTTTTATGTTGTATGTTTTCCCTATATCACACCAAAAATATGTTGCAACTAGCAACACAAGAAAAATCACATTGGCCTTCATGCTAGTCATCAAATACCTTTTTCTATCTACAAACATTTATTTATTATATCTAAAAGTGATTAATTCTTTATTAGGACTTCATAATATCTCAATTTTTATTCTTTATCCATATTTCAAGATATTTACATGATATCTACATATTGTAACTACCATCCACACTAAAGAAAAGATTATATAAACTGATGACTATTTGTGATAATGAAAACACAATATAGAGAGAGTTATAAAAATATCTTGAATTTTAATGATAAAAATAATAAAAACATATTTCATGTGAATGAATAGTGAATAAAATACATTTTAATTCATGATATATTTTATATAATTCAAAATATTTATAATGAGGTATTCAATATTTATAAAGAATTAAATTCCCTTATATTCTACTTTTGATTTAAAACTATTATAAAAATAGAAACATAACCTCACCCATCATAATCTAATTAAAAAATATTTTATGATTAAAATAATTTCCTTATGCCACATAATAATAACCATTCAATTTGATGATCATCCTTTGTGATAAAAATATTTTCAACAAAATAATTTTCAATGAATTTTACCACAATTATGGTTTTCAAAAAGAAGACAATTAGAGGAATTAATTATTTAAAATAAAATTTGATATTATATTTAAAGACCCATGTATAATATTTCATATTATATAAATATTTAATTGGTATTAATTTAATAAAAACACAATGAGATTTGAAAACTTATTTTCAAAATAATATTCCATAATGGGGATTGAAAATGATGTTTAAAAGAAAATACAACCTATCTTAAAAATGATAAGTAAAATCAAAATATTTAAATATCGAAATATCTCATAGCTTCCAAACTATCCCTCAATATGTGAATTACATAATGGGATAGTGGGAGAGGAAATATTAAAAAAAAATTAAGAGATACGAAATTGAGATTTTTAGAAGGGAAATAAAAAAGGAAATACAGTAAAAAGTGAAAAAATATAAAAGATAAAGTCGAGTAAAAAAATAAAGAAATAAAGATAAAAAAATATATAGAGAAATGTATTTTGAAATTTTTTATTATTCCATTCCCAAAACCCTCATTACCTAATAATTGTTTCCCATATAATAAATTATTCCATCATTTCAAATTCTTGAAAAAGTTACTTTTAATTTGAAAACATACATTGAAATAATCCTCAAATTTTAATTTTATTCATAGCCATAATAAATGAAATTATATGAGAGACATGTAGTTATATAATTTTTTCTCATCAATGATATTTTCTTATGATAAATAATATAATATTTCCAAAAAAAAGTAAATTATATAAAAAATTGTTCATATATATTTTAAAAAAATCTATTAAAAATATTTTTAACAAAATAACATAATAATGTTATTCAACATTTGGAAACCAATTTGGATTTAGATTTTTAATTAAAAAAATAAAAAAAATAAATCATTTAAAAAATAACATATTTTTGTTATCTAATAAGTGAAATAAAATTTTTATTAAAAATTTAATTTAAAAAAAAATGTCTCCCTCAATTTTTTTTAAATTAACATATAATTGTTCCCCAAAATAAAATGTATTAGTGAGATATATGAATCATAAAAGAGAAAAAATGTAAAATATTTTGATATAATTCAAAATAAATAATTAATATAACTGTTTTAGAAGATTTTTTTTTAAAAAAAGATCATGATTTAAATAAAATAAACATAAAAAGGATTAACAATTATAGAAATGGTCAAATGAAATGTGTCCCAAAAAAACCATTCCTAACATCACATTAATCAAATTTAAATGATAAAATTATTGATTTTTAGAAACAATTTCATATATTTGAAATTATATCCTAATAAATATCAACAATATATCCCTATTTTGGAAGTGCTCTCATATGAAATGGTTCCTAAGATAAATTTTTTAGTCCTTGACTATTGGATGTGTTTTTCAGAAAGATTAAAGGAACTAGTATTATAACATTTCATAGAGATAATTTGATATATAATCTCAAATTTCAAGTGAGTGTGTTTCATCAATATTATTTGTGTATAAAAAATCACATCATCTATGTATTCAAATTCAAGTAGTTAAAGTTAAAATAATATTTCATCGAATTAGTCCATGACTTGAAATATTCTCCATGTATGTAGAATTTCCCCCTTATACTTTTTTAATTTAGTTGGCATCCAACAAAACCAATTTAAAAAAAACATGATAATTCAAATCAATATCCATTTGGAAAAAATATGAAATTTTTTTGTTCATGTTAAATAATGAATTATAGTTTTTGTATCTTCAAGATGAGACTTCATTGTATTGGATTTAAAATTTTTATAGGAACTTCAATTGAACATGATTCAATGTTAGGATGGAATGAGATATCTTGGAATCCCAATCATTTATATATAAATATTTGTGTCGTCTATATTTTCATATTCATTCAACATTATCCTATAAGTTGAACACATTTTTTTCATAATTTTCTAACCATGATCCATAAAATATGATTTTAAATGTTCTCCTGAGTATTTCCCTTGGAATAGAAAAATAATATTATTCAATTGAAATTTTTTAATAAAATGATAAATTCTTTGAGTTCACCATTAAAGATCATTTGAAATTACATTTTCATTAAATTAGAATATTAAAAATAAATAGATACAATGGTTTAGGCATAATAAATTTATCAACTTAAATTTAGACAAGTGAAAAATCATCTGAGACATGTTTTACAAAAAGACTTGAATCCACTTATCTCTGTTTAAATTAATTTGATAAAAAATTAGCCAACATTCAATCCAAGCCTGAGAAGCTTTTTTAAAAAAATATATTTCCTTTTTTAATATTCAAAAAAACATTTTGAAAATTTGAATATTAAAAATAGGTTGTCCTATTAATTAAAAAAATAATAATAAATACATTTAAAATTCAGCATAATATCCACTTTAATGAGTTTGAAATTAAAGGAGGGGAAAATTTTAATGAGATCCTGATGAATTCTAGATGAGTGAAAAGTGAATATGTTTTTCTTTAGTAGATTCCTTATTCATGGTTATATAATATAGAAACTATATTTACTTTCTTTCTTTTGATATTAATAAGTTCTATTATGTTGTTCCAAATAACCTATTAATTTTTTATGATTGGTTTATCATTAGGACTTACCATGAGAAGAACTGAACTATTTTTAGTGAATTGATTTAAATATTTTTTCCTTAGAATGATATAATTTTTATCGATATGTTTGTCATTAATATTTATGAGTTCTATGTCTGATTAGAAGGAAATATGTTCAAATTCATTTGGGAAAAATCTTTGACTGTGATTTCCTACATGAAAATACACAATGTCCTTTTTCATGGGAAAGACATTATATTATTTAAATGTATTAGGTAAAAAACATGAATGAAATTAGTTTCTAGATTCAATTTTTTCATTTTGTAATGTTTCATTCAAAGTAAAACATTCATTTCCAATAAAAAATGAGAAATTGATTTATATTTTTATTTATAAAAACACCATAAATTATTTTATCTTCCATTTTATTATCATTAATAAATATTAATTATTCCATTTTTGAGTACCATCGAAAGATATATTCATCATATTTTGAATCAAAATATCATTAATATAATTATAATTTTTATTAATATATTTACATCCATAAACATTAAAAAAACCCACATTATGTTTTCATTTTTAGAAAGATAATAAGGGGTCATTTTATGAAATGGCCTTCAGAGAATGTGATTACTAATGAATCATGAAGTATTAATAAACAAAGATTAAAAATATTGAGGTAAAAAAATTATTTAAAAACAATCAATGGATTTATTTCAGGGTATGATTTCACATTTCTACTAACCCATTATGTTGGGGGATATGACATACAGGTAATGAGTGATTATTGCCTTAAGAATATTCTAAAACCGAGATCTTATTATTGAAAAATCATCCTCAATTTAAACCTAATATATAATGAATTTTGTATCATATTTTAGTTTCATCCTTTTTATAAAAATCAATAAAATCATTGAAATATTCACATTAATGATGTAATAATTAATTACAAAGGAGTAATGCAATGCCATCTGTAATAAAAATATTATATGATTTATCTATGAGAAATTAAATTTTAAAGGTTAAAAATAAATAAAGATGATTTTTTGATAGAATAAGAAAAATAAAAACCATTTTAGATATAAAATAACATTTATAACTATTACTATATTTTAATAATTCATGACCAATGTAATATTTGAACTGTATTTTTGGTAAATATTATACTAGAATATAACGGATGACTTTCACAATAGATAGTGTAGTATAGGGACAAAGGTTCCTATAGAAAATACCATAATAACAAACTTATACCCTCAAAAAATCATTTTTATGTTAGATACTTTAAATTCATTATAAAAACATTTTAAAAATGATAAGTATTTTATTAAATTCTTTCATTGATATAAAATCATTACAAAATCCTTTTTTGAATTAAAATCACTATCTCACAAATAAATAATACTCAGTATTCTTTTTCTATTATTCAATAAATATTTTTTTATTATTTTGAGTTAGATAAAATGATGTCACCATCTTCTGTAATCTTAACCATATATTTTCCATTGAAGGGGACATGAAATATTCATATTATATTAATTTTATTTAATTTGGAGTGGTTTTCAATTTTCTGAGTAACCACTATATTGGTGCAATATTCTTTCAATGATTTTCCCTTAAGATAGGTTTTCTATAAAATTAGAAAAATTGTTTTTTATGTAAACTTGGGTCTATTAATGTTATCGAATAATTTTTTAGGTTTATAGATTTTTTTAGTATGTGATTTTTGATTAAAAATTATGGATTAATGACGAATTTTTTTCTCTCTACCATATTCTAAATTAATACAGTAAACTTATTAAATTAGAAATATAATTCATTTTAGATAATTAAATGATTTATCTTTTATGAATCCTTTAATAAAGGTTTTCTGATAGATTTTTTGAGGATCATACATGAATTGAGAAACCAAGTCAAACCCATTATTTTACATTTATTTAAGATCCCAATATTATATTTGAAATATTTTCACATATTGATAATTTGGAACGAGATGTATTAGGTTGTTTCTTTATATATTCAAGCTTATGAACATCCATTTGTATCATAATTTCCATGTATAAATATGATATCATTTTTTAGTAGTTTTTCAATGGGTATTAACCAATTTACTTGAGGGTGTTATGTTTGGATCTCTTCTTGGGTTGTTTTTAGTATATTACTGAATCCCTTTGAATGGTTTTTAGGCCTTTTCAATGCTCTCACATGGTTAAAAAAAGTTTGATGCGTGGGTTTAATGGTCTGTGCAGGTTTCGCCAATGTTAAACTATATACGCAGCCTATTGAAAGGTTTAATCATGGTGTACGCATGATTAAATTACATGTGTAAATTGGTACCATGGTTTTCAGATGGATTAAATAAATGTGAAGCCTATCTGTGCAACATTTCATGGGTAATGAGCATGGTCTGTACTAACCACATGACTTGTCTAAGAAAACCATTCACACAATAATTAAAGATAGGAAAAATTGTATTAAAATCCCAAAACAAAATAATTAACCCCATTCTCATCCTACTAAATTATAATGTGATTCTCAATCATTTTGGATCCAACTAGATAAATTTTTCTCCAAAAAATCACTTCTTAATGCATCAATGTTCCAATTGAAGTAGAGATATTTTCTTTTAATGAGCTATTTTATTCATAATCTTAGATCTATCTTATATAGTTGATTATTTCTTTCTAAATGTTGTGAATGTATTGAGTTTTATTGGATCTTGATTGAATGATGTGGAATTATAGATTTTGGATGTCCTCTCTCTTCTTTCAAGATATATCTTCTTTTATCTAGTGATATCCATAGAAGGTGACACATATCCGAATCATTGTGGTCGGATTACATATTTTCAATATAGGTGTTAATAAAGGTTGTGAATGTATTGAGTTTTGTTGGATCTTGACTGATTTATGTGGAATTATAGATTTTGGATGTCCTCTCTCTTCTTTCAAGATCTATCTTCTTATATCTTGTGATCTCCATAGAAGGTGACACATATCAGAGTCATTTTGGTCGGATTACATATTTTCAATATAGGTGTTTCTAATATTTTCCATCATTTTGTGATTCGTTGATACATGATAAATAAATGGATTTTTGATTCATGATTTCTAACACATGTTCTATGATTTTTTCAATTTAATTCCTCAAAAATACTTGATTGAAAAGTATCTCTTCAAATTGATCAATTTATGAACTAAATGGATTTTATTTGGGCCTCTCTAAATATATTATGTATTTTTTAAAATTAAATGTCTAATATTTTTTTTTTCAATGAACATTTAAATTATTTATTTACTGAAATTATGGGATTTGGCATGGGTTTTGTTTTATTAAATGTGATTTATCATGAAATTTATTTATTAAATGAACATTATTGATTTTAATTAACTGAATTTAACTCTTTTATGTTTTATAAATAGGTTATAATTATTCAATTTATTATATTAACTAGAAAATTGTTTGAATTACTTTACCCTTTTCATTGAATTGGTGTTATTGGGTTACTTGAAAAAAATTTATCTTCATGGAAAGAGGGTGAAAACCCAATATTTGGAATGTATTTAATCCTTTTAAAATTGTAATACATAATTAAAATGATTAATGAATGATTTTAAATAAATTATTTGTTTAAAGGCCCTTTTGAAATTTTTATACTGAATTGTGAAAGGATTTTGGAATAATTACCCTTTAAAATATTTAATTGTATAAAAGGGATTGAATTGAAATTTTGATTGATTGTGAAATTGGATAGAGTTTTTTAAAAATTAAATTATGGTATTTAATTTTTATAAATATATTTGATGAAATTTATTTCAAATTTAAATTTAATAAAAATGTAATAAAATATTTTTGATAAAATCATTTGTGTTTTATCATGAAAAAACGCATGTTTTGATTAAAACTCATTTTATAGGTTTTAAATACAATGTTGAAATACTTGAACTAGTGAATGTGATGAATTGATTTTTTTTTTAAAATGAATTTTATATCATTGATTTTATAATATATTACATGAAAGACTTTTTTAGTTATTATGGTAATTAGAAAACATTGTATGACTCTACAATATTATAAAACAACAATGCAGCATGTCACATACCATATATGATGGTGATAAAGTCACCTTTGGACATACCAAGGGAATAAGTTTTACAAATATTGTTCTATCACATTGAGTTTGTGGAGTATTTTATGTTGGATCTATAGTACCTTCTTATGAATATGACCATGTGGCTCACTTTTTTATTTGAAATATATACCATTATTGTTGATAACATTTTTACATGCATTTTTTATTTTTTTTAAATTGTTTTTTATAAAAGGGTTTATTAGTCCATTCATTTATAAATATTAAATAATTTTTCATTTAATTCCTTTATTTTAATTTTCAATTAGAATGCCATACTTTTTTATTTACAATTCAAATCTTGACATAAAGCAGCGACATTTGTCATTATTTGAAAACATCATTTCCTTGATTTCATCATTTATTATTATTCCCCTTGACTATAATTTTTTAGTTCATATTTATCTCTAAAAATCATGAGAATATTATCATTTTTTCTATTGTCTTTAATTATCTTATGAAATGGTTTTCAAGGCATTTTAATAAAATGTTTAGCTTTTAAATATTAAAATTGAATGTTTGACATGTTTTTTTAATTAATGGTAATTATGGGTTTAAAAATATATTATTCAACTAATCCTAATAATATCGAATTTATACTAATATTTTAGCATATTATAATTTCCTTATGAATTAAATTAATAGAATCATTGGTGGAATCCAACACGGCACGTCATATCACACTATGCATATTCTATTTAGTGTTTGAAACCCTTTATTATCATATAACGGGTTTTTAGGCTCTCAACATCAATTTATGTTTCACATTTCATTGACTAACGGTGGGAGACATTAGACATGTTGGTTGGTCATGGACCACATGAAGATGGGTTTCACATATTATGTTCTACTTTCATTTTTTATTAGTCTCTTTTTATACTTGATATGTATGTGTCGATTGATATATATATATATATATATAATGAAATTTCCACATTGTATTATTTTATTTTATTATTTTGATGATGAAATAATTCATAATGATTATATTTAGAAGCACATGTTCTTGTATCCTTCCCATATAGATGAGGAATTCTCAATGGGTAAGTGGAAAATTAGATTGGGTATTAGTTTATATAGTATCCATGGTTGGTTCTTTACAAATGGTATCGTACGATGTATTTCTTAAAGTAAAATAAATGATTATGGGTATTAAGTATTTCTTTTTATTTGTCGATTTTTTGATGATAAATTATTTTTAGATTCCTAATGAGATTACTAGGGATTTAGCGAATTTTATATGTGTTTTTGAATCGAAATGAACATATTACCACAGTGGTACAATGTTCAATTGACTTGGAAGGATGTGGGGAATAAGAGTGGATGATTCAAAAATATATCCATAAATATTCGTGGGTTCATTTTTGGTATATTATCCCATTTTCATATTATTATTTCATTTCTAACATGGAAATAAACATGAAACCATATCAATTTTTTGTATGTTACTACACTAAAATGAGTTTGGTTATATGGGCTATGGATGTGGGTTTTCTCATGATATAGTTTTCTTTTTCCAAATATAATCCCTTGATAATAATTTTACATCCCATATGAAAACTAAATTGTATCTTAAAATTTGTTTTGGTATTTTATTTTATAGATTATATCAATTACAAAAGAGTGTGTTTTATAAAATTTATGGTCTGGAAAAGTTATTATCATAGACTATTATGTGATGTGGTTAAACAATGTTTTAAGAATAAATTTTGACTAATAATGTATTTAAATTTAAATGGAAATCTTAATTGGAAAATGAGGTTAATTAATTTGAAATAATGGAATAATTTAAAACCCTTTTTAATGGGTTTTTTAAATAGTTATTCATAACTAAAAATATTTATCAAATTTATAGAAATGAGTAATTTATTATAAATAGTGATATCTTGGGAATTTTTGGATCAATAATTATTTTATTAAAATGTTTTTTGAATTTCATTAAAAGATTATATTCTCTTTTTGAGTGTTCCTGAATGGGTGAGTTGGAATACATGTGTTTTGTGATGTTCAAAAATGTCATCCTAAAATTCATTCAATAAATATAGAATTGTGGTCCAACAGTCAATTACATAGGGTTGTAATTAATATTTTCTATATGTTTAATCCCTTATAAATGAATATACTAAAACTCTATATCATGTGGTGGAGGAGGCAAATTTCCAACCTTTGAACTCATCCTTAAATTTCACGATTGTCATCTGTATTCTTATAAGTGTGAACGGCCTACATTTCTAGTAGTGTTGTGTCTTAAATAAGATGATGAGATCTTTTATGCGATCAATAATCTTGAATCTCTTAACGTCAAGTCTATCCACTCATTATTTGAGGGACATAGAAATGATTGGTGGGAAATTTTGAATACCTCTTATACATAAAAAATAATGTCTTGGGAGTTCTTCAATAAAATATTAATTTAATATGTAACACCCCTAGTAAATAAAGAACATGACATTTCCATATTTATCCATATTTGTTAATAAAATATTGATATGACTTTAAAGGGTACACTATGCTCGATGACGTACCCAACACGCAACAACGAGTTTCATGGGAATCTTACGTTGCACTCTAATAATAAAATAATATTATTTTAAATGGTAGTTAACATGTAGCAGTTGTAATGGTTCTAATGGATAGAAATAACTAATATATGATTATTTATGTTTTTAAACGTTTTTACATTTATCCAATAAAGGATAGAGGCTTAAAATACGGAAAGAATTCAATTTTAGGTGTATATGCCCTAGTTTTCACTAAAGGTTCACTTATCACCTTTTGATGTTGAACCATCATTAAATATAGTTTTGTTCACTTTTATAAATTATATTGGACCAAATAAAACTCTCCTTTAGAATCGGGACATCAAAATTTAATTTGTGTAAATTTTTGGTATCTTTCCGATAAAGTTCTTTTTTAAGGAATAGTGTAAAATGTTGTATTTTAATTCGAAACCTCTTTTTAATCTAATTTATTTATATGATTAGATTATGTTTTTAATTGGTTTTTAAGTGAAATTAGAATATATTTTTACCATTAAATCCAATAGTGGTCATTGGAATTAATTTCACTTTGAAATTAGACTTAAACTAGTGTCAATCTTTTGATACTTATTGTTTCATAAAAACATGCTATTTGCTTTGACAGCGGGAATTAATTATTAAATTAATTAATGTGACATATATGTTTTGAATTTTGTAAAATAGGCTTCATTTTTGAATTCAGAATATCAAATATAGCTTAGGGTGAATTTTTGGGAATTTTCTGAAAAACTTAAATTTTGATGAATAGTAAAACCACTAGTGGTACTTATAAAAACTGAGTTTTCCATTTAAATGAAATTTTTCCATCTTTGTGTTTTTAATTTCAAAAATCTGACATACATGGTTGTAATTAAGAAGTAAAATGTGGTTCAATGGGATAAAAATAATTTTTTGGTGAATAGTAACTTATTATGTTTTTAATCGCGATTAGTGGTAATTACCGTAGTTTAAGGTAAAAATAATGATTTAATAAAATAATATGATCTTTACACATGTAATACCCTCATTGGTTGTATCATGGCCGATAAAGACAGGCCATGGGTCAACTTGGGGACCCCATGGAGCCACTTTGGTTGTGAAATTACATAAATAACTTTTTATTTAATGTAAAAGTAAAAATGACACAAACATAATATGTTTTCCGAAAACAATTTTTTACATGGGGTTATAAAGATCATATTTTTTATTATAAATAGTCATTGGAAAGATAAAATGATTTCCTACATTGTAGTAATTTTTTTATAATTTTTATACTTCAAATAAATTAAATTATTTATAACATCATGATGATGCAGCGATGACCTCATTATTTAACGATTTAAATAAAATGGAAAGATAATGTAACATCTATGAACTACACTTGTCCAAAAATTATTGGATTGGTGGATTTCGAACCATTATCACCTTATCCACGAATTATATCAATTTGGGACCTTTTAAAACCGAAACACATTTTCAAATAAAGTAATATTTCTTTACTTTCCGAAAGTGCCCCTCCTCCTCTTATAAAAGGCCCCCACATCTCACCTTACACACACTCCTCAAGCCTTTTGCTCGGCATACCCCTGCCCATTTACTCTCTACACATCCCTCTCATCATCCTAGTGGATTCTCATTGGGTAGAATCCTTTCAAAGGAAGCCTTTAGGCTCAAATCAAAAGGAGTTACACTTTTAAAGTTAATTCATTCTCTCATGTTCATTTGTAATATTTCGCTTCTCCAACCCCCTAAAATCTTTTTATTTACTTATTTTGTAACAAAACAAGTATCTTAAATATACTAGGATGTTTTTAAAAGATTTATTCGAGCTACACTCTCACACAACTACATCAAATGGTTAAAGAACATACGGTTTCCATGGATGGCGAAATTCTGCCTCCCGAAACGATGATTGTTCAATACTCATTTAACACCTTCAAAGGTGGCCATTATGATGTCACTATTTTTATATATGATATATAATATGTTTATTCTTTCCTTAAGCTTCTTTATTTTTCATTTATGGAATACCATTATTGTTTCCATTATGGGTAAACACGATAATTTCATTTTAGGAAGTGCGGACTACCGCCCCCTCAAAGTGATTAGATTCGTTAATGCCATACGTGGGACGTATAAAGGATGTATTTAAAGTAATTATATATGATTTTATACTGGAATTATAATATACCTCTATATAATTATTGTTTATTTCCATTAAATTATGAGATAAAATGAGAGTAGCGTTCATGCGTACGTACGACTTACCGTCTCCATGAACTATGCATTTCATTTCTTACCTCTAAATGATTATGTAATATTATAAATACATGTATATTCTGGATATATATATGATATATATGATATCCAAATAATTAATATCATTCTGGATATAATGAACCTTTGACCACACAAACAACATGTAATTGTAAGAAGTCCATTTTCGACTAAAGAACCACATATTGAAAGAACAAATATTATTAACTTAAATGATTACATAATGTTTATAACAATGAAATAAGTGATATAAAAGAAATAATTAACTTTAAGAAGGTTCATAAGAAATTATAAATTAACTCATGTTTATTATTCAAGAGATTAAAGAATGGTCGGGTCAAGTCGGACCTAAGGTAAGGGATCCTACTCCTCTCTTTCTTTTTAAGTACACACTTTTATGTCATTACTTTTAAAGCTCATATTTCTTGTTATTGGGATGATATTTTATATTACACTTACTGTAATTTTTATTTTCATGTGATGAGAGACCCTATTATCTCTCATCAATCCATTTTGGAAGTTTTGAGTGGCGTCGTTAGGCTGCCGAACATTCGTAAGAGATCTATCCTCTCTCTTTCTTTTTAAGTAATCTCTTTTATGTCACTTCTTTTAAGCTCCTATTCGTAATGTTGGGGGATGTTCTTTTATATTCCTCTTGCTATAAATTTTATTTTAATGTGATTAGATACCCTATTTGATATCATCAATCCATATTCGGGTGTTTTATGTGGCGTCGTTAGGCTGCCGAGTTTTCGTAAGGGATTTTTCATCTCACTTTTATTCCCGTGAGATTTATGCTACATTTGCCACAATTTCCATTGAGGGGTGTATGCAATACCCATTATTCTACTCTTTTTGTAATATACTTTCGTTTATGAGTATTTACATCAATGATCTATTGTCCTTCTTTCATGGGGTGTATGTTTTGAAAGATACCCTAGTCGGTAAGGGAACCTTTCACCCTCTTATTTTTTAAAAGGCTTCTTTTGTTGGGTCTTTTAATTTACATATTGTTATGTTGGGATATGTTCTCATATATCCTTATTGATGTAAATTTTATGTCCAAGTGATGAGATACACTTTTTATCTCTCATCAACTCATTTTGATGTAATGTCGTTTGGCTGTCAAGGGAACTTTTAACCCAATTTCGATTTCTTTGGGTTCAACATGTAGTCATTGAATATGTCATCCATTGAATATGTGTGAATGACCTTCTATTGTTTTACACTAAATATCCACTTATAGTGGTTGTATTTATATTTTTCACACATATTTTTGAGATTTATTTGTCCTTAATTTAAGGATACCTTCTTTATAAGGTATTTCATCACATTTGACATTTCTATTGAGGGTTCATTGTTGTTATGCACCAATTCACTCTTATATGGTGTATATACTGTCCTTTAGAGTATTATATAATGAATCCATTTATTCTCATGATATTATAAAGTTCTGACTAAATTTTATTCCTCAATTATTTTATTCAAGTGTCTCTAATTTTCGTAAAACCCCATTAACCAAAATATCGTTTTAAATGTTTTAATTATTTGTTCTTATTAATATCCATGTTTTCACAATGGTTTTAAGGATTTATTTATATGGATATTAATGGTTTAAAATTTTATGCTTCAAGGTGGTATGGGACTTCATCTAAATCTCCTTTCATTAAGGCATATTTTGTTTTATACACAACCTTTTTTTATACGGTGTATAAACCCCTTTGACTTTTATGTTTATTCAAAAGGAATCTTTTTTATACGAAGCATTTACTAAACGAAAAAAGGGAATGTTTTTGTCGTACGTATGCGGCGACAACGACTTATCTGCCGCCGTGACCGTTATTTGAGTTTCGGCTTCCTCTACAAGCCATACCTTGTTTTTAAAAGAAAATGAAATACCATGTTTTACTTTTCTTTTATTTTGGTATTGAAAATGGTTTTCATAATGTTTTTATATCAATGTGTTGTATTGATATCTTGTGATTGAATGGTGGAAATGTTATGTTTCCTTTATGCATGTTTTATGTGATATGATTATGTTGAGGTTCTTGGGCATTATTATGAAGACGGGTGGTTCCGTGATAAACTAAGGGTGGGTGAGCCCGATATATCTCTCCAATGAATTGGGTAACGCGAAGGAGTGAAATGTTAAGGTTTATCCGAAGAGATTTAGGGAATATACTGTGATGGGTATTCCAAACATAACCAAGAGGGTTACTCCCTGCGTAAGAATGATATGAATGCCTCAAGCTACCTTTATGTATTATGTTTTCTAGGATTTACTCATGATTTGATATGCCAATGATTTATGGGTAAAGTGTGATTTCATTCTAATGTATATATGAACTCATGTTTCCTTTCCTTATTTTTATAACTCTTACTTAGCTTTTTATGCTCATCCCAGGTTTTTGAAATGTTTTTCACAAGTCAAGGGAAAGGTACATGATGTGATGATAGTGTCAAGGATGTGTCAAGAAAGAATCTGTGTTATATTTTAAATATGTTTCCATTGATGGGAAGAATTAATACTATCTTTTATGTAACCACTTTTTTTAAATGTGGAATGTTATGCAAGTTTCATGATCTAATTCTCTAAAACTCTAAACCTGAAAAGATCCTCAATGTGTAATCTTGTAATAACTCAAGATTAAGTAAGGTTTAAGGCTAGGGACTTATAGTTGTTATCAAAGGTCGGTTTAGATAACTTTAGAGGTTAGGGTATTCTTTAAGCATAAGTGACATTACCATAATGGTTAGGATTTCAGAAAGAGTCCTAGTTTTAGATAAAGTGAATGAGTAAGTGTATCTTAGTGTTTACCTTCCTCATTAGTACATGATGATTTTGTTGATATACTCACACTGACATTTCTGTTTTTAGTGAATGGATGGATCTAGAGGCACCAAAGAGACAACAGGTTTGAAGGAAACTATGGTGGTTCTATGATTAAGATACTAGATAAAATGGAGGATTCAATGAGGAAAATCATGGTTGTCCTAAACCAAATATCAAGGAGTCATGATCAACCACTGGAACCTTGGTATGTTATGTAATTCATCATGTACGAGATGACCAATCGATGTGGAAGTTCAGGTAATAATTATAAAGGTAACCATTAGAGTTTATATGATCCTTACTTTTGAGGTAATTATGGGTTATTATATGATACGCTGGAAAATGAAAGGCATGAGATAAACTTGAGGTTAAAATATGTAATGATCATTTTTTGATGATTTTATCCCTTTTTGGAGAATGATTTAAGAATTATATATTTTTTGGAAAAAGGACAACACGCAGACCGTGTGACAACCCGTCGCGTCGGACAAAGCTGCGGTAATCGAACCCACAACCAAAGTGCGACTGGTATTTATCGCCTACCACTGGACTACGTGAATTCCCTGGATAGTATGACTGATTCTTTTTAGTTATATGATTTTATGAATTAAGAGAAAGTTGATTTTGGGTTATTTATGAAAATGATTAACCGGTCATGGAGGATATGTGATTAGGTTAATTACTTTTCAATACGAGACTTTGGGAGAAACTAATGTTGTTTGGAGATAAATGTTACGATTTAACATGGAAGACTATGTGACTAAATCCTTCAAATATTTGGGTTTCAATCTTATATTGGTTTACGTTGAATAATTTTATGGACAAATTTTTTATCGGATGATCCTTGTTGAACATTGGGTTTTGGTTGACAAATTTTGGAGATTAAGAATAGATTTTCTTTTTATAAAGGGTTATCCTTTTCTGGATTATCTGACCTTGTACTAACCTTTTTGGTTTTGGTTATGGTTAAGGCCTAAGATATGGGATGTATATAGTTCACTTTTGTGGATCAGGTGATTCTCTATAAGTTGATTATAGTACTCTTAATGTGAAAAAGTCTCCCTAAATACTCGTGTTTTGGAAAAAAATATGAGTTTGATTAAGGAATATAGTAAAAGTTGAAAGTCAACATGATAAGTGATTATGTTTCCTTATGAATAAATTCCCCAATAAAAAGCATCTTAAAACAAAAATGTTGTCTATTAACTTTTCCTACTGGGGAATCGAATACCGTTTAACCCATCACAAGTTTTTGATTTTCTCGTGGTTAACTTTCTCCTAAACATGTTTTCTATCACTCTCCATCAGAACATGACCCTTGGTTTTTTCCTCCATGTCCATATTTTCATACTTGGAATCCTAGTATGGGTTAACTCGGGTGACCTTTGTACTTATTTTTCATTATTTTAATGTGATTGTTTTACCAACTCTTGTTCCGATGTGGGACTTTCAAGGATGTTTCCAAGCTCAATTTTAAAAATTGCGATGATGCAATTCCCAAAAGGGGGGAAGGATGTAACACCCCAGGTAAATAAAGAATATGAAATTTTCATATTTATCCATATTCGTGAATAAAATATTGATATGACTTTAAAGGGGACGATATGCTCGATGGCATACCCAACACGCAACAACGAGTTTCTTGGGAATCTTACGTTGCACTCTAACAATAAAATAATATTATTTTAAATGGTAGTTAACATGTAGCCATTGTAATGGAGGGAATGGATAGAAATAACTAAAATATTATTATATATGTTTTTAAATGTTTTTACATTTATCCAATAAAGGATATAGGCTTAAAATACGGAAAGAATTCAATTTAAGGCGTATATGCCCTAGTTTTCACTAAAGGTTCACTTATCACCTTTTGATGTTGAACCATCATTAAATATAGTTTTGTTCACTCTTATAAATTATATTGGACCAAAGAAAACTCTCCTTTATAATCTTGACATCAAAATTTACTTAGTGTAAATTTTTGGTATCTTTCCGATAAAGTTCTTTTTTTTAATGAATAGTGTAAAATGTTGTATTTTAATTCAAAACCACTTTGTAATATAATTTATTTATATGATTAGATTATCTTTTTAATTGGTTTTAAAGTGAAATTAGAATATATTTTTACCATTAAATCCAATAGTGGTCGTTGTAATTAATTTCACTTTGAAATCAGACGTAAACTAGTGTCAATCTTTTGATACTTATTATTTCATAAAAACACGCTATTTGCTTGGACAGTGGGAATTAATTATTAAATTAATTAATGTGACTTATATGTTTTGAATTTTATAAAATAGACTTCATTTTTGAATTCAGAATATCAAATATAGTTTAGGGTGATTTTTTGGGAATTTTCTGAAAAACTTCATTTTTTGATGAATAGTGAAACCACTAAGTGGTACTTATAAAAATTGATTTTTTCATTTAAATTAAAATTTTCCATCTTTGTGTTTTGAATTTAAAAAATCCTACAAACATGTTTGTCATTATGAAGTAAAATGTGGTTCAATGGGATAAAAATAACTTTTCGGTGAATAGTAACTTATTAAGTTTTTAATCGCGATTCGTGGTAATTAGCGTAGTTTAAGGTAAAAATAATGCCTTAATAATATAATATGGGTTTGAAACATGTCCTACCCTAATTGGTTGTATCATGTCCGACCAATACAAGCCATGGGTCAACATGGGGACCCCATGGAGACACTTTGGTTGGGAAATGACATAAATAACTGTTTATTTAATGTAAAAGTAAAAATGACACAAACAAAATATGTTTTACGAAAACAATTTTTTACATGGGGTTATAAAGATCAGATTTTTGATTATAAATAGTAATTGGAAATCTAAAAAGATTTCCTACATCATATTATTTGTTTTATAATATTTAGAATTTAATTAAATTAAATTATTTATGACATCATGATGATGCAGAGATGACCTCATTATTTAACGATTTAAATAAAATGGAAAGATAATGTGAAATATATGAACTAAACTTGTCCAAAACTTATTGGATGGGTGGATTTAGAACCCTTATCACCTTATCCACGAATTATATCAATTTGGGACCTTTTAAAACCGAAACACATTTTCAAATAAAGTAATATTTCTTTACTTTCCCAAAGTGCCCCTCCTCTCCTCTTATAAAAGGCCCCCAACTCAACCACCTTACACAAACTCCTCAAGCCTTTGTCTCGACCAAACCCTTCCTATTTACTCTCTCCACATCCCTCTGCTCATCCTATAGGATTCCCTTTGGGAAGAATCCTTTAAAAGGAAGCCTTTAGGCTCAAATCACAAGGAGTTACACTTTTAAAGGTAATTCATTCTCTCATGTTCATTTGTATTATTTCGCTTCTCCAACCCCCTAAACACTTTTTATTTACTTCTTTTGTAACAAAACCAGTATATTCAATATACTAGAATGTTTTTACAAGATTTATTCGAGCTAAACTCTCACACAACTACATCAAATGGTTAAAGAACATACGGTTTCCGTGGATGGCGAAATTCTGCCTCCCGAAACGTTGACTGTTCAATACTCATTTAACACCTTAAAAGGTGTCCATTATGATGTCACTATTTTTATATATAATATATAATATGTTTATTCATTCCTTAAGCTTCTGTATTTTTCATTTATGGCATACCATTATTGTTTCCATTATGGTTAAACACGATAATTTCATTTTAGGAAGTGCGGACTACCGCCCCCTCAAAGTGATTTGATTCGTTAATGACATATGTGGGGCGTATAAAGGATGGATTTAAAGTTATTATATATGATGTTATACTGGAATTATAATATACCTCTATATCATTATTTTTTTTCCATTAAATTATGAGATAGAAATGAAAGTAGCGTCCATGCGTACGTACGACTTACCGTCTCCATGAACGGTGCATTTCATTTCTTACCTCTAAATGATTATGTAATATTATAAGTACATTTATATGCTGGATATATATATGATATATATGATATCCAAATCATGAATATCATTCTGGATATAATGAAACTTTGACCACACAAACAACATGTAATTGTAAGAAGTCCATTTTCGACTAAAGAGCCAAATATTGAATGAACAAACATTATTAACTTAAATGATTAAATACTGTTGATAACATTGAAATAAGTGATATAAAATGAATAATGAACTTTTAGAAGGTTCAAAAGAACGTAGAAATTAACTCAAGTTTATTATTCAGGGGATTAATGAATGGTCGGGTCAAGTCGGACCTGAGGTAAGGGATCCTACTCCTCTCTTTCTTTTTAAGTACACACTTTTATGTCATTCCTTTTAATGATCATATTTCTTGTTATTGGGATGATATTTTATATTAAACATACTGTAATTTTATGTTCATGTGATGAGAGACCCTATTCTCTCTCATCAATCCATTTTGGAAGTTTTGAGTGGCGCCGTTAGGCTGCCGATCTTTCGTAAGAATCTAACCTATCTCTTTCTTTTTAAGTAATCTCCTTTATGTCACTTCTTTTAAGCTCCTATTTGTAATGTTGGGGATGTTCTTTTATATTCCTATTGCTGTAAATTTTATTTTAATGTGATGAGATACCCTATTTGATCTCATCAATCCATATTCAGAAGTTTTATGTGGCGTCGTTAGGCTGCCGAGTTTTCGTAAGGGATTTTTCATCTCACTTTTATTCCCGTGAGATTTATGCTACATTTTCCACAAATTCCATTTAGTGGTGTATGTACTTCCCATTATTCTACTCATTGTGTAATATACTTTCGTTTATGAGTATTTACATCAATGATCTATTGTCTTTCTTTCATGGGGTGTATGTTTTGAAAGAAACCCAAGTCGTAGGGGAACCTTTCACCCTCCTCTTTTTTAAAAGACATCTTTTGTTGGGTCTTTTAATTTACATATTGTTATGTTGGTATATGTTCTCATATATCCTTATTTATGTAAATTTTATGTCCAAGTGATAAGATACACTTTTTATCTCTCATCAACTCATTTTGATGTGATGCTGTTAGGCTGTCAAGGGAACTTTTATCCCAATTTCGATTTCTTTGGGTTCAACATGTAGTCATTGAATATGTCATCCATTTAATATGTGTGAATGACCTTTTATTGTTTTACACTTAATATCCACTTATATTGGGTGTATTTATATTTGTCACATATATTTTTTAGATTGATTTGTCCTTAATTTAAGGATACCTTCTTTATAAGGAATTTCATCACATTTGTCATTTCTATTGAGGGTTCATTGTTGTTATGCACCAATTCACTCTTATATGGTGTATATACTGTCCTTTGGAGTATTATATCATTAATCCATTTATTCTCATGATATTATAAAGTTCTGACTAAATTTTATTCCTCAATTATTCTATTCAAGTGTCTCGAATTTTCGTAAAACCCCTTTAACCAAAATATCATTTAAAATGTTTTAATTAGTTTTTCTTATTAATATCCATGTTTTCAAAATGGTTTTAAGGATTTATTTATATAGATATTAATGGTTTAAAATCTTACGCTTGAAGGTGGTATGGGACTTCGTCTCAATCTCCTTTCATTGCGGCATATTTTGTTTTATACACAACCTTGTTTTATACGGTGTATAAACCCCTTTGACTTTTACGTTTATTCAAAAGGAATATTTTTTATACGAAGCGTTTAGTAAATGACAAAAGGGAATGTTTTTGTCGTACGTATGCGGCGACAACGACTTCTCTGCCGCCGTGACCGTTATTTGAGTTTCGGCTTCCTCTACAAGCCATACATTATTTTTAAAAGAAAAAAATACAATGTTTTACTTTTCTTTTATTTTGGTATTGAAAATGGTTTTCATAATTTTTTTATATCAATGTGTTGTATTGATATCTTCTGATTGAAAGGTGGAAATGTTTTGTTTCCTTTATGCATGTTTTATGTGATATGATTATGTTGAGGTTCTTGGGCATTATTATGAAGACGGGTGGTTCTGTGATAAACTAAGGGCGGGTGAGCCCAATATAGCTCTCCAATGCATTGGGTAACGCGATGGAGTAAAACGTTAAGGTTTCTCCAAAGAGATTTAGGGAATATACTGTGATGTTTATTCCAAACGTAACCAAGAGGGTTACTCCTTACGTAAGAATGTTATGAATGCCTCAAGTTACCTTTATGTCTTATGTTTTCTATGACTTATTCATGATTTGATATCCCTATGTTTCATGGGTAAAGTGTGATTTCATTCTAATGTATATATGAACTCATGTTTCCTTTCCATATTTTTATAACTCTTACTGAGCTTTTTATGCTCATCTAACGTTTTTGAAATGTTTTTCACAGGTCAAGGGAAAGGTACATGATGTGATGATAGTGTCAAGGATGTGTTAAGAATGAATCCTTGTTTTATTTTAAAAATTTTTCCATTTATGGGAAGAATGAATACTATATTTTATGTAACCACTTTGTTTAAACGTGGAATGTAATGCAAGTTTCATGATATAATTCTCTAAAACTCTAAACCTGAAAAGATCCTCAATGTGTAATCTTGTAATAACTCAAGATTAAGTAAGGTTTAAGGCTAGGGCCATATATAATAGATGTACCTAGGGTATGTGAAGAATGAGAATATTTATAACATATCGAGTTTTATTCCTAGTAATATATTTTCTGTTGAGGAAAGCAATGAAATTCTCAATTTTGGTATGTTTTATACGTGGGTTTGTTTGTAAAGAATTTTGTAAGGTTATCTGTTTTGGAAAAGGTCTTCACCTAGTCCTTATAAATTCCATGTAACACCCCTTGTTTCAATAAAAAAATATTTTAACTAATAAATGAATTAAAATTTAAATAAATATTATTATGAAATTTTTTAATAAATCCATTTAATCAAAATGAAATTGAAATTTTGTTACATTGATTTATATTACTTTTTAAAGGAAATTTTTTAAAAAACTAGATGACATATTAATTAATTAAACTTTTATTAAATTTAATATCATAAATAATATATTCTAATATATATTTTTTAATAAATAAAAATAAATAAATATAATATTATTATTATAAAAATATTACCTAAAATTAAAGAATTAAAATATATTTTAACATTTAAAATATACATGTGATTTAAAATTATTATTTAAAATTATTATATTATGTAATAATGTAAAATATTATAAGTAACATTTTTTTATAAAAAATACACTATCAAAATTCATATTTTAATCTCACATATGAATAATTATTTCGTTTTTATAGATTTTTATTTGAAAAAAATATTATTTATATAAATAAACACACAATAATATATATTTATATAGAAAGTTATAAATAATATAATTAAATTATAAATTATTATTATAATAATTTTAATAAATTATTCAATTTTAATATTTTTGTTTAATGATATAGAATAACTATTTTCATATCAATGTTAATGTCATAATATATTATACATACATTATAATATTTAATTAAATTAATAATGATAACGATATAATTATAATAATAAAAATAATAATATAAAATGAAAAGGGTGACGATTTGGTTGCAAAACAAGGAGGCGCATTTACACTATTTTTGGTGAGATTTTAGTAAATGAAAAGAAATGATTTGGTATTTTATAATATAAAAGAAAATAAATGAATTGATTGTGATTTCTCTCCTTTTGTTTAGATCAATAACATAGTAAAGGAAAAAATAAATGATTTAGATTTCTTTTCATCTTGTTTGGTGAATCTTTTTAAATAAAATCAAAAAGAAATTCTTTTGTTATAAAAGTAAAAAATTGGAATAACATTGGAATTTTAAAATATTAACATCCTTCCACCATAATTTCATTGCAAATTATCCCAATTTTGTGGTAATATAAAAGAAATTATAGGAGAGAAATCTATTTCACTATATTCCCCACAATACCATTTATCTATCCATAAAATTATCCATAAAACATGAGAAACCAATTTCTCATCTCAATATCATTTATTTTCTCTCTGTATTATCCCTGCCAAACTCGCCCTTATGGTTTCAAGGGGGGGGGGGGATGTCCACAAGTAATAGAGGGTGTCATTCGGTGTCGCACCACCAGGAGGGGCCTTGTCGAGTCGGGTAACACTACGACTGGTGATTAAAGGTCGATATGTGAAGGGAAGATTAGCAAGATGGTGAGTGATTGTCAAAGATGGAAGAATCAGGCTGCATAATGGTCGAGGATGAAGGACGGGTCGAGATTGATCAGTCGTCGTCAAAGGTATCATTCAAAGATATGCTTTTATTTTGGGTATCTCCTATTAGGATCTCAATATTCTTCAATTTGATAGAGTTTCGTGTTTTTTGTTAGGTTCTTTCATATTTAGGTTTGAATATTTTTATTTTAGCTATGATAACGTCATTTTATTATTTAACAATCTGTTAACCTATTTTTTATGGCATTAATTTCATTATAATTCAGTGTTTGAGGAACAATATATATGTTCAACAATCAACATTTTACAAAATTTATCTTTGTTTTGTGGTCTTCCTTTGGACAATGAATAAAATTTCATTTCATTTTGGTCCAATAATATAATCCGATTTGGTTTTATAATTTTTTGAATTACTTTTTTTATGGATCAAATTAGTTGTTAGTGTATCATTAATTTATATATTTGTTATTTTTTTTATTTCATATCTTTAATATTTACCTTGCAATGCTGTCCTGATTTCGGGTCTACTAGTAATTTTTAGTCATTGATTATATATATTTTTTTTAATTATTCAATCAAAGAAAGTGTTTTTCTATAAAATCCCTTCATGCATGAAAGTGTAATTTAAATAAAAATTATTTCATTCTAAAGAATGGGTGTTCCCAACACTGCTTGTTTTGTTCTAGAAAATCATGTAAGGGACTTTTTTTCATAATCATTCAATTTACATACCATTTTAGCAATTATCTATTTCCAATTTTATTACTCTCAATTTTAAAACATGTATAAGTATTCATGTTTCATTAATTCTATATACCAATTTTCAATAATTAATTATTTTATATTGAAATTATTTTAATTTGTTTAAAAATTGTAATTTGATTTTTTATATAAAATTATGTCATTCCCAATTAAAATGTTTTATTTTTAAGGTTTAAATGTGTATATCTTTGAATTTATAATTTAGTAATCAAAATTTAATTTTTTTAAAATTTCTTATTTAGAGTGCATGTTTCACATTTTATTGCATGTAATTAATTATTATTCGTGTTATGATGTTAATATATCATTATAATTTTGAACTACCATTTTGAGTATGTGATTATGTTCACAAATATGAATAAAATTTTATATATGGTCATAATATTTAATCCATGATATCTCCCAAATTACACAAATTAATATTATGAAATGTGAAATTTTTATCTTAAAAAATATTTTGTTTCAATTCATGTTTGTGACATGTGATGTTAAAAGACATCGTTATATTCCCATTACATGAAATTACTCTAAGGTAATAAAATTATACACACACACACACACACACAGATATATATATATATATATATATATATCTCTGTGTGTGTGTGTCTATTGAAATAATTATCAATTAGTGCATGATTTGAATGTGCGAAAAAATCATGTATATTTGGGGATAAAATTTAAAATCAAGACCCTGTACAAATTCTTATCTTCAATTTATTCATTGATGGAATGGTTAAATAAATGATTATAATTTTATATCCATATTTCAAAAAAATATATACATTTAATGTCATAATATTATTTTAAAATTATGGATGTCGCGTATATATATACACATGTCCATGTGGTATGCATATCATTGACACCTATTTAATTTTTCATAAAATCATGGTTTCAATTTAAATTTTAAGGTGTAAATTTATAAAATTATTAAGTACATGGATTACATTGAATGTTCTTTATTTAAATTTTTTTTGGAGGAACAAAATTATTTATTATGATTATTTTATAAAGATTAATTATTTATAATAATATAAAATACATTTCATAGAAAAAATAATTGAATTCATAGACAATTTATGCAACGGTTTATGGTAAAGGTTTCAGTGGTAACTAAACTCAAATGTACTATGAAATTAATGTTCCTATAAACAAACACAAAGACACACAAATATATATATATACATTCATACTTATATATAATTATAATGGGGATTATGTTGTTTAATGCATAGTCACATTTTTAAAATTATAAACTCTAGTGATAATATATATATAAGTAAATAAAGATTAATTTTTTTAGAAAACTTGTCATTTGTACGTTGTAAATTAGGAAGGTCATTTTGGAGTGAACCCATAATCCCCTACTTGGGTGTCCCCAAGATGGCCTTCAACATTTCAATTATGCTCACATTAATGTTTTGTTTTTTGAATCATGCATATTATTTCAAGAAAACATTGGAATATGTTGAGATCAATTTAGAACATAAGTATTTTTTATGTTTTATAGTGTTTTAAACGTGTAATAAATTCCAAATAATTTATTTTAAAGGGTATTTTTAAATTTATGTTTTTGAAATTATTTTCAAAATAATATTGTTAAAAGATTTATAAAATGTTTTAAAACCCCTTACTAAGAAATTTAATTCTTATCCATTGTTTTAAAATTATTTTCATAGGTCAATTTGAAGTCCAATGTTGGGCGACATCATTTTTTAGCATGTGGAATCAATTTTGGGTATTGTTTTTTTCTGAAAATCTGATAAATTTTAAGCTTCTATATATCTCTCCAGATCCTAGACTGATAAAAAGTTCTCATTTATGTAATGTTCTAAGGCTAGATCCTTATTTTTTCCATTAGATAAATGTTCTAAAAACTTTTTGGATTAGATGATGTCTACTAAGAGATATAGATTTGTGTTTAGCGGTCTTAGTTTTCATAATTCATAATACGTATTTCTAATTCTTCTATAGTTAAATAGACAAACTGCAAAGGAGAAACACATTTTATTGGAGTGGGGGATATTGTAACATCGTAAGTTTCAATTAAATAGTTATTTTAATTAATAAATGAATTATATGTTAAATAAATACTTTTATGATATATTTTAATAAAACCATTTAAACGAAATGAAATAGAAATTTTTTACATTCATTTATATTATCTTCAAAATGGGATTTTTTTAAAAACATGATGACATATAAATTAATTTTACTTTTATAAAATTTAGTATAATGAAATGATATTTTATAATATATTATTTTATTATATAAAAATAATTAAATGATATATTATTATTACAAAATATGTTTAATAAAATTATTATATTACATTGTATTTCAACATTGAAAATATACATTCATTTAAAATTGTCATTTTAATCTGACATGTGAATAATTATTTGGGATTCATAGATATTGTTTTTTTAGAAATTATATATGTATGCATACACACACACACAGATATATATATATGATGTTATAAATATTTCTTTTAAATTATAATGTTTTGTTAGATTAATGTTTATTATTTATTTAATATAATGTTTTTTGTTTAAATATTTAGAATAACTTTTTTAATTCAAAATTTAAACTCATAATATAGTATAGATATATTATAACACATAATAAAATAAATAGTTAAAATTATATAATAATAAATAAAATTATAATAAAAATATGAAAAGTGGGAGGGTATTACTGTAGATTAATGAGCTGTAGTAAGGGTTTCATGGGGGATCGAAAGTCTTGAGTATGAGAGGGTGTCATGTGGTGCCACACTATAAGGAGGGGCTGGGTTCAGACAAGGGGCGCCACAAACTGGGTTTTTGTTTGATCTAGGAAGGGATGATGAGCAGTGGTCGAAGTTGGAGGAGTCACACTACATGGCGGTCAAGGTAGAAGTCTAGGTCTAGTGGGATAGTCTATAGTAACATGTTTCTTTCGAGGATGGGGATCCGTTTTGGGTAGTTTATGTGGGGATCCCAATCCCCTACAATATGCGATTGGTAGGTTTTTTGGTGATTTTTTTAGGTTCTAATATCATTTAATTATCTGTGATAGCATTGTTTTCTTCTTCAATGTGTTATTCAATTGTTTCTCGTTGCATTAATTTTCATCTATGGAATTGTTCTAGGAACCACATATATGATCGGTTCTCAAAATTTTACAATGATTATTTATGTTTTATGGTCTGAATTTTTACTATTAACAATATTTAATATCAATACGGTCTGATGATAGAATAATACATGTTGTTTAGTTTTTTTAAATTTGTGTTTTTGTACTTGTTCGAATCAGCTGGATGTATTGTGTTAGTTTACCACATTGTTGTTTTTATGATTTCTTATCTTTCACATTCATCTTGGAATACAATATATATGTATGGTTCACTGATAATTGTTTGTATTTATTTATATATATAGTTATTTTTGGGAAATCTAATAAAGAGTTTGTTTATAAAATTCCTTTATGCGAGGAAATTTAATTTGAAAAAAAAACCATCTATCAGTCCGGAGAATGGGAATTTGAAATACATTCTATTTTGTTCTTAAAAATCATGTAAGCATATTTTATCTTAATATTTTTGTCTAAACATTATTTCAGAAATTATATATTTCTATTTTTATGATTCCCAATTTTTAAATAAGTATGAGACTCCATGATTTATGCTTTCTATTTACTGATTTCAAACAATTATTTATTTTATGTTGAAATTATTTTACCTATTTTTCAAATGTTAATTTGACTATTTGTTACAAATTTATTCATTCCTAATTAAAATGTTTTATTTTCAATGGTCAAACTTATATATCATAGAATTAATAGTTTAGTAAATGAAATTTACATTTTTAATAAATTATTATTCATTGTTTATATTTCACATATTAAGGAAAATAAATAAATATTATTTATTTTTTGGTGTTAATATATAATTATTATTTTATATTATTTTTCTGAGAATGTGATAAAGTGTACAAATATGAAAAACATTTAAGATACGGTCATAATATTTAAAAAATTATGTCACCCAAATTACCTAGATTAATATTATGTAGTGTAAAATTTTTATCTTACAAAATATTTTCTATTAATTTTTGTGCATGACATGTAATGTTTAATGATATGGTTATATTCCCATTACAAGAAACTATTACAAGGAAGTAAAATTATATATTTATATATATATATATCAACATAATTATCAATTAGTGCATGATTTTAATGTGTGAAAAATCATGTATAGAGATGGGCTCAAAAGTAATTTCAAGATCATGTACAAATACTGATTTTCAATTTACTCATTAATAGAATGGTAAAGGTTATGATTATAATTTTGTTTCCATATTTCTAAGAAAAATATACCTTTTATTTCATCATATTATATTATAATTATAGACATAACATCTTCATATATACATGGCCATGCATTATTCATATCATCGACACCCAATACATTTATAATAAAATCATGGGTTCAATTTTAATTTTTATAGTTTAAATTATGAAAATTATTATTTAAATGGATTAAATTGTATGTGATTAATTTTAAATTAATGTGAGTAATATAATTTAATATTTTGATTATTTTATAAAGATCAATTATTTAAAAGAAAGGAAAACTTGTTTATGGAATGGTTTGCGGTAAGGGATTTTTTTTATAACCAAACTCACAAGTGTTAGGAAATGAATGTTCATATATATATATATATAATTATATATAATTATAATGGAGAATGTTTATTTTAATGCATTGGTATTTTTTAAAAATTAAAATCTCTTGTGAAAATATATATATAGCTAAACCTGATTAAATTATTTTGGAAGACCTGGTGCTTGAAAATTGTAAATAAAGATAGTCATGAGGGAGTTAACACATCCATCCCTATGTTGGTAGGCCCAAGATAGCCTTCAGTGTTTCAAGTATCCTTAGAATAGTATTTTGTTTTCTTAAGATTCCATATTGTTTCTTAAAAACACAGGAATATGTTAAGCATAATCATGAACGTATATATTTTTTATGTGATATAGTATTTTCAAAGCATAATAAATTTTAAAAAATGTATTTATTATCATATTTATAATTTAATTTTGATAATTTATTTTCAAAATAATAACTTTAAAATGATTTATCAATGGTTTTAAAACCCCTTACTGGGGAATATAACTCTCATCCCTTATTTTAAAATTATTTTCACTGGTCAATTTGAATACCAATGTTTAATGTCATAATTTTTCACACATAGAGGTGATATTTGATCATGTTTTTCATTAATTTTATTGAAACTCTAATATATTCTATTCTTACATATAACTCTCCTGAACCAATAACTATAAATGTTCCTCTTCTATGTAATTTTCTAAGGCGGGGTCCTTATATTTCATGACTAAGGAATGGTTGATCTCTTATCTATAGATGCTTAATGGGACATTTCAGCTAATGTGGATCTATAAAAAAACAATAATAGATAAATTCAACATTCCCAACTATGGATTTTCTTTATAAAAAAGAAAATAAGGGCACTAAAATGTGTTTCTAGTGGGGATAACCTGGTCATTCTACAAATTTTTTTTGAATTTTTTGAGTGTTTCTAAAATGTTTGTTTATTTTTCTCACCATAAGAGTTTTAGTAATTTGTTAGATTATGAAAGATGTTTTGGTTTGGGATATCAGCTCCTTATTACAGTTAAAAGATTATTCATGATATTAGGTCTCCATCCAAAGGAAAACAATTGAATACTATAACATTTTGGTGGAGCTACTGGTTGCTAGCTTCTTTTTTCGGACAATATAGTGAAATTGATTGATTTTTCCTTCTTGTGTCTTTTCTATTTTTATAAAATTATTATTTCGAGATTATTGTTATGGAATCATGTAGAACATGGTCTATATTATTATTTAATTGGTTATTTAATGATAGTTTTCAATCTTGACACATTATTTGTTGTTCCTTTTCATTCCTTGTGTTTATAAATGAAGTTTACAGAACAATTCTTTTGTATTGGATGATCTACCATGTGAGTGTAGTGCCCAATTCTGCACTAAGATTGATGTAAATGATATTTCAATTAGGAAATATATAGAAAATGGGAATGTACATAATTGACTAGTATGATGTTTATTTATGATTTACAAGGAACGTGGTATTGTCGACTTTTGTTCTAACTATCATATAAATTGTACCCATTTCTTTACTATACTTATGGATTCTTAATATTAGATGTATCACCTTTGTAATTGGGTGAAATCTCTTGATCGGGTTTTATGGGATATTATTTTATTATGAAACACCATTTTTTAAATCCTTAAATTTTGTGGAGAACTAATATAGGACTCCAGTCATTCTCTTATGTGTAGATGTGTGATGACCATGGAGAACTGATCTTGGACATGTGTGTGTTGTTAACCTTTGGGTGAGTCTCACTTTTAGACCATGGATTTTTCAACTCACTAGATAAGTGAGGGAGTTCTTGTTGTGTTATCATATTCTATCATTCATACAAGACTCTTTCTATGTAAAAAAGGTCTTATAGTGGGGAGGTTGTTGCATTCAGTTACTATTCAATTTTTTGGACCCATTTATTTTTGTAACCAATTTTTGGATAAATTTTTGGGTTGTTTTCAGTATTTTACTGATGAATTTCGAAATATTGTTGTGCATTTTCATGCCTGGAATTTTATTTACCAAATTGTGCATCATGGGTTTTATTGATTGAAAAATGGTTTGTGCTTAGTTAAACTAAGTGTGAAACATGTTGCATGGTTTGATCATGGTTTACACATAGTTAAACTATGTGGTCATCCTATTAACATGGTTTTAACATGGTTAATCTATGTAAGCTTCTTATATGTACAACATTGCATGGTTAGGGCCAATGGTTAATACTAACCATGTGACTTGGTCTAGAAAACATTACATGTGATAATTAAATTTATGAAAATTTTAATTAAAATTCTAAAACCCCCATCATTAACCCTAATCTCTTTCCACATGTTCATAGTCATATTTTATGTTTTTTGGGAGCCATCAAGATCCATTTTTTCTACCATAACTTCATCTCTTGATGTATGGAAGGTCTAATCGATATTGATATCTTTCATTTTGATGATTTATTTTCTTCTTAATCTTGGATATCCCTTCTTCAATTGATTCCTTCTTCCTAATTTTTTATGAGGCCTTGTTTAATTTTAGATCGCTATTGATTAATCTGAAATGGTAGATCTCTAATATCGTATATCTTCCTTCAAGATATATCTTCTTAGATCTACTGATCACCATTGACTGCGATGCATATCAGATTCATTGAGGCTAGATTCTTTATTTTTCATGTAGTTGGTTCTATACATTTATTCTTTTTTTATTCATTACTGCTCGATAAACTCTTGGTTTATGTTTCTTGATTATTAGGTCATTTCCTATTATTTTATTCCATTTGATTCCTTATAAATTCTTTATTGACAAATACATCATTAAATTTAACATTATATTATTTAAATGGATTTGATCTTTATCTCTCTTAATATCTTATGAATTTTTTAAATTCCATTTTTTTGGTTTTTTCAAATAACATCGAAATGTTTTTTTGTTGAAATTGAGGGCTTTTGTGTGTGTTTTGATTTATTAAATGGTTTTGGCCGGATTATATATTTATTAAATGCACTTCATTTATTTTAATAAAATGAATTTAAATATTTTATGTTTTATAAATATGTTAAAATCATTTAATTTATTAAATAACAATAACCCCCTTTCAGTGACTTAAACTTTTATTGGAATTGGTGCTCTTTGGATATTTGAGATAATTTATTTGACTTCATTGATAGGGGTTGTAAACCCATGATTTGGAATTTATTCAACCATTTTAGAATTATAATACATCATTGAAATTAATTAGGGATGGATTGAAATAAATGGTTGTTTTAAAGGCCCGATTATAATTTTTATGATGAATTGTGAAACTGAGAGGGTATCATTACCCATTGGAATATTGAACCGTATAAAAGGGTTCAAATTGAAATTTGGAGGGATAATGAAATTGGATGAAATATTTTGAAATTAAATTATGGAATTTAATTTATGGAAATTTATTTGAGGAAATTGATTTCAATGATGCAATTGATAAATTGAATTAAATTATTTTTGATAGAATACTTTGGGTTTTATCATGGAAAAAAGTGATGTTTTGATTAACCATCCATTTTATGGGTTTTAAATGGAATTTTGTCATATTTGAAATGGGGAATGGGTTGACTTTCAATAAAAAATAAATTTCAAATAATTAATTTTGTACTAGTGAACGTGATATATGTAGTTATATAGAGAATTAATTTTAATGAACTATATAATTCTAAATAATTTTAAAAAAACAGTAATGCATGTCACATCACTGTTAGGATGTTGATGAAGTCTTGTTTGGCTATAAAAAAGGGGTGTGTCTATACACAAATTACCATATAACTTGTTTCCGTAGAGTCCTTTATTCTAGATCTACTATACCTTCTTTTGAATATGACCATGTGTCTCATTGGTTTTTATTTAAAATATATGGAATTGGTATTGAGAAATATTTTAAATGTGAATTTATATAAACTATTTTACATAAAACATAGTATTAATCAATTTGTTTATAAGTATTTCATAATTGGAAATGTATAGAATGATTTTTTTGAATATGTTTTTGAAATTCCAAAAATGTTTTTTTATATCTTAAATGTCTATTTATGAAAACATTAATTGTCCCTATTTAGCACAGGAGTTTCCTTAGTTAATTTATTGTTATTAAGAACCATGAATATAATGCATTGATTTTTATTCATCATTAAATATAAGGTAAATATTCATATTTTTTCTTGATTATCTATCATTATCTTGTGAGATGGTTTTGAAAACAATAAAATGAAATTTTTATTTCTTAAAAGTTAACAAGGTATGGTTTTCAGGATTATTCTAATAATTTTTTTAAATGTTAAGTTATTTTTAAACTAATACTCAAACTCTGTTAATTTAACTCCACTTTTAAAATACTTTAATTTCTTGATTATGTAATTATGTATAATGCTTTTTGGAATAATATTGGTATCTTTAGGTCACATCCTCCTTGTAATATTTGGTGTTTTCAACCCTTTGTTATCTTATACTGGGTGTTCATTCTCTCACCATCCTTTGTGGGTTCATTCTCAGGTGAGCTAGTGTGGGTGACATGGACATGGTGGGTGTCCCTGAACTACATGGAGGAGATTTTAAGTGACTATGTTCTGATTTCAATTTTCATAGTTTCTCCTTGTACATGATATGTATGTATTGATTGATATAAATATATATAATGATGTTTCTACATTGGACACTATTATTTTCATATTTTTAGTGATAAATTGTTCTCAAAAATTATTTTTGGATTTATAGGTGCTCTTTTTCGACCTCGGGAGATCAATAACACTCTTTGGGTTTGTGAAGAATCATCTTGGGTATCGATTATGATGATATATTAGTCTGGACCATTACAATTTTTCCTTTTCATTAATAATTTGGCCCCCCTGTTTTGTAAGTTTTATTTTTTTCTTTTATTAGTTGATTAGTATCATTAGTTAAACGTTTTTTTATTTTTTCTTTATAATTATATAAGATAATGAAAACTATATTTGAGTTCATTGTGCGGATATTTAAGGTATTCATCAATAATTTTACTTGATAAGTATGTGGAAGAATTTGAATAAGATGGGTAAATGGTATTAGAGTATGAGGAGGATTTGTAAATATTGGAACTAACCCCGATATCATCTTCAATATGTTTCATAAATCTCTTATAACATTATTATCTTAATGATGTTGAAAAATTTTATCCCCTGTAGTAATTTTTTGTACCTTAATTTGTAACTTTGTGAATCATTTTACAATATTTATTTTCATTAGCCTTTTTTGTAGATGGTATATTATGGAATAATTTCACATTTATTTATTTATATATTTTCTCTTTTATTGTCACCATATGATTGAAAGTCTTAGTTTGACCATAATATTTCTTTTTATTGATGAATTTTCATTTATTCTTTGAGAGATGAGAAATTTATTGGAATTGACTTTTGGATGAGTCATTATTGGTGGCATTGAAGGTGATTTTTTCTTTACCCTTTAGAATTTTTTCCTTTCATTTATAGATTGTCTCTTTATAGTCATTTCATAACTCATCACATATCTGAGAAGCTATTTTATATTAATTTTATTTAATTCTTACAATCTATTTGTAGTCATGACCTTTGGAACCCAACTCCATCGAATGACCCACAATATCATTCTTACAAATGTTTCAGTAGATAAATCATTACCAAGATACATTTAACCATTTCATATGTTTGTATACTACATAAAATCACTATTAACATACTCATTTAGATAAATAAAAATGAATTCAAAAATATTTCATTTAAATTTCTAATCAAGTATCATTAAATGTTTTCATTCCTTACATGAGTGATTTCAAAAAATAAGCTAATTTTTGTATGTTTTAAAAAATGAAAAATTAATAAATTAATTTTATTCAATATCAAAGAGTTGTGCATTTATGAAATTCCCATTAATCTCAAAGAATTTGATGTCATCAAGTATAAAATTATCTTATGGGGATTTTGTAGTTGTATGTTCATGCATAGTAATTTTCAAAGTATGGTAACATGTAATACTATGAATATATGTGTTGTGATTTTACCAATAAGAATAATTAATGTAATTAAAGATAAGAACATATAAATAAGATTAATATTACATATTGTTAAAAATTTACATGAAACCCAATTAAGTCTCATTTAATAATCTTATCACCAAGTAATTATTTCATGAGGGGTGGTGATTTTACATTTATAAAACTAAAACAAATGAAAAAAGTAAAAACCAAGACAAAAATGATATTAACATGAAAAGGATATTAATTAGATATATATTACAATAAAAAGATATTTTAATTATCAAACTACAGATTAACTACAATGTAAATGATAATATAAAATTAGTGTAATTTTGTGTATCATATTTTACAGGTAGTAGGAAACAAATAATATATCTGTAGAATAAATGAACAAAATATGAGTTCATAATTGAGATCACCAATATCGTTATGTGATCTCTTATGTATCCCCCCCTTTAGTTACGGGGATCATTTTATTTCTCCCATTATCGTTGTTGCGATCAATAAATTCTACCTTCATATTTATGGTTGTGAGATACCTCTTAAATAGTTTTAATATTTGGGGATATTGTCCCTAATTTTTGTCATATTGATCACCAGTTATAGAAGGAGATTAAGAAGGATAATGTTTCATGTTGAAAACTCATTAAATAGACACTCCCAAATATCTCATAAGGATTTCAAAATATTCTAATGACATATATATAGCTAATAGAAGATGAGTTCCAAAGATATAGATGAATAATTAAAATTGGTACATGTGATAAATTTTATATTAGGACTATTATTAATATCCTCATAAATGGTGGTTCAATGCTTTTATTATTTACAAATTTACCATCTATGTTTCCATGAAAACATTTCTATATACAAAAAATATTCATCGGAATATTATATAAATCAACATTGGTAGTAAATACATTTCAACATACAATGAAATCTCATGTAACCACATAAAAATATAGACATTGACCATATATTTGACTTCCACAATCTAGATTCTAGTTTGACTAGAGCATGATACTTCTTTCCTGATTTTACTAATTTTCTAGTGGGTAAAACCAACTACATGAGGCTGTATTTCTGAGTTTTAGATTATTTAACGCATCCAATGGTTTTCTAGTATATACATTAAGGCTAAAAACACCAATCTTTACATTAATAGATAATTAAAATACTTTGGTCAATAATTTATCTTCCTTTTATGATATCTAATAGTCTTAAATTCAAGCATAACTCTTTAGAAAAATACAATGATACTTTATTATCATTATTTTAAGTTGACAACATGATATATATAAAATGTAGAAGTTATCCACTAAAATTTATAATTAAATACATATATTATCATTTTTTATATATAGAAAACACCATATTTGTTGAGAGATGTATAATAATAGTCAAATTCATTATATGGGTAATGGAAAAAAAGAATGGGTGAGCTTAAATATATAAAAAGTGGGGAACATAATATGTACCCATCAAAGATCATTATTGAACATAAGATAATTTTGTTGGTAAGAAATCATAATCAAGGTTCTTGGTTTGAGAATAACAAAATAATTTAATATAAAACAATACATCATAAAACATGAGTCATGATATGTGGATTTTGTCATAACATAATAAATAAGTCACAATAATATTCAAACATGAGTCAATAATCATGATCCATGGAAAAATATATTATTCATATTACCTTATATAAAAATGTGACACAAAATAAGTGATTTAATAGTTGTCTAGGGCTATTGAAAAAATAATTATACACATAATATATATTACTATCTAACAAATTTCATCAAGAAATGAGTGAGTGTGGGTCGTTTCTTTACTATCTATATCACTTATTGATATATTTTTTATTTTCAATGTTTTGAAAATATAAAATTAGGAGATTTCATATCAGTTTGTAGTATGATAAAATAAATTTATAATAAAATATTTTCAATAAAAAATAACTATAATGTGGTCATGAAGAAATGTATGAGGTCCTAGGGTGAATTCAATTGGGTTGGATAATCATTTATATATGTTAAAAATCTCAACTAAATTGAAAAACTCAAAATCATTCTTATATAAAGCCTCCACTATTTTCCATTAGTAATGAACTAAAAATATTATCATGATTCCTAAATTATACCAAAAATATCATTTTTATCATTGGTGAATTTTAATGGGAAATCCACAATAATGTTAATGGACTTACACAATTATATAGAACTAATAAAATACCATTAATCCATTCAAATCACATTAATCAACTGGAATGAAGTGTAGTTCAAGTGTGGGATACATATAAGTACAAAATTTTCTCGAGTTTATAATTGTTAAGTGAATTTATAGTGATGACCTCATCCTCTATAAACCCTCTTTACAATCACACTGGATGTAGAGAAAAATATATTGAGAATTGAAATATAGAAATTAAAGTGTGCCACTACGATTATCCCATGAACCACCCATTGGGGTATAATTAACCATGACCATAGTGAATTATATCATTATAATGTTATAAGGGTGGGAAATATGATGAAATTATATGAGAAGAGGATAATAAAATTTATCTTAAGAAGAGAATAAAAAATTGAAATTAAAAATATAGAAAAAAATCATATACTACTTGAATCATGATCCAATTACATAGTCATATTGGTTTATAAATGTTCATGGGAAACATATTTTTATATCATAAGGAATATTACTCTTCACTTCCATAAAAATATTTTCTATGTATTTATTTTTCATTGAATTTGTGTCTTCACATGTGAAGGATAAGGTTTGTGATCTATAAAGTCGAGATTATCATCTTAAATATTATTATTGAAATAATTCCCTCCATGGATCTTGTTATGTTGTGCCATTTGAATGAATTATATTGAAATGTTATAGTGAATCATGGTATAACATATATCTTTTCCCACTAAATATTATCACATGGGGAATATGATTCTCATTTTTTCTTAACTTGGATGTGGGATTGAATGAATTTAGGAATCACTATTGTTGCAGTTGGATTAAAATTTACAGTGTTATTTAGGCCAATAATTGGTGTATGATTTTCTGTGTTTATAAATTATGTTATGTATATGATGAGTGTGCTCATTGAATATATTAATCATATAATTAATATAACCCCAATTATTTATTGTAATAATGGTGGATTTAAAATTATTTATCCATAAAATCAATCCTTAAACATGGGAATATCATTCTCATTGTCATTGATTTCATGTTCTTGTTCCCACCTGATCCAGCCACTAACACTACTGATTCTTATATTATTTTCCATAGGCTATATCCATTATCAAAAAACATAGAGTTGGTTTATCACTATTTAGGTTATTTTGGACGGAGATTTCAATAGTCGGTGAGAACCGATTGGGGAATTGTGTTGAGAAAAACATGTAAACCATAATGAGTATCTAAAACATATTCCATGGGAATGACACAAGGTATCCATTTTCATAAATTTCATGCATAATGATTGAGACACACAATAAAAATCATTTTTTCACTTCGGAATATGAATATGGTTCTATAACTCGAATTTTCACAATAATGGTTCTTCTACAGGTTGAATGATTTATGTATAAAAGATCAAATTCAAATTTACCTATATTTTACAGTTTAAAAACATTGGGTTTATTTTATCTATTATATTTCACCCAAGAATAAGATTGTCTTGATTCAACATGGATGTCATCAGCTTTAGATAGTTTTCTAGGTGATCTTCGTGAATAAATCATCATTTTTTTCAATAGTATAAAATCTGTAATCCTAAGAATTAATTTTATTCATCTATTATTGATAGTCTAATGTCATAGACTCTTCATGGTTGACACACAATAATAAAATCTCAAATCATATTTTTTAATGTTTATTTATGGAAGACCTTGGTGCTTTCATTCATCGTTCATTGTTTTTCTTTTGCTAATATCGTAGGTCTGTTTCCATTTGATTATTCTAGTATGTCTCAGATTTCTCTAAATCAAATTTATCAGAATCTTTCAATATATCAAGTCCAGTTGATATTTAAACATTTTTTGTTCGATTATCAATCCATCATCCATTATTATTTCAATATTGTTTAGGTCAGTATTTATCCCTATGAATATTCACATGATTTACCTCTTTAATTTAGAATGGACTATTCCCTATTAAGATTCTGTAGAAATTATATCTTCATTAAGTATTTAGTTTTTCATCTTTGTCCAATTTACACATTTTGGGTCTTTATTGATATCGGCTCTATGTGAAATAAAAAATGAAATATTCATCTTTTAATTTGACACTCTATCCCATGTGTGGTGATATTATTTCATATATTTTCATTCATAAAAAATGTCCTTCTTTATATTGAGGTGTTTTCATAGTAGGATAAAGGTACATACAATTAAAGCTAATCTAAGGATATATATTCAATATTATAATAAAATAAGTAGTTTAAATTGTTTTCTCTTTGTTAGAGGCACATTGGAATCTTCATACAAGATGATTATATTTTTCTCACTCCAGCATGCCATCATATCTCAGATTTTACCATCATAGTAAAATGGATAATGGTAGTAGATAGAGTCCATGATAATAGATCTATGAAATGATATATTTTTCATTGTATTGTTATATTATCATGGCCACAATACATATCCCTCTACGATATATTGACGAATTTCTGTAAACATAATATCTCACACTATAGTAAAAAAAATTTAAAAATTGTGAACCAGTAAATTATGGAAACACATTTTTTTACTGAATTCCAATTAATTATTAAATTAATTTGAATAAAATTTTTATAAAAATTACAAAATAAATTACAATTTATTTTTTAGTTATCCAATTTGAAATTCTATTTTTAAAAAATACAATTATTTTTTAATGATTCAATTTAAAAAAACACTAAAAAATTATATAAGAAATTTTAAACTAGTTTTAAAACAATTTATATTTATAGATTTCATTAAATTAAAAAATTGAGTAAAACAATTGAATTACATGAATAAATACAAAAATTCATATTAATTAAACATTGATTAAAATAAAAAAAATTAAATTCAATATGATGTATGAATTATTGAAACATTAAAACACATAAATTAATCCAGAGATCATTTAAATTCTATATTTTTAGAACTATAAAAAGATGAATTCTTTTATTGGTATTTTTATTAAATTTGGAGTATATTTAAAAAATAGGCATGGTTTTTGAAATTTGGTGGTCACATAGGCCCCCACACTATAAATGGTTCACTTTCAAGAAATACATAAAATACAATTATTCATAAATAAAAAAAAGTGATGATATTTCTAATTTTCTAAATTTATGGAATAGAGAATAATAAACTCATTGTTTCTCATACTCTTTCAATTATCATTTCTCTTTTATGATTTCAATTGATGAATCTTTTTAATTGAATCAATGTTCCATAACAATGACTAGACTAAATTTGATTCAATTAGAATAAATGTTTTCACATAAAAAATAGTCGTTCATCCCATTCTCCTAAGTTTCATAAAACAAATTTTTTATTTCAACTACATTGGTAAAACTCAAATGAATTTTTTGTCAGTTAATTTTCTATTTCATCTAGCTTCAATAATTCCATAACCTGACTGAATTTATTTTTTACAATAATAAACATTATCCTATTCCATTGTATTTTCTTCAACCATGTATGTGTTAAAAATGTGAAATGGAACATATTAGATATAAATATATGTAATTACATAGAAAAATAGTTCCTAAAGTCTTAGAGATTAACTGTTAGATCCTAATTTCTAATTTTAATCAAGTTAAAAAAGAAATATATCAATTTATTTTTTGATGGATCCTTAATGTAATTTTTTCTTTAGGACATGTAACCACGAATTACATTCTAAATATACTAACCTCATGTTATATTTATTATTTCATTTAAATATTTAAATAACTATCATTATCCTAGTAATAATAACACATTTCAATGAAATAATTAAAAAATTCACTCATTAATCATTTATGATTCAATATTTAATAACTAGATATTTCATTATTATCATACATGATTTATTCGGACATAGTGACGCCTATCTCAAATTTTGTTTGAAAAAACATGAATTTTTTTAAAAAAATCTACATGCATAATTTAAAAAACATTTTTATGTATCTTTTTTATATGATTAAATAATACACAATCATACTAAAAAATTAAATATAATTTTATTAAAAAATTATGGAACAATTCCTAAAATGATTAAAATTTAATCTAAATATGAATAAATCTATCACCCACATTTTTTTATCCTGACGTTATTCAGTTTATTCAGTTTTTTTAAATTAATATTGAATGAACAAGTGTAAAAATATGGACATAACATGGTTAATTAATGTGCATCTTTAATTAAATTTCCTCAATCATTATTCCTTAGTAGTTTCCCTCCATAAAAACCAATAAATAGAAAACACATTTGGAAACTTATAGATAAATTAATAATATAAAGAAATAATGAGAGATGGTATATAATCATTCTTGTATCCCATACAGTAGTAGTTATATTTACACTATCAACTATAGGTTACTCTTGTGGTTATCCCCAATATGATCATGGATGGAACATCTATGGTATGAATCACTAAATTTTTATTTTATCATAGGTTTTATCGGCATGATTCATCCGATAGAGGCCCCCTTTCACAATATAGTGTGTACCCCCCCCCCCATAAAAAGGTAAAATAACATTAATGGTGGGGTTTTGAAGGATGATATATGGTTTGTTTTGTTCTTCCATAGGAAAATCACTAACTTCATCATCCATTGGATGCTCTACTTTTGCTACATAGATGGGTTAAAATAATAGATATGTTGTAAATATTTCAATATTTAAAAACAATAAGTCATGTTGAGTTCAATATAATGTCATCCAACTTATATATAATATCTTATTCCTATGATTCTTCATGGGAAGTCTTTGGGATTTTTTTCCTCAACTATGATTCCCTCCATTTGACATTTTGGTTAATGTTAAAGTAGTATTCAATTCACCCTCATCAAATAAATATATTTATCCTTCCCTTCCACTACATGGGTGGACTTTTACATTCATTCCAGTAATGTCCATAGTATTTTTTATTGATATAGATAGACTAAAATTCTCAACCTTATTGTATATCCATTCGTTTATCATAATCATTAGTGGATATCCATATATTTTGGAGTAATTATTCATCAAATTATTATTCATAGTTCTATGTATCCATTTCATATATTTCAATTTCATGTTTTTCATCTAAGGTTACTATATCAGTTTATTTATCTTCAATAAGGACATGAAAAAATAATTTCTGTTCTAGAATCACAAAATTAAAATGATAATTTCTTATAAGTTAGTGTTAAAAAATAAATGAGCTTAAGGGTTTATATACTGCTTCATATGTCACAGATTAAAGAATATGTTCTGTAACAGCCTTAATATCACACAATATGATTCGAATATAAAAACATAATAATTAAATTTATATATTTATTACCAATAAACATGACAAAATTTAAATAATCTATAACATATAACTAAAAGGAAATATCCAATCACTTTCATACTAAATGATATTTTATGTACATTTATCTGGAATATTTGGACAAAATCTTATATATCTTGGATGTATAAATAACTTCTTTGAAAAAATTTATATCATCCCCAAAATTTCATCCCATATATCACACGTCTGGAATATTCCATATTAAAAACCAGTCTTCATATCCTAAGGAATAGAAACATACGAAAGGGGTGAGATTATAATCTCATTAAGGGAAAAATTTGATATATCAATGATTAAATAAGAATAAAATGATCATAACTTCATATGATCATGAACCTAACATATAAAAATTATAATTTCATATCATAGATCAAAACAATGAGTTAGGGAATAAATCTACGTAGTCAAAAAGAAATGGATCACAAAGTATCATCATCCCTAAGAGTATAGCATTGGAATATGTAATGGAATGTTGGTATACACATAAGCATATAAAACCATTTCCTTAGTAGTTAATGACTTTTCTTATACTATCATAGTGTAATGGGTTCACACACCAAAATATAAATGTAGACAATATATACTCCCAATAATATCATTATGGAATCGGTTCACTCCCCAAACTATCATAGTAGTCGAGGTCCACTTACAAGACTCGCATAGGGGACATGAGACATTATTTATCTAGGTTCACTCCCTATTATAGTCTTATTTATCAAATTAGATATCATTCTTTACCAAATTAATTTTTGGGAATAGATATAAGTCCCACCAATAAATTAATAAAAAAATTAAATATGTGTTCAACATGATCATTATTATTTTATTATATCATACATCATGAAAGGAATCATATTTTGTCAATAAATTTCCTAAGGAAAAGTAACAAGTTTCTTAAAGACCATATCATCATGAATATTAAAAATTATTGTAATCAATAAGGATGGATTAATTAGATAATTTTACTTTTAAATATGAATTGAAATCAAATACTTTAATCATAGATATAAAATGATTTTGAAAGATCACATAGAATAATTTGTGGGGTAAATAACTTCTCCATGACAAAATAACTTTTCTTTTATAAAAAATCTGTAGTAACAATTAATAAAGTTATATTTTTAAACCTATATTAAAACCTATAAAGTAATATTCAATTCATTTAAAAATAAAAGTTTTGGAAAAACATCCCATTCCATATAAGTTATAAAAACTTCCTTCTGTATATTTGTCAAAATAGTCAAAATGTACAATCTTTGGAAAAATATAAAATGATTCCATTAAAATGATTTTGAAAAAAAATTAAAACATTAAAAAAATGGTTCTAATTAATTATAGTATAATATTAATACCCTCTTTCATTTTTTTAACAAAACATGCACATGGATTATTAATATTCCCTAGTGGAGACTTAAATATAAAAAATCCTAAAAAATGATGTGATTGTGAAATAAAGAATTACCATTATTGTAGCATTTTATTCGTAGTCCCATGAAGTAAATATAAATAAATGAAAATGTAATTAGACATAAATAAATATCTTAATATTAATTCATGTTTACTATATACACATCTCAAATGAAACATGTGGTGAATATTGCATGTGTCCCATCGATTTATATGTGAGATGAAAATCATTTTACCTGACACTTTCAAATAGTAAAAAATTTATTAAAAACACATATAATGGTTTTAAACATGATATTATTTTATTATAGAGTAATATTAATATTTATAATATCACATATAATCCTATTATTTCAAATTATATCGAATTTGTTGAAAATATTTTCTTATTACACCTATTTTTGGTGTTAACAACTTCTTTTCACAAGCATATTTGTTTCATGTATGTTCAGGTTCTTGTGAATAAGATATAGTTCAATTATATCCCTAACATTATATATTTTTTAAATATAATATATATCAAATATGATGATTGTTATAGTCATTCATAACTATATACATGGATAAATGAATTACACCATTTATGGAGAGGGTACGTCATTAAACACATAAATGTTAATTTCATTTTTTAGAAGATCAAAAGAGAATAATGGTAAAGAATAATTAACCGTAAATGATTAATTATAAATTAATATATATCCTATATATTATATAGTTAAATATTTTTAAACATTCATGTAATGTTATGATTAAGAATGGATTACACCGCTTTGTAGAGACAATAAACAGTATGTCCACAAAAGCGTTGTTTTTTTGTTGTATTTTGATAAAATGATTTGGAATATGGTTTTTCCATAATAATATATATATATATATAACACAATTTATTAATTTAGTCTAGAATTAAACCAATAAACTGATGTAGAAGAATAAATAGACATGACTGATTTGGGAAAGAAAAATACATCTTCTTCAGCAGACATCCTATAAATCTCTTCTTAAGGGATCTAAGGTTGGTCATATTAAAATAAAATAACCTTTAAAACATGGGTAATGATTTTTTTAATTTTAATTTTTAGGTATTTTTTATCTATAAGGTTAAATTTTGTGTGAAGAAGTGTGGGAGGGGTACCCTTTTGCAACTGGGGGGAGGGGTACTTTTGGAATTTCACGAAAGATTAAAATATAATATGACTATACTAGATATGAATATATACAGTTAGATAATAAATATTCATTTTATTAAATTTTAAAACATATATTATCCCATGTTTTATTATTTAATATTTATTTTTTTGAATAATTTTATAAAATATTAATCACATAAAATATCAATTTTTCCAATTTTGATAGTATTCATTACGTTAGCATTAAAAACAATATTTAATCATGTTAAATTTGAGCCAAATATTTCTACATATACTAAAAAAAATTATTATCTATATAATTCCTGTATCACCTTAAATATCTCAAAATATGTTAGTTTCAGTATTTTTATTACTATTTATTTGTTTTTTATGTCAATTAAATTAACACTATATTATCCTTACATAAGATTTTATGTTACATATACAATTATTAATAATTTTATATAAATTTATTGTGATAAAAATATAAATTTGTATTCAATAATTATTTATTTTAACTCACATCTATTTCATGACCACACATTTAATGTGTTATTTAGAATTTCCTATCCTTGCACAGTCATTTCACTAGAATTTGGTTAAATCACTTAATATATGTTAATAAAATTAGTTTTTAATTATAAAAATGATAAATAATTCTTGATATTTAATATTAAAATATATCAAAGAATTATCTTATCGCAATTATAATTTTTTTGATATGAAAATTGACTTTTCTAGAGCTTTATAGGGTCTACATCAACAATAAAAGATATTTTCATATTAATTGTGAAATAAATTATAACATCTATATTTTCAATCATTTTTTAATTAAATTTACATAATTTTATAATTATTTATTCTTTCCTTAGTTTTCATTAAAAATTTTCCTTTTTCAATGTATTGTTGTTGTCGTAATAGATATTATATTTAATAAAAACGGTATATTTTTATGATTCACTGTAAATTTAATTTCTATAAAATATTCAAAAATAACATCTTATGATAAATTTAGACTTTTAAATCAAAAAATAAATTCCATTTCATGATATTATATTTCTATATGTGATATAAAACAATTATAAAATAATAGTGAAAAATATGATTAAACACATTGTTTAGAAAAAGATAAAATTTCTTTAAAATAATTATTCCTGTATAAAAATGATTTTATATGAAATTTAACAATTTAATTGAGGAAACATTTATTTAATAATATAATAATACATTTAATTTTACATTTAATCTATTTTAAAATCCAAATTTAGCATCCAAAATGGTTGAAAAATAAGTGATTTTCAAAAAAAATCTATATTTTCAATATTCACGAGAAAATCAAAATTTTCCAAAAAAAATATATTAATTTCACCATTTAATAATTTTGGTATATTAAATTTAAAAATTATATTTTTTTTATAAAATATTTTTTATAGATGTAACAAATATTAAGAAGACCTATTTTTGAAAAAATTTAATTTCACAATTTAAAATTAATATTATTAAAATTGGGTAAATATTCCAAAATAATTATTCATTTGATTTTAAATTTTTTATTCTTTTGTTTATTAATATATATTTCATTAATAATTCAGTTAAAAATATTCATACCTATTAATTTAATTAATTTGTTCTAACCATCATATATAATTAATAATAATTTGGGGGTTGTTTACGCTTAGTGTTGTGTGCCACATAATCTATGATAATTAGTGTTGTTCTAAAATATTTGGGTTTTACATTCACACTAAATTTAATAAATTCTTCCATTATATTTGACCATTGTCATAGTAACATGGGTTTTACTTTTTAAATTAATTTTATGAAATTAAACAACATAAAAAGGGTAAAAAAATCCATTTAAAAATGGATAAATTGAACTATAAAGGTTTTATCAAATATCATGTACTTGGTTTCAATTTTGGAAAATACTAGTGGGAAGTCAAAAAATATATTCTGAAGATGAAATTATCTCATAAAGACTGATTGAGAGTGATATAGAATATGATAATGTGATTTTTATCCATTTAAAAACTGTAATTCTTGTACATATGAAATTTCTATTACTTTCATGGTAAGAAACATTAAAAGATAACATTTATATTTATAGATACTTTTTTCTAGAGTTAATGAATAAAATTACTTCCTACTCTATGATCATGAGTATCCATACATTCATGATATGTATAGTTTCATCCTTTAATTAATTTCCATCACAATCTCTTCTTTTTCACCAAACATTGAGTATTTAGAATTTTTTATTCATGCCTAAATTACTAAAATAATATTCATCTATATTTTATTAAAAAAATACAAAAAAATATTATTATGTATATTTGGGCATTAAATTTTTTTTAATAAATTATAATTTTGTTCCCAATAATATTTTACCTTAATACGACGAAAACTATTGTAATCTTCAAAACTAAATATTAATACCCAATGTTTTAGATATATTTTTCAATAAATATATATCCTTCAAATTCATTAAAATAATTTAGTCTAATTTTGATAACGAAAAATATAAGGGATTCTATAACATCATCTTCTTAGATAAATTTAGTATTTATCTCTAAGAATTTACATTCCCTAAACATAGAATCTTTGATATACACTGACCATTTACATAAATTGCTTAAATAACTACTAATCCATGATAAAATCATATATGACTGCAAAATATATTTATATATTTATTATTGAAATTATATTCCACAATATTCATTTTTCATTAATCATATTGGGTTCCTAAATTATAAAAAAATACCGAAATAAAATTAACCACTTAATACCAAATTAAATTCAAATTACACGGTTATCTATACAATAAATCATATTTTCCATAAGAGAACATAAATATAATATTCCAAATAGTTTCAATAATTAAAATTATATCATAATAACCAGGAAATTATATTGGACATCTTTAGGTGATAAACCATTTTCAACCTTTAATTGTTGGTTTAAGTGACATGGCTATTCCAGATGTGAAGGGTTGTCACCTGTCCTGCGTGTGGTCTTTTTTTAAATAACTATAAAATTATAATTCCTATAAAATTAGAAAAATTTGATTAACAAACTCAAAAATGTATTAACCCATAATTATGTCATTAGATATTATAAACCATAATGTATCTCAACACCCTTAAACACAGGTCCACCAAAATTAAAGGAAATATTACTCAAATAATGCATCATGTTAAACCTAAGGGTTATATATACCTATCATAAAATATCATTGGACTCCTTAAAATTAAATTACTAAAAACTAAAAGTGGTGGTATAAGACTATGAACATATCTTCAACATAAAACATATATACCATTTATGGTATCTATCTATCTAAAGTTAACATATCATAAAAACATCATATTCTCTATAGTTATCTATGAAATCCTCTTATACCAACTATAACAACCTAGAAGACTTGGTCATGTATTTGGTGAAAAAATAAAATATTTGCATTTTAATATTTAATTACAATAATATTAACCCAATATAAAACCTCCAAACATAAAAAAAATATTGGATTACATTCATAATGATATATAATTTCGATTTATAGTATCAAAAAAATTAGTAGAAACTATTACATATCTTGGATAAATATAAAAATAGTTCATAAAAATCTTTTTCAACCTAAATAATTTCATCACATATAGAACCCCTATTTTACATTCCTAATATAAAACCAATAATCGTAGCCCATTGAAATGAAACATAATAAGAGATTGATCTTATATTCTAAGGGTAAACAAAAGAGATATCAGTGATTCTATAAGCACTGCATGAGATGAAGGGAAAAATAATATGAACGTAACATTAAATAATTATATCCTCAATATCATATGACTAATTCATGAGTAATGGAATAAATATTTTTAGTTCATAATATATCAATCATAATAAAACATGATCCATAATATAATATCATTATCATAAGACATGTAATTTTTATATACACATGATAATATAATATCATTTCGTTAGAAGATAAGGATTTTTTACTACGCTATCATCATGAAATGGGTTCAGTCGCAAAATCATTATATTAGTCATGGTTCACTTTTAAGAAAATCATTGTGGAATGTGTTCACCCCACAAACCATAATATTAGACATGGTTTACTCCCAATATTATATTCGTGGATAAGGTCCCTTACGTAAATTTGATTACTCCCCATTCTAGTATTGTTTAAATCATGAGATATCATTCACTACACAATTAATATTAAGGGGAAATAGGTAACAGAATTTATGAAATGAAAACCAAACATATGTTTTACACATGATCATAAACCATTTATCATATCATAACTTAGGAAAATAAAATAATTCATCTAATTATAACCCATGGAGAGGTAATTGGTTTCACAAACACGAATTCATAGTAAAAATAATCTATACATAGAATTAATTAGGTTAGTATTATTATATAATATCACTAATAATTATTATCTAACATCATTTTAGGTCATCATATATGGAAAATAATTTTGGAAGAACTATTGGAATAATTAATGATGTAAATAACATTTCCATTTTAAAATCATTTATCTATTTTATTACGATTTGAAATTATAATTGAAAAAATTCCTTGAATATAAACATATAATTTTGTAAATATATCTTAACCTAATTGATTCTTCATGTCATATATTAAATAATCCAATTATATATAAATTAAATAATATTTGTATCTCTATTTTTATCAGAAACTTCAAAAATACATTATTTGTAAAACCATAAGAAAATTATATTCAATATATTATGGAATAAGTAAAATTTGGGTAAAAAATATTTTAAAAAAGTTATATATGAAAATTTAAACCCATTTAAATATATTTTTATATAAAATTATCAATGTTCATAAATATTCCACAATATAGTCTTATGTATAAAAAATCCTGACTGATGAAGACATTGTGAAATAAATCATTACTACTTTATTGACTATTTATTTGTAATCCCATTAAGGAAATAAACTTAAAATTGATATGTAATTCCTAGTCAAATTAAAAAAATATATCATAAATTTAATTCATGGTCAGTATATACACCACTCAAAGGAAACAAGTTGTGAATATGGCATGTTTCTTATGGAAATAAAAGTCATATGAAGATCCCTTAATTTATGATACCCTTTAGTTGAACTTTATTTATCCCCTTTTATAATTGTTTTAATATTTTTAGTCATTTATAATATAACCATATTAATATTTATAATATCATATACGATCATATTATATCAATATATATACTATTTTATAATATTATTTTATTATTACCCTTGTTTTGGGTGTCAACTGTATCTTTTTCCCATACATATTCTTTCATGTAAGATCTACGAATTGTGCATAGGATGTAGTTCTATAATCTCGTAAATATTATCTATTTAGTAAATATATTTTATATTATATATATATATATATTCATATATAAAGTGATATCCAAAAAATAAATTACACCATTCATAAAGACAGTAGGTCGTACGTACAGATGAATGTTATTTTCATTTTATCAATAGGTGTAATGATATGATGGTAAATAATAATTAAAATTAAAAAGAAAATTATTTTTTCAAATATATCATATATGTTCATTATTTACATATTTTCAACCATCAATGAAGAGTGGTTATTTAAACCAAATTACACCGCTATATAGAGATAGTAACACATACATACGCATGAGCAATGTTTTTTCATTTAATAGAATAAAAATGAGATGGAATACGTTTTAAAAAAATTAAAATCACATCATAATAAATTTATGATATTTTAAATATTAATTTATGATAAAAAATTATATGAATAAGTAGTATGATAATATATAAACATGACATAGTTGGTAAAGATGATTTTCCCTTCGTTGATGGACTATCTTTATATCTCTTCATAAGTGATCTAGGGTTTATATTTTGGATATAAAAACACTATAAAAATGATAAGGATGTATATAATTTTAATGTAATGGACTTGGTTTATTAATTAGGCTCATTGTGGTGTAATGAAGTGAGGGAATATGATCCCTTTTATAATTGAGGTGATGGGAAATTTTGGACATTCTCAAAAGATTAAAATATCATAAGAAAATTCTAGAGATAAATGATTCCAAATGTCCTATAAATGAACATTTAATAAAATTATAGATTATATATTTTTGGATTTATACTTAAATATAATTTATAAATATATTTTTAGAAAAATCAATACAATTACATATCATTATTTTTAATTTTGATACTATTCATTACATTGAATTTACAAACACGAAGAAAATATGTAAAATTTGGACCGACAACATTATTATAAAATATACATGTAATTTCAATCTATAGAATATTTATATGACCCTAAATATTTCAAATTATGTTACTTTTAATATTTCTAATATCATTTATTTTATATTTATATTAATTAAATTAATATTGTTTTAGTGTTTCAAAAATATATAAGGTAAATATATAATTTTTAAAGATTATAAATAAATTTATAACGTAATAATAATCTTTATATGATGAAAATATCAATTTATATAAAATAAATTTATATTTCAACTCACATTTATATCATGAAAACCCATTTAATGTTTTATTTTGACGTTTCTAGCCTTATATAATCATTGTACAATATTATCGATATAAAACTTATTATATAACTATAAAATTCATGTGTAATAGTAAAAATAATTAATAATAGTTAATAGTTTAAAAAATATTCTATCAAGGACTTATCTCATCCCAATTTATGTTTTATAGATATGAAATTTGTCTTTTTCAGTGTCGTGCATGCTCTACATTAGCATGGAAAATGATTTTTATATTACTTTTTAAATAAAATATAATATCTATGTTTTCATTTATTTATAATTTTAAATTATATAAATTTTAAATTATTTATTTATTCAAAATTATTCATATATTTTTATCTTTTTTCTATGACATAGAATTATCATAAAAGATAATGATTTTTTTTTTAAAAATATTTTTTACAATTCTTTAAAACATTAATTTCATTATAAATTTTTTAGTAAAACATCCTAGGATATATTTTGGATTTATGAATTAAAAAAAATCATTTCATGAAATTTAATTCTTATAAATCATAAAATAAATTTTTTAAAAAGGTGAAAAAAGACAATAATAAATATTTTTAGACAAAATAATGATTTTCTTAAAAATGTCTAATAGCGTATAGAAATGATTTTACATTGCATAAAATTATAAAATATATTTTAATTGAAATATTCAAAATTAAATATAACTAATTTATCAATATAAAAATTATAAAATAAAATATATCTACATAAATATTTTAAATAAAAAATAGTTTTCAATAAAAATATGTGTGTTCAATATTCACTAGAAAATTAATAATTTTAAAAAATCAAAAAAAAATCTATATATGATAATTTTGGTATCATGGCTTCCAGAATTTTGTTATTTTTATAACATAATATATATAGAGGTTCTAAAAAATCACATTTTTGAATGGCACATAGTCCTAAAGCATAAATTATTTTTATTAAAAATTAAGTGTATATTTCATAAGAATTAATCATTGGTTATTTATTAAGTATGTTCTTTATATATATGTTTACCATAATTATGTTAATAAAATTAATATGTTCTTGTATAAAATATAGGTTATAATATTAATATATAAATAATAAAATATTTTCTTTCATTTTGGCTTTGTGTTCTGTGTGACATAACCTTTCAAACATAGAATTCTGTTAATGATCAGGGTGTTACATTTTGTTCTTGAAACACCCCTACAATTTCAAATTTAATTAATTTGACTTGGAGTACTAAAATTTTTATCTCAATTTAGTATCCCTCGCATCCATATTTTCTATCATCCAAAATGGTTGTGAGTTTGATTGGATATATAAGGCACTAACTAGGAAGATTATGAGATACATATTATTTTTTAAACGTATATTAAAATGAATATTTTTCAGTGGCATCTAGCTCATTAGTTTTACTATGTATAAAATTATCTATTTTTATTTCTACATAAATGTTTTCTAATATCGATGGGGGAAATAGTTTACATTATAACCTCTCTTCAAATGTGAGATAATCCCCTTCAACTTCGTTATTGAGGGATAAAAAAACTAATTGTATTTTTTTATTTTGAAATATAATTTAGTTCAACATACCACTAATATTAGTTAAATTATAGAATGAAATTTTTTAAATAAGATACTACAAAAATAGTTTAAATTTTTATTTTATTTTCAAGGTACAAATAATCTAGGCCGATTCGTTAAATGGTACATTTTGGTTGATCTTACACTTCTAAAAAATTACCTAGTTGATTTTATATCCTCATTACCAAATTACATAGATAATAACTCTTCAAATTATTTTTATGGACTGTCTCCCATGAATTCATGGAGTTTGGTGGTTATTGAAAATGATATGTCCTTTAAATATTTCATTTTTCATTATTTTTTTATCTTTCAGTGATTGTTCATGAACATACTATAGTATCTTTGAATCACCTCTGGTGTAAGTTAGTATTTATAATGATGGTGTGGGGGAATAAGTTTTCTATGGTATTTTTTTATGTTCATGTATGATATTCTATTATCTCACAAAATAGTATCTATCAAATGTTTGTAATTTTGTTAACATTGAAAATTTAACAGAAAAAATTAATGCGGGACTATAAACAAGGAATATATTTAATGATACAATATTTAAAATTTCAACCCTACTAATATTAATCCTTATGTAGATGGAAAAAGAAACGAAGAAAATAATAAACGATGAAAAATTATAATGGAAAAAATTAAACAATTGTTTAAAGATAGTAAATAACCAACACTACTTTCAGGAACTGATAAAAAATTGATTACGTAGTTTCAATGGGTCATTGTTGAATGAGATATTATTTATATTACATATAAATCATGGTTTAAATTTTTCTTCATCTTCAAATAATCATTTGAGATGGTATTTCACTCTCACTATCACTTATTAATAACATTTTTATATATTTTCAGAAAAAATAATCTATAGATCTGATTTGACATTGGTTTTCTGATAAAATTAAATGAGAATAAAATAAATTGTGATAAAAATTGAAATGTGGAAATGAAGATGTTTAGGAGGTTTTATGGTGAATTCTAATTGAGTGGATCGTCATTTATATTTTTTAAAATCTCTAAAATCAATGCACAAACTCAAGATCATTCATCTATACACCCTCCACTATTTTACATTCATATTGAACTATTAATCCACTCAAGAATAATTGATTAGATATATAATATTATTCCACTCTTGGGAGAATGGGAAATCATACACCTTTATGGAGTGAATGGACTCACTTAGACACTTGGTAGAAATCACATACCATTATTCCCTTTGAATAAAATGACTCCACTACAGTAATGTGTGATTAAAATTGAAGAAGACATGGAATTGTAACATTTTGAGGAGTGAAGTAGTATTAATTGAATAAAGTGTGTTCCTCACCTACACAATACACGATCTTTACTATGATTGTAGAATCAATTAAAAATAATGTTAAATATTCAAATACATAAATTCATGAAGACAAATATGATTCCCCTAAGACCACCAACTAATGGTTATTATTGCACATCTCACTCTCATTGTGTTTTCATGATCATAAACATTATCCAATGTTTCTTGTTTTTTTATATAAGATATTTCAAATGTTTTTTATTAAATTCAAAGTTGTGGATTACATGAAATATTCATTTACATTGAATATGTGATGAATTTATTGTCATTTATTTGTCTATAGATTATGTTTATTGATAATTCATAGAAGATACATTTAACAAATTTTTTATTATATGTCGAATTATCTAATTGTGGTTTTTAATGTGAAAGATGCACCCACTACCTAGTGATGTTGGGGGAGAAACCAAAAATTGTAAATTTAATACTATTTAGTTATTTCTACCTCAACCAGCCATTGTCTATTAGGAGCACATAGCTTTAGTTTACCCACATACCCATTATCTATGTTTCCCAGTAGTTCTCCATTGGTGGTTTACATGTATCTGATTATATCATGGATGGTTCTTCTAAAGTTCATTTATTTAAGTTAGATAGTCAATATTTGCGGTCTACCTCAGATTCAGGACACCCATATAATTCTATAAGATTCCCAATTCTTTTAGAGCTAATAAGAGGGATCCCTTGACTCCATGTAAGACCATTTTTCTTAAATACAAAATTCATGATCTTAATCAATAGAGAAACTATAATGTTTTTAGTTACTCTCAATAATTATCATTTACTAAATTCATCAAAGACTGTAAAACTATTCGAAAAATCTATACTTATACCAATTTAAATCCTTATATAAATGATATTTGGGAGCAACATGTAACTGGTTTTCTAAAAGAAATCCCCCCTATCCTAAGTCCTTAATCTCTAATTGTTCACTCTCCATAAAATTTATGGATGAGTCTCTTAGAAAGAAGTGATTCTCAAGAGGGTTCCCAAAAACCAAATTTATGGAGGAAGGGTTCTTTGTAGCCATTCAAACAAAGGTATTTATATCACTGAACTCTCAAGTCAAGGGGTGGAGACATAGAGCAACACATTGTTATACTGTTGAATTGTTTTTCTTTTATATAAATTTTCACTACATATAATTTTCAATCGACCGACATACATTCATAAAATTAGTTCCACAATTTCTTCACATTAAGTAATATGATATTATTATTATAAACCAGAATATAATTTATCAACTATTATCTATTTTATTCATCACATTTTTTTTTATTTTCCTTGAAGGTTTTAAAAGGGAAATTAAAACACATCATAATAATGGACCAATAATCAATATCAATTGAGATTTTTATTATAAAAAGATAAATCATATTATTAATTTTGTTTATTTTATTGAAAAAATATTTAATTAATTAAAATTATTATTTTAATTATGGAATACATACCTAAAAACATTATCGTTTTTTGAAAATACTGATTACTCTTCTTGGAATAATCAGATGTCAAATTTTATTGGTAGTATTTATTTTAATATATAGAAAATTGTAATGAATGGATATGTACCTTCCATAGAATTTGAGGAAATATTGGCTCCCAAATATATTAATTACTTTGAACTAAATCACAATCCTTTGAATTCATTACATTTTTGTCATTATATAACAATATTTAATCCTATTTCAATATGAAATACATCTTATCAAATAATGATATTTTTAAAAATGACAAAAAAAACACACAAAACATTCTATAAAACAATATTAGATAACAAAAATCCATTGTTTAAAAATTTTCTTATACATGATGTTGAATCTATTTTAAGAATTTTTAGGAAATTTATGGATAACTACAGTTTTATAAATCCCCCTATAGATGAATTATCTATAGAAACTCTTATAATGAATATCATATGGATTTATCCTTCATCTAATGATCCTAAAGGGATTTAAATCTAAGATTCCAATGATGTGAAAAAAAGGTTGTTCAGTAACCCATCCGCTCCCTTATTAAATATAAAATAATAATGAAATTCCAAGTGGAAAATAAAGAAAATTAAATAAAACATGAGTATAATATCACCTCCTTCAATGATACTGAGGATGAATTATTTAGTGGTGAGGTTTAATAAAAATGTCTCTCAGATCAGAATATGTTCATCTTCTTATAAAATAATAACTACCAAAAGAGACCAAAAAATTCAAAATAAAATGGTGGATCATGAGGTGGAATTTTAAAAATGTGAAAAGAAAGTTTAAATCAAACCAAAATTTCCAATATCTAATAGTAATCTCTTAAAAAAATTAAAAAACATAAAAATTATTTTATAGTCCAAACATAGTGTGAAATTTATGACTCCATGGATTCTAAATTATCACCCACCTCAAGAGGATCAGTATAATAATTCCTTATATTAAATTTTTATGAATAAAATGAGTTCAGTACTACCATTCTTATCTATTCATCTTATCTTAATTCCCAATATTCTTCTCAATTAAATTATTTTTATTTCTCCCATAGTAACCTAAATTTTTATAACTTAAAATATGATGTAAATCAACTCAAAATGTCTATCATCAACTCTATTTGTTATATTTATATATCAAAATATATTAATTTGGATTAATAAAAAGAAATGGTTATCCTCTTTAATGTATAATATGAAATTGATATTATGATAAAAATTAAACTGAATATCAATAATATAGAATCTATTATTAAATATTTCAAAAATTACATTTTCAAATTTACTAAATTTAATGATGGTTTTAAAACAATTTTGAGATATAAAAAAAGTACATGACATATTGGGATGCTAAAATTATGAAATAATATTCATGAATCAGTTGAAAAATGTTTTTTATAAGGTGTTTCTCATAGATAATTTTGTATTAATTAAAAAAGGATGATATTTTTAATATAAGAATGCAATTGAAATAATTCATACTATAGATTCCCAGTGTAAACCAATTTTTTCCAATAATTCAAGAAAAACTACATAATAAAATATTTATTTTAAAATATTTATTGGATTATATAAGCAGCCATAAGTTTTTATGGTTACCAAAATCATCAATAAGTTAATTTTGGGGGAAAATGTCTTCGAAAAAACCCATGAAACACTATAGTATGGAAATAGTCATTTGATGAGGCACATTTGATGAAACCACTCCAAATTTCATCAAATAAATAAACATAAAAGAGGTCAAATAACATTTGGAGATAAATATATGGGAAATATATTTACTTATGGTTTCATTACTTTTTCTAACTCGTATTTAATAAAAAAAATGATTCATAAATGTCTTGAAACATATTTTACTGGGTATTACTCAATAATGTGGTCGTGTTTTTCAAATATATTTCATAAATAATTTTTCAAGAGTAATTAATTTGAAAGGAAAAATTTAATTTAACACTTCATAATTTCAAAACGATTTTCAATTAATTTAAAATATCATTTCCATAAAAAAACCTTACTTGTTTGAATGTAATAGTAATTGATTCATGAATTTGGAATGGTTTACTTGGAAATTATGTAACTCACTTTCTCATTAGACATTTTTGTTATCTGCTAGTATGAGACCTTCCCATATTTAATTTCATTGATGATATTTTTCATTCTAAATTCCAATACGGTAAGCAATAGAAATACCCTTTAAAATATAAAAATTAAATTTATTTATCAAAATATATTTAATTAATCCATCCTATCCTTTTTTTTCATAGTCAAATTGAATTTATAGATGGGAAGTTATATACCTTCATAATTCATTAATACTTAACATAATTCACATGGTCATATTTAGTATCTCAGAAAAGTGATGCTTGCAAATAATTTATCAAGTATTCCCAAAATGTTGAAAATAATTAATTTTTAAAAAAATACCATAACATATAATAAGTAATTTAGTGATTTATGATCTTCTTATGGTTCTGATCATTCATTTTTTTCTCGTAAAACCCAAATAATCAGTTAGTATAGAAGAAAAATCAATAAAAATTAGGAAATTTGGTGTAATCTTTTAAAATAATTTTCTATTTGAAAATATATTTATATTGAGGTCATGAATAAATCATGATATATCATTAATCATTTTATTATTAGAATTTTACTACATAAAACCCCTTATAAAATTTGGGAAAACCCCTAATGTGATATTTATCAATGTTTTTGTTTTAAAATGATATATTTTAGACACAAAATAATAATTTGTAAAATTTTTCATTAATATGATTATGATATCTTTTTTTTACTCCAACTTGAATATATTTTACCATTACATTAATTTAATAACAAAAATGGTGGATGAATCAAAAAATGTTTATATTGATGTAAATTCCAAAAATTCAAATCCCCAGAATAATTTATAAAATGATGCTTTAAATGATTCTTCAGTAAATTTAGAAGAAAATGAATATTAATAACATCCCTTAAATTAATTGCCTAATATATTCATAAAATATAAAGAACCTCCCATAGAAAATTTAATAAGATAATTACAAAAGAGGAACACATACTCGTTGATTTGTCTTAAATGAGGTTCAACACCAAGACATTGACCCTCCCCATTAACCCCCAAACCATAATCATGAAAATTTGGTTCATTACATAAATTAAGATCAAAATAAATTCAATCAAGGGGATATATTAAATGTCAATAAAATACCAAGAAATCATTATATTATTATTTCTAAATCGTTTTTATAAAAATAAATACGATTTATTCAGAAAGGAAACTAGAAACAAATAACATCTATTAGTTAAAGGTATGACCAAGAATAATTAATCAGGTACAGAGAAACCATTTCACCCATCTCCCAACTAGAATCAAAAATAATCTTGTTGGCATTAAATTCTCATCTATATTTCAAAATATTTCAAATGAATTTCAAAATAACATTTATAAATGGTATTATTTTAAAAGATATTATTTTTAGAATAAATACTAATTTTTAAAAATGATATTTGCAAAATTCAACATTCAAATTTTCAAATGTTTTGTATGGTATAAAATAAGAGCCACAATCTTTATATAATCATTTTTAAAACTCTTTTTTGAAATTAATTAAAATTACAAAAAAATATCTTTATTATTAAAACACATATCAAAAAACATTATATGTGTATAAATTTACAGTAGTGGTTTTATTTTTGTATTTAACAATGAATAAATATTGTTTTCATTTTTTTATTTATTTAATATGTAAAATGATAGGATATTTGTGGATGAAAAAAAATATTTGTTCTAATCATCCCAAAATTTCAAATTATACTTTTAAATCCAAGTAAAAATACACCAATAATATTAAAAAGGCTTCATAATTGATATTTTTAAAGATATTATTACTATCATGAGTATAAATTGAAATAAAAAATTGGGTGAAATGTGTAAAATTATAAACAACATGTTTTATAAGAGTAAGATTAGTATTCTACATTACCTTAATATGACATGGCCCAATATCATGTTCAGTTTTTGTTCCTACACTCATTTTCTATAAAATACAACCAAATCTCATTTAAAATATTTTAAATAGATTTATAATTTTTTAAATTATATAAAAACATTGGATTCGTTTTGAAAAAATGTACAACATTTTAATTAAATTCTTATTTTGATACTGGTTTTAGTGGATGAAAACTAGATAATAAAATAATTAGTAGAATATTCAATCTACTATGATAATATAATGTCTCATAGAGTATTAAAAAGTTGATTTTGGTTTCTATATCTATAACTGAAGCTTAATACATAACTAGTGGTGTTGTTTCACCCCAATTCAATGGATGCAACACACTCTCTTGGAATTGGGGAAAAAATATAACCATAACCCTATAAAATGCAATGGTACAATGAAATAAATATCAATAAAAATCATATCAATTACTCTTTCACTATACACATAGACTTAATTCTCCATTCTATAAGTGATCACTACTAAAAAGGTGATATAATATTGGATTTTATCACAAAATAATATCAAATTATTAATATTTTCAACAAATAATTATGATTTGTTTTTTTTAAATTAATTAAATATTAATTAGAAATAATTATATAGGTACATTATTTCAATTTTTCATTGGAAATCCTGAGTTATCTTATAATAATAATTTCAAAATATTATATTAAAACTTTTTTTAAATAATATTTTTAATTTATTTTAATTTTTCATCATGTATATAATACATGTATCCCAATTGTGTAATCAATTGATGGGTAAAATTAAAACACATTAATTATTAAATTTTCTTTATAATTTTTATTTAGTTTTTAAAATTAAATAATGTTTAATTTTCAATTTTGTTTTCTTCTATTAATATTTCAAATTCATATTAGAAAAAATAAGTATTTTTTAAATAATATTATTTTTTTCAAAAGTATTTAATTTTTCAAAAAAAAATTTAAAAAAATTGACAGCTTATATTATTTTATGAAAATTTATATTTTTTGTTTTTTTAAACAATTTTTAAAACTCATTTATATATTTATTATTTTAATTAAAAATATATTTTATCCCTCACATATGATATTAATAATGAGAAAAATAGTATATATATACTTATGAATATAATTTTTTTGAGTTTTCATTACTGAATTTCTAAATAATAGATATATTTTCAATGTATGATATTAAATTAAAGGAATACCTCTATAAGATATTTAATTAAAGAAATAAATCAATGGATGTAGATAAATCCCTTGAAGATAATGTTACCTCTGGAAGGTTATGTATGATCTTTATTTCTAATCATTTATTTTCATATATTTTTCTCTTCTACGTATCATTCATTCTATCTACTCTTCTTTATTATAATTTTTATATTACCCTTTTACTTTTTTCATTTGGATACATATTTTCTTTCTTCCTTATTTATGTGTCACTCTCTATAATGATTCTATTATCTGTGGAGATTCAAAAATAACATGTATTTTTGAAATATTATTCTATATAATTTAGTTTTATTTTAAATTATTTTTTACATTCCTCTATCTCCTCTATAAGAATTATATTATTTGTGGAGTTATGAAAATTAAAATTTGTTATCAAATTCATTTTCTCTAATAAATTATTCATCAATGTTATCTTTTAAGTATTTCATCAACATATTTCATTTTATTTTTATTCTTGATATTTTTTATGTTTTTCATGTTCTTATAATTTTATAATCACAAAAGTTGAAAAACTTTCTGAAGATTGTTATTTATTAAAATGATGGAATTTTATATTTTAGATATGATAAAATATTTATTATAATCTTGTTTTCCATATAGTAGAAATATTTATTGGGTGTATGTTTATTAAATTATTTATCCATTTTTTAATCTCTTGTGATTAATTTTTTTATGAATGGTTGCATTTTAAATTCTCGTAAAATAATTCCATTAAAATACATGTTTTTTATGTTTACTTATTGATCTCATTTAATATCATTTTAATCAACTAAATTTATTCTATATCACATTCAGTCATAGTCAACAATGAATTTAACTTTTTTATATTGTGTTTTTTCATTCATAAATAATGGGGATGTGGTTGAACAACTCTCTATTATATACTTTTAATGATAAAAAAGACTCACCTATAAATAATATTTTTTCGATTAAGTGACCTTCAATATTTTTTATTTGAATTGGGGGATACAATAAAATATTCATGTTACATAGATGACATTTTAAATGATTATAAATGTCTATTTTGATCCTTCATATTCTTGTTAGTATCATCAAATATCCCAAAATTTGATTAAAGTGTCATGAGAGAACTTTTAATTGTTGTTGAAGTTGTGAGAGCTACCCTCACATCCCTGTGATGAGAACCAGATTCTTGATGTGAGGTGGAAGTATCACAAAAGTGAAAATATTCCACCCATTAATAGGTGTCTCAACTATAGATGTTGGATTTCAATTAAAATCCCACCTTCTGGTCAATTGCGTCTTCCAACATTCCAATACTCTTAGGATCCCACAAGCTTCTCAGTGGTGGAAACAAGTTATTTGATATAATCATTGATACTTCTCCGATGGTTCATTTATTATGGTCAAAGGAACCAAATTTTCAGAATAACTTATTTTCATGACACCTAGTGAATTCCAAAATATTCACAATCCATTTAGAGCTTATGAAATAACTCTCTTATCCCTTTATTTGGTAACATTTCTTAAGTACAATCATCTGGACCTGAATCAATAGAAAAGAATTTATTTTTTAAATTATTCTGAAAATAATTCTGTTTATATATCTTCATTAAATTATCTCCATCCATTCTCAAATTATCTTTTTCCTCCATTATACTCCATCCCAACAAAGAGTCTTCTGAGCAGTGTGTAATGGGGTTTTTTAATAAAACCACTCTCTCCTCTATCACCATTCCATAATGGTTCATATTCTTCAAAAGTGTGATATAGGTCACTATGGTATAGAAAAATGTCAAGAGGGTGCTCAAAAGCCACAATTATTTGGTATGATTTCATAATCACTATTCATAAAAAGTTTTTTTAATCATTTACTTATAAAGTTGAGTGGTGGAGAAATAGGTTTAAACATCATGGTGTTTCTGAAATCTTTAATAATATTTTTTATCTTCCATTGAAATTTCTCACTTTTGTATTTCCAATATTCTTGCATACATGGATAAATTTTGTTAGATCATTTCCATTATATTATTAATTTTCTATTATTATTATAAACTCGAATCAAATTGATCAAATACATTTTCCTTTTATTTGTATATTTATTATATATTTTCACTTTAAATTTATAAAAACAACTACCCTTAGTTTTCATAATCTATATTCAATAGTTAGTTCTCCATGATCGTAGAGATTATTATCCTTGGGATTTCATAGGAGAGGAAAACATAAAAAAATTAGGGATAAATAGATGAACCGTTTAATTAGATAAATAACGTCACTAATTTCAAATGATATATATAGAAAATAAATCCTAAACTACTAAAATCCATGTTTAATTCCAAGGTATAGATACTTTATAGTGGGAAATGGAAAATAAATTAATAGATATATATGAAACTTCATATTCATTCTCATAAAAAGGAGCATCAAGCAGTTAGTACTTTATTGCTAATATAGTCATTGTGTGGTCTGCCAAAGTTTCATGATCGATTTGGATAACATAATCCTTACAAATATTCATATTGAAATAAATCATTCCCATGATTGAGTTCTATTATTCCATAGAGAAGAATCAAGATATAATGATAATGTGATCCATGGAAATATGGAAAAAATATATTTTATGGAATATTAATGTAAGTAATACCATGGTCATGTCGACTCAACAAGGATGTGGGATTAAATAATTTTATTTATACCATTATTTCAATTGGAAACACATTTTCAGTACTCTATGGTGCATGAGTCAGATTATGGTTGCACTGGTTTGGGAGTTTTTCGTGAGAAAATGGTTTGTGTGGGACTAGAGATAGATGTTAGAGAATATCCACTTCCAATAGAATATTTCACCTCAATTTTTCTTCTAGAATATCTAAGTCATTCATGTAATATAACCAAAATTGTCCTTTAGATCAACACAAGCTTCTATATTCATATCTGATTCTAGAAATCCTTATCAATTGCATTGTTCTTCTAATAATCATTGGATGCACATTCTTAATCATGTTTAATGAAATTTCACGTACTTTTCCATTATTTTTGGTTGATAATTGGAGGTATTCAACAATAATAGTTGGATGAATATTCACTTAATTTATGTGATTTTGGATATAGATTGAGATTTTTGTTGATAACCCATTGAGGAATTTTTTCAAGCATATTGTATACGCCCTTCCATACATCTGTAACTGGTGCAATAATATTGAGTGAGGTATCTATCATCACTATTTACCAATATAGGTAAATAAACACATATAATAAAATAAATTTCCTCAATTCAGATTTAGAATTTGATCATGTGATATGGTTTCTATCAATAGTGGTTTATATCTATGTTTCATGATCACTTCAGAAAACACCAAAAATGAATTTTACATTTTCTCCAACTTCATCAACATTAAGTAAATACATTATATCATGTTTCTCTCATTCTTATCCAAGATTGGATTCAATTGGGTCTTCATTAGATAATTCAACATTCTAGGAAATCATTCTGAATTCACCTTTAGGTATTACATCAGTAGAGACTTGTGGATCTCTATAATTAGTTTTAATCATCCAACATTAATAGTTCAATGTTCTTATATATTTAATATTTCCTCTCGATCATCAAATATAATATCTAATAATTCATTGATTTTTATGGTTGATATATGGGGGTAAAATCACCTAGAGTCATCTTACTTGGGGCATCATGAAGGTTTTTTATGTTTTTTAATCTCAGTATGTCATTGATTCTTTCAAATATATATTTTTATAATCTCATTATATATTGGGTTTAGTTTGTATAAAATAACTTCATGTATGATTCCTTATTAACCAAATTTTTTATTCTTATTTAGTTTAGGGGAGTTATCTTCCTCAATAATATAACTTGTTTAATCCTCTTTCATTTAGATCAGACTCGAACCTATCAAGTATAAATAAAAGTTCCATCAGATCCATGTCATCAATTCTTCATCCTAGAACAAATGACATGGATATATTTTTTGTTAATATCATCTATGTGTGAAATATACAATGTAAACTTCATTCATGAGTGTAATAATTAATTCCATGATGAATGATCTTCTTTGGTAGATATTCCTTTATTGAAATTTATCAAACTATAGTTAACAAATTCACATGAAACGTGAAGTTTTAGAACCATGGAAGGATTTCCATGGTAGTAGATGCATGGCTAAAGGAGTAAACATGGTATAAGAATGTATATTTCTTATAGTAATAAGAATGGTGGTAGTATCATGATAGTATGTCATGACCCATACCATGGGGCCTATTCCAAGAAAACCCCAAGCACACCATCCATAGTATAGTGGTTGTTAACTAGAACCGAAGGCGTATTACCGAAAATAGGGACGACATTTCCCTTATAACCTGTAAAAACATGCAAACAATAACATAGTAAGATATGAACTCAAGTAACTGAATAGTAAATAGAGACAGTATAGTAAGTAAAATGGTCCAGAATACAATCCCAACTTGAAAGTACAAGAAACTGAATGTACATGTAAAATAGAACATCTCTTGTGATCACCCACCCAGTATTCTACCTAAAGGGTAGGTACATCTCTCAAATGGTCATCTCAGTGGTACACCTCTTCTAAGGTCCACCTTCGAGCTAACTCTTCTCCGGGTACACTCTTTCTAAGTCAGCGTTATCCATCGTCTACACCAAACATAATGAGGAGTGGGAATAGCCCGTACTAGGGTGAGTATAACAATACTCAGTAGGGACCCCAAGACCCTCAAGGTCTAACAAAATCCAAAAAGGATAAAAAAACATGAAATCAATTTTCAACCCAACTTAGGTATATTCCCACACTTATACATAAGTTATCATGTATACCCATCTCACTCATGAGGAAACATAGTCCAACTCGAAAGCCCAAAGAACAACTATTACCCAATGGAAGTAATTCCATGAAGGTAAGTACCACACTGGTACTCTAAATAGAAGAATATAACAAAGGTACTAACTCAGCTCACACTAGGTATTTCATAGGTAAAACAATAGAGATTATTAGATTTAACTATTGAATCATCTTACTCTGTTAAGAGGAAGAACAACAAAGGATCCATTATCATAATCAGACTAACATATGATAACATTACATTGTCAAACCCCCACTGTACCCTAGTACCTCTTCACTATGTTTTCATACCCACAGAAGATATCCTTGTGTTGACCCACATGGGATCGCTCGGTGCTGACCCACACATGATCGCTAGGTTCTGACCCATATCGTATCACTCGGTGTGGACCAATACTGTATTACTCAGTGCTTAACCACACATGATCGCTCATTTTTTACCCACATGGGATCGCTCGGTGTTGACCCACACAGGATTGGTCTGTGCTGACCCACATAGGATCACTAATCATTCTTCACATCACAACCTGCTACTGGTTTGTCATACTATGTTTTCCCATCTCCAGGAGGGTCTGATCCTTATGCCACTATCAAGTACTCCAACTACTAAAAAATGACATGAAAAATCATCATAAAGGATTGCCACATCATAGGAGTCTCAACGCAATAGATGGTGCATCAATCGGACACCTGATCTGTAAGTTATTATCTTTTAGCCCCAAGGGCCCGGTTTGATTCTTGATCGATCCAACACGAACATATCCCAAATTTACCCAAATCACAAGTGGGGTATACAAAAGGGACCATCTCGCTATGAGGTTTAGAGCTCGATTTCCGGTTTTTCTAATAGATGCATGGTTACAATGTTATGGTTGATAGAGCGAAAATCTCATAGCTGGTCCAAGTCCGGTCCGACCTGGTCGGACCGACCCGACCCTAATTAGGTAGACCTAGAGGCCATGAGGGTAGTAAGGAAGTGATGGATGTTGGATAGGGATATCGTGGAGGCCGTGTTGCGGAGAAGCCGCAGGGGCCATGGAGGGCCACAGGGCAGTGAGGTAGTGAGGTGGTGGAGACTGTGGGTGGCACAGGGCCGCAGGGAGGTGGAAACTGCAGGCGGCGTGAGGTCACAGGGAAGCGGATGTCGTGGGCAGAATGATGTCTCCCGGCGGTGGAGGCCACGGGCGGCGCGAGGCCGCAGGGGGGGGGGGGGGGGTGGGGTCGTGGGCAGCGCAGGGCTGTGGGGTTTCATAGGTCGTGGATGACGGAGGGCGTGGGCAGTGGAGTCCGAGGGTAGAGGATTCCATGGACGGTGGAGGCTGCGGGGCGGTGTCGTTGCACCATCTCCTTCATCGCGGCCGATGGTGGTGCCAACTGCTATTCACGTGCTCAACCGAGGTTGGTTTCTATCCTCTTCCATCATGATGAACACAATAATTAAACATAATATTTTTGGAGAGGTTAGGCCATGTTTGTTTGGTCAGCACTCTCCGTATTAGAGCTGTATCAAGTAGATATAATCTCTTCTTGAATTTATGATAAATTATCAAGAATGGGTATGGGGAAGGAGGGAAGGAAGTTCGTTGATTGAAAACATCCCACATTGGTGGATTCACCAAGGAAGAAGTAGAAGTCATGCATCAACATTCTTCATTGGAGGAGAATTCTTCGTTGGAGAAGAATAATTCCCCCAAGGTTCTCTCCCAATTTCTCTTTGCCAAACCTTCCCACAATTCGACCAATAAAAGGTATCCAATATGATATGTTTCCGAAATTTAATTGTTGGACCAAATTAAATTGGCATCAAAATTACATTGATGTTGTCATATAAATTTTTCAGGGAAACCTAAAGGTCACCTATCTCATTAAAGAGGTGGTTCAAGAGGTTTCTCAAATTAAGAGGGTTCGGGTGGTCCCCACCCTTGAATTCGAATGTGGGTTTTAAGTTCGGTGGTCCCCACCTCCATAACCCCTCATGGTAGGTTTAGTTCTTGTGGTCCCCACTTCTCAACATCCACATGGGGTTTTTAAAGGAATATAAAATGTTACAAAATATTAATTTATTTTATTCTTTCACAAAAAGAACAAAATTTATCATTCACTCAAGACACACTGCAATTAATGTGAAGGTCTCCTTAAGTGAATATCGGCACTGTGAGTTCAATGGTTCCCTCAGATTTCAATATCGATCGTTGGATCAAATGTTACAAAAACCCACTCGCATGTTTACTGAATGTACTAAAAAGAATGTTCATAAATTCATTCCAGGCACACTAGTCCTCGAAATCATGCACCGTCAATTTTCACGGACTCGTAAAATTTCCATATATTAAAAAAACATTAAATGGAAATTTTGGTTATTTAAATTCTCCCCACCTCAGGTCTTTGCATCCCCATAAGCCACAATACAAACTAAGGAAACAAGTGGGGATACTAAGCATGAATCTGGGCCTCCCACTCCCATGTGCTCTCCTAGTGGTTCTCGTGCTGCCAGTGAACGCGCACCAGAGGTATCGACCACCCATAAAGGACTCAGTACTGTCAATCCTCGGCCTCTAATAGAACCTCCGTAAAAGTCACTCCATCATCAATGTCCAACTAATTATGGTTAGTGATGTGAGATGGGCCATGCACATATCTCCTCCGCTTGGATACGCAGAATACTTCATGCACCTGTTGCAATTGAGGAGGAAGAGATAAGATGTAAGACACCTCACCAACTCTACTAGGGACCTGGAAGGGTCCGATAAAACTCCAAGATAACATTCCACCTCAGCCATGTCTCTGCAAACCTTGTTAGGGTGATACCCGTAGAAAGCCGTGGTCACCATTATCGAACTATGGAGGTCTTTATATCATGTCACCATATGAATTCTTCTTGCTTTGTAGAGTCTTCATCCACTCTTGGACGATCTGCAATTTCTCAGTGGTAGCCCAATCCATCTCTAGTCCAACTAGTGTTGACTCCCCAGGGTCAGTCCATCATAAAGGTGATCTGAAAGGTCACCTTTACAATGCCTCAAAAGTTACCATCCCAATGGGGGAGTGATTTATATTTTTGTATACAAACTGCACTAAAGTAAAGTGATCCTCTCAGCTGTGACCGAAGTCGAGGATATAAGCACGTTGTATCTCCTTGAGGGTCTGAATGTTTCGCTCATTCTGGACATTCGTCTGCAGATGAAAGGAGGGGCTCAAATGAATTTACATCTCAAAAGCCTCTTGCAAACCCTTCTATAGCCAGGAAGTAAAGCACTCATCACAATCAGAGACAATCATCGATGGTACTCCATGTAGCCGCACAATATCTTACACATAGAGGTGTTCAGTACACTCCACTGAAACCTACTCTCTAATCATTAGAAAGTGGGATGACATGGTGATTCGGTTGATGATCACCCAAATTGAGTCATTCCCCATGGATGTACATGGATGTTTTTTCACCAATTCCATAGATATCTCATCCCACATCCACTCTAGGACCTCTAAAGGTTGAACCAAACTTGATGGTACCTGATGCTCTTCCTTCACTAGCTGAAAAGTGATGCACAAAGAGACAAACTATACTATAGCTTTCTTCATTCCTGTCCACCAGTGATGTCGTTGGAGATCCTGGAACATCATTACCACTCATGGATGTACCTCTAGATGGGATTTGTGTAACTCCCTCATCATATCCTCCCAAAGAGACATTGGTACTGTGGTACATCATTTGAAGAGGATGAAGTGCTCCCCACATTTAGAAAATTGATCAGGTGTTTGTACTGTAGATATTTGAGCACATCGTGTCTCGTAGTCAGTGTCCCCATGATGCGCCTCCCTAATGCATTGAAGAAGTGGAGGAGTGATTGTAAGAGACAGAATAAAAAATGTTCCCTACCAATCCACAATGTATATCTGCAAAGCGGCCAGCTCCTTTGTCATGTCACCTAGAAGTTGTATTCAAGACCTCATGCTGAGTGGATATGCTACAACATTCCCCTTCCTAGTAGTATAGATTATCTCAAAGTCATAGTCCTGGAGGATCACAAGATAACATTCTTGTCTCAGGTTTAGGTCCTTCAGAGAGAAGATATATTGGAGACTCGTGTGAACAGATCAGACTGTAAAACACACGCCCATCAAGTAATGTCACCACATCTTCAAGGCGAAGACCACAACTACTAACTCCAGGTCATGGATAGTGTAGTTATTCTCATGTTGTATCAGCTATCAAGAACCATGTGCGATAACTGCTCACTCCTGCATTAAGACACATCTGAGACTTTCCCCTGATGCATCGAAGTAGACTACGTACCCTACACCCTCCTCTGGTAAAATTAAGATGGGGGAACTAGTCAGCTTCAACCTTGGCTCCTAAAAACCTTGATGGAATCTCTCTGACCAAATGAAGGGTTTCCCCATCTATGTCAATTCTTATGGTGGTCCTGCAACTCTGGAGAAATCTAGCCCAAATATTCGGTAGTATCTGGCCAAACCCAAGAACTTCGTCCCTCTGTCACACTCCAGGGTGGCTCCTAAGAAAGTACCACCACAATCTTCGCTGGATCTACTGAAAATCCATCTTCTACTATGACATGTCCCAGAAAGTGAACCTCTTAGATCTAGAACATGAAAATCGAGAGCCTACCATAATGATAGTGCATCGGAGTGTGTCCAGTACTACCTAGAAATGATAGGCCTGCTCCTCCTCTATAGTCGAGTAGATCAGAATGTCATCAATAAAGACTACTATAATGCAGTCAAGGTATGGCTGAATGATCCTGTTAATTATTCCCATGAACACTGCTAGAGATTTGGTCATGCCGAATGGCATAACCAAGTACACATAATAGCTAAACCGACATCTGAATGTCATCTTCTACAAATCCTCGTCTCGTACTCTGAGCTAGTGATATCCTAATTTGAGATCTATCTTCAAGAACCACCATTATCCCTTCAGCTGACTAAGAGGTCATCAATTATCACAAGTGGGAACTTATTCTTCACGGCCACCTGGTTCAGGTGCTGATAGTCAACACAGAGTCTCAAGCTCCCATCCACCTTCTTGGCGAACAAAATTAGGGCCTCCCAAGGAGAAACACAAGGACAAATGAACCCTTTCCCCAGTAAGTCCTCCAGTTATACCCACAACTCGCAAAGCACCATGGGAGACATCTGATACGCTGGTGTATATATCATGTCATCTCATTGAACACATCAATGAAAAATTCCACCTCTCTGCGAGGAGGTACACCCAAAACATCATCATGGGAGACATTCGCATACTGGTCCACTACTATACCATAACTCAGACACTCCACATGAACTGATCTGAGGATAACTCTAGCCAAATGATGAGTGATCGGCTGCACTCTCCACCAGGTAAGTCCATCTTGTGCTGTAATGGCTTCCTTCTCTTCAGTGAATGTAAACCTGGTTTCATCCAAGCGGACACACCGCACTATGCACCGAATATAATCAATATGATCATGAACTGTGGATATCCATTTCCTTCCCAAGATGACATTGTAAGGCCTCAACGCCGCTAATTATAGATCCTTGTTGAAGCTCTTTCCTCATACAGTAGTCTCACACTAGTTGCACCAATGCATAATCATCGACTCTGCTCCCGTAGGTGTCTCTTGTTATAAGGATTGAACCAACATCTTTGTCGGAATCTCTGCGCTCCGAACAAGGGCAGTGGAAATAAAAGAATTATTGGAAAAAGTGTCTATAAATACTACAGCTGCGGTGGAGTAGACACAGGTCATAACTCGTATCATCTTCAGAGCGTTGTGATCCTAGGACTCAGCTGCCTGGAGTTGAGCTCACCCCTGTCCTCTGACCTGTGGGTTAGGGGCCCATTATGCTTCCACTGCAGGGCCAGGTCCTCTACCATGTATTCCTGCTCCCTACAGACATTCTTGGTCAAACCACTATCTCTGCCTGGGTGGTCCTTCAACTACTTGCTGCTCATCCATACGGTGGGTCAGATAGTTACGAGCCATGTGACCCTGCCCGCCCCATGGGTAACACTGCTCGCTCTTGGCATAACTGGATCTACCTCGAGTTCCCTGCACAACCGACCCTGAATCCTTTGTCCATCCAACTATATGTCTGGTCCACTTTCCCCTCCTTGACTACTATCTTCTAACAACTACAGAAGACTCTTTTGTGTGATGTTCGGTGGTGGGTGTCGCTGGTGGTGAATGATTAGCAATGAAACTCTCTACTAAGAGGGCTCGCGATAACATCGCTACCTACGTCGGGATCCTATGTGAAATCATTGAAGCCCTGATCTGACTCCTGAGTCCCTACTCAAAGGTCCAAGCCATGAAAAATAGTAATCGCACTATATCTGTTAGGTAGCATGAGAAGAAGTGAACCTCGCTGAGTACTAATACATAGTCATGTTGCCCTACTGTAGATGAAAAAGCTCATATATGCGCATTGCGTGAACCCAAAACAGGCTCTTGATGTCTGTCCAAAGAAGAATTACATCATTATGAACATGGAGCATCCCGATCTGCCATCTGCCTGCTACACCTTGTTGAAGGCTGGCAGCAAGGATCACCATGAAATAATCTGGTGTCCCAACTAGTTGGAAAACTCTCAACATGTCCTCCAACCAATACTTAGCCGCTTGTGAGTCCATATCTCCCATGAAACTTGGTGTCCACTGGCACTGAAACTCATGCAACGCGCTCAAGAAGCATGCACCCTCTCCTGCTGGGGCTGGTGGAATAAGTGTCCCAATGGGTAATGGTACCGCTGGTGCCTCTACTGGAAGAGGACCCTGCAACGAGGTCTCATCGATCAGTGGGCTGTCAGTGTGTACTATATCTAAAACCCTAGATGGATGTCTTCTTGGGGGCGTCAAGAAAATAAAAAGGTGCACCATAGCCAAAAAGATATACCTGGTGAGCTGACTCAAAGAGATGACAAAGTAAACACCTGAAAATACACATGCAATCAGTGTTTTCATGCATTGAGTCAGTAATCAGATGTATGGGTCCTGGTGTTTGGATATGTCGGTTGCCGCACCGACACTAGATTCCATAAACAGATAACCACAATCACTACACATAACACTATTTCCTTTAAAAATAATGACCAGTTTCCTATGTTCTACGGTAGAAACGACACCTATGATACCAATTTTTCATGTCCCGTCCCTCGGGTCCTGGGCCGTGACTACCCCAAGCCCGCCTTCCATAGGCTATGGGATGGTGACTAGCACCGAAGATATATTCCCTAAAACTAGTAATGTACTGCCTTTATAACCTGTAAACACATGAAACCAAACACACATCATGGTATGAACTCAAGTAAACTGAATAGTAAACATAGACAATACAATAAGTAAAAGGGGACAGAATACTGGCCCTACTAAAAAGTAAAAGAATCTAAAAGTACTAGTAAACTAGAACAGATCCTATGATAACTCACCAAGGATCCTACATGAAGGGTACGTACCACTTTAGAACAATCTTCTCTGTGGTATTCCTTGTCTAAGGCCCACCTCTAAGCTACATCCAGTCCTAGTACTCTCGTCCTCAGTCAGCGATGTCTGTCATCTGCACCAAAAACAAGGAGGTGTGGGCCTATCCCATTCAAGGGTGTGTATAATAATATTCAGTAGGGACCTTGAGACCCTCAACGTCTCACAAAACCCACAAAGTATAATCCGCAATTCATGAAATCAACTGTAAAACAAACTTAGGTATATCCCTATACATATACCGATTTTTTCTAGTACACCCATCACAATCCTGATGAAACAAAGAGTCCAGCTCAAAATCTAAAAGCTCAACTATTACATAAAGTTTGTAATACCAAGAAGGTATGTAGAAAATTTGTACGCCACACAGAAGGATACAACAAAGGTACTAAATCTGCTCACACTAGGTATTTCGTAGGTACAATAGTAGATATGATTAGATGTAACAACTAAATCATCTTACTCTGTTCAGAGGCAGACCCACGAAGGATCCATAATCATCATCTGATCCATGGAGTATTGTAGTACGTCATAAAACCAACACAAGATCCTAGTTCCCCGTCAGTACGTCATCAGACACACATAGGATCTCTAGGTGGTTACCTACACAGGATTGCTCGGTGATGACCCACACAGGATCGCTCGGTTCTGACCCACACAGGATCACCCGGTGCTGATCCACACAAGATCACTACTAATTCTTCATGTCACAACTAGCTTCTGGGTTCCCACATTAAGCTAGCTTGTCTCTGGGAGGGTCCAATTCTTCAAGACACTAGTCTATACTCCAAATACCACAATGTCCCACAAAAATTCATCCCAAAGGACTTCCACATCATAGGTGTCTCAATGGAACAGATGGTGCCTCAACTGGATGCCTCATCTGTTAGTTGTTAACCTTTTAGTCTTGAGGGCTTGGTTGGATTCATGATCCATCCAACCCAACTATATCACAACTTTATCCAAATCACAGTTCGGGTATACCAAAGGGGCCATCTTGCTCCATGGTTTATAGCGTCATTGATGGTTTATCAAACAGACTCTTGGTGCAAAAGTTATGGCTGATAGAGTGAAAATCTCATAACTAGTTCAGGTCCAATTTGACCTGGCCTAGGATGACCCGAACCGATTTGGGTCGACCCTTCCTGCAGTGTCTGGCTCGGCCTGCGCTGGCAGCTCGGGGGGCCACAAAGCAGCGCGAGATCTTGAGGGAGGCGAGGAGGCCGCGATGGTGGCGACGTTGTGGGGGTCGTGAAGCATCGTGGGACTGCGGGGGTATCATAGGCCTGCAGGACAGCGAGGTTGTGGGGGTCGCAGAGGTCCGTGGGGCGGCGAGGCTATGGGTACCGTGGAGGGCTACAGGGTGGTGAGGCTGCTTGGTGGCAGAGACCGCGGGCAGCATGAGGACGCAGGGCGGTGGAGATCGTTGGTGGTAGGAGGCTGTGAAGTCGTGGAGGCCACAGGGTGGTGGAGGTCGCAGGGTGGCATGAGGACATGAGGAAGCAGAGGCCCCGGGTGGCGCAGGGTAGTGGCAGTCGTAGGCGGCACGAGGCCGCAGGGCGGCGCGTTGGCTGCGGGGTGGCACCGTTGCGTTGTCGCCTTCATCGCAGCTGGCAGTGGTGCTGGCTTCCATTCTCGTACCCCACTGAGGATGGCTTCCATTTTCCTCCATCACAAAAAACACAACAATTAAACACAAGATATGTGGACAGGTCATGTCATGTTTGTCTGGCCCGCACTCTCGACATTAGAGCGGTAGTAAGCGGCTATAATCTCTTCCCGATTTTATGATGAATTATCAAGAATGGGTACGGGGAATAAATTCAAACAACCACACTACCTTGAAGGTCCGATGGTGTTGGCACGAGAATGAATTTGAAGATGTCGATGTTCATCACGCAAGCCACACACCTCTGATCCAAGGCTCATTTGTCAGTTTGTTGTAGTTGAAGCCGAAGAAGAGGGAAGGAAGGACGTTGATTGAAGAAGTACCACATTGGAGGATTACCTGAGGATGAATTTGATGTCTTGCATCAGCGTTCATCATATGATGATCATTCTTCATTGGAGAATAAGAATTCCTAAAAGGTTCTCTCTCAATTTTCCTTTTCCAACCCTTCCGCCAATTCCACCAAAATGAAATGGTAGCCAATATGATATGTTTCAAAATTTTAATTATTGGGAAAAATTAAATTGGTATCACAATTACATTGAGGTTGGAATAATATTTTTTGGGGAAAACTAATGATCGCCACCCTCATTAAAGAGGTGGTTCAAGAGGTTTCTCACATTAAGAGGGTCCGGGTGGTCCCCACCCATAAATTCAAATTGGGGGTTTTAGGTTCGGTGGTCCCCACCTCCATAACCCCACATGAGAGGTTTAGTTCTGGTGGTCCCCACCTCTCAAAATTTACATGGGAGTATCAAATGAAAATAAAATGATACACAGTTTTATTTTATTTTATTCTTTCATGAAAAGCCCAAAAATATCTTTGACTCTCTACCCAATGTGATCGAGGTAATGCTCTCCTTAAGAGAATATCAGTGTTGTGAGTTCAACGGTGCCCTCAGATCTCATTTCCGAGCACTGGTTCAAAAATTACAAAAACCAGCTCACATGTTTACTAAACGTACCTAAAAAAATCAAAAAATCATTCTGGGCACACCGGGCCTCAGAATCACGCACTTTGAATTTTTGCGAACTCATAAAATTACAATATATTTTTAAAAAATTACATGGAAATTTCGGGTCTTTAAATAGTAGTGTCCTTTTGTCTCATGAAACCAAGCCTCGGTAGCATGGATTTTCCATCATAAAAGAAGATGTCATTGTAGTAAGAATTTTTTATGACTTTTCAACCACATAGTGGAAGAAATTTTTTTAGGGAATTTTTATATTCTCAATGTAACAATTCACTTATCATGGTTGCATATTGAATAATGGAAGTATACTCCACCTAAGGCATGGTCAGAGAAAATATTAAAAAGTTTCTAATGTTGTACAATTTGGAGAGAATGTTTTTTATTATAGAAAAAATACGAATTATATTAATTTAGAAAAAAACATTGAAAAATTCAAAAATAAAATCCAATTTATTTTTTAATTAACCAATTTAAAATAATATTTATAAAAACACAAATAATTAACAATTAGTTATTTTAATAAAAAATATTCCATAATGATATTTCAACATTATATTAACAAAACCATTTTATTAATTTCATTAAATTTATAAAATGAATTAAATAATTAATAATAATGAATGAATCAGTTTCATCATATTAATTCCATATTAAATTAAAAAATAACCATTCAAAACATGAATCAATGTATAGATTCTCATTTAATTCAAAAAATGTACAAAATATTAAAATTAATTAATTATATATTTATTGGTTAAATGCAAAATTTACAAAATTAACCTAAATGGATGTTTTTTTTTAGAATTTGAATAAATTGGGGAGTACTTTTCCATGATTTTTTAAATAAAATTATCTCACATAAATAAGTATAGAAAAGTATTTTCTTTATTATATGTAGTACATCCAAAATAATTATCACATAGTGGATAGACATCCATAGGGGATTCTGGTCACCTATAGTCCCTCACATGTCACCTCATGAGATATAAGGTTTAACCTAATGCATTGGAGGGATATATAATTCTCAAAACACCCATTCTATAATGTTTATTTTCATATAGGGATTTAGGTTCACCCCAATTCACATTTATCTCATAATATATACATATTTACCGAATGAATTAATGTTATATATAATTATATGCCCACCCATCACATAGTGAAAAGCCATATATATGTGTGTCACTATTGAAAACATATATAATTCCATCATTACATAATTTTCTAATGTGAATGAAATAGGATTCATAAATATTTCCACAATACCTAATAAAAAGAAATCCACTTTATGAATTTGGACTTTATCTTTTGAGATTGTCCCTAGGGAAGTATACAAATGATAAAATAAAGATTGAATGAATGAAAAAAACATTATAAGAGAATAAAAATTTAGATTTAAAAAATAAGAATATATATACATAATTTTTTTGATAATAGTTAATCTAAAGTAAAAAAGATTTTACAAAAAATTTTAACAAAACTATTCAGAAAGTGAATAAAATTTAACAGGGAAAATAATGAAAATATATAAATGAATATTCAATTTGTTTTTGAACAAAATACAGTGATATAGTGATTGTGAAGAAGAAATTAGAATTATTCACTTCAAAAATTTATAATTATGTTAAAATTCAGTAAAAAATAAACATAAGAAATTACATATGTCTGGATAAGTCCATCTATAAATAGATATGCAATAACTTGACATGTATGAGAAATAATGCTGATTAAAAATAAGAGTTATATTTGGATCCCCTTTCAACCATCTTCTGGATTGATTTTTATATCAAATTTATGTAAATTTATAAGGATATATATAATCCATTGAAATAAATAGAGGAGAATATACTATATGTGTTTTTAGAGAGAAAGAATATTACAATCTTCCAAATAAGAATTTATACATAGAGATTCATGATATCAAAGTGGGATTAAAAAATAAACTATCATAAAACATTGGTAACTTTTGAATAAAAATTTAGTTAAAGAGAGAACCTGAGATGAATTTATATATCCCTTTAATTTACTAAATTATATTCTAATTTACAGAAATACTGAGAATAAATAAATAAATATATATATATATATTGGTATATACCAAGACACTTGAATATAGGGTAAATGAATAATTTTAAAAGATGTATTTGATATGACCTTAAGCAATTAAAATATTAACATCTACATATGAGAAGTAAAAACTAAAAAAAAGTTACGTACATCCTAATGAAAATTTGGGTTAAGTGTTTTATATAATTAATTAAACTGTAAAAGTCAATGTGTAATCTTAAACTTAGTGAATACTATTTTCCATAAAATTTGTTAATCAAGTTTACACTATTATTATAATCATAGAACGTTATCTTCATTCATTAAGATTAAACATTGAACATTATATAATCCATACATTTCCTTAAGCCCAATGAAAAACATTTGTAAAATTAGGATGAGAAAATATATCAATATAAAGTATTATAATAAAGGTAACCCATTAATTCATTCATCAAAACACTCAAGGATGTTTTCCTTTTTGCGTAATATTAATTAGGATCAAACTGATCACATACTCATGAAAAATAATACTCACTATTATCTATATAAAATTTCTTATTAAAACATAAATGAAAATTTATAATTCAATAGGGTTTCATAAAAAATATTAAAACTATTCTTTTAAATTTAGAATCCTCCCATTGAAGATCATAAACATTCAATAAAATCATAAGTTCAGTTTATTACATCTTAAAATTAAATGGTTTATATAAAAATCCATCTGGATCATGAAAATGAAATACAATCAAGGATAATAAAATAAATTATTGCATGGATGACAATGACTAATTTAATAATTTCGGAAAGCATAATGTTAAAAAACATAATCTTTTCCTCAAGACCTCATGCCATGAAATTAAACATTAATAGGTATGTTATATGAAAAATACCCATTCTAGTTTGTCTCAAGAGACTAACATATTAATGAAGGGTATATATTATAGAAATAACCACATGTTCAATTAATACATATATCGTATTAATCATATGAAAAAATGAAATAAACCGAAAATATATAGTCAAAATAAAAATTCATATTGAACAACTAACATATGAAATGTAAATATTTTACCAAGTAAAAATATAGACCAACATAGTCATAATATTTACAATAAAATAAGAGGGATAACATAATTTGGGTATATCCCCAATGATGTATAAAAATTATTAATGTTTGTATACATAGGTAAAAATATACTTTATAATACATTTGAATGTCTATTAGAAAAATATTCATTAATTAGAAAAAAATAAAACTAGCACAATAATGGTAATATAATATCCACTAATTTATATATAAAATTGAACGGGATTATCAATAATGAATAATTATTTAATTTGTATGAAAATTTGTTAAAGTGTTCAGCATTATGAAATTTATGTACTTAAAAAATTCAATGTAAACCATTTGTGAAAATATTAAATGAGAACTCCTCAAAATATTATAGAAAATGTTAATAGTATTTGAAAATTATTATTAATGATATTCTAATCCCAAATAAGAAGCATTATAATAACCCAAAATAGGAAATTCTAAATCTGATGCTAAAACATGAACATTAAATTTATGGATTTGTAGTAATAAATATTTCCCAATTTTTTCCATAAATAAATTATTATATAAAAATGATATATTAGATCACTGGAATACCCATGGCCCTTTTTAGTTTTAGTTTTTTAGTAAATTAGGATAAAAAGTTAACAACAAAGATAAATAAATAGCTTTTTTTATAAGGATAAAAAATATATCCCACTATAACTAGTATTTCTTATTTCAGATGAGGTCATCTAAATAACTCATTTTGGACACTTTTATAAAAAAATAATTTAACATCATTCTTCATATCTTGGGGAAAAATAAATATTCGAAAACGGTGAAAATTGATTATCATTAAGGACAAAAATTAGACGCAACAATGATTAAATAATTATAACATTAGCATAATGATAAAATAACCAGAACATGACAATTTAAAATTTTATATTTCATTTAAAAGTTCATAATAATGAGTTATCTAATAAATCATTGATGTTCATTAATCAAAAATTTAAAATTTCAATGAAAATAATCCCTGAGAGAATAAAAAGATAAATATAATTGTTTTATACGGAAAAAAAATTAAATTATTTTCATATTAGTCAATAATCATTTTCAAGACTATCATAGCAGTATTCGTTCACTGTTAAAAACACCATTGTATTCAAGGTTCAATCCTAAAACTATTATAATAGAAAAAGTCCCTTATTGAACTTGTTTCACCCAACAATGATATATTATCTATATAATGGGAAAAAAATCATAACCCGATGCATTAAAGTGTGATATATGTCTCGACCATCAAATAATGAAAAACATATATATGTGTTCCAAAAGAATATAAATCATTAATCATATTAGAACCTATGAAAAGAAGTGGGTTCCATAAAAATTTCATGGTAGCATAACCTGTAAAAAAGGAAGAGTTTTAACAAATATCATTCCACCATAAACATAAACAAATCAATGATTGATTAATGATGGTATTAAATATTTATATTCCTAGTAAAAATAAGAAACATAATAAATAAACTTGTATTATATGGGAAATGATTTTGAAATATCCCGTGAAATAATTCATAAAGATTATACAGTTTCCATTTTGAAATAATTTTTTCAGAATCCATGAAATTATAAAGGAAATCGTTTTTCATTGTAAAATATATTGTAAACTTATTGAGGAATATTAAGAACATTAATGTGTCATGATAAAGGGAGAATCCTATCATGTTGTATAAGTTAAAAAACACATCTTCGATATTTTTTTCAGAAAAAGACATAATAAACCCCATTTATAGAATGATAAAAAACCATTCAAACCATGTTGTATAAATATAAACATGGTTTAAATGATTTTAAATAATTGTATAAAAATATAGAAATTATTATATAAAACTATTTTAGAAAACATGTAAATTGAGGATCAATTTGTGCTGATAGATACATAAACATAAACAGCACATAATAATGAGGAGATTTTGAAATGAACCCTTATCATTGTGGAAGCATTCGTATAATTCACCCCATGAAAGAATAAATTGAAAATAAACATTAAATATCATTAATATAATGAATTTAATTACATGAAATGTTAAAGGGTTGGTATTTACACCACACACAAAAATGAGTGTTGAATATGGCATACGTCTCTTAAAAATAAAAGATAGAGTAAAAATATCCTTTAACCTAGGTCTGAATTGCCTTGAATGTGTTTGAACATACAATATAAAAATTTCAGATTTATAATAACAATATTAATGAAACATAGTAAAATATATCATAACCTATATTATTGACTTATAACATTTTATCACACATTTATTAATAGTTCTTTATTAAAATTAATGTTCTCTATGCTAACTGTTTGATTTTTTTCATGAATGTTTATGTTCAGTTGTTGTGGTATGTGTACAATAATTCTTACATAGTGACCATTATTTGACTAAATTGTGTCCCAGACCATTGGATCATATGTCTTCATGTGCATCTCTCTAAATTGCAGAGGTTTCCCACTAGTAGCAAGGGACTTGTTTGTGTCTGAGGGGAAACTATTTCCTCATTTCAGATTGTAACATATCACTACATATCATACAAATAAATAGAATAATTATATAAATAACCCAAAATAATATTAAGATATTGGATAGGAAAATAAAAATTTAAAAGGTATTTTCATATACAATTATTTTTCATTTCTTGTCCCAAGAAATATTCCAAAATAGGTATACAGGCTTCAGGTATATTAAATCTATCAAAATATCGAAAGGGGCCGAAAAAATATATCTCTGACTATCATCATGATACAGGATCAGTCTTTTTATCCACTAATTCTAATGATGGATCAAATAATTCATTTAAATGTTGATGCATACTATTTTCCCTATCTGTATTTAAGAAGCCTCTCGGAGTACATAAATGGAGGACCAAATTTGGTGTGGGATGTCACTCAGTATGCCAGCACCAATAATGTCCATAAGAAACCACATTTAGGAAGTAAAAGATAATTTATTATGTATTATATAATAGATATGATAGTACTAAATGTAAATAGAGAAATTCAAGTGGTGTAATCATCCTTACAAGGATCCTTATAAATAATATTTTTTCCCCCTTAAAAGGGATAATTATAAGACTAAAATAATTAAGTATCCCAATCTTGTCTAAAAAATATAAGCAGATTCCCTTTCTAGGTATATCTGAAAAACCTTCCAAAGATCCACCATGACCACACCATCTAACCATGTTTAAACAAGTTTTACATTCATTCCATAAAATCTAATATGCAATTCATCAAGTTTTAGCCTTATAATCAATTCAACCACAATGGATGTGACATGTAATCTAGTATGGAAGACCACGAGGGGCTAGATGCATGGTATAGAAGGCCAAGTCATCAACTATAAGTCCTAGGATAATCCTAGTGGATACATAGTAAATACATTGTTTGAGTCCTATGATCATCTTTGCAGACCATGTACTACATGAGTATAAGAGTTCCAAATTCATTGGGTGACAAGGCCGAAGGAATTCTATGTAATCATGATCCAATGAGAAATATCATCCAATGTGTAAACTGTCGCTATCAAGATTTATGGTGAAACCATCCATAGAATCTAATGGAATAAGTATCCAGGTTATACCAACCAATGAATCTAACATTTCAATTTAACATTATTGATTGATCAATTCAATTTATAGAACATTACATGAGTTCATCCAAGTAAAATATAAATTTATATTCAAATGGTTGAATAATTCAATTCTTGTATAGAATATATAAGGATTAAAAAAATATTCTAAATATTCAATCCATTTAAATTAAAATTATAGTGGTCTTAATCTAACTAAGAAGGAACACACACCGCATGGGTGGTAGAATAAAAGATAACAGGCTAGGAATACCCCATGGGTGTCCTGTATGGGTAAACAACAATGAAAAAACTCAAATGAATAAAGGGAATACCTAACTAGTACCGATGCATTCAATTAAATTATTTAATACATTTTTATTGATGTTCCAAAAATATTGGTTTTCAGAAAATTGAAACTAGATTATAAAACACCAACCCCCTAGGGAAAGGTAAATACAACCTATTGTAGGTCTGCAGTAGAGCATTAATCAGGTATCCTATTATTATTCAATACAAATCAAATTGAAAAATAATATATGAAAATGAAATTATTTATATGGAAAAATATATTGCACTAAATTAATTACTTAGATATGATGTAAAATAAATTACAACATAAAATTATTGAAGAAATTACTTGTGAAAATCCAAAGAGATGATAAACACAAGATTTTGAGTTTGTATAGATAATTGGGATCAAAAACTATGAAAATCAATTCACAAAGGAACCCAATTTTCTATGGATGTCCAATATAAGAAAATATTGAATAGGTTATGTTTTAATAAATTTTAATGGAATTTTTGGTAATTTTCCCATAAAAAGAACTGTGCTGCATAATTTTGACACACAGTTGCCCAAAACATGTTCCCTTCACTATGCTAAGAGTAACCATACATGGTAATGGAATATGGGTTGAAAAAAATTTCACCAAAAATGACTTTTTTTTATCTGACAAAAATTTCATGATCCTCATATGGTCATTCTCATCCTTCCACATGGTATCTATAAACCATTCCATCTCCATAGGCCAACTATCCATGAGTCACATATTTATAAAAACAATATTTTCCATACCACCTGGTTTCTATGAACGAAGTGGCCAGCCCTATTTTTCTCCACATTCAAGTCTATGGGATACAAACAATTCCGAGACACCACTGAAACTCTTAGCATCTCAATAGGAATTCAAATTAACATGTAAAGAATCCCACAAACTGAGAAACAATATAGATATATACCTCTAAAAAATTTTTTATCATAAAATAATATCCTTCACAAAGAAATTCATCCAAAAATTTCTATTCAAAGGGTGTCAAGATTCTTTGAGAACAAATTTGTAATGTGATCACATATTTTTTCCTCTCTCTCCAAAAACACATCCTAATAATGGTTTTTCTTCCATATCACCCATTCAAGAGGATATTACCAAACTAATAGAACATACATGCTCTAATCTACAAAACATATAAGATTCACCAAAAAGGATGTGTCTACATGTAACTACACCTCATCCGGCTGTAGAGTGTGATATAGTTATAAATGATAATGGGGTTGTTGAGATATGTGGAAAACATTATTCATGATCTGGTACCTCTAAGGTAACATCAGGTGATATGATACCATCCTAAAACTCATCAAAATCATCAATGACCCAATAAATCATTGTTAAATCATAACCAATCTCTATATATGTCAGTATCCTAGTCTGAGTTAGATATAAAATGACCTTATCCATAACTTCAAAATCATGAGGTCATTGATGGTGGATGGTATAAAATTTATATCAAGACAATGTAGTATCCATCTTCATTTTGATCAATTAGACCAAAATCTAAGTAACTTAGAAGATATGGCATCCCAATAAAATTACCTCACATAACATTACCCATTATAGTGGATATCGACATGGCCTATAGTAAAAATCCCAATAAAATGACTTCTGTATATTCTATTGATAACTATTATTGTAGGAAAAATAAAAATGGGGAATATGACTCTCCCAAGATCCCCATAATTCCCTTAAAAATTCTCATATCATGTTCTCAAAAACTAGAATCAAATGATCTGAATGGAAATCAGTCTGAGGGGTTCATGATGTGTTCAAAACAACATGTTTTCACAAAGAACAATGAAAACTTTTCACCAAATGGGATGTAATGTGGGTTTACCTATCTAATACCATGGAATGAAGAACCACATTGAGTCATAAAATATCATGAATATACAAGCTCTTAATCTCATCTTGATTGGATTTATACCTAATCAACCAGAAATGAGGATCCTTGGGGAGCTTGTCCACAAAAATCAAAATAATATCACTACCTCAATGTGACCTGGAAAATAGGTCATGAAATGAATAATAAAATCCTACCATTTCATCATAGTAATGAATAAATTTATTCAAATTCATGATTCTTTTTTATGTTTCTCCATCACCTACAAAAAGGTGGAACATCTCATTAAAAATCCTTTTACCTCACATTTCATACCCAACGATAAGTAATCATGGTGTAAGTCGCAATACATCTTAGTGATGTTGGGATGTAGTTCCCAAACTAAGGCATGATAATCCCTATTCAACTTCTTGCATAAGCCTTATGAAACCCATACACGACCATGGATACCTAAAATCTCATCCGCACCAATTTTCTAACCAAAAGGAAGATCCCCACCATACACACTATCCCATATGACTAGGCTCTCATTATTTTATGGAAACCTCATCTTCACTTTATCCAGTAGGTCAGAGGATATAGATAAGGATAAAATAAAACACTATCAACAACTATCCAACTCCTCAAAGTGCATATCTAAAAAACATAATCTACAATTCATTATCGTCCTCTTAAAGTGCCTATATATGAGGCTTCCTATTTAGTCAATTAGATAATACATTTCCATTTCATGGAATATAGGCAAGCATGTTGTCAATATATTGAAGGTAATCAAGCCACCTTCATTGATTTATATTTATATCTTGCTATGTAAATATATACATGATTATTTTTGGTTCGTATACACCACAAAACACTCTCCCATCAAATAGTGAATTTAATTGTACAAATCATGCCCAAATACAACTAAATCAATATTGTGTGTCGGGAAGTTTCATGTGTACGACCTCAACTACCAATATACATATTCCACGACTCTATCCCCTAGAATTAGAATATATCCTATTATAATACTTGTTGCATCACATTATATAGTGTATCACTTGTGTAGCTCTGGCATAATTGGGAATAGTGCTGAAGTCAGTCACCCATTCAACTCCTGAAATGATTTTTTATAGGTATCTAACCAAACAATATTTACCCCATTCTTATTCAATATTATCAATATTGTTTCTTAGTGTGATAATTCCTATATGAAACACATGTAATATAAAGTTATCCCCAAGACACATTATATGTCAATGTTATTCTTGGTTTTAACCCAACATACTAATGCTCTCATATTCTATGGTAACCTGATGCTCCTTTATCTGAGATAACATGACCCAAGAAGTTAATTTTATCAATACATAATTTCCACTTTGTGATATCATCATATAATGGATGTTCATTAAATGTACCAAAAATGATATAATGTTTTTTGGAATGGTCAGGTTTATTATGATATTTAAAGAAGATATATTCCACAAATACCACCACAAATGAATCCCAATAAGGATGGAAAACTCAGTTCATAAACACCATGAAAACTATTGGGGAATTTATGAGGCCAAACGAAATAACTAGATACTCATATAGACCATAAATACTATGAACTGATGAATTATGTATGTTTGTGGGTTGAACACACACCTGATGATATCCATATATCAAATCAATTTTTGAGAAAACTTGATATCCTCAAAGATGATCAAAATTTTCATCAATATGTGGTATTGGATATTATTTATTAAAAGTTAATAGTTCATTTTATTAATACACAAATATCTTAACGGTAATATTCATTTTTTTCAAAAAAAAATAACCATAAAACCCAATGAAGAAGTACTAGGTCATATGATCTCCATTTCCCCCATGTCCTCTAGCCAACTCATGAGCTCTAAAAACTCCCTATTAGCAATTATACAATGAAGAATGGATACCAATGTGTCTCTATGAACATGATCAATGAAGAACTCCACCACTCACACTAAAGGTAAACCAAAAATTTATTTTTGGAAATATCCTTGAAATGATGAATCACTAGAGTAAAATATTTAGGACACACTATCTGATCATATAGATATATAATATAAATATGGGCAGTATTCCCACCCATCCCATGATTCTATGGTCTAGCATGGCTTACTAGGACATCACATTCCTCCTTAAAAATAGAAAATACTCCCCAGGTGAAGTGAGGGTCACCTGTTTGCTATATAAATAAATAATGGATTGATAAGAAACGGTCTAGACCATTAAAAGTATAAATAAAAACCTGGTAATATCAAGTAGAAAATATTACATAAGTGGTGAAACCCACCAATCTCATGGTTTCCAACCTTGAACTATTGCTTAACCTCCGTTCTGATCCCTAACCGAGTATTGAGTGACATGACAACTTCAAAAAATTAAACCATACACCCATGGATATCTACCATAGGTATATATATAAAATTATGTGATGAACCATTATAAAAAATTAATAGATACAATAGTAGAGGATTCTAACATTGTACCTCTTACTATAGATCTTGACGGTCTATTCCTTAGGTGTAGGTTGTAATGAATATTTCTAGCAAAAACTACAGCACTATGGCACAACCTCACTACCTGATTTAAGCCCTCTATCACATATGAATACAATTAGTTTCTAGATACCTCAACTATAACCACCACCACAACCTAATTTTTGGTACTAATCATGATCCCTTATAAACGTCGATCTGTAAAACCAATCCCTAAACCAGATGTTAGAGATGACCCAATTCCACTTACTATCCGAGAGAAGGTACTACAAATACACTACAAAAGGCCATTTCTATCATTTATGGGAAAATGTTGTATCCCAATCAAATTTAATCCTAATCTGTCTCCATATTCCACATTGATGATAGAAAATTGATCTACCCACACTTACATCATATCCAACACTCCCAACATGAGAAGCCACAAAACATTGTTTCTTTCCAATAGAAGTTGAAACAACTTGCGGAGAAACTACAATTATCTTTTATATTCTCCACACTTCACTTAGGTTCTTGACTATAATTGGTTCGTGGTTCGTTATCTATGTAATAAAAGTCATCTTGGATATGTTTTCATGTTATCAAACAATATTTCTGATACCTTCTTCTATGTCACTAATCCTACATATTTTATCAAAATGACTTATTAATTAAAAAATATACCTTTGTAAATCATGGAGAATAATCCATAACTATCATCAAGACCTTCTCAAGCCACTTTAACTAGCATGAACTCCCTGATCATAGATTCTGGGGGAAAACTTAATTATAGAATGTGGTTGAAAAATCATCCCTAATCACTTCTCATATCCTAACTACCTATTTCAAAACAACCCACCGACACTTTCATTCTTCCTGAAGAATGAATATTGTGAGATTCTCACTCCTCTCTAGAGGATCCTTCATGTGATATAATATACATAATATATTCACATTCCACATCTCAGTTTTATGTCGACTTCCATCTACCTAAAACATGGGTGGTTGATATAACTGGAAAAAATGATTCATTTTTGTTGTAGGTGAGGAAGGCTATGGTGATACATAATAAAAATTATATAAAACAAATACCCTTCATTGAATAGTGGCACAACACCTACATCTGAATGATGTAGCTATAACTGTATGAGGATCCATTAATGGACCATAGCCCGCTACCTCTAGATCATGGAAATCACCACCCTTTTGGTGTACAGTTAGTGTTCGTCGTGGTGGAATTTCACTACAATTCCAATAACACACCACAAGAAAATAAATAACCAAAAGTTCACAATTAAAAGTGTATAACAGGTCAAAACCATCCTATAATAAGGCCATGCCATAATAAATTCTCCTTTATCCATGATATGGTAAAATGTAAATAGTCATAACGTCACTAGAGACACTTCCTCATTCCCACTCAAATGATGAGTCAAGGTCATGTTTTTGTTTCACATTTCAATGCACATTTTAATTCAAATATATATCAAAATTATAATTAAATATTCAAATTAAATTCTTCACCACTTTTGATCCAAAAGGTAACACACACCTACTGTACCAAAATATGGCATCCACTTAACCCACACCAAAACATGTTTGAGTCTATACAACAAATGGTCCATCACTCAACGTGCCATAATTAGATTCATAGGGCATCTATTGTAGCCTAATCAAAAATACATTATCTAGGTAATGTAAGGAACTATTTGTACAAAAAATGTATCTCAAATCCCTCACCATGTATCTGTTGAAATATTATATATATATATATATTTCACACAAGGAACATATCAAAATTTCATACAGTCAAGCATTACATCCTATATGGCATTGAATAATGAATGGAATGTGATTCTTTTAGAGATCCTAAAAATGAACCATTATATTCCTATCTTTATCTCATTAGTAAACAATACTATATAGAATCACAATAAACATCAAACTACAAGTGTTTCACCCATAAGATAAATCCAATAAACATTAATAATAAATATATTGAAAAAAATCCATCCATAGAAATTTGTATTTTCATTGTACTTGGGTTAGCTACTCCCAGGCCCAACTAATTAACATATTCCAATAACTTCCTAACCCCCTTCTATTATTGTGATATAATATTTCATCAAATAAAATAACATATGATACCATTTTTTATTCTTTTAACCTGGATTCCACAAAATTGCACCACGAGCCGGTGGGTCACATGTGGTTAAGTGTATCTCCTCAAATTCCAGAGGTCTTTGACTAGAAGAAAGGCTATAGGGTTTTTATGTGGGGAGAAAATTCCCTCATTTTAGAGGGTAACACATTGGTAGTTTTCATATACATCAATATGTGATGAATATAAATAACCAGAAAAAAAATAAACATCCAAGATAAGAATATTTTAATTCCAAATGTAATATCATATAAAAGGATGTTTCAATCAATGTCTCTAAAAAGAATACAAAATAGGTATACAAAAATCATTTTAATACATGTATAACAACACCACATTTACAAAAAAGAACTATCTATCACTAACATCATGATCCTATCTCGGTTATAAGCTCCCATTCTCCTAAGAATGGAATGAATGAAGCATTATATTGTGGGCAATTTCCCTAGTCCCTACATGTATCCATGACGTTAGTCTAGATACCCAATGTTGGACTAAATAGAGTGTGATATTACACTCAATAGGCCGCAACCAATTGTGTATATAATAAATAAAGTACATAAAATAAAATCTAATGTAGTTTGGAGTATATAATTGATATGAAAATACTAAATTTAAACTGATCATGTCAAGTGGTATAATCATCAAAATAATGCCCCTTGTAAAGAATAGTTATGAACCCTTAACAATGGTAGTGGTAAAAAAACAAATAATTCATCATGTATTGTGTAACATATATAAGAATATACCTTTGTCAAGGATATCTATGAAACATGCCAAAGATCCAACATGACCACACCATACAACTAAGTGTAAATTGGTACCACAAACAAGCCATATTATCCAATATATAATTCATCATAGACTATATGTATATTCAGTTAATTAATAATTGTTGTACTATATAATCAAGTATGTCAGACCCTGGTGAGATAAATTAAAGTTATAAATACCAATAAATCCTCGTCGAGCTCCATGAGAATATTGGTGGTGTCTCGGTATAGACTCAGGTGGAGTCCTAGGAGAATTTCAACCGACCATATCCTATAAAAGTCCAATAAATCCTTATCTAAGGTGTAAAAAGGACAAAGGAATCCTACAGAATCAAGACCCCAGGATAAATTTGATCTAAGGAATTCACTACCTCTATGAGGATACAGGGGAACCATCCAATGTATATTATGGAATTTGTATCAAAGGTATACCAACCAAGTAATCCTCTAACATTTCAACTCATCCTAATAAATTTATTAATTCACATTCCCCAACATTCCATTATTTCATAAAACCCATTTAAAAAATAACATTTAAACATTTAAACAATTAACATCATGTACATCATGGTAAATTTGGAAAACGATCTCCTAAACATCCAATACACTTAAATTAAAATTATAATGGAATTAATATAACTATAAAATATCATAGACACCAAATGTGTCTTATCCTGCATGGTTTCTGCAAACTATGAAGCATTCCCTATTTTTCTAGAATTTTCAATATATGATCCTTGAAGATGTCCTGTAATCCACTTAAACTCACATGATTTCATCGGAAATTTATATTAGGTCGTATACAATCATTTAAACTAAACAAAGGGATATGTACCTAAATATAATTTTAGATACTAGATTAATCCTGGGTATATAATCTGAATGATGTATAAAGTGAAATAAATATCAAATATATTTATTATATATTTATTATATATTAATATATATAGGGAAAAGATTCTAAAATGGAAAACACCATTCATGGAGACAATAGGCCCTTCTTAATAATTAATGTTATTTCCATTTTTGATAAAATAGAATGACTGAAATATACATAATAATTTACAAATCCATAATCATTATTATATCATATATATCATATATAATCAACTTTTCCATCATTATAACCATTCATGATAAGTTGCGGTGAAAAATGAAATACACCTCTATGTAGAGATGGCAACTCATAAATACGCACAATGATGTTTTTTATTTTCATATGATGGATAGAAGATATAAAATGGTTGTCAAATAAACATAATAAAATATTATTAAATTTAAGGTATTAGATTTATTATTTTAGAATTGGTACAACACCTATATAGGAAGATGAAAAAAAAAATGGTCGATAAGGACAATTACCTTTTCTTAATGAATTGTCCTTTGGATCTCCTATTATGAACAATAGGGATGGATATTTTTAATGATTATAAGTTGCAGAATAAATATAAGGTTGTTGGGAAGAGAAATATAGATGTATTTGTTTATATAGACGTATCAATGTGGTGTTAATAAGTGAGGGAAGAGGTTCCATTTTATAATGGAGTCGGGTGATTTTTTTTAAAATTTATAAAATGATTACATTATATAAAATTAATTTATAGTGAATATTTTTTCCAAATGGAAATTAATTATAAGATATTATAGGATAGGGTTATAATCTTATATGCCAATATAATTTTGATAAATTTTTGGGTCATTTTAAACCATATCATTTTGAGTAACCCATTTTTTAGTTATTTTTGACCTCAACCATAGTAATGAGTTATTTACTCATAATGGGTAAATACTGTTACTATAAATAGAAAAATGACTCATAAATGGAACATGTAAGGTCCTGAACTTTCACCTCCATATTCAGTAGAAAAATATGATGTGTATTTTTATATATATTGGATAGAATAAAATACAAAATATGAAATACATCTGAGGAACTTTTCTGTATAGGTTCTGGAGAATTAGACAACAACATACGTACATTGAATTAGGGTTTACAAAAGTAATTAAAAAATAACTACTTGGATTTATCTGAATTATCACCTTAAATTTCCTTTGATTTTATAATGAATCCTGAAAAAAATATTTTAAAATATATGATGAGGATAAAAATCTCATTAATGGATATAAAAATAAGGAATGAAAATATATTTCTATGAATACTTGTAAACGTATAAAATCATTTCCAAAAAGACATACTTTTCACCCATATATACATACTTTGTGAAACATGATTTTCCACGAGATATCCAAAAATCATAAAGAACAAAAATAGAACCATAACTGTATCTTGGTACATTTCTTACATTATCTTGTAACCCCTCAACTATCTTATGATTTGTAACCATCATGACTTGCATACAATGTAACCCTTAGGACTTCCTTATTACGTAAACATTGCAGATACACATGGAGTAAAAATACAACCGACCTAAAAATTACACATACCCAGTGCATTGGAGGGTCATATAGGTTAAAAAAATCATAATAAACAATTCACAAGATACAAAACATAATCATAAATCATGAAAAAATGCATAAAAACATTTCTTTTTAATTTTTTACAACAGAATTTTAAAAATGGATTTTAATTGAAAATCCCCATAAAAATATCATATAATTGAGGTGAGTCTTAATAGAGTTAATGTAATAAGTATAAAAACTATAAATACACATAATTAAACATAATATAAACAAAATTTATCACACAAAGCACTTTAATAAAACATAATTAATGAAGTAGAAGGTTAACCCAATGAATGAGAATTGGATTGAAAATTTTCTTCACTTAGGTTTGAATTACATAAAACATGTTTAAACCTACTATATAATGGTTAAAATAGTATTATTAGTATCTTAAATTAAAATATTTATATTTATAACACCTCATATAATCATATTATAACATCCTTCATTCCCTTTATAAATATTTTTTTGTTATTTCCATGATTTTGGGTGCGTACTTCACAAGATTTCTATGGTCAGTTCATAAGGTATTTTGGTTTTGAATGGAAGAGAATCTCTAAAATTGGAAGGATCATTTATTAATATGTTTCTAGAATATTAAATTATTCCATAAATCATTTTTATTATATTACATGACGATGAATCATTAGATACATCATTAGTGATATTCAAAAAGATCTTTTTGGAGATTCTTCTATAATAATTAACTTCATTCATCATATTACATTAATATTATTCATATAAGTTAATTAGAGAACATAATACATGTCATATAATACACATTAAAATATTTTTGAACAATTAAATTTTTTTTACAACTAGCTCCAATGGATGTAAAAGAAATTGATAACACATCCTCTATGACTTTGGTAATGCAGCACATTGTGGATATTGTTTTCATTTTTAGAACATTATTGGGGTGAGGATAAGTAAATTTATAATATTTTCCATAAAAAATAATATAATATATAATATATATAATAATGCAGCTTTCATGTCTCTAGAATAAGTGGAGTTAAAGAGAGTATAAGAAAAGAAAATAATTTAAAAGAAAACACAAGAAAATGTAAAAGGTTATTTACATCATGATCTATTCTTCTTGAGATACTTCATAAGGCCCTTGGTTTTAGAATTATGGTGAGATCAGAAAAATGGGATGTGGGTAAGACACTTGGGTAAGGGATTGGGTAATATTTAGTCAATTATCAATTCCTGAGAGGTGTGAGCGGAAGAGGGGGTGTGGGTTCTATTTATAGTGAAGGAAAGGAGGGGTTTTGCATTATTTTGATCATTATTTAAATATTTTCACTCAATAAATTAAATATACTTGATTAATGTGACCAAAATCAGAGATAATGGCATGTCATTTCGAACCAATATCTATTTACATCTCTACGATTCAAGCATGATGCATAAATTCATTTATTTATTTTATTTCATTATTATTGAATTTCACTATTAAACAAAAAATCTTGTATTTCATGTAAATTGAAAAAAAACACCGCTACCATTTATCGACGTGTATAATTCCAAAATAAATATCATTTAGAATAAATAATTTTTTAAATATGATTAATTTATTTTTTTAATAAAATAAAATTATATATGAAACATATTATTATTAATACTTCTACTCATTTTCAATCACATCGAAAAATTAATCAAGTTCTAATTATCTTATAACCTTATGAAAATAAATAATAATATGATTTACTATTCATAATGGTCATATTACAATTCATTTTACTATTCATTATTGTGTGTTACTCTTTATAAGGGTATGTTGTAACTCACTAAAAATTAATTTGGTCCCATCATAGTTTAAATAACTTACATACTGAAACGTTTTATGTTTTTTTCCTAAATTAAAAATATAGAAGTACAAAATATTTTTTTTAATGGTTAGTCTATAGATTTCACATGTTATTTATTATTAGATTTATGTACATAGTGTTTCATTTTATAAATAATTGTGATGTCACACTCTCCACAACATAAATGAATTGTGCCCTCACAATTCATTAATTGTACATATAATTCAAAATTTACATATTGGTAATTCAGAAAAATAATATTCTTATCTGAACATAATTAACTATAAGTTTAAATATAAATTGAATCACTAATTTTTTCAAAAAAATGACAACATCTAATCTCAAAATTTGTCTAGACCGTTCCTTTCAAACCAACTGTAAAGTACTAAACCCTCACATCCTGATTTAGTACTAAAACATGATGATAAAATAAAAGTACATAGTACACTATACATCCAATGGCCTCTTCTAGTATCATATATGGTTAATTAGACAACAACATACGAACATTGAATCATATTTTACATGAATAATTATAAAATTACTAATTAGATTCATCTGTATAACACCCTAACTATCCTTTGAGATTCTAAAGATTCATGTGTAAAAAATTTTAAAAACATCAAATGAGCACAAAAATCTCACTTAGGGATAAAAATAGATGGAAATAAAACATTTTTCCATAAATAATTGTGAAATAGGAAGTAGTTTCCAAAAAAACATACTTTGCACCCATTTATACTTTTTGAAACATGAGATTTCCATGAGATTTTCACAAAACATAAAAAATATAAATAGAACCATATGTTTATCTTAAATAATTTCATAAATAATCTTTTAACCTTATCATCTTCCTTGTGATTTGTAACCCTCATAGAAACCTTATAATGTAACCCTCACAATTACATTGTTGTGTAACCATCACAGTTACACTAGGAGTAATCATAAGGTCGAACTCGAACATTAACATTCCCAATGCATTGGAGGTGGTTATAGCTACAAAAATTCATCATAAAATTTTCCAATATCCCGAACATAATCATAAGACGTGAATAATTTCATAATAACATTAATTCTTGAATTTTGAAAAACAGAATTTTAAAATAGGATTTTAAATTAAATTTCCCTTACAAATATAATATAATTTATGTGAATCTTAATAGATTGTATGGAATATGTATATAAACTTTTAATAAAAATAATTCAACATAATATAATCAAAATTAATAACACAAACAATTTTAATACCATATAATTATTGAATTAAAAGCATAACCTAATGAATGGAAATTGTCTTAAAAATTTTCATACCTCTGGTTTTTCTTATTTAAAACTTATTTAAACCTCTTGTATTATTGTTAAAATATTTTTATTAATATCTTAGAGAAAACATTTCATGTTTATAATACCTTATATTATCATTTTATAACATCATTCAACCAATTTAAAAATATTCTTTTGTTATAACCATAGTTTTTGGTGCGTGCATCACATGATTTCCATGGTCAGTTCATAAGGGATTTTCTTATCGAATGGAAGAGAATATCATAAATCGGAATTATTTTTTAATAATATGATTCAATAATGTTAAATTTATCATAAATAATTTTTCATAAATGGTATGAGGATGAATCATTAGTCAAATAATTATTTATATTCATTTAGATCATTTTGGTTATTCTTCGATAATCTCGAACATGTTTCATATTATACCTTTAATATTATCCATATAGGGTTATTCCAGAACATATTAGAGATCATATAATACAATTTAAAATCGATTTCATTCATTAAAATGTGTTTATAACTAGCATTTATTGAATTAAATCAAACTGAAAATGCATCGTCCATGATTTTTGTAAATAGGCACCCTGTGAACTGTGTTTTTATTTTTAGAATAGGACGGTGAGGAGAGGAATTAAGTTGATGAATTTTTTCATATACATGATAATAATCCAGTATATATTTATTTCTTTAGCTTTCATTTATCTTGTAAAATAGTAGTATTGGATAGTTTAAGAAAATAAAATAATTAAAAAGAAAACACAAGAAAATGAAAGAGGTTATTTACCTCTTGATCTCTTCTCCTAGAAATACTCCTTAAAAGACCATGTTATCATCCTTTATGTGTGACCAGTAGGACATGGATGTGGGTAAGAGGCTTGGGAAGGGTATTTTATAGAAATTATAAAATTATCAATGATTGAAATGTGTGAGAGGAAGAGTGGGTGAGGGTGGTAACTGTAGTGGAGGAGATAAGGGATTTAACATTATTTTAATCATTAGTTTAATATTTTTTGTCAAGACTATTAATAGGATTGATTAATTTGACGTAAAACATTAATAAGTGCTTATGAGATCGAACCAATGGACATTTACATGATTTATTATTCAAGAATGATGTAGAAATTCATTTATTTATAATATTTCATAATTATCGAATTTCACTACTCATCAAAGATTCATGTATTTCAGAAATATCCAAAAAACTGTAATCATTTTTTGACATGTACAATTTCAAAAATGAACTCCATTTTTTTAAAATAATTTTCAAAATATAATTTATATAATATTTAAATAAAATCATATTTTATTCGAAAAATAACAATTTTATAACTATAACTCATTTTATATCACCTTGAAAAATTAATAAAGATCTTATTATCTTATAACATAATGAAAATAAGAAAATAATTTAATTTACTGTTAATAAGGGTAATATTACTATTCATATTACCAATCAATATGTTATGTTACTATTCATATGGGTATGTTACTATTCACTAAGAATTAATATGGTCTTATCAGACTCTCAATAACCTATTGAGTGCAACTATGTATGTCCGTTTTTCGAAATTCAAAATAGAAAACCGAAAAAAAACAATGTTTAATGGTTAGTTTATAATGGTCACATATTAATTAGTAGTTAATTTATTCCTATTGTGATTACTTTTAAAAAATATCCGGATGTTACAAAACATGAATGATTTAATAAAATCTATTAAATTTACATGGATGAAGGTAATATTTTTTATGAATTTCAAATAATTTAAAAAATATTATTTAGATAAATTTTCATTCTTTTCAATTTTAACACGATTCATTTAATTTGTCATCAAATACATCAATAAAAGAGTAATTAGAATATAATTCATTAAAACATTTAAAAATATTCAAATAGATCTATAAAAATAATTTAAAAAATTATCTCATTCAAATTATAATAAAATTAATATTTTTAAATCAGTTTTTACTTTTTATTACATAATTAAATATTGTTTTAGAAATGTTAAATAATTTAAGGTAATTTTATAAATTATAGAATATAAAAATGAATTTTCATAATAAAAATAAATTTTTTAAAATCAAAACATACATTTTGGTTTGGTATTATCTTTATTTTCATTCTATGTAGATATTTAAAATATATAAAATATAAAGAGGGTGAAATTTGGTAATTATATTTCATTTAAATAATATATTTGTAAAATTCATGGACAAGTGTCCATTAAATTATTCAAATTATAAACTATTATGAAAAGGTTTGAATCGATTCCATTAATTTTTTTTAAAAGATTGGGTCATGGTTATACCCATAATGTTTTGTTTGAACCTGCTGTTAACTATTTTGACAATTACTGTAATATAAAAATATTTTATTGTATTACAATCAATAATGTTACTATAAAAATAAAAATGACCTCTAAATTCACTATATTTGATTTATTTAACTATATAACAGTATGTTTTTTTAATTTTATATATTTTTCAATTTTTATTTAATTAATTATGTATTATTTAAAATAAAATATTAATAAGGTCAATTTTTTTTAACAATTCATAACTTTGAAATTAACAATATCAAGATAACACATTGAATTCAAACCAAATATTTTATTGTATCCCTAAAAATTTATGATAATCTATAAATTCATGGTTCTCATTTATTGTAACACCCCAGGTAAATAAAGAGTATGAAATTTTCACATTTATCCATATTTGTGAATAAAATATTAATATAACTTTAAAGGGGATGCTATGCTCGATGGCGTACCAAACACGCAACAACGAGTTTCTTAGAATCTTACGTTGCACTCTAATAATAAAATAATATTATTTTAAATGGTAGTTAATGCCTAGCTGTTGTGATGGAAGTAATGAATATAACTAACTAAAATATTATTATATATTTTTGTCAAATATTTTTACTTTTTACAATTAATGTTAGAGGATTAAAAATGCGAATGTATCTAATTTTAAGCGTAGACATTCTAATATTATTTAAAAGGTAGATTAACCACCTTTTGATGGCGAACCACTTTTAAATCCACTTTTTGAAAATTTTATGTGTTATATTTGACAAAATAAAATTCTTCTTTAGAATCAGGACATCAAAATTTACTTTGTGTATATTTTTGGTATTTTCCCAGATAAAGATCATTTTTTAATGAATAGTGAAAAATGTTGTATTTTATTTCAAATCCTCTTTTTAATATAATTTATTTATATTATTATATTATATTTAGAATTGGTTTTAATATGAAATTAGAATATATTTTTACCATTTAATCCAATAGTGGTCCTTGAAACTAATTTCACATTGAAATCAGACTTAAACTAGTGTCAATCTTTTGATACATTTTGTTTCATAAAAACACGCTATTTGTTTTGACAGTGGAAATCAATTATGAAATTAATTAATGCAACATATATGTTTTGAATTTTTTAAAATTGACATCATTTTTGAATTCGGAATATCAAATATAGCTTAGGGTTTGTTTTTGGTAATTTTCTGAAAAACTTTAATTTTTGATTAATAGTGAAACCACTAAGTGGTACTTATAAAAACTGATTTTCAGATTAAATAAAATTTTGACATCTTTTGGTTTTGAATTTAAAAAATCTGACATACATGGTTTTCATTAAAAAGTAAAATGTGGTTCAATGGGATTAAAATAATTTTTTTGGTGAATAGTAACTTATTTAGTTTTTAATCGTGATTAGAGGTAATTAGTGTAGTTTAAAGTAAAAATAATGTTCTAAAAATATGATATGAGATTGACACATGTCCTACTATCATTTGATGTGTCATGGAAGACCAAGACAACCCATGGGTCAAATTGGGGACCCCATGGAGCCACTTTGGATGGGAAATGACATAAATAACTTTTTATTTAATGTTAAAGAAAAAATGACACAAACATGAGATGTTCTAATAAAAAAAAATTCATGGGGTTATAAAAGTCATATTGTTGACTATAAATATTCATTATAAAGATAAAAAGCTTTCCTAAATCATAGTATTTTTTTATAATTTTTAGACATTAAATAAATTAAATTATTTATGACATCATGATATAGCAGCGATGACCTCATTATTTAACAATTTAAATAAAATGAAATGATAATGTAAAATATATGACCTTCACATGTCCAAAACCTATTGGATGGGTGGATTTCAAACCCTTATCACCTTATCCTCGAAACAAATCAATGTGGGACCTTTAAAATCCGAAAAGCATTTGAAAATAAAGTAACCTTTTATCACTTTCCATGAGTGCCCCTCCTCTCCCCTTATAAAAGGCCCCCACCTCTACCTCTCTACCCACACCTCCAAAACCTTTGGCTCGGCCAAAACCCACCCATTTTGCCTATCCACATTCCTCTCTTACTCTTAGTAGCCTCAATTTGGGCAGCAGTCTTCTCAAGGAAGCCTTTGAGCTCAAACCAATGGAAGTTACCCGATTTTAAGGTAATGTCTTCACTTGAGTTCTTTTGTTTTATTTTGCTTCTGCAACCCACTAAACTCTTTTTATTAATTTCTTTTTTAACAAATCCAGTATCTTCAGTATACTAGGATGTTGTTATAAAAAGGATTCGAAATACACTTACACACACCATCATCTAATGGTTAAAGAACATACTGTTTCTGTGGATGACGAATTTCTGCCTCACAAAACGATGATTGTTCAACACTCATATAACACCTTAAAAGGTGGCCATTAAGATGTCTCTATATTTATATATGATATATAATATGTTTATGTTTTCCTTAATCTTCTGTATTTTTCATTTATGGCATACCTTTATGGCTTCCATTATGGGTATACGCGATATCTTCATTTTTGGAAGTGCGGACTACCGCCCCCTCAAAGTGATTTGATTCGTTAATGCCTTATGTGGGACGTATAAAGGATGGATTTAAAATTATTATATATGATTATATACTATGATTATAATATACCGTTATATAATTATTATTTTCTTTTAATTAAAGTATGACATAGAAATGAAATTAGCGTTCATGTGTACGTACGGCTTACTGTCTCCATGAACGGTGCATTTCATTTCTTACCTCTAAATGATTATGTAATATTATAAATGCATGAATATACTGGATATATATGATATATATGATATCTACATCATGAATAAAATTCTGGATATAATGGATATTTTACCACATTAACAACTTTTAATTATAAAGAGTGTATTTTTGACTCAAGTACCAATGATCGTTAAATGACCGTTATTAACATAAATAATAACATAGTGTTCATAACATGGTAATAAGTGATATAAAAGGAATAATGAACTTGAAAACGGTTCTTAAGGAAGAATAAATTAACTCAAGTTTATTATTTAGGAGATTAAAGAATGATCGAGTCAAGTCGGACCCGAGGTAAGGGAACCATCCTCTCTCTTTCTTTTTAAGTACACTCATTTATGTCATTCCTTTTAAGCTCATATTTCTTATGATTGGCATGTTATTTTATATTAATCCAATGGTAATTTTTATGTTCATATGATGAGAGACCCTATTTTCTCTCATCAATCCATTTTTCATGTTTTAAGTGGCGTCGTTGGGCTGCCGAGTTTTTGGAAGGGATTTTTCATCTCACATTAAGTCCCGTGAGATTTAGGATACATTTTCCACCATTTACTTTGATTGGTGTATGTAATTCCCATTATTATACTCTTTGTGTAATATAATTTCACTTATGGGTATTTACATATTCCTTGTATGACCCTTCTTCAATGGGGTGTACGTTTCGAAAGTTACCCAAGTCGGTAAAGGAACCTTTCTCCCTCTTTTTTTAAAAGACTTATTTTGTTATGTATTTTAATTAACATACTATTATGTTGGGATATGTTCTTACATATCCTTATTGATTTAAATTTGATGACCAAGTGATGAGATACCATTTTTATCTCTCATCAACTATTTTTCTGAATTTGGAAGTGACGCCGTTAGGCTGTCGAATTTTTGAAAGGGATCTTCTTAACCCAATTTTGATTCTTTGGGATAAACTTATACACCTTGAATATGTCGTTCTATGATTATGTGTGAATGTACTCGAATTGTTTTACACTTAATACTCACTTAAATTTCGTTTATCCATTTGTCACACATAATTATGTAATTGATTTATCCTTAATCCAAGGATACCGTCTTTGTATGGGACTTCGTCTCAATCTCCTTTGATTGAGGCATATTTTGTATTATACACAACTTTATTTTATACGGTGTATAATCCCCCTTTGACTTTTACATTTATTAAAAAGGAATATTTTTTATACGATGCGTTTACTAAATGACAAAAGGGAATGTTTTCTTCGTACGTATACGGCGACAACGACTTCTCCGCCGCTGTGACCATTATTTGCGTTTCGGCTTCCTCTACAAGCCATACCCTCTTTTTAAAATTAAAATAAATACCATGTTTTACTTTTATTTTATTTTGGTATTGAAAATGGTTTTCATAATGTTTTTATATCAATGTGTTGTATTGATATCTTTTGATTGAAAGGTGGAAATGTTATGTTTACTTTATGCATGTTTTATGTGATAAGATTATGTTATGGTTCTTGGGCATTGTTATGAATACGGGTGGTTCCGTGATAAACTAAGGGCGGGTGAGCCCGATATAGCTCTCCAATGCATTGGGTAACGCGAAGGAGTGAAACGATAAGGTTTCTCCGAAGAGATTTAGGGAATAAACTGTGGTGGGTATTCCAAACGTAACCAAGAGGGTTACTACCTACGTAAGAATGTTATGAATGCCTCATGTTAACTTTTATGTCTTATGATTTCTATGATTTATTCATTATTTGATGAGGTATGTTAATGTGCCTATGTTTTATGGGTAAAGTATGTTTTCACTCTTATGTATATATGTACTCATGTTTCCTTTCCATACTTTTTATAACCCCTACTGAGATTTTTATGCACATCCCAAGTTTTTGAAATGTTTTTCACAGGTCAAGGGAAAGGTACGTGATGTGATGATAGTGTTAAGGAAGTGTCAAGAAAGAATCCAGGTTTTATTCTACATATGTTTCCATTGATGGGAAAAATGAATACTGTCTTTTATGTAACCACTTTGTTTAAATGTGGAATTTAATGCATGTTTCATGATCTAATTCTATAAAACTCTAAACCAAAAAAGATCCTCATTGTGTAATCTTGTAATAACTCCAGATTAAGTAAGGTTTAAGGCTGGGGCCTTATAGTTTGTATCAGAGGTCAGTTTAGATAACTTTAGAGGTTAGGGTATTCATTAAGCATATGTGACATTACCATAATGGTTAGGATTTCATAAAGAGTCCTAGTTTTAGATAAAGTGAATGAGTAAGTATATTTTAGTGTTTATCTTCCTCATTAGTAAATGATGGTTTTATTGATATACTCACACTGACCTTTTTGGTTTTAGTAAATGGCTGGATCTAGCAGGCACCAAAGTAACAGTGGATGTGAAGGAAACTATGAAAGTTTTTTGAGCGAGCAACTGAATGATATGGGAGCTGTAATGAGAACTCTTGTGTTTATCCTCAACCAACTATCTGGAGTCATGATTGACCACCTAAACCTTGGTGATTTCTATAAGTCATCATATATGCGAGAAACAAATCCCTACGGAACTACAGGTAACAATCATAAAGGTAAGTGTCTTCAAAAACCTATCTGTCAAAGATGTGGAATGAAACACCTATGAAAATGTTTCAAAGGGATAGAAATATTATATAGATGTGGAAATGAAGGTCATAAAGCAAGAACCGTCCATGGAAAAAAGGAAGCATCTAGTTGACTTGAGGAAAGGGAAAAAAGTTCCTTCTGAGGGATCAATTGAATGTTTTATATGTGGTGTGCATGGTCATTATGAAAACACAAGTCCTATGAAGAAGTCTCGTGAATGGGATCACCAAGATTGTACAAATACTCATTTACCAATACCTAATGCCATTCCGATTGAGGATGAAGAAACTGAAAATGACTAATCAAAGGTATGGATTATTTCATAACATTTGTTTTCCTATTTTGGAATATTAGGATATGATTCATGATTTTTTTTGTAGGAAAGAATTATTTCAGAATAAGTTGGAAAGGAATGGTTAATAGATCATGATGAATGTTGAATGAGTAAGAAGTCAACATATATGGTCTTCAAGAGTTATGGTGAAATTCTTAAGAATATTAAGTCTCTTTTGATGATGGGGTTACATTAGAAGAATTTTTATAATATGTGTAACCCTGATGTTTGATATATGAAAATTTCATTCAGGGAATAGTTATCTGTTCTTTTGTAGACATAGTTATAAAGAACCATTTGGGTTTATATGATCCTTACTTTTGAGGTAATTATGGGTTAATATATGTTATGATGGATGTGAAAGGCATGAGATAAAATTGCAGTTAAATTATGTAATGGTTATTTTTGATGATTTTATCTCTTTTTTGGGAATGAATTGAGAATTATATAGTTTTGGAAAAATAACAACATGCAGACCGTGTGACAACCCGTCGTGTTGGACAAAGCTATAGAAATCGAACCCACAACCATAGTGGGACTGGTATTTATCGCCTACCACTAGACTACGTGAAGTCCCCGGTTAGTATGACTTATTCATTTTATTTAAGTGATTTTATGAATTATGAGTATGTTGATTTTGGGTTATCTATGGAAATTTATTAACCTATTATGGAGGATATGTGATTAGGTTAACTACTTTTAAATACGAGACATTAAGAGAAACTGATGTTGTTTGGAGATAAATGTTACGATTTATCTTGGAAGACTATGTGACTAAATCTTTTCAATATTTGTGTTTCAATCTAAGTTTGGTTTATTTTGAAGAATTTTATGGACAAATTGTTTATCGAATGGTCCTCGTTGAACTTTGGGATTTGCTGGACAAATTTTGGAGATTAAGAATAGATTTTCTTTTTTTATAAATGGTTATCCTTATCTGGATTATCTGATCTTTTACTAACCATTTTGGTTTTGGTTTTGGTTAAGGTCTAAAGATATGGGAAGTATATAGTTCTCTTTTTTGGATTTGTTGATTCTTTAGAAGTTGAATATAGTACTCTTAATGTGAACAAGTCTTCCTAAATACTCGTCTTTTGGAGAAAATACGAGTTTGATTAAGGAATTTAGTAAAAGTTGAAAGTATACTTGACAAGTATGTATGTTTCATTATGATTTAGTTAATCTCAAAAATAAATTCATCAATGAAAAATTTCTTAAAAAAAATATTTTCTGTTAAATTTTCCTACAAGGGAATCGAATACCGTTTAACCCATCACAAGTTTGTGATTTTCTTATTGTTAACTTTCTCCTAGACATGTTTACTATCACTCTCCATCAGAACATTACCCTTTATTTTTTCCTCCATGTCCATATTTTCAAACTTGGAATCCTAGTATGGGTTAACTCGGGTGACCTTTGTACTTATCTTTCTTTATTTTAAAGTGATTGTTTCGCTGACTCTTGTTCCGATGTGGGATTTTCAATGGAGTTTCTAAGCCCAATTTTAAAATTGCGAGGAATGAATTCCCAAAAGGGAGGAAGCATGTAACACCCCAGGTAAATAAAGAGTATGACATTTTCACATTTATCAATATTTGTGAATAAAATATTAATATAACTTTAAATGGGACGCTATGCTCGATGGTGTACCCAACACACAACAACGAGTTTCTTAGAAATCTTACATTGCACTCTAATAATAAAATAATATTATATTTAATGGTAGTTAATGCCTAGCTGTTGTGATGGATGTGATGAATAGAACTAACTAAAAAATGATTATATATGTTTGTGAAATATTTGTACTTTTTACAATAAATGATAGAGGATTAAAAATGAGAATATATCCAATTTTAAGCGTAAACATTCTAATATTTTTTAAAAGGTCGATTAACCACCTTTTGATGGCGAACCTCTTTTAAATCCACATTTTAAAAATTTTATGTGTTTCATTTGACAAAATAAAATTCTTCTTTAGAATCGGGACATCAAAATTTACTTTGTGTATATTTTTGGTATTTTTCCGATAAAGTTCTTTTTTTAATGAATAGTGAAAACTGTTGTATTTTAATACAAATCCTCTTTTTAATCTAATTTATTTATATTATTAGATTATCTTTTGAATTGGTTTTAAATTTAAATTATAATATATTTTTACCATTTAATCCAATAGTGTTCGTTGGAATAAATTTCACTTTCAAATTGGACTTCAACTAGTGTCAATCTTTTGATACATTTTGTTTTATAAAAACACGCTATTTGTTTTGACAGCGGGAATCAATTATGAAATTAATTAATTCAACATATATGTTTTGAATTTTGTAAAATAGACATCATTTTTGAATTCGGAATATTAACTATAGCTTAGGGTTAATATTTGGTAATTTTCAGAAAAACATTAATTTTTGATGAATAGTGAAACCACTAAGTGGTACCTATAAAAACTGATTTTCCGTTTAAATAAAATTTTGCCATATTTGTGTTTTGAATTTCAAAAATCTGAAAAACATGGTTGTCATTAAGAAGTAAAATGTTTTTCAATGGGATTAAAATTATATTTTGGTGAATAGTAAGTTATTATGTTTTTAATCGCGATTAGAGGTAATTAGTGTAGTTTAATGTAAAAATAATGTTCTAATAATATGATATGAGCTTGAAACATGTCCTACCATAATTGGATGTGTGATGGACGACCAAAATAACCCATGGGTAATCTTGGGGACCCCATGGAGCCACTTTGGTTGGGAAATGACATAAATAACTTTTTATTTAATGTTAAAGTAAAAATGACACAAACATGAGATGTTTTAATAAAACTATTTTTTCATGGGGTTATACAAGTCAGATTTTTTACTATAAATATTCATTAGAAATATAAAATTTTTTCCTACATCATAGTAGTTTTTTTATAATTTTTAGAGAATAAATAAATTAAATTATTTATGACATAATGATGATGCAGCGATGACCTCATTATTTAACGATTTAAATAAAATGAAAAGATAATTTAAATTATATGACCTACACATGTACAAAACCTATTGTATGGGTGGATTTAGAACCCTTATCACCTCATACTCTAAACACATCAATGTGGGACCTATGAAATCCTAAAATCATTTGAAAATAAAGTAACCTTTTATCACTTTCCAAGAGTGCCCCTCCTCTCCCCTTATAAAAGGCCCCCACCTCTACCTCTTTAACCACACCTCCAAAGCCTTTGTCTCGGCCAACCCCCACCCATTTTGCCCATCCACATCCATCTATTACTCATAGAAGCCTCACTTTATGTATAAGTCTTCCCAAGGAAGCGTTTTAGCTCAAACCAATGGGAGTTACCCGATTTTAAGGTAATGTCTTCACTTGAGTTCTTTTGTTTTATTTTGCTTCTCCAACCCCCTAAACTCTTTTTATTCATTTATTTTATAACAAATACAGTATCTCCAATATACTAGGATTTTGTTATAAAAAGTACTTGAGATACACTTACACACACCATCATCTAATGGTTAAAGAACATACTGTTTCTATGAATGGCGAATTTCTGCCTCACGAAACGATGATTGTTCAACACTCATATAACACCTTCAAAGGTGGCCATTAAGATGTCACTATATTTATATATGATATATAATATGTTTATATTTTCCTTAAGCTTCTGTATTTTTCATTTATGTAATACCTTTATGGCTTCCATTATGGGTATACACGATATCTTCATTTAAGGAAGTGCGGACTACCACCCCCTCAAAGTGATTTGAATCGTTAATGCCATATGTGGGACGTATAAAGGAAAGATTTAAAATTATTAAATATTATCCTATACTAGAATTATAATATACCTTTATATCATTGTTATTTTCTTTCAATTAAATTATGAGATAGAAATGAAATTAGCGTTCATGTGTACGTACGGCTTACCGTCTCCATGAACGGTGCATTTCATTTCTTACCTCTAAATGATTATGTAATATTATAAATGCATTAATATTCTGGATATATATGATATATATTATATCTACATCATGAATAAAATTCTGGATATAATGGATATTTTACCACATGAACAACTTGTAATTATAAAGAGTTTATTTTTGACTCAAATACCAATGATCGTTAAACGACCGTTATTAACTTAAATAATAACATAGTGTTCATAACATGGTAATAAATGATATAAAATCAATAATTAACTTGAAAAAGGTTCTTAAGTAAGTAGAAATTAACTCAAGTTTATTATTTAGGAGATTAAAGAACGATCGATTCAAGTCGGACCCGACGTAAGGGAACCAACCTCTCTCTTTATTTTTAATTACACACTATTATGTCATTCCTTTTATGCTCGTCTTTCTTATTATTGGCATTATATTTTATATTAGTCCTACTGTACTTCTTATGTCCATATTATGAGAGACCCTATTTTCTCTCATCAATCCATTTTGGAAGTTTTAAGTGGCGCCTTTGGGCTGCCGAGTTTTTGGATGGGATTTTTCATCTCACATTTAGTACGGTGAGATTTATGTAACATTTTCCACCATTTACATTGAGTGGTGTATGTAATTCCCATTATTATACTCTTTGTGTAATATAATTTCACTTATGGGTATTTACATATTCATTGTATGAACCTTCTTCAATGGGGTGTACATTTCGAAAGTTACCCATGTCGGTAAGGGAACCTTTCACCCTCTTTTTTTAAAAGACTTATTGTGTTATGTCTTTTAATTAACATACTATTATGTTGGGATATATTCTTACATATCCTTATTGATGTAAATTTTATGACCAAGGGATGAGATACCCTTTTTATCTCTCATCAACTCTTTTTCTGAATTTGGATGTGACGCCGTTAGGCTGTCAAATTTTTGCAACGGAACTTCTTAACCCACTTTTGATTCTTTGGGATAAACTTGTACACCTTGAATATGTCGTTCTATGATTATGTGTGAATATCCTCTGATTGTTTACACTTATTACTCACTTATATTTCATGTATTCATTTTTCAAACATAATTATGTAACTGATTTATCCTTAATCCAAGGATACCGTCTTTGTATGGGACTTCATCTCAATCTCCTTTCATTGAGGCATATTTTTTTTTACACAACTTTCTTTTATACAGTGTATAAACCCCCTTTTACTTTTACATTTATTCAAAAGGAATCTTTTTTATACGAAGCGTTTACTAAATGACAAAAGGGAATGTTTTTGTCATACGTATATGGTGACAACGACTTCTCCACCGCCGTGACCATTATTTGAGTTTCGGCTTCCTCTACAAGCCATAACTTCTTTTTAAAAGAAAAATAAATACCATGTTTTAATTTTGCTTTATTTTGGTATTGAAAATGGTTTTCATAATGTTTTTATATCAATGTGTTGTATTGGTATCTTATGATTGAAAGGTGGAAATGTTATGTTTCCTTTATGCATGTTTTATGTGATAAGATTATGTTATGGTTCTTGGGAATTGTTATGAATATGGGTGGTTCGGTGATAAACTAAGGGTGGGTGAGCCCGATATAGCTCTCCAATGCATTGGGTAATGTGAAGCAGTGAAACGATAAGGTTTCTCTGAAGAGATTTTGGGAATATACTGTGGTGGGCATTCCAAGCATAACCAAGAGGGTTACTCCCTACGTAAGAATGTTATGAATGCCTCAAATTACCTCTTATGTATTATGATTTCTATGATTTATTCATTATTTGATTAGGTATGTTAAAGTGCCTATGTTTTATGGGTAAAGTATGTTTTCACTCTTATGTGTATATGTACTCATGTTTACTTTCCATAATTTTTATAACACTTACTGAGATTTTTATTCTCATCCCAAGTTTTTGAAATGTTTTTCACATGTCAAGGGAAAGGTACGTGATGTGATGATAGTGTCAAGGATGTGTCAAGAAAGAATCCATGTTTTATTTTAAATATGTTTCCGTTGATGGGAAAAATGAATACTGTCTTTTATGTAACCACTTTGTTTAAATGTGGAATGTAATGCAGGTTTCATGATCTAATTCTCTAAAACTCTATACCTAAAAAGATCCTCAATGTTTAATCTTGTAATAACTCACGATTAAGTAAGGTTTAAGGCTGGGGCCTTATATTTTTTTTCTCCCATTATAATTATTTTAATATTTTTAATATCATTTATTTTATCTTCCAACAATTTAATTATTACTTCTTTAGCATTCTGTGAAAAGTTATGTGAATTATTTCAACACTAAAAATTTAATAAAAATTACCATGATTAATATAACTCATTCATATTTAATAATAATGCTTTTTGTTGAGAATATTCTCTAGATAATAACATATTAAAAAATTAATAGTTAATAAAATCATGAATGTTACATCGTTGACTATTCTTTAAATAAAATGTTATAAATATTATATTGATTCCAAATGGAAATAAATGTCCATATATTAGAATTTTCAATGATTAAGAGTGAAAATTAATCATATAATAATATTGGGTCAAGTGTAAGTATCATTTTAGATTCATTCTTTTTCACCTCCATTACCCAATTAACCTTGTACCATTATAATAAAAAATTATATTGATATTATTAAAACCTAAAAAAATGGGGTATATTTAATAAATTGGGAAAAAATGATTTAAAATATATAATAACTTTTATGTATTCAAAATAAAAAAATTATTATGTAATTGAATGGTGAACAGGAAAAATGAAACAAAAACCAATTTTTCATAAAATTTCATTTTTATGTTTAAACTATTTTTATATAAAAAAGAAGCATAAAATTAAATTCAAATACAATAATTAGACTCTGTACAATAATAATGAACTAAGTAAATTTTAAAACTAATCTAAAATATAATTTTAATTTGTAAATTCATTTACTGAAAAGTATTGTTTTCAATGAAAATCATTATTTTTCAGTACAAATACAAAATTAAAACATTTTATAAAATTATAAAAAATCCATATAAAGATTATTTTTACATGATAAATTCAAAAATTAAATTATTTTTATAGAATAAATTTCAAAAAAATAATAAATTGGTTATAATATTTACTCATAAAATAAAAGAAATCACATTTTTTAAGAATGGTAATTTTGAAGGATAAAATTATTTTACTAAAAAATATATGAATATTTTATAATCATTTGATAATAAATTTATAATGACAGGAAAGTTTATATTTATTTTATAAGTAATTTATCCTTATTCATACCCACTAGTTTAATAGCTAGGATATACCAATCTCATTAAAATAAATATATTTTTGGGTTTTTTGAATCATAGTGTTATTTATCTTTTCCACTATAAAACATAGTAGTTCGATTTAAAATATTTCTATGTTACATTATCCACCTTTAATAAAAAGATTCCATGTAATTTGGACTCAATCGTAGAATCCATGGGAATATATATTCAATGTACCTTTATTTAAATCCCAGATAATAATATGGTTTAATTAAACATTCATATAAAAAGTTAGAAAGGGTAGATCCAAGAAAATTAAAAGTTACACATACAAGGTTTCAAGGTAGTAAAACGTTTTTGGGAAGTGAAAGTGATGATAAAGAAGAGATAACTTGGTATCATTCGGTTTTTTAGAGTGATACAGAACACTGTAAGGAAAATTTAAAAGGAAACAAAATAATAATTAAATTATTGGTAAAGAGACCATCGACTCATCAAAAATGAAGTTAATAAGATAAATTTTTCAACTCAATGTTATTTTCGTAAAGCTGGGGAATACTTTTTCTGAATAGATTAAAAACATATGGAAATATAATTTATTTAATTGTATAGTGCATCCCTTAATGAATTTCCTGCAAAATATTATGTTTTTCATCAAATGATGAATTTTTCATGAACAATTCATTATTCTTGAAGCACTAGAATCAACTTTTGTTGAATAACATTATCCAAAATAATAATAAAAATATATTCTTAATGTCATTATGTGTTAACCCAAAAAAATGGTTAGAATATTGATATTTAATTTCAAAAAATACTTTTCTCTCCAAAATTCTAGAGAGGTACCTAAAGTCTAATATAGAAATATTGATAAATAATTACCCTTAAAATTTATCAACATATTCCTGACTAACTTTGAAACCCAAAAATCCAATGGATTTAGTCACATTGTAATCCAAGATAAATATAATATTTATCTCCAAATAACATAAACCACTCTTAAACTCTACTCTAATGAAATAATCACCCAGAAAGGATTATGATTTCTATAAATGACTAGAATCATCAAAAAACCACACTTAATTCATATATTCAAGGAATATCTAATTCATTTGTCATTCCAAAAATAAAATCTTATAAGATTACATTTAACATAATAAAATAAGGTTATTAAAAATAATATATTTATAAACATAATTTCATACTAACCTAGAAACCACATAAGCTGGTGGTTGGCATTCCACCCTTATCAACATTTCGTTCTGCATTCATGTCCCACAGCCTTGCTGGATGTGAAGGTTATAGCATGGAGTTTGTGTTTTTCATTGTTCAAAACTATAATCCTTTTAAAATTTCAGGAAATTTTAGAAACATGCTAAAAATAACATTAATATTTTTAACATGAATGAAATGTTTTAACAAAAAAGGATAACTTATACCATTATTTTTTTATAAAAAAATTAATAACGTGTAATTATCCGTAAATAAAATATCATATTATCATAACCCATCCCCCGGGGCCTGTGACGTGAAACCCCAAAGCCCTCCTTCCATCGGATAGGGGTTGATGAATAGCACCGGAGGGGAATTTCCTTATAATGGGAGGGAATTTCCTCCACACCTATACACACACAAATAGGGAACACTACGCACAAGAAAATCACAATGGAAGATGTAAGGTTAAACCATAACTGAAAACCACCATGATGTGTTATTGTAAATACTGAAAGTAAAGGGGCCATAAAAGAAGACCAACTGAAATGGAAATATAGGAAAAAGGGAAAACAACTCTTGAGGTAATTCACCATGAATCCTACATGAAGGGTAGGTGTAGCTCATCACTATATCTCTTCACGTCAACTGGGCCCCTCTGTACACTGTCTGTCAACCACCTCTGAGCTCTATCATTCCCTAAATCCTAATGGATTAGTAAATCTATCCTTCATCTGCAAAATATACAACAAGGTGTGGGTGAATCCTATTCATGGGTAAGAATAAAAATACTCAATAGAGTCCTCGAGACCCCCAAAGGTCTCACAAGATTCCACTAATGAAAAAACTACAATGAATGATCTCAATCACAATGAACCATGAAAAATAATCAGTTCAAACTAGGTATAAAATAATATATAAGTATAGATGATTAGTCGTCAATTTAATAATCTTATTCTATAAAGGGTTCTGCTATTGATTCACACATGATCGCTAAGTACTAACCCCCCACAGACTCACATGGGATCGGTAGGTACTAACCCCAACTGACCCACACAAGATCCGACCCACCCTAGATCGATAAGTACTAACCCCCTAGACCCACACAGTATATAACCCGCATAGGATCATTATGTCCTGACACAATCATGATCTGACCCACACATGATCGGTATGCACTAACCTACACAAGATAGCTGAGAGATGACCCACAAAGGATTTGACCGACACAAGATCGGTATTTGATGACCCACATAGGATCTGACTACACATGATTAGTATGTGCTGACACAAACAGGATCGATGACTACTGACCCACAAAGGATCTGACCCAAACATTATCAGTATGCGCTGACCCACAAAAGATCGCTTAGCACAGACCCACACAGGATCTGACCCACACAGGATTAGTATTTGGTGATCCACAGAGGATAGAAAGGTGGTGATCCACATAGGATCGATATGTTCTGATCCACACAGGATGGTTATGTGCTAATCCACACAAAATCACTATTAATTCTTCACATCCCATCTAGCCACTGGATTCCCATACATAGTATGCTTAATTCTAGTAGGATCCACTTATCAAGACATCAGTTGTATTTAAAGTGGAACTATTTCCCATATATAAGTAAATCAATGTCATTCTATTTCATAAGGGTTCTAACAGAATAGACAGCACATCAATCAGACGCCTAGTCTGAGAGTTATAGGCATTTTATTACCGGGGGCTTGGATGGATTCTAGTACGATCCAACCCAAACATTATCCAACATTATCTAAAACCCATTTGGAGTATCTAAAAATGAAATTATCATTCCATGTATTCCAGTGTCAAATACAGTATGCCAAACTGATGTCTGGTTTGTGAGATATGACCTTTTGTGTGTATCGAGGCTGAAAAGGGTCTGGGTACGCACTAAAGGAAATATCATGCAAACCATACATCTTTTTGACATAACGTATATGGTGTTGGAATAAATTGAAGAAGATCATCATTTGGATATATTACACCTGATTTTTTAAGAATGTTGGAGTATAGCTAGGTTGTTTCTTACCCAAATCCAACTGGGCCCTCGACACTAAAATGACTATAACTCTCAGATCGAGCGTCGGATTGATGCCCCGTCTATTACGTTGGAACACTTATGACATGATAGATAATTGGGTTACTTATTAGTGGTACTTAGTTCCATTTTATGTATGAACAATGTATTTAGGAGTGGATCCTCATATAATCAAGCATACTATGTGTGGTAATCTAGTGGCTGGCGGAGACGTGAAGAATGAATAGTAATCCTCTGTGGATCAGCACAATGCGATTTTGTATGAATCAAAACCTAGAGATATTGTATGGATCATCACCTAGAGATCCTATTTGGATTAGAACATGGTGATCTTGTGTGGATCAACAACTACAGATCCTGTGTGGATCAGCACCTAGCGATCTTATGAGGATCAACACCTACTAATCCTGTGTGGGTCGGATCTTGTATGAGTTAGCACCCAGTGTTGTTGTATGGGTCAGTGCATAATGATCCTCTATGGGTCAGATCCTATATGGGTCTATGATCAGCGATCTTGTGTGGGTCAGTGGAGACTGATCTTATGTGGGTCAAATCATGTGTCGGTCAGTAGATACTAATCCAGTGTGTGGCAAATCATGTGTGGGCTAGCACTAAGCGATGTTTTGTGGGTATGCACATACTAATCATATCTGGGTTAGATCCTATATGGGTCAGTTCATACTGGTCCTGTGCGTGTCAGATCGTATGTGGGTCTACGGGGTTTAGTACTTATCGATCCTCGACATGTCATATCCTCTGTAGGTCATTGGGGATAGCACTTACAGATCATGTGTGGAATAGTGAGGGTTAGTACCGTGTGATCCTGTGTATATCTATAGTAGAAGCCTTGATAAAAAAGTAGATATGTCTTTACTAATAATCTTATATACTTTTTTACTTATGTTATACCATTTTTTTGCTGAGTCTTTCGCTTGGTGCTTTATGATTTATATCATGCATTGAGGTTTTTCCTTTGTCGAATCTAGGGAGGCCTCTGGGGGGTCTCGGGGTCCCTAATTGGTATTTTTATCCTCCCCCCTACATGGGATTTTCCCGCACCTTGTTGTGTGTTGTGCAGAAGATGGAAATCATGACTGAGCCTTGAGGAGTCATGGAAAGACAATGCTTAGAGGAGGTTGATAGTCGGTGTACGGTGGACCCTAGTTTATGTGGAGAGCCGCAGTGATGAGATATACGAAGGACGATATCTGGAGTAATTTTCCCATATTAATGTATTTCAATTTCAGCTGGGCTTGTATTCTGGACCCTTTACATTCTGTATTTACTATTACTCTCAGTGCTGGTTTTTAGTTGTGGTTGAACATTAATTATTCTGTAGTGCTTTCCTTGTGCATAGTTTCCGTTTTTTTTGTGTACAAGTTCTGAGGAAATGCATTCCCATTATAGGGAAATGCATTTTTGATACTAGTCACCAACCCCCATCCTATGGAAGGAAGGCTTGGGGTAGTCATGACATTGTCCCCAAGGGATAGGTTATAACAAAGTGGTATTAAAGTGGTCCTTTCTACCAAAATAACTAAGTGCCTATGTTTTCAATGTATCTATATTGTTATGTTTCTTGAGTTCAATATTAAGTTCAGTGAGTCCAGTATTGTTTTAGTGGCTGACGTATACATACACTTGGACCCTGAATTCTGTTTTCTTACATGGTATATGGAAACTATAGTTTCATGTGTTTTGAAAATGTTTTTCTATAGTTCTATTTTGAGTCATCTCACCAGGTATGACCATTTTACTGTGGTTTATCTAGATTCTCTATCAAGATTCCTCCACGCATCCAGCCATCCAGGATTCCAGTGCTTGAAAATTTGGATGGTCCACAGAGTAATGAGACTTCGGTACATGGACCAATTATTAAGATGGTACTTCCAGGTTGTTTCCTAGAGATACCAATTCTCATTGGTCAGCAGGCACTACCAGTGCTACCGGTTGAGGGCACATATATGTTCAATTCCATACAAGAGTTCTAGTGACTCATACACCTCATCTTCTGAGTAAAGCCCGACTCACAAGATGAAATGGAATGGCCTGGGGTGGTGACTGAGTTTCCATCTAGCTAGGGAATCATAGGATTAGATGGAAGACCAGGAAGGGAGCATTCAATGTTACTTTAGTAGGGTAATGACTGGGTTTAGATTACCCCTATCTTATAATGAGGTTAATTTTTCATGAATAGAGCATAAGAACCATCCTCAAAGAAGGGGTTCTCTTGGGAAACAAATAGTATCGGATTGTGTTCCCATGAGTTTCTACAATTTTGACAGGATGACATGTTAGTGACTGGGTATTCTTCATGACATTCTGACCATTCTAGGTACTCTATTTGTACGATGCGAATAGTGCATCAAGGCTTAGACCTTCATGCGATATGTTTTTATAAACATCTTAGTTTGGACTATTCATCTGTGCATTCTGACTTATGTTAGGGTGATATGGAGAACATTTTTGGTTGAATGTTCTTTGGATGAGTAGATCCAGTTGGTGAATGTTATTAGTGTTAATGCATGAAACTGACCCCTGTCTTAGAGACATGGTAGTGTAATAAGTTTCTATAAGAGGAAGTTAACATGATAGATGAATCTACATGTTATCAAATGTGGAAGATGGATTAATATAGTAGAATGAGGCGGTATATAACTCGATATGTCACAACTAGTACCCCAATGTATCCCCCACTAGGCTTATGAAGCTTGAGGACAGGAGAATGGATTAACTTCATGTGGTATCGAATCGTGACCCAAGGGCTCAATAAATGATTCGATGTAAAATAGGTGTCTACAAATAGCTTCTATATTAATAGACATTGGTAATAATCATTATTGTTTCTCATAAATCTTGTTCAGGACCTATATTTCTGGTTATACCATTGACATACCATTATATATAGAGATAACATTGAGAGGATACCTGATAATCCCACTTATGTCGACGAAGTGATCTGAGCCTTGAGGCAAGAGTTTCCATTGGAATAGATTGGTGGAATGAGTCTAGGACATACAACTTTAGTTTGGTTATGGACTGATCATCCATAGTTCCTGCTGAGGTTGACTATTTGAGTAAAAATAATGCAGGGTATTCGCAACATTGGGATGGGGCTTCACTTAGTAAGAGAAAAAGGAAACCCAAGAATCACAGGTTAAACACATGCGTAATAGTGTGCGGCAGATTTCTCTTGAGTCGGCTAGCCTTACCCTAATGACAACATGTGTTTTGAGTTTTTAGTTCCCAGTATTTGTGGCATAGTGCGAGGACATCCTTTCAAAATATGTTTCCAAGATTACCTCCACGTATGGAGAGGTAGTTCTGCATTGGCTTGTACCTAAGGACGACACTAATATATATAATTTCATATCAAATGGCTTCCATGGAGCTCCAGGAGCTGTGAGCATAGTGGGGAGAATGGTTTACTGTCTACTCGGATCACTAGAGTCTCTGATATATCTTCTCATAGAATAAAATGAACCTTAGATAGTGGTAATGGCTAGAGTCCCTCCAATACTATGACTTTGAGATAGTCTATACTCCTGGTAAAGGGAATGTGGGGGAAAAAAATCTTCGCATGTGGGATAGTCTACAATTCTTGAGTGAGGAAACAGAGCAGCGATCCGCATTGTATATATCCTTCTTGGATAGTAATGGTGAAGATTACCTCCAGTCTATGATAGTTACCCTCCCACTAATTCATCAATTCATGGAGGCACAACTTGGGAACGTTGACTGCATGGCCCGATGTACTCAGATATCCTCATGATGGGATCTTGAGGTATTTTTTAAAGGTAAGGAACATTCCATCCTTTTAAAAAGACACACCATGGTACCTGTGTGGCTATGAGAGGTGTTTTTGAGGTGGTTCCACACATACATTTGGTGGTACATTTGGTTGTGTTGAAGATATACCAGGACCTCTGGCATCAGTACTATTGTCCAGGAATGAAGAAAGTAGTGGAGAAGATCATATTTAGATGCCTCACTTGTCAGGAAATGATGTCTAAGCAATAGGTTCTTGCTCGTTTTAGCACAACTTTTACCCCCAAAAAGATGGTCAGAGGAAGAAGACCATAATGACTCCATAGGACATGATTCGTGCTTGTGTCCTAGTTTTTTTTATTGTTTGAATACTATCTACAACTGGTGGAGTTTACAATAGAAATATCAATCACTCCCGAATTAGCATGACACTTTTTGAGGCCTTGTACGTGTGACGGTACATATCACCTTTATGCTAAAAAATACCAGGGGAGTCTACACTTTTGTGTCCAGAGTTGGTGGAAGCTACCATTGGGAAGGTGTTGATCAACTAGGAGAGGATCAAGACTACACAAGGCCAACATAAGTCTTATCCTGATGTGATACGAAGACCCTTAGAGTTCAAGGAGGGATACCACGTTATCCTATGGGTCTCACCCTGATAAGGAAAGTAATTATTTGGTCGGGGCGGAACGATATCTATGAGGTTCATCGAACCATTCTAGATTATCAGCAGATCTAATGAGGTAGTGTACCACCTATCTCTTCCTACACATATATACCGGGTGCATAATATTTTCCATTTGTCGTAGCCGAGGACATTCATGCATTATCCATCAAACGTTATTGACTAGGGTGAGTTGGTCATTGTCAATGGGGTGACTTTTACGGAGTTCCTAGTAGAGTTATAGGATCAATAAGAGTGAGTCCTTTTGGAATATTTGATACCTCTAGTGTGATTTTTGTGGCAACACAGGAACCTCCAAGAGTGAATATTAGAGCAGGAGGCTCAGATTCGTTCTCAATACCCTCAGTTGTTTTATTTACCTTTGTTTTGGATTTTGGTGATGTAAATCCCTAAATTAGAGAGAATATAATGTCCATTAATTTCAGAATAATTTTTTTAATTATATGGAATTCATTTGAGAATGTGAAGTCTGACAACATGTGATACTGAGGCCTAGACTTCCTGGAATGATCTGTCAAAAAATTTAATGTTTAAAATTGTGTGCTTCAGTTTTTTCCCTGAAAAAGTGGAATAACTCTTAAATGGGTTCCTAGATCAGAAATCTAAGGGCATTGTTACCTTCATGATGGATGGTTTACCCTAACCGTGACATTGGATTAGTCATTTTAGGCCTCCAGTGATAAAATATGAAGATGGCATAATTATAAATAAAAAAATTAAAAAAAATTATTTTATTATTAAAATGATTATAACTCACAAACGGTGAATCAGATTAAAAATTTAATACCACCACTGAACTCATAATGGAATGCTTTCCTTAGGATGAAACAATCGTTGGATGGCATGGGACACCATTGGAAGTTAGTTTTTGTCCTTAAATAAAATAATTAAATGACAATTATTTTATTGTAAAATTAGTATCATATAAATAGTAACATGGATTGAAAATATGAGAGTACCATTAAGCTAGTGAGGGTGTGTTCCCCTTAGGTAGAGCTAACATCGACCGTAGTGGATTGAGGGTGATTGTTAATAATTTTTTGAACTTTTTAAAGGTATTTTTAATAAGCATGCGAGCGGAGTTCACTATCTTTTAAACCGATACTTAGAATTGAAATCTGAGGGCACCATTGAATTTATAGTACTGGGTTTCGTGTTCTAGCTGAGATTTTATGGTGTATTGGGTGACCGGTTCAAGGATCTGGGTTCATGCTACTCCAAGGTATGAGGATTTAGTTCATCCTTTTACATATTGATGTTAGGTTTTGGTTTTTTGTGAATGGTGTTCGGATGTGGGAATTTTGGTGTCCATGCGATGGAGAAGCAGTGATGTTTGGTTGATGTGATATTTCATCTAATGGTTGTTTGGTTCAATTCATAATTTGGAATTGTTGGTTTCTTTGAATTTGGATGGATGGAGGATGAGAGCGTTTGTTTAAAGCCTTTTGTGATGTGTTTTTATTTGTTTTGGACAATGGAAATGGGTCCTTACCAAGGGAGTCATATTTTAGAGTTACAGTGGAGATGTGGGGTGGACTGAGAATCTAGGAGTTCACCATGAGGAGGAGGATTAGAAGTCTAAATTTTTGTTTTGATGTTTTGGGATGTTTGAAATTTGGTCTTTTGATGTTTGAAATTTGACTCTTGTATTGTGAGGTTCCCACTTACCCTGAAATTAATTTATTCTGAAAATGAAAAAAAGGGATTTGAGAAGGAAAAAATAATAATTAAATAACAAAAGTTGTTATTTTATTCAATTTATAAATGGTTGAGCGGTGAATGGTGGGACCATAGTGTAATGTCGAGCAATAAACATGAATAATTTATTAACATAATCAATTAATTGTGTAATGACAACACTTGTGGTTAATTAGGACCATTTTTTATGATTTATTAATGAACCATAATAACGAACCGGCGTGGGATGATTTCCTATTATTTAATTAAAACGTTGGAATGGGTTTTGGGAACCCACGAGAGAACTCCTGATAATGTGCTGGCAAAATCTACCTCCAATAATGATAATTTTTTTGAGGACGCCCATTGAGGAACTGATCCCGAGGTTGACCGGGGATGAATTACTATGCACATAGACCATCATATTCTTCTTCAATTGAAACCAACATGATCAAGGTAGGTATTTTGTTTAAATTCAAGTGAATTATTTTCATTTCCTCATTTTTAAAAAGTATGACAAATCTGGATCAACAAAAACGAGTTGACCCATTATTCGTATGAAACTGTGAGTGGTTTTGTGTAAAAATATGAATGTTTTTTTATTTATATTTTAATTGTAGATTATAATACCCACTTGATATGAAGCTAATGTGGGGGGGGGGTGTAGGAAAAATGAACAAGCTCAGGAACCTCCGCTGCTTGAATTATCATTGCATTATCCACGGGAAAATATTGAATTTGACAGAAGAGAAAATTAGAGGCTCATGCAGTGAATTAGGCTTCCGAGGAGGCCCGTAGGTGTCGACGGAAGTGGAAACAGAGCTCTGATGTGTCACTGAAACCCTGCAGGAGATTCGCCGGCACAGAACCGGAACAGTGGTGTCGAAGACCGGTTTCGGCGGACGAGGGTGGTGGGCGAGGGTGGCAGTTGGTGCTTTCTAGCCACAGAGTTAGGTGGCTTCTATTGGCCCCACAATAGACCTATTGGGTGGCTGACCATCTTGGGGACGTGTTGGTGGAGAGCGGTGCTCCGTCACACGCCATGGGAGGTTGCCGCAACTTCGAAGCCACAGTGATACAGACTAGTGCCCATAGGTCCTGCTTGCAGCTAAGGCAGAACCATTTGGTGCCTCCGGTTAATGATCCAAATTGATCATTGAGTCATTTAGGATTGTGTGGTTGCACAACCCTTCATGCGAGCTGATGGGCCAGGCCGGTCTGCTGCCCATCGGACCAAGCATGCCACAGCCCAGCCAGTTTGGGCCAGGCCAGGTCTTCCCTGGACTAGTTCATGCCGAATAGAATATGGAGGGTCTCCCTAAACTGGGTCGGGTCATCCCTTGATGGGTTTTTCTTATTGGTTCAGACCAGACCCAGACCCTTTTTGGCCCAGATATGCACAAAAGGTCGTATCTCGCAATCTGGATATTTGTTTGAAATACCGTCTGCGGTACTAGAATCCTTTTAATGAGATGGTCCTTTTGAGATACTCCACATGCGTTTTGGAGAAAAATGGAGTATGGTTAGGTTGGACTGTATCCGAATCCAACTGGGCCCTCAGCACTAAAATTATTATAACTGTCAGGCAGGGCATCTGATGGATGTGTCATATATTGCATTGGAACCTTGATGACATGAATTTTTTTTTGTGTTACTTCTTCATTATACATAGTGCCAGTTGAAGTAAATCCAATGGATTGAGGAGTGGATCCTCCCAAAATCAAGCATACTATATACGAGAATCCAGTGGATGGATGAGACCTAAAGAATGAATAGTGATCATGTGTGGATTAGCACCTAGCGATACTATGTGGTTCAGAACCTATCGATCTTATGATGGTAAGATCATGGGTGGGTTAGTGCTAAGTGATCCTATCTCTGATAGTGCATATTGATCCCGTGTGGGTTGCACATAGTGATCATTTGTGGCTCAGTGCATACTGATCTTGTGGGTGTTAGATCCTGTGTGAGTCAGTACATATTGATCCTATCTATGTCATATCCTATCTTGGGAAGTGCTCAGTAATCCTGTGTGGGTCAGCACATACCGATCTTGTGTGGGTCAGATCAAATATGGGTCATCACATAACGATATTGTGTTGGTAATAAGATCTATGGGTTAGTAGGGGTTAATACCTATCAATCCTGGTAGGTCGAATCTGGTGTGGGTCAGCAGGGGATAGTGCCTACTGATCCTTTGGGTCAGTGGGAGTTAGTATGAAGCGATATTTTGTGGATCAACAGCAGATCCCTTGACAGAATAAGATGTTAAATCATTATGACTAATCATCTATACTTCTGTACTTATGTTATACCTAGTTTGTGTTGAGACTTTTTCTTTGTGCTCTGTGATTGAGATAATGCTTTGTGGGTTATCCTTTATGAAATCCCGGGAGACCTTCGGTGGTTCTCGGGGTCACTACTGAGTATTTTTATACTCACCCTTACATGAGATTTTCTCACACCTTGTTTTTTCTTATGTAGAAGATAGAGTACTTGACAAAGCCTTGAAGAGTCATGATAGATTGAGCTCAGAGGTGGTTGGAATATCGTGTACGGAGGTGGCAATTTGACATGGAGAACCACAGTGAAAAGCAACACATTCCTTTTAGGTAGGATCCTAGGTGGGTGACCTCTGGAGTTGGTTTCCCTTTTTTTCTATATTTCCATTTCAGTTGGGCTTGTATTCTGGCCCCTTCACTTTTAGTATTTACTATTACACTCATTGTTGGTTTTTAGTAGATGTTGTACCTTACTTTTACACTGTACATTGCTGGTGTGTGGTGTTCCATAATTGTGTGTGTACAGTATTTGAGTCAACACCTTCCGATTATAGGGAAATGTGTTTCTTTTGCTAGTCGCCATCCCCTGGCCTATGGAACATGTTCTTGAAGTAGTCACAGCCCGAGACCCTAGGGACGGGTCATGAGACATATAATTCCTAAAGGATATCCATTTATTTAAACATATGTAACCAAATTGAAAAGATAATTATTCAACATATTTATTTTTCACATCATAAACTTATGATTTTCATATACCACACTCTTTGTAAAATTATCTCCTAAAATATCATTATTCAACATAAAATTACAACCCTTAAAACATAAAAAGTGGGTGTCAATGAATTTTAACATATCAAAAACCCTAAACTTATAAACCATGATGGTACTTATAACTCCTATAATAAACTCAAAAGAAATATTATAATCTCTAAATTAATCTAAACCCTACACTAATAACAATTTTAAGATCCTCAAATCTGCACAGCTGATTCTGGCTCTATAACATAACATTTACATTTTAGGATTTTTTACTGATAAATACGACCTATTTATTTCATCAAAATATTTCAACCGAAAATTAAAAATTTTGGGTCACCTGTATACAAATATAAATTTTATTTATAACATTTTTTATTATTTTTAAGGACACGTAAAAACATGGAATTAAAAATATTTGGAACATAAAGATCAAAAGTATTTCCAAATATACCCATATTTTCTTATTTTACAATTTGGAAGATTCATAATCCATGTAGAACCCTTTAACAAGTAATTAATTTATCATATTTTTTTATATAATGGTAATAAATGGAAAAAATAAAATGGTGTTCTCAAATACACAATTATGACAATCCTGAGTGATATAATTGATTACATAAGAATAAAATGAACATAATTGTATTATAAGAAGAAAATAACATTTAAAAATTATACCATGTTTGTCAAGGATCATAATCATGAGTTATGGAATAAATCATTCCATTTCAGTAGAAATGAATTTTTAAGAATTAAAGAACAAAATTCATGGTAGCTTAATATAAGACAAAAAAATGGAATTAACATAAGCGTAGAAAATAATTTCTTTAGTAGTCTAAGATTATTTAATATATTGTCATATTGGTATAGGTTAACTACATAAGACATAATAGTTGTCATGGTACACTCCTATGACCATCATAGTGAACAAAGTCCCTTATTGAACTGTTTTCTCCCACTTTCTTGTCCTGTGTAACTCATTAGATACTAATCATTTCCTAATGCATTGAAGAGAGATATAGGTCCCACAATTCACATAACTAAAATAATTAAAATGTGTTCCATATGAACCTAAAAAATTCATCACATCAAGACCAATTAAAGGAAGTGGTTTTCATAAAAATTTCATTATATCTTGACATATGGAAAAGGAATCAATATCATAAATATCATTTCACTATAAATATAAAACAAATAGGGAAGGAGTAAGGATTCTATCTTTGGATAATTTTAACAGTAAATCATAATTATCATAACATAATCATATATTATATGGAAAATGAATTGGAAACATCAATTGAAATAATTATTTTCTAAAATATATTTTCTATTTCGAAATCATTTATCAAAAAGCCAATCATTTATAAAGGAAAAAATTTTCCTTAAAAAGATTCTTTTTATGTTCCTATTGTAAGATATAAAACATTATGGTGTCATGGAGGTAGGAAATATTTCTCATTCTGGATTGGATAAATAATATTCATCCATCTTTTGGGAGAAAATGTACAAATAACATCATTTACAAAACAAAGACAAGATTCTATTCACACCATTTCTCAAAAGTAAATCATGGGTAAAATTACATTAAATAATTTTAGCATAATAGTAAAAACATTATTTAATTTATTTTATAAAAAAATGTAGTTAGAATATAAATTTTCAACAGTAAATATTTAATGATATTCAATCCCAATTAATAAATAGACTTTAGATCAAACCCTTTTTTCTTTGGTAATATTTGTACCATAAGACACATGAAAGAATAACAGGAAACTAAATAATATATATCATGCATATAATTAAGTTCATATTATAACATGTAAAAAGGGTATTATATGAACCATAAAAAATAACAATATGGTCAACAAGGAATATGTCCAGTAGAAATAAATGTGAGACTACAAAAATATATTACCTCAAGTCTGGCTTCCATTATCAATGTTCAAAACTCATATATAATTAATATAGATTTATTATAAATAAAATAAAAAAAAATTATTAATATATATAATATGATATAATATATTCTTATTTCCTTTTATAACAAATTTATTAATAATAATTTATTTAAATCATAGTTCTGGGTGGTAAATACAATATTTTTTTGATATGTGTATTGGTTTGATATTTTTGGTCCACAACAATTAATCATAGTTACATCATTTTTAGAATATTATTCATGATATAAATATCATATATATTACATATATATGTATTATTATTAATTGATATAAGGTATAGAGAAATATGAATAAGACTCTTCATAATGACTATAGGCCATACATATGCATGAACAATGTTTCTATTTTTTGTCAAATTGAAAGACGGAATGGTAAAAAATAATTAGAAATTGAAAAATTATTAATTAATATATATATAATATAATAATTATTTACATATTTAAAATCATTATAGTAATGTTGTAATGAAAAACGAATTACACCACTTAAGGGAGATAGTAAGATATACATACGCACAAGCGATGTTATTGCCTTTTGTTAGATGAAGAAGATATGTAAAATATTTTTTCCATTAAAAAATTAAATGTCTTAATATTTTTGACACTATATTTAATACATATTTATTGGTAAAAATATTAATCAGAACTAGAAGATAAAATTATATTGAAAGGTTTATTAAATATTATTACCTTCTCTTAAAGAATTCTCATTTGTATATCCTCTTATAGATACTAGGGCTGGTCTTCTTTGAACACTAGAAACTACCAAACATGGATAAGGCTGTTGGGATGATTAATTGTAAGGAATGTTTCCTGATAGATTGTATAATGTGATTTGAATAAGTGAGGGAGGATGTTCGCTTTAATAGTATAAGTGATGTGTACTTTTGGAATTTCGCAAAATATAATATTATAATAATTTTATTTATCCTGAGAAATTCCTCAAAATAGAAATTTAATATAACAGAAAATAATTCAGTGTTTTAATACCATCAAACAATCGAATTCATATATTTTTTATGTCATTTTAAACATTATCCTTTTGATTGACACGTTTGTAAGTTATTTTTTACCCTAACCATGGTAACAAGTATTTTATTCATAAAGGATTAATAATGTCACTATATATGAAAAAAAGACTCATAAATGGAAAATATTTTATTTTTTAATATTTTATTCGATTAACAAGGATGAATATTTTATTTTACACAAATTTTAAATAATTTAATAAAATATTATTTTGATCATTATTCTTTAATATCAATTTTAGAACTATTAATTTAACATGACTTCAACTATATTAAGAAAAAGAAGAATCAAATTTTAAATCTTTAAAACCTATATATTATGTCATATATATATATATATAATTCCTTTTACACATAAAATAATTCAAATTACAAAAAAAATATTTTTAAAATAAATTATTTTATTTTTAAGTTAATTAAATAAATATTGTATTAGTATTGAAAAAGAATATAAGGTAAATATATAATTTGTAAAAATAAAATATAAATATCTATAATGAAAATAAAATCATTAATACAAATATAGTTATTTAGTTTCATTTATATGTTAGTTTTATCCCTATGTGGCATAAAAAATTAAATTTTTAGACAGTGACATTTTGTAACTATATTTAATTTAAATTATATATAAGTCATTCATATGGAATGGTTTTTCTTAAAAAACTAAAATTATAATATAAGGATATAAGGGTCTAATCCACTGTTACAAATAATTTTTAGTCACTTTTTTGGTAATGGTTATACTCTTGTATAATTGTTTTAACCACTTGTTAACTCTACGGAAAAATTACTATTCTATTAACATTTTCTTCTATATAAGTCTCAGTAATGTTAATATATATTGACAAAAAACCCATAAATTGTTTATGATGGATTTAATTAACAATATTCCATTCAATTAGATGAATGAAATATTTTCTTCAATTTTTTTATCATTTTATAAAATATTATTTACTATTAATTTTCATAATGTCAATTTTTATATCTATCCATGTCATTGAATTTAAAAATATTAATATAACACAATGATTTGAATCAAAAAAATTTATTATATATATAACATTTCAAAATCAACTAGATATTTATTTTATCAAATTTATTAACTGAAATTATACCTATTTTAATATTATAAATATCAATTATTTTATTTCTCCAATAATTGAGGTATTACTCCATCAGCATCGTTAAACAACATAAACTAATTATTTCTTCACTATAAATTTACAATAAAATACCATGATTAATATAACAATTTTATATTTCAAAATAATATTTATAGTCCCACATATTCCCTGGATAACCCCATATTAAAAAGTTATTTTTATTAAAAACATGAGTGTGACATGTTTTTTTCTCTTTGCATAAAATATTATAAAATAATAATAACTTTTAAATGAAAAAATTCTATATATTATAAATTTTAAATATTATTAATTATTATTACTAATCCATTAAGAGAGGTAAAAGTGTTATGGTCATTATATTGCCCTTCTTTTTACCCATAATCATCCAACTTAACTTTTTTCCTTGGTAACAATGATTACCAAGGATAATATTAAAATTAATCTAAAAATAAAATTGGTATATATAATAAATATATTTATTATTATATCAAATATGTAATTCTTTTTTGAATATTCAAGAAGAAAATTACACTGTTTAATTTACAGATAATCCAAAAACACATAATGGAAATTAATTTTTTAGAAAAAATCTCTTTTATGTAATATTTTATTCTTCCAAATTCTTAAAAAAATTCATTAGAAATAAATAAATTATATTATGTATAATAAAAATGAGTCAATTAAATTTTAATACTAATTAAAATATAATTTCAGTTTATAAATAATTTAAATTAAATATACAGTTTTAATGAAAATTTTTATTTTTGACAATTCATTAAAAATTGAATCTTTTAAGAAAATATAAAAAATTTATCTAAATGATTTTTTTACAAGATTTATTAAAAAATGATATTAATTTTAAAAAATAAATTTCCCAAAATTTCTAGAAGATAGTTATATGATTTTCTCAAAAAAAGAAATGATTCCATTTTTTAAAAAATAAAATCTTTTTACTAAAAAAAATTATTATTGTATAATAATTGATAAATAAATTTATATTGAGGAGGAATTTTATATTTATTTTATAACCTATTTGGTCCTATAAATACCAACCAATTGAACATTTTTTCTATAAAATCCATATTTAAATAATATTATATCTTTGGTCATTTATATTTTTTATTGTGTATCTTGTATATTGTAAAACATAGTATATCATACTAAAATCATATTATATTAAATCTTTATGAGAAATATAAAATAGCATGGTCCCTAAGAAATAATATTTTTAATACAATATTAAAAAACTCATTTAAAGAAACAATCCTTATGCCTTTTTTATCTTTTAATTCAAAAGAACATTGAAAGAGGGAAAATGAAATGGATTCTAAAAATACATTATTTTTATTGAATTATTGATACAATAAATTCATTTTTCATTTAATATTTCAAAACAAAATAAATAATTTTTTGAAAATGTAATATGTCTCTAAGATAGTATACTGAGATGAGAAATCTTGTAACATGAATCCTGGCTCATTTCACATCTCATCAAATTCATGAATAATAAAAATAATTTTAGTTTTATAGTTGGGTAATAAAAATTTTAATATTCAATAAATTAAAATTATTCCTTTTATTTAATTTATTAAAATCACAATATTTGTTACCAATACTGCTAATTTTTCTATATGTTTTGAGGTCACTCAATTCATAATTTCAAAAATTGATTCTGTAGGTTGACAAAAAATTGAGTTCATTAATCAATCATATCAAGAATATTAAACCTACTGTAATTATTATTTTTATAAATTTATTATAATTATTTAACCATCCTTGAAAGGTGTTTATGAAATGTAAATTTTACAACATCATGGTGTTATTTTTCCATAAAAACACCTGAGTGATGTATTCATTTCTCCAATGGAAGGAAATAAATAAAATTTTAAAAAATATATCAGTATTGAATAAACATTATAAAATAATTAATATATATGTTAAATAAAAATATCTTTTGACCAAAAATGTGAGACGATGATGATAAAGAAATTAAATCCCTTTTATGATGGTGTTAGTCAAAACACATTCTCGAACAACATTATCATTTAAAAAAAATGGAAAATTAATAAGGTTGATAATATTTTATATTTAACGAATCATAAATATTTCATAACATTCTTTTATGTTAATTAATTCCATATTTATTACCATTTGTGTGATATAGCAATGAAAAATAATCCACATTGCTTCGTGTATGTGGTAATTGACAAATACAAGAGAGAAAAATTTTTATTTTACATTGGATGAAAATGGTTATGGAAAATTTTGCAATTCTCATTACAAAAACCATATGTATTTTGATGATATTTATTTCCATATTATCATGCATGCGATAGGGTTGAAGGAGGATGAATAATAAATATACTTAAAAGATATAGGTAACTTTTATACCTACTCATTTGATATACTCCTTTAATTTGATATTAAGGTACTTTATGTATAGGTATTTTGTAAGATAATTTTTTTTCAGGTATTTCCCAATTTTTGTTTTTAGTTAATCATATTTCCATGGGTTTTTTTCTCTTTATGCTTTAAAGGATTTGTCTTATTAAAATATAGATAGATATTTTTTGTTTAAATGACCTAATGTTCTTGTTTTTATGTTTATTGGAATTAACCATGTCCATATATAAATGCGTTAAATTTTTTTATGGGTATTTTCCATGATTTGGAAGGATTTGGAGGTAGTTTGGGCCCTTTTGTGGAAACATGACTACGAACCTTCTATGCAGCATTTAAACATAATTTACATGTTAAGTGAAATATAATTCCCACAAAACACATGTCATGAAATTATACCTGGTGTGACATATTTTCATGTTTTGTAAATTTTTCATGTCATGTATAAGTCAATCGGGATAAATATAAACCCAAGGTGATGGGGTTTTTAGCATATCTCTTAAGTGGAAAATACGCTATGTGAAATGAGGTTTTATAAGGTTTATTTATTAGTAATAGTGATTTTTTGGATATATAGAGGATGTAGTTTTCATTATTCTTCTACAAAGCCTTCCTATTCTTGACCTTAGATGAATTTGAGGTTATTTTAGGATACTTTTCGTCCTATTTAATGTCTTTATTGTTTGATCAATCATTGGTAATTATTTGTATTTTTTTACCTCCACACTCATTGTTATCTATTACGGTGGTGAAATATTTGTCTGTCCTTTGGTTTTGATCTTCACATGGGTTGATTGATGTTCTTCTTTTGATCTTCAACACCTTCTTCTTCCTTAGTGTTACATTTTGTATGTTTTGTGTTAATCATCAGTTAATGGTATAGAGTTCGAACATAACCCGATGCTCTATAAAATTTCATGTATATTCAATATTTTGATTTTTTGACCTAATGTTTATTGAATTTTATTTTAAATTAAAAAAATTGGAATACTCAATTTGAATAATGGATGGATCTCTTTGGATTAAATTTTTTACACACCTAGGATTTTGGCTACTCATTGGGTGAGATAAACTTTGAATAAAATTGAATTGGACAATCTCAATAAGTGTGTATAGTATAATACATGACCTTAAGAGATTTTTTTAAATAGAATGTATAGGTATGGCTTGTTTATTGATATGGTTGTTGATAAATTTAAATATAAATGAATTTATATTTGAAAGATTAATTGTAATTTTTTTGAGTTTAATATTGTGTCTTAGGATCTTCTATTATTATTTCCTTTCTACTAGGACCTATTATCTTATTATGGTGATATTCCCACATAATTGGATATTCCCTCAGACATGAGGAAATGGGTATATATCGGTCTATGTCTAGATACACACTAAACTTCCTATATACCAAAATATGCTCAAATACATTCTAAATTGATTATATTCTCGGATATTCCCTTTGAAAATGAGGAATTTATTATATATTATGATAGTCTCAAATATAAACTGAAATGATTATATAGATGGTTATTCCTAATGGAACATGTTTAAATGAATATATTATGATTTTGGACTAGAATTTTGTGATTTTTTCAGGCAATTATGGTTATGGTTGCCATGGTTGTGATATATACTCATATATATACCAGAGTGGTTTTGAAAAAGGATATATGGATATATTCATATAGTTTTCATGGTTGTGTAACATTCTCAGAAATATTAATGGATCTGGACGATGATAGATTTCTATTATATTGTATAAATTGATTAATTATTACACTTTTTTTTATCATTTATTACATTAAATTATTATAAAAATGGTTATTTTTATACAATGTGGTGTCATCCTTATAGGTTTTACTCACACCCTATTTGTGTAGACATTTGGTACCTGAGAAGATTACAAAGATGTAGGTTTGGACATGAGAAAGGTACCATGTTGTTGTTTTTATTTCCTACTGTTATAATTGATATCAAATATGGGAGAAATATGGGCTTCATGAATAATTTATTTTTTATTTATATCTATATTCCAATTCATTTATGATATTTTTTCTTTTTTGACAATAAGATACATCACATTATGTAATTACATGACTCAATACTATTGGTTTATTTGTTCTAACTTTAACTTCCCAATGGTATAAGAAATATTTTCTCTATCCAAATACTGAAATTTAGTTATTTATATTATTTATTCCCATATCAATGTATCTTCATACTAGGGAGGGCATAGTCACCCCACTATAATAATCTCACCCAAGATGTATATTGGTAGCCTCTAGCATATGGGGAGGTGAATTTGATGTCTCATAACAAACACTTTCCATCAATTTGTGATAGTTCCAAATTGAGGGATGTTACAAAGTGGTATCAAATATAGGGTTTTTTTAATATACAATGTTATTTACCTGTGAATATGAAATGATGGATGAGATAAATGTTATAACTAATAAATAAAATTAATGAATTGATATTTCATTATAAAACATTTGAATTCCATTTTTTAGTGACAGTTACAGTAGTGGTTGTAAGTTTTTGTAAAATGATGAAGTTACCCTATTGAAAAAGTCAATGAACTATGTAGAATGTTTCTCTTATAGGGAAAATGTATCCTTTTCATTTTTGAGTTTATAATCAGGAAAGTGGAAATAAAAATGCTTATAACATATATTATTTAACTCCTATTATAGATCATGATGATCAGTTGGATGTTCAACATCAAGAAATCTTTCTGAGGGTGGTCCACAGAAATATATACTATTCACACAATGCCTTTAAAGTCTGAGGTGATGAGAGAGTTTAAACAACATTGTCTTCCAACATTCTATGGGGATAGGGTCCCCTTGGTATCCATGTTTAGGATCGAGTTATTCAAGATGATATTTAAGAAACTCAAGATATCCATAGATTAGAGGGTGTAGATTTTAATATATACTCTTTATAGACTAGCCAAACCATGGTAATACATTCTAGATCAAGCTGGGTTGTAAGAGGAGTTATCTTGGAAGGACTTTGAGAAAATGTTCCCGATATATTTCTATCCAAATATGTTGAGTTATTATGCGGATCATGAGTTCATTCACCAGACTCAGGTGGGAAAGTTAGTGATGAACTGGACGGAATTCTTCCCTGAATAACAGTAGTTTTCCCCATCATTGGATACTAAGGAGTTCTTTAGTGCGGGATGTTTCTAGAATGGTATTTACTATGAGATATCGTTCATGGTAATTTCTTTCCATTTGATTTGTTTTGAAGATTTGAAGTATCTATAACTCATCAAAGAAGGGAATATGAGTGATTCCCCAAGAAATATCCACCATATATGAGAAGGAAAACAATGAAATACACTTCAAGTGGAAATAACCATCTCTATGATATTTTTCACCATGTTAAAAGTGGGTAGAACAGTCAGGGTAATGTAAAACTATCTCATGAAAATGTTCTGTTACAGTTCTTATAGTGTGGAATAATAGACTAAGGATACATCAATTTCCATTACCCTCACTAGAGTGTAGATCTTATGGAATGATGGTCCCCTAATATAGGATTTATTAAGGTATAAAGAAGTATATTAGTGGATGGGATTGAAGGCATATACAAGAGTTTAGGAAGGATTGTGCTAATTATTTATTAGATAGGTAGCTACCCTTCTAATGGTTGTTTTATTCAAGGAAGGGGACATGGCACCCCAATGCAAGAACATATGTACCCGAAAAAAGGAATATTATAGGGTAGTAATTCTATATCCTAGGTAAGAGGGAATATTAAATATCACATTATACATACTACTTTATCTTGTTTGGATATAGAACTATCTACTATTATATATACTATTCTTAAATCATATACACTTCTTTTATTTCCAATTATATATGAGCATCACATTCCTTTTTATCTTTTCTTTTTGAAAATGGTTTGGTATTGGGTATGGGAATCAGGGATGGTGCATTAACTATTGACACGACATTGGTAGTGTACTTAGAGAATACCAAATAATGCAAGGTGTTTTCTCTAGAGATTAGTGGCTATCATTTTTAACCATTTTTTCTAGAAATGGTAGGATTCAATTTGACTATTGGTATAGATTTTACTATTCTATGATAGTCTCATATATACTTTAATAAAAAAGGCATACCTTTATGTATCCAAAATGTGGTCATTCCTCTCACCAGGGTGTGTGGAATCTTCAGGCTGGTCATGTAAGTACAATTCATTGTAGATTGGATTGTATCTTGGATCATATTAGTGTTATTATTATTGATTATGGTGGAATCTATCTTGATTCCATTCTTATAGTGGTTGACCATTTTCAGGATGTCTTTTCAAAAAATTTATATGGCTTTAAATTAGAGAATGAAATAGATTTCTCTATTTATTTTGTGTCGATAATAGATCCAGTTTCAATCCATCTTTATAAGATAGATCTAGTATATCTACTAGATTTAAATTTTCAGTTGTAGTATATAGAAACTAATGATTTCATACAACCTAGAATGTCTTAATGGGGATCTCTTGTTTATTCTACAAAGGAGGTTGATTGTAATTTGTTTTGGGTATGGATTATCGATGAATGAACTAGAGTACGGTCAAGGAGATGTATCCCCAATCATGTATTAGTGATATATTCGGTCAATTGAGAGAAGATAAGATTGTCTCCCTGATCAATTTGTCATCAAGATACTATTATAGGAGGGTGATAACATCATAAATACCTCATAATTCTTTTTGGAGTAGGTATGGGTTGTATGAGTTCATAGTTATATCATTTGGTTTCAAAAATTCTTCAGGGATATTCATTAATTTGATGAATCGTATCATTTATACAAATATACACTAGTTATTTTTGATTTTTTTCAATGATATCTTAGTATACTCCAATTATGTATATGATCATTCCAAACATCATGACATCATCCTTAGTACACATAGAGAGCAATTGATTTATGAAATGCTAACCAAATACAACTTCTTGATTGATAAAGTGTACCTATAATGACATTTTATATCCGAGGAAAGAGTTTAAATGGACACAGAGACCATTTTAGCTGCATTATCAGGGGATTGACCCAATAATTTATTTGACATTCAACAATTACTTATTTTAAAATTTTATTATTGTATATTTATCTGTGATTAACCATGTCTGTTAGCATGGATACTTTGGCTGACATAGAAGGGTGTGATGTTTTTTTGGCCAAGGGATTATGAAGGATATTTTCAGAAACTAAAATTTATGTTGACCTATGAACATATCATAACATTACCTATGATGGGTAAAGTAATTTTTTTTTACAGTAATTCATCCTTAGATAGAATTCAAGCAGTTTTTATGTGGAGGATAATTTTTTTCTTATTCTCTTGATAGCTATGACAACATGAGTAGAATTATCATACTCTTGATCTAGATTTGGATATTGTGGTATATTTATTTAGATTTTAGATACACTACTATTTGGGAGTGGTTTGTGGTATACATGAACCAAAAGTGATTCAGGTACATATTTTTTAGTGGGACCTAAAACATTGGCAGAGGAGGTGAGTCAAGTATCTATAGTCATTTGACATTGAGTTATCTTATAAACTAAAAAAATTCTACATTTTTTTTAAACATTGAGTGGAAAGGTGAAGAAAAATTAATTTAATGAGTCTTTTTATAAGTTCTATATGTTGAAAATCTTTTCAGACATTCATCTACATGTTTAGGAGTCCCAGGGATGAGTAGATCTCATTTTATCAAATGTATTACCCATGATTTTAGATTGGATTAAGGTAGAGGACTTATCATATCTATATTTATTGGTACTTAGATTAATATTATATGGTGGGGAGACACCATCAGGATGGTCTTGTAGTTTTAACAATTCTCTTCTTTTTTATGATAGATTATGGGTTCCTATGGGCTAGCGTAAGGAGATGATGAAATATATTAATAAATATAGTTATGTAAAACATTCTTGTTTGATATAATTCATCTTGATCTGCATAGATATTATTAGTGGTAAGGAGTGGAGAAATAAGTATCAGGTTTTGTGGTGGGGTGTTTCACTTATCAACAAGTTAAAGATGAACATCAAAGGAATTTATGGGATTTTCATTCTTTTCCCATTCATGATTAGAAATGTGATGATGTCACTATATATTATGTGATGGGATTAACAATGAAAACTTGTAATAATGATGGATAATAGGTGATCATGGGTTAATTGATGATGTTATAAAACATATTTTATGATTAGGATACCTTCACCTTTGATGATCTGGGTAGTCTTTACATCCTCAAAATAATTTTTATTTAGGGTGTTTTGAAGAGTATTGAAACTTATATAGATCCTAATTTCACATAATGATTATAAAGGGATATCTAGAAGGCTCATTTATTAATGTATCTATTGAGGAAATCGTATTATTGTTAGACTGATAGATAATCCAAGAAGATTATTTATATTTGAATGGTCATTTTTTGAGCCTATGTTTTGGATTTTGGTAGTTCATGGGTGTAACATATGAAACTCATGGAGTTTTCATATAATAAAATATTCTATGTTATAATCCATATGAATCCTTTTTAAGCTTTGTATGGTAGGTCCAGTTGTTAGCATCTTTGTTGGTTAGATAAATATTGAAATCGTTTTTTGAGACTAGTCTCATATATGATACATCTGAGTAGGTTTAGTTTATTAGAAGGTAGATGTTGACTGTGAAGTGTATTATGATATCATATGATACCCATTAGTGAAACACACTAGAGTTTAAGCATGGTCATCATTAATTCTTTCAGGTGTCTCTTAGTTTGGGGAAATTCCATATTCAGAAATAGGTAAATATAGACCCCATGTTTGTTGTTCAGTGTGATAGAGTACAAGGTCGGTCCAGTAGAGTAACGATCATCCCATCTATGACTCTATAGTTCAATGAATGTCTTGTTTCACATGTCATAGATTTAGATATATTTTTATAACCCATATCATGTGGTGGATGTCAAGTATATTGAGATTTATGATAATTCTTTATTTGAGTAGTGATTGATATGGAATGTGGACCATAGTAGGTAGTTTATCTAGGGTAGGACTATACCCCTCATTCATGTGTAGTGGAACAATGAGTTTTTTCATGAGGATACCTTTAAAATGGAGTCTAATATGCGAGCATAGTGGTTAGACATGTTCATAGAGACCCATAATAATGCTTGGAGAAATAAATTGATAAGATATTATATGGTGGGTTGGTTTTAACACCCATTATTTTTCATGGTACGTCCCTCTTTTATATTTGAGTTATACATATTTTATTGGGTTTCCTTTTTTTCTTTAAGAATTATAGGTCGATTATTTTATTGAAATAGAGATATTTTTTTTGGAGAAAATGACTTAATGGTCTAGAATATATTTTTATTTCAATTAATGGTTTCTGGATATAAAAGTGTTAAATAGGTTTATGGGTGTTTTATATGATTTGAAGGCTTTGGATGTGGTTATAGTACATTTTTATGAAAATTAAACTGAGAAAAATTTTTATAACATTTACAAATTGTATACATGTTACACAATATGTAACTACCTCCAAAAACATTCTATTTACTATTACAAGGAGTTCAAAAACTAAAAGTCATGGAAACCAATCATATCCTATAAAATAAGAGTTAGGTAAATATTAACTTGATGTGATTTTATTTTCAACGTAACTCTTGAGTGCTAAATCAATGAGATGAAATAGGGATACATGTTGTGTATTTATTGGGATAAAAAAATTTAAGGCTTATGTATGGATTTATTTTTTATTATTCTTCAATGCATCCTTACCCTTATCATCCTAGGAAAAATTCCATGTGTTTTTGAGAAAATTTCCCCCATTATGGATGTCCCATTTGGGTGATAAATTTCATATTTGTGTTTGAATTTTTATTTCCCCTTATCTCCCATTTTTCTCTATTTGGGAGGTGGAATATTTGGACCACTTTTTATTGTGAATATGACTAGGGTAGAATTGGTTCCTTATTGAGATCTTTATTATCATCTTCCCTATAGTAATTACTATTTTGAACAATTGTGTTAATCTCCTATTAATTCTTGGTATTTTGGACCTAAACCTATGTTTAGTTTAATTGTATGTATATGATAAATTATTTTTACACCAACATAATGTATGATCTATTTTATTTATTAATTAATAAATGTTTAATGTTGTATTTTAATATTAGTTGGATCTAATTGGATTCATATATTGATACAACCAAGATTTAAGATTCCTATTGGGTGAGAAAACCGATGATTAAAATTGAATTGGTTATTGGGTTAATGTGTGTTTAGCATGACAACGGTCCTTAGGTGATTGATTAATATAGAATCCTTTCGTATTTTTTTATTGGGTAGGTTGGTGATAAATTAATATATTAATTATATATTAATTTAAGGATAAGTATTAATTTTACAAATTAACCATTTTGGATTATGACTTGATATTGTGATATCCTTCCTTTCCTGATTTACTATGTTATTATCTTGAAATTATTATACATCGGGGATTCCCTAAATCATGTTGAAATTATTATACACCATGCTATTCCCTGATATAAATTGAAATGATTATATACTATGTTATACATATAAACATTTTTAAATGATTATATACCTGGCTATTTCCTGACACATGCTGAAATTCTTATATACAAGGAATAGCCCTAAGACAAGATAAAATTCTTATATAGCAGGCTAGCCCCAATGATAGATACTGAAATTCTTATTTGGTGGGTTTCACAAAAAATTTCATGATTTTTCCTTATATATATATGTGTGTGTGTGTGTGTGTGTTTGTGTGTGTGTGTGTGTGGTTATGGTATTCACAGTCATGATACATGCTTATAGATATAACAAAATAATGTCGAACTAGGTTATTTGTATATATGGATATGGTTGGAAATGTTGTGCTATATGCACAAATACATTTTTCCATGACACTGAAGTTGGTTCATTATTATATAATTTTATTTGACTAATTAATATAGATACATATTTATTATTGCATACACATATTGTTAGAATAGTTTTGTTTAGAAGTGGTGGTGTTAACCTACTGAGTTTTACATGCACCCTATTTGGGCCATCGTTTGTTACTAAGAAGATTTTATGGATATAGTTTGGGATAATAGAAAGGGGCCTTGTTGATTATTTTATTTCTTCTTAATTGGGATTAAGGCTAGGTGTGAGAATGACAAGGGGATAGAGACTGAAGTATTTTGGGTTTATTTTGTGTCTTTTGATTCATTTATTGTATTTTACCTAGCTTGAAATTTAGATATATCCCATCTTGTTATTACATGATTCATTACTATTGTTTTATTTTTTGTTTATTTACTTCCATTTGTTAAGAGATAATGTTTTCCCTTGTATATTGAACTTAATATGATATTTTTATTCTATTTTTGTAACTATATAATAGGGGGTATAATCCTCTAATTATATTGATCACATCCTCTATTCTATTCGACAGCCTCTATAATATGGGTAGGTGAGCCTGGGGTCCATTAACAAAACCTTTCTCGCCATGTCAGAGACTGATTGATCAAGGTATGTTTCATTTCTGGTGAATAAATATTATTGTTGACATGGTAATATATGTTTATAATTGGATTTTAAAGAGGCTTTAGGGAAAACAATACGTGTTTTTTGTTTTAACATGGTTGAAGTGAGTATATTTCTATTAATAAAAAACAATGGATATTTTGAAAATATACAATACATTAGTTTCATGAATGTGAATTTAAAAATTCTATTGAAAAAATTAATGGAACATTCAGGATAAATTATAATTTTTTCCAAAAATATGAGTTACTATACAATTTATAAAATTTTATAATTATTTAAAAATATTAATATTTAAATACCATTTAAATACATTTTCATCCCTATTCACATATTATGACTATAAATGCATCAAGATAGCAATGGAATTATAAACTGAATCCAATAAACTAAAATAAGTATTATATTTATCCAATTAAATAATGGGACACCATAATTTATCCAAAATATTTTAATTTTAATATTTTTAATATAAATTATTTTTTTTCTAGTACAGGTAAATGTGTTCTGCCAACATTGTATCAGTGTTAAACATAATTAAACTGTCAATAAAAATTAAAAATAAATTAATATAATAAATATAGTTTATTATTAATAAAATATTTCATCTATATTCTTGAATATATTATATTTATCTATATCCATATCAGAAAAACATAATCATTAAGACTTTTATATTTTAAGTATTTATTAAATAAAACAATATAATGGTTATAATTAATGGTAAGTTGAAAATATGCCCTATTTTTTTAAATTATGATTATTTTTATATAAATAAATTAATATAATTAAATAATTTAAATTTTTGGATTTAATTTTATATCTTATCCCAATGTAGTAACAATGTTCAACCCATAATATCATTTACCATAGTCATAAACTTATACTAAAGATACCATTCATTATTATTCAAAATGAAATAGGAATTGTTAAATTATCTGAATATGATGCTTAAAAAAATAAAAAATCCAATTTTTAAGATTATATTTCTATAAGTGGTAATAATTAATTGTAACATAATTGTGTAAAAAGAAAAAAAAATAGGTTTAGAAATACCAATTTTAATTATAAATAAAAACAAATAAAATATAAAATATAATTCATATTCAAACAAAATTAAATAGATTTTTTTCATAAATGTATTCTTTCGAATATTTAAAAAAAATCTTAAATTTAATATAACTTTTAAATTGCTAGTTTTAAAAAATAAATAACAATTTTGGAAAAATAGGATTTTTTCACTATTCACTAAAAAATCTATATTTTCATAAAAATAAAAAAAATATAAATGACAAAAAATTTTGATATAAAGATTTAACGAATTATTTCTATGATAGATAATCAAATTATTAAAATTATAAGAATCTAGTTCTAATAGTCAAGATAAAATACAGTAAAACCCATATTTGAGAAAATGTTTTTTGGAAGCATAAATTGACATTTACTCATTCATTTCAAAAAAACTATAATGAAATGAATTTTGTTTCTTTTTATTATATGTATAATATAAAAATATAATTATAATAATTTATAAATAGTGATTTACTAAATATATTAAGATAAAAATTCATTGTGAAAAAATAGATTTATAAAAAATAACTTTTCAACCATTAAAATATTTTATCATACTTTATAACCAATAGATAATAAATATATGATTTATTATTAATTTTATTAATTAAAAAATTATAAATATATTTCATATTGAGGTTACTCATGTTCATACATGCCAATAAAATTTCATGGTTATAAGATATATATGTAAATAATAATAATTTTAATAGTATTTCTTAGTTTATTATAAGCTCAGTATGGGATTTGGTACACACAATCAAAAAAAGACATATCTAAAGGATATTTACATAACGGAATATAAGTTTGTAACATTCACACATATAAAAAAACCAATCCAAATATGAATATGTTTTTCACAAAACTATATTTATCTTGAAATTTGTATATATATATATATATATATATTTAATCAATATAGTGAATTTATAGGTTTAAAATTAGAATCATAGTACCTATAAAACATTTCAAAAACACATGTGTGCCGTTTTAAGACACCAACACATTATTTTTTCCCAAAACCATACTTTTACTCTTGAGTTCTATTATCCATATAATTCTTGATATATTTATCTTCCACTTATTTGTGTTGAGGGATTCTGTCATTATTAAGATAAATAATGCTAAAACATTCTATAACAAGCTGAAACATCACTATGAATTTTTTCTATGTAAATATTTTTCAATATAATATTGAAAAAGAAACACCAAAAAAATATAATACTATATAATGTTAAAAAAATTATATAAAATAGCTGTTAAATTATCTCGTATAGAAGGAATTAACCATATTGGAAAATCTTTCAGCTAAAAGGTAATATATGGAATTTGGAATTGGATGTATCCTTTCTGATGAATTTATTCCGGATATTAAAAATTAATGATTTTTTTATCCTAGAAATTTATCTCGACCAATACCAATCAAATCTTGAAAAAATAATATATGACTGAAATCATATGCAAGAGAAATCCATGCATGTTGAAATCGCCACTATATATAATCTTGTAGGGTCACCAATATTGACTACCACTAGAGAATCCCTTATGCTTATATATTATAGAGTTATGTTGATGGGATATTTAAATAAATATTTGGATGATATAATCATGTATTTATCAATTAAATAATTTATTTGTCATATTTATTTTAAAATAATTCATTTCTACTTAAGAAAATATAATTTATATTTATATAAAAAAATTACATATTTTTCATTTTTAGAGAAATAATATTTTTTAGAATATAAATTTATAAAACTAATTTCATATTTCTGTTTATAATTTCAAAATATGATTCAAATGAATCTCTTGGATTCTTCTTCAAAATAATAATTTTAAGGGAAATAGGGAAAAAATTATAATTTGGACAAAACCATCACTTTTTTAAAAATACATAATGAAATATTGTAGTAAATATTTTTTAAAAAAAATATATTGTTGTTAAATATTTATTAATAAAAAATCATTTAAATTAAGATTCTATATTTATAAAATATATTTTTAACATTTCTGAAATTTATGTAATATTTTTTTCATAAAAAATTATTTATTCTCTTATATTAAAAATAATTTTTCTTCACATATAGATATTAAAACCCAAAAATAGATTTTATATTCTATATAAAAATTATAATATTAAAATATAACGTCAATTTCATTTTTGGTCATTAAAATATTATTTTTTAGATTAAAGTTAACTATAATGATAACATTAAAACTGTTTTTCAATGAGTTGTTTAATAAATATTATATATTTTTTGTCAAATAAAATAAATTATTCTATTCTAAAAAATAAAATTTGATGTAATTATTTATCCTATATTTAAATATATTATCCCTAACTCAATCACTAAAGTACAATAACGATGATTAAAAAGATGAAATGGTGAAAACAACATCTTTCTACAAATTAGTTTTCTTACATATAAAATGTTTTAATTTAAAAGATAATTACAAGCTATTTATTAATGAAAATTTTTTAAATAGAGAGTAAATTTCTATTTTAGAAAATAGAAATTTTTTAAGACGGGTTATTTTATATGTTGAGTAAAACATGAGTTACTTGGTTAAAATCTAGTTACCTATGTAAAAAAGAGTAAAAGTAAGAATATGATATTAAATGAAAGAAAATATTTTTAAAACATATTTTTAAAAACATTCTTATAATTTCATAGCCCAAGATCACCCCATTATATGTTATTTAGATCATTTGTAGTTATAGACACTTGAATTGTGTAATTATTTTATTCTAATGTAATGGGTTTCCAATATAGTTATGTTCTCATCACATATAAAATTAGATTACTTCCACCCTTTCGACCAACCACTTTTCATATGAAATATCCGTGAAACCCTACCCAATATTCCATCCTTATAATTAAATAGAATTTATTAACTGACCTGGTTACAAAATTTTATCTTATGTCCATTAATTCTATGGGGTCCATCAATAAGAAGTTCAAGGTCTCGATACACGTATTACTTACCCCTTATATTTTATTTATAATCATAATTTCCAAACCTACCATAATAACATTAATAAAATTACCTTAGTATCAATGGGATAAAAGAATTATTTTATTTTAATGGTACTGGACATATTTATTCTTTCAAATATGCTTTCTTTTTAAAAAAAGAACATCCAGCGTGTATCGTGCAATGTACCTCATTCACAAAGTGAAATCTTCCATTTTTCCCCACCACCTCTATTTACTATTTATAATGATGAAATTAGAAAATGGGGTGTATATAATATAATTATTACGTTTATTATAAAAGTTATAACCTGCATTCACTTCCTCTTATTCATCTGGAAATGATAGGTTATGTTGAGTAATGCATGTATGATTAATCTTTTTTCTTATTTGATATTGATTTTAAAATTTTAATTAAACTAACTTAAATATAACTATATTCATATAAATTTTATAATATAAAAATTATTATTTTATATTTATAATATTTCAATATAATTTTCTTTCAGGCATACCCACCCATCGAATATTGGAATTTTCATGTTTTTATCGATCTAATTACCAATTTTGAAAATTTCTATAAAAATATATCATTGATTAAAATGATAAATTTTATACTTATATTTTTATATTTTTATAAAAATAATTTCATTTTTTAGGTTTTTTAATGTTTATTTTAATTAGAAATTTTTATTATTAAAATATAATCTATGATAATTAAAATTTATAAAATAAAATATCAAAAATTCCATTTTCTTTTAGTATAACTAAAAAACTAATTGGATAAGATAATTTTTTTGTAAATAAATATATGTTATATATTATTGTACCATTTATGGAAGATTACATTGGGGATATGAATAAATAGAAACTCCTCTATCAAGACTTTATTTTATAATGAAAAATATATGTCACATAAGAAATTGAAAATTTATAAAAAAATATGTAATATAATTCTTTAGAATAAATATTATTTACAATAATAAAAGGTTATATATATGAAAAAGGTTATAAAATAGTTTATTGTTACATTTGTTTTTTTTATTTAGAAGAATTAATCTATTTAGCTGATGTCATGAATTAATGTAACGGTTTAATGCCACAAATTTAATTTTATAAGACATATATTATATTATACACCATCGTTTCATAGGAATGTTGTATCTACTTCTTTTTAAAATTTTGTATCGGGACACTATAATTATTCATGGTATATAATTTTTTAAATGTCATAAAATCCTTCAAGGGGTAGAGATAATAAAATTTCAAATTTCATAAGGTTTTTTGAAAACTAAAGTTTCTTCAACGGAGTAAACAATTATTTTTAAGCTCAATTGTTACAAGGCTATTTTATTCTAAATAATTATAATTTTTTCTTTTTTTTCTTTTTTCCTTAAATTAGTCCTTGTAACCTCAATTATCAATGTATTATTACCTCAAATATTATGTTACATTATATGGGTTCCTTGGTTTAATTTTCAATTTTTTGATAAAAGATTCATAGTGTCCACCAATTTACATTTTCTTAGTAGAATATAAATACTATTTTTTATTATATATCAATATGTTTCTTAAAATTATTGTATGTTATGTTTAGTTTATTTATCTTTATACTTATCACTTTGTTAATGTTACTCATGCAATGTAGTTTCATTTCCAACCCTCATTTTAAAATCATTACATCTAAAATGTGATAACAAATATAGGTAATTGGTATTACTTTTCATTCCAGTATCAAAATAACTTCCTCCCCCTATAGTATTCCATAGTGATATTTGTTTTATCATTCCCATGATTTAAATATTAAAAATTTATAATCCATTTATGTTATATTGATTTCAACAAAAGTATTTTAAATATATAAAAAGAAAATTTCTTTTTATGCTCTCAATTTATCTTAAAATCTATATTATATAGATATATGTATTAAAAAATATAAAAAATTATATTTTAAACTTCCATGTCATTGTTCTAAATTTTTTTAGAGAAATATCATTTTAAAATTTTCCATGTGTTGTTTTTGAAAAAATACAAGTTATAGTGGTTCCATATCAACATATCATCCATCAGTTTTTCATTTTATATTAAATTTTCTTTATATATTATCAAGGTATCCACAAGAAATTATTTTATAAAATATTTTTACATTATATTTAATTAAAAATTGTTTGAAAAAATCATGGATATTTCTAATTTCCAAAAATAATTAAAAAGTGTTTTTCATCAAATAAATTTTGATTTGACATATCTTATAATTGATCAAGGATAATAATAAAATAATACCATCCACATTTTACATGTATGTACTATTTAATATTATTAATTATCTAAGAATTTATCAATCACTACATTTATTTTTTAATCATTTTCATTGTATTATTATAATTTTTATTAAAATTATTTTTTTCAATTAATTAGGTATTTATAATTCCTATAATTAATTTGGTTTCACCTATAGGTAATAAGTTTTTTTTATTTGAAAATTACATACATAAATATATAACCTTTTTTATATTGTTTATATACCATATTCTTTTTTATTAGGTATTTACATCGAATGTCACTGAAAATCTATGAAATCATGATTATTTTCCTTGTGTATATCATGTTATTAGTATTAATGGAATTATGAATATTTTTATAATATGATTCCATCTAAATATGATATTAAATATATTTTATTTCAAATGGTTCTTTATTATTTAATGAATGATTTGATACATACGGTTCATTAAGCATGAATGATTATGGGTGGGTTACTATATAACCCCAAATGCATTGGTTAAGGATATATGTATCATGAGATAATGATGTGTGGACTTGATAAATTTTCACCTCCTAAAAGATTTGGAATACATATATTTTATCATAAAAGGGATGGAATTCATAGATTTTTTCACAATTTTTTCCTATGATTATGTATGTTGCTTAGTCTTTTAACTTTCAGTGTGATTATTTTATGATCTCAGTGTTCATGATTAAAAAATAATTACTTTACACCATTTAGATTCATTTCATTCATTATACCTTATCGTATTCTATTACTCAAGTTTATGATAAAATATGGTTGGGAATATTATTATTGTGTATCCTTATTATAAGAATTTTCTTATCTCATGATAAATTGTGATGTTTAATTTTTAAAAATTATATTTAACCATAAATGAGATTATGATCTTAACACTGCAATATTTGTCTATTTACCTAAGATATAAAGAAAAATGAAATATATGATATATCATAAAGAGTTTCTTTTTTTGGTGAGTCTATGGGAGTTTTTTGTGACTTTTTATGGTATAGGTAGTTTTTTATATAATGGAATAAAATAAATTAGATCAAAAAGCCATGTGTCTTGTTACATAATTATTTTTCCTAATTCACACTAACTTTTACTGAAAAATTTATTTGGAATTTTATTGTAATAAAATATTTTTCTTTAACTCATGTAACAGAGATGGTAACATTCTTATGAAATCACAATTCATATTAGACCATGGTCTATATAAAATTGGAGATTATGATTATATTTTTGGATAATTTTTGTGTTGTTAAGTTACAACTGAACATAATTTTAAATTTATAGATAAGAATTTATGATATTTGAGGTAATATACAATATTTTAATTTTTGGGATAAGAAAAATTTACTAAAACCCCAAATGATAAATCTAAGAGATGTGTACAAGTATTGTATCACATCTAGAATTTTTTTTAAAGTATACATTTTGTGGTTTTCATGTAAATAACATCCTCTTATGGATACCAAAAGTTGCTGCTTTCCCTTTAATAGAAATATATATGGGTAATAATCCAGATAATGGTGTTTTGGTATTAACTCAATCATTATATAGTGTTGAAAAAAGAGTCCTAGATATACACTTTGTTTAATATTCCTATAGGATATTATTTTGATAACCACATTATTTTTAAAATCTATTTAGAATGATTTATTATGTTAATGAATTATTTATGAATTTTGGGATAACCCTACCAAATGAAACCAATATTGAACAAAAATTTTTTTATTGGAATGAGTATTTTATTAAATAATTTCAAAAAGTATGGAGTTTTGATGAGGAATTTTATATGTAGTTACCTTACAACTAATCTCTTTGGATTTTAATTATTCATCACTCATGATTAAATTATTTTAGTTTTAGCGATGTATGAATCCTTAAATAAACAAGTTGACAATGGATTCCATGGAAAATGAGAAGACATTTACAATAAAAAACCTAATTAGATATGATATAGAGTTTGAAATATTGTGATTAGTCCAACTGATATTTCGAAAATATTGAATAATTATTTGAATTTAGTAGATTTTCCAAACACTTTAAATAAGTGAGTGATGGTGTCTTGTGATAGTTTGGGAGATAAATATGATAATGAAAAAAGTATTTAATCTTTTATATGTAAAAAATATTGAAAGCATCACTGATGAGAATTTCTAAAGGGAACTGAAAGAATTTTTATTTTTAGAAAATGAGAGAATATAGAAATTTATTTTCGATAGAAATTCATGAGCTTAGTGGAAATTTTTAAGGGGAAAAGGGTTCATCCTAAATAATCACTAAAATATCATTTTTTAAAAGGGGTTAGCATTCAGATTATCTAATTAAATGCCTTAATCCAATGGATAAAGAGGAAATTATTAACCAAAAACATTCAAGATGAGTTAATTCTTATAAAACAAAAACAATGGAAGTGAGTTCTAGAGATAATGAGTAGTGAGGAAAACATATCACCATGTAATGGACAGTTGATATTGTATACATATATTGTTCAATGCACTATAATGTACAAAGAATGTTTTCAAATAACATAAAATCACTACCATAACAAGTACATGAAGAATTATTAATTATTTTATTTCAGAATGATTATTTTAACCAATGTATATGACTAGACTATAATAGTTGATTATATAAATTTTCCACCTAAAAAATATTTTTATAATTTTTTTATTCAAATTGGAGGTGATATAACTTATTGATTGGCACTCAATAAATAAATGCGAACGTTATTTTCCTGATATGAAAATAAAATTTTCAAATAAAAAATTAACACTTTTAAATTCAAGTATAACTATAATCACCAAATGAAAAATTACTCCCATAATGTTGGGCTATTTAACCAAAATTAATTGAGAATAAATAATCATTATATATATTCCTATAATTTTGTAAAATATGAGTTCTCTAGTCATAACAAGGATAGTGAGGTTGAATCCTCATTAGTAATTTATTCCAGAGTTATGAATTTTTTATTGAAATCCTAAACTATGTATTTTTTTATGAATAATTAAAATTTCAAGGATGAATTTAGTTTATGTGGGAGAATATAATAATCAAATATATTACCATGTATTTTCCTTAAAGAAGTATTATAAAAATATCATATTATACATAATGAACTGAACGAAAACAAAATTGTGATATGTAAAAATAAAATTTTAACATTATAATTCAATCATTAAACTAGTTTGTATACAAGGAATTAACCATTTTAGAGAATCTATAAAGAAAAAGGTAAACAAATTCCATCGAGTAGTGGAATTATCCCTTATGTTGCTCATTTTACTAATCATTGTAATTATCTAGAGGCCCGAAATCTAATAAACTATAGCTAGTGTATTACTTTATAACACATTCCTGGGATATAATAAATCAAATACAGAATAATAAAATAGTTTTGTAGTCTTCGTAGACTGGATTCATACATGATTCTCAAGTTATATTTGAATATAAAAATTACAACATAATTTTTTTCTAAAATAACATTATTAATTATAGAATATCCTTCCATATCAATAATAGTTCAATTCATGGATTCCTAGGAAAGGAAACAAAATAATGGTGATATTAAATTCTCTAAATGGGTTAGGTGCAAAAGAAGTCACCGTGAATCAATAATAACTCAACATAGTAATGTAAATAAATATAAAAATATTTCATTTAAAATATTGTAAAATATGTATTATATAAGCAACTATTACCATGTAATTTTTAATAATTTATAACAGATTATATTTAATAAATTAATTTACTACTATGAATAGATATGGAATAATCAATATGTAAAGGTAAATAAATGATCACACATTCCATTTAATAAACAATCTGAGAATAAAATTTAGACATAGATAATATCTTTGAGAAAATATAATGGATAATAATAATAACATAATTCTAAATGAATGAAATTATTAATTATTGGATTTCATGTTCTCAAGGATATTGTATCTCCTCAATCAGGACCATTAACATGAAAATTTAAACATTAGTTGGAAACATATTTAATGATATATTAATGATTTGTCTCATGATAATACCAATTAAACTAGGGAATACATAATTTCATGCCCCACCCATATCTCTATTTCAAAACCATTCCCCATTAATCAAATAATTGATTTAATTATTGAATAATGCTCATTGACATCAAATATCTATTATTGACTAAAAAATAGTGATATATTAATATTTCCCAGATTAAAAAAACATTAAATGTACAAAAAAGGTAAATTAATATATGGTTTGGGAAATAAACTTATTAATGACAAATATTATGGATATTTAGGGAAAATGTAATGTCCATTGATCCTAGGAAATTGAATATTTCAATGAAAAGTCAATGACTAGAAAAATGAATCATAAAATTGAATGCAAATAATTTTCCTATTAAAAATGATCATAATCCATGAATATTGTGAACAAGGATAGTATTGATACAACATATCCCCATTGTACCATAACTTTACTAAGGGTTTTGATTATTGAGGAATAAAAATAACCTGAAAAGATACAATGCTGGAAACCAAGGTTTCCCTAATATTTGAAAAGCATTGAAAAGGATACCAAAGCATTGGAATATGTTACATCAATGGTTTGGGAACCATTTGGGTGATAATTTATAGGGATAGCCTTAATTCAATTGTTTCGTTGAAACTATTGGGTTAGACCTATAAAATATTTAGCTTCCCATCGGTTTTTCCCAAACATTGGAATATAAAAGTACAAATGGTTAGAAACTGTTGGTAATTGTAAATATATAACCTATACCAATCATTTTAATACGATTTTAAAACAGATTTACCAACGGTTTTCATCGAACTGTTGTTATATATTATATGTAGAACCTATATACCAACTGTTCAAGAACCTTTGGCATAGTTTTTTCAAACGGTTTTATGTGAACCAATGGTATAGAAGGTTTATTTAGTGTTACACCAACGTTTTATACACTGTTAGTATATAGAACTCTAGGAGTACAATAGAATCCTAGAATCCTTCCTCCGTGCATGTACATAAGCCTTCCCTATTATCGCCCATGTACATCATCTACTGAATTACACAACAACCTACATTCCCTCTTTTTTCACCTCTACAATATATAGAAATCAACACCTGAAGATAAAAAAATGGGTTATACAATAGTTATCCAACATGTGAAATTTAAAAATTGGGAAAAAAACTCATGCCCATAATATAATGTATAGAACTAAAAAAGCACATTGGGGTTGTTTAGGGGTAGTGAGGGAGACTAGGGGGAGTCCAAGGTGGTTGGGGTGTTATGGGGGAAGGGGGATGTCCAAGAGGGTGGGGTGTTCAAGGGGTGTCCAGGGTGTAGAGGATGTCCATCTATGTGGGGGTGTCCATGGGTTGGGGGATTTCCATGGGGTGCGGTGTCAAGGGGTCGGGGGTGTTAAGGGCGGGTGTCCAGGAGGGGGGATGGGCTATCCACGTGGGGGGGTCTGTCGAAGGGGTATGGGTGTCCAGGGGGTGGGGTGTCTAGTGGTGGTGGGGCAGTCTAGTGGGTGGGTGTGTCTATTGGTGTGGGGTGTCTAGGGGTGAGTGGTTTACAGGGGTGGGGTGGTGTCCCAGGGTGTGGGGGCCATCGTAGTGGATGGGGATGTCTAGGGGGTCCCGGGGGGATGTTCAAGGGGGTGGGGGTTTTCCTGGTGGACCAGGGATGGGGGTTCCCAGGGGTGGGTGGAAAGTTCATGTGGTTGGGGGGGGGGGGGTTGTCCAGGGGGTCGGTGGTGTCTATGGGGTTGTGGGGTGTTGAGGGTGGGGGCTGTCTAGCGTGTTGGGGTCTATCCAAGGGGGTAGGGGGTATCTAGGGGGTGTGGTGTATGTGGGTATGGGGGTGTATGGTGGGGTCCTGGTGGTTTCCTAGGGGGTAGGGGGTGTCCGGGGGATGGGGGTTTCCAGTAGGATGGGGGTGTCTATGGGGGGGGGTTGTCCAAAGTGGTGGGTTTGTCCATGGGGTGGGGTGTTTATGGGGGTAAGAGTGTCTAGGGGGAGGGGGTGTCCAAGGGATTGTGGGGAGGTCCTTGTGGTGGAGGGGGCATTCCAAGGGTGGGGGTGTCCAGGGTGGGTGCGGGATATCTTGGGGTTGTGGTTGTCCAGGGGTGTAGGGGGTGTCTAACGGGGTGGTTGGAGGTGTTCGAGGGGATAGGGGTTTCTGGGGGGTCCGGGGGGTAGGGGTGTCCCGGGGGTGGTGGTGTCTAAGGGGTTGGAGGTTGTCCTTTGGCATTGCGGGGGAGGTTGTCCAGGTGTTGAGTGTGTCTAGGGGGTGGGGGTTGTCCATGGGGATTTGGGTTGTCCCAGTATGCAGGCAGTAGACCGCTATGAGCATCCCCTATCCCCGATGCATATACCACAAACATCACAAAAAACATTTCAATGATATATAAATAATTAAAAAAACTAATACAACACATGAAAATACACTAAAATGCAATATAAATAAATAAAAAAATTGAATCCCAATGACTAATGGATGAACATTTTAGAATTATGGTGTTTTAATGTTTGGTATATTAAGACCCTAAAGAATTATTTTGGTGTAAAGAGTATCAGTTACTGAAGTTGTATTTACAAAAATAATGATCATGGATTATTAGAGGTGAGATTATAACCATCATATCAATGAGTAAATATCGGACTTTGGATGGAGTAAGTTTCATTTACCCAACTAGATAGAATTTGGGGCTCTATTATTCGTGAAGGATTGGAGAATAGATGATTCATATTGGATTATTAATTATCACTCTATATGAAGATTAAAAAGTGATTATTTGGAATAATCTATGTATAAGGTTATGTAATTAGTTCTTTATTTATTAAAAACCTATTATTAAAAATGTTTTATATATTCTAATACTAGTAGAGGGAGTATATCCCCTATTTTACTTAAAATAATATTGTTTTAGCAGGTTTTAAAAGAATATGATGTTAAAATATAGTGTAGATAACTGGTTGTTTATGCAATATCATCAAAGATAATGTATCATGTTTAAGAAGATTATGTGTTTCTCTAGTTTTGGTGGTTGAGTACCCCTAAAATGTCATTAATTTTCAGACATCGTGATTTGGATAATTAATCAACTACTATAGTTAGACAGACATGATGGTTTTTGAGGATTGAATGAAGGTTTGACTAACACATTTCATGTGTGATAGAGTGCAATGAAATTTAATTGGGTTTTCATTTATGTTATAAAAAACAAATGATTGGTTCTAAATATCTGTGTAATATTTTTTTAGTAGAAATCAAATTTGGTAAGATTGGTGACTTAATAACCAGATTGTATCATGTTTGGAATTGGAAAAATGTTTGGGCATTAGATGATGGTGGAAGAAATACATGTTTTTGAATATCTGTAGGCTGTTATTAGGAGTTATATGATGTATGGTAATGAGTTAGTAAAAATTTTCATCATCATAGAATGAGGATTAAGGGTTTTTCTAATATGAAGTTGTATGGATTCATTGATATTTTTTAGCACAAAATTAAATAAATATAGGATGTATTTAGAAGGTGAAGTCTATATAGAATCAATTTTTTTTAATACATGGATAGGGAGACTTCAAAATATGGGACATGCATATTGTAGTAGGTCCCGGGTCTAAGTTGATATTTATAAGGATTTTCCTCCACTGGTCTCTGTATGAGAGGATTCTAGAAGACTCCCACCACCTTCCAAGGATCAATTCTGTCACATACATGAATTATTTTGAAGTTAAATTTCATTTATTTTCCTTTCATTCTTTGTTTTGGATGGTTTCCAAAGTTTTTATGGAGAAATAGATGAGTTTTCATGAATTGGGCCAAACCGTGAGCCCAATTCCAGATTTAAAAATAAAATTTGTTTCCTTTATAACTTTTTAATTTTTTAATATTTTTCCTTCATTCCAATTCCTAAATGGTCTCCTATGACCTATTAACACAAAAATATAAATTTGGAGCCTTTATAAATCCATAATCATGGTGGATATGGGTTTTTATTTAAGATACTAGGCCTGACCGAAGGCCCATTTCCTGCATTAAAAATAATTTTTAAAGTTTTTATATCTCCTTCACTATGTTCGTTTTTCGGTGATTCCACCTCCCACTCGACCCTAATAAACCCAGGAGATCTCCCATGGCCTTCCCCCCTCCTTGGAGCTCTTTGAAATCGCGAATTAGGGCTGATATGCATAGGGTGTCTCAAATCGTCCAGAATTGAAGAGGTAACTTCATCCCTTCTTAACTCTCCCAATTCTTACTCTTTTCCCTCCATTTCAGTTCCCAAATTACCTCCTATATCATTTTCAATGAATCCCTGAATTTTGGCTGTTTTCAATTTCAGAAACTATTGTTTTCGGAGTGATTAATTCAGGATACTTCAAGTAGGTGAGTCTATTTCTTTCCTCTTTCAAATTGCTTAGGGTTTCTTCCCTAATTATTGAATTATAAAAAATTCCAGAAGTTAGGGTTCGTGAATAGGTTCTAAATTACTGTATTGTGGGTGAAATATTGAGGTTTTAGGTTTCTTTTAACTTCCTTGAGGTGCGGCGGTCATGCGGTTGATGTTTCGCCCCAATATTTGAGGGTTTCGACACATTCGGTAGGTGATTCCATGGGTAACCATTTAATGATGAGCTAGTTTGCTTGATTAAATAATTTTGCATGTTCCTTATGTGCTGTGAATTATGAGAAAACCATTTTTGGTTGCAATAGCATGAATTTGTTTTTAATGTTACATTTTTGCTTGAAGTGTGTATTTTTCAAATGTATTTCATGTGTTATATCTTGTGGTAGTTTTGTAAAATGTGGAAGTGATTTATTAGTTGTTGAAAGGGGATGCCAATTATGGTTGGGTAATGATATAGTTCCATGTGGGCCTAAAAATGGGGTGTATTTGAATGGTTTTATTTGTATAACCTTGTTATACTCCTTGAAAGTGTTTTATGGATTTGTGTGTTCTCATGGGTATCTTTTGTGATATTATTCAACATGATTATATAACATTTGAATGTGGATTATTTCATGTTGATTGGGATGCCAATTCTATTTTGGTAGGGTCTTGGTGTGCTTTTTTCATAAACAGAGATTTTTGAAATTGATTTTATGTGCAATGTTTGGGTATACTCTTTATAATTGTTTTATGAATGTTTTGAATGATTTATTGGGTTTTGTAATAGGTGAAACTATATCAGAAAACTGTTTTGGTAGGAGTATATTTTTAAAAGGTCCATTTCATTTGTGAAGAGGCTGTTATGTGGTATGTATCATCTTGTAAATATTTTATTAAATTTTTTGAAGTAGATATTTTGGAGTAAAGTGATGTGAATGTGATGTGGAGTGTTTTGTGTGAGTGTGATGTGAAAAATTGAATTTTTTATTATGAAAGAAGTGTTATATTCCATGTGTGTGGGCTGTTATATGAGTTTAAATATCTTATAATTGTTTTATAAAATTGTTTAATGGTTTTGTAGAAGTGTTGAAGAAATGTGAAATGTGTTGTGGCCTATATTGGTGTGATTCGGATTTCAAAATCATTTTGAATGAAAAATGGATTTTTGTGACTTGTTTGGTATACATATGGGCTGTTTGGTGAAATTGTGATGTGGAAATGATATTTCCATGTTCAATTTATATTTCATGACTTGTTGAACTTGTTTGAGCACAAGGGGAAAACCTGGGTATCTAGGTGGATGGACGTGTACTAGTATGCTAGTGAATCCGTGGGGTTTGGCCTCAGTTTCACTTAGCAAGATTGACGCTTACAACTCTAACTAAACTATGATGATGATGATTGGGGGACACTAGGTTATGGGTATGTTCCCTACTAGTGGCTCGTGCACGAGAATGGATATTTGGGATGGTTACTCTCACCGAGATACGAGGTGCCTGGGACCCACACCTAGCTAGTGCCTAGGGGTTATTTCCTATTTCTTGTGCTCATTATTTACTTTGTACTTACCGTCGACATATGGTATAGTTGGCTGTAAAATTCACTAGTGTTGAAATTATTTTTAAAAGTGTTTATTCTTAATGATATCCTACCTGAATACTGTTTTTATTTAATGTTGCATATTTTAGAAAATGTAACAAGAATTTCATGTTTTTGAAAACATGCATGATTTTTGTCTTTAAATTTTTATCACATGGAATCTCTTAGTGGTGGTATCCTACTGGGCATTGGATCATGTTGGTCGGAGTGGATACTCAAGAGGGGGGTGAATTGAGTTCCAATTAAAATTTTCTGTTAAAAACAATGTTGATTAAAATCCCCCTATTTCAAAAACAGATTAAACTGTAGTGAATTTATACATATTATAAAGGTTCAATTAGTTTCTCAAAGATTGATTAGTTCTCAGTTAACTTAATCTTATGATTAAATTAATCATTGAAACTATCTTACTGGTCAATAATAAATATAAACACTTGCGAGTTTAACTATCAAAGTAGATTTGAAAATAAATTATATTTCAAAGTAATAGTAGCGGAATATGAAATAAATATGTAGTATGGATATAGTACGTAGCTACAAACACAGAGAATTAACCAAGAGGTTCAGTCTCAAGCCGAGACTTAGTCCTCTCAAAAGTTTATATAAAAATGATCCACACCCTGGATCGGGGTTAACAACAGTGAACACACTGTCCAGGTCACAAGACCTCTACCACAGTTCTGTGTGGGAAAACAAACAACAGCTTAGAGCTATCCATGTCTCATACGACCTCTACCACTATCCACAGTGGGAAATGAAGTGAAGAAAGGTTTGCTGAGGATTTACAGATCCTCCAGTGAAAGTACATGAGTTATTGTGTATGTTTAATACAGCAGATAACACACACTGCTCAAAATTTAAATCAAATGTATCACAGAGCAGAGATGTAGAGTTTAGAAATGGCTCTGGTGATTTCAGTGTACCTCTGGACTCTTTTGTATTTGGTCAGAATTTATTTTGAGTCCTCTTCTCGTTTTTGTTTGAGAGGAAGAGTGTCGTATGCTTTAGGCTCAAAGGCAGTGAGATGTAGTCGACGAAGTTCTTCAATGTTCTTTTGTATGCACAGAACTCTTCTTGAATAGGCTTGATTGTGTATGAGGTTCTGTTCTCCTTGGTTCTTCCTTCACATTCTTTTTCTCTGTATCTCGCTTGTGTTCTTCTATCAACACCCTTTCTATCTTCAGCAGAGTCTTCTTGTATTTATGTCACGTGCTTCGGAAGACAGAAAAAGTTTCCTTTCCGCAGGTACAAGGTACGGTTTCCTGACATCCGACAACCTTTATTAATAATTTGACAGAGCATTAAAATATACCTAATATGACCGTTGGTCAGATTAAATAAAGATAAAGATAAAGAAATTCAAACAGTTGTTTATGACTATTGGAGAATCACTTGATCGGTAGGTCATTAGCATTAGTGAGTAATGATCGGTGACTCAGATAGATCAGCATCGGTGAATCAGACTGATCAACATCGGTCTGTCATTTGATCGGTGAGTCATTTTGATCAGTGAGTCATTTGATCGGTGGCTCATTTGATCGGTGGCTCATTTGCATTGGTGAGTCATTTGCATCGGTGAGTCATTTTCATCAGTGAGTCAGTTTGATTAGCATCGGTGACTCATTTTGCATTGGATCGGTGAGTCATTTGATCAGCATCGGTGACTCATTTTGCATTGGATCGGTGAGTCATTTGATCAGCATCGGTGAGTCATTTGCATCAGTGACTCATTTGCATCGGTGACTCATTTTCATCGGTGACTCATTTGCATCGGTGACTCATTTTCATCGGTGAGTCATTTGCATCGGTGAGTCATTTGAATCGGTGACTCATTTGCATCGGTCAGTCATTTGCATCGGTGAGTCATTTGAATCGGTGACTCATTTGCATCGGTGAGTCATTTGCATCGGTGACTCATTTGCATCGGTGAGTCATTTTCATCGGTGAGTCATTTGCCTCGGTGACTCATTTGCATCGGTGAGTCATTTGCATCGGTGACTCATTTGCATCGGTGACTCATTTGCATCGGTGACTCATTTGCATCGGTGACACATTTGCATCGGTGAGTCATTTGCATCGGTGACTCATTTTCATTGGTGAGTAATTTGCATCGGTGAGTCATATGCATCGGTGACTCATTTTCATCGGTGAGTCATTTGCATCGGTGACTCATCTGCATCAGTGACTCATTTGCATTGGATCGGTGAGTCATTGTCTTTTGATATGCGATCAGTGCTTCCGATGTCTGTTGATATTGAATCGGTGCTTCCAAAATACTTTTTAGATCAATAAGAATAGACAAAAATGTTGTAACAGATTCATTAACAGATTGTAATTAAGTTTATGAGAAATCAAACCAGATTAAGCATTAATGGTATGTGATGATTTGTGATTATTAAAACATCAATCATAGATATGAAATCAACAATCTTCCAGAGGGCTCAACAATCTCCCCCTTTTTGATAATCACAAATCTTTATCATTAAATATAAATAATATGATATATCATTAATAAAAACATAATGAGAATTAAACCATAAGAAGAATAAAAAAAATTAAGAGATATATAAATCTCCCCCATAATTTAGATTACCCATATATAATATATGGATTTCTCCCCCTAAGATATATACATCTTTTCTCCCATAAAGTATTCTTTTTCTTCTCCCATAAATATTCTTCTCGCATAAATTTTCTTCTCCCACATAATGTATTCTTTTTCTTCTCCCCCTTTGGGATAATCAAAAAGGAGGGAAAAAAGATAAGAGAAAGTGAATGTAAAAGCAGTCTGCAGAGAGTATAGATAGAAAAATATTTGAGAAAGTATAGACTATTACAAGTAGCACATTGTTCACCCCATCAATAACAATACACAACTATTTGTTGGGATACAAAGGGGATTTGCCTTTGTCTTTGGGATCAATAGTGGGTAAGTTTGAAGGCTTGGAGGCAGGCTGGTCTTGGCGAATCTGAAGTGGTGGTAGGACAACTCGGGCAGGTGTAGGAGCAGGTACCATAGAGGGTTGTTGTTGAGAAGCAGGAGCTGATTGAGAAGCTTGCTGAGGAACTGGTCTTAACTGAGAGAGAGCTTGAGCAACAGATAGCTGATTTGGAGCTATATCAGAGTCACTGAGAGGGTCAGAAGTAGGAAGTACTATGGCAGTGTCCTGTGCATGCAAATAGGGCTTCAAGAGATGAATAAAGTCCTGAATGACTTATGCTCGATACTTCATAGCTTTTTCAAAATCATCTTTATTCTCCATGAACTGTTCCAATGAAGGGACAAAATCTTGCAACTGATGAACTTGAGTTTTGAAGGCCTGAGTGACTGGAGGTAATTTCAGATTCTCTGCCAACACCTTGAAGCTTGCAGTCATCTCATGTTTTGTGTAAATCTTAGAAAAGTAATTATCAACTTTCTATTTGATCTCTTGCAGAGCTTTCTTATCATCTGCTGAATACACCAATGCCATCTTATGACTTTTATCACAGAGCTCTTTCATCTTCCTCAAAGATTCTAAATCAAGAATTTGTCTTACAGCAACTAACTCATCATGCACAACTTCACTTAGAGATTCTATCTCATGGGTAGTGATCTTGGTTACCTTGCATGTACTGGCTTGGCTAACTATGTGAGTTAACTCAGCTTTCAACTTCCTCAGGTCAGACTTGTGGAGATGTTCAATCAAATTTCTCAAAACTTCCATCATACAAGAGATGGTTGATCGAAATTCGCTTGATAGAGATACCAGGCCAGTGTGAAGATCCTTCATAATTTGATTCAAAAAGGCTATTTTCCTTCCAATAAGTTCACCAGTATTGGCTAGGTCTGGCTTCACAGCATTTGATACTCTTTGTGAGAAGGCTTCTAATGAGTGTACGGAAACATAGAGAGACACTTGAGTAAGAGCATTAGAAATTTCTTCTCTAACTGTGGCTCTCACAGCGGTTAGCAGTTCAATCTTAAACTTGTCATGATCAGCTTGAGAGATTCCTGAACCAGGTAAATTATTATTTGTAGGATCAACAGCAGGAACAGACCTTGCTTCTCATGGGAGGTTCCTCTTCACAGCTGCAGCATATTCTGGCATTACTTCTTCATCTTCAGAATATGCTAAGCCCAACACAGCATAACCAGGGCAGTCATCCCAAACAGCAGCACACAGGGTGTATTTTGGTTTCTCATAGCTTGCTGTTCCACTTATTTTTGGTGAATCATCCTTTCCACTGATATGTATTTATTGTAATGATTGAGGTGATTCTATTTGATCTTCAGAAAGACCATCCACTGGTCTGTTATCACCATCAGCAACAGCCCCAGCTTCATCAGCACGTCCATAATCACTCTTCTCAGAAGCTTCAATGTGATATTCTTCAGTGTCAGAATCTTCTTCATCAACAAGAATAGGTTCTGATTCTGGTAGGGCTAAGGGTGGACTAGCAGGTCCAAATTCTATTCTTCTTTTGGGACTAGCAGTGTCAGGATCACTCCTATCATCAGGAGATGACATACTTCCTCAGTCGCAGCTTCTTCTTGCTCTTGGGTTTCGGTGGCCTCAACCTTTCCTTCTGCTTTCTCATCATCATCAGAATAAATTGGTTCCTCATTTGGTTTCAAGCCATGGTCTCTCAAATACTTTGGCCTCTTTCCATGATCTATGGGATTATAGGCTTCATACAATTTATCTTCATCTGCAACCCAGCACTTCTTCCATGGATTCCAATTTATCTTCATCCTCTTGCAGATCTCTTTGTTGAGACAGAAGGTATGATCTGTTTCATTAACTTCATCATCTTCATCAATACAATCTAGATTCTTGATCATGGTAGATATCATCTTTTAATAAAACAAGGCAGTGGATTTCTTGGACGGTTTTATCATTCCAGCTATGTGTACCATCACATATCTACACAAATTGATTTTCTCATGTGTTTTCAGAAGAAACAACAAGAAAACATCCTGGTACTTTACAGCAGCAAAATCTCCTCTCCTAGGGCAAAGTTGGTGCTGAATAAACTTGAAAAGAAGTCTACATTCACCATCTAATTCTGAAGATGTAATTCTCCGTGACTCTCTGTTTCCTGTCAGAAGCTCCAGAGCTAATTCATAAGAGAAGTAATCAGATGTTGGAGGAATATTCCCAGCATAATCCTCATACCGACCTTCATGAGGTACGTTCAAGCACTCAGCCCACTGCTTAGATGAGAAGGATATTTTCTTTCCTTTAACCACAGAGGACATCCTGGCAGCCTCCACACCATCTAAAGTGATTTCCAGATTCATATAGAACTCATGTACCAGCTTCAGGTAGTCTATTCGAGAGTTGTCAGAAAACCAGTATATCAATCCTTGCGATTCAAGAACTTGCAGCAATAGTGACTTACTTGACAAAAGCCACGTAGAGCTTACTTCTTTTTCTACAGCAACAATCCGAGTTTCCAGGTTCGGATTTACTGATCGTTGAGAGGTACTACTCAACTCGCCTCGAGCACTCTTTGAAGGTACAGGGCTATCTGGTCCTTTACTCGGTCTCTTTTGCTTAGCCATTCGAGGATTTTGGGAAGGCATGAGTTCGAAGGTTCGAAGTAGAGGGGAAGAGAGGTTGAATGTTTCGGCGGGAAAAGAAAGGTCAAAGGTTTAGGGAGGATAAATAGCCACGTATCATTTATTTTATCATTTAGGGTTCCCATAAAGAGTATAAAAGAAATTTACTAATTAATTACAATATAATAATAATAAAAAAATCAGTATGACAGATCAGTTGCACAGATCGGTTTCACAGATCGGTTTCACATATCGGTTTCACAGATCGGTTTCACAGATCGGTTTCACAGATCGGTTTCACAGATCGGTTTCACAGATCGGTTTCACAGATCGGTTTCACAGATCGGTTTCACAGATCGGTTTAAGAGATCGGTTTCACAGATCGGTTGCACAAATCCGTTTCACAGATCGGTTTCACAGATCGGTTTCACGGATCTGTTTCACAGATCAGTTTCACAGATCGGTTTCACAGATCGGTTTCACCGATCAGTTTCACAGATCAGTTTCACAGATCAGTTTCACAGATCAGTCATACACAACTCTTGTTCAATAAATTTCATTCTTTCAGAGCATAAAGGCTTTGTGAAGATATCAGCTAATTGATGTTCAGAACTAATAAATTTCAAAGAAATATCACCTTTTTGATAATGATCTCTTAGAAAGTGATGTCTGACATCAATGTGCTTAGTTCTAGAGTGAGACACAGTGTTCTTAGATATATTCATTGCACTAGTATTTTCACAATTAATTGAAACATGTTTAAGATCAAATCCATAATCCAATAGAGTGTGTTTCATCCACAGAATTTGTGCACAGCAACTACCAGCAGCTATGTATTCTGCTTCGGCAGTAGACAATGCAACTGAGTTCTATTTCTTACTACACCAGGATACTAGGGATTTTCCAAGAAAATGACATGTTCCAGATGTGCTCTTCCTATCTAACTTACATCCAGCAAAGTCAGCATTTGAATAGCTAGTTAGGTTAAATGATTGTCCTTTTGGATAAAACAAACCTAAATTTATAGTATACTTAAGATACGTAAAAATCCTTTTAACAGCCAGTAAGTGTGATTCATTAGGATTAGCTTGAAATCTAGCACACATACATACACTGAACATAATGTCTGGTCGACTAGAAATAAGATAAAGTAAGCTCCCAATCATACCTCTGTAATTGGTTTGATCCACCGGTTTCCCAGCTTCATCTGTATCCAATTTACAGGTAGTACTCATAGGTGTATCACTTTCCTTAATACTATCCAATCCAAAACGTTTTAAAAGATCTTTTGTATATTTACTTTGATTTAAAATAATTCCATCTTTAGTTTGAAGAATTTGAAAACCAAGAAAATACTTAAGCTCTCCCATTAAGCTCATTTCAAATTCATTTTTCATAACCTTTGAAAATTCAGTACATAAGGAATTTTTTAGAAGATCCAAAAATAATATCATCAACATAGATTTGTACTATTAATACATCTTTTTAAATCCTTTTTTATAAAAAGGGTGGGATCAGCTACTCCTTTTGCAAATCCTTTTGAGATAAGAAAGTTCGAAATCCTTTCATACCAAGCTCTTGGAGCTTGTTTTAAACCATATAAAGCTTTAGAAAGTTTAAAAACATGATTTGGAAAATGAGGATTTAAAAAATCAGGTGGTTGTTCTACAAAAACATCTTCAACAATAAAACCATTTAGAAAAGAACTTTTGAAATCCATTTGATATAGCTTGAAATTCAGATGTGATGCATAGGCAAGTATGATCCTAATAGCCTCTAATCTAGCTACAGGTGCAAAGGTTTCCTCAGAGTCAATTCCTTCTTCTTGATTGTAACCTTGTGAAACTATCCTAGATTTATTTCTAATGATGTTTCCAGATTCATCAACATTGTTTATAAATACCCATTTTGTGCCTATGGTCAAAAATTCCTTAGATATTTCTACTAATTTCCAGACTTTGTTTCGTTCAAATTGATTTAGTTCTTCTTGCATAGCCATTACCCAAAACTCATCATTAATAGCATCATTGATATTTTTAGGTTCTGACTGTGAAAGAAAAGCTTGATGTTCAACCTGATTTCTTAGAGAAGCTCTAGTCTGTGTTCCTCTATCTAGATTTCCTACAACATCATCTAAATGATGGTTCTTTAGAGTCCTAGATGGTCTTGAAAAGATAGGGCTACAGATTTCAGATTCATCTACAGAATGAGGTTCAACAGAAGCAGGTTCTGGAGAATTTCCAGAGCTGGATGCTTTAACTATAGGTCCATTGTATTTATCATTAAGATTCAAACCAGAGAGATCATCTTCAAGAGAGATTTTAGGTTCATGTGGATCAGTTTCATCAAATTTGATGTGAACAGATTCTTCCACACATTTGGTTCTTTTATTGAAAACTCTATAGGCTTTACTAGAGATAGAGTAACCTAGGAAAATTCATTCATGACTATTGGATGCAAATTTGTCAAGATTGTCTCTAGTATTGAGAATGAAGACTTTGCAGCCAAAAACTTTGAGGTAGTTAACCTTCGGTTTCCTATGGTTCCACAACTCATTGGGGTCCTCTTAAGAACTGGTCTGATCAAGACTCTATTAATGACATAACAAGCTGTATTTACAGCTTCAGCCCAAAAGTAAATAGGCAGTTCATATTCATTGATCATGGTTCTAGCTATTTCTTGCAGGGTTCTATTCCTTCTCTCTACTACACCATTTTGTTGGGGTGTCCTAGGGGCAGAGAAATTGTGACTATAGCCATTGTGTGAGCAGTAAGAATCAAACTCATGATTTTCAAACTCATGACCATGATCACTTCTCAGGGTCTTAATCTTGAGTCCACTAAGATTTTCTACAGACTTGGAGTATTTATCAAAGTAAGAACAAGCTTCACTTTTGTGAGCTAGAAAATATACCCAAGTATATCTAGAAAATTCATCTACAAGAACATAGACATAGTGCTTCCTATTTAAACTAGAAACTCTAGAAGGTCCAAATAAATCCATGTGAACCAACTCGAGAGGTTGAGAATTTGACACTTCTTTCTTTGATTTAAAAGAAACTTTATGTTGCTTTCCTTTTTGACATAGATTACAAACTTTGTCTGCTGGAAATTCATGTTTGGGTAAGTCTCTAACTAAGTTCTTCCTAGAAAGTTTTCTAAGTGAGTGTACATTGCAGTGTCCTAATCTTCTGTGCCAAAGCCAAGACTCTTTAAGAAAAGCATTTAAGCAAGGAATATTCTGCTTAGCTAAGGAATCTAAATCAACAACATAAACATTTTCATTTCCTAAAGCAGAAAATACTAAAACATTTTTAGAGTTAAAAACATTACAAGAATCATTTTTACATTTCACATAAAAACCATCATCACACAATTGAGAAATGCTTAACAAGTTATATTTAAGTCCATCGACAAATAAAACTTCAGAAACCAAGATTGAATCAGTGTTACCAATCTGGCCTAAGCTGATGATTTTTCCTTTTGAATTATCACCAAAAGTGACAAAGCCTCCATTAACTTTGACTAAGCTCTTGAAACATGAAAAGTATCCTGACATATGTCTTGAACATCCACTGTCTAAGTACCATATCTTCTTGTGACAGCTCTTCAAGCAGGTCTCCTACAAAACAGATTTAGATGGAAGATGATTTTTGTACCCAGATCTTCCTGGGTCCAGACATGTTAGCCAATGGTACTTTAGGTACCCATATTTGTCTAATGGGTCTCATATAATTTGTAGAATTAACATTATTTGAAAGATAAACCTTATTAGATCCATAACTATGAATATAACTGGTTGAGGCATATGAAGTTCCAGAATTAACTATCTTCTGTCCAGATTTAGGAATGAATCTAGTTTTGGAATCTTTTCTTTGTCTAGGTTGGTATCCTATACCAGTAGTATATCTATGTGCAATTTGCTTTCCCAGCATTTGTGTTAGAGTATTTTTGCCATTTTTGAGCTTCTCTAAGTCTTTTCTAAGTTGTTCAATAGACAATTTTAGTTCAGTATTCTCTTTAAGAAACTGAGAATTCTTTTATACTTCTATATCCAGATCAGATTTATGCTTAACACTTAAAGCATACTGTTTCTTTAAACCTTTATATTTATCTTTAAGCTCATTACATGTTTCTTCAAGCATATCACAATATTCAAACAGTTCAGATTTAGAGATGTTATCACCTTCATAATCATCTCAAGAATAATATGAATTTGAAGCAGGAGTTTCTGATGTTACCTCAGAAGTGTTTGTCATAAAACACATGTTGGCTCGATTCCTTTCAGAGTCTGAAGATTCAGCTTCACTTGTGTTGTCTTCTGAAGCACTCCAAGTAGCCTTCATGGCTTTCTTGTACTTGTTATCCTTGTATTCATACTTCTTTCTGTATTTCATCTTTGGACAGTCTGTTTTTATGTGTCCTTTTCTTTTTCATTCATAACAGACAACTTCATCTGATTTATCAGACTTCTTCCAATCCATCTTCCAGTGTCCTTTGTTATCATACTTGCCATTGTAGTTTGACTTTCTGAAAAACTTCTTCTTCCTATAGAATTTCTTAAATCTTCTAGCAATGTGTGCCATCTCATCATCACTATCAGAATCATTTTCACTTTCCTCACTACTTAAACTTTCATTGATAGATTGAGGATTTTCCTTATCCTTATTCTTTGAGGTTGTAGTCTTGAAGGCAATAGACTTCCTTTTAAGTTCATCATCTTCTTCTTTATTTACTTTAAGCTCTTCTTCATACATCATCAGCTTACCAATTAATTCCTTGACATGCAGTGTTCCAATGTCACATGATTCTCTAATGGGGACAGAGGTTCCTCTCCATATTTCAGGTAGACATCTCAAAATTCTCATGATTTGCTCCTTTGCTGGAACATCCTTTCCCAGAGAAGTAATTATGCTGACAATTTCATTGAACCCGAGATACATATCAGAAATGGGTTCATCAGGCTTCATCTTAAAATTATCATACTTAATAGTATAGGTATTCAATCTCATCTCCTTAACATTAGTTGTTCCTTCATGAGAAACAGCTAAGGTATCCCAAATTTCATATGCAGTTTTACATGGAGAAATTTTATTAAATTCTTCATCTCCTAGAGCACAGTACAGAGCATTCATAGCTTTACAATTATTATTGTAAGCAGTCTTTGTAGGTTCATCCCAAGTAGATCTATCAGTACTGGGAATTTTATATTCAGCTTCAATGATAGTCCAAATATCAAAGCCCATACTTTCTAGGTGAATTTTCATTTTTAGCTTCCACTGAGCATAGTTGTTTCCATTAAAGAAAGGTGGCCGGTTAGTAGCAGCACCCTCAAGTCTATTATCCATGATATTACAAAAATAATTTTAAAGAGATAAAAATTTAGAAATAACAGAATTTTTAATAACTTTAAAATACAACTAAAATCACAGTAGAAAAACAGAGTACTTTTAGAAAATATTAACAACCTCTGATACCAAGTGTTGGTCGGAGTGGATACTCAAGAGGGGGGTGAATTGAGGTCCAATTAAAATTTTCTGTTAAAAACAATGTTGATTAAAATCCCCCTATTTCAAAAACAGATTAAACTGTAGTGAATTTATACAGATTATAATGGTTCAATTAGTTTCTCAAAGATTGATTAGTTCTCAGTTAACTTAATCTTATGATTAAATTAACCTTTGAAAATAACTTACTGGTCGATAATAAATATAAACACTTGAGAGTTTAACTATCAAAGTAGCATTGAAAATATATTATATTTCAAAGTAATAGCAGCAGAATATGAAATAAATATGTAGTATGGATATAGTACGTAGCTTCAAACACAGAGAATTAACCAAGAGGTTCAGTATCAAGCCGAGACTTAGTCCTCTCAAAAGTTTATATAAAAATGATCAACACCCTAGATCGGGGTTAACAACAGTGAAGACACTGTCCAGCTCACAAGACCTCTACCACAGTTCTGTGTGGGAAAACAAACAACAGCTTAGAGCTGTCCAGGTCTCATACGACCTCTACCACTATCCACAGTGGGAAATGAAGTGAAGAAAGGTTTGCTGAGGATTTACATATCCTCCAGTGAAAGTACAAGAGTCAGTGTGTGTGTTTAATATAGAAGATAACACACACTGCTCAAAATGTAAATCAAATGTATCACAGAGCAGCGATGTAGAGTTTAGAAATGGCTCTGGTGATTTCAGTGTAGCTCTGGACTCTTTTGTATTTGGTCAGAATTTATTCTGATTCCTCTTCTCGTTTTTGTTTGAGAGGAAGAGTGTCGTATGCTTCAGGCTCAAAGGCAGTGAGATGTAGTCGACGAAGTTCTTCAATGTTCTTTTGTATGCACAGAACTCTTCTTGAATAGGCTTGATTGTGTATGAGGTTCTCTTCTCCTTGGTTCTTCCTTCTCTTTCTTTTTCTCTGTATCTCGCTTGTGTTCTTCTATCAACACTCTTGCTATCTTCAGCAGAGTCTTCTTGTATTTATGTCACGTGCTTCGGAAGACAGAAAAAGTTTCCTTTCCGCAGGTACGAGGTACGGTTTCCTGACATCCGACAACCTTTATTAATAATTTGACAGAGCATTAAAATATACCTAATATGACTGTTGGTTAGATTAAATAAAGATAAAGATAAAGAAATTCAAACAGTTGTTTATGACTATTATAGAATCAAGTGATCGGTAGGTCATCAGCATTAGTGAGTAATGATCGGTGACTCAGATAAATCAACATCGGTGAATAAGACTTATCAGCATCGGTCTGTCATTTGATCAGTGAGTCAGTTTGATCAGTGAGTCATTTGATCGGTGGCTCATTTGATCGGTGTCTCATTTGCATTGGTGAGTCATTTGCATCGGTGAGTCATTTGCATCGGTGAGCCAGTTTGATCAGCATCGGTGACTCATTTTTCATTGGATCGGTGAGTCATTTGATCAGCATCGATGACTCATTTTGCATTGGATCGGTGAGTCATTTGATCAGAATCGGCGAGTCATTTGCATCGGTGACTCATTTGCATCGGTGAATCATTTACATCGGTGAGTCATTTGCATCGGTGACTCATTTGCATCGGTGAGTCATTTTCATCGGTGAGTCATTTGCATCAGTGACTCATTTGCATCGGTGAGTCATTTGCATCTGTGAGTCATTTTCATCGGTGACCCATTTGCATCGGTGAGTCATTTGCATCGGTGACTCATTTGCATCGGTGAGTCATTTGCATCGGTGACTCATTTGCATCGGTGACTCATTTGCATCGGTGACTCATTTGCATCGGTGACTCATTTGAATCATTGAGTCATTTTCATCGGTGACTCATTTGCATCGGTGAGTCATTTTCATCGGTGAGTCATTTGCATCGGTGAGTCATTTGCATCGGTGAGTCATTTGCATCGGTGAGTCATTTGCATCGGTGAGTAATTTGCATCGGTGACTCATTTACATTGGATCGGTGAGTCATTGTCTTTTGATATGCAATCAGTGCTTCTGGTTTCTGTTGATATTGAATCAGTGCTTCCAAAATACTTTGTACATCAATAAGCATAGACAAAAATGTGGTAACAGATTCATTAATATATTGTAATTAAGTTTATGATAAATCAAACCAGATTAAGCATTAATGGTATGTGATGATTTGTGATTATTAAAACATCAATCATAGATTTGAAATCAACAATCTTTCAGAGGGCTCAACAGATCACACCCTACTTACACCCATGGATGTAAGTAGACTTGGTTATTTTTGTTGTCGCAGGTTGGGTACAGTTTTTTGTTGTTCCAGTGGTTCGGGTTTTTAGCAGGTCCTTGGTGGTGATGTCTTGTGGAGGTGGCTTGAAGGCGGTGCCCCTTGCCATGAGGGTTCTTGGGCTGTCCTTATTTGGATTTGTACCTTTGGTATAGACCTCTTGAGTTGTTTTAAGCCATGTAATTTAGTTCTGAATTTTTGTAAAAGATTGTTTGGTTTGAAAAATCCAGATTTGTCTCATTGGATTCTTTTGTTGTTTTATGTTTATAAACTCGGGTAAATCATTCCCAATTTTCATTTTATGATACCCGGGCACTTTTGCCAGCCCGTGGGGATCGGGAACGCCCTTCGGGCCTTGTCACGGGCTGGGTTTGGTGCCATTTTTGGTGGTGATTGATTCGGTTCGTGACAAAATGGTATCAGAGGAGGTTAATGTTAACTCTTTGGGTCATGTTATTTGGGGAAGAGTCAAGATAGCCTAGAGTTAGGATTGTTGGGACATGGAATTCTAGTTATGGGTAGTGTGCCTGATCACCACACCTCATAATGGGATTCAAGATTCCAAGAGAATTCGGGATTTATCTAAGTCCTTCGGTTTTCATGGTTCGATGATGATTAAGGGAAATGAAAAGAGAGTTGGGATAATGGTCTTAGTGAGCTTGCAAGGCCTGGCAAGCCATGTAGAGCCAAGGATATTCCCTAGAAAAATCTATGTGACAGTGAAGTGATTGGAATATGGCTGCCAGCCATATTTCCAAGTCACCCACTGAAACTAGTTTCCTCTTGCACTATTTTTTTCTTAGGTTTTGAAACCTTAGCACATTGGTTTTAATAAGTGTGAAGTTTTTGTGAAATGATTTTCAAATAAAGAGGGAATGGTTTGGTTTATGGAATGGCGGAACATAATTTTCATAATTGTTTTGAAATGTAAAATGGTGTGCTTACACCTCTTTGAAAGCAAGAACTATATTGAAGTTGGTTTTGAAAAGTGTTTCCAATAGAGTTTTCTAAACAATCAGAGTGTGTTTTAATGGGATGAGATGTTTTGAAATTGATGTGAATATCTTGAAAGTGAGTAATTTTCTTAATGTTTGTGACTTTCTGAAAAATTTTTTAAGATTTGAGTTGGGATTTTGATCTCATGGTTAGTAGTTATGAGAAAAAAGGATGTGTTGGTTGACCGTTTTGGTTTTGAAAAGTGGAAAGAATTTTTGTTTTAACCTTTGGAATTTCCATTAGCGACCACATTCATTGGGTTATATGGGATGATGGATGGTTGATGGAACGACTGGATGAGTGCCGGGATGGATATGAGGAGGGTGTCTGGTGTGGCACAAAAACATGCATGTGTGAGGCCCATGGGGTACCATTGGTGGATATGCTTACTACTAAACTATTTTTTCTCAAAGAATTACTTTTAAGGAAAAACATGATGTCTTGATGAATATTTCTGTATGGTTTGTATTATGGGTTTTTTAAAATGTTGATGTTGTGGGATGTTTTGATTCCAAGAACACCTTCTGTTTGAACTGTGTTTTGGGTTTGTGTTTGGTCGGTAAGCTGTGTTGTAGGGACGGTTAGTGGTCTCTTTTGAAAAATGTTTTGGGATGCCTTTACGATAGTTCCCTTCATGTGTTTGGAAAATGTTTTGGGATGCCTTCATGTTTTGGGATGCCTTCATGTTTTGGGATGCCTTCATCTTGAAAAATGTTTTTGGGTTTGTGTTTGGTCGGTAAGCTGTGTTGTAGGGAAAATGTTTTGGGATGCCTTCATCTTGAAAAATGTTTTGGGATGCCTTCATGTTTTGGGATCCTTTTAAATATATGATGAGGTAAGTGATCCCTTATATATAAGTCTATAAAGGCATAATGGGAGTTTGGGATTTGGTTCTTTGTTTTGGTGGTGTTAGTTTGTGGATAAGCATGTGGATGTTATTGGAATAACATAGTGCATATAAAAATTTAATCAATTTAGCAATGACACTGCGTGGTGGGAGATCAGGAGATATATCATGGAACATGTAAATTTCCTAATATTTAAGAGGATTTCCAAGGATACTCTTCAATCCCATGACAACATGTCATAAAGAATAGTCACATTAATTTAGTGAGGTAATACTTTGAGAGCATAAGATATATGATATATTTGGTGGAATAGGATTTTAGACCTAATACACAAGATAATATGAGAACAAAAAAATTAATGTGGTACCCATTTTAATTGAAAACCAATGATAGTAGTGAGAGGTCCAATTATTGAATTATTATTTATGAATGTATTTATTAATAATAAAGTTCTATCCTCCACAAAAATTTAATTTAGAGCCCTTCCTAACCTGCATAGCCCCTCCTCCCCTCCTCCCCCCAGCAGACTCCCAATGCACAACCCCCTCCCTGTACACACCCCCTCCCCACTTGCACATTGCACCCCCCCCCCCCAACTAGCTCCACCACTTGCACATCCCCCTTCTACATAGACCACCCCTACCCCATCCCATCCCAACATGTACAACCCCCCCCCCCCCACCTCACCCCCCCAACAAACTCCCCCTGCACAACTCCCTCCCCCTAACCTACACACCCCCACCTGCACAGCCCACCCCCACTACACCCCCTCCCCACCTACTCAATACACATCTCCCCCACCCCCACCCCCACCTGTACACCCCCCCATGTCACCCCCCAACCAACTACCCCTCCATATCCCCCTCCCACTTGACCTGCACACCCCCACAAGCACATCACATCTCCCACTGCACACCCTCCTCCCCACCTGCACAACCCTTACCCCTTCCAATTGTACCCCTACCTGTACCCCCCCATGTTCACAACCCATCTCCCCCACCCCACCTACACAGCCAACTCCACTACCCCACATGCACACCCCCTCCCCCATGCCCAATGCACCCCCACATGTACCCCCTACCCCACCCCATATACATAGCCAAGTCCCCCACCCCATCCTATACAGCCACCCCAACCTCCCCCCTAACAAACTCTCACTACACAGTCCCCCTCCCCCTAACATGCACACCCCCACCGGTAGAGCCCACACCACCCCCACCTACATAGCCCCCCCCCCACACCCCCTCCCCTCCTACACACAACACACCCCCATACCCACACACTCCCCTCCTCCATTAACATGCACAACACCCCTGACTTGCACCTCCCCCCCCCCACTTTCACAGACCCCCCCCCCTCCCCCAACCCCCACATGCACATCCCACCCCCACCCCTCCCCACCCAAAATAGACTCCCCCAACACAGCCCCCTCCCCCTGACCTACACCCCCCAACACGCACATCCAAAAATACCATTACATAAAAATTTCAAAATGTAAATTTTGGAACTCCCTTTTCGAAGAAAGGAATTAGTTTCCAATGTAAAATTCTTAAAAATATGAATGTGAACTTGACTGATGGGAGAAAATATAGTACCCCTACAACACTAATATTGTGTAACATGCCTAGAAAATTATTGATGGTTGTGGTTCGAGAAGGGAAATTCATTGTCTATGTTTAGGCTGGAGTGTTTGGAACATACAAATTTCATATAAAATGACAACCAAAAACCCTAAATGATGATGAATTATAGTGGATGAGTAAATAAACTAAACATGGTATATAAAAATAAAAAATTAATGTAGGCATATGATATAACTCCAACTCACTAATTATATGTTTAAAAAACTAGGATGGATCTTTAGAAGAGAAGGGGTCACCTGCTGGGAAGAGGGAACTACTAAGGTAGGGAAAAAATCAATCGAATATAGAAAGGGGTATGGGAGCTCCTGTGTATTTGGGGAAAACCTATCCCATTGGTTTCAAAAAACTATTTAGAAACATCACTAAACCACTATCATTATTAAAAAATATTTGGGAAACATCACTATACCCCCACTATATCCCAACGGTTTATATAAACCGTTGGTAAAATCTATATACCAAAATGGGATTTAGAAACCATTGGGAAAGAATACACTAAAGAAAAATATCCCAATGGTTTTCAAAACCCTTTGGAAAAAACCTTCAATACAAATAGTTTATAAAAACAGTTGTGAAAAATTCATTGGTATAATTATGATTTCTAGTAGGGATAATTTAAAACATTATTTAGAAAAATATCCATTTCATATTGAAAATCGTCGTTTAAAAAACATTTTACAAAACATTATGAATATTATATATTTTTTAATGTTATCTCATAATCATATAAATAACAGTTTCATTCAATATAGGGGTTAGGATATTTGGAAATTATGATTATGAAGTACATATTTAAAAAAATATTAAACTCAGTTTTTTAGTAAAACCCAAACATTCATTTTTTGTTAATGACATGATTATTCAATACAAAATAATGATGAAAATGTTTTATTCGTTAAAAATTTATTTATTAAACAATTTTAAGATAGATAAATTAATTTTTAAAAACATATTAATACAACATGGTTTTTTAATAAAAATGTATTTTAGACTAAAGAGGGAAATAAAATTGGATTTAATTAAAAAATATATCATTTTTTAACTACAAAGGTTTACTAAAAATCATAATTTTTCTTGAAGTATTCATAAACAAAAAATTACAAGGAAAATTAAATTTAGTTATTATAAAATTATTAAATAATTACCTTCAACTACAATTCAAGAACAAATAATATCTATTATATTAAAATAGTGAAAGAAACACATATAATGAAAATAACATCAAAGTGATAATTATTTAATGAATATATTATTTGTATCAATATTAAACCCACATAAAACAAGTTTATATATACTACAATAAAATAAAAAGTAATTACACAATCAATATTAGAATGTAAAAAATGATGAAATGTAATATTACCTAATGAAACAAAATAGAGTTTAGAATTTTTTCACCACACAGTTACTTTTATGAAAAATTACATTAGATTAAATAATTAAAATTTAACAATAATAAAGAATTAATTATTTTAGAATTCTAATATTACATTTAAAATGGGTTGTGTGGTCACCATATAAATCACATTAGGTACACAGTAATAAAGTATCCTTTAATGAAGGGAAATTCAGACAAATTCCCATACCTTCAGCCCAAATCATCAAGAACATTCTTTATCATCCAAAATTAAAAACATATTGTAATTAAATTCTTGAATAATAATCCTTTTTAAGTTAAGTCATCATTTTTACCACATATTTCCATGTTATAATCAATTACATAATCAATTAGTAATATATCAGTTGTTTTAATGATATATTACTTATATGGAAAAACAATTCTCATGTAGGTTGATTATTAGTCTAAGTGGTCATGATTTAAGAATATAAAAAATAATTATTACATAATTTTATTTTTTATACCTAAATTATACTTTGAATACCAATCATCAAATATGGTTTTTAGAAATTATTTATGTTGTGATAATACAGATTGTAAATCATTTGTATGCATGACTAATGTTTCCATTTTTAGCGATAATTATAGAACTGGGTACATAATATTTTACCTTTATAGAATATTAAAAATATCACAAATAAGAAATTTTTTCATTAAAAATTCTTATATATATTTTACATGTGGTATTTTGATGAAAATGTGTCACATTGCTTTATGAAAGTGCAGGTCTACATGTACATGGACAACGTTATCATATTTTAATGACTGAAGAGGAAATAAATGAATTAATATATTATATTTTTAAAATTATAAATATTTAATTATTTTAAAAATAATATCATTTATATCACATATATTCATTAAATTTATCCTTATTAAAATCCATGTAAAGTGTTTTTGAAAAAATGGATCATATCACTTCGTGAGGCGATAGTATATCTTACACAAGATCGATGTTATCGTTTCCCCAATAGAATAGAAAGTAAAATTTTTATATAATATATAATGAATAAAATTTTATAATAATTCTATAAATATTAAACAAATATATACTTTATATCCATAATCATACCCAACTATGAGAGCTGTTGAGGGAAAATGTGTCACATTAGTTCGTGAGGTGGAAGCATGTGGTACACCTGAGAGATGTTATCATTTACCATTTGAGATAAGGGGAGATAGATATAGTTAATTCCATTAAAAATCAACATTAAAATATATTGGATATATTAGTTTTATTATATATCTATAAATGAATATGATTTGAATGATGTTGAGGATGAAATGCAATAATAACATTTTCTTATGAATTTTACATTTTCTCAAACCACCTCTTGAGAATTATAACTAAAGTTTTACTAGAATGGATAAATCACAAAAAATAGGATTATTCGATGTGGGTATTGATATTTAAATTTTTTTTAAGAATAAAAGGGTTTTATGGTTTTTATATGAGAGGATATGGGTGTCCTTTTATAAGGTATGTGACTGGTACAATTGTAATTTTTAATAGAAAAATATGTAACCACGATTTAAATATGTCAAAGGGGTCCAAAATAGATTTTTATATAGCCTTAGACATGTTATGGTATAGATATGTCAAAAAATTTATTTTAGGCAATTTTTAGTTCATTTAATATCTTCTCTAATTAGTTTGATACAAAGAAAACCAAATTTTACCTTTCCCATGTTAATTAATATAAACAATTTTATGTAATTATTATGGTGAAAAATTATGTTTATCATATTAAAATATATAAATTTATCAAATTAAATATATCAAATCAATTTTTAAAAAATAAATTCGCATAATTGGGAAGAAATAAAATCAAAACAAATCCCACGAACATGATGAAAAACATGTTTTCCAAAACGAAATTCTAATATGAATGGTAGGTTTTAAAATAAATATTAAATATGAAATTCATTATACTGACATACATTTTATATAATGTAAAATTATTTAGGTAAAATTACTTTAGAACAAATTAATAATATAAATTATATTTTTTACCAATTTTAATGATAATATTGTTTTCAAATATAAATAAGTATTTTCCAATATTCATTGAAATATATATCTATTAGAAAAATTACTAAAAAATGATCAAAAGATTAATTTTATATTAATATTAAATATATAATTTTATTTTATCCTATAAAATTTCTAAAAGTTTCAAAAATTAATTTTATCATAGTTTTTCAATATATGAAGAAAATATTATCATTAAGAAATATTTTTCCATAAATTATTTCATTTTCTATAAAATTATTCTTATTTAATTTATAAGAAAAATATGTCTTTTGAATTTATTTTATACATGTATAAACCATATAATCACAATTATTTAGTTAGTGTTGTTTTTACCCACCAATTTAATGGCTACTTTATAAAGGTATAAAATATTACACTTCAGTTAGATTTGGAGTTTCATTTTACACATGGTATAGAAGTGATTAAATTTTATGAAATATATTTTTTCTGTTATTTAGGATTATTGGTAGCTTTTTGTTTTACAAAAAATACAATGTTATTATATTATAATTTTAGGGTGTTACATTCTCCATGACATAAATATTTTTTACCCTTGAAATTTAATCATGCGCTCAAAAATCAAGGATTTGATATTTAAAAATTACATTTTTGAAAACTGATATTAGAAAAATGGATAATAAAACATCTACTTAATAAGAGAAAGAATAAGTAAAAATTTCAAATTGAATAACATATAACATGGTCCCTAACTAGGATAAAAATACTGGAATATAGAAATATGGACATGGAAGAAAACATAAATAATTATAGATAAGGATATAGGTCACTAGTTATATGAAAGTGATTGATCAATGGAATGTTAAGGTCCTCGAAATCATAAATCTGTAATGATTTAAAAAACGATTTGATTCATCTGATATGAAATTAATATGATAAAATTGTTGTTTCAGGATCCTTTTCTTAAATTTAAGGGATTATTTTACCGAATGTGAATATAATAAAATTTACTTATTACATTCATATTCCATAAGAACAATGTCATCCTTGGGTTATGCTTCAATCAATTAAAAATTCATTAATTACTCAATGAAATGAGTATCTAAAAATTATTTTTTATTCCTGAAGCAATTTTTTTTTAATTTAATAGATCATTATATCCATGTTAGTGTGAAAATAATTTATGTATATCTCCAAATATTTTCTAAAAAATAGGGATAACACAATTTATCCAATATAATACATTATTCTCAAAATATCGACATTGAAATCACTATTTCATCATTTTGTACATAAAATAAATTAACAAAAAATAATAAAATACTAATTAGAATATCATGTAGACATGGGGTAGGAGATAAACCATTATCATCATTTAGTTGGGGGTTCATTCCATATGACCTTCTCCAAATGTAATGAGTTTCCCTTTTTAAAAATATAATAATATAAGTCCTTTAACGTTCTCATAATGTGGAGAACCATAATTATTATAATTTAAAATACTAGGGAAACCATAACTTTTACCAATACAATTAATCTTAAATTCAAAATTTAATTTCATTCTTTTTCAAAGTACTATATCTAATAAATATACAATATATTATATGCCAAAAATTATTTTTCCAAAAATATACTTAATCATGATAGAATCTTATCACATAAAACCAAAAAAGGGGTGTTTAAGACTTTAAAATTATATTAAACCTATATCCCATAAACTTGTGATGTTATCAATAACTCTTAATTTGTTGAATACATATATGTTTATAAAATTCAATGTCATCCTTATATGTTTATTGATTTCTATAACCAATATACCATTTAAAAAATTAATTCTTAATTCCCAATATATATATACTTTGACAATTTTATTCCATTATATCGCATTACATCATAAATGGGTATCCATTAGAAGTGGTAAGTGACTCATATGTTTCCTAGGTTATACAAATTTAAGAGAAAAACAATAAATAATACCCTTTGATGATATTTATGTCCTTCAATCATTATATTGATTTTTTCATAGAAATTCATTGCATTATTCCCTTTTTTCCACACATAATAAATTTTATCATTCCTTTTAGTTTCATTTCTAAGAGCATATTTCCACATTAATTACATGATGTAAATGGAGTCGTGTTTCCTTCATAGCCTCCACCATAATAGCTCTACCTAAACACCATCCTCATCCCCTTTGGTTAGTATGGTGGTTCGATAAGGTATAAGTTGTTAATTATATTTTTTTATAAATGATCTGAAGTAATCAATATCATTCGATGTGTTTAACATCCCATTTTGTATCATATATTCACAAAATTTTCTATCATCTTAAATTTTAAACTAATTCCTTCAATTTCCAGCAATTAACTAAAACGAAAAAACACATGGTGATAACCAATAATCCTAGTGGGAAATATATATAATTATTATTGAAATCTTAAATCATGAATCCTTCTTTTTAATATAGGCACTATATGATTAAACTAGTTCCTCATTATCATCATCTATTCAAATAAATCATAATGGTTTGTAATGTAAATGTGAATTATTTAAATCATATCCCCCAAGAGTTTCTAAATATGTAAGTGGTAAGGCCATGTTGTCATGCACCAGGTGACGATCAGGTCAAGAAAAATGACGCCTTTTTCAATCTATTACCCTTAGGTAAAACTATTCAAGAACCTCATCCACATATAGTATATATATAGGGATTTGTTACTAGGAAAAACTTTATAATATCTTCCTTACCAAAGCAGCATGATATTCTTTTATCCATATCCTCAAATTCAGTCGTAGGGTTATGTTACCTCGTATATGTTTACCTAATTCATGCTTCAAACGTTTCTAATATACATATTAGGAAACAATATGATGTGAACCAAAATCCAATAACCCAACGTCAATGTCTAACTTTATTATATCTGAAAAAGATACAAGTAATAACATCTCAAAGGACCCAATAGTTTATTATTGTTGGTAAAATAGGTACATAAATGACCAAATTTATATTTGAATACCAAAACAAAATAATATATTATTTAATAATAATATTATTCCCTCTAGAATATCATTCAATTTCAATCAGATTACAATTTAGGCATTCATTGTATATGAAAAAAATAATGGTGAGCTCAAATGCTCATTAAGGATTAAGTACATTGGAAGCTATCCTGATTTAATGATCATAATAAATGTGTAATGATAAAAAACCAATCAAACATGACATATAAATAAATTTTATATCATTATTAGATATGTAAAAATCAATATGGAATTGTAAATAACTAAAAAAAATATTCCATTTAATCAATAAAATGACAAATAGGAATAGATAGTAAATAATCAATATAGAAAGATAAATAACTATGAACACATGATATTTTGTTAATAATACGATAGTGACATCCAGATGAAAAATCATTCTGAAAATCATATGGATTATAATATTATGTAAATCATCATTGATGGAAATTCTTAATTAATGGACTTCATTTTTTCAGGCACATGATACTTATACTATCAGGACCATTTATAAGAGATTTTTAACTATAAGTATAAACTAGTTTAATGAAAACATACGAATTCACCACATGATACTACTAATTCATAAATGGGATATATAATTATATTACACATCTCTCTCTTCATATCAAATATATTCATCATATAACAGAAAATTGATTTAATTCATGGAATTTTTTTTATCATCTAATATATATATTATTTAATGAAAAATGATTTGGCAATATTTCCCAAGATAAAAAATCATTTTCAATAGTTAAAACCATATTAAAAAAGAGATATACCATTTAAACAATAAACATATCCATTATAAATAATATTGATATTTTAGGGGAATATCGATTCTTAATGATCACTAGAATGTGAATACTTTAAATAATAGATAATGACTACAAAATAAATCAAGAATGGGAATATAAATAATTTCAATGCTCAAAATTATCCTAAGCCATCCATTGAGTGAATAAAGAATGTATTAATAAAACATATACCCAGTTGAGAATATGTAGAATAAAGGTCATGTGGTTATTGAGATGTTATTTTATGAAAACACCCTTTAAATATTTTAAGGAAAATAACCTTTGAAATTTGAAAATTGGCTTCTAATAATAAAATTTTACAAAACAATATGGATATAAATTTCTCTAAATAGAACTTTTGAATCGTAAATGGTAATATTTAAAAAAAATTATAGGTCATTATGTAAAGAGATTTTTTTCCTTCTATACATATTCAAATTATTGTTTCAATCTATTTTTTAGAAAAATACAGGTGACCGTTATTTTGGAAATTACATGAATATTAATTTTAGTTTTTTTAAAAAATGTATAAATTGGTAAAAATAGATTTAATAAATCTTTTTTAACGGATAATATATTTTGAAATTGGATTTAGAAAACATTTTTGGGAAGAAAAGTAAATTACGAGTGAAGATTGAAATGACTTTAGAATTTTAAAAAAAATATTTTAATAATTATTTTAATTACCAAAGAGAAATTTTTTTTCTATTTCATGAAAATATATTGAATAACCTGATGAAAATTTAATAAAATTTATTTTTTTCACCTTATTCAAATACATTCCTTCAACTAAAATTCACGAATAAACAATCACGATTAGAACGATATTGTAAAATAAACCCTTACGATGATCAAAAAGTTGAAGTGGGAATTAATAGGGGAATTTAATTTTTATATAATGTTTAAATAAACATTAAAAAATTGTAAAAACATAATACAACCAAAATATAATACACACATTATCATATAATATCCAATATAGTGGTTAAGTAATAAAGCCCAATGAAAGAGGTTGAGTTACGAAATTATTTACCACTTGTAAACTTTTAATTCAAACACCCTTTGATTAAATAATTGAAATTAAAAAATAAAATATCATGAATAAATAAGGAATCATGATAATACATTCCATAAGCGAAGTATTAATACTTTTTAAATGAAATTAGATGCACAATAGTATGATATGCATCAATGAAGGGAAATTGAATTGAAGTCCCTTACTAGGAGTCTGTCTCATCACATACAGTCTTTATGTACTAGAATAATAAAATTGTGTTGATTATTTATTTTATTTTGAAATATTTTCACGTTCATTGTTCCATTTATTTTTTTTTACCATTTTATATACAATTACACAATCAATTATGTTTAGGTCGGGTATTTTGATGATATATGACTTATTTGTTCAAAATGACATCTAAAGGTTAACTATATGATTAAGAGTTCATAATTTAAATATATACAAAATAATAATCATGAAATAATTATATATATATATATCAATTATATTTTTAATGTTAATCATTTAATAAAGCTTTAATAAATTATGTGTGTTATAGTCATGGAGACAGTAGTCTCTTTGTACACAGGAGAAATGTTTCCATTTTTTTAATGATCATTATGGAAAGGAGGTAGTAATATTTTTTAATGAAAAAATATCATTATTTCCTAAATTCTATATTATTTGTTTACATTTAATTATATATCATCCTTGTCGTTTGGTGATTAACATAGATTTTCATCACTTCACGATGGAGGTAGTCCACACATACACGAACGAAATTAAAATCATTTAGTGAATGAAATAGAAATTTAGGAAATTATATTATCTATTTTAAGAATTATATATATGTCATTAATATCAAAATTATTTCATTTAAATTTCATATATTAATTAAATTTATCCTTAATACCATCCATTTAAAGTTACACAGAAAAATGAATCAGAATTTTTTGCATTGAGGTAGTCAGCTATACAATGGATATATGTTATTATATCCCCTAAGAAAGGGATTTTAAAAAATATTTATTTATGATATAATGACTAAATAGGTATAATAATTTTAAAAACATCATATATATACTTCATATATATAAGATCCTAGACATCATAAAGTTATGTACATGTTTAAATATTGGTTTAAATACTATTTTTTTGTTAATTGAGTGTTTCCCAAAAGTATGGGGGCTTTAGGGGTCATCCTAGGGTTCTGGAAATGAATTAAAGAAAAACTGGGCCCATATGTGAACGGCTAATGATTTTCACAGGGTTGAGTAAACTGTTATTCCTTACAAAAAAACTGTTAAACCTTGGATAGAGTTATATCCCATGATTGGAACACAGTATATCGAACCATGCAGCCTACACAAAAAACTGTGCAGCCCAAATCCCCATGGACAGTGTATTTTTAATACTATTATCATGCTTTGGAAAACCATTCTTCTAAAAAGTGCACCCCTTTATAAAAGTTGTAAAATATTCATTTTATCCATTACGTATTTTTATATCCCCACATGAGTTTCACCACCTTTCCCACCATTGCCACCCTAGGGAAAAACTAGAAGCTTCAATAGCTTAAATGGACCAATCTACCTCAATTCTTGTCCATTCGGTGTGTTATTGGTTTCAGATCGAAGCCTTAGGTTAGTGTAATCATTCACTATGTTTTCTTTTCTCAATTACAGATTGTATGATGGAAAATAATATTCTAAAGCCCTAAAAAAAATCTTCCTCTAGTGGATTCCAGGTTCAGTTATAAATGAGAGTTTGAATCTGAATCTAAGATAATTATTAGGAGTTCTTTCAACATTGGATTTTAGGTAGGGGGTTTGCAAGTTATACCCCATAGTCAGTTCATTTATTTTTTCATGTTTTGTTGTGTTCTTTGATACCTCATATTGAATATTAATACATTCAGTGGGATTTTTTTAAATGAACATATCAACGATGATTTCAACATCTCACCATCATCATTGGATGACATTTGGATGACTTGATTGATTTTGGGTGAACCTTAGGGTGCACCGACCTTCTCTAAATTGGTTAATAAAAATGTTTGGGGGGAAATTGAAATTTAATTATGTAGAGTCTACGACGAACATGTAAATTTCTCAATGTGTTTATTATGAAATGTATATTGATAGTTTCATCTTGATATGGATAATGGATAATTAATTTTTTTATTCCCAGGAAAAATTTCTCAAATGGAATTAATGGTAATGTGCCTAACGAGTTGTGTTATGTACATAAAATTCATGAGTGGATTAATACATGGGAAATGATGAACTTGTTATGTGAGTTAACACCTGGGAAGGGATGAATAATTAAAATGGGTACCTGAATGGTGAATAATTAATATTCATAGTGAGATAGTCATTTGAAATGGGAATTCCGATAAAGTATTGTATAATTTAAATGGTAAGTGGTCTAATGGGTTATGGCATAATGTTAACTTCCATTATGATTGTCATGGTTGTTGTTTTATTTTGGAATTGATTCTCATTTGTTGATATATGGTACATGTGTGGTGAATAGATAAATAAACACATTTACATGGATTATTAAACTGAGGTATTGATATGTGTTTCCATGCAACTGGTTCATGTTTAACTGAGACTCTAAACTATAACAACCATGTTCTTTATTACACACATAAACAAGATTTATTACATAAACACTTCACTTTATAAAACATGGATGATTGAGAGGTTTAGTTTCAATTTGGATTATTAGAATTACATAACAACTTAAAACATTAAACAAAATATATTTTTGGGAAAAATTTGTTTACATGACCACTACATTCCATCATACTTAGCATTTTATGGGATAACCAAAGGACAAGCATAAGAAAATGGTGATCTATAAATCCTAGTAAGGAAGTAAAAATGGTATAACAGGAAAAATAAAATACATGTTTGGAAACTGGCATATCAATGAAGCATAAAAGAAACATTAGCATAAAGGCATGGTATATCATGATTATCATAACATGAAAATGTGGAAACAATACTTTACATGTAATTAGCATGAGCCAAGGCTCATCACCCAAGGAGCATGAGTAAACACTCATTGCTCATGATAAAAAAGTAAACCCTCATGTCACATGAATTATCATTAGTCCACACTCATTTCACTTGATATATCATGATACAATACCTTACCCAATGCATTGGAGTGCTATTATAGAACCCACTTCATAATCATTTCATTTCATGAATAAGTGTGCCACATGGATCATACAACATGGATTCATTAACCTCATAATTTGTTCCATGAATAATAGATTTGGAATTAAATAATTTATTCCCTCAATCAACAAGTACATGTTCATAAAGATGAATACCCTTGATAGCGGATTTGGAATGGAATTCACTAGATAATGATTTTTGTAGGGAAATTTTGGTGTAATTTTGACATCATAACAACGTCAAATAGAAATTCATAAAATGGTTTGATGAGAGTGATAGGGTTATCTCATCATTTATACATTAAATTGACATTAATGGGGTCATATAGATACATTTCCCAACAATTTTAATGGAATTTTGATATATGATACAAAAAAATTGGTTGAATGTAAATGAGAAGAGACAAATTCAATTCAGAATTTCGGAAAAGTAACAGGTTTATATGGGAGGCATTTAATGAGAGTGAATTGGGTCTCTCATCATTTGAACATAATGAGGTATATATGGCAGAGGTGAAAATTCATAATCCAACAATAATAATTTAAAATAAAATGGAATAACAATATTAAAAAGCATGGATAAAAAGAGAATGGTAGGAATGCCTTACTTGGAAATGTGATACCAAAGGCTTGGTAGGGGCTATAGAGAGACTTCTGGGGAGCTTGGGGAACATTGGGATGATTTTAGAGAGAGGAGGTCAGGGGTTGGTCGAACCAAAAAGGATTTGAGTGAAGAGGATGTTGGAGCTTGGGAGGGTTTATAATGGAAAGGACAAGGAATTATTTATTATTTTGGTTTTGAAAACCTCACATTAAAGTAATCAAATCCAAAAAAACAGTCAATGATTTTTGCCAATGGTTTCTTGCAAAGGGTATTACAGAATAATATTTTATAATTCCATTCCCCTAAATTCATTATATAACAGGGTTGCTTTTGTCGAGGTGAATCACACTCTCCGGGAAAACAATTTAAAAAGACAAAAAATTTTAAAAGTCTTGAAGGGTCCCCTATAACATTGTAAAATAAATTAAACAAACCTAAAATAAAATTCTTGTAAAGGAAAACAAATTATTTTCCAAACATAATGTTTGTAGTGTTTTATTACATCACTATTGGGTCATTATGATGCCATAAAACACATTATATATTTAAATGGTGTTTACTTTTTACCCAAAAATTAAACTATCTCAGAAAATTATGAAAAATTCACCATTGGATAATTTTGAAAAATTTATTCCAATATAATATTCTTTTTATCAAAATAATTTTTTAAATAAGTGATTTTTTTTAAAAAAATAAATACCGACAATTGTCGAAAATTCATGTGTTTTGACAAAAACAGCTTTCAAACAAAAATAAAAATTACAATTATATTCCTAAAATTATATGATCATTTATATTTAATAATAATTAATTTAATAATAATAATAACATTTTATTAATATATTATTTATTTCAAAAATCCATTACTTCATCAAAATATATTTCTTAGTTTAATATTAAATAAAAAAACTATTTGTGCTTTAAATACTATTTACATGGTAACAACAATAAAAATAATTTATATTATATATAAAAAATAATGTATATAATCGTAGGACTAGGGTATTGTTACATAACCCATTAGAACACCTTCAGAAGACCTTAGGGTAAGGTGTTCGATAATGACATACTCTTGGGGTGGCTCGAATAACATTACATGATTGGTAATCCCTATCACCTTCCACTTCTCTTGTAGGTAGTTCCGATCGAGCTTAATGTATTGTAACTTAGTGTGGGCTTGGTCAAGAGAGAATCCCAATGACACCACCTCATTTTCGACTTCTGACAAATGGGCTTAGTATGGGTCACATCTACTAGATCATGCCATCGATTACTTTTTCTGAGTAAAATGGATTTGTTAAATCCCTATATTTTTACTAATCTTGAGATCATTACTCAATGTCTATATTAGCAATGGTCACAATTTTTAATGGTATTTTAAATTCCAAATCATAAAATCAAATAAGTGCATACATTTTATAGTACCAAAAGAAGAGATTTAAATAGACCAAGTTGAATATTTATTAATAAAATTTTTGGTCCTTATAATCTTCCTCATTAAGAAATTTCTCTCTCAAAATTTCCTTTTCCCAGAATAAAACAGATGCGGGTAACTCTTCTTCATCCCTTTATCTAATTCCCATGTCACTTCTTGAAACTGGTGCTTTTTCCACCACACCTTGACGAGGGGCATTTTTAAATACATGTAATTTCAATGATTTTTTTTAATTAATTGGGAATATTACAAGTCCTTGAAAATTGAAGGCACGTGATTTTGATACCAAGATTTCCTGGAATGAATTTTTGAAAAAAAATTCACGTTCAGTCTGTAAACGTACGAGTGGGTTTTTATAACTTTTCAACCGGTTCTTAGAATTGAAATCTGAGGGCACCGTTGAACTCGCAGCACTGGAATTCTATTAAGGAGACTTTCACCTCAATGGCAGATGGTCGAGGGTGAAAGTTTGATTTTGGGATTTTCATGGAAATAATAAAATTAAATAAACACACATATTTTTTATTTAGTTGTAACCACACTCTATGTAGAAGTTGGTAGTTGGGACCACCAAACCCTAACCTCTCTAGAATGGTTATGGTGGTGGGGACCACCCGAGACTAACTTCCCTTGACAGGTTATAGTGGTGGGAACCACCTGAGGTCTAAACCTATTGAACACCCCTAATTAGGGATAAAAACATCTCCACCTCCTTCCCTTATTAATGTTGAGGAGCCTTTTGACATCATCCACATTAATTGTTCCAACACACATTCCTTTAACATGAAAGCCTAGTTAGTTGATTATGATAATTTGAATTTGTGCCAATGAACTAAATAGAGAACAAAATCTTTTATCGTTGGAAAATTTGATGGAATTTGGATGAATGAGCTCATGGGAAAAAGATCTTCAATGAAGAACACATTTTTCCACGAAGAACACGTTCTTCCACAAATAGTGCTCCACCGATGAAGAATGCTTCACCAAAGAAGAACGACAACCCCCTTTGACCTTCTTCCTCGAGACTTCTCCCAACTTGATACTTCCTCATCTATGGAGAATCTAAGACCGTACTAGATTCTTGTGCCAACATCATCAAGAGAATGAGGTAGGGGTTTATTTCTACTAGATTATCGCTTTCCATGTTCTCCCATCCAAATTATGTTGTGGTATTGGGAATAGAGATTGACATGGGTTGTGGGAAATGATGTTTTAAAATATCTTCCATACACGTTCATGATTATTTCTTTGTTAACCGCTTGCTACCACTATAAACGTGGAGGGTGAAAGATAAACGAACTTGTCCTAACCCCTCCATCATTCTTCTTTGATGTGTTCTTTGAAATGGAGGAAGGCGACAGAGGCAGTGAAGGAAACGGCGCTACCATCCACGGCCTCTGTAACTCGTGCCATCCCTCAGGGCTTCGCCCTCCTAGCCGAATAGGAACCACACCTGGCCACGTCACCCATGGATGAACAGAGCCGTCATGCTACCCCATGCTGAACCCACTCGTCGTGCCGCCGTTGTCCGCCGAGCCACACCGCTGTATGGGATGAGCCGAGCTGCACCTCTGCCGTTTGTTGTGCCAAGTTTTCGTGCCACCACCATCCGTCGTGCCGAGCCGCCACTCCGCCACCCTCCACCAAGCCGTACCGTTGTCCAGGCCAAGCCGCGGTGCCTCCACCATCGTGTCATCATTTCGTCCCTCCAAGCTACCTGAGTCACCCTCTCCACAGCCTTGTGAGCTACCCTAAGATAAGTCAGCCCACGACTGAGTCGTTCCAGGCGAGACACCCTCGTGGCACCCTCTGAGGACGAGCCGCCTCCACGGCCCCTTGTAGTCATCGGGATGAACTCAACGGGCCGGGCCACCTAGCTGGCGGGGCTGGACCGAGTGGATCATGTAGGGTCGACCCGAACCGGGTCGGGCCAGGCCAGGTCGGTCCGACCCGGTCAGTCTGGACCTGGGCCCACTAAGAATCATTTACTTTTTTTTCCATAACAATGGCACCAGATGTCCATTTGATGAACCGTCAGCAGCGCTAGAAATCATGGAGTGTGATGGTCCCTTTAAGTATATCACATTGGAGTTTTGGATTATGATGGGGAGTTCTCTAGTGGGAATGAGTACGAATCCAACCAGACCCCCGAGACTAAAAGGATAATAAATCACAGATCGAGCATCTGATTGACGCGCCATATATTGCATTGAAAACCCTATGATTTGGCAGACCATTGAGATAATTCTTCATTGGACTTAAAGATATTTGGATTATCGACCAATAACTCATGGAGCGGATCCTCCTAGAAATGAGTGAGCATAGTGTAGAGACCTAATGGATGGCTGATATTTGACGACTACTAACCATTTCAACTCAGAGTTACTCGACTAGCCTAGTGGGGAGCGCCTTGGTGATGTGGAAAACCCATGGTGGGGAGCGCCTTGGTTATGCGGTAGACCCATGGTACTCGATAGGAGGAGTACCTATGTAGGCTAAAAGGGGGAGCGCCTCTATGTGACGCGGAAGACCCACGGTGGGGAGTGCCTCTATGTGATGCGGTAGACACACGTTACTCAATAGGAAGAGTTTCTCAGTAGTCTAGGGTTAGTGGGAAGCACCTCTGTGTGATGCGGTTGGCCCACTATACTCAATAAGGGAGGATTTCTCTAGCTACTGAGGTTTTCGACATTGTGACTCAAAATATTACTTGTTACCACCCCTAAGAAAAATTCCTAGTTGGAGCTGAGTTAGTACATCTATGTTTTCCTCATGACAGAGATGGATTACCTAATAACTTATGGATATATATGTTCATATACAAATGTAGTTTTATCTGTTGTTTTCGTACTTTTTGGTTTATCCTTAGTGGTTTTTTGGGAGAAGATGAGGGTCTCGGGGTCCCTACTAAGTATCATTATACTCACCTTTGAACGGGAAATACCCGCACCTTGTTGTGTTGGATGTAGATGACAGACTGCACTGACTGAGACAGAGAGTACCAGGACTGGATGGTACCTGGTGGTAGACCATACGGCGTGTCGGTACGCAGAGGAGAGAGGTTGACAAGGTGTTCTGGGGAGGCAATCTCTAGCACCCCTTCAGGTATGATCCTTGGAGGATGACCAAGCGGTTGAATTACCCTTTTCTTAAGTTGTATTTTATCATAGTTGTACTTGTTCATTCCAGTTGGGCTTGTATTTTGACCCCTGTTACATTCATCAGACTTTTATATACAGTTTACTTGGTGTTTTTTCCATATGTGTGCTTTATTTTGTGTGAGTTTTTATAGGTGTAATGGAATTGTCTTCCTAGTTTTATGGAATTACACCTTTGGTGCTAGTCTCCAGCCCCTCGCCTATGGAAGGTGTGCTTGGGGTAGTCATGGACGGGCCCCGAGGGACGGGTCATGACAAATTGGTATCAGAGGTTTTGATTCTACCACATAACTTAAGACTCTGATATTTCTGTTAACTACAATAGTTCTATGTGTAGTGAGTGTGATTAACAGTTTAGGGAAACCAGTGTTGGTGCAACAGTCAACTTATCCATACACCAGGACCATGACTTCTGATTTCTGACTCAGTGCATGAAAACACTAATTGGGCGTGTGTTTTCAAGAGTTTTCGTTGGAATATTTTGTGTTAGCTCATCGGGTATAACTTTTCACCATGGATCACTTATTTTTTTAGGATTCCTCCATGCAAGCAGCCAGCTAGATTTCCGAGAGTTGTACGCACTGAGAGCCCACAGAGCGACGAGGCCTCAGTGAAGGGCCCTTTTCCAGTAGAGGCACTAGTGGTACCACTCCCCATTGGGTCACTGATGCCACCAGCCCTAGAAGCAGATGGTGTATGCTACATGAGCACATTGCACGAGTTCCGATGCCAGATACCACTCAGGTTCAGGGCAGAGGCAGACCCACATGTGGCTAAGGATTGGCTGGAGGCTGTGCTGAGAGTTTTCCGACTGGTAGGGACACCAACCGATCTCATGGTGATTTTTTCTACCATCCTTCTACAAAAGCATCGGGAAAATGTTGGAGATCGATGCTCCAGGTCCACAATGAGGTGACGATTTATTGGGAAGACTTTGAGAACCTTTTTCTGATAGATTTTGTCCTAGCGACTCTCTGCACAGTGCACATATATGAGCTTCATTATTTGTAGCAAGGCAGTGTGACTGTGGCTCAGTAATCAGTGAGGTTCACTAACCTCTCACACTGCTCCAAAAATATGGTGTGAGACCCATTCTTCAGGGCCCAGATCTTTGATCAGGGACTCGGGTAGGATATCAGGGCTTCAGTGATCTCACTCAACATCCTGACACATGAAGGGGTGTTAGAGAGATCCCTCTTGGAGGAGAGTTTCTTTGCTGAGCAGACACCATTGGTGAGGCCCACTACCACCCACCACGTATTAGAGTCTTCTGTATTTGGAAGTAGATAGATGTTTTAATGTTCCAAGTGGACCAGATCTACCGGTGGAAGACCGCTTGACTCAGGATCGGTTTTGTGGGGCACCCAAAGCGGAGCTAGTCATTCCAGGAGCAGATAGTGTGATTCATGTGGCGGGCAGGGTCACATGGCTCGTGACTATCTGAGCCACCATTTGGATGATCAGCAGGTTGTTGGAGGATCACCCAGGAAGAGACAGAGGTTCAACCGAGGAGGTCCACAGGGAGGAGACAGACATGGTAGAGGAGTTGGTCATGCCTCTAGTGGTGGGCGACGATTTGACATGTTACCGCCACCACCACTAGGAGGTCCTCCCCGAACACGGGGAGCAGCTAGACATGGGAGAGCTCAGCTCCAGGTAACTGAGGCCAACGATCATGGTGCTTCGGAGATAATATGAGGTACGATCTGTGTCTACTCCAACTTAACAGTAGTACTTATATACATAGGTTCCAGTCAGTATTTCACTGCCACTACTATTGTTCAGAGCTTGAAGATTTTGACAGAGTATTTGGTTGGATCTTTATCGCTAGAGACTCCTATGGGATCATATTCAGAGATTACACACTAGTGCTGGTAGTGCAAGCATACTCTTGGAGGTGAGATATTTGGCCGAGATCTACTTGTAGTGGTGTTGAGGCCTTACAATGTCATCCTGGGTATGAAATGGTTGTCTATAGTCGATGCTCAGATTGACTATATTAGGCGCAATGTGCAGTGTGTCCACACTGATGGGACTAGGTTTACCTTCACCAGCAAGAAACGAGCTTATGCAGTGCATGATGGACTTACCTGGAGGAGGGTGCAGCTGATTACACATCAGTTGGATAGCCTTACCCTTAGAGATGTTGTTGTGGAGAGTCTGAGCTATCTTTTAGTAGTGGACCAGTACGCGGATGTTTTTTGATGATGTTTTGGGTCTACCTCTTCGCAGAGAGGTGGAATTTTACATTGACATATACCCTAGGATGACACCAATATCTACACCAGTATATCGCATGGCTTCTGTGGAGCTTCAATAGCTGTGGGTATAGTTAGAGGACTGGTAGGGGAAGGGATTCATTTGGATCTGTTTTTCTCCTTGGGCAGCCCTGATTATGTTTGCCAAGAAGGAGGATGGAAGCTTTAGGCATTCATTTGACTATCGATGCCTAAACCAGGTGACCATGAAGAACAAGTACCCACTCTTGAGGATTGAAAACCTCTTTCATCAACTGAAGGGTGCATGGTGGCTCTTGAAGAGAGACCTCAGATCAGGATATCACCAGCTCAGAGTGCGTGATGAGGACGTGTAGAAGATGACCTTTTTATGTCGGTTTGGCCATTAAGAGTTCTTGGTTATGCCATTCATCAAGACCAATGCTCCAGCAGTGTTCATGGGACTCATGAACATGATCATTCAGTCATACCTTGATAGATTTGTATTAGTCATCATCAACGACATTATGATCTACTCGACCACTGAAAAGGATCACGTTATAATTTGTAGGTAGTAATAGAGACATTCTGAGAGAACCCAATTTATGTTCAGCTCTCGATGCGAAAGTTCTTGATCCGAGAGGTTCACTTTCTGGGAAATGTCATATCGGAGGCTGGATATGTAGTGGATCCAGCAATGATTGAGGCGGTATGTTCTTGGGAGCCACCCCAAAGTGTGACAAAGGTACGAAGTTTCTTAGGTTTGGACGGATACTACCAGGTATTTGTGCCAGATTTCTCCAGAGTTGAAACACCACTATCATCCATAACAATAAAGGGGAAACCCTTCTATTGGTCAGAGAAATTCTAGAAGAGTTTTCAGAAGCTGAGGCAAAGGCTGACTAGTTCTCCCATCTTGTTTCTTCTAGAGGAAGGAATAGGGTACCTAGTCTACTACGAAACATTAGGGACTGAGCTTTGATGTGTTCTGATGTGGGAGTGAGTAGAGATCACATATGATTCTCGATTTCTAAGACAGCTTGAGCAGAACTATGCTACCCATGACCTGGATTTAGCAGCAGTGGTTTTCTCCTTGAAAATGTGGTGGCACTATCTGATGGGATAGAGTTTTACTGTATACTCTGATCATAAGAGTTTCAGGTATATTTTCTCTTCGAAGGACTTGAACCTGAGACAGTGATATTGTCTTGAGTTCTTGCTGGACTATGACTTCGAGATAGTCTATACTTCTGGGAATGGGAATGTTGATTCCAATGCACTCAGTAAAGGATCCGGTATACTGCTGCTAGATGAGGTGACAGAGCAGCTAGTTGCTTTGCAGATATCCTTCATGGATAGAGACAAGGAATTTTTTCTGTAGTCTCTTACAGTCACTCCCCCACTTCTTCAGCGAGTTGCGAAGGTGCAACATTGGGATGCTGACTGGGAGACATTATGTGCTCAAATATCCATAGGATATGCACCTGATTGGTTTTCTAAGGGTGGGGAGCATTTCATCCTCTTCAAAAGATGTTCCATGGTACTAGTTTCACTTCAGGAGGAAGAGTTGACGGAATTTTGCACTTACCCTCTAGTATTACATCCAGGAGTGGCAACGATGTACCAGGATCTTTGACGATAGCACTGGTGGCCGGAAATAAAGAAACCAGTAGATGAGTTTGTCTCTTAGTGCATCACTTGCCAATAAGTGAAGGTAGAGCATCAGGTACCAGTAGGTTTGGTTCAGCCTTTAGAGGTCCCATAGTAGAGGTGGGATGAGATATCAATTGACTTTGTGAATGGACATCCACATTCATCTAGGGGAAATGACTCTATTTGGGTGATCATTGACCGAATCACCATGTTGGACCACTTCCTACCAATCAGAGAGAAGGGATCAGTAGAGAGCATGGTATTCCTTTTTGTGGAGGAGATTGTGCTGTTACATGGAGTATCCTCAATGACTGTCTCCGATCATGATGTAAGGATTACTTCTCGGCTATGGAAGGGGTTGCATGAGGATTTTAGGATGCATATTAATTTGGGAACTGCCTTCCATCCTTAGACTGATTTCCAGACTGATTGGACCATTCAGACCCTCAAGGATATGCCACGTGCTTTTATCATTGTCTTTTGTTGCATTTGGGAGGATCACTTACCTTTGGTGGAGTTTTCATACAACATCATCTATCACTCCACCATAGTGATGGTACCTTTTGAGGAATTTTACGGGTGACCTTATAGATCACCATTATGTTGGACTGACATATGAGAGTTAGCACTAGTGGGACTAGAGATGGTACGGGCTACCATAAAGAAGGTGTAGATCATCTAGGAGTAGATAAATACTGCACGGAGCATCCAGAAGTCATATGATGATAGGAGACAGAGGCCTCTGGATTTCAATGATGGTGACCACGTTTTTCTTTAGGTCTCACCATGATGAGGTCAAGAGAGATTTTTATTAGGAATCAAGTTATCATCTAGTTTCATCGAACCTTTTCAGATCCTCAGTAGAGTTAGCGAGATGGAATTCTGCTTAGCTCTTCCACCACAGTTGCACTGTGTGCATTACGTTTTCCACGTATCCTAATTGATGAGATATGTGAACGACCCTTGTCACGTCATCAACCATAGAGAACTAGACGTCGATGATGGGGAGACTTTTAAAGACGTTCCATTAGAGATTGAGGATCGGCAAGAGAAGGTCCTTCGTGGACGGTCGATACCTCAGGTTCACGTTCACTGGCAGCATGGGAACCTCCAGGAGAGGACATGGGAGTAGGAGGCATAGATTTTTGCTCAATACCCCCACTTTTTCCCTTAGTTTTGAGTTGTGGATTGAGGGGATGTAAATCCTGATATCAGGAGAATGTAAAGTCCTGGAATTTACATGTAATATTTTTTAATTAAATGAGAATTATATGAGTTGATGAAAATTTATGGCATGTGATTCCAAGTCCTGGAGTGCCTGGAATGAATTTATGAACATTTTTGGGTACATTCAGTAATAGTACGAGCAGGTTTTTCTAAATTTTGATCCATTTCTCAGAATTGAAATATGAGGGCATCGTTGAACTCACAACATCAGTATTCATTTAAGGAGACTTTCACCTCAACAGTAGATGGTCAGGGGTGAAAGATAGATTTTGGGATTTTATGGGAATAATAAAATAAAATAAACACACATTTTGTTTTATTTTTTTGTAACCACACTGCAGGTGAATGTTGTTAGTTGGGAACACCAAACCTTAACCTCCACTAAGAGGTTATGTTGTTGGGGACCACCCGAGCCTAACCACTCATGAGAGGTTATAGTAGTGGAGACCACATGAGTTCTAAACCTCTTGAACTCCTCTCATTATGGAGAAAAACCTCTCAACCCCCATCATTAATGCGAATGTTCCTTTTTACTTCCTCCATATTAATTATGCCAATGGACATGGCTTTATTATGAAATCCTAGTTAATTGATTAGGATAATTTGAATTTCTGCAAATGAACTAAATATAGAAATTTATCTTTTATTCTGGGCATATTTGGTGGAATTGCGAGGAAGGAGGTCTTGGGAGAAATCTCTTCAACTAATAATGTGGTCCTCCAAAGAAGAACATCGTCCCCCTTTGACATTTTTCCTCGGGACTTCTTCCGACGTGGGACATCCTCATCTATGGTGAATTGATGATTATAATACCTTCTTGCGCCAATGTCATCAAGAGAACGTGGTAGGGATTTATTTATATTTGATTATCACTTTTCATGGTCTCCCCTCCTAATTATTTTGTAGGATTGGGAATAAATATTGACGTGGGTTGTGGGAAATGAGGTTTTAAAATATATTCCATACACATTGATGATTCGTTCTTTGTGAACCTCTTGCTACCACTCTAAACAGGGAGGGTGTGGGCCAAACGAACATTGCCAGACCCCACCGCCATTCTTCTTGGATGTGTTCTTCAAAATGAAGGAACGGAATGAAGGAAAAAACACTTTTACCCATGGCCTCCGCACCTCGCGCTGCCCCATAGTGCTTTGACCTCCCGACCGAAACAGCTCCACGCCTAGCCAAGCCACCCATAGCCAGAAAGAGTCGTCACGTCACCCAGGGCTGAACCCCCTCATCATGCCATCACTGTGCCGAGTCATCACACTGACTCCATCCACCATGCTAACCATCCATGCCACCACCATCAACTGAGTCGTGCCGCCGTCTGTCATGCTGAGTTGTCATGCTGCTGCTGTCTGCCGTGTCGAGCCACCACTGTCTGGCGAGCCGCACTACCGTCTCTCGAGTCTCGCTGCTATCTAAGACAAGACAAGTCACTACCTCTACCATGCCCTCACCATGGCCCTCTGAGATTCTTGATCCACCCTCTATGTGTCCTTGCAAGCTGCCCTGATCCAAGTCTTCCTACATCCATGCTGTTCAGCGGCTGAGCCTCCCTAGCGGTACTATCTGAGGCAGAGCCCCCTCCACAGCCCCTTGTGGCCATCGGGCCAAACCCAATAGGCCAGGCCTCACAGTGGGTCGGGCCTCCAAGCAGGCTAGGTCAGACCCAGGGGGTTAGGCCAGGTCTGTCTAATCAGGTCGAACTGGAAATGGGCCCACTATGAATCATTTAGTTTCTTTCGGCCATAACATTGGCAACAGACATCCGTTTGATGAACCATCAGCGACGCTATAAATACTAGAGTGAGGAATTCCCATTGATTATAGCACACTAGAATTTTCTATTATGATGGGGAACAGTCACGTTGGAACGAGCATGAATCCAACCGGGCCCCCATGGCTAAAAGGCTAATAACTAACAGATCGGGCATCGAATTGATGTGTCGTTTGATGTGTTGATACCCATATGATGTGGTGGACCATGTAGATACTTATTCATGGGAAATTTGATAGTTGGAGTATCGACCGGTAGCTTGTGGAGTGGATCCTCTTTGAGACTAGCGAGAATAGTGTTGAGACCTAGTGGCTGGATGAGACTTGACAACTGCTGACCGTTTCAACTCAGAGTGTCTTGACTGGCCCATTGGGGAGAACCTTGGTGACGCAACATACCCACTATGGGGAGTTCCTTGATGACGTGGTATTCCCACTTTACTCAGTAGGAAGAGTACCTTAGCAGGCTACGAGGGTGAGCGCCTCTGTGTGATGCGACAGACCCACAGTGGCGAGCGCCTCTCTGTGACGCGACTGACCCATGGTTCTCGACAGAAGGAGTATGTCAGCAGTCCAATGATAGTGGAAAGAACCTCTATGTGACATGGTTGGCCCACTGTACTTGGTGGATGAGGATTTCTCCAGTAGCCTAGGTGTTCGACGTTGTGGCTCGAAATGTTACTTGTTAATACCCCTAGAATAAATCCAAGTTTGAGCTGAGTCAGTACCTCTATGTTTTCTTCATTATTGAGATAGATTACTTGATAACTTAGGGATATGTATAGGAATATATATATGTTGGGTTATATATTGATTTCATACTTTTTGGTTTAAACTTGGTGGTTTTGGGGAGACCTTGGGGGTCTCGGGGTCCCTACTGAGTCTCGTTATACTCACCCCTACATTGTTTATGCCCGCACGTTGTTGTGTTGGCTGAAGATGGAATACTACACTAACTAAGACTGAGAGTACCATGATTGGATTGTACCTAGAGGCAGACCATATGGCGTGTCAGTAAGAAGAAGATACAGGTGAATGAGGAGTATTGTGGAGGCGATCTGTAGCTATCCTTCTGGTAGGAACCTCAGATGATGAACCAGTAGCTGACTTCCCCATTTCTTCAGTTGTATTGTATCACAGTTGTCCTTGTATTTTCACGTTGGACTTGTATTCTGGCCCCTTTTACTTTCAAAACTCTTTTGTTGTATTTTTTACTTGGTGTTTCATCCAGATGTGTGATTTCTAGTGTGTGTGTGTGTTCGGAGGTTATAAAGGCAATCCTTTCCCAGTTTTAGGGGATTACACCTTTGCTACTAGTCACCAGCCCCTGGCCTATAGAAGGTGGGCTTGAGGTAGTCACACCATGTGCCTGGGGGACGAGTTGTGACATCATTGTCTTATTTCATAGAACTTATTCTCTACGATATAAGATCATTTATGGTTGCTTCTCATAAGAAAGTTCATCCTCTAGATATACTACCTCTAAAGAGAGTACATGTGATGGTTTTGTAATGTAATTATATAAAATAGATACATGAAAGACATCTTGTACATTGGTCATGGTAGTTGGAAGTGCTACTCTAGAGGCCAAAGGCCCAAGACAATCAAAAATATCAAATGGGACGATGTACCTTGGACTTATATTCACTTTATTTACAAACCTCATGACCTTTTATCATGTATATATGAGTAGAAATACCATTTATCCAACTTTAAACTCAAGGTCTCATCAACGGTTATCAGTATAACTATTCGGTCGACTCTGGGCTGACTTGATATGCTACTGAATGGTTTTCACCTTCTCCACCATTTATTCGAACATTTATGGTCCAAGCATCTTTCACTCAATGACTTCATCCAAACATGTCGGTGTTCTGCACCCCTTCCCATATAGGGCTTTATAAGGTGCCATTCAGATGCTCAAGTTGAACCTGTTATTATAAGAAAAATTAACCAGAGGAAGATGTAGACCCCATCCTTATTTCACGTCCAGTGAACATGATCTTAACATATCTTCCTGTGTCTAAATTTTTCACTCAGATTGACCATCAGTTTTAGGATGTTAGGCCGTAATGATGTTAAGTTTAGTATCCATAGAATCTTGAATACTCTTCCAAATCATAAAGGTAAATCTTGGATCTCGATTTGATACAATAGATAGTGGTAATCCATGCAGCCTTACCAGTTCCCTATTATATATCCATGCTAGGTGATCCAATGAGAAATCCTCTTGAATTGCAATGAAGTGTGCAGACATTGTAAGATGATCCACAACATTAAAGATTGCATTTTTTCCTTTAGATGTCTACAGAAGTCTGGTGACAATGTCCATGGTGATGTTCTTCTATTTCAATGCTGGTATGGGAAATGGTTGCATCATCCCCTTAGACTTATGCCTCTCTTCCTTCACTTTCTTGAACATAGGTAACATTGATTTATATTCAGAAATATCCCTTTTCATATTATACCAATAATAATGATCTCATAGATCTCAATACATCTTTGTGTTCCCTGTGTGAATAAAGAAATTTGAACATTGTGTGTCATCCGAAAGTTACTTCTTCAGCTCCAGACGTTATGGAACACATACACTTCTCCTAAATTTCATAATTACTTATATATTTACATTGAACTTTGAGGATTTCGCTTTTCTGATAGCTTCCACTTTCACCTGAATTCCCACATCATCCTTTCGATCATCCTTTAACCATTCAAAAAGAGATGCTTGAGAAATCATTTGTGAAAGGATTGATGATTTTGCATTCGTTAAGATTCCCATTTCCATCTTCATGATATCTAATAAGATTGGATATTTTTCAATTCTCATCAATGATAGAATGGTAGGTTCCATTCTACTTAAAGCATCTACCACCTTGTTTTATTTCCCATCGTGGTAATGGATTGAGCATTCATTGTCTTTGATCAGCTATATCCATCTTCAGGGGGGGAATGTTCAACTCTTTTTCTTTGAATATATAATTTAGGCTTTTGTAGTCTGTATATATTTCCCAGTTTTCTCAAAGAGATAATTCCACAAAATTTTTAAAGATAAAATCGCCACATCCATATCTAAATCATGTTCTGGATAATTCTAAACCTGAAAATTAAATTTCCTTGAATCATAGGTATCAAATTTGTCATTTTTCATCAACACACATCCAATGCCCATCTTTGAAACATCACTAAATAGCCCCAAAATGTTCTATACTTGTGGGTAAAGTTAGCACAGGTGTAGTGATAAGCCTCCTTTTTAACTCCTTGATGATTTATTCACAATCATCACTACTAGAAAACTTTAGACCCTTGTGAGTTAGCTTGGTAAGAGGGTTGTACAATCATGAGAAATTTCTCACAAATCGTCAATAATATCGGGCTAAACCTATGAAGCTATGAATATCCATTACCGATGTTGACCTAAATCATCCCTCTATTGCAACCGTCTATGGGAGATCGACAGATATCCCATTGATTGTAATTATATGGTCCATGAATGAGACCTCCTTCAACTAGAACATACACTTGCTGTAATTTGCATTAAGCTTCTGCTTTCTAAAGGTCTTTAGTAATGTTTATAGATGCTCATCATGACCCCAGTTGGTTTTTATGTATATTAAAATATCATTTATAAAGACTACCACAAATTTTACAAGGTAATATCTAAATACTCTATTCATCATTTCCATGATGATTGTTGGTGCATTAGTGAGTCCTAAAGGCATTACTATGAATTCATAGTGCATGTATCTTGTACAAAAAGTAGTCATGGAGATATCTTCCTTATTCACCCTTCATTGATAATATCCCAACCACAAATCTACGTGGGATAAGTATTGTGCACCAAAAAGATGATCAAACATGTCATCAATTAGTGGGAGAGGATATTTGTTATTTCTCTTGATTTTTTAATCTCATGATAATCGATGCAATGGTGCATTGACCCATCTGTCTTTTTGATGAAGAGGATTAATGCACCCCATGGTGAAGCACATGGGTGTATAAACACATTATCCAGATTCTATTGTAGTATTTTCTTCATATCCTCAAGATTCACATCATCCATTTTATATGGAGTCTTGGATATTGGAAACATAGCAGGTATATGATAAAATGAGAATTCAACATCTTTTCTAGGAGGAAGACCAGGAAATTTCTCTGGAAACACTTCCATGTATTCCCTCACAATAGGAATGTCTTAAAGGATCGTTACCTCTATAGAATCAATCATTGGAGCTAGATACACGTGCTCATAGGAAAGTAATATCAATGCATGATATGATGGAGCTATAGAAGATTCATCTTTCTCCTTACACTTGTATAGAATTAGGGGTCAATTCTCTACATGGAGAGCGATTTCCCTCTCACTACAATTTATATTGGCTCCATATAGGGAAAACTAATCCATGCTAAGAATTGCATCAAATTCCACCAGAGGGAGTATGATGAGGTTTTTCGGGAAGTTCAATACACAAATTATGATAGGGGAGGAGTTATATTCATGGGATTAAATGATTTCCCATTTTCTATTCTCACCTACATCTTTACATCAATGATTTTTGGTGGTGTTGGGTTTTTTTACTAAACATTCAAGATATAAAATAATGCATAGAACTATGGACGATAACCCTACTATTCACTTTTTGATTCTGGTTATACTCATTTACTTAATTCAAAAAGGATTATGGAATATATTTAATAAATTAGACACATAAAGGGGAATCCAAAGTCAAAAATGGATAACTTTTAAATTAATTTTATTTCCTTAACTTATGAATCTATAAGATTCAATCTATGTTATCCAAGATCTAATTCCCAACATATATTCTTAGGGGCATTTTTTATTTCCCTAATAATAGTTCATTCTAAACCATTGAATTTACCAAATCATATCCCTAAAGAGTGTTGTAACCATGAGTTCAACAAGGCCCGTTTTCATATACCAGGATACATCGAGTCATGCCTAAAACTCCTTGTCAGAGTTTTCACTTCTAGGTACTTCTATGCTAGATCCACCAATACCTGCTCGTATCTAGACATGGATGTATTTGTTTGATTAACCACTTGTTGAATACTCACCAAAACATAGTGATGTTTTTATTATACTTAGTATTATCCCTAAGTCTTTCACTAGTCTTTTCTAATCCTAATCCCAAAAATATCTAAACCTATCCTCTAATACCAACTATGATAACCATGTTAAATATTAAACACTTAAACATGATTTATTTCATAAACTTTCAACTTGATACAACATGGAAGATCAAGTGGAGCAGTGTATTTGGGTCTTAGGAGCATTACATAACAACTTAAAACATTAAAAACAACATCTTTATTGAAAAAATTCAATACATGACCACTACATTCCATCGTACTTTTCATTTCCTCGGATAACATGATGACATTCATAATAAAAGGGTGAGATATAAATCCCAGTAAGAGAGTAAAAAAGGTATAACATGAAGAATACAATACATGTTATGAAATAGGCATATCATTGGATCATAAAAGATACATTAACATAGAGGCATGGTATAGCCTTATTATCATAACATGGAAATGTGGCAACCACACTTAACATAGAATTAGTGTGAGCCATGGCTCATTGAACATGGAGTATGAGTAAACAATCATTCCACATGAAGCACGAGTAAAATCTCATTTCACTTGAATTATCATGATTAAACACTCATTGCACATAATTTATCATCATACAATACTTACCCAATGCATAGAAGAGCTATTAGGGTGCACCCTTGATAATCATATCATTTCTTGCCTAACTGTTCCACATAGATCTTACAACATGAATTCATTAACATCATAATTCATTCCATGAATAGGAGATTTGGAATACATAAATTTATGTCCTCAATCATCAAGTAAATGTTCATAAAGGTGAATACCCTTTATATAGGATTGGGTATGGTATTCACTACATAATGATTTTGTCATGGAAATTTTGGTATAATTTTGACAGCATAATGACGTCAAATAGAAATTTGTAAAATGAGTTGATGAGAGTAAATTGGGTATCTCGTCATTTATACATTAAATGTATAGTAAGGGGCTCATATAGATACATTTCAATACAATTGTAATGGAATTTAGATTAATTATAAAAAATAATTGCATGAAAGTAAATGACGAGAGAGAAATTACTTTCAGAATTTCGGCATAGTAACGGGTGTAATGAGAGGCATTTAATGAGAGGAAATGTGGTCTCTCATGATTCAAAAATAAATAGGGTAGTATGGGGGAGGTTTTAAATAACACACAAACATTTAAAATATAAAATTAATGGGCATTACAATATTAAGAAACTTTTATAAAAAGAGAAATGAATGAATTCATTACTTTGATGTGTGATCCCAGAGGCTAGGGAGGGGCTTCAAAGTGACTTCTTTGGAGATTAGTGCACCATGGGAGGATTCTATAGAGAGTAGGTCAGGGGTTGGTTGAACTATAAAGGCATTTACTGAAGAGGAAGTGGGAGCTTGGTTGGGATTATATAAGAATGGTTAAGGAATTCTTTATTTTTTAGGTTTGGGATAGTTCACATTAAACTAATCTAAACCACAATCAATCCCATGGTTTTTTACAAAGGGGAGTGGAATAAAGTATGGTTTTTTCCAATGGCCTAATTTTTTAAAATAATAGGGTTGCTTATGTGGAGGTGAGTCACACAGTTAAGGAAAACAATTCAAAAAGTAAAAATTTTTTATTTGTCTTGAAGGGTCCACTAATGCTTTCTAAAATAAATCAAACATACCCAAAATCACATTATTTTATTTTTAAATCATATATTGGCCGAAAATATTATTTATAGTATTTTATTATATAACTATTAGGTCATTATGGTGTCATAAAACATATTATATATTTAAACAGTATTTAATTTTGTCCCAAAAATTTGAATGTCTCAGGAAATTATAAAAAGATTACCATTGAATAATATCAACTTCTAGATTCAAAAAATAATATTCATTTTATCTATATAAATATCTAAATATGTGAATTTTCACTTCTAAAATAAAAACAGATATTTATATAAAATTCATGGGTTTTGACCAAAAATATTTTCAAACCATAATTAAAATTGCAATTACATTCCAAAAATAATACAATCATTTATATTAAATAAAAACTAATATAATAATAATAATAAAAATTTATTAAAAAATTATTTATTTCAAAAAACCATTAATTCATCAAAATAGATTTATTTGTGGAATATTAACAAAAAATACTATTTGTGCTTTAAAAAACATTTACATGGTAACAATAATAAACGAATATATATTCTCTTTATAAGAATAATGTACCTAATCTTAGTACTAGGGTCTTGTTGCATGTGACCTTAAAACACACACATAAGACCTTATATTAAAGTGAACGATGGTGACAGACTCTTTGGGTTTCACAGATAACATTTCTCGAGTGGCAATCTCTTTCAACATCCACTTCTATTGTAGGTGGTCATGATCAAGCTAATTGTATTCAAGCTCAGCTTGGGCTTAGTCAAGAGTGAATCCCAATAACCCCACATTATTTTTGGGATCCGAAAAATGGGCTTCATATGAGGAAAGTATACTAGATGAGGACATCACTTCCTTTGTCTAAGAAAATTGGTTTTACTAAGGACCAATATTTATAATAATCAATTGGTCATTGTTCAACTGCTATATTAGCAATGGTAACAATTCATAATGGTATTTTAAAATCCAATTCATAAAACTATATAAGTGCATATGGTTTACATTACCATAAGAAGAAATTTAAATAGACCAAGTAGAATATTACTTAATAAATTTTGAGGTTGTTACATAAACTACACCCCAAAATGAATGAGGTAAGGATGTGGATATAGTTTTAATCCCCTAACGATTGAATTTTATGAAACCACTTACATCGTCTCTTCAAGGTGAGTGTGTTTTCTATGTGATGATGTGGTCATCCATAGTGAGATATAGAACATGAATTTTCCCCCTTATACATTGAGATTGATTAATATACCTACACCATTAAAAACGTGGTGAAATAAAATTAAGTATTAAAGAAAGTATAAGGATTGAAATTTGAAATAATTCTAGGAATGATATGTCTAAATATTTTTAATTAATGTAACCCAAACTATATTCTAAATACTTGTTTTTTATTTAGTACTGGAATGTATGATCTATTCAATGGATATTTTATAGACATTGTTGGTGGGGATCTACAGAGTTTTACCCACACCCAGCTCATGCTACCATTTAAAACCCAAGTAGATTTTATGGTTGCAGGTTAGGGCAAGGACAAAGACCCTATGATAGGGTGTTGAGTTGGGAATGAGATATTCTTGGATTATCATCCAAACTTGAAGCCAGGACCCAAACGGGAATTCAAATATTTTCTATATTTTGTATTTATTAATGAAAAAGTGTGGGCATTGATATCATGTCATATCATATTTATTTTTGGATGTGGTTTTTACCCAGTTTTGGGAGATTTTTAAAAATGCATGTTATTAGTTATTGATTATTCTTTAAAAATTTATATTTTTTATCTATAGTTTATTGATCTGGTAAAGAGGATTTTGTCTCCCCACATGACTTATATAGAGCATCTATGCTAGTAGTAAAACTCTAGAATATAGGGATGCACACATGAGGTCATGTGGAATCCCAGCATGGAGCACCCTTTAGTGGATTTTGGGTCAGTGATGATAAAAAGTGGTATCATAGGAGGTATTTTCTGTGGATTACTTTTTGGGTACGGTAGAAAATAGGTTATGAACATGTCATTCCATGGTAATCAGCTTGTACTAGGGAATAGATTACCCATGTATGAGAGAAAACCAAATTCACCCGTGGTAGGAATTGTTGTGCTTCTAGTGTGTTGTTCAATCTAATGATATTTCACCATTGGGTGATGCACTTGTTAGGTGAAGTGACCATTTTATGATAATTTTATCATGGTTTCCCTGTAATGGAAGATTTTATTCATGCATCATTATATGAACCTATGTATATTACTGGCCTTTATCTTGATAGGAAAAAATATGATGTGTGTGTGCAATATGAAAGGTAGAATGCATTTTATGTCATTAGAAACTTGATCATATTGATGTTAAAGGCAAGGCTTCTGACCATGTGATCAACATAGACTGTGTTAACTAGGGACAATGACAGGTATGGTTGAGGGTAGTGTATGGGATGTGTTTGATTTGCCCTGTAATAGTGTGTGTGAATGAGTTTTCTATAGCTATAAGATAGCCTTCATTTATACAAATTATGATTGATTTTATGTAATACATTCTAAAGAACATGTTTATAATTTTAGCGAAATGTTCCAAGAAGACATATACCGGTCGGGAGACAAGAGTATAGGGCTGAAAATTCTCTTCCTATAGTAGAGAAAAAGAATATATTGATCCAGGATAATAGCAGAGAGCAGTTTTGTGAGAACTATTCTCTCTTTATGCAAATTATGGAATGGGGAACATGGAGGGTTTTCCCAATAAAGCTTGAGCTATATAGGGAATTTTATGTGAAGAATTACCTAAAAATTAATAGAGAGGGTGGACAGAGGTATCCATGTTCTAGATAGTGTTTATTGAGAAGAATATTGAAAAAGTAGAGACATTTCTTGTAAATAAATTTAGGTCGGGGGAATATATATTGATATTTTAGTAAAAGATATTCAGGGACATCATGGTATAAACTAAACAAAAAAAGTAATTTTTTAGAAATATTTCCAATAATTTTTTCTTGAAAATTTTATCCAGATTCATTGAGGTAGTAGAAGGATATGTATTTAATGATATTGACATAAGAGGAAATGTTAGTGATGGATTATGTTATACATTTCACCAGTTTGTGATGCCTCATTCCATCATTGGATACAGATGAGGTAACTTAGATGAAACATTTCTAGGATGGGATGGCACCTGAGATCAAGTATTAGGTTAACATATTCCACATGAAAATGTTTATAGAGGCCATGGATAAAGCCCTTATCTCATAAGGTTACCTGAAGAGGGATTTAGGTATCAGATTGGTGGTACTAGTTAGACAAAATATTGGCACAGATCCCAAGGGTCAGAAGAATCATTTTGGGAGTCTCCATATGGTTTTAAGTTTCAAGAGTAGTATAAATAGAGGGTCATCCTCTCATGGTAGATATTAGGTGTATTTCTATTAGTGTGGATGGATGGGGCACATGTGTGGTTAGTTTCCCCAACCACTAGTCTAGTGTACATCGTGTGGAAGAATGAGGAATGTATAGAGGTTCTGCAGGAACACATGACAGTTCGACACAAATGGAGGTTATATGTATATGATATGTGTAAGAAGGGGGTTGGTTACCCCATATCTGGCAAGTAGTGGGAATTACATGGGATGTATCTATAGGGGTGGTGGATGTGGCACTCTAGGATGAGATCATCCATTCTAACATGGTAGTGTATTGATGGGTACTCAGATCGTAACATTAAGAAGAGGGGAAGGACAACTACATGTTGTTCATTAAACACCTAGAGGTGGAAAGGATTTACCATCTATAGTTTTAGTTATGATTCATGAATCAATCAAACTATCTAGTGACTTATCTAACATAGGAATTATGCATTATTTTATTTCGGTTCAGTTTGTGGTTGTCATTAAATTAACTCTGGAATGTGTGTGTTGAGTTATATTGATTGACACTCCATTGAAAGTAAGAGTAGAGAATATCAAGAAATATATTATTTTTCTCTAATGGTTGGAGGGTACCATTTTATTTGTGAATTATTCTTCCTCGTTATGTTGGCTTTTGATCAGATTTTGTGGCATGGATTGTCTAGAATTATACCAGGACCATATCATTTTTTACCACCATCAAGTAGCATTAACATCTCTCAATGGATACAATGATGTCCTTCATGGTGAGTGTAACATTAGAGAATGAGTTATAGGGACTGTTATCTAGTAATTTGTGGAAATAATAGCCCAAGTGGATGTGTTTTTCTTGATGGTAGAGTGAAGAAACAATTTTCCCCACATTGTATATCAATTTCAAGATGTGTAACCAAAATACATCCCAAGGATACCTCCTGTGAGATATGTCGAGTTTATGACCCTATTGATGTTAGAGGGTGAACATTTTTCTCTTCCACTATATCAAATGGCATTGACAAAACACTAAAAAGATAAGATTCATCTAGAAGATTTGGAGTGTAAGTGGTTCATCCATCCTAGTATGTCACTTTGGGGACCTATAATTCTATTTTTGAGGAAGGTAGATATATATATGAGGTTATATGTAAACTATTGGAAGATGGATCTAATGAAATTTATAAATCAATTCCCACTTACTTGAATCAATGAACAATTTGAGTAATTGATAGGTGATTCAGTGTTCTCAATGTTTGATTTGATATTAGGATACCATTAGTTGAGGGTGATACCTTCTGACATGTCATGAATATATTTTAGGAGAAGGTACGAGTTATATGAGTTTTTGATGATTTCTTTAGGGTTTACCAATACACCATATGTGTCATGGATATATTGAACTAGATATTCCTCCAATATCAATATTTTTTAATAGATTTCTTCATCGAGGACTTCTTGGTGTACTCTAAAACTCAGGATGATCATTCCCATCATCTTGACATCCTACATTAAACACTAATAGAGCATAATATATAATCCAAGATATCTAAATATAATTTAATGATTGATAAAATTCATTTCATGTGTGAAATAATCTCTAATGTAGGTGTATTAGTTGATACAAAGAAAGTAATGATTCTGGTGTCTTGGGAGAATCCCAATAATGTCTGGGATGATCAGAGGTTTTTGGGATTTACTAGTTATTATCAAAGGTTCATTAATAATTTATTCTATTAGGAAGTTCCACACTTGGTATTAACCATGAAGGGAGTTATTTTTCACAGGTTTTATTGTTTTAAAACCCATTTTTATGCATCTATGAAGCAGTTGATGACCACACCGATCATGATCTCACACGATCCATTTAAGGGGTATATCATGTACTGCGATGAGTTTAAGGGTGAAATTGGGTTAGTTTTGATGTTGTATGATCGGATTGTAGAGTATAGTTCATGATAGTTGAGTCCTCATGAAATAAATTGCAATAATCAAGATTTTGATTTGACCACTATGGTTTATCCTAAAATTATTGGGGTCAGTACTTATTGGGATAGGGGTTCATGGTGTTTACTAAATAGAAAATAATTAAGTATATCTTATATCATTGTTATTTGAATCTATTATAGTGAAAAAAGTTAATTACATGTAGTAATTTAATATTTATTTGGTTTACATATCAAGAAAAATGAATAGTGCTATAAATTCCCTGAGTTATAAGACTCCGAATCTGGTTGTTTAGGAATACAACACTGAATAAAAAATGATGGACTTGATTGATAAGATTTAAATAGAGGTGCATGAAGTGCACAAATATATGACCCTTGAATCCATATAATTTGAGTCTGTGATTTTATTCAGATCAAGGAGATTTATCTTGAGGACCCATAGTGTATAGTTATGAATGAAAGTCTTAATGGGGGGAGCCACGTATTGGTTGGGATATTATTAATGATGTGGTTGTCAGTGTTTGAGGTTGTGTGGTTATGCTGGTGTGTTTGAGAGAATATATTATGTGAGAGCTTTATGTATTGAAGTTGGTAATGTATCATGGTTTAAATATGATGTACCATGATCTCCATAGGTGGTATTGGTGGCTAGGAATAAAAAAGGATTATGAGTTTTTAGTCTGGCTGACTTACCTATCGGTAGGGGAAGACAAAACACCAGTGCCTAGGTGGGCTCTTAAAACCATTGAATATTCTAGAATGGAAGAAAAAAATGCAACAATGGATTTCGTATTGGGTATTTAATGGATTCCTTAGAAAAGATATGCAATTTGGGTAGTTTTGAATCATTTTAAAAAGGTGGAACATTTTCTTCCAATCAATGAAATTTTTTGTTCATTAGTTGGTTGAGTTATATGTTGGATATATTGATCGATTTCATGGAGTACCGAGAACTGTAGTTTAAAATTAATATTTTTGTTTCATTTAATGCTTCAAGAAAGGAATATAGAAGGCTCTTGGTAAAGAAGTGTATTTTAGTACAAATTTTTACCTGCTAAAGGTCAAGCAATTAGAGTATAAAAATTAGGTTATGGAAGGTATGTTGAGAGATTATTCCTCATATTTCAATAGTTTCTGGGAAAAAATCATTTCACTAGATAATGTTTCTTAAAATAATAGTATCCAAGATACAATTCAGATGGTTCAATCTGAGGTTCTCTATTGGTGGTCATGTAGATCACTATTGTGTTGGATAGAAGATAGAGAGTTCAATTTTTTGGGTGAAGACTCATTGTAGAGACATTAAAAAGAATTGATTGATTCAAAAACACATTAAAATGAATCAGTGTTTGAATAAGTCATATGCATAAGGTCAACGTCGACCTCCTAAGATTATAGTGGATGATAGAATGTTCAATTTGGTGTCACCAGGGATGGGTCACAATCGAATTCAAAAACATTGTAATTTAGTGGCTAGGTACATGGGGATGTTTGAGACTATAGAGAGGACATAATCAATGGATTACTAATTAGATCTTCTTTAATTGAAATGTGGAATGCCCAATGTTTTTTTAGGTTTCATAGCTATAAAAATATCTCCATGATACATATTGTGGGATTAGTATTGAGGATGTAGAGCTTCAGGCTGATGCATCTTTTGTGGTGATTTTAGTTTCATATAGTGGATCGTGGAGACAAATTATTATTAGGAGAGAATGTTCCATTAGTACAAGATTAACAGAGACATCGAAATTTTCTAGAAGATACATGGGAAAAGGTGTCAAATATATGGGCCTAGTTCTCCAATCTCTTCTCTTTGGGATATCAATGATTCTTGGAAGTGATGCTCGTGGATTTTTTATTATAAGGTGGGGGTTTGAAAGATATCATACTTTTAGGAGGTATGTAATGGTCTAAATTTTGGTTGAAAAATCTTATTTTTGGTTAATCTAGTGTTTCCTAAGAGTTTTTTTAGATTAAGGGTTGCTTTAGAGGATTGGGATAGAAAATAGGGAAAAAAATAAGACTACCTATAAATGGCACATGGTTTGTAAATAACTGTGTAAATTGTGTATCTTTTCGAGGAAAAATATAATGCCTTTGACAGTGTTATATCACACAGTTGGTACATGGAATGAAAAACCATTCTACCTTCCTAGGTAACAAAGATACCCAAATCCCCATGGATTGTGTCTTCCACATGGTTTGGCAAACTGTGTGGGTAAACTATGTTCCCCTTTAAATGTTGTAAAATTTACATTTTTCAATTAGGATATGTTAAATACCCACATAAATTAATCCCTCATTTCCTACATTGAAAACATATTGATGATATAAAACGTTCATGAGCTTCCCAGGATCAATCTACCTCACTTCTTAACTGGTTTTTTCACCTTCAGTTGCAGATTGAAGTATAGCGTAAGTCTAATCTCCCACATTGTTTTTTCTTGATTAGGGGTTATATGAATTATTCTTCTAAATCCCTAATACCCTCATCATCAAGTGGTCTCTAGGTTGATTCATAATGGGGTTTTTGAATTCAAATCCTTGTCCATGAGTACGATTGCATTCAACTTTAAATTAGAGGTTGTCGGTCTACATGTTATATGTCATAGACGTTGTGTGGATTTTTGTATGTTTCATCTCATTATTGGAAGCGTATTGTTGTTCTTGAAAAGATTTGGTGATATTTGGTTAAATGATTATATTAATGGGGATTCAAACACCGTAATATCTATTTGGGATGTGATGTGGTTTACTTGACCAATTTAGGGCAATCGATGGGGTGAATTGTCCTTCCTGAACATGGTTAATGGAAATGTTTGGTGTGATATTGACTTGTGATTAAATAGGGCCCGTTATTATCATGTAAGTTGGTTAATGTGGTGAATAAGAATGTAATATTTATATATTCATCCACATGTTGTCAATTTCTAAGGGATTGTTTGTCTTTGCAAGAAAATGGGGTTAAATGGGATTAATGGGAATGTGCCTAATGAGTTGTGTTTGGTACTTCAAATGAATGTGTTGGTTAAAATATGGGATTTGAATGATGTTTATGTGAGATAACACATGGAAATGGTGTAACATTTTAAATGGGTTAATGTTTGATGGATAGTGAATTTTCATAATGATTTACTCATTTGAAATTGGAATTGGGGTAAATGAATGTGTAATATAACTTTCTAAATATGTTAATGGGTTGTGGAAAAATTTAACTCCCTTGTTGATTTTTGTGATTTATATTTTCTATTGGTATTGGATATATTTGGTTTTGATATAATATATGTGTATTTAATAGATAAATAATCATTTGAACATGGCTTAGTAGGGTGGGTTGTTGACATGAGGTTATACAACTATAGGTCGAGTTAGACTGAGGCTCTAAACTTCACCCCAAAATGCATGGGTTAGGGAAAGGGAAGAAGTTCAATTATACAAATTATTTCATATGATTAAGCCATCTGGGCCGAGGATTCATGGTTAGTGTTCTGTATATGGGATGATGTGTTCATCCCTAGTGACATAGTGAACTTGACTGTATCCCCTTATTCATTGATATTGATGAATATTCCTAATACATTGAAAATGTAAGGAAAGTAAATTAATTAATAAAGATTGTAAAAGGAATGAAATTTGAAATAATGTAAGGGGTGACTTAAGTGAATGTTTCTAATTAATAGTATATGAAAATAACTTTATTTGCATTTCCTTTATTTAGTAATTTCATTCTCTATCTATTGGATGAGAATATTGTAGACACCGTTGGTGGTGGCCTACTGAGTTGTACACACATTCTACCCATGATTCCATTGGGTACATGAAAAGATTCTAGGCTTAATGGCCAACAAATTGGATAATGAACTATTCTAGTGAGTTATGTTTGTAATGAGATATCTTTGGACGATGTTTTGGTCTGGTTGTTGCACCTTTTGGGGATTCAGAAGTTTTTTTATTATGGGTTTATTTTTAGAACATTTGGGTAATGAAGGCATGACAAATCATTTTTGTATTTGGTTTTTGTCATGTACCCTATTTGTTGAGATGTTTGATTATGACTTTTATTGGTTATTTCATCTTGATTACACTATTTATATTTTTTATATGTTGTGGGATACTCATGTAAATAAGATATAGTCACCCTATGTGAATTATCTAGACCTTCAGTACTAGTCGTCAATAACTAGTGTACGTGGTGGCGCGACTCAGGTCAAGTAGAGACCAGGCACTAAGCACCATTTAGAGGATTTTTATTTGGGTATGTAACAATATTCATCATTTTAACCAACCATGAGAGGTGTTTATGGAAATAATTTTTATTAGTTTGTGATCTCAAATCTCACTGTTCACATAAGTGAGATTATTCTTTCCAATAGGTAACTCAATATTGATATTGGAAATTGTAGTTAAGTAATATCATATATTGATATGGGATATACTATTGTTATTATAAAATCATAAATGAGGAATATTCTATGGCGGTGTAAGATTCATGAATATAAAAATACATTGTTTGAAATTTTACATCTAATAAGACGTTATCTTTATGATTATACCTATATTTTTTCTAGATTGGTTTTATTAAAAAAAAGATTCCAAGATCCAGGTGTGGTAGTTAGTGTGTGGTTTAGGTAGGTCTCTTACAAACCAAATGTTTTGTATGGTGTAAGGAAGGGAGGATTGGTGGTGGCATTTTATATGAGAGGTGAATAGCACACATGTAAATTTTCAAGAGAAAAATGTTTACCCATGGTTTTCAGATCAAAGGGTCCAAAATAGAGTATTCTAGATAATAAGACCCTAAAAGGATGAAATAGGGAAAAATATATTTTGGATATGTTTTAGGTCATTTAATCTTGTATATTTTTTGTTTAAACCCAGATAAACCAATTTTTTCCATAATGGTAGTAATTAATTTTTACTGTTTCCATATTTCATTATCATCACACACTGAGTTGTAATTATTATAAAATCTAAATTATTATTATAAAATTTTTTAACTCTATTCTACCAAATTCAATTTATATAAGATAAAAAATGAAATATAATAAAAATCCACCGACGTGATGAAAATATGGTTTTGAATAACATTCTTATAAGTATAAAAGGTTTTTATATCAAAATTCAATATGAAATTTATTGTAATGACCTTAATTATTTTTATTATAATATAATTTATCTAATTTTACATTATAATCATTTTAAAATATATTTTAACATTGTAAATCTTTTAAATGAAATGAGATATTTCAAAAAAGTCATTATTTATCATTATTCATCAAAAAATAAACCCTTCCATAAAAATTAAAAAACCACACTAAGAAATTTCTGATATTCTCATTCAAATAATTAATTCTATTTTATAAAATATGTTTTCTAAAATTATTTAAAATTAATTTTATCATAAGTGCCTAAGGATTAATAAAACTATTTCCTTTAAAAATTACATTATTTTCGAAGAACAGTATTAGTTTTTCAAATTGTTTTTTTTAGTCAAATAAAAATATAAAATTTTATTTTATTTTATATGTATATAAACCATATAATTTTCATAATATATTTTATTACTATTCATGATCATATATTTAAAAATATTTAATAACATTATATTATGTTATGGTTCATTTGGGTTTGTGGTTTTGTGTTCTCTAATCCCTCAAGAATATCTAATTCAAAAAATATATTTCTTGGGTAGATTAAGACTGGTGTTGCGTGTCACATATTTTATAAAATAAGATTATAAAATTTTATAATTTTTGGGATTTACTAATTCGGTATCTTCTTTAGGGTGTTACCAAAATGAAACCTATGTTTAACTCAAATAATTATGGCATTAGTGAAATTTTATAAAAGATAAATTTATGGTTGTGTAAATTACCATAATATTAATGCTTGTGCAATAACTACCCTCACTTACAATGAAATTGTAAATTAATCTTACATAATATATTTATATCTTGAGATGATATTTGACTATAAATTTTGATGATATATATTAGTATTTATTACTATATTATGATATCAATCACATGTATTTTACACATTTTTCATTTTGGCTTCCAATGGAAAAAGAATATTTTTACAATAGAAATATTTTTTATTATATACTAGATTTTAAAAAAATATATATAATAATTTGAATATAAAATATGTGAAACTAATTTTGTTTTCATATTTATAATGTCAACATATTTTATTTATGATTTTATGGTATTTTTCTAAAAAAAATATTTCTAGGTTAAAATTGTAATAAATAATGGTATTTCTAAAATCGTCACTTTTATAAAATAATAATATTACAATATTAACAATTATATTTTAAAATAAATTTTTTTATAATATATATATTTTTATTATTTATGTAAATTAATTAAAATTATTATTTTTTATTTGTAAAACTAGTGTTTAACATTTTGTAAACATTTGATATAGTACATAGAAAATTGATTTATTCATTTTTAATAAAAAATTGTTTCCAAAAGTTATTGAAATTACGTAAAAAAATAGATTTCATATTTTAAATAAAAATTTCCATGTTATATTACAAGTTCAATTTCATTCTTGGGAAGAAAATTATGGTTAACATGATAATGTTAATGACCATGATAATAGAGATTCAAATATTTTTTAAGATTTTCTTAAATATTTTATAATATTTATCGAAAAAATTATATATATATATTTAACAATTAATTTAATATAAATTTTAACATTATATTTAATTATATTATCACTCATTCAGTTAGTATGCAATATGAAAATTTATTAACAACACATAATGGTGATATCAATTTTTTTACAAAATAATGTTTCAATTTATAAAATGAACAATTTTAAAAGTTAATATTATATTTTATAAAATAATAATGTATATTAAATTTAGATTAATTTTAGGTTCAGCATATCCTAATTTGGTAATATGTTTGTTAGTATATATTTTTAGTGAAACAATAGTCACTTCGGTAAAAGAAAGTTACCCCAATAAAAATAAAATAAAAAGAAAAAAATATATAAGATTAAATTACCTCAAATGTATCTAAAACATTTTTGGAACTCATTTTTGAGTTTTATCAAACCAATATCACTAGTAACTGTTTTGTTTATATCTTTTTGATTCCCTTACACATGAATAATGTATTGATATTATTGGATTATAAAGGGTATTTAAAAATCATACCTATTTCATCACTTATAAATGGGGATCTCTTAAACTCATTAAGTACTCCACATTATCTTTGATATATTCATTAATCCATAAAAAAATATAATATTTTGAAATCCCATTAAATTTAATAAAGCCTCAGGTAATTAATATGTATTATATGCAAATCAATTATATATATTTTATCAAGAGGAAGTTCGAGGTCTTAATGTAAGTATTATATAATCCATACCATTTACTCTTAATATTTTTCATCTGATACTTCCCCAAAAAAGAAATATAATTAAATTAGTATTAGTATTATATTAATGTTTCGTTATATTAGTATAAGAAACATTACTTATTCATTCCCATCCACATTGAAAATGAAAATAACATCGATCATGTGTCGTGCCGACTACTGCCTCCAGGAAGCAAAATCTTCCAATTTTAACCAATACAATAATATTCTGGTGATAAATATATAAAGAATGAAAATAAATTAAATAAAAAATTTTATTTTTTAAATAGATATATAACATGTAATCCACCTTAATTTCCTCTCATTTATCATGAAATTAAAACATTAATCAAATGTTTTGCGGACTACAGCCTACACGAAGTAAAGATCTTTTTTGTTGACATCTATTATATATAAAAACCAATTAAAATATAATTAAAAAAATTCGAAAACAAAATATTTATATTATTCCTTTATTATTATGATATTATGTAAAAATAAAAAATTTATAAACATTAAAATCTATCAAAATATTGTACCATTATATTTGGATTGGCCTTACACCCTACATGAAAAATTATATAAAACACTATCATCGATGAAAATAAAAATAAAAATACTAATATTATTATAATAAAATATGAAAATAATGATTACTTATTGTTTGGAAAAAATAATATTATTCATTTAACTTATTATTAAAATATCATCTTTAATCGAAAAAATTATAGAAATAAGTTCACAAGAATTCCATTTTCATAGAACATAATTAAATTGCATCTTGAATGAGATAATATATTTATAGATATATATTAGTTATTAATTAAAATTATATAAATTATCTTTTAATTATATTATATAGAGGATAATAAATAGCAAGGCCACTATTTTGAAACTACTTAAAATAATTAAGATAACACACACCTGATATAGGAAATAGATAATAAAAAACTAGTATATATAGATCGAAGAATTATAAAGAATGTTTAGTAGAGAATAAAAATATATTAATAATTTTTTGAAATAATTGATTTTCATATTATTTATTTATATTTTTGATTCAATATATTTAGTGTAATTTGATAATTAAAGTAAGATTTTTTGTCTCACATGTAATTTCCTAAAAAATACAAAAAAAATATAAAACATGTTTTCCTTGAAATTTTGTCTATATTAATCTTTAATATTTTGTATCATGTTATTACCATTTTTAATTGTTTTTAATGTTTCATTTGAAAAAAATTTCATCAATGGGTTCTGATAAGATTGATTCTAATATCATACATGTATCTACTAACTCAATTTTCTTCTCATTAGTGAAAAACCCTCTTATTAAACTATAATATTAAAATATAGTTTTATTATTAAAAATAAATCATTTTTACTGTAATTAAGGGTTCTTTTACTGGTTTCTAAATTTCTTACACATAGCCTTAATTCTCAATTAATTATTACCTTTAAAAATGTTTCATCAAAGAGATTTCCTGATATTAATTACTAATTATTGGAGATATACTACTTGTTATGCATTAATTATTTTATATGTGGGGTATATACATCATATTTATATATAATATCATCACTTGTAATAAATTAATGTTATTACATTTTCAAATTTATTTTCATTATACTTTATGTGGTTTGATCTGAATGTCACTCAGGTCTTATGGTTTCGTTTCATAATCTCATTTTAAAATATAGATCAGTAAAATGCAATGAACCATCTATACAATTTATATTGTATTTATTTAAAATATAAGAATATTTTTACTCATTTATGGATATACATGATGATAATTGGTTTCCCTATAATGTTATTTAAAATTAATATTTTATAATGTATTAACCCTTTCTGGTTTTTAGAAAAAAGTATTATAAAAATATAATTCATGGAATTTTTTTTTATTCATGTATTTTATCATCTACTACAAATTTTATGGGGAACGGGATTCAAAACCTAGTTATTAAGGTTCAATTTATCTATATCTATTCTGACTGGGTTCATTTCCAAAAAAAATAACCCATTTATACCCCTAGCGTTTTTGGGGAGTGGTATATCCTTCCCCACATGTGATGTATGAGGAATGGAATCTGGATGACAGCAATGCATGGGTTCTTGTTGGGGTTAATGACCACCATGATATGGGAAGCTCTAAGGTGATTGAAGGTGAATGAAGGATGGGAGATACTATTAACATCCACCAATGGATAAAATTATGAAGGTTATGGTAGGATATAATATGATGGTGCTAGGATGATAGACAATGTGGGTTACACACATTTGTGGCCTATTATTTTGTTGTTGCATAGGGAATGATGGTAGTGGCACATGGATGTCTTTGATGGTGGGGATTTGATGTAATATCATTGCGGTAATGAGCTGAAGACTAGTATAGGATACAATGCAAGTTTACGAATCATTTTTCTATTTAATAAAAAGTATTCCTTCATTTTAGGATTCTTAGACCTTTATTTCCTGTGGCCCATAAATTCCATGTAATATGATATCTATACCATGAAAAAAGTTATGTTTTACCTTTTTTTAAAAATTAAATTGGGAGCTCTTGCTATACATTTTTTGACATATTATGGATATCCATATATTGGTATTTAAAATAGAAAATTTTATTTTAAAATTCCCTAAAATCCATTAAAATGTTATAAAAGAAAATAATATTAATGTTTTATTTATGGGTAATTTTCAAATGCTGAAAATTATTAGTTGTTTGTTTGTCAACATATTGACTGAAATATATTTTTTATATGATTTTCAAAAATTCCGGTTAAAGGAAGTGGTAACCACAAATGTAGGATCCAAGACTAAAAACAAGATGAAATTTGAAATTCCAAGAGCATCACCACTATTGAGGTGGCCCAAACCACGAGGCACCACATCAGCACAGAATGCCTTCATCCATCCACCACAATCTTTCAACACCATTATTGTCATATTCCCTCCCTGATGGAGCCACACCTCTAGAGAACATCCCCAAAAAGTGAAAATCACAGAAAAACCCAAACCATCATCACTCACCCTCGTTGATCATTAATGCCGAAATCGGTCGCCATAGCAGACCAAGTCAACAAAAAAATGAAAGAAGTCGATAATCAGGTTAAAAGTAAAAAAATGCAGTTGATATCGTATATCAAAGTAGATAGCGGCCCTGCGTGGCCTCCCTTGAATCATATTGGTACACTGCAAACCCGGAAAGCCGCCAAGAGAACAAAGAGAGAAAGAGGACATTATTGATGTTGAGATTTCCATAGGATGACACCTGTGTCCTCATACTGACCTAGGAGAAGAATAATAACCATCTGAATCTAGAAAAGGAGAAAATTGGTGGCACCATTAGCGGTTCAGGCTGTCACAGCTACGGAAAATAAACCTGAAAATCTGAATCATTAGAGGAGGATGAATGACAAACACCACCGACAAAGCTACAAGGTCCTTGACAGTCCGTGAAACTAGAGAGCGATCGACCCACTGAGCCACGCACAACCCAACCACCTACCGCACCGAGCCCATGGAGGAGAAGGGAGTAAGGGAGGAGGTTATGAGGGAGGAATTGAGAAGGCGGCGTAGGGAAACCCTTGCCAATGGGAGCTCCCATTCAACGCCACTTTTGGGCTCATAGGATCTATTTGATGTGTCAACATATCATGTTGCTGAATTTTAAGCATTTTATGAAACATTATCTCATGATTTTTATGTTTTAAAAAATAAATTACATACATAATTGTTTTATAATATATTTCCTTTAAAATTATTTCAATATATTAGGTATATTTCTTATTTCAAATAATATTTTTTCCAAAACTCATAAATAGAGTATTTATCGACAGAATGGTCTTTTAAATTCAAAATTAATGAGTTATGATATTACTTAAATTATAATTTCTAGTTTTTTTTTCTTTTATAGATTTTATAATGTTGTTATCTATTAATGAAATGATCCATTACTCCTTCTTTCAATGCTAACAATCTTCTTTGTATAACCATATTTTCTTTTCTCATAATTTTCCTCTATGGATTAAATATTTTGATTCTATTTATTAATCGATGTTTACCTAGATTATATAAATTGATTGATCTTGGAAATTATTAAACTATCCATATACCCTTTTAAATATAGTGTAAATTCTATATGAGTGATATTTATTTCAGCGTATTTACCTAGAAACTTTGTGAATATTTATGGTGACTTATTTTTTATAGGTATAGCATGTTATGATTTTTTATGGAATTATGAATTCATTCCTTATAAGATCCTATTTTAAAATTATTCAAAACCCACTATATATATGGATCATTTATAATATAATGATTGTATGATTTATTATGGAAGTCATATATATGTATGATGATGAGTGAGATCCTTTATCTCCAAAAAATCATTGATTAAGGATTTATATCTCATCAGACAATGATATGTAGTCATACATTGATTTCATTAAAATATAAATGGAGAAAAAACATCGATTTTTTAATATCATAATTGTAGTATGTACATGGATTTGAAGACAATGTGTTCGAATAATTTTTTTCATGAAAAATATTTATGGTTATCCTTATGTGTACATTATGCACTAATGGTTCATGTTTAATAAATCATGTTTTCACAAGAACATGATTTATTTCATATTTTTTACCATGTCATATACCAAGAATCAGGTTTATTGATCTAGGGAGTTTGGGTAAAAAAATTATATGTAATGAATATACCATATTATCATATTTACTCACTAATGATTTTTGGTTGTAGTTACTTAAATTTACCTTCACTATGATTTTGATCTCACCACATTCATATGATTCCATGTCCATAGGTTATGATGAAATATGATACATATAATGTTTTTATATGATTATATTATGTTGATAATTAGTGAGATATTTGGTAACCATTTTACTGATTAGTCATATTTTTATATCGTGTAAAAAAGCTCTATTAGATAGAAAATACGTGAGTTTTACTTTTCAATGATATAACATAATTATCTAAAACTCTAAAACTTAGTAGTCCTAGGAAAAATTAATTTAATCACTTAATCACAAAATCACATTTTAATCACCAAGATCATATATATCTATTTAATATATGTTACTAAATATATAATTCTAGTTTAATTATAATTATATAATAAAACAATTCAACAACACTTATGTCCATCTATAATGTTTAACATTTTTCTCAAAATAAAATTACAATTTATCACTACCACCCATAATTATTTCAATATCCAATAACACATTATTCATAAAGGATATCCATACTTGACATATTATGTCATAAAAATTTCATTCTTCTTAAATAACCATTACACAATATCACCTGTTAAACCTCAATGTATTTATATATTAATCATATATTAAAAACAAATAGCTAAATCCAAAAAAATATCATTAATATCTTTAGAAGATATTAAAATATGGTCACAATAAGATATCTATACATTTTAACTTTTCATTATCTGTAAATTTATAAAAATATAAATAAAATAATACTCATTCATAACTCTTGAAAACCTATATATAGAAAAATAAATCATTTAACTTCATTAAACCATGTATTTAGGTCGTATTCTTTAAAACATCATCCCAATAATAAAAATTCAAAAAAAAAATCATAATATTAATCAAAATAAATTCTATAATTTTTCATACTTTAATCATAAGTAAAACTATTAAATGAATTTGCATGTTCTATATGTTATGGACAGTTTCATCATATTTAAATATATATTAAATGAATTTGATAAACCTTTATTTGATCATTATTTCTGATCCACTTTATGAATTTTACAACTTGGAAATCAATTTTCATAAATCCCATAAAAATCCCATTTAAGACATTCATTTGATACCTTTTGAAGGAATTTATTCTCATCCATTATGTAAATTAATTATTCATTTTTTACTAAATAGATTATTTATCAATGGAAACCTTTAGAACATATGAATCAAACTCCTATCACATAGAGATATTTCACTAGGTTATTATTCCCACATTCTTAACATCTATAATGATAAATATTTTTACCTTCATGATATTTATAATATATTCTACCAGGGAATTATTTTTAATTAGTTTATGTATTTTTTTGGTATTTAATAATGATATTATATATATTTATAAGAATAAAAACATGATTTTAACTCAATCTCTTATCACGTTGATTTTCTCATTCATAAAACATGAATGATTTTCATCACACCCACTGTTAACATTGTACTTATTGGCTTAGAAAATTTACCAAAACAGGAAAAAATAGTTTTATTATAAAATAATAAACCATCATATGAAAAGAATAAAAACAATGATATCCATAACAATGTAATATTTTATTCATTATTTTTTATTATCAGATAATTACCATAATTCTATATAACATACTAACCTTTATAGGTATAGAATAAATCCTCATATGATCCAATTACATTATATTTAAATATAAATTTTTATTTTAAAACAAAATAAAAACATATATATTTTTATAAACCATTTGTTTCATAATATCTATAATACCACAAACATGGAGACCTATATTGAGTGTTAAAATCATGATTTTTTACATTTTAGATTTGATACCAAATAAATAGACTCAAATTTTGACATCCAGTGTTACAATGTTAAAAAACAAATAACCCCATTACTTCATTGAGGCAATTTTGGTTTAGTTCTACAAAATATTTAGAAATACATAACATAATATTTGGACACTTCCACTTAGTTTACATTTTTTAACCAAAAATATTTTTAATTATTAAATTCATGTTTTAATCATAACTCATTTATTCATTTACAACATGTCCCCATTGACTACGTTGTAATTTTTATACATTCTTAATCCTTGTATACAATATTTTTAAATTTTCTAAGAGAAAAATTATCAATTTATTTTTGTAATAATAATGAAACCCATTAATCCATTCATGAGAACCAACATGGTAATTTTCATTTTCATGTAATAAAAATTATATATATATATATATATATAATATCTCACACTCAAAAGAAACGTTTATAAAATGTCAATAATAAAAAATTAAAATAAATAATAATGAAAATGTTCTAATTAATGATGATTTCTTAAAATAATGATGAATAATTTTTAGTTAACCTAAATTGTTTCCCATTGAACATCGTAAAAAATCCATAAAATCATAACATTTTTTTCTTTACTTATGAATTATAATTATTTACAGAAAACCTAATTATTAATTATAACATGAAATTTATTAATGGAAAATAATATAAATAATCACATAAATAACAATTAATAATTTAATTATGATGGAATGCATAATTTTGAATACTTTAATCTTTATGTTAGGGCCTGCTTCCAATAAATCATATATAAATAGGAATGAATTATTCCAAAAAAAGAAATATAGTTTTTCAATTTATACCAAAAAATTCATTTAGGTTTTATCTTATAGAGGACCCCAATCATTCACTTACGATTTACAATGCATCCATCATATGAATGAAATGATGAAGAACACAATATGTAATAAACATAAATAAAATTATTGAATAACATGCATATGAAATTTTAATATTTCACCAAGTAAATAATGATAACAACATGGTCATAATCCATCTAACAAAATAAGTTGTGTGGTATCCTTAGTTTTTATCCCCATTTGGGCATATTATTATATAAATAATGTTAAAATAGTTGGAATTAACCTTTATAAAATTATTAGAACATCTCCTTGAAAAATATAATTTTTCAAGAATGACTTTTAAAACTAAATATTTATACAATGATTGAATAATAATTTAATTTGATAATCTTTGAAAGTTTATCATTAAAACATTTCTAAAATTGGGGTTGTGATGGAGTGAATGTTTTGCTATACAATGAAAATTAAAAAACATTCTTATATACCTATAATGAAATTAATATATACTATTTAAAAAACGTTGAAAACATTCTATACTAAAATATCATAAGGAATGTAAAAATAAATTTAAAATTACCAAAAAATTATAATAAATAAGAACATTCTTGAATCATTTAAAATAACAAATTCATGGTGGGAAATTGGTTTAATGAAAAACACTAAAACTATATTTTAATGAAACATCCATTACATCTATTGTAAATTTTCATTCAATAGAACATTGATGGAGGAAACAATTACTGTATATTAGCGCCACTTTAATGTTATTAAATAGTTGATAAAAAATTTCCATATTGTATTCTACACACCATATATAATAAAACTTATTTTTAAATTGGCATAAGTCTCTATAAAGTTAAATTGAGATGATATATCCCATACCTCAGGTACAAACTTGTGTTCAAAGTTCTAAATCTCTTAAATATATAATCACAATTTTTTATACATAATTAGAAAAAAATTCCTTTTTTATTAACTAATAATTATTAATATTAATTCATTTATTACAATAACTTATTTAGTGACTAAAACAATTAATCGAGAACCTGACATTTTTAGGTTGTTCGATTCATAATTTACAAAATGGTATTGATTGGTTTTCCATGGTAAAATGGGTTATAGGTAAATATTATCTTAAATATAAAATTATTTATAACTATTATATTTAAAAATTTAATATAATTTTATAACAATATTTGTATGGTGTTAATATGGATGAATTTAATTAATTTATAGAGAATTTTGTCTATACATATGCACTGATGTTGGTTCCATTTCTAAAATTTATTTAATAAATGATAGAAAAAACTTTAAATCATTATATAGTGATTAACATATCATAACTATCACATTTATTCTATACAATTATCCTTATGACCAACTATGTGACAAATTTATGAAAAAGGAATCACATTGCTTCATGGTTGCGGTTGTCCAAATGTATGCCTGAGAAAATATATCATTTAAAATAGATTGAAAGGTAAAAAGGTAGAAGATATATTTTTTTTATATAAAGAATAATCTTTCAAAAAAAATTATATTTTCCTTAGTTACATATTTACTAACATTTTCATTTGAGAATTAAAATGAATCAAATCACTTTATAAAGATAGTAGTCCACATGTATACACAACTGATATGTTCATGTTTTATTGTATGTAAAAGGTGATGGAATAGGGTCTTTTCATAAACATAAAAATTTAGTATAATGGAGATATTAATGTTATTATTATCATGTTTAAAATAAGTTTTATGTTGGTAGAATAAGAAACAATATTAAAAGAAATTGGTCCAAACTTATTCCTCATTATTTGATATCATCATTTAAATTGAAATTATATACATTTAATGGGATATTTATGATAACTAAATTGAATTAGTGATATTAAAATATGTTTTTATAGAGGTATTATTCTAGTATCATGATATAAAACCAAACATGAGTCCTATTTCTATATTGTTAAAGTGGTCCCTTTTTATAGGTAGAGATAAATATAATTTCTTCTATATTTCAATAAATATGGTTCATGATAGTCATTTTGAAAATTAAATATAGAAAATACATGGACTAGTCATTATATTATAAAAAATATCTCTTAGACGAGAGAAAATATTGAATTTTTATGATTTTATAATTATTTAAAAATAATTTTTGACAATAAATTCCATTTAAATTCATTTTCATCTCAATTAAAATATTTTTACTTTTAAATATTCAAGATAAAAATGGATTCAAAATATAAATACATTAAATATTAGTAATAGCTAATAATTCTGAAACCTTGCAATATTATGGTATGTTTCTTCTAAAATAAATATGATTTCTTTTATAGCTTATGTTCCACGCAACAATAAGCTTAAATGAATTATGATATACTATTATATATTATTATGTGAACATGACTAATATAAACAAGTAACTAAATTATATTATTTAAATAGTATTAAATATTTTTAGTTTATATTTTATTTTATTTTTATTAAATTGATATAAAATTTTGAGTAATTTAATTTGATTCATTAATTTAATGTGTTATTCTAAATGAAATTTTTATTGCTTTCTAGAAAAAATAAATATAATTAATTTTTGACACATGTAGAATTATTTTGATAAAATAATCCTCACATTTGGATTTATCATATAGAAATTATCTTAAGAATTAATTTTTTATACTACGTTAAATGATTAAATTTTAATGGAATATTGAAAAAATACCATTTTCATCGAATATTCATTTTCTGTTAATGTATTTTTAAAATTCATATTGTATTTTGAATTATTTTAAATAAAAAATTACATCATTTTGATTTTAAATAGTAAATTATGGTTTTTATAATATATTTTAAAATATAATTTAGTATAAAATCATTTTATATTTTAAAACGGAATTTTCAGAAAAAACTATTTTTTTTTGTTTTTCCTATTTAATTTTAAATGAAATTATGAATCTCTTGATTTTTGAAATTTGAAAATTTTATTCAATATTTTGAATCATGTGGTCCAAAATTATTAAATATTTCCCTTCTATTTTTGGATTAATTTAATAGTAAAAATTGTATTTTTTTTACCACCGTTAGTGCTAAATTATTTAACAAATGTCTAAAATAACACAATATGAGTTATAAAATTACCGTAAAAATATCATAATTTTATAGTATGAGTAATTCTAGAACAGAATATTCCAGGGGTCATGATTATGGCCTTATTTTAACACCCAAATATTTTTGGAATTGTTTTTCTAATTAATTTCATCTTTTTGATATGTTTCAATTTACGAAACACTGAAAATATTTTTTATATATAAGAGCACTAACATTGAATTTCATTATATGCAAATCCATGTCATTATTTTACTATACACATCACATATAAAATATTTTAGTACAGATTACAATATATTTGGATTGTATTACACACAATAATGAGACCCTTAAATATATTTCATTATATACAAGGTTGTGTTTTGACCAAAATACAATATATTAAAAATATGATGATGAAAATATTATTTTAGCTACGAAAAAGTTGTTGGATTGAAATTTAAGAATATTATTAACTAAATTTTGAAAACATTATTTAAAAATGAATACAAAATAAATCTTTGGTCATCCATTAGTAGATATGAAATAAAAAACTATTTGGAAACAGATAACTTATTTTCTAATATAACTATTTTTCTATGTACAAACAAAACATTACCTCAATAAATTAAACAAAAATTTTTTAGTAAATTTTCTCAAAAAATTATTCATATTATGTATTCAATAAATCATTCATGTACTCATCCAATAGATTTAAATGTAATAAGATAAGAATAAATCCAATTTTAGGAATAAAAAGAATGCATTTTTATAAAAGGAAATTATTCCACCTTCTAATGGAGAAGTCATTTTAAATATAATTTTTAAAACATTTAACAATTTTATTTGAAAAAATAAACATAATTTTATAAATATGAATATCAAAATATATTTTTGGGTGAATGTTTTGTAATTTTCTCTGATTTTTAATTTTTTCATGAATAATGAAAGACACAAAATTTTAATTCAAAATTTATTTTTCATCAAAATTAGATATATTGAAAATTTATGATTTAATATTTTTTGAACTATAATTAGAAAAATTATATATAAATTAATCCAATTTATGATATTGTAATGAATCTCACAAATCAAGGAGGAATAAAACCATTTCAAACTGTTAGATATATTCGCTTTAGGAACCTGATTTGTTATCCCATCTACAATTTTAATTATAAATTAATTTCTACCACTTCTGTGATTGGGATTTGAAAAAATTTATTCCATAATTGGAATCATAATAATTTATAAATTGTAACCATTTTAACTTAATTTTTTACAATAAATATTACTAAACTTCATTAAAATTAATTAAAGTTACTATGAAAAAAATTAGCATAACAATGGGATAAACAATAAATGAAAAGACAAAAAATTAAATATAAAAAATAAAAAATCTATTATATAGACATATTTCAATAAATTATCCTCTTTTAAATATTTTAAAAATTATTGGAGGCACATTATGAAATGAAGACCTCTCAATAGGTTTTACCTATGTATATTTATAGGAATGTCACTCCTCCTCTTTAAAAGTGCACTCCCCCCCTTATTTCCTCCCATATCTCAATCTATATTATCATAGAAAAACCCTACCAAAATATTTTCCCAACATCCTTACCCTAAATTTAAAATCCTTCCTTTGGGTATAATGAAAATAAAGGAATCCAGTAAGTGAAAACCAATTGGAGTTACCTATATAAGTGGACAATCAATCATAAATATCCTTTGTTTTATTTTAATTATCCACCTATAAGGCCCTAGCCTTAAAAATTACATAATCTTGAGTTATTACAAGATTTCATATTGAGGATCTTTTCAGGTTTAGAATTTTAGAGAATTAGATAATAAATCATGCATTACATTCCACATTTAAACAAAGTTGTTACGTAAAATATAGTATTCATTTTTTCCCATCAATTGAAGCATATTTAAAACAAAACATGGATTATTTCATGACACTTCCTTGACCCTATCATCACATCATGTACATTTACCTTGACTTATGAAAAACATTTCAAAAACTTGGGATGATCATAAAAAGCTCAGTAAGGAATATAAAAGTACGAAATGAAAACATTAGATCATGTGTGAAATCATACTTTACTAATAAAACATAAGCATTTTAACATACCTCGTCAAATAATGACTAAATCATAGAAATCATAAGACATAAAGGTAACTTTAGACATTCATAGCATTCTTATGTAGGGAGTAACCCACATGGTTACGTTTGGAATACCCATCACAGTATATTCCATAAATCTCTTCAGAGAAACTTTAATGTCTAACCCTTTCGCATTACCCAATGCATTAGAGAGCTATATCGGGCTCACCCGCTCATAGTTTATCAGGGAACCACCAGTCTTCGTAACAATTACCAAGATTTATAACATAATCATATCACATAAAACATGCATAAAGGAAATATAACAATTCCACTTTTCAATAACAAGTTATCAATATAGTACATTGATATAAAAACATTATGAAAACCATTTTAAATACCAAAATAAAATAAAAGTATAACATGGTATTTATTTTTCATTTTTTTTTTAAAGTTATGGCTTGTAGAGGAAGCTGAAGCTCAAATAATGGTCACGGCGGCGGGGAAGTCGTTGTCGCCATATACGTACGACAAAAAAAACATTCCCTTTTGTCATTTAGTAAACGCTTCGTATAAAAAGATTCATTTTGAGTAAACATTTAATTCAAAGGGGTTTATACACCATATAAAAGAAAGATGTGTATAAAACATAATATGCCTTAATGAAAGGAGATTGAGACGAAGTCCCTTACCTCAGGTCCATATTGACTCGATCATTCTTTAATGTCCTGAATAATAAACTTGAGTTAATTTCTACTTACTTAAGAACCTTTTTCAAGTTCATTATTACTTTTATATCACTTATTACCATGTTATGAACACTATGTAATTATTTAAGTTAATAATGGTCGTTTTGTCGATCATTGGTACTTGAGTCAAAAATTAACTCTTTATAATTACAGGTTGTTAATGTGGTAACATATCCATTATATTAAGAATTATATTCATGATTTAGATATCATATATGTCATATATATCCAGTATATACATACATTTACATATTACATAACATTTAGAGGTAAGAAATGAAATGCACCATTCATGGAGACGGTAACCCATACGTACGCATGAAGGCTACTTTCATTTATATTTCGTATTTTATGGAATGGAATCATAATGTTATAAAGGTATATTATAATTCTAGAATAATATCATATATAATATCATTAATTACATCCACTATACGTCTCACATATGGCATTAACGAATCAAATCAATTTGAGGGGGCGGTAGTCCGCACTTTCTAAAATGACGATATCTCGTATAACCATAATGGAAGCCATAAAGGTATGCCACAAATGAAAAATACATAATCTTAAGGAAAAAAATAAATATATTATATATCATATATAAATATAGTTAAATAATAATGTCCACCTTTGAAGGTGTTATAAGAATATTGAACAATCATTGTTTCGTGAGCAAAAATTCACCATCCACGGAAACAGTATGTTCTCTAACCATTAGATGTAGGTGTGTGTAAGTGTAGCTCGAATAATTATTATAAAAACGTTATAGTATATTGATAATACTGTTGTTTTAAAAAAATAAATGAATAAAAAGAGTTTAGGGGGTTGGAGAAGCAAAATAAAACAAAATAATGTTAGAGAAGTCTTTACCTTTAAATCGGGTAACTCTTCTTGGTTAGAACCAAAAGGGTTTCTTAAAGATATTTCTGCCTAAGGTAAGGCTTCCATGATGAATAGAGGGATGTGGAGAGATAAAATGAGCATATATTGGCTGAGCCAATGGCTTGAGAAGTGTGGTTAAGGATGTATAGGTGGTGGCCTTTTATAAGAGGAGAGAAGGGGCACACTTGGAAAGGTATAAAATATTACTTTATTTTCAAATGGGTTTTGGATTTTAAAAGACCCAAATTGATGTATATAGAGGGTAAGTTGATAAGGGTTCAAAATATACTCATACAATAGGTCTTTAAAAAGTTTAAGTGTTAGATTTTACATTATAATTTCATTTTATTTAAATCGTTCATTAATGAGGTAATCGCTGCATCATCATGATGTCATAAATAATTCAATTTATTTAATGTATAAAAATTCTAAAAAAAATACTATGATGTAAGAAATTTTTTTAGATTTTCAATGACTATTTATAGTCCAATAGATCATTTATGTAGAAAAAATTAAAAATGTTTTTCTCAGGTGATACATTCTTCGTTATATTAAACAATCTTTAAAAATAAAAAGATAAAAAGTCATCATCATAAAAAATTGATTCCATGGGGTCTCCATGTTTAGAACAAGGCATCCCATGGTCGGCCATGACACAAATAGTGGCATTAGGATACATGTTGAGGTCATTTGTAATTATTATGATATTATTTTATTATCCTTAACTACCTGATTACTAATTAATCAAGATAATTAAAGATAATTACCGTCGTTACTATTCATAATGTCCAAAAACAAAAAAGTCTTGATTACATAATTTAGACGTTCTGATTCCAAATATGTAATCTATTTTACCAAATTCCAAACACAGAAATTTCAATAATTAATTTAAAAATAATTCTCGTTGTCAAAACAAATAGCGGGTTTTTAGAAACCATATCTTTGAAAAATTTATCACTTGTTTATGCCCAATTCCAAAGTGAAATTAATCCTAATGACCAACATTGTATTAAATTGTAAGAAAAATATTCTAATTTGAATTTAAGGCCAATTAAAAAGATAATCTAACCATATAATTGAATTAGATGAAAAAGCAGTTTTGATATAAAATGCAGTATTTTTCACTATTTATTAAAATATGAACATTGTCAGAAAAATACCAAAAATTTATCCAAAGTAAATTTAAATGTCCCAATAATAATGAATAAGTTTAATTTTAAAAATAGTGCTTATAAAATTTTCAAAATGTTGATTTAAAATTGGTTTTCCATCAAAAGGCAGTAAAACGATCTTTTTAAAAATATTAGTGTATTCCACGCTTAAGATTGGATTTATTCTCATTTTAAGCATATAAAATACTATATAATTCATAAAAAGACATAGATAAGAATATCAATTATTCATTACATACTTGGGATGTTACATCCTTCTCCCCTTAGGAAAATTGCGTCCCCCCAATTTATTTACTTATCGAATAAGTGGGGGGTATTTAGCCCTCATTGCATTTTAAGATTCACATGTTTCCTCTTCACTCATGTGGTTTTTACACAAAACCTTTACATGATGAAACACATTATTCCACAACACTTTCTCCTTGTGGTCATGAATCTAGACAGGTTGATCCTCATAGTATATATTCTCTTCCAGGTGAACCACCTCTGGACTCAAAGCAAGAGATGGATCTGTCATGTACTTCCTTGACATTGAAACATGAAAAGCATTGTGTACCTAAGATAAACGTGGATGTAAAGCCACTTGGTATGCACCTGATTCTTCTCTCTCCATAATTTCTTATATTCCAATGAAACTTTTACTCACCTTTCCTTTCTAACCAAATCACATCAAACTTTTCCATGGTGAAACATTGAGAAAAACCTGATCACTTACCTCAAAAGAGAGATCTTTCCTCCTGTTGTCCGCATAACGCTTCTGCCTACTCAGAGCTGTTCCCATGTGTTTCTTTATCAGCTGAAATTTTTTTTCCAACTCTTCTACCAATTCGGGTCCCATCAACTTCCTTTCCCCTAATTCATCCCAAAAAGCTGGAGTTCGACACTGCTTCCCATATAATGCCTCAAATGGTGCTATCTGTATACTAAAATGAAAACTGTTATTATAAGAAAACTCAACCAAAGAATGATGTTGGTCCCAACCTATCTGATAATCCATCAAACAAGCACGTATAATATCCTCCAAAGTCTGAATTGTTCATTCTGATTTCCCATCTGATTGAGGATGAAATGCCATACTAAAATTTAATTCAGCACCCAATGACTTGTGAATGACTTTCCAAAAGTCAGAAGTGTACTTGGGATCACGGTTAGATACAATGTAGAGAGGAACTCCATGTAACCTGACTATCTCTTTAAGATACAATTGGGAAATTTGATCTGGAGAAAAATAATCTCGTATAGCAAGGAAATAAGAAGATTTAGTCAAGCGATCAACAATAACCTCGATTGAATTATTACCTCGAGGTTTCTTCGGCAATCCCACAATGAAGTCCATGGATATATTCTCCCATTTCCACTCTGGCACTGGTAAAGGCTGAAGTATCCCTTTCGGTAACTTCCGTATTGATTTAACCTGTTGACAAGTCAAACACATCACAGTAAAATCAGTAATGTTTATGTTCATTCTGTTCCACCAGTAATGCTCCCAAATATCTCTATACATCTTAGTACTACTTGGATGAAATAAAAATGGAGAACTATGAGCTTCAAATAACAAATCTTTCTCTTAAACTGTAAATCACATGACACACACAATCTCTTCCCAAATCTCATAACACAATCATTATCAATGTTGAATTCATGAAACTTATCCATCTGAACCAGCTCTACCTTTTTCTGCAACTTGTTGTCTTGCTTCTGTGCTTCCTTAATTCTGTCTGATAGAGAATATTTCACTAATACCTAAAACAAAACAGAAGAACATCTTGCACCAACAACTTCTATGCAAAATTACATCAAATCCTTAACCAAAGGTGCATGTTCCAAACTTAAAATTGTTAATGAAGCATTACTTTTTCGACTCAAAGCATCAGCCACTTTATTTGATTTTCCTGGATGGTAATGAATTGTACAATCATAATCCTTGATTGATTCTAGCCATATCCTTTTTCTCATGTTCAATTATTTCTGAGTGAATATATAATGTTATCTTTTGTAATCAGTATATATTTCACACTTTACTCCATACAAATGATGCCTCCAAATTTTTAAATCGAAAACAATAGCAGCTAATTCCAAATCATGTGTATGGTAATTTACCTCATGAGTTTTCAAATGTCATGAATCATAAGTTATTACCTGATCATTCTGCATTAGGATGCAACCAAGTCCTTTCAACGAAGCATCACTATAGATAACAAACTCACCATTCCTGAAAGGTAGTGCCAGAACTATAGCATTCACCAATATTCTTTTCAATTCCTGAAAACAATCATCACATTCTTTTGTCCAGATAAACTTAACTCCCTTCTGAGTTAGCTTAATCATTGCACAAGATAACTGTGATAAATTTCTAGCAAACCTTCGGTAAGAGCCTTCCAAACCAAGCAAGCTACGAAACTCAGTTACATTTGTGGGTCTTGGCCATTCTTGAACAACCTTTTTTTTGAAGGATCGCTAGTTATCCCATATTTAGAAAAAATGTGACCAAGGAAAGAAATTTATTGCAACCAAAACTCACACTTACTAAATTATCTGTATAATTTATTTTATTTTAAGGTTTTCCAAATAACCCTTAAATGTCATTCATGCTCCTCTTTACTTTTAGAAAACACCAACATATCATCAATGAAAACAACCATAAACTTATCCAAGAACTCATGGAAAATTCTATTAATATGGTTCATGAATACAGCAGGTGCATTGTTTAGCCCAAAAGGCATAACTACTAATTCATAATGGCCATATCGTGTATGAAACGTGGTCTTCGGAATATCAGCTTCCTTTACCTTCAACAGATGGCACCCTGTTCTCAGGTCAATATTTGAAAAATACTGAGCTCCCTAGAGATGATCAAAAAAATCATCAACATGAGGAAAAGTATATTTGTTCTTAACGGTTATGTAATTCAAGGCTCTATAATCAATGAGAAGTCTCATTGAACCATCTTTCTTTTTATCCAATAAAAAATGAGCACCCCATGATGATGTGCTAGGTCTAATGAAATCTTTTTCTAATAAATCTTTCAATTTATCCTTCAACTCTAAAAGTTCAATTTGAGCCATTCAATAAGGGAGTTTTGTAATTGGATTATTATCAAGAAGTAAGTCAATGGTAAATTTAACTTCTTGATCTGGTATTATTCCAGGAAACTCATCAAGAAAAACATCAGGATACTCATTTACGACTGGCACGTCATTAATCTGAACAGTTCCCTTTTTTTAAAAAATATGTGCAAGGTAACATTCATTTCCATCGTTTACAAGTTTCTCAGCCTCTTGATATGTTATCAATAGTAAGGGTTCATTCTTGTACAAAAACTGAAATTCAATCTGAAAAGAAACTTCGTTAGCTCTACAGTCAATCTTCACATGGTAAATAGAGAGCCAATCTATACCCAAGATAACATCAAACTCCAGTAGAGGTAAAACAATAAGGTTTGCAATTAGGTTCTTTCCTCGGATAAGGATAGGAAGATTCTTATAAATTCTTTTTGCATCAACATTTCCCCCAGGTGTTTTTACCACAAGTTCAGAAGTCATTTCTTGAGATGGTATTTCCATTTTACTAGAAAAGATTTCAGAGATGAAATAATGTGTAGACCCCGAATCAAACAACACACTGACATAATCTGAAATAACAAACAAAGTACCTGATACAACTTCATTTGATGGCCCGTCATCTACTGAAGTGGTTGCAAAGGATTTCACCACCTCTTTCTCCTTGTAGTCTAACTGCTTCCCATCACTCAAGCTCTTTTTCGGACACACGTTTGCATAGTGTCTAATCTCATTGAACTTAAAAAATTTCACTAACTGTAAATCAAATTTGGTCTTACCATCACCCTGATCTTTTTCAGTGCAATCACGAGCCTTATGTACCATATTACCACATCGATAGCACTTTCTAGAATTCAGAAGACATTCCCCAGCATTCTTTTTACCACATTTATCACAAACTAGAAACTTATTTTTCTTACCGTCAAACCTTTTTGAAGATCTCTTTTCTTTCTTATGCCACCTCAGTCTCTTCTTTTAATGGTTGTTATAGAACACTTGGTCATCGGAAAATTCCATTTCCACCTTCTCTGTAATTCGAACAATCTTTTCATAACTCTTGAACTCATGATAAGCTAAAGACCTTAAATATTTTGGAGTGAATCTTGAGTTAAAAGGATTGATTTTACTATCAAGGTTTCGGATAAAATTTGGATCATACCATTCTAATCGAGTGAACCTTTCATCATAGGCAGCCACTGAGTCTTCCTCTCAGCTCAATTCTAGGAATTTTTTTCCAATCCTAAGTCGAATAGCCTTAGCAAAATACTTCCCAAGAAACATACCTTTGAATTTATCCCAGTCGAGAGCATCAATCTCATCAGCATCCCTGATATTTTTAACCATCGACCACCACTGATCTGCTTCACCCTCCAAACGGTAAATAACAAGACTAACATTTAGATTTTCTAAACACCCCATGACATCGAAAATATTCTCCAGTGCTTTAATCCACCCTTCAGCTAGCACAGGGTCAGATGATCCTCTGAATGATGGGGTATGTTGCCTCATTAAATGTTCCACCACTAACATGTTTCTCTGCGGCTGATCTGGCTGATCTCATGCATGGATACCACCACAATTTATTGCTTGAGTAACTTGTGCCATACTGTAACAAACTATTCAGTTCCAATTTCAACCATCTCAGGATTCTAAATCGGAAGGTTATTTCCCACTGTATGCCTTCCTATCACTGCTTCCATGTTTCCTCTGCAAAAAACCATTATGAACAAACATGTCTTAGATGAAGAAACATGGTAATCTTGAAATTCTATATCATTTCAATTTTACCATAAAAAAATATTTTTTTAAAATCATTTAATAGAATTCTAACTCCAAAAGTTATCTAAATTGACCATTGATAACAACTATAAGGCCACAGCCTTAAACATTACATAATCTTGAGTTATTACAAGATTACACATTGAGGATATTTACAAGATTAGATTTTTAGAGAATTAGATCATAAATCATGCATTACATTCCACATTTTGACAAAGTGGTTACATAAATGGTAGTATTCATTTTTTCCCCATCAATGGAAACATATTTAAAACAAAACATGGATTCTTTCATGACACTTACTTGATCCTATCATCACATCATGTTCCTTTCCCTTGACCTGTGAAAAACATTTCAAAAACTTGGGATGAGCATAAAATGCTTAATAAGGTATATAAAAGTACGAAATGAAAACATTTGCCCTTGTATGAAATCATAATTTACTCATAAAACATAATCATTTTAACATACCTCACCAAATCCTGAATAAATAATATAAATCTCAAGACATAAATGTAACATGAGTCATTCATAACATTCTTACGTAGAGAGTAACCCTCATGGTTATGTTTGGAATACCCATCATAGTATATTCCCTAAATCTCTTCATAGAAACCTTAAAATTTAACCCCTTCGTGTTACCCAATTCATTGGAGATCTATATCGAGCTCACTCGCCCTTAGTTTATCACAGAACCACCCATCTTCAAAACAATTCCCAAGAACCAGAACATAATCGTATCAAATAAAACATGCATAATAGAAACATAACATTTCCACTTTTTAATCACAAGATATCAATACAACACATTGATATAAAAACATTATGAAAACCATTTTCAATAACAAAATAAAAGAAAAGTAAAATATGGTATTTTTTTTCATTTTAAAAAAAATGTTATGGCTTGTAGAGGAAGTCGAAGCTCAAATAATGGTCACAACGTCGGAGAAGTCGTTGTCGCCACATACGTATGAAAAAAAAACATTTCCTTTTGTCTTTTTGTAAACTCTTCATATAAAAATATTTCTTTTGATTCAACATAAAATTAAAATGGGATTATACACCATACAAAAGAAATTTGTGTATAAAACATAATATCCCTCAATGAAAGGAGTTTGAGAGGAAGTCCCTTACCTCGGGTCCGACTTGACTCGATCGCTCTTTAATGTCTTGAATAATAAACTTGAGTTAATTTATACTTTCTTAAGAACATTTTTCAAGTTAAGTATTCCTTTTATATCATTTATTTACATGTTATGAACACTATGTTATTATTTAAGTTAATAATGGTCGTTTTTTGATCATTGGTACTTGAGTCAAAAATAAACTCTTTATAATTACGAGTTGTTCATGGGGTAAAATATAAATTTTATCCAGAATTATATTAATGATTTAGATATCATATATGTCATATATATCCACTATATATATGAATTTAAAATATTACATAACATTTAAAGGTAATAAATAAAATGCACCATTCATGGAGACGGTAAGTCGTACATACGCATGAATGCTACTTTCATTTCTATTTCATATTTTATGGAATAAAATCATAATGATATAAAGCTATATTATAGGTCCAGTATAATATATAATATAATATCATTAATTCCATCCTTTATATGTCCCACATATGGAATTAATGAATCAAATCACTTTGCGGGGGCGGTAGTCCGCACTTCCTAAAATAAAGATATCACGTATACCCATAATGGAATCCATAAAGGTATGCCATAAATGAAATATAAAAAAACTTAAAAAAATATATATTATATATCATATATAAATATAGTGAAATATTAATGGCTACCTTTGAAGGTGTTATAAGAATATTGAATAATCATTGTTTCGTGAGGCAGAAATTCGCCATCCATGGAAATAATATGTTCTTTAACCATTAGATGTAGGTGTGGGTAAGTTTATCTCAAATAATTCTTATAAAACATTCTAGTATATTGAAAATATTGGTGTGTTAACAAAATAAATGAATAAAAAGAGTTTAGGGGGTTGGAGAAGCAAAATAAGACAAAAGAACATTAGAGAAGTCTTTACCTTTAAATCGGGTAACTTCTCTTGGTTAGAACCAAAAGGGTTTCATGAAGAGCTTTCTTCCTAAGATAAGGATTATAGGATGAATATAGGGATATGGAGAGGTAAAATGAGCAGATTTTTTCCGATCCAATGGCTTGAGAGTTGTGGGTAAGGAGGTAGAGGTGGGGGCCTTTTATAAGAGGAGAGGAGGGGCACTCTTGGAAGGGTATAAAATGTTACTTTATTTTCAAATGAGTTTCGGATTTTAAAGGTCCCACATCGATTTATTTCTAGGATATGGTGATAAGGGTTAGTAATATACACATCCAATGGTCATTTGACAAGTATAAGTCTTATATTTTACATTATCTTTTCATTTTATTTAAATCGTTCATTAATGAGGTAATCGTTGCATCATCATGATGTCATAAATAGATTAATTTATTTAATGTCTAAAAATTATATAAAAAATACTATGATGTAGGAAATATTTTTATATTTCCAATGAATATTTATAGTCCAATAGATCTTTTATTTAGACAAAATTAAAAAAAAATTCTCAGGTGATACATTCTTTGTTATATTTAACATTCTTTAAAAATAAAAAGATAAAAAGTCATCATCACACAAAATTGATTCCATGGGGTCCCCAAGTTTGGCACAAGGCATCCCATGGTCGGAAATGACACAACCCGTAGCATTATGACACATGTTGGGGTCATTTGTTATTATTATGATATTATTTTATTATCAATAATTACCTGATTACTAATCAATCAAGATAATTAAAGATAATTACCGTCGTTACTATTCATAATGTCCAAAAACAAAGGAGTATTGATTAAATAATTTGGGCCTTATGATTCCAAATATTTAAAACATTTTACCAAATTCCAAAAAAAGAAATTGAAATAATTAATTTTAAAATTAATTCCTGTTGTCAAGACAAATAGAGGGTTTTTTGAAAACAATATCTATGAAAAGTTTGGCACTAGTTTATGCCCAATTCCAAAGTGAAATTAATACTAATGACCACAATTGTATTAAATGGTAAAAACATATTCTAATTAAACATTAATACCAATTAAAAATATAATCTGACCATATAATTAAATTATATGAAAAAGCAGTTTTGATGTAAAATGCAGTATTTTTCACTATTCATTAAAAAATGATCATTGTGAGAAAAATACCAAAAATTTATCCAAAGTAAATATCAATGTCCCAATCATAATGAATAAATTTATTTTTACAAATAGAGCTTATAAAATTGTCAAAATTTTGATTTAAAAATGGTTTTCCATCAAAAGGTAGTAAAATAATCATTTTAAAAATATTAGCGTATGCTATTCATTAAGATTGGATTTATTCTCCTTTCAAGCCTCTAAAACACTATCTAATTCATAAATAGACATAGATAATAATATCTATTATTCATTACTTACTTGGGATGTTACACCACCCCTAGAATATTATTTTTACATGATTATATAATAAACATATTACACTAAAAAATATTATATTTTTTTATTCTTAGTTTTTATACCTATAGTTATGCACAGTACCGTCTAATGGGTAATGAACATATAGTATGTGTGTATGGTGGACTACCACCTAGTAAAATGGGGTTATTAATTTTTCCATTACCACCTGCCATGGGAGTTAATTTTGATGTTAAATATGTTTTTATATGATATATATTATATTTATGATTTATTTATGCTTCTATTATTATTAAATAAAATATACCTTCATAATTTCAATTTTTTAATATGATATAATCATTTTTGGACGTTTCGACTACTGCCACCTCAAAGCTATGTGATTCCTTCACACCTAATATTGGATGTATTAAATATGGCTTTAGTAAATTTATTTGATAAATAGGAAATAATAATTATAATGGCATAAAATTATATATATATATATATATATATATTCATTTTTTCGTTCAAAACATCAATAAAATGGAAACAATGTTTATACGTACATACGACCTACCGACTGCATCAACGATTTATGTCATTTTTATTTCTACCACTAATAGATTATTATATATATATATATTATCTATATATGATTTTTATTTCTTTTTTAAATTATTTAAACAATTAAATCTTGATATAAGTAAATGGATAAATAATAACATGTAAAAACATATATGAAAAATAAATGGAATATTAACTGAAGAAAATTATTGATAATGAGTGATTAATAAATGGTTAATATAAAGTCATATCCAAATAATATATGGTATTAGATAAAATAATATTGTTATTTTATATATTTATAATAAAATTATATTTATTATAAATGAGGTTTGAAAATTTAAGAAGAATATGAAGACTTAAGGTATTGGTTGTTAAATCTCTCTTTTTATTATTCATTAGATGCATGCCATATTCACCAATCATTTATTATGTGTGGTATAAGTAATTTACATGAAGTTATTATATGATAATTATAAATAAATTTATGGATATTTAAATATTTCTTTTTATGATCTATCATTTATGGAGTTTATGTTTAAAAATTTACGAAATCGGTAAGGTATTTTTGTCTTGATTTTTCTTCATTAAGACACATGCAATTTTATGCACATATATATTTTAATGAAGTGTATATACATCCATTGAAACATTATATCATTTATTTTCTTATAAAAATGGGTTTATTATATTTATATAATATAATTCTTATATGGGTATCAAGATTTAATGTCACCAAAGTGGTAATGGTTTATAGCTATAATCTCATCATTTATCAAGATTTTTTATGATTATTATTCCATTGATGATATATTATAATAAATCTCTCATCAAGACTCATTAATTTACTTATCATATTTTTATTAATGATATATTCAGGTATTGGTATCATTTTTATAGAATTTTTTTATAAAGATAATTAAGAAATTATTTTTAAGAAAATATGACTTTATATATCTTTTCTAATGGAAGTTTGTGTTCCTTTGAAATCATGTATTATAAAATGGGTTTATAATTTTTTAATTCATAAAAATATTCTTAAATGTTTTTAGCCTTTTTTATGTTTTTATATGATAAAATTCTAATTTATTTAAATATTCATCTATATTTTTTCAAGGAATTTTTTTTTAAAATTTATTCTTCTTCTTTTATATTTTTTCAAGGAAAAATAAATTCAATATCCATTCAAGATTATTTTATAAGTTTTAAAGGAGTTTTTTCTTCAAATTGTTTTATAGAATCCTTTATATTTTTCATGTTTATATTAGAAGTATATTTTTTAATTTTTTTTATCTTTTAAAAATAATCTTTCAAAGAAGAATGTATAATTTTTTGAAGAATTGTTTTTGAAAGATAGTCAAAAGATGTGTTCCATCTGAGATTAAATCCTTCGTTTTTATTAATGACTTGCTATGGAAATGATCTAAAGGAAAAATTCATAATTTTTCTCTAAATGGTTTATGTTTTTATGATATGATATTTATAAAACCTATTTTAATTTTAGGTGTTATATGTTTATGATACCCATTTGACTTTAATGGGTTACATTTTTATGAAGACAATCTCAGTTTAATGGGTTATAGGTTTTTCAAACCTGTTTCTCATTCATGGAATACATATTTATGAAACCCATTTCTCTTTTATGGGTTATAAAATTATTAAGACCATTTTTTAATGGGTTATATTCTTATGAAACTCATATCTACTATAGGAGTTTTATGCATATGAAACCATTTTCATTTAATAGGTTATACTTTTATGAAAGGATTACAGAACCTATCTTTTTTATATAGGTCATGATGTGATTAAATGTTTTTTATACCCATTTAATTTCATGGGTTATGAATTGATAAGTATTTATAATATAGTGGCACACATATGTATGGTTTCATTGTTAGATTGGTGGGACATATATCTTCATCCAATGAATTGGGTAATGATTTATATCTCATGAGTATGATGTGGATTGAATTTGATATGAATGGTGTTATAAAATATGATTATATAATGAGAAGTGAACTAGTTTCTGTATTAAAAAGCCAAAATGAGATGTGAACATGGTTCAATAATATAGGGATGGAAAGGGAACTGAAACCAGTTGAGTAATAAAGGATTGGAATAGGGAGTGAACCCAGTTCAATGAAGGACTCTATCTACATGATTTTCAAGGGAGGGAACATTTACTATTAATATGGGTTTTGGAGTGAAAAATGACTACCATGATTATATGGAGAGTGAACTCATAGTACTAAGATGGTCATGAAACTAATTCCTTGACTATTATGGAAATCATTTTTATATTCTTATATGTTTGAAAAAAATTATATGTCTTATTCTTATGCTATGGACTTATATATTATCTAATTTATTCCCTTGTTATTGATGACTTATGAATTTTCAATATTTATTCTATGACTCATATATATATTCTTTAATATATATGGTTGGATCACCAAATGTCACTCTAATGTTCACATAACCTTATGCTTGTATTATTGTTATGAATATCATTTTTTTCCCTTATTGAGATTACTAGATCCCTAATTTCATATGTTTACCTTCCTCAGGTTAATAATAAAGTATTTAAGTAGATTTACTAATACGGGATATTTTTTTGAAACATTGAAGATCATACACCAAGTTAAACGATATTGGTGTATGTTTCCCAAGACCCTTAACTATTATGGTTCCCATGCATGTATCTTTGTAATCTATTTAGTATTCATATTAAATTATTTAATATATATTTATTTTATACCCAAGTCACTATAACTATAGATTCACTTAGATTACATCAATTCCCTTATATTGTTTTATTTTATGAAAATTCAAACTTCTCATAGTATTATTTTTAATAGATACAACATTCATAATATATTTCACACAAAAAAGATGTCAATCCATAAATATTATATTGAATTATAAAATATTTACCTTCATAATTTTAATTTATTATTAAATTTATGTTAATAAATAATTACCTTAACATCTTGTACAATGTTAATGAAGTAAATATTTTATTATAGAGAAAAATAAAAAATAATATTTAAAATAATAAAATATATGAAATTTTCTATAATTAATATTACACAAAAAATTTATATATGGTTATGTTATATTAATGACTTATTAATAGTCTTGGTTCGTTGATATCAGGTAATCTTGATATTTTTAATGTCAATGTCTTGAAAAGTATCAAATCTATAAGTAATTATATTTTATGGAAATAATATTTTTTTAAATCATAAAATATTAAAAATATTTTAAATAGTGATAATGTGGATAATATATGGTCCAAAACTTCATTACCTATTCATTTATAGGCCCTTTGTATGACATTGGGTCATGAATATCCTTATTGTTTTTAATATTTTTATAAACTTTGAAAGTGACCTTCACTTATATTATAAATGGACACCTACTTCCTAAATTTTTCAAAAAAAAAATTAATCCATATAGATCAACCAAATACTAAACATTTATATTAAAAAATTACATATCCAATTATTGGATGTATTTTGTCCTCAAAATACAAACCCTAGTGTTCGTAATTGGACATCCAAAGAATAATCTTTTTGAGAATTTAATAATATTTGCTGACTCATTCAAAATTATTTTTATTATTCTACCTCTTTATATTTTTCTTCCATAATAATTTAATAACTATAGTATCATATATATTATGATATGTTTTTATTATTATGGTACAATGATATTCCACCTTATACCCATCATATAAAAAACCAAAATCACTACATGTGCATTTTTACAACTTTCCATCTCCACACAGATGTGTAATTCATTTTTTAATCACCACATTACATGGATGGTTTTAATAATGGAATATTATATATATATATATAGTAAATATGACATGTAATTAATTCTTTAAAATTAATATACCACCAACTTCTTTACTGTTTCAACCATTAAGATAATGATATCATTCCTCGGGTGTATGTTAGACCCACCATCTCCACAAAGTGATTCAATTCATTTTTGATATTCACAATTAATTAGTGACAATAACAAATAAATATAATTGATATATATGGTATTTATTAAATTAATATCATCTTTTAGGTGAAGGAATAGTATCACATGCACAAGAACTAGGACTCACATGATAAAAAATGAAAAGGAAAATAAATATGTTAACACTTAAAAGAAGTGTAGTGATGAAATATTATTAACAAACACATGATAAAATCAAAAATTTGAGTCCTATATAATATCATAAATATGAATGTGGAACTATTATAAATTAATTAAAATCATTAATCCATTATAAAAGAGGTTAAATAATGTTAAATTAAATAAAAGTAGAAGGTAAAGGTTTATCATCTAAATTTTATTTCTATTAAATATATGACTTATTTACCACTTGTTTATTTTGTGTGGTATGTATACTACCCGTTAAATATCATATCTTGGATCTCATTATTATCATGGAATTTAGTTTTTCATTTTTTATTATTACATTAATTTTGTTTATGATACAACTAATTAAAAAATGATAAGGGATATTTTTACTCAATTTTCATTCATTTTTATAAAGTACCACTTCATTGATTATTTCAGGCTATGATTATGGTTGAAATAACTTTTTAATAACCTATTTTGTATTTTCATTTATATTATACTGATTTCTAGTGGATACACATAATTGGTTCATTTGATTAATGATAAGATATTTGTGAGTGACTTTATCTTAATTTCATTTCATTCAGGAATATTATAATATTAGTAATCTAATTTATTTAAAATGTTTTATATATTGACCTTTTTTTATTTATGATCATAATTCATAGAAAATTTAATTTCAATTAAATATAAATATTTATTGTCTCCTATAGATGATAATTCAATAATTCTTATACTATTTTAATATATGGTGTTTACAATGAATTTGGTTTGATTAACTGTGGAAATAATGTTAAATATGTATCTCTTACTCAGTTTATATATTTTATGATAAAGAATATTGATTAATGATTTAAATATATTATTCTATATATAATGATTTCTTTTTAGATGCAAGAATGGGTGAGGAATGTATATTGAAAATTCCTTCAATACATCATCAGTCTCATGGGACGAATAATTTGTCCAAAATAAATGAATTTTCTAACATTATGATTAAATTTTATTGTGAAAGTTATTTCTAGAAACGTTATTAGGTTCCTGGGAAATATGATGTCTAATTTAAAATCATTTCCCTCATTAATAATTCAGTTATTTTTTTCCATGATAATTTCACTATGATTTTATCCATGCATTGATATATTGAAATTTTAATTGATTAAATGGAATGTCTATTCAGTTATTTTTCCTTTCCATACTGATTATGCATTGTTAAATAAAGATATTTTCTATTTTATTTAACTCTTACTAGGTATCTGAGATCACCTTTTTATTTATTCTATTTTAACTTGTTTTTGAAGATGGAATGTTATACAGAGTTCTAGTATGAAAATTACTATCCTTCGTTCTCATTTATTTGTAATTTATTATTTAATAAGGGTACCATGTATAAATCTAGTTCTAAAAGACTAATAAACTTATTGGTCCTTCAGGATGCAATTCATTATACCAAGTCCCAATTTAATAAAGTAACCATTAACTTTAGGTATCTGGGGATGGTGTCTTTGAAGATAGTATTAGATGAAGTTTACTATAAATTATGGAAGTTGTATTTAGGAAAAAATATATTAAGGAGCACGGCCCTATGAATGAATTTTGAGTATAAGTCAATGTATATTATAACATATAAATTTGGTAATGACCATGTATAACCTATGATAAATATAAGCAATCAGGTATTGTGAAGAACGTGTTATGATTTAGTCATTCTTTGAATAATATTTCATAGCCCAGTATAATTATTGTAGTTAGATGCTTAGACTTTTATTTTTTACTGTAGTTATTGGCTCGAAACAAAAATATCCTGATTAACATCAGATGTGATAGAACTATTATTAATTGGGATTAAATAACTTTGTGGTTGAATAATTTTTCCAAAAATATTTTGGTTATAAAAATCATCAAAAATCTAAGAAAATGTGTTCATATATTTTCATTAAAATTAGAGTTTTAGACACAATCATGGGTTAATGATTCTAATTTTAACCATTACTTTAAATTCTCAACACCCTTTTATGGTTTTATGTAATGGTTATTAATGAAGATTAAGTATATTTTGGGATACATTTATGGTAATAGAACTCATCTTTTTAGAGTGTGTAAAAAAGTTATTTATGTAATAATGCCTTTAGATTTTTTGGAGAGAAGTATTAAGGTAATGATAACCATTTGGGTTTTTATGATCACATATTTTAATATGATTATAGGATATTATATTTTTTAGAATACAAAATGAACAAATGGGATAAATTTTGAGGTTAGATTAATTAATTAATGTTGAATATTTTATTATTATTATTGAATATTTTTAACACTTTTTCTTAGATTTTTTATGTATAATATTAATATAATTTTTCAAAAATCACAACCCATAGGTCAAGCGATAAACTTTCATATCAGGAAAAGAGATGGGTCTTCAATATAGATTGAGTGGGTGACAAGGGTGAAACACCAACCACTAACATATATAATTTTTTTGTATGTATGAAATTTTTTATTTTTAGTTAAAAAAATTTATGGATGAAGGATAAGTTCAATTTGGAAGCCATATATAGTTAAGGAAAACAGAAATTTAGAGAATTAATTTGAGTAGTAATGGTTGAATTTCATTTTGGATTATTATATATATATATATATATTTATATATGGAATTTCTGATATGTTGATGATGATTCTAATGCCTCAGGCATGGATAAAATTTTATACACATTATTTGGAGAAAAATATGACATTATGGGAGAAATTCAATTAAGGATGATACTATATATTTCAAGTAACTATATTTCCTTATGTTTTTACTATAAATAGTAAGATAAATACTCAACTCAATGAAAATGAATTGGGAACAAAAATATTATCCATTAACTTTTATTTTTCAGAAATCAGTATTCTTCTAATTGATCACAAATTATTAGTTTTTTATAGTCAAATTCATAACAACCATGTTCTATGTCACTTGTCATTAGAACATTATAGTTATATTTGTCTATCACATCCATATTTCCAATTACAAATATTTTTATTCAATTCTAATTCCTAATGTTGTGGTGTCATTCTTATTTCACATATCAATTTATTAAGAGGATGTTCAATTAACCCTATTTATGATGTTTTTTACAATGTTATTTTCAATTATAACCCTATTACTAAAATAGTTCAATTTAAAATCAGGAGGATACAATTTATTGAAGTAGTGGAAAATATAACACCACATGATTTTATTTATGTCTTTGTTTATGTAAATATAATTTCATCGATAGATTATGTTTCACAAAACATGAAGCTTAAAAACCCACAATATAAAATTATAAATTGTTATTTTAATAGGATTATTATCAACTAGAAATATATTTTTCGGAATAGAATTAACTATATTGTGAAATATATAAATTTTATATTTATTTATACTTATAAAAACCAAACACAATTCTTAGTAAAGTCATTTCATTCTTTAATTATAAGATGTCTTTATAACTTAATTTATCTTTCATTTTAGGAGAAAATTAATACAATTAGTTTACCAAAATTTTATAGAATAATTTTGACAAAATCGAAAATCATTTTTTACTCATAATTTCATAATTATCATTTGATTAATTTTTTAGAATTTTATAAATAGAATTAATTCATAATGAGTAGTGAAATTTTTTTATTTTTCGTGAAAACTATATCTTCTCTAAATTCCTTTAGAAATATGAACTTATATTTTTAATTTGTATTAAAGATTGATTAAATAATTTTTATTTAAATATTATTATTGTTTTTTTTTTGTAATTTATTTAATTCTTTAATTCATATAAGAACATTTTATATTATAAAAGGCATTTTTTTGAAAAAAAACTCTTTTACATTGAATATTGCCTATTAAATTATAAATTAAAATATATAAATTATGTGTTTTAAATTTTTAAAATTTTATTTCATATTTTCAATTTGGATCTCCAAATTTATTAAAAATTTCCATTATATTTTTGGACAACATGAATAAACATTTTAAAAATTTGTGTTTCCACAGTTAAGGGTAAACAGGGTGATTAAGGGTAAAAATAATATGATAAGTGTTATAAAATTACATGACCAATTTTCATAAATTTTTCTGGACGTATTTTTTGACCAAAATAAACCATTGGTGTAATTTTTGATCCTATGTAGCCACTTGGTTGACAATAAGTCCCTTATAGTATTTTATTTTATGAAAATTCAATAGTGTCACAATATTGTTTTTAATAAGTAAAATATTATTAATATATAGTCACTTATAAGATATTATTAAAAATTTATAATATTTGTAATGATAAAATATGTATCTTTATCATGGTAATTCATTTTCTATTTTTATGTAAGAAATAAAAACCTTAAATCATGTACAACGGTGAAAGAGTAATTATTTAATTAAAATAAATATCAAATAAATGATATAAAAAATGTCTAAATAAAAATATTTTTATATAATTAATGTGATAAAAGGATTTTATAGGCTAATATGACATATTTGGGATGTATTAAATGTTTTTTCAATATATATTATTATTTTGATACACATAATGTCATTGTAATGAAAATTATCAAATTTGAAAATAATGATATTTTATAGAATTAATATTTTATTAAATTATTTATATAACATTTGAATGATAAATAATCTCAAAGGGGATAATATATAATTTAACATTTCATCAATTACTCATTTTAAGGCCATTTTGAAGTCTGTGGATCTTGAATCACCCAGTCATATTTTAATATTTTGATTATTTTTGAATGTGCATGACAACTCAATTATAAAATTGAACCTACTCCCTTACATAATAAAAAAAATTAAGCCATATATATTGAAAAAAAACATGAATATATATAATTAAAAATTCCTTATAAAAGTTCTAGAGGTACTTTTATCCTCAAAATACCAACCCAAGTGGTCATAACATGATATGCAAACGAAGATTAATTTAGAGAAGTTAATCATCTTTACTGACTCTATCATGTTTATTTTTCTTCTACTACATCTTCATGTATTTATTTGATGATAATTAATTAAATTTATAATTATATAAATATAAAATTTTATTATTGTTAAGGGACAACCGTATTTTACCTTCTATCCATCCAATAAAGAACCAAAAGCACGAAAAATGCATATGTATAACATCTCATATCCACAAAGTAATGTATTTCTTTTGTCATCACCACCTTAAAATAATAGTTATAATAATTTAAGGTGTGTTTATATATATTACAAATGAAAAGATACTAATTATTTGAAATCAATATACCTCCAAATTTCTTACCGTTTCAACCATTAAATAAATGATATCGTCGTTCATCACTTCGTATGACTTGACTTCACCATGAAGTGATACGACTCATTTCCAATATTCTTAATTCATGAGTTATTATAAAAATGTATATAATTAATAAATATGAAATTAATTTCTTAAATAAAATTTGGTATATGATGTAACTATATCTTATGCACAAGAACCATGACATACACAACTAAACATGCATCAGAAAATGAAGTTGTCGACACCCATAAAAATAGTAGAAATGAAATGTTATTAAAAGACGAGAGATAATATGATATAATAGGATCATATACGATGTAATAAATATAAATGTGTTACATTTATTAACTAATAACAATCATTAATCTGTTATATGTTCTTTTAAAACAAGTTCAATTGCAGGAAAGTACCAGGTAATGATTTCTTGTCTCACTTTTATGTATTTGAGATGTATGCCTTATTCCTAACTTATTTACATTTTTTGTTGTGTATAATAACCTTTCAAATATCATATATTTAATATAATAATATTCTTATTATTTAATGTTTCATTTAGTAATTATTAATTTTATGGTGAATATGATTCGATTGATTAAAAAGTTGTTAGTGATATTTTATCTCAACTTCCATTCATTAGGATAGGCATATAATTCGTTGATTAAGTCATTATAGGATTATGGTTGAAATGAATATTTTTATACTATTTTTTTCCACTTTTTTATTTTTATCATTACTAGATACACATAAACAATTTATTTTAAAAATGATATGATTTTTTATCTACATCATATAAATTTCAATTCATTGAGTCATATTTCAATATTATGAACTGTATTTATTTTCTATTGTTTATAATATACCCATTTTTTTATGATCATCATTCATTGAAACATAAATTTCTCTTAAATATCCATATATTTTGTATCGTTGACATGATTTTTCCCAAAGTTAAATACCATTTTTATATACATTTTTTACTTTAAAAGTGATTTGATTGACTGGGTAAATGATGTTAAATCCATATATTTTACTCAATATAGATATTTTCTCATAAATAATATTGATTCATAATTTAAAATTATTATTTAATATATAATTATTTTCTTTTGACTTGTATAAATGATTGGGTAATGTTTATAAGGACTTAGCCATAAAACATTACGTAATCTATATTTAAATGAATAATTCACATTAATGGTCTTTTCAAGGTTATAGTTTTAGATAATTAGTCCTTAACTATTACATTACATCTCAAAAATTACAAAGTAGACATTTTACTCAGTTTCTATTTTTTCCATAAAATAAATACTCTTTAAAAATGAGTCATGTCTAGTTCTATGTTATAGACATCATGACTTTTCCTTGATCTCATCCTTAAACCTATTCATCATTATGACCTATGAAAAGAATTTCAATACTTAGGATGAGCATAAAAAGCTCAGTAAGGGTTATATAATAAAATAAGAAACAATTAGTCTATCAAAACATAATATTTTCAACATACATCATGAAATCATAAGATTTATGAATAACACATAAAAATAAAATCATAAAGGTAACATGTGGAATCCATAACATACTTATGTTGTATCTTTCAAAACTAAGTAAGGATATAAATTTAGAATACCCATCAAAACATATTCCTAAAATCTCTTAGGTGAAACATTCATTTTTACCTCTTTCACATTACTCAATGCATTTTAGTGCTATCTCGAGATCATCAGACCTAGGATTATAAAAAAACCACCCATATACGTAAACATTTCCCAAGAAACATAACATATTCCTAACACATAAAACCACCATGAAAGAAAGATAACATTTCCACATTTCAATCACAATATATCATTTCAATATATTGAAATAGTCAATGTTTTATCAATACCATTTTCAATAACAAAATACATAAAAAGGGTATATATTATGTATTTTATTTAATATAAACAATATGGCTTGTAAAGGAATCCAAAGAACAAATAATATTTGTAGTGGCAGAAAGGTCACTGTCAGAGCGTATATTAAAAAGAAACATTATTTTTTTGAATTTTAGTAAAACACCTCCTAGAAAAATATTCTATTTGAAATAAATGAAAAGTTAATAGTGTTTATACACCGTATAAAAAAAGTCATGTATAAAACAAAATATTCCTTAGTGAAATGAGTTTGAGGCGAATTCCCTTACAAAGATAATTTTTTAAATAAAATAGATCGATAATGTGTATTCACTATAAGTACACATAAATAAATTATAAATAAAAGATATTATATCAAAATATAATTTTCAAATAGTCATTTCATGACAAAATTAACAAATAGAAAATTGACCCAAAGAATGGAAATTTGGTTAAGAAGTTCCCTTACCTCGTGTTTGACTTGACGGGTTCATTGTTTAATATACAGAATAATAATATAATTTTAATTTATACATGATTAAGATAATTTTTCTAGTTAATTATTCCTTTTATATAACGTATTACCATTTTTTAGTCATTTTCAAATCATTTAAGTTAATAATGGTCATTTTGACAATATTTGTTACTTGAGTCAAAAATGAACTTCTTATAATAACAATTTGTTCATGTGGTCAAAATTAAATTATCTCTATAATGATCTTTATGATTTAGATATCATATATATCTATTATATATATATATTTATAATAGTATATAACATATGAAGATAAGAAATGAAATGCACCATTCGTGGATAAGGTAATCCATATGTACGCATGAACACAACATTCATTTCTATTTGGTATTTAATGGAATAAAAACTCAATTATACATAAGTAAATTATAATTATATTATAATATCATATATATAATTTCTTAATATAGATCCCTTACATGTTTAACATATGGCATGAATAAGTCATATCACTTTGAGGGGGTGATAGTCTGTATTTCCTCAAATGAAATTATTGTATTTACCCATTATAGAAACCATAATGGTATGATCTAAATAAAAAATACATAAGTATAATGGAAATATAAATATAATATATATCTCATATAAATACAATTACATATTAATGGCCACCATAAGAGGTAGTAGGAGGAGATTGAACAATCATTGAATCGTGAGGCAATAGTTCGTAGTCCACATAAACTGTATGTTCTTTACCCATTAGATGGAGGTGTGTGTAAGTTTAGTTCTAATCCTTCTCATACCAAAAATAATGATTATTGAGGATTCGTTTACTGTTAAAAAATTAATTAATAAAAATAGTTATGTGGTTGGAGATATAAAATAAATGAAATGAACTTAAGAGAAGACATAACCTTTAAATCGGGTAACTCCCTTTGGTTAGATCAAAAAAGATTTCATGAAGTGCCTTATGCGAAGGTAAGGATTCAAGGTAGAATAGAGGGATCTTGAAAGATTATATGGGTAGTTTTTGGATGATACAAGGGGCTTTATTGGTGTGAGTAATGGGATAGAGTTGATGGATTTTTATAAGGGGGGAGGGGCTCTTTAAGAACGTTGAAAATATTATTTTATTATATAATTATATTGGGTTTTAAATTGTCCAAAACATATTAATGTTTAATATAAGATTAATATTGGTCTAAATAAAAGCATAAAATAAGAATTGTACAGGTTTTGGATATTTTTTTACTCGTTATAATCTTATTTATTTAAATCATTCATTAATGAGGTAAATACTAAAACCTTATTGCATCTTAATGAATATTATTTATTTAATGTCTAAAAAATATATATATAATAACATGATGCTGGAAATCATTATAGATTTATAATGAATATTTATATTCAAATATATCAATTATATAACACAAAATTAAAATTGTTTTATCAAAATAATACATGTATATGATATTTTTAGTTTTACATCAAATAAAAAGTTATTAATATAATTATATTACCCATGTGCCATTAAAATGAAAAAAATCTCACCCATGGAAATTCATGGTCATACATTTCACATCCAATAACGTTAGGACAAGGGTTATAAAAATTTTATATTATAATAATATTGTTCTTACCTTGAATTACATTATTTATCTTTAACCGCTGTAATTAATGGTCAAAAGATTCTATTCACCAAAAATTATTTTCATCTTATTAAACCAAATTCTAATTACTAATAAAAACCAAGTATGTTATAGTTTTGTAATTAAATTCAAATAAGAGGTAAAATTTCATTTAAATGAAAAAATATGCTTTTTAACTACTAGTCAGTGTTTTCACTATTCCTCAACAATTATAAGTTTTCAGAAAAATAGCAAATATTCAGAATAATCTATTCATGAAAATCCTAATTCAAAATTGATTTATATTTTACCCATTGTAAAAAAACATAAGTTAAATTTATTAATTTAAAATTAATTCCTATTGTCAAAACAAAAAAGCGTGTTTTTAAGAAATAATAACTATAAAAAGATTGACCCTTGTTTATGTCCAATTTCAAAGTGAAATTACTTCCAATGACCTGTATAGGATGAAATATTAAAAATATAATCTAATTACACTTTAAAAAATAATAAGATAATATAACCATATAAATAATATATTAGAATGAATTTTTTAATTAAAAACTATATTTTTCATTATTCATTAAAAATGAATTTTTTTTTAAAAATAACAAAAATTTACCCAAAGATAATTTGGAAGTCCCTATTTAAAGGAATAATTTTATTTTGTCAAATAGAACATATAAAAGAGACCAAAACTATATTTAATGAGGGTTCTCCATCAAAAGGTGGCAAATCGACCCTTTAATGGTTATTAGAGTAAATATGTTTAAAATTGGATTCATTATTATTTAAAGCCTCTAAAATTAACTAGATAATTGTAAAAACATTTAAAAAACATGTATAATCAATTTTTAGTGAGTTTTATTCATTTGTGACATTAAAACGGATAGGCATTAATTACCATTCAGAATAATAATAATGATATATTTATGTATGACTCAGCATTGTGTGCAATGTAAGTTTTCCAAGAAACACGTCATTTGTATTAGGAATTGTGTCCCCGCAATTATTTTCACTTATCAAATAAGTGGAGGTATTTATCTCTCATTTCATTTTCAGATTTCCATGTTTCTTCTTCATCAATATGGTTTTTACGCAAAACATTTATATGATTAATTACTTAAATCTACAACCCATGATTTCTTCGGTTAAGAATCTAGACTGGTTGTTCCTCATAAGAGATATTATCTTCCAACTGAACTACCTCTGGCTCAAAACATGAGATGGAACTGACATATAATTTCTAAACATTGAAACATGAAAAGAATTTTTTACTTGGGATAAACATGGAAGAAAATTCTACTCTATAGGCAACTAATCCAACATTTTCAAGGATTCCATAGGGTCCAATGAACCATGGAATCAAATTTCCCTTCTTACTAAAATGAATTACACTTTTCCATAGAGAAACATTGAGAAAGACATGACCACCTACCTTGAAAGAAAGATCCTTCCTTTGGTTATCTACATAACATTTTTTCCTACACTGATCTTTTGTCACGTGCTTCTGATTCAACTGAAATATTTCTACCACCACATTTACCAATTTTTTTCCCATTAGTTTCCTTTCACCTACATCATCCCAAAATGCAAGAGTTCGATACTGCTTCCCATATAATTCTTCAAATAGAGCCTTCTTTATAATAGAATGAAAACTGTTATTATATGAAAATAAATTAAAATAAATACGTTGGTCCCAAATTCCATAATAATCCATTGATGAAGCATGTAACATATCCATCAAGGTCTAAATTGTTCATTTTGACTGCCCATCAGATTTCTAATGAAAATTTGTACTAAAACTTCATTGAGTACCCAATGACTTCTGAAGGCCTTTCCAAAAGTTATAAGTAAATTTGGGATCATGATAAGCTACAATGGAGAGGGGTACTCTATAAAACCTGACTATTTCCTTAATATACAACTGAGAAAGATTATCTAGAGACAAAGTATCTCGAATAGAAAGGAAAAGAGTGGATTTAGTAAATCAATAAACAATAAATCATAATGCATTATTACCTCGATATGTCTTTGGTAATCTCACAATGATGTCCATGGAAATATTTTACCACTTCCACTCTGGCACCGGTAAAGCCTAAACCCTCACATTCAGTAACTTCCACTCTACTTAATCTGGTGACAAGTCAAACACTTTATAGTAAAATTAGCAATATCATTTTTCATTCCATCCAACCAGTAATACTCCCAATCATATATGTATATCTTAGTACTGCCAGGATGAAATAAAAATAGATAACTATGAGCTTCCCATAATAACACTTTCTCAACTATGAATCATATGGCATGCGTAGTCTCCTTCCAAATCATAAAATATAATCGTTATCAATGTTTAAATTATTAAACTTACCCTTATGAACCAACTCTACTTTTTTTTCTTCAACTCAATGTCTTCCTTCAATGCTTAATTAATTATTGACTGAAAGAGTTGATTTCAATAACACCTGAAACAAAACAAACTAATTTCCTGCAGCAACTAATTATATTGAAAATTTCGACAAATCATTAATCAAAGGATCTTTTTCGAAAGGTAACATGAAAAATATAGCATTACATTTTCGACTCAAAGAATTAGACACTTTATTTTCCTATCTTGGATCTTAATGAATCGTGTATTAATAATTATTGATTAATTCCAACCATCTCCTCTGGATTGTGTTCAATTATTTCATAGTGACTATATACTTTAAAATTTTTTGGTCTATATATATTTTCTATTTTACTCCATAAAAATGATTCCTCTAAATTTTTAAAGCAAAAAAACAGTAGCAAAAAATTCCAAATCATGTATAGGATAATTTAACTCATGAGGTTTCAAATGAATTGATGCATAAATAATTACCTAATCATATTGCATTAGGAAACTACCAAGTCCTTTCAATGAAGCATCACTGAAGATATAAAACTCATCATTTCTAGAAATAAATTCTAAAATTAGAGCATTCACAAATCATCATTTAAATTCATGAAAACAATTATCACATTCTTTTGTTCATATGAACTTTAAACCTTTTCGAGTTAAATTAGTCAGCGGGCTAGATAATTGTGAATACTTTTCAACAAACCTCCGATAATAACCATCCAAACCAAGAAAACTAAGTATTTTGTTTATTTTTTTCGGTCATGGACATTCATCAACAACTTTTTTTAGTAGGATCAACATTTATGCAATGTTTTTAAACAATGTAGCCAAAGAATGAAATTTTTTGAAACCAAAACTCACAGTTGATGAATTTCCCAAATAATTTATATTATTTTAAGGTTTGTAATACAACCCTTAAATGAATTTCATGGTCATATTTACTTTTATAATAAACCAAAATATCATTAATTAACACATCGAAAAAAAATTCTGGGAAGTCATGAAAAATTATATTCATAAGTTCAATGAGTACAACAGGTTCATTGGTTAACCCAAAAGGCATAACTAAAAACTCATAATTTACATATCTCATAAAAATGTGATCTTGAAAATGTCTTCTTCATTTACAATCAACTAATGGTACCCCGTCCTCAAAGAAATCTTCGAAAAATACTGAGGTCCCTGGAGCTGATAAAAAAAATCATTTGTTTGAGGAAAATAATACTTTTTCTTAATAGTGATGTTATTCAATGATCTATAATTAAAAGAAGAGTCTCATTGAACCATATTTTTTTTAAAAAACATGACAATAACACCCCATGGTGATGTTCTGGGTAAAATTTAAACATTACCTATTAACTCATGCAATTTCTTCTTTAACTCCAAAAGATAAATTTGATCAATTTGATAAGGGGGTTTTGAAATTGGCATATTATCAGGAACTAAGTCAATAGTAAATTCATCTTCTCAATCAGGTATAATACAAGGAAACTCGTCTGAAAAAACATCATTATACTCAATTAATACTGGCACATCATTTATCTAAATAGTTCCTTTATTTTCAATAATAAGTGCAAGGAAAAATTCCTTTTCTTCTATAACTATGTTCTCTACTTCTTGATATGTTTTCAAAAGTAAGGGTTCATTCAAGTACACAAACTGAAAATATTTATGATAGAAAACCTCTTTACCTCTATAGTTAATATTAGAATGATAAATGGAAAACCAATCTATTCCTACAATAACATCAAAATCTACTAGAGTAAAAATGATAAGGTTTGTAGGTAGAATCATTCACCCCAAAAGGACATAGAGGTAATTATAATTTATTTTCGACTCTACATTTCCCCCTATTTTTTTACCATATGTTCAGGATTCATATCCTAAGATAAAATTCCTAATTTATTAGAAATATTCTCAAAATAGAAAGAGTTTGTAGACCTTGAATCTAACAACACATTGGCATATTCTGAACAAACAAATAGTGTACCTGATACTACTTCATTTCGTTTCCCAACATCTATAGAAGTGGTTTCAAAGGATTTCACCAACCCTTTCAACTTTTATTTTGGTTACTTTCCCTCAATTGACTTCTTTATTGGACACTCATTTGAATAATGACCCATTTCATTACACTTAAAAAAAATAACTGACTATAAAACAAATTTTGTCTTACTATTTCCCTGATCTTTTTTAGTGTAATTATGAGCCTTTTGTCAAATTTTACCACATAAGTAGCACTTCCCAGATTTCAAAAAATATTCTCCAGCAATATTTTTACCACAATTTTCAAAAAAAATAATCTTATGTTTTTTACTATTAGACTTTTTTTGAAGAGTTCACCACTTTCTCCTGCCACCTCAACCACTTATTTTATTGTTTCTCAAAGAACACATGATCATCGAAAAACTCCATTTCCACCTACTCCCCACATCAAACATGTTTTTTCATAACTTTTGAACGCATAAGAAGTAAAAGACCTTCGATACTATGGCTTTAATCCTGAGATAAAATGGTTGATTTTACTATCAAAATCTCATATTAATTTTGTACCATACCTTTCCAATAAAGTGAATTTTTCTTCAAAAGCAGCCACTTAGTCATCCTCCTGCCTCAATTCCACGATTTTTTCCCATTGGAAGAAGAACCACCTTAGGAAAATATTTCTCAAGAAACAAACCATTGAATTCCTCCCAATCATGACCATCAATCTTCTCACTATCCCTGATATCTTTCACCATCGACCACAACTAATTAGCATCACCTTCAAAATGGTAAATAGAAAGACTAACCTTTTGATATTATGAACACCCCATGACATCAAAAATATTCACTAGTGCTTTAATCCTCTATTCAGCTATCACAGGGTTAGATGATCATTGAATGATTGGGGATGCTGCCACATGAAATTCCCCACTACTGACTTGTTTCTCTATAGTTGATCTGGATTATATTTTGGATGGATACCACCACCATTTACACCCAGAATCAATTATCCCATCACATCAACAAACTATTTAGTTCTGATTCTGACCATCTGAGGTTGTTGATTTTTAAGGTTGTCTTCCTTTTGATGTCATCCCTTCACAGTTGACCTATTTCCTCTATGGAAAATCATTCTAAACATAGATATTTCATAGGTTATGCAACATGGTTATCTTTAAATTCTATATCATTCCAATACTAACATAAATTAATTTATGGATATTAATTTATCAATATCCTAAATCCTAAAGTTATCTAAACCAACCTCTGATACAAACTATAAGGCCCCAACCTTAAAACATTAAATAATCATGAATTAAAAGACTAATTAACATTGAGAATATTTTCAGGTTTGGAGATTTAGAGAATTTGGACATAACTATTACATTACATCTCAAAAATAATAAAGTAGACACTTCTACTCAGTTTCCATTTTTTGTAAAATAAATACTCTTAAAAAAAACTCATTTCTAGTTCCATGTTTTAGACAACATGACTTTTCTAGGATCCCATCCTTGACCATATTCATTTTTAAGTCCTATGAAAAACATTTCAAAACATGTGATGAGCATAAAAAGCTCAGTAATGGTTATAAAATAAAGAAAGAAACCATTACTCCATTAAAACATAAACCTTTTAACATACCTCAGGAAATCATAAGATTTATGAATAACACATAGAAATCACAAATCATCAATGTAACTTGTGGAATCAATAACATACTTACATTGTATATTTCATAAAATTGTAGAGAGTTACTTTTGGAATACGTATCACAATATATTCTCTAAATATCTTATGAGAAACATTCACGTTTACCTCCATCACGATACCCAATGCATTGGATAGCTATCCTTGGCTCACCTTCCCAAGGTTTATCATAAAACCGCCCATATATGTAAACAATGCACATGAACCACAACAAATTCATAACACATAAAACACGCATGAATGAAAGATAACATTTACACATTGCAATCACAATATATAATTTCAAGATATTGAAATAATAAATTCTTTCTCAAAACCATTTTCAATAACATAATATGTAAAATGGGTATGTGTTATTTTTTTAAAAAACACAATGGCATGTTAAGGAAGCCAATGATCAAATATTACTCATAGGGGCGTAAAGGTCATTGTCACCGCATATGTTGAAAAGAAACATTCATTTCTTTCATCAAGTAAAAGTCCTCGTAGAAAAATATTTCATTTTAATGAAATGAAAATTATAAGGATTTATACACCATATAGGAGAATGTCTTGTGTAATACAAAATATTCCTCAATGAAATAATATTGATATGATGTCACTTAGAAAGATAATTTTGTAAATAAAATGGATCGATAATGTGTATTAACTATAAGTAAACATAATGAAATTATAAATACAATATAGGATATAAAAATTCAATTCACAAATATTCATAGCAGAACAAAATCAATAAGTAGTAAATCAACCCAAAGAATAAAAATTAGGTTAAGGAGTTCCCTTTCATCGTGTCTAATATGACCCGTTTGTTCTTTAATCTCCTGAATAACAAACCAACGTTTATTTCTACTTGTGTAAGAACCTTTTTGATGTTTATTATTCCATTTAAATCACTTATTACCATGTTATTAACATTATTTAATCATTTAATTTAATAATGGTTGTTTTGTTGATATTTGGTACTAGAGTCAAAGATAAACTTCTTATAATTACAAGTTATTCATGTGGTAATAAGAACATTATCTCCATAATTATATTCATTATTTTCATATCTATCATATATATTAAGTATATATATGTGCTTATAATAGTATGTAACAATTGGAGATAAGAAAGGAAATGCACCATGCATGGAGACGGTAATCCATATGTATGCATGAACGCTACATTCCTTTATGTTTCATATTTAATGGAATTCAAACGTAATGATAAATAAGTATATTATAATTCTAGAATAATGTCATATATATAATTTCAGTAAAACTATTCATTTTACATTACACGTATGGAATGAATGAGTCATATAACATTGAGGGGGTGGGAGTATACACTTCCTCAAATGAAATTATCAAATTTAACCCTTATGAAAATTGTAAAAGTATTATATAAATTAAAAATAAAGAAGTATAGAGACAATATTAATATAATATATATCGTATATAAATATAGTTCCATATTAACGGTTACCATAAGAGGTGGTAGGAGAAGATTGAACAATCATTGTTTTGTGAGTCAGTAGTTTGTCGTCCACAGAAACAATATGTTCTTTACCCATTAGATGGAGGTGTTTCTATATGTAGTAAGAATAATTATCATAAAAACAACCTAGTATATTTCGGATTCTGGTGTTGTTATAAAATATTGTATTTAAAAGTGTTTAGGTGGTTGAAGAAGTAAAAGAAATAGAAGAACCGAAGAGAAGATGTTACCTTTAAATCTGGTAACTCCCTTTGGATTGACACAAAAGGATTTTTGAAGTGCCTCATGCCAAAGGTAATTCTTCTAGGTGGAAGAGAGGAATCTTGAGAGATTATTTAGATAGGGATTTGATGATCCATGGGGCTTGAGATGTGATAGTAATGGGTTAGAGGTGATGTCTTCTTATAAGGGGGAAGAGGGGCTATTTAAGAAAGTTATAAAATATTATATTATTATATAATTATTTTTTGTTTCTAAAGGTCCAAAACTTATTAATGTCGAAGATCATATGACCCTTGTTCGAAATAAAATCATCCACTAATAATTGGACAGGTTTTGGTTATTGTTTTGATCTTTATAATCTTATAAATTTAAATGATTCATTAATCAGGTAAACACTACACCCTTATTATGTCATAAATAATTATATTTATTTGATGTATAAATATTATAAATAAATTACCATGATGTAGGGAATATGATTATATTTATAATTAATATTATATTCAAATATTTAAATTATATAACCTCACATTGAAATTGTTTTAGCTAAATAATACATGTTTATGATATTTTTATTTTTTACTTTAATTAAAAAGTTATTAATATAATTATCTTACCCATGTAGCTTTAAAAGGACAAAAGTATCACCCAAGGATTGTCTTGTTAGGAAATTAATCATCCAATAAGGTTAGTAAAAGTGTTAAGGTAATTTTATATTATTATAAAACAATTTTTACCTAGAATTACACTATTAACCTTTAACCACGGTACATAAAAGTCAAAAGTTACTATTTACCAAAAATTATTTGCATCTTGTTGTCCCACGTTTTACATAATAATAACAACCATGCATGTTGGATTTTATAAATTCAATTCACAGAAGAGTTAAAATTTTATTTAAATGAAAATATCAGTTTTTTAACTACTACTTAGTGTTTTCACTATTCCTCAACAATTGAAATCTTTCCAAAAAATACCAAAAATTCATCCTAAGACATTTTTAATAATACAAATTCAAAAATTATGTCTATTTTACCAAATTGAAAACATATAAGTTAGATTAATTAATTTATAATTAATTTCCATTGTCAAGACAAAAAATGTGTTTTTATGAAATAATAACTATCAAAAGATTGACACTTGTTTATGTCCAATTTCAAAGTGAAGTTACTTACAATGACCGAAATTGGATTAAATGGTAAAAATATAATCTAATTTCACATTAAACTATATTAAAAATATAATATAACCATATAAATAAATTATCTTAAAAGGAAGATTTAAATTACAATACAGTATTTGTCACATTTCATTAAAAATGAATTTTATGATAAAAATACCAAAAATTTACCCAAAGTAAAATTTTATGTTTTGATTATGATGAAAAAATTTATTTTTAAAAATAGAACATATAAAATTGACCAATTATATATTTAAAGAGGAATCACCATAAAAATGTGGTAAATAAACCCTTTAAATAATATTACAGTATTTATACCTAAAATTGTATTATTTCTTATTTTAAGGCTCTAAAATTTATTAGATAAATGTTAACACATTTAAAAAACTTGTATAGTCATTTTTTAATTATTTTTGTTCATTACCGCAATTACAATGGCTATGCATTAACTACCATTTAAAATAATATTATTATTATATTTTAGTATGACTCAGCATTGTGTGCAACGTAAGTTTTCAAATAAACTTTTTGATGTGTATCATGTACTCCATCGAACATAGAATTACCTTTAAAGTAAAATTTATTTTTAAATAAGAAATATTAATATATATAAAAATAAAATTTTCTTTATTTACCTAGGATGTTACATTGAATATAGAAAATCCCATTAATGCATTGGTAGTCTCACGAGATAAATAAGTTGGACAAAATAAATGGACTTTCACCCCTAATGATTTAAATGTATAATGATTGGTCTTGATGGAAATGTTATCACGTGTTTGGAAATCATAATGTCTAATAGTTAAGTATTTACTTGATCAATAATTTAGTTATTTTTATCTATGATATTTTCACTATGAAATTATCCATAGATTCAAATTTTGAAAAAAATTATTAATTAAATTGAAGGAGTATTAAATTATTTTACTATTAAATATTTATTATGAATTATTGATTCATGATATTTTCCTCTATATATATCCCTTACTTTGAATATAATCTCACCCATTTCTTTGTTCTATTTTCCCCAGGATATGAATATAAAATGATTGAATATGTTCAAGGATGAAAATTACATTCATTTTTATGTTTTATTTTTAATTAATAATTTAATAATGGAACCATGTATGTATCATGTTTTTCATTGTTGAGTTATAATTATTACTTCGTACTCTTCAATTTCTGTATTTTTTGAAATCACAAAGACTCTCATAAAAGTATTCCTATTAACTTTATATATCCTAAGTGCTTTATTTTTTTATATAACACATTTATTTTTACCCAAAATAGAAATAAATATAATTTATTAATAATATAAACTTATAATTATTCAATAGGATCCATTGGGATAATGATTCATCTAATACATCATACTAAACTTTTCATTTACCAATTGTTAGGCTCTTTTCCTTATGTATTGCACTGCTAAATGACATCAGAATCTGACTGATATTGATATCAATGCATCATTCTGATCCATATATGTTTTAACCTATTTAAAAATGATTAGTAATTTCATTGGACTACCCTATGTTTATAATCAGAATATATATACTTATTATTATTTAATGGAATAATAAATATCATTGTAATGATGTAAATAAAAGGACATCAAGATATAGTTACATATGATCTATCATGTTCATGTTTTATGATACCACTTCACCTATCACTGAAATATGACCATAGGGAGTTCTTCTATAAATATAAATTCATTTTATGAGTTGGGAGATAATAATTTTCACTACTCAGTCCATAAAAATATTTCTTAGCATGAACTGGTCATTCTTAGCATTTTTATTTCTTATAGGGTTATCATTCTTAAGAGTTCATTTCATGGTTGTTTCTAATAGAAAATTCCTTCTTTTGTGCTCTATGTCAAATAAGTTTACCAATTTAGTTATTCTTTGGATTATAATATGGTTTATTATATCTATCAGATTGAGTGATTTTGGGGCTAGGAAGATAGATGATGATTATTATATCAATGGATACCAAATATATGAAGATATAGATACTAATCATCTTATCAAGGTATTTCCTGTGAATGAAATATAGACCTTTAAAAAGGTTATAACACTATGGATACCAATTTTTAGGGTTTCTAGATACCTTTACATGTAGGGTTTAATGTTTTTCTTTTAATATAGCTTCTAATTTATTATTTATTTTATAATATGTGTATTTTTTCCAATGTATATTTTTATATTGTTAATATATTAGAAAAATAGTTATTATACTTATATTTATAATCAATATTTATTTCTATAAAAATACGATACTAATAAATAATATTGTTATATAATTTGATCATTTGTGATACAAATTCTAATACGATGATCATCAGATAGTTTTGATTCTGATCAATTTTTCTTTAAAAGGAAATGTTTTTTTTTGTTTAGTTTAATTTTTTAAAATACAATTCACCCCTCAACCTATTGTAATTAATAATAGAAAATATAATGATCCAACAATTGGTATCATTGGAGGATATTTTGTTCATACAAGTTGGGTTTTTTAATTCTGCAATCAAATTCTAATTTATTAGATTATGTTTTATATTTTCTGTTTATAAACTGTTATATAATAATATTCATTGAGATAAATATATTTCAATTGTTTTTAATATGGAATTGTTATATGTTGGAACCCTTGAAATTATGAATCCATGTAGACTACCTATTTTTTATGGTGATAATTATGAATACAGAAGAGATATGATTAATTTTCTTATTAACATTGGTGTAGAAATTATTGTGATCCTTACTAAAAATTAGAATATTCCTAATAAGGATGTGACTAATTTCACAATTCAAAATAATTTAGAATCACATCTTAACTATAGAGTAAGAACCACTCATTTATATTCAATGACTACAAGAATATACAATAAAGGTTCTTCATGTGAAGAGGCTAATAGTATTTGGTAGAAATTAGAAGTCATGCATTTCAGTACATCCAATGTTATTAAAACAAGAATATATATTTTTGTGGTGATTATAAAGCCTCGTATTTCATGTCTGGCGAGGATGCTTAAAATATGCACCAAAGGATTATGACTATTATCAATATTATACATCCTCTTGAAGAATAATGTCATGATGATAATATTTGGATTAAAATTATTATAGAAAAAATTCCAAGTGGTATGGAATCTAAAATAACTAATGTGGATGACATAAGGAAGATTGAAAATCTAACTATTAATTATCTTATTAGAACCCCTATGCAATATGCCGGAATATTAAGGATAGATGCTGAAAATTATTAAATGAAAAATTGTGGAGTTCCTTTTGCAACTAATTATAATATACCTACTAATGTTTAGTCAATATTAGAATATTTATAGACTTTAGAAAATTATAAAGTTGTTATTAAATAAGATTCTACTTCATCATCACATTATAGGATTGATAAGAAAATAATTCTAGAATAATGAGCATAATTGTGGGAATGAATTATATATAGTATATATATAAAAAGACTCATATGGATAAAAGCGAAAAGAATTATTCTGAGGTTACCTACTATTAATATAATAACACAATACATATTAGATCATATTATCCAATGTTGAAATGTAAAGAGTCAAAAAAGGATGTTTAGATTTAAATTAACTGAAATTTTATATGTATAAATGGTATAAATGTTATAAATTTTCTACATTTTGTTGATCAAATGGTGGAAATTCTTCTGATAATTCTTAAAGTAATCATAGTTAGGTATGGATAAAAAACTTTGAATTTTCAAAAGAACATATGGTAAACAAATTTCTAATGAATAATGTAAACACTACTGAATCCCTTAAAAAATTATCTTTATATACTAATTATCATGGAAATTAATATGTGAAAAATTATATATCTTCTTACAGATTAATATTCCTAAAAAAGATGAAAATAATCTAGGTAATTATTTATATGTTTCTATGTTACCTAAAATTATCGAAATTTTAAATTTAAATGTTTTTAAAAAATATTAAAATTCAGATGAAACCTATTTTAAAGTATATTAACGAATAAATATTTTAACAAGATAAATATCAAATATTTCATATGATATTGTTAAAAAAATATAGAAAGATTAAATTTCAAATTATCTTGAAAAGGTTATTTATAAGAAAAATAATTTACAAGTGATATTGTAAAAATTAGTTCTTATAATTTTTATAACGAGGATAAAAATATAATTCTAAAACAACATCTAAACCATCTTGTTTTATGAAACATAAACCCATTTTTCCCTATGAGAAGTAATTGTTGATTAAATTTACAAAAAAATTATAACCTGAACTACTTTTTCTGGAATGGGTTATACAAATCCAAAACCTATTTTCAGTAACAACTATTTTGTTCCTGAAAGTGATCCATTGTTCATGTGGTGAAAAATTGGTGGAAATTTAAAAGGAATATTTTCTTTAAATATATTAAAATCTTTTTGTTTTCAAAAAACATAATTTTCTAAAAAAATATCTATTTCCCAATGATGTATTGTTGAAAAAATTTGGTAGATGTTTTTTTTGAAATTACAGGACCCAAAAAGGTTTGGGTTATGAAAATATAAATTAATCATTTTTAATAAAATAGACAAAATAAATACAATTAAGATATTTGGTATAGGTCTAGTGTATTTTATTAATTCATGAATAAAAAAATATTTCCACAAGATGATGATTAAAATTAAAGTGGAAAAGTAACCTATATAGATAACTCTCAAGGTGAGATTTTTATTATAAGTAACATTGTACTTCATGGAAAATCATTAATTTTAAATGTATTATGTTTGCAGGAAATAAGAAAACCCGAATCAGTACAATTCAATTTTGTGAATAAGGTTATCTTGTAAACATTAAGGATTAAAAATGTACCACACATAGTTATAATGTTGAATTTTTCTTTCATTCAATCAACAATAGATTTTTTAAACACTACACTAAGAAGACATAAGGATTCCAGATCTACCAGAACTTAGTGAAATGTAACACTATAATTTGTTATTTAATAGAAGTTCATTACAATGTATCCATATAAACATATTTAAATTGACTAATAAAATATTGTAAAGGACTTACCAAAACTATGGTTTGATTATTCAAATGGTTTGTGATATTTATCAATTTCGTAAGTAATATATGTTAGGTATAAATATTGTTAGTAAAGACTCATAATTATTATGCTTCACAATTAGTACACGTAGACTTATTTGGACCAACCCGAACAAGAATTATTTGTTTGAAATACATTGTATGTGCCTAAGTTGATTATTAAAATAGATACACATGGGTCTATTTTCTTATATCAAAATATGAAGCCTTTTAGTTAGTTTAAAACATTTATATTCATAGTTAAACATTAGAAAAACCACTCCTGGATAAATATTCCTAGTTATCATTGTGTAGAATTGGTAAATTATGATTTTGAAATTTTGTTTTTATAATAAGTGTATTCAACATAACTTTTTGGAACCAAGAACTCCATATAAAAATGGTGTAGTTGAATGAAGAAATTTTGTTCTTCAGGATATTAATAGAACCCTGATGAGTGAATAATTAGTTACTAAACATTTTTGGGATGAAGCAGTTTTTACATACTGTTATTTTAAAAATCTATATTTAATTAGATCTTTTATTAATACAAATATTTATGATTTTTTAACATGAAGAAAACAAAATTTTTATTAATTCAATGATTTTTGAGGAATGTTATACATCTTTGATCCTATATATAATTCACATAATTTTTCATAAAAATGTTTTTAATGGATATTTTTATTTTATTCCCCAACTATTAATAATAATAATGTTTTAAATTATTATTTTTTATCAAATTAGGAAACAATTAATGTTATTTTTTAGGAAACCAGTCCCTATATTGTAAGAAACATAAACCTATATCCTCTAATGTTATTTCTATAAATCATTTTCAACCTATATATAATGATCTCATCAAAATGGAAAAACTCAAGAATATAATTTTAAGGTATTCCTCATGAATATTTTTTTCATCCTATTATAAAATAATCGACTTCTAAAAACCCAAAAATTTAGTTATTTCTTATGAATCATCCTAGTGATAATATCATTGGTGATGTAGATAAACCATTTAGTATTTTAATTTCATTGAGACATGAAAGTGAACATATATATTTATTATCTCAATTTGAACCTATGAATTTGGATTATGATTTTGGTGCTGGCTTGAAATGGATAAAATCTATAAAATATGATCTCAAGGAATTTTATAGGAAAAATATTTTTTTCTTTAGTTGAGAAAATTATAAAATATTCTATAAATTCATTAAAATTGTATTTTTCATAATAAATGTGATGAAAATTGAATAATATATATAAATAAAGTTATAATTGTTCTTAAAGGATATAATCAAAAAGATAAGATTGAAAATGAATAAGACTATGATCTTGTAGAAATACATGAAGACATTATAATATATATAGCTTTTTTAGAATTATTTTACATCAATCTATATCAAATGCTCGTGAAGTTTTAATTATTTAATAGATATTTTTAAGAGTTTTTTTCATGAAAAACCCCTCGATTTGGAAAATAAAATCATCCAGAACATGTTTGAAAACATACCAAAACACTTTATGGACATAAACAAATCCCTATATCTTGGTATGATAGGTTAACTTATTTTTTGTTACAAAAACTATTTGTTAAGGGAAATTTTGATCCATTAGTTTTTTAAAATATTTTTAATAATAACATTATTATTGTACAAATTTATGTTGATTACATTATATTTTGATAAAAAATATCATTGAAACATTCCATTGTGTATATTATGAAATCTATGATTTAAATGAGTATGATGGCTGAGTTAACATGTCCTATTGGTTTTCAAATATCAAAATAAAAATAAGAAGGTACATATTTATCACATCATAAGTATATAAAATATATAATTAACAAATTTTGTTATGAGAACATTAATAGTATTAGTAATCTAATTGTTACCTCCAACACATTAGATATCCATGAGTCTTGGAAACCAATTGATTAGAATGTTTTTAGAGATATGATTGGATGATTATATTATAGATTAACTAGTCATAAAAAATTAAAATTTTCAATATTCATATGTTCTAAAAATAAAGAGAATAAAAAATAATCCCATTTTAATGCAGTAAAACATATTTTTCATTATCTTACTGGAACCACGGATTTAGTCTTACTCTATTCTTATGGAAATGTTTTTGAATTGAAAAATTATCGGATGTCATCTTTCATATATGTAGAAGGAATAGAAAATGTATATTTATAACATTCCATTTATTAAGAGATTATTTGTTTTCATGGTCATGTAAGAAATAACATTTGATAACACATTCCACTATTAAAGATAAATATGTGGAATCTAGATGATTTTGTTCTCATGTGTGGTTGATGTAACACACACTCAAAGAATGTGGGATGATTTTTAAAAAAACTAAAATAATTTTTGATAACACAAGTTTCATTTCATTATGTAAAAACCCAATATATCCCTCTCATTCTAAGATCATAAATATAAGGTACAACATCCTTTGGGATCACACACATAATGTAGATATTATTTTACAATTTATCAGAATGTAAGATCAACTTGATTATATTTTTATAAAACCCTTTCTTCTGATTGATTAGAATATATTAAATAGAATATATGGATGATAAATATCAGGTTATTATTCATATATAATTCTTATTTTTTAATATCTTTACTATACTGAACACCTTTTCATAGGTGGAGTACATTAATTTTTTGTTTTCTAAAACCATTATCTTTTCTAAAAGATTATTTTTGTTAAAGTAATGATCTTTTTTAAAAAAACAACATTAAAAAAATACAAATTCAAATATATTTATAAAATTTTTCTACCATTATTACTATCATAATATGTTTTTTATAAATACCACCATAATAAATGTTTATTATAAAACTATCATAATTATTTTTCGTTATAAATCTATTGTAATTAGTGTTCAATACGATAATATAAAAAAATTATATAATCTATTTTAACAATTTTATTTTTAAATAACCAATCAGAAATAGAAACTCATGCAAATGAGATATTCATCTTCGAAAGGTACACTTCTATGATTTTACTTTTTACACAAATTCATTAATTCATTTTACAATTATAGTTTTAATTTATTCATTTAGGTTCAAAATTTTGTAATGATTTCAAACAAAAAATATTTATAATCAAACTATAATATATTTTGATGTATTTGTTTCTTAAAACCTTGATAGTACAAATTAATATTTCAAACACTCTTCGATTAAATATCAATTTTCAGATGAGTTAATGATTTAATCTCAACCGTTGAATATATTTTCAATTAGAAATTTATCGTATTTTTTCCTATATAGGGTGGTACACCCCCTATACCTTATTTGTTATAATTTAGGTTTATCCCAAACTCTCACCCTCCTCAAAGTAGTGAGTCCAATTATTATGGCATTTGAATTATTTCTATCTCCTGTTTTATTATATTGGAAACCAAGGAGGATTATGAGAAATTGAATTTTTTTCAATGGTCATTCTATGAAGATATCATGGTTTGATAAGTAAGATACTACCACTAAAAGAATTATTTCTTTAAAATTTTGGTAAAACATCAGTGTAGAGAAAATATAAAAGGATTTTGACATGTATTATCATAAAATATTGAACGAGTTATAAGAATCTATTGAGTTCTTATCAAAATATAGTAAACATATTTGTACTCTCACTTTGTGATGAAATATAATCATTATTACTAATTAGTTATATATCTAGTAGGATTTTCCTTAAAAGGTGAATCATATTTACCCTTAGACATGTTATCAGGTAAACATAGATCCTTTGAGAAATCCATGGTTTAAGCCTCTTTGTTTATGTGGTATAAAAAATCAATGAAAGAATCACACTTATTACCAGATTCTTGGGTAGTATCATTTTATATGTAAAGATATTTAATATTTAGGAACGGTGATTGAGATTTACTTAAGGTTTTTAGTTTTTTTTTCTCATTTCTTGATCAATATGATTAAAAAAAATTAATAAAAAAAAATTTACAGTTAAAGATATCAAGATTTCATTAATAATTTCAAAGACTATTAAGTTTCATACATTAATAAACATGTTTCCTTTGAAGGTTATGAAACTTTTAAATGTTTAGAACAAAACATATCCAATGCATGAAATTGTTTCTTTTATTGGTTTAGATAATATCCAAATAATGAAATTGTTATATAATCCTATAAAAAGTTTGTAGATAAGTATTATAGTGATATGTTAGATGAAGTACCATCCAAAAAAGTAGAATATATAATAATGAAAATAAAATATAATTTGTACCAAAAAAAGACGAAACAAAATAAATATAATAGTATTCTAGATGATGTTTTCCAAAAACTATGGGCACATAATGAACAAAAGAAACATGGGGATCCTGAGTTTAGTATTGATTTAAATGAGGATAAGTATTTTGGAATTTAAAAAACATATGAATTGAAATAACATAAAAAGAAAAAAAATAGAAAATAATGTATTGTAGACTAAATTGTTATTGGATGTTTGTTAAACAGTGTTGGGAGTGATTTGGAAAATCAAAATCTACCATTCTCCCAAACTGATCAAATCAATACTGATTCCAAGATTGTTTTTTTGAACTTCATCTATTCCATTAGTTTTCCATTTAATTGGAGAAAAGGGAGAAAGAAAAAAATTTCATGAATAAAAAATTCCATAGGATGATACAATGGTGTTTTGAAATAAAAATATTTTCCACTAAAATTTTTGGAAAGGGTGTTATATGAATATTAATAAAGTAAGATAATGAACATGAGAAAACTAGAGAAGTATAATAAAGAGATTAAGAAGAAGGATGATAAACGAAAACCAAAAATAATGAATAGATAAATATGATAAAAATTAATAAGAGGAATATGATAATGGTGAAATAGAGTCTAATAAATAGTTAAAGGAAAAAAATTCATCAAAATTGTATTCATCACATAAATATTTACATTCATAGTCTGATAAATATTTACACATAGAGGGATCTAAACAAAAATAATATTTAGAGAAAGACAAGTCATCATCAAATGAGTGAGAAAATTCAACATTAAAAATAGAAAAATTTGATAAATAATCACAGATTTTTTTTTTAAAATCCTGAGTCTGAAAGGAATGTGGATATTGTAGATATATTAGATGAAGAAAAAATTTATAATAAAGTAAATTATAATTATGGGAAATTATCAAAATATTCTTCCCAATCCTCCTAACCAAAACCTCTCAAACCATCATCAGTATCATCAGATTTGGAGAAATAAAATTTCTCCAAAAGGATCTGATTTTACCTTCCAATAATTGATAATATTAAATTACACCATTTAATTTTTCCCTAAGATATATGAATAATAAAAATACATTCTAAATAAAGTCAATTAAAAATAAGATTCATTGTATGTTTTAAGTCAATTCGATATCTGTATTGAGGCATATTGGATATTTTTTTACGAAAAGTCGATGAATATGAAACGATCATGTAATCATATGGTAAATTTCCCAATAAAGTGGAATGTGATATATAAGACCATTAAAATAAACATTTTTAATTAAAGAAACTTTTACTCGAAATGTTACATTCCATTAAAAAAGTTAACTTAAGATGTTTCTGATAGTGTAATGTTTGGGTAAATGATTATATACCCAATAGATGATTGTACTAATGAAGTGAATGTACGGAGTGAAAAGTTTCATAGTATAGAGTTATAGAATCATAAGATTAGATCATGTTAAGTTGAACTGATCCTTATGATTGATGTAAATAATATGGTTTTTAATGGTGTTGAAATATTTAATAAGTATTTCAAGAAGAAAGGATTAATGGAAGAAAAACTCATGTTGTAAGAGAAAGACCTCGAAGAGTTCAAAAATATGGAAGCCATTGTTAATAAAATGATGAAGAATAAATGAAAACAATTATTTTTAAATCTTGATGTATATTATCAAAAAAATTAATGGTTTATTAATCTGAATACCTTTTCCTCAAATTTTTTATGATTGAATATCTTCTAATATGTTTGTAAATATGTTCTTTCAATTCATTCAAGGATTATTTGTTTTTTCACATAATTTTTTTTTCATATTTCATATATGACTAGACATTAAGGATGAATAATTTCCCTATTTCATTTTGAAAATCACAAATGGGAATAATATTTATAGTAAATTTATAAAAATGGGGTATTTCTTTTATCATTAATAATTATTGGGGAATTTGTAAGATATATGTTTAAGTTGTATAATTCTCTAAGAGTAAAAATGTTTTTAAAAGACATTCCTTAAGAGGGAGAGTTCATATATTCAATAAATTATATTTTATCCTGAAGTAGTTAAAATTTGTTAGGGTGATAAATAATATCTTCAAATTTCAAAAAAAAAGAACAATGGGATGTATGTTTTTCAAAATTATTATTTTTCATCTAAGTATAGTCGTTTATACATTTAAAAAAGAGTGATATTTTTTAGTCAAAATTACTTCTTCTTAATTTTCCAATCATTTGGTTTTGGAAATAAAAAACACTCTCTTAAAAGTATGTTTAATTACTTTTAATATCCCATTTGTTTTAGTATTTTTTAGAAGTCATTAATTTTTACCCAACATAGAAACAATATTAATGTATATTGAATATAAAATTATCTTTCTTTAATTGGATCTATCTTGCTAATAATTTACCTGATACATCATATTTACTATTATTTTGTCCAGTGGTAAGACTTTTTATCATGTATATTATACTAAAGCAATTTATGACCATCATACTATTAGTGATATCGATACATTGGACTAATCCATATATGTTTTACCACATTTAAAAATGATAAGGAAGGTTTTTGATTTATCCTATGTTTTTCATTAAAATATATAGACATGCAACTATCAAACTGAATACTAAAGATAATTGTAATTATTATTAAAAAATATTGGTAATTCAGTTTTAGATTCTCATTCAAGTCATTTATATCTGAAGCTGTTGTAACTAGCTCTAAAATATGACCATTGGGAGTTCACCGATAAATAGATGAAAATTTGAAGAGTTGGGAGTTAATATAATTCACTAATTATGTCTTCTGAGAAAAATCATGAACTCATTGTTCATATTATTTATAATAATTTATGGAGTTTCCATTATAAAGAATATTTTTAGGGTTGTTTGCTTTAGAAAAAATGTTCTTTTATATTCTGTGATTAATCAACGTATAGATTGTGGGATTATTTGGATTGGAAGATGGTAAATATGATCCATAAATTTTAGGTATTATTGGGCTAGTAATAAAAACATTGATCTAGGTTATGATAGATTCTATGTTTATAAAGATAGATCTACCAATCATTGTATTAACAAATTTCTTAATAAGGAATTACTAACCTTTATAGGAGGTGTAAAACGTCGAATACATTTAGTCATGGTATTTAAATACCTTTAATCTTATGGATAAATGTGTTTTTTCTTTGTATATATCATTTTATTTATTCTTAAATTTATAAGATGTATATTTCTAGTTTCTTCAATGTCTATATTTTCTGTTGTGGATTTATATAAAATATAGTCTTTATACTTATATTTCTAATAAATCTTTTTATCAGTGCAATTTTGATTCTGATAAAACAAACTCTGATATAATCATATCAATTTTGATACAAATTATCATACACTGATCATTAGAATGTACTGAGTATGACTACTTTGAAATTAATATTTTTTTTATTTTTTATTTTTTTTAAATTTCTACACAACAAATCACCACCTCTTGTTTGTAATCATTGTAACTATTATGATCCAAAATTAAAGACTAATAAACTGGTCTGTCCTATGGGATGAATTTATTTTTATCTCATTCCAATGTAACAATGTATCCACTAAAACTATGATATTGGTGTTGGGGTGTTTATAGTTTGTATTTGAATAGGTTTGGTACAAACCTGTGAAACTAGATTTATAACAAAACTATATTATGAAACATAACCATATAAATGAATTTTTATGATAATTATAAGTGTTGGATATCATCCAATAAATTAGGTAGTGACCTTGGATAACCTATTATAAAAATAATCAATTATAAATTGATAATAATGTGTCATGATTTTGACATACATTGAATAACATTTCATATCTCACTATGATTATTATAATATTATACACACACTTTTGTATTTTGTTTTGGTCAAAGGTATGAATGGGAAGGAACCATACTAACATAAAATTCGATGGAACTAATTTTTATTGGGTTTCAAGAATGATGTTCTCGAATTATTGTACCTGTTTTATTTTGTTTATATATTTTTTGAAATGTATAATGAATGGTGGTAATACATTTTCATCTACATAGGTGTTTTATAATAGATCATTGGTTTATGTGTATAATGTTAATCATACATTGAAATTCATAAACACACTTTTTATGTGTTAGGTTATGGTATCTAATCAGGATTAAGGATATATTGGGATATAATTTTCTAAATAAAACCCATTGATTTATTATTTTTTAAATTTTATTTAAGGAATAATGGGTTTATATTTTTTCGACATAAGTTTGAAGGTAAACAAGACTTTTAGGTTTTAAAAGATATTTTATTTTATGGTAATTATTGGTTATTTTTTGGAATTGAAAAATGTAATATATTAGATAGGTTTTAAGGATATAAAATTTATTTAAGGTTTAATATATTAAAATTATTTTAAATGATTTTTATCAGTTTTATGTGATGTTTATAAAGGTTATATTAATATAGTTTTATAAAAAGGACTCCCCATAGGTTAGGTGATAACTCATCATGTTTAAAAATTTCATGAGATCTGAACCAACAATGGATGGGGTGACAATGTTGCAACACCTATAGTTAACAAACATGAATTTCCAGTAAGTATTAAAATATTCATTTTAGTTACCCTAATTAATAAATGAAAGATATGTTATTTTTGGGGACCCTATATGATTATGGAAAATAAAATATTATAGAATTATTTTTTTGGAATAATATGGTTGAATTTTCATTTGAAGGAATATTTTTTTCACCTGTGGAATTTTGAATTTGTATATGATGAATCTTGTGCTTTAAGAATAGAAAACAAATTCATACTCAACATTTGTTTAAAAGGAAGAGTTTTTCTTTGAAATTTATCGATGGATAAACTATACATTCCATGTAAGTATATTTCATAATGTTATTACTATAGGTTGTAAAATAATTACCCAGTTATATTAAAAAGATTCTGGAACAAAAAAAATTATCTAAAATCTTTTTTTAAAGAGGAATCAATTGTCTTTTAATCGATGAATTTTTTTTTCTTTTTTGATTGTTAACATTCTTATGACCATGTAATCTATCACTTTCCATCAAAATTTTATAGTTATATTTCAATTTTATGTCTATATTTTCTCTTCTCTATAATTTTCACAAATTATAATTCCATTTTCTTTGGTGACATTATCATTTCTATTTCCCTCTTATAATGTAGATGTTTTATTATCCCTATTTATGATGTGGGTTTCCCATGAAGGAAGTATAATGGATGAACATATGATTTTCCAATATAAAATTAAAATTGTGAGGAGGAAATTTATTTAATAATAGGAAAATATAATACCTTAATATTATATGGTATATCTCCTCTTAAATAATGTCAATTTTTTGATATCTTTTCGTGCATGCACCACCAATCTTAAAAAATACTGTGATATATTATTAATTGTTGTTATTTTAATATAACTACTATAAAATTTTAGTTAAAATTTTAAGGTATAATTAAGATTAAATATTTTATAACATATATAAATTACATATTTATTTATTCATTGGAAGGAGACAAACTATTTTTAATAAAGTTATTTTATTCACTTATATTTCTTCATCAAAATGAGATTTAAGTGCTTTCCATGAAAAATAAATTATTTAATTTTCCAAACTATTAGAAAATTTATATGTAAAAATAAACATAATTTTTGAATTTATAATTACCAAATTATTTTATTATTAATATGTGAATAATTATCTAGAAATATTGAATGTTTAATTAATAGTGAAAAAATACAAATATTCATTGAAAACTGCATTTTCAATTAAAATATTTAAAAATTACAACTATATTTTGAATTATAATTAAATCTTAATTAGATCCTTTTGATATAGAATAAAATAATAATTCTTTTTTAAGGTTATTTTATTCTTTAACTTATTATAGAAATATTTTATGTTAAAAAATGGAATTTTTATGAAAAAATCAATTTTTCGGTGCGTTTTTCGATATAATTTTAAATTATATAATATATATTTTGTATTTTTAATTTTGGTAAATGGATTCCATATTTTTAATCACGAGGTCAAATTTTAGTAAATATTTTACTTCTATTTTGGTACAATATGTATAATAAACTTATTAATTTTTGTTATAATAGTTATGGCTGAATCAAGTAATTAAGGTTAAAAATATGATAATGGTTAGAAAATCACAATAAAAGTTATCATAATTTTGTTTCAGAAGTATGTTTTCAAAAAAATAATCTATGGCTCATGTTTTTTGACCCTATATATCCAATTTTAGACATTATGTTCCTAATAGTATTTTTTAATGAAAATTCAATCTTATCACACTATTGTTTTAATAAGTATTATGTTGGTTCCAAGACAGTTATATGATAACTATAGAGTATGGTTTGTGTTTATTTTCAATCCTATTTAAAATTTCAGAATGTTTTCTCGGAAATGGATCACACAGTTCGTGTGATCAATAGTATTGAATGGTGTTTATATAATTGCCTAAAAGTCCTAATTTGGGATTTGTGCATCAAAATATGGAAAAGAAAAAAGTATCACAACAAATAAATGTACATGAAAAATGATGTTGTGTGGAAGAATCATATGTGCCCAATACAATGTCAAAGGGGGTTTTGTGTTCTCATGATGAATCTTGCACAGAATGAAAAGACATGTTGAAAACATGCGTGTAGAGCCACCGAGGCCTATAAATAGGTTGAAATCCCCATTAAAGACATATGAATATTCCAATGAAATTCATTTTTATCTACTGAATGAATGATTTTTGAGTGATATAACTATGGAAAGTTAATCTTACGTGCAAGTTGTTCTATTAGTATGAAAATTCCAAGTGAACCCTTCAGAGTTGTTGTGTGAAAGATAATGTTTGAGCGTAAAGTAGGGGTTGCATGAAATTCATATTTTGGAAAAATTTACAAATAATGTGTGCAAGTTGAGGTATTGTGAATATGTTTATTTATTTTTTACTATGAGAAGATTTTCAATATCTGGTTTGTGTGATATGTTCTTTCAAGTCCATCAATTTAGGACTTTGATGCATGTAGTGTCTCTTGTTGAATGGAGACAATGACTACAACGCAAATCTATTGAAGCTACCTTAATGTAGGTAAACTAAGTATGAATTAAACCAAGGTATTGGGATAGGGTGAGTCAACAGTAGTGATCTGATGGAAATAGTGAGCTATACCTAAACCATTGTAAAGGTAGTGTGCCTGGAACTTAGTGACTATGACAGAACCTTATAATCCAAAAACTAGTGAATATTATTGGAAATAAGTATGACCAAAACACTATTTTCATACGATCCATGGGTGTAGAACTTTTCTATGAACAAAGTAAATGTGTTGGGTCAACTCCTTACATTCATTTTCCTAACATATTTAACATGTTTATACCAATTTCAGAACAAGATCCATATCTTTAAATAGAAAAATTTGACACTCTGATTCACCACTCCCCTCTAAGGTTGTTCCATGGTCCTTCATATAACATTCATAATATGTTATCCTACAGTAGATAATTTTCAATAAAAATAGTCTTTAGAAATTTAAACTATTTATATTCATCATTATAATTTTCTTTTAATTTGTAGGTATTAAATATATATGATATAATCATTTTCAATAAAGAAGTTGTAATTATTTAATTAATGGGATAATTAAATAAATAATATTAAAAATATTAAAATAAATATAATTTCATATAATGAATGTTATCCAATTATTACATAGATATATGTGAAATATTAGGGATATATATAAAATCATGGATTAATGATATATTGTTATCTTGATATTCTTAATGTCACAATAATGAGGAGTATCAAATTTTATACTAATGATATTTATGGAATTAATATTTAACTAATATTTTAAAATATCATTACAATTTCAAATAATCACAAATGAGAAAATATATGGTTTATAATTTCATCCTGAATTAATTTACTATTTATTTTTGTGTATTTGGATCCATATTCACCTTTTTATATTTTAATATTTTGAGAAATTTTGAATGTGCCCCTCACCTCAATTACAATAGGGAACCTCTGACCTCACTTATTCACACCACCTTGAACCATATATGTCAAAAATATCAAATTTATCTTACCATTTTCATTATCAAGGTTATTGTTTTTTTCTTATCAATAGACTAAATCTGGTTTCCATAAAAGGAGATCCAAAGGATGATTCTTCAATAGAAGGTAGTCATCTTTATTAGTGATTTCAAGATAAATTTCATTTGTATTCCACATAATGTGATATGTCTATGATAATGTAATAACTAAAATATCATATATATTCTAATAATTCATTATGATTATAATAAAACTGTATTCCACATTTTATCCATCCAATGAAAAACAAAAATCACAAAGCACACATACATATGACGACCCATTTGTACGCACTAATGTAATTCATTGTTCATCACCAATTTACATGAATGGATATAATAAGGGTTATACTAGATATATATAGTAATAATGAAATTATATTAATATTATAAAATTAATATAAACCAACTTTAATATCATTTCGACAATTATGTTAAAGGTACTTCCGCTCATTTGTTTGTACAACATATAATCTTCACTAAGTAATGCGACTTATTTTCCATATTAAACATTAAATAATGATAATAAAAATATATATAATGAATAAATATTATATTTATTTCATTAATATAATTATTTAATTTATAAAACTATATTCTATTAACATGAACATATATATTCGGAACCAAACATGTATAGAGAAATGAATCAGTTTACACATGAAACATGGTATTAAAGAATGATTATTAACAAATGGGTGTTAAAATGAAATAATAGGATCACATATGATATCATAAATATGAATATGGTATTCATAGAAATTAATATAATGATCTAAACCATTATACATGGAGTTAAATCATATTCAATTATATTAAAGTGTATAATAAGTGTTTCTCATTTAACATTTACTTCTGTGAGATATATGACATATTCGCCACTTATTTCTTTTGAGTGGTGTGTATACTTCCCATTGATATATCATTTCATTATTATAAATATATTGATGGTATGAAATGTTTTATTTTATAATTATTACTTTTATGAGGTATATGACTAGACTGAATACCAACTAGTATGATATATTTAACCCAATTTTTATTTATTAGTTTAAACATATACCTCATCTATTATATAGTGCTAAAATTATATAGGAAATTCATTTTGATTATACTATTTGTTATTTCCACTTTATTATTTTTTTTCTTCATCATATACATATAATCTCTCCATTTGATTTATAATGTGATATTCTTAAGGGACTTCATCCCAGTTTAACTTAATTGAGGAATATTTTAAATTTATGCACCTAATTTCATTTCTATGGTGTATATAATTCTACTTTCTGTTATTTATGATCATAATTTATTGAAAATTAAATTTCAATTAAATATTTGTATTTATTATATCAATGATGTTATTTTTTCCTGTGTTGTATACAATTTTTCAATATATTGTTTACTTTTAATGTGATTTCATTAACAGTGGAAATAGTATTAAATACCAATATTTTACTTCATACAGATATTATTTACAAATAATATAAAACCATGATATAAATAAATAAGTACATATATAATTAATTATTCAAACATGTAATAAAGGTTTGGTACAGTATATAGAAAATCCCTTCGATGCATTATTAGTCTCATGAAATAAATAAGTTAGAAAAATAAAATGGGCGATTACCCATAAATATTATAATTTTTTGAATGGTCTTAATGGTAAAGGTATAATTTCCATGGAAACATGGAAACTATTAGTTAGGTATTTACTAAAATAGGAATTAAATTATTCTTATACATGAGATTTTTACTTTGATATTATTTATGCATTCAGATTACGAAAAATATATCGATTAGATGTATTGATTGTCAAGTAATTGTATCTTTCCCAATTGATTATGCATTATTGATTCAAAATAGATTCTAGTGTATGAAAATATTAGTGGGAATATGTGTTCACCCTTTTATTTTTTCTGTTTTCCCTTGTGTATGTAGATAAAATTTTTGAATGAGTTCCAGTATGAAAATTTCATTCCATTGTAATGTTTTAATTTTAATTTCCAATGTAATAATGGTACCATGTATGTATCAAGTTCTTCAACACTACAAAATTGATCAATACCTCAAGAGGTGATTCTTTATACCTATATCCAATTTATTAAATTAAATACTTATGATCGGATATTGGGTTAGGTGTCTTTACAATATTTAAAATTAAATTCTTGGAACAAATTAATTCTTCCAAAAAAATAATACTTTTTAACGTTTTAAAAATAATTTACTTGATATTTATATTTATTGAACAATCGACACATTGACGATGAATAAGCTTTCAAGGTACTAACCCTATCACTAAAAGAAAAAATAAGCAACTATCATTATAATATTTTATTAGTCATGAAATTTATCATCTATATTTTTTTAAAATATCATTTATACCAAAATAAATATCATGAAAAGATACTAAGGGATAATGAGGGACATTTTGTAATTATAATTTACATAAAATATTATAATGATTTTAATCATAGGGAAATAGAACTAAAAAAATAAGTATTTTCAAATATATAATGATTATATAATAAATAAACTACTAAAATGAAATAAATAAATTTGTTGGATTGATTGTTAGACCTTATCCAATAGTTTTAACATCGTTTAGATCATTTTAACCATTACCCCATTGATAAATTTATTCCATGGTTACGATTAATTATTATTATAAGTGAATTAAAAGATATTTCAAATTTTTAATATAATGAATAAACATATGGAATGAAGGATAAAATTATTAATTTATAAAATTGATACAAACTAACATTAATATAAGGTTGTGAATCACAATATACACCATCTTTTAGAAAAACATCTTTTTTATAATAAAATTGAACATATACCAAAAAAAATATTATGATTATTACTATGTAATTAATTATATTATTATTACTAATTTAGATAATATGAAACTATAAAACCACATTAAAAATGTAATGGGTCATTTAATTTGCAAGATTTATAGAAAACAAATTATAGTTTTGCAAAAAATATTTATTTTTCATTATTCACTTGAATTTATTTTTTAAAATAAAAACAAAAAGTCACTCTATATGAATTGTTAAATTATTAGTGAAATTATTTTCCATTATATGAAATAGAATTTCTAAATTTAGAAAAAACTAATTGTAATATCTATGCACAAGATGTAATAAAAATCATTTTAAACCCATAAAATGGACTCATTATCATTTATAGCCTAATGAATATAATTAATTTAATCATAAATAATTTTATTGAATATATAATCTACTCACTTTATTACAACCATTTTCCAATAGTGATTAATTTGATATATAATTATAATAAAACAATTCCCACGTACAAATATTTTACTCCAAAAAAACATATTTTACTCTAAAAAGATTTCATATTCATTTCAAAACAATATATAATTAATTTTTTGTTGAAAGTTAATGTTATTAAGGAACTTTTTCATTATATTTTATAATGTGGTTACTCTTATTTATACCCTCGAAATCCAACATATATGTTGTAAAAGCTATATTAAATAAAAATAATATAATAGTATACCATAGTTTATTTCAATCTTAGTCTCTAATGACATTAACAAATTGAATTATAGTAAATTATAAATTATAATTGGGTATTTAAATATATAGGTTTCATAGTATACACTATATAAAATAACTATTGTCAGGAATATAAGGAAAATGTTAATGAAGGGAAATTGAAATGTCAAACCCTAACCTTAGAATTCCTCTTAGTATGGTGTTTTATAAATATATATACATAAAAATTATAGTGATTATTACTATGTATAATAAATTTATTAATATTTACCTTAATTAATTACATTATTTTATAATTATATATTACCCATATATTAATTTTTTATTATAAAAAAAAATTTTTGTGTGTTTTTTTTTCTGTTTTTCCATTCATGATTCTATTTAGTGGTTAAGGTCATAAACAAAAATCATAGTTTCATGATATCCAAAATGATCATGAAGATTAATTATATATATTTTTTATATATTTCTATAGTCCCATGGTTATTTCATGGAACATATGGTGACGATTCACATAGAATGCTTAAATATATATATTTTGAGTTTTATTGAATTAACAATAGAATGGAATTAATTAGTGAATCTAAATTTTAATATTTAAACTTTGTAATTATTAAAAGATAATATATATAAATAATTATTACATCATATTACCAATAATTTAGTCATATTACTCTTTCATGAAGTTATTGTTATAACATCATTAATATAGGTGTAAAAACTAACCCAAACAAGACCATGTTATAACAAGTGAAAGGGTATAAATATGGAAATGTATAGTAATAATATAAATTTTACGTAATAATTGGGATATAAAATTTTTTATAAATTTTTTAAATAATATTTTAGAATATTAGAATTGATAATATAATTAATAATGATTTAAGAGGGGATAACACTTAAATAAATGACTTTAATATTTCCTTTGAGATCCACTTCTAAATGAGGGATTAGAGAATTGTTATTGTGACCATATGTTACTAAAAATATAATAGCATTGTTAGGGATATAATTTTTTTATCTATTAAAGAATAATTTGAATGGTGATTTTTTTTGGGGACAATATGGGTCTTTTTATAGGTGAGTGTGATTGTCTTTTCTATAAATAATCATTCTTTGATGAGTAGAGAATTTATTGTAAAATGGAAAATTGATACAAAGAGGAATATATATTAGTGTTGTAAGGATGATCATTCCATCATTTAAAAAAACATTGTTATTATTTAGGTAAATTCACTTTAATTTAACATTTTTCCCTATTTTTACCCACTATTTTTGATCCCCAATTTTATATTGATAAAATATTTTTATAATGTAGAATTAAAATGATCCTCTTACTTTGTCTTGGGAGAGAGAGTGACAGGAACTAGAAATTCATTCCTTGCTAATTGAATTTATTAAATAAAAGGGTTACAAAGAAAATTCGAGGTGTATACACTTACACCATCTTAATGTTATAGAGACAAAATTAGGTTTAACATTGAGGAATAAAAGATAAAAAAGGAGTTTCCAGACCTGCTCTTAGAGATATTCCTTTCTCATCAGATAAATAGGATATCATGCAAGGTATCCATGGATATGCAGATGATGTTGACATACAGTTCAGCACTACAGTCCGAATCAAATTAGATGTACCTACAATCATGTGGTAAATAGACCGAAGACTGCTCAAGGATGCTCACAGCAAAATTACAGGCATCAATGTTGTACAAGTTCAAAGGAACCAAATAAAATCTGAGAATATATAAATATATTATGATGGGGAACCTCTTCACTGCAAAATTTCTCCTTATAACCTATGTGAATTCCTCCTTCACAAACGAAACATAGAACTCTTACATGTGATTTAATAAAGAAGTGGGACTGGATAAAAGAAATACTGAAAAAATTCACAAGCAGATCCAAACATGAATCTCTAGGTTAAAAGAAACCACATCACATCTTCAATCCAAAAATCAAACATAGAATATCCAAGCAGGCTATTTCAGTTTAAGGGCATTGCAAAAATGTACATCCTGAGTAGGTTGTTTAAAGAGGAATAGAACTGAAAATATCCAACAATGTCCTAGGAGGAAAAATTAACAAAAGGAGAAGTGTGATGAAAAAAAGAAAGCGTGATGAAATGAAAAAACCATAAATCTACAAATCAGATAGGTAATGATTGCATAAAAAATTATTCCCAAGAGATAGCATTGAAGTCAAAGTGAGGATCCTTTCTATACTATTGCTCTACTTCAAAGAACATTCTCTTTCTAAGTTGTAGGTAGTTATCAGCCGTAATTTCATCATTTTTGTATTGTTGGAATGCACTTGTATCATTATCATCCATCCACAATCCCTGTTCCTCAGAGATATCCAACTTCTCTTCAAGTGTTCATGCATCCCGATAAGCAAGGTCATTTTATGAATCACTCTTAGAGGTATCTGAGTAAGTTGAATTTGTGGTGGTAGCTGAATTCTCTATAGTTATGGTTTGTAGGGGGAATCATCCTTTGTTGAGGGCAACTATGGATCAAAATCTTTCTTTATGGAGGGATCTGGAGCCCTTGTAACATAGTTCTTTCCAGTTGGGAATAGTGTCTAAGTTTTCTAGTTTTTCTTGGAGTATGGATGATTAAGCCATCAGCATCAACCATTTTGTTTTCCCTTTTCTGGATCTTGAGCTTAAATAGACTTCATCAATTAGATTAGGCTGATCATCATCCCCCCCATGGAGTCTTCAGAATCTGAAGAATCATTTTTATCCTTATTTTCTGTTTCATACACATCAAATTTCTTCTCATGTTCCTCTATCAGGGTTATAAGATCCATATTGGGTTATTGGTAGTGTTTGATGCATGAATAAGTCCTGATGTGTCTTTTTTTCAATATGATATCATATAAAAGGTTCACCATTTTCCATGGGGGTGTCATCCTTATCCTCATGGTTGTGATTAATGTCTTTGGATATTGATGTTTCAATGATTGGTCCATGGATATCAATGGGGTTTGTGGGTTTAGTGTTAGCAGCAGGCCAAAATGTTTGAGCAGCAATGCACTTTTTTAATGAAATCTTTTCCACCCAAAGTGACCTTGGATGAGGTGGGGGTGTTTCAAACCATTAAGCCTCACATTCTATCATCATATGACCATTTCTATAGTATCTTTTACAGTATGATGGAATATTATAAAAGACAACATCATGTATAAATCCGTAATCTCAATTTTGAATCCAAGAACGAGATGGAAGCTCATGTGAAATGTTGACTTTAGTAAGAATCCTAGAAACAGAAGGTCTAGATATATTCAATTTAGCATAATCTACCCTAATTGGAAGATCAAAGAGGCCATCAATTGAAAAAGAGCATTTTTCTTGAACAAATGAAGAGGTAATCTAGGGGACCCAATATAGATAGGCATAATGGGAGGTTTAGTAATAATTTCAATGTTTGGATTCCACCTGAAAACCTTCATTATGGACCCTCTGAAAAACCAAGTACCTCGTTTCCAGATCTGATAAAAATCATTTTCTGAAGAAAAATGAAAAGAAACATCCTGTGAATTCAATAAACCGATATAAAAAACTATGAATCCAATGTTTTACAGGGTTTGCACAGAAAAAGAAGCAAAGTTTGATGTTTGAAAAAACTTCCAACAAGCGTAAATCGAAGATTAGTAGATTTTTTGTGCACCTCATCTATCAAGAATTCAATCTTCAATATAACTCTATGTCTATATGTTTTTTGAGCAAGATTATCAGAGGGCTTAGATTCAGCACAAGGAACTCGACCCGTGACAACTTCCATGAATGATCTACTGTTAATATTTTTTTATGGAATAAAAACATTAAAATTTATAATAATCATAATATAAAATGTGATATATTTAATTTATTAGGATAAAAATCATATAACACATAATGAAAAATAATCTGTATAATAAATATCCCTTTATTATTAAATGATTTTGACAACATCCCATTAAAATTATTTATTTATATTCTAAATATTTAATTTATTCAATACATTTATATTATAATCATTTGGATAAATAACATCAAATTATTCATTAATAAATAAATATAACAGTTATATATAATTAAAAATTATATATTTTTATAATGAATAATTATGTATTAATTAGTTTCCATTTCATTCATTTTAGAAAAATTTATGAGATTTTAAATTATTTGATTTATATTTCCTTAAATTTAAAAATATCTAATGTTATTATGGGATACAGTTATAAATATTAGGTAAATATCCAAAAATCATATATCCAACCGATATATATATGATGCTAATATTATATTCTTATATATATATATCCCTTCAAACACCTCTAAAATAATTCATATTTTTACTTAATTTCTTTTTCAATATGATTGTCATAATTCTAATGTGTTTTAATATTTCTATAGATATCATTTGTAGTATTAACATCATTTTAGATCTTTTTTATCATTGTTTCAATCAATATTGTTTGTTTATTTACTTGTTATTTAAGTCCATTAGTAATTGTACTAATTATGTTTATTCTTTTTGTAATGTATTAAATTTTTTATTAAAATATTCTCTCAAAATAAAACAAATCATTGTATATTTTGGTTTGGGGTTTCATATAACAAAATATTAAATGTATTTTATTTATTTGAAGGAAAATAAAAACTAAAATTTTGGTATGTTACATTATATCCCCATAGAAAATCAATTTATTATTTTTTTTATTCTTATGAAAACAAATAAGGGTAATTTATTATCATTAAATATTTGTGTTTTGAAATTACATACTCAATATTTGATTCTTTAAAAGAACATTAACTATGTGAGTGGGTCTCTATCTTAGTACATTATCTCAATGATCCTAGATTTCTATTAGTTTTCCCTCATAAGAGTGATAATATTTTAGTGGTGTGACCAATATGTTTTGTTTTGGGATGGTTTCGGTATGTACATTAACAAAAGTTATTCAAGGAATATTTCATCCCCTTAGAGAGGTTAGGTCGAAATACAATTTGATAAGACACCATTCTCAAATGATCATGGTTTTCCAAGTGGCCAATGTATCTGAGGATCACCTTTCCCATCATTCTCAATCTTATAACTCTCATCCATAGTGATTTTTGTTAGAATAAATTATCTCCACCATCAAATTCCTTATATCATTGATGATTATGAGAATAATTATTTTTTTAATGTGTTGTTGAATGGTTTGAATATTCTATGAGATATATTTATAATGACCTAACCCCAGAATCATTTTCTCTCCAATGTCATCAAAATATGATGGATATTTACACCACTTTACATAAAGAGATTTATATAGTTCAATTTTTATTGAATAATTGAAAATTTTGATATATGATTACTCTATTATGGGGTTTAAATTGATCCCAAACTCTATCACAATCTACTGAGTGCTATATCATCATATATAAAGGTTTTGAATGGTTCATTAATATTATATACTATTTTAAACATGATATGTTTTATAAATTATCATCCAAATATCCAATGCATATTTAATAAATCTCTATATCATTAGGGTTACACTTATATCGTGATAAAATATAATACAAATAAGTTCTATTTATTTACATAACACATAATTTATTTATATCTTGGATTTTTTAACAACAAATATAACATCTCAAATATCAGTGAAATATAATAAATTAATAAAAAAATAAAAGTAAAACCTATGGTAAATTATGGACATTTGATGTCTTGGTATGACTTATGAAAATATTATTTCCTATTTTACCTCATTTCTATGAATATATGGGTAATAGATTCATCATCAATATAGAATTATAACATCTCTCCTTAACATATTATAAAAACAAGCATCGAGATATAACATCTTCAATATCCCTCATCATTTGGTTTGATACGATTTTCCTCATGAGGTTTTTTACATATTTGTGATTGCATGATGGATATTGAATGATGAATTATTTGACATATACAAAATATCCTCCAATTTTTGTATTTATGGGAAACATATATATTTCCTATGACATGTGTATCTTTTTCAATCACATTTTTACTCAATTAAATTATTTATATTCTTTTGTAGTTTTGTATCCCTGTTAAACACCTCCTTGATATTCACATGGATGGATGATGGAGGATTCAACTAGGAATTGGAATATTTCCATTAATATATAATAATATGGTAAATAATTTAATAATCCATGAGTATTGGGTCTCTTTAAATCTTTTTCATGGACATACTAGTATGATCCTTCCTACTAAGAGAATCAGGAACCCTTTTCCCCTACTAAATTTGGTAATATATTAAGTAGTCCCAATTATTGATCAACTAAATCCATATCCTTTAGGGAATATTAGTCTAAATATACGTTGATATATACATCATGATATTTTGAACTTTATATATATAATAATCTTCACCATAGTGTCAATTACATCATTTTTTTAATAAATTTAATATCATTTATAGCTCCATGTCAGGCATTAGGATATTTTTATAACATTCTATTATATTAAATGAATCATAAGATACACCATTTCATTTTATATAAGGATACATCTAAATCCTTTCATCTATAAAATTTTTTAAAACAAATTCCATTCTCCACTATAGCTTAGTGTGATTAAAAGTGTTCTAACTATCGTTCTCTTGAGGTCCATAATAATTTCATCCCATTCATCTTTCCATAGTAACTTTATTCCATTTTGGGTAAACTAGGATAGTATATTTGACATTAATTATACATTTCACACAATAAATATATAGTATTCAACAAATATAATAAAACTATTTATCTCTATTAAAGTTGTTTGTATAATCAATTCCTTAATTACTGATAAATTTTTTGGTTCCATAAATATACCTTTACTTTATATTACATGACCAATGAATGATACTTTTGGAAGCTAGAATTCACACTTTAAATATCTAAAATAAATATTTTCATTTATCAAGATCACCATACAAATCTTCAAATAATATTTTTCATCTTCCTTACTCTTATAATATATGGGAAATAATATATAAATACTCTCAAAAATTGATCATGGTAATCTATAATAACTCTATTCATTGTATCCATAATGATAAATTGAAAATTTGATATTTTAAATGGAATCCAAAACAATTAAAAGAATCAATATCTTTTATTAATGGTTATATTGGGTAAATGCTATATTTTAACCCAGAATTCATGTTATTTAGATACAATTTCAATCTTTTTGAAGTATTGAGTTTTATTTAGTCAATTGAACAAGATATCAATATAATGTATCAAACAGTTCTGTTGATTTTTAATTTGTTATGTTTAGGATAATCAATATAAAGATATATTGATCTATAAAACATATTAAAAAGGGTTCTAGTTTACCATAGGGTGAAGTAATTAGGATTTTAAATTATTTATCCTAATTCTCTTGCAGTTTCTTATCCAATTCATTATATCTGCACAAGGACATTCAATGAGGAGTATTCTATATAATTATTCAATTTTATTTGAGTTATATGAATAACTAAACCTCAAAAACTAGGGGGATAACATTAAAAAATTTATATAAATATTATTATATATATTTACAATTGTATTATCATCAATAGCGATTTTTTATGTAATTATTTTTTCTAATTCACCTTCATGGTTTGGTATTGAAACACATATAATTGATGTAATTTCCATAAGGATCATATAGTCATCCATTCAATGATTATATATATTGTGTATATTTGGGAAATGAAAAATGATATTTGTGCCCAGAAATATGATTTCAAATCTATTTATAGAGATCCAATCCATTCCCAAAATCACATAAATTTTTAAAAAATGGATGAGTAATAAAATTTTCTAAATCAATAATCCAAAAAACATCTATAGGAGTGAAGTAACATAATTGTGATAAAATCACCATAACTCATGTATTTTCCACCAAATAATTCAATATCAAATAATTGGATTTTGAATAAATAGTCTTACAAACTATTCAGTTAATTAATATAATCATTTATTCAAAATTAAATAAGATATTTTCAATATTGACTGTAACTATATCCACAATACTTTCCTGATTCTATCTTTACTATCTTATTAACACCAAAATGGTTTGAAAGAGTATTAAATATTAATGATAATATTAAGGAATCATAAGATAAGAAAAATAAATCATATAATTTCCTAAATCATGACACATTAATTTCCACTTCTGACATTTTAGGTCTATCCAACATCACTTTTTGTTCAACATAGTTATTTTCAGTACAATCATCTTATTCTTGTTAAAAAAATAAAAAAAACTTTTAAATAATAAAAATCTAGACACCCCAACCATAACATGAAAAAATATTACATCATGTTACTAAAAAATTTGTTACATATGATAATAAATTGCACCCAAAAAACAAGTAGGCCCAATGTATTTTGATATTTACATCATGATAATTTAATTTTACAACAATACATAAACATTTCCTACTAAATTCTATAAACACGGTATCAATTTAGATTCATCTTATTTTATACTTTTGTTAATATATTTTTAAATGGAAACATAAAAATGTGTGATCTCAAATGCTCATTAAGTGGTGAAAATAAGAGATTTAAATCAAATATCATAAGTTAAAATAAAAATATCATATGGTTATTTTAATATAATCAAGTTTCATGAATATATTATAATAAAATTACTCCAAAAAAAATTGTTCATTGTATATGGATTTTGGAATAGCATAAAAATGATTCATAGGAGAGTGGAAACATTAGTTAGTAATCATAATATATAAAGTATAACTTAATTACAATGAATATTATAAAAAAATTATTTCATATGCATGAATACCCATTTTATATTTCAATTATCATATCTATGATATATGTCACAATGTAGAAAGAATTATATAGAATAATGGGTTTACTCCTTAGTCCATATCATCCCATCCCATGGGATATAATGATTTAGCCAATACATTGGATGAATATATAGTTATGCACACCCATAACATATTAGAAAGAGTCTATAATGTGTTTAGGCTCAATCCACATTACCTATAAACTCATGAGATAATGAATACTAACCTGTTAATTGGAGAGTAGTATAATTTTAGGAACACTTATCACATAATAAGAAACCATATATAAGTGTGTTTGATAGGAAAATGATCATAAATCTATCATAGATTTATTAAACCATCTGAAAGAATTGGATTTTAGGAATATTTCTAAAAAATGATTATAATTAATTAATTAAAAGAAGAATGACCTTATCAATATGCCATATCTCCAGTGAATCATACAAAACATTAAATTACATTGGCATATATTAAAATCCCTTTAAAATAGTACTAGGATGTTTCATTGAAATATTAAAAGAAATATCCATTATATTTTGGTAAATTTTTTTGCTAAATAAATAATATTTAAAAACAATAGACTTAGAAAAATGATATTTAATTTTATTTAAAAACCCATGAAATCATAAAAAGAATATTTTTAATGAAATCTAAATAAATTGGTGTTAAAAAATGTTTATTTTGAAATTAATATGAAGTATTCCTTCTTAGAATTTTTAAAGCCTATACATGTAAATATAAAATCACCATAATTAAATATAAAAGTTTGAATAATTTCATATAAAAAATCATATAAATTATATAGACATTCTTGAAAAAATAATCTTATCTAAAAAGAATAAAAATAATAATATTCAGTTGTACGAATATTTTTAGTTGAATTTTGAACCCAAGGGTAGAAAAAGGGAAAGAAGAGATATAAAAGATATAAAACCCATATTAGAATAAAATTTTTGTTTTATAGAGAAAGAAAATAATGTTTCTAAAAATAATAATTTTTTATAGATAATCTCAATTTTAAAGTGATATTAGAGAAACCATTAAATATTTGGAAGCATTTGAATAAAAAATATAAATGTGGTAAAATTATAAGGATTATTAAATACCAAAAACATAATAAAAATAATTGTATTGTACATCCATGGATAAGTATACAAACTAAAAATATAAAAAACGTGGTAAATATGATGCATATATACATGATGGGAAATAGAGATGATAAACCCTTACTTGGACTTCTTCTTAGTCAAAGGAGATATAAAAAACATAATAATAAATATATTGTCACTATTTATATATACTATAGACATATTAATAATAATTTTACATAATTCCATTAATTTTTATTTCATTTTAACATAAATAATAATCGTTTATTCTTAAAATTAATATTTGGGTGTTAATTGTTCTATTTTCCATGCATTCTTCAGTCTAGTGGGTCCAATTCATGATCAACATAGTCTTTATAAGTAGCGTGATGATTTATTGTCTTTTTTTGATATTTAATTATTGTCTCATGGTCATTTCAGGGATTTTATGGTTAACATTTTTATAGAATTATTAGCAACACATTTTCATTGATTTTTAATTAACCAAAGAATGTATATTTTTGTGGATATATATTGGAATATTAGAAAAATATGTGTGAGTTTTAAATAAATAATTATAAAATCACATTAATAGTATTAATGTTCTCTTATACATTTATAATGTAAATATTTTAACATCACTCATGTGGGAGTTAAAGCTGACTTAAATAAAAACACATATTAACGGAAAAATAATCAAGAATACATTATTCTATAATAATAATAATACATCTTTTACAGAATATTATTGAATATAAAAAAGGCAATTAGATTTTAACAACATATTAAAGAATATTTTAATGAGGAATATAAAGAAGTATGCTTAAGTAGACGATAATTCTTAGGTTGATGACTTGAATCATCCCTTAAATATGCTATTGAAATTAAGAGATGGTGGACTCATTATTTAAACCATAGGTTCTTAATCATTGAATAGTCTTATTATGGAGATAATTGGTAATATATTAATCATTAAATATAAGGTAATGTGTTTTTTAATGTGGATAACGTATGGTACCATTTACAAGTGAGCATGAGTGTCATATTCACAATTTTTCATTCCTTAATGTGAAGGGAATGTATTATTACTTGAAAAGTTGATCCTAACTAGAAAAAAATGGATAAATAATTAAGGGTAGGCCTATAATTCCCTCATACACTTATCTAGAGATATGTTTTTGAGATAATTTCTTATTATACCAAAAAATTTAACCATTATTCATCATTTTATCCTATACCATGCTGACTAACTTTTTCCTTGGTTAATTATTATTGTGACTAATAGTAAAATTGAAATTATTTCTCAATTTTGACTTTGTAATACAAATGTTTACTAGATATAATATTACATATATTCTAAATTTTAAAAATATTACTTAAAAATGAAAAACAATTATATAGAAAACTGTTTTTATAAAAAAATTACATTTTCGAAACTTTTTTGTTTTATCAATAAAAATAAATATCAATTAATAAAATTGAGTTGGATTAATATATTTTTTATTAATAGAAACATTAAATTTTATAATAATAATCCATTATAATTTTTTTAATCTCTTAGTAAAAATAAAATATAGTCCAGAAAAAATTGAAATAAATACAACCATTATAATTAATTGATTATAATTATATGATTATCATTTAAATCTGTTGAAATTATTTATTTATCACCAAAATTTTAAAATTTTAACCAATACATTAATATGATATTATTTCATTTAAAACACATGAAATCGTTCATTAATAATAATACATAACAAAGAAATACATAATTTTATAATAATATATTTTAAGAAATTATCATCTATTTATTTTATTCCAAAATTATTAAAAATGTGTGAATTACGTTAATTTTAATTTATTACTAACAATGAAACAATATTAACTAATCAAGTTCATATAGTTATATCAAAAAAGCATATATACAATGGCCATATACCCAAAAACCTCATGTAGAATTACCATATATATAATAGTCATGTTACATTTCTATATATATCATTACTTTGATATCTAAAATTATTCATCTTATTCTCTAATTCCTTTTACAAGTAATTATAATATTTATAAAGTGATTAATTATTTCTATATTAATAATTGGATGAATGATCTACAAATTATATGATGATATTGAGAATTTTAATCTTTCTATATTTTTATTGACATGTGGTTTCATTCCCTTATATATTCCACTAATTATGTTTTATATTTTTTTCATAAATTTTCCCAGTTATAATTATATAATTATTATCTAATGAAATAAATTATTTTCAATTTTTATTTAGTAATTTTTGTGTTATAATTTATCAAAAATAATTTATATATATTTTAAATCTATTCCAAAATCATGTGGGGTTACTTTTAAAAATTTGTCATAAAATTCTTTTAATATAAAAATTCATTTTACTTTCATAATATCATATTCACAAAGTGATGATAATATAGTATTTTATAGAGAAAAAACATTTTCTGATTTCTTTCAATAATTTTTTTCTTAAAAATCATTTATTACATTGTTTAAACTCATCAATAGAAACCTCAAATACATTTAATAATATCTATAAAATATATAGGATTATCTGGACATTTCATATATTGTTATTTTTTTCAATTAATATCGATACAACTACATATTCAAAATTTTAATGTGATTTAAGAATGAGAGTTGAATTAAAAACTCAAACCACATTCCCTATATAAACCATTATTCATCAGAATCCAAAAATTATAATTTTTTTAAAAATAAACATATTCTTTTCTAATACCACTAAAAATGTAACCATTATATTAGTGTGAATATAATTATAGGGGTAAATCAGTTAATTCAATTTCTTTTGAATATCCCCATATAAAAACCTTCAACTCCTATCAATGTGAAAAAACAATGATCACTATCCATGATTCAGTCATAATTCAATGCACAGAAAAAAAGCCCAATATATTTTGAAAAGGTTCAACACTCAAAAATATGGATACATTCTTTCTATAATCCAAAATAACATGTGATAAAATGATCTCCTAGATTCAATCAGTTGATTTTGACCTCAAACTTGTCATAAAAAATGTGTATATCACCTTGTATAATGTTATCCAATAAAAATTCTGAAATAATATGGAATATAATTAAAATGGATTCTTTAACTTATGATATTTCCATCACATTATTTTTGGGATTATTCCACTTTTTATTTTTATTCTCCTTTTCATATTCTTCATTCTCTTCTACTTCATTTTTAATATCATTGAATACAATTTCAAACACTATATCCTTCTTTTATTTTATAGAATTTTTCACACTTTTTTATAAGTATAAAATATCTCTATTTATTCAAGTATAAATTTAAAAATCATATTAAAAAATATGTACTTTAAATGCATCCATTGTATTTTATGTCATCTGATCAATCCATCTCTTCTTATGAACAATCTATGATTTCAATGGGCATGGTGATTCGAGGTAGATAATCCATTATAACTCCAATTGATCCACATTAACAAAAAATTTATATTTTATATTATAGAATAACTCATGGAGAGACAACTCTCATTTAGATATGAAAATAATATTTAAGATGATGCCAAGGGAAAACATAATGCAACAATCCAATATAGCTCTAATTACATCAAGAAAACAATAATTTAATGTGGATTAATTAGTTAAACTCTGATTAAAACCCTATAAAATATTAAAAAAACAATACTATAGAAAATAATCATGGTCCAATGATTGTGGAATAAGTTTTCCCTCATTATAGAACTAAATCCCATCACGGTACAAATGTCACTTGCTCAATCTGGTCAATTATCTCATCATGGTGCCTTATTGTGTGGTCTTAATCACTATAGTGTGACTCCCTATAATGCTTAAATCAATTAATAATTATTTTTAAATGTCTTCTCATTATTTATTTATTTTCAAATATCATATATTTAACAACATTCCTTATGAAATTATTTCCCTATCATGAAAGAGAAGATTAAATATCATCATATTCAAAATTCAATATCATTATGAACACATAGGTTTCATAATAATATACACTTACTTTGATATATTTTAATCTTTTATAACATTGATATAATAAGTGCTCCCTGAATTGTGAAATTATTTTCATCAAAAACACCATAGAATGTTTAAAAACCCATCATTTCCGATATAAACTTACTTTATACTCTTTAAAGATTAAACACTGACTACACCTCATCTAAAATTAATTATATAAAATGAGATTTAATATGATTCATATTATTAATAAAACTATTTAATAAAAAATAATATTCAAAACTCTTAATATTACAAATAGTAAATTGAATTTTACTCTAATAATTCAACCATTTTACAAAAATAATAATGATATTGAATCAAAATTCTCAAACCACATAAAAATATACCATCATTATAGTCCCATTAGTCATAGTCAAATTGTACCCAATAATTATAAATTGATTTGATGTTTTCTTCATAAATTGAAATATTAAATGATGTATTAATGTTTAAAATAATGAACGGTGGATATGAATACGTAATTGACAACATAATTATTATTAATGGATGATTTTAAAGATATAGATTTTGAAAGGGTGGGTTATTAATTAAATTGGTATGTCATGGAATATAAATATACATATAAATGGTAAATGTAAATTTATAATAATATAATGATAATTATTTTTAATTGAAATGTATTAATAGTGTAATTTTAAAATGATTATTATTTATAAAAACATATGAATGAGTGGAATACATACTGATTTATAATTATGATAAAAAAATTGTGTTGTAAAATTATTTTAACTACTGTGAGAATTATTTTTGATTTCTAGTGATGATTTTGAGTAAAAATAATGATATTTATGTTTAAAACCATATAAGGTAAGAGATTAACTTTTTTAAAATTTGGTATAGGTGTTTACCAATATAGAATACTGGTGTTTAACTTTCTATAAATTTACACCAAAATTATTCAAGGAATCATACATTCATCATAGAGGGGTAAATCTAAATTAGTATATAGGATTACCATGATGGGATATGGTTATACTAGTTTCATTAAATTGTTTAAAATGATTATATAACAATTAAGGCATAGAGAGGTTCATAAGTGGCTAATATATCAATATAGTGTCCATAAAACTATTTTAATTTAGTAATCACTCCCATATAATGTGATTATTTATTATGTGCAAGTGTACGATAAACGTAGAGATTATATATTGTGATTTTATTAAACATATGGGACAATCAATAGAAATGTGAAAACATTATATTCTAATGATATCTGTAATGTCAGTGATGTGGGGAACTACTCTATAGGATCATGGTTTGTTGTACCAATGTAGTAGTGTGGTAAAAATGAAATATGTGGTTACTTACTAATGAATATATATACGTGGTGTACATTTGGGGTATGTGGTTCAAATGTGAGGTGTGATTATTATTTCCAAAGATCTATATGAGGTTCAACTTGGTGGGAGTATAGTAAGAATGTGAGGTTCTAAAATTTACTCCTGATGATTTTACATGGTATACATAGGTGAGAGAATTGAATATCTATGTGATGTGATTATATTATCTAGGAACTTATTTGTGTGGTGGTTAGGGTAGGATAATTAATGGTTTTTTGTTATGTAAATATGTTTACTATACATGATTTTTAAGTTTAAATTTGTCGCTAGTTATATGGTGGTGATAATGAATTTGATAATACACATGAGAATGGTGTTTATGGGGGTGGTGTTGGTTTTTATGGTATGTAACATATTGTTATACTTATAGTAATTTTGATGATTTATGGTGGTAATGTGGATCGATACTGGGATATTACTAGAGGTGGATAACATGTTATACATGTAGTGTCCCAAGGGGTGTGCAATAACCCATCTAATACATTTTGAGGATATTTGACATGTTTCAGTGTAAATATATGTTCATAATGGAAGTGTCCGAAATGGAGGGTATCCATTAATATAAAATGATCCCATAAATTATTAAAACATCCCAATAAATTCAAATTATATTTGGGAGATTCCTTAAGGATTGAAACCCTAAAACCGTTAGGAGTACATATGATTTGGTAGTATCCCAACATAATAAAATAGATATTAATCTTGTTCTAAATATGTGGATGTCATATTTTATATATATATATTATTACGAGTTCATTGGCAGTGTATAACTATGTATTAATTGTAAAATTATTGTGATTTTTCTTCTCATAGAAAGATTCATGAAGACATTATAATGTGGTCTCTCTAGGTGAACATGTTCCCAATTCATGGATGTATATTAGGGGTTATTTTGGGTATTATAGTGGTTATATATTTTTTTTGATGGGGAATGTTTTTAGGTTCTGATAGTGAGGAAACTACGTGGATAAAAATAACTATGGGTGGATAATTTTCTATTGAGAGATGGATATTGAATAATTATTTTGTTTATTATTCTATAAATAGATTCATTATTATGATTTATTCACATAAATATAGGTTTTTTTAGGTAAAAACCTATTCTATATAATGTTATTTTCACCCTTACTTTATATATATATATGATTTTCATACATTTTATGGATATAATGGGAGATTTTGTAAAGAGATAATTGCTTTATAAATGGGATTCCTCTAAGATATAGAATTTTCATTATACATTACATGAGGTACAGGAGAGGTGATACATTATCATTATTTATTACTATTAATGTCTAGGATTTGTTTGATAAGGAATTTATAGGTTGACATTATTTTTCTTATAAATTATGTAAATGTATTATAATAATAATGTTGTTTTAGAGTTTCCATTTATAAATGTAAATTCTTTCGATAAATGTTTGATGATATATGCTTGGTTATAGTGACTAAGTTACGGCTGATAAAAGGTGTATTTTAGGGGTGAAACATTAACTCATTTTCATATAAAGTATATTCCCAACGATTTTCCAAAAAAAATTAATAGGTGGATATAAATTCCAATCAGTATTTTTCTTTTTGAAACTATTATACTATTAATTTTTAATGATAGGACAAATATTAAAAATAATATATGATAATTATTTTTGGATAAATTCTGATTATGGATATTAACATGATAGCTTTACATTTAAATTAATATTTTTAATGATTTCTATTAAGAATGATATTTATGGAATTATTATTGTTTTTTAATAATTGAAATGAGTTGACTTATGGATTACTAGATTATTATAAAAATTTATAACTTTTTGGGAAATATTACCCTATGATAATCGAAATATATTTGATTGGGGATTAATTATATTAATTATGGAAACAATATTTGTGAAAATGAATATGAAAATTTTAAATTGATGTTTAATATTTTTTATAATTCATCTATGATGTCTTTGAAAAAAATAATGTTAAAATTTTGGTTTATATCTTATTTAAATAATTATTTATTACTTTTTTATTGATCATATTTAATTTTTCGCATGGAATGTTGAAATACATAATAAAATACCTTAAGAGTTGATATGTATTTAATTGTTACTATTTACATATGTTTTTCATACTTACTAGTCTGATATATTGTAGTGTCGATGAAAATTAGGGATGAAGTGGTAGTGATTTACATGGGGGTTGGTCAATATAGGCATGGGTTCATGCAATATTCCAGATTAATAATACTTATGAATGAAATAAACACAAGGTGTTACAGGGTCGTGACACCTTATCTTGGAGTTTTACCCAATCCTACTTTTGATTTAGAACTTGGTTGTTGTGTAATAATTTCATAGTCGGATGAGTTAATAATTGTTGTGGAACATGATTTTTTAAAATATTCCAAGATAAACCACTCTATGATAAATATATATATCTATGGATGTGGAATGGTGTAGTGGATTATATATCACAGTTGGATGAAAGATTTTTATATTTTTGGCTGCAGAATTTGTTTGGGAAACATGAGAATTTGAAGTATATAAGAAATTTTAGTAGTAGGTAAATTAATCTAGAGGATAAATAATATGTTATACATATGATAGATCATGAATTATTTATGTGATGTGGTATTAATCATTTGTAAAATTATATTTATGGAATCTTATGTGGTTGAATAAATGGATAGTGGGGGTCTAAATTTATTTTCTATATATGATAGGGATTTGGAGGTTATGGATAGTTTAATAAGTGTATTATTATATTTGGTCATGATGATAATAATGATGGTGAGGATGTGGAGGACAATGGTGTACATGATATGGATATCCATAGTACATAATTGATTTTTTGAACTAATAATGCTACTTAATGAGGGTATATCCCTAGATGGAGGGCACTCAATAATAAAACAAAAGTACCTTGTAGATGGAAAAGTACCGAAATAATATGGGTTCTTGTGGGGGTGATTACTATTTAGTGGTAACTATAAGAAAATTAAGTAACACTAAAAATAGACATCAATATTGCAATCATATGTATTTTGAAGTCACCATATGGATGGATTGCTATATTTTTTTGGTGATGTGATACTGACATCCCTGTAGGTTGATATCTGTGTTTGGATATTAGAGTGAGGTTATTATATGTTTAAAAAAATTTATTTATTAGAAGAAGATTGAGATTGGTCATTTTTATTGTTGTTTTTTTATGATGACTTTAGATAATAAAATCACATTGTTTAAAAAGAGTGGTTATTATGTGGGTATTTGTGATCGAAATTAAAAATAATACTTAAATGAATCCTTAATAATGATATTAATAATTTTTAGTTAAAATAGATTTCATTTCCCCTTATAAAATATAATTATATAACCTGTAAATGATTAAGTTCATGCATTATTCAATAATGATTGTGTCAATTACTCCCAGATTAGAACACGAACCCTCTTCAATGAATAACAAACACACCAAGATGAAGGAAGGGATGTGACATATTTTTTTTATAAATATCCCCTTTGGTTTCTATATTTTTTTAAAAGGATAACGAGGATGAGTAGAGTGAACTGGAGATAGGTAAACTATAGGATTCCCATATACATTCTCTATGAACCACCTTATATGATTTATAGATTAGAACCTAAGGAAATAGAAGTAATATTGGTGAATTTTAATCATCTAAAGGTAACATTCACAATATCATTATGTAATAACACTACACAATTAAATAAAACCTAGTCATGGATAATGGAAACCCTATGAAGAAGATTTTAATATATGATAAGTAATGTATTTTAGCACTATAACCCATTTAATTCAAAGGAGACTCACCTCAACCTCGTGTATTGCAATTAGTGAAACCATTATCAACATAAAAAACAAAGGATAAACACATAATATTCTCTCCAGTAACCCATATGGGCATTGTTACATCATATTAAGTAAAAATACACCCCAAAATAGAGATCAATACTGCTCTTCACCTCTACAATAGTAATTCTTTTTCAGGACTATATTCCATATTATTCTAGGATATTTTTATCATGTGTCTCTTGTATAATGGGAATATATAATCCAACATCACATATCCCTTGTGCCACATATCTTCTTATTATGGAAAATAAGATTATTATTAATGGTTTGTCAATTTGATAATATATTTCATTCGTCTTGGGGAGTGATAAATTATTATCACACCCATAGATTCATGTATTTATTTTTTGTTATTGATTTATACTACATGGTAAACCTTATAGAATATGTACACAGCACTTTCATCTATATTATACTTGTTCATATTTTATATATAAGACTAAATGGATTAATCCTCATGAAAGACCTAATATTGTTATCCTTATTCATTATCAAATTTATATAATCCTTAGTGGCATATATGGAATATTCACCACACAATAACTTATATTATATACTGGTGTAACCTATTATATTAATTCATTAACAATTAAAACACATATACCATTTTTAAGAACCATTCATCAACTATAAGAAATTAATATGATATTAAATAACAATGAACATTGATCCTTATTATGATATTAAACCACACAACATTGGTCTGGATTACGTGACTATAAAAGAAATGAAATTACCATTATAAATATAAAATTAAATTAGTACTTTTTTACCTTTTTCTCAAAATAAAATTTTAAGCCTCAATAACATGGGTTCTATGTTATTTATAGCCTGAATAGCCTGAGTGCATTCATTTTTATAGATTTTTTATAACCCCCTATCAAGGGATGAGGGGGAACCCTTAAAAGGATTGTAGGCTCAGAGATTACATGGCCCCCAGGCTTAGGAGAATAAATGAACCAATGGTCTTAGGGAATTAAACCCAACTATCTACGTGGAACTTCCCCTCCCCAGCATCTGTATCATGATTGCATCTCTCCACCTTCGCGTGGTCGTCTAGCTATTCTTCCCGTGTAAGCACAGGCTTGTCCCGATGGCATAACCATACCCATTAATTCTGAGAAATTCATTTGGCTCTGCTTTGGTGAGTGCGCCTACTCTGAAACATCTTCTAGGGTTTCTCTTTTTTTGTAGTCTATATAGGGCAACTGCATGTGGCCCGAAAGCCTTCAGGTGGCTCTAATGCCTTAAAGGTGGCCTGAAATCCCTACTGACCCGAAGGCCTGGGTGGCCCGAAAGCTGTAAGGACTCCAAGACCAAACTAGTGGCCCAAGGTGGATAGTTCCAGATGCTACAGTAATGAACAGTACCAGCTGCAGTAACTACTATAGTTACTGCTACAGTACCCACACAGTGTATAGTTCTGCTACTGTAACTGTACAGTGTATAGTCCTGCTACAGTACCCACACAGGGTATAGTTCTGCTACAGTTCCTGCTACCATAGCCTAGAAATATGCCTATACTTTGTTTTGAACCTAGGTCTTGTGGATGCACTTACGGATACCTCACCAACTGGGTTGAGGCTCATGTGCATTCCATGTTAGTTATATTTATTCAAAAAATCGATATTAAACTACATGGGTTTTTATTCATCTATATGGGATACATATAAATCCTTCCATGGGAGTAATCATGTCACACTCTCACCTACCACCTATTTATAAAAACTTATTATTTTGTGGGTTTCATCAAACAACATCATTCCTTATTATATATTTAAATTGTATCCAAAATTAATCATTACCATAACATTGTTAAATAAATATGGGATAATAAAACTTTTTTGTGATGTAATCTTATCAATACATTTGAGTGAATCAACAAACATCATCAAAAGTTAACATTTATTATTTCAGGGAAGGATTTAATGAATATGATAACAAACTAATATTGATACTAATTTTTTGATAAAAAATCGCCATCATGGGATGTGTAAACCTAAAATACTCTTAGTTTTAATATTCAGACCCTAATAAATCAAAAAAATATATTTTTGTAAAAGAAATTAAAATAAAAAAATACTAAACACTGCATAAAATTATTTTTATTTAAAATGGAATCATTTAACAAGAATTTTAATTTTTTTATTATAATAATTTGTTATTAATTTTTTAAATTAATCCATATGATCAAAATAGAAAATATAACCAAATGATTGTAAATAATTTCACACCCTAACTAACTTGAAGGAAATCAGATAAATGCTATGGGTTTGGTCTAATTTCAAGCCAGAAGCACCATTACCCTATGCTACCACTAAGGCCACTGGAACTACCTAAATTATGAGGTATTGATGTATACTCTCCCTTATATAGTTATTTCAATAACAACTTTTCAACATAATTGTAGAAGAGTGATTATGTAATTAAATAACACAAAACATATAATATAAATAGAGAACAATAAATTTTCGAACAATTAGACACCAATATCAATTCAATATATGAGTTGGTGGATGGGGTCCCCAATAATAATGTTAAATAGTTTCTGGAGTCTCTCCATAGTGTAAGTTAATTTCATATTACCATACCTAGAGGTAGGAGATTAATATATCTTCAATATCCCACTAATAACTCAAGATACACCTATGAAGGATCTTTTCAATCATGGTCATCAATATCCACACACAAAAAAACATTGGAAATTTTTATAGATGTTCCTAATATATTCATCCAGAGTCAAGAACCAAGTATCATATACAACTAGGGTAACCAATAAATAAAATACATGACTATATCACTATTATTATTATTGTTATTACACCTAAAACAAATTTTAAAATCCCAAAAATATCATTCGGAGGCGTCCAGATCACACCATGTTGAATCCTTGATCCCATTTTGGATAATCATTAATGACCACACTAACTAATCCCTCACCTTATAAGGTAATATATAATCACATCCTATTTCATCTATATGATAATTTTAAAAGAAACCATTGTTTCCATGTCCAAGGAAATCAACAATGAAACATTCATTTATGTTCTCCCTATGGTACTAAACGTGGAGTTACCCATTACGATATATATATATATCATCCACAGGCATACACCCAATGTATATAAACATTCAAGAAACCATGTATCCCTATACCAAATTATTTACTATGGTTGTAACACCAATGTTGAATTAGTGACTGACTATGAAGTCACTCTAAGTTATGATAATGACTCAAGGAAATAGGGGGATTATTTTGGTGGAACAAGATATAGAGATCCTCCCTATTTAATGAAACTTCAAAAAAAAAATCATATCATAATCTTTGAAATCAATTTTTAAAATTTCATTGTTATTTTACAAAAGTGTAAACCATGAAGCTTATCTTTTTGTTTCAATCATTTCAAAACCCATCACCTATCAGAAAAAAATTTAAATCATAGGTAGATTCATCATACACTTCATCATCATCAATTGATGTTTTACGTCATTAAATGGGTGATTTGAGACAAATATTATCATTAACTTAGTTTCCATGAACCATGGGTAGTTCCTAATATGACAAAAATTATCTTATATTACTTGAATACATAATTAAAAATCAATGATTATGTTATGTAAAAGATGATAAGATACCCTTAAAATGTTTTGGATATTCAAAATATTTATGTTAGAAATTGGTTGTTAATAAAGTAAATATTATATATTAGACCTTTATTGACTATTATTATATTATTATCGAGTATATTATTTATTAATATATACCATTATTATGTTATAATATATAATATACACTAAACTATCTCAGATATAGATGACTCTATTTAAGGGTAATGTTGATCATCTCATGGTTTTAGATAAAAAATTATATAAATTTGAAATTACCAAACTCATGATAACATGGAATCCAAAATTTTGAAATCAAAATAATTCAATATAATATAATTTTCATTATTTAATCAAGGTGATTCCCCAAATCATTGAGGAAGCTTCACTTTATGTATGCATCCTCGGTTATGTATTATTAAAGGTGTTGAAATTTTTCTACTCAATATATCAATAAGTCTAATATAAAAAAGAAATATTTAATTTGATCATAAAAATTAATTCTTTTAATCCATGGTATGTAATTATAAATTTTTTAATTCATTGAGATTATGTTGTATACAGAGTATAAAGGAGGTATACTCCATATAATCTAATGCTTAGTAATATATTTTATTTTTAATATAAGATAATAAATTTTGTAAAGTATATAATCAGTATAAAAAAGTATCAGTTGGACAATATCCTACAACTTGCACCAATTTTTTTGAATAATTAAAAAATACATTTCATCCATCAATAAATAGAATATAATCCCAAATGTTGGAAAGATTTGTATCTATAAAAAATATCCCATGGGAAACTCTATTCCATTATGATGGATGAATATTTCCTTATAATCACCATTGTTATCATTAATAAATAAAAATGATACCAGGATTATTGATATAACACCTCCAAGAAAAGTCAAATTTTTTATGTCAATGATTTTCTCTTTAAATTGTACAGGATCTAACTCCTCAATTTTTATTATTTTAAATGGTGGGTAAAATATATTACCCTAGAATAACTTATCAACAAAAACCAATTATTTCATCGTGAAAAAGTTATTAAAAGGATAAATTATAATTCCCCATGATTTTAAAATCCATGAATCTATCTAATATATGAATGAATATAGTTGATTATGTTCAATCTAATGATAAATAATATGTTGAAAAAATCCACGTACCATATAAATATTGATAAGGAAATAGATTCCCTCATATTACACATATAAATAAATTTCATCACTATTATACCTACTGATAAATTAGATAATGATACTGATAATTTGAAAGATAAAGATAACGTTTAATTGGAAAAAAATTTCAAAAAATGAGTTACATTGAGATAGTACCTTGCACCATTATAGATTAAAGTGTTTATTCTTTTAATCATTGGAAATCCTATAATTTGGGTTTCCTTCTTTATTTTATATTCCTAAATGATTTGTATGATAATAATAAGTACATGTGAAAAGGTGTTCCAAATTTTTATCTTATCCTCATCTCAAAAAGGCTATCTTTGTCTTTCCTAATTAGTAAATTATGGTGTTTAAGGATAAAATAGAAATATTTGATCATGTAAATTACATGTTAATTAGGTATAATATTCATATTTAACATGATTTTCAAGATCTATATATATATATATATATATATATATGTTTAGTATCCTTAATTAGATGATAATATTTAACCCATAAAAGTAATATAAAATTATCATACTGAACCGAGATTTTGTCTTCTCATTCAAGTAATCAAAACACAAATAGATTCACAAGATGATCATATATGGAGACATCATCAATCTGACACTCAATTGATACATCTAAAAAAACTCACCATGATCAATAATTTCCTAAGTATAAAAACATTATATTATTACTAATCAACTAAATTTTATTGAGGATCTAAATTCTCTTGTAAAAATTGAGATGAATATATACCTAGAGGGGTGTACTCAAACCCTCATCCACTCAAATTTGGAAATCCTGAAATCACATTATTTTATATCCTAGGGGACTATGAAAAATATATCATTAATTTTTCAACCTAGTTTGGGTGGTTAGTCGGGGTCTAATAAAAACATATGAGATGAAAGATTTTGATTTTTTTGGATAAAATATATGTTATACAATATTTTTTATAAAAAAAATTCTATCTACATCTATCTCAAGTTAGGAATATCCTATTTAAAAAATTCCAAATCAATTCAGTTCAATATTGGTGAAAAAAAAATAAACTAACCCTAACTACCTGAAATCAAATATGATACTTTCACTAAGTTTATCAAACAAATTAATTGCTTGACATATTCCATAGAGATACAACTCTAAAACGATAATATATTTTAAAATTTCACAGAAGACATAGAACATTAGTAAGAGACTTGGATACTCATGTAAAAATATCTCTTAGAATTCTGAGTGTTTTTTGAGAATGTGAGATATCAAGAGGTTATCAATGGGAGAATTAAAAAAACCATAGAAATAAATTAAATAAAAAGAAAAGAGGCTGAGAAAATTAAAATAATCCATTCTCACTCTAAAAATGGAATCAGTAAAAAAATTATCCTCTGAGAGTGTTATATTCAATGGAGTTCTTCATACTAGGAAATAACGATAAAATTTACATGCCTTATTCCAAACACACAAGATATTAATGAAGAATAAAAGAATATATATTTTAAAAAAATAGAAAATTTGGTTTATAATTTTTTCAATGATTATGTTCTTGAGAACATCAATTATTTTCTAGGTAAAAAATATTTATATATTTAGATATCAAAAAACCTTACAATGATTGTATGACTAATAACCATAATTAATTCTCATTCCTGATAATGATGGGTAACATAACCCATGATTATTTATTATTAAATGAATTACTTTAAAATATGATATATATAAATATATATAGTCTATGTAGTACTGGATAGTATAATGGTTTATGTTATATGTGTCCACCAACTTTCCTCTAGGAAAGAGTATGATAAATAATAGTTATTAGTAAGAATACATAAAAATATTTTTTCTAGAAAAACCCAAATTATCTAAACCAATAACATGAAATAATAAGGACATGAATAAATAAAACATTCATTTAATTAAATCACCATATATCTACATTTGTAATACATTCCATTTCATGCCTTCCCAAGATCAAACACAATTTGTTCTAGTGCAACAATGAACATACTAAGGATCCATTATGGGGATCCAAACTAGAAAACAATCTCAATGACATTATAACCCATTCATTGATGGGTTCAGAATAACCTTAAAAACAAAATTAATTTAAGATGAATAATTGTATTTTTTTCTTTGTTTACTCTATTTAATTATCATATAGGTTTTCTGATCAAGAAATTTTTTTAAAAATTTAGTCTCCTAGCAACAGTTATAGTTGTATAGAAGGAAGATAAAAGAGTTCTAGAATAAAAAATAGGAGTCTCCGGTGTTATCCTTTTTAAAAAATAAAATATTTTAAATTGGTATACTTTTAATTTAATGAGATCCATAGGAGTTTTAGTATGATCCAAGATCCTCCAATTCTTACAATACATAGATCATGCTAATCAATCAGTCAATTGACGGAAAACTAACAATATGACCTCATAATGAAATTATATTGTATCATATAATTTTCAATATAAAAAAAAGATCTCAATTCTTTGATAAATAACATAATCATAATAACCATATTATCCTTATATTTCTTAAGATACTATTGTAGGATTATGATAAGAGACACACACATTAAGCGGAGAATTATTTCATATTGAATCTTTTATCCATTTTTCAGTAATGAATCTCTATCTTGAATGCCATATATCTCTCTAAATAACTTGTGATTACATTTTAGAGGATTTCAGAAATTATTTGGGGTTCAATATTGATGTGGAATCTATTGATAGGTATTGTGTAAATACTAGATCTACTAAATAAAAGGATGTTATTCCTTTTATAGTGAAATATATATTTAAATATCCTTATAAGATAACTTATGAATCATAAATATTTCTTGATATATTAATGATGTTTATATATATATTGTCCTATTTTAGATAATGTTTCATCAATAAAACTCATTATTTCTCAAAAAATAAACCACTATTGATACATGGAAGTTAATTTTATTATTAGATGATTCAGTTTTATAATAAAATTGAAAACCCTTATAGAAAGGATAAATCAAGAGAAATTTTTTGGTATATTTGTTAACAATAATTTTACATTTATTCCACAAGAACCCACTTTAATTACCATATAATTGTGGTTATGGGTTCATATGTATATAGTAGTTCCCTCTTCACAAAATCAATTCATAATGTATTACATTGATAAATAAATTGGATTATGATATACTGTTAAAACCTTTTCCAACATCAATAAGGTATGATACACTGAATCTAGATACTTTAGTAGAGAAAAGTAATAGTTTTAAATGGAATAAGAAATTATAAATTGATAATCTCAATTGTATAATGAAAACATTATAGGTTTCGACTTCCATCTAGTACAATAATGTAACAGTTGGGTACATAACGAGTTGAGAGGATCAGAAATGTAAATGAATTTATCATTTAAATTATATATAGATAAAAATTGGAATTCATAACATCTATAAATATATGTAATAATATAATGATATATTTTTATATTTTACAGCTATATAGATTAATTTTATTCATTCTGAGGGACATAACATTCTAATGAGAAGTCATTTTGAATTTAAATAGAGAACATGAAAGATTCCTTAGATACTATACTAATATCACAAGAATTTCATGGTATATTTGAGGAGTTTAAAGAAATCGCAGAAGTTTTAGAAGATATTGTCCAGTGAAATAGATAAAAAACATAGAAATAGGCATCATCACAAATAATGAATTCTAGAAAGGATGAAGATTTTGTTATCACATATAAGTTCTTGGTATTACAAAATATATACACAAATATTGGATGGTTTAGGTAGTATATCCTCCTTGAAAATATATTTAAAAATTTATTGAGTATGTAACCCTATGGATCTCAAAACTAGTCCAAAATCTCATTGCTTTCATAACTCCATTATTTAGAGTATGGTAATTCCACCTCCAAATGGAATCATCTTCGAATACAGTGCACCAACTCACCCAATCAGTTTCATTCAACTAATTGACTTGGGTGTTGTGAAAGAAGAATCATAAAATATGGGATCTTCTAGAAACCCCATAGAGGAATTTTATGTCGGAAATAATAAAACTGTGGCTTTATCATAAATCCTGGGGATATCCTCATTTATATAATTCATGTTGTTAAAAATAAGAAAATGGAAATTAAATGATCACATCATGAAAACCATCCCAATTACACCAATATTATTGGAACTTATGTGACTATCATGACAAAGGATCCATCAGATGATATTAGTTAGTATATTTATTCCCAATATATAGTTGAACATGATCAACACAGCACAGTAACAACAAAAACTAATTACATATCTAGGCTCAAGAATGTCATATTTTTAGCTAGTTTAGCCTTTAATACCATGATATTTTTAGTAGTATTAGAATAATAAACACAAGACCCTTATAAATTCCCATGTTTTTAAATGAGATGTTTGATTTGTTTAGTTTGGTATTTTTACTAGTGTTTTAGAGTGTTTGTTTTTTATTAAATTTTATGTATAATTTTTATAATTTTTTTATCATCATTATTATTTATAAAATAGTTTTATAATATATAAAAATAGAGTATTTTTGGGGGAAATGGATAGTTTCAAGTTAATGTTTAATGAATATTCAATTCCTTGAAAGAGATACATTTTAATTAGTGTCTATTATCTACAAAATCTTTAGATAGGGTCAAGATATGTGATCGATATATATATATATATATATATATATTTATTTATTTACTTATAACATAACATAAATATATATATATATATATATATATATTGAATAGGAATGTTAGGATTAGATAAATAATTAGATGATATGATTTTAAAGGATGATTAAAAAAATAAAGTATGAAAAAAAATAAAATATTAGATACAAAGAAAAATTAAATTGAATATTTCAAAATATCCTTGGTACATTTCATACATGTTTTGTGGATATAGTAGTTTATATAAATATTTTTTTTCTTGTTTTCTCTCCCTCTGATTAAATTCCTTTATAATTATTTATACTCAATATCCTTATATATGTTTTTTGATAGGTAACCCATCTATGGAATTGAAACTAAATGCTAGTGAATATAAGGAAATACATACCATTTTGTTAAAAATATATTATTTTCAAGTGTGTTATAGGTATAGTTTTTGTTTCTAATTTGATTAATTATAAAAATTGTTAGTGTGTGATTGAATTGATTATGGGTTTTCCCATGTTTTTTAGTACCATTGAGAGTTTAGTGAATCTGTGACGCACATTCCCAAAATTCTTATTTTTTCACATAGATTATTTAATATCTTAAACATATTAATATTTTATTTCTCAACAAAATCATATATGCAACCAAAATAAAAATTTATTTCCATGTAATTATATAAAAGTTTTATCAATAAAAGTATATTTATTCTTGTGGAAGGTTAGTCCATTCAAGAATTAATTCCCCAGTATAAATTCATGTAGACACACTAAGGGCCTTCAAAATCCTATGATCTTAGATTCCCACTATGCACATTCTCTTAAAGACCAGTAAAAATTATATATTTCCACTAACCACTAAAAACTCATTTAATATTATAATAATAAATCCCATTATTTCTCATTTATTTCATCATAACTCCATGTGAATGATCTTACTTCTAAAGCATCATTGATTATATGGTCTACGTATGGTCCCTCTTTATAAATATCAGAATTCAAGAATATTGATTATGTATTTTGTTATTTATTTCCTTTTATATATCTTCAATGAATTGTATCCTCCATAGTTTCTCCTATAATAAATAAAAATTTGTCTCATTCTTATTGGAAGGATATCCAATATTTTCGTATTCTTCATTCCTTGATACAACAGAGTGTTGGGTATTCATAGATTCCTAATTCTCACACTATTTCTTCTCTTTTTTGAAGATATGATATCACACATTAATTGTGAATATTAGTTTCAATAATGTAATTATTGAAAATCCATAAATCATAGAAACAATAATTCTAATCATTTAAATAGGATAATGGATTCCTTATTAATCTCATTATTCAAATTTATTTCAAATATTGGTCATTATCCTCATTTAAATACCATAATACCTGAATATCATTTTCCGGATCTGATGCTGAATATAATAGAATCTAATATCCATAAAATTCATATATTTTAATCTTGTTAAAGTAATAACATGTGTATATAATTATATTTAGCCTCTTCCTTCTATGTATGGAACATATCTCATAATTCAAGCATCATCCCCAGCTAGTCCTTCATTATTTTCAATAGTAATATTAATATTTTTTGACTAATTAAAATATTTAAATCCATAAATATGATATAAATAGTATCAAAATATTTATATATTCATAAAACATAATTTTAGAATTCATAGAAACTGAATTTTTAGGTAATTATAATTAATTTAATGTGAAAAATTCATACACACTCTATGAAAGATTGATGTTGGAATTATAAAAGTATTAAATAAACTTTGAATGTTGTATGTTTTAAATAAAAACGTCTCACAATCCTCTAGATTCATGCATATTACTAATTCATTAATTTCCATCAAAAAGTCTTATACTAATGACTTGCATCCATATAGTGAATGAAATCCATACGACCTATCAAAAATTATTTAAATTGGAAAAGGAATTACTATTCCAATAGTTGATGTAAATTTAAAAAGTTTTTATATTAACTAATAAAGTGATTGATGACTCTTCTTGTGATTATCACCAACTCTAAAATCAATAGAATTTACCCATTCAAAATACAGGTTCCAATACCAATTTTTCACTATGTTTTAGACATAATCATATAAATATATCTTTAATGACCCATAATTAACCTTGAATAACTCTTAAAAAATGTTAGTTAAACATAAATCTCCCATTGAATCACTCATATAAATATACAAGATGAATCTAACATCTATTATTCCCTTTATATTGAAGTTAATCATAATGTAACGCCATTGGGTTCAGGTAATTTACAATTTTATTTTGATGTTATATAATACTTCGGTGAGTGTTTGAGAATTTTTTTATAGTTTTGGAAATTTTATTATGTTTTTATTATGTTTCACGATTTGAGCATGGTTTGGGTAAATCTTATGGATTTCTCTATAATAAATGAGTGATTTGCATATAAAGACATGATAATGTACCCAAATTGCACATGTTTTTTCCAAATTGTGTGGGTACCTAGGAGAAACTGTGAAATTGGATGTAGAGTAAAAATAATGAATTTCATGTGGTTTTTAAAATTAGTAAACATATCGTGTGAGTGGGTGGTTTCATGGAATATGAATAAAAACAATTAGCAAAGAATTATCCAAACTGTGAAGCCTAGCCTTGTGATATACACTAATTACTCTAAAATTATAGTTTAACAATGCATTTACCCCTGAAACCATTATATTTGACCTCTCCACTAAGGATCTCAAACTAATATTTTTTTCATAATAGTTATTGGCACACCCATATTATTCAAAATCTAGTTTTGACCAATCTAACTATTTTTTATCTCAGTAGATATTGATATGTATTTTTTCCCTCTAATTTTATTTAGATCTTATTATAACCTCTCAAAAGTAACATGATATCTAGTATATATTGGATATAATGATGATTTATGATGTATTTTAGTGAGATATTGTTTGTATCAATTGAATGAAAGTTGTTCCATTCATGTATCTTAAGGTTTTTTTGGGTCGATCTTTGTTTTCAACACATTTTCTTTGGTATGTTTCCTATCTCACTTATGAAAATATTTAATTACTAGATGCATTCTATATTTAAATTTTAACTACATAAATTTCAAAAGAAACATGTAATTATTTCTTGCGAGAAACTCCATTTAATGATATTTAGGAATATTTGATATAGAATGGTTTTTAGAAAACTAATTTGATTTATGGTTTTAAAATTATGATTTCCATTTAATAAAATGAATAAATTCTAATAAATGTTTAAATGGAATGATTTATTTATGTGAAATTTAACGGTAGGTGAACTTACTAAAAAGGGTTTCATCAGTTCATTTTCACTGATGTGTCCCTGGATAAGGGGCGTAGAGATATACAAGATTCACATGTATTTTTTTCACCTTGTGAAAATTTTTAGATTGATGATAAACCACTAATGAGTATAGTATTTGTCACGACCGGTCCTCAGGGCCTGTGTCATGACTACCCCATGCCCGCCTTCCATAGTCCATGGGCTGGTGACTAGCTCCAAAGGCGTAAATCATAAAAAGAAGGTAAGGAATTGCCTTTATTAAGTAAAATACACAACATAGTACGTAAGCGATGTAAGCCCTAAGTAAAACTGGTTACAAGGTAAGTGCTGAAAAGTAAGTCGGACAGTATACAAACCCAACTGAAAGTACAATACAGCTGAAAGGAATGTACAACTTCAATAAAGTAAAATAGAAACACAGAGTCATCCTCCAGAAATACCTCCTGAAGGGTGGGTACCGATAGTCTCTTCATCTCCTCGGGTCCGACTGTCCTCTCTGTGTACGTCCCTCTAAGTGGTCCACCTCTGGGTATAATCCAGCTCCACAAGCCTCCCCCCAATCAGTGTTGTCCTTCGTCTGCATCCAACACAACATAGTGTGGGCATAGCCCGTGCAGGGGTGAGTATACGATACTCAGTAAGGACTCTAAGACCTCCAAAGTTCTCTCATAATCCATGAAGGATAAAACACAAAATAAAGATACAATCACAAAGTACCAACTCACTCTACTTAGGTGTATTCCCATACATATACCTAATTCATCAGTTACAGTTCGGCTCCATCTCCCGAGCCCAAGCACAACCCATTCCACATAAGAAATCACAAGCCAGTCCACATAGGAAAGCACAACCCAATCCACACTGGAAAGAACAACCCAATCCACACAGGAAAGCAAGTAAACCACATCAATGATAATGATTGATAATCCAGACTCATCTCACAAAGGTATAAAACTTTTGCAAGGCGATATAGATGATCATATTTAGCCACTAACTCATCTAAGATATCGGATCCACATAGGATACAAGACCAGATACTCTGCTAGACCAACTCCGAATAAAAGTACAGAGGACAAATACTGCCGTACCCACGTAGGATACAAGAACAGTAGTCATCGATGTTGGACCCATAGAGGATCCCAGTACAGTTTTCCTCATTGCCGAACCCACGGATGATCCATGTAAACTCTTCCTCACTGTCAAACCCACTAAGGATCCAAGTACAGTCGTCCTCGCTGCCGAACCCACGGAGGATCCAAGTACAATTGTCCTTGCTGCCGAACCCACGGAAGATCCAAGTATGGTCGTCGTCACTGCCGAAACCATGGAGGATCCAAGTATAGTCGTCTTCTTTGCCAAACCCATAGAGGATCCAAGTACAGTCATACTCCCTACCGAACCCACATAGGATCCAATTATAGTTGTTTTCGCTACTGAACCCACAGAGGATCCAAGTACAGTCGTCTTCGTCGCAGTCACAGTCAGCTCTAGCTTTCCCGCACACAGCATGCTCAATTCCAGGAAGGTCCACTGCTCGAGCGAGATATTCGATACATAAACTGTAACAATGTCTAGAGCTGATGTATCTTAAAGCTCTGTCTCGTCTAAAGAAACCCAATGCGACAGATGGTGCATCAATCGGACCCCCGGTCTGAGAGTTATTGGATTTTTCGTCCTAGGGGACCTGTTGGTTTTTAAGATAAAAACAACCAAACAATACTCTATCTGCGAACAAACATCAAGCGTAGTAATCCAAAAGAACCATCTCATCAATAGTAAATCATCGCAGTTGACGGCATGTCAAACAGACGTCCGGTCATTAAGTTATAAGTGTTTCTGCTCTAAGGGCCTGATTGGTTTCGGGATTGAACCAACTCCTCCATACCCAAACTTTGCCAAAAGCTTTATTGTAATATATAAAAATGACCGTCTAGATCCAAGGATTCCTACACAACTGAAGGTGCATCGATCAGAGGTACATAGCTCATGTTATGGTTAAAACTCCGAAAACGGTCTGAAGTGGGGGTTCTGGGCCCGGTCCGACCTGGGTCCAGGTCCGGCCCGACAGGGCATGGCCCAGCCCGACTGGGCGCGACCTAGCCTAGTCTACGCGACCCGCCGCAGCCCAGCTGGGGGTGCATTGGCTCGGCCCGCGGGCTGAGCAGGAGGGCTACAGTCCCAAATTTGTGTTCTGCGGACGCGTCGACCGACGCCGCGTCTCCCGCAGATCTCACGCGGTCGCGGGATCCAATTACTCACCCCAGTGGCTTCAGTCGCGGTGGGATTCTGCCAGTGGTGCATCGGGGCACCGCTGCCTCCGGGCAGCCAGCCGGTGCCAGCCGCCAGTGACTCGCACCGCTGGTGACTTCCGCGGGCCACCGAAGTCATTCTGGTGGTCCGATTTCGCTCCTGTCTGCGCCACCGGTCGTCTCGGGTCCCGTACATCACTAGAAAGGATTCAAATTTCCATTTCGGTCACGCTTAATTGTTTCCAATTATTATTCAAATCAAGAACAAAGAAGATGTGGGTTCAGACTTGTTCTTTAGTCCGCACCCACCGCGTTAGTGGTTCAAAGCATCACCAAATAAATACATGTCATGCCGAGGGAATAATTCTCATAAAAGAAGAATATAAAAATTCTTTCCCCTAACTAAACAGTTGATGTTGGAGGTCGATGTTGCGGGAAAGAGGATTTTAGGCATCTTCAAAGCATTCCTAGGAGGAAGAGGCATCTCCTCTCTTATCGTGGAGAATAGAAAGGGTGGCACGTCGTCGATCTTCGATGAATCGGTGTTCTTCGTTGTTCTTTGTCGAAGGCCAGTGTTCTTCCAAAAGCTCCAAATCCCTCCCGCACAACCAATGTTATTCCCCCAAATTAAGTAAACGGTTCGTCCTATTATTTAATTACACATGCAAAGAATCTCCCAGAATTATTTCACCACATTTAATAACATGATGAAAATTAATTAAAGAAGGGAGCAAGAAGGTTTCCCATTCAATGTATGCGTTGGAAAATAAATAAAATGGAGGAAATAGAAAGTTTCCTCATTAAATTATGTGTTTACATAATTTAATGAAGAGATTGGCATTTAATGGAGGTTTTGCAAATTAATGAGGGGATGTTAAAGAGATTAGAGGGAATTAAATGGTGGGGATCGTGTGGGCCCCAACTATCTAACCTCTTCACTTGCGTAATTATGTGGTTGTGGGCCCCACCCTTAACTACCCATGGGAGGGAATAACCTCCTTTATAAATAAAAATTGTTCTGACAATTTTTATTTATTTCTTAAACAAACCCCCAAAAATTATCTTCTCCGCTTATGTGAACGCAACTATGGCAAGTATCTCCTTAAGAAATTACCAGCACTATGAGTTCATCGGTTCCCTCCGATTTTAATTCCGAGCATTGGTTCAAAAGTTAGAAAAACCCACTCGTTTGTTCACTGAACGTACCCGAGCTAAACTTCGAAAATTGATTCTGGGAACACCATGCCTCAAAATCAAGTGTCGTCAGAAGCCACAGACTCATAAAATTACAAATTATTACTACAATTAATAGTTAGAAAAACCTGGTCATTAGTTAACTAAATGTACCCGAGATGAACTTCAAAAATTGATTCAGGGCACACCGGGCCTCGGAATCAAGAACCTTCAGAAGCCACAAACTCGTAAAATTCCAAAGTCTTTTTTAAAAAAATTCCTTTAAATTTCAGTGTCTTTACAGTATTTTCACCTATAATTCATGTGTGTGTGTGTGGATAGATGTTTTTTTGGGAATGACATGTGGTATTCATGGAAATTGTTTTTCTTAATTTATTTTCATTAAAATTTGTTAACAGTTATGGATGTTACTATATCTATTATATATTATCTTTTTAACTATGACATAACATGTTCTTTCTAAAGTGGCATAAGATAATAAGTTTCTTTAGAAAATAAAATTAACAATGATGAGTTGCCCCATGTATAATATCATTAATGAGTATATAGGTTTTCTTCATTATTTCATAGATAAATAAATTGTTTGGTTATTTCTCCAGTGGAACATTAGCATGATACTTCCTCCTGATTGTTTTAGAGAATATAGTTTCTATGAGTGATTGGTAGAAGGTATTCTAGGTTGGTGTATTTACATTGGGTTTTCGTGAAATTTTCATAGGTCTTATATTTACAATTTTTCACAAAATCTAATTTTTTAATTTTATAGGTATTCCTTTTAAGATGTATTTTTTATATCTCTTGCATCATATATTTGTTTTAGTAGTTTTTATTTTTTCTTTATAGGACTTGATTTTTTAAGGGAATGTCAACCAGCAATGTTATAGTAATCCCATGTCACCTATTTCCAACTATTGGTGTCATGGAGATATCACCTAGGTAATTTTAAACACAAATAATTTAATCCAAGGATTAGGGTTATTACGTAACAAATGATATCATTTTTTGGTTGGTCCGTCATTTTGTGATGGTATCGATCATGGTCAGTTCATCATATTTAGAAGATATTTTTTAAATTAACATTTATAGAATAAAATTTTATAGCTAACAACATAATGCTGATATTAAAGTTACAAGGGTGGTCTAGTTATAAAAAATTATTATAAGACACCAGTATATGTGTTTTCATCTCATCATCCTGGGTCTAGTATATTAGTGTACCATTTCTGGCATTAGTAATAATAATTTCTTCTAGGACGGCATTGATCATATTATGTTTGATGATTTATATATTTATATATATTATAATTATTGTTTCTTTTAATGATTTTTAATATTATAAGAATTAATTTTTCTTGTGATTCAAGATTAAGTGGGTTTTTGTTTCTATTATATATAAATCCAACCAATTAGATGATGTTAAAACAAATAAGAAAAGGCCACAAAAACGTGGATGAATCTAATCCATAAGTCATTAAACACCATGTTTAGAGAATTATTCATGTTTTTTATATTGTTTTGTAGTGAAATAAAAATTATTAAACAAGAAAACTAGATAATTTTTTGAAATTTTATAAATGGAATCCAATAAAAATTAGGGAAATTCTTAAACTTGAGAAACTAGATTTTTGGCTTCATAGAACGAACTAGAAATTATATTTCCTAGTAACATAGTGCATTCTAAAGTGGATGTTACAAATTGACATGTAATATGATATTACAAGAAAATGATGGGATTTAACACTCCTAGATGAAGTCAACCAAGTCTTACATTGGAGTGGTTTGATTTTTTTAATAAATAATAATACCCTAACACCATCAAGATAAACATAATGACCAATTTATTTATCATAAGGAAATAATATCATTTAGTGATGAAGTATAACTATAATCATATTAAATTATTTCATTTATAAACATAAATATCCCCCATTTTATAAAATATCATTATATAACATCTTCTATAAAATCACACCCTTGTTGAAAAAAATAAACATGTTTAATTTTACTCACTCGTATTCATGATTCTTCAGCACAACTCTAATAAATTATTCTTCCTCTTGATTTATTATTATCATTATTATAGCTTACTTATTGATAAAAATATCTATTTACACACTTCCATACCAATTAGCCTTTTCCTGGTAAACTCTCTGACTACGTCAAACTCCTTTGTGTAAAAATCAAGAGTGAATAACTATGAAGATTAATTATTTCCATAAACTACTCTACATGGGATGTCAATTCCATAATACTCACATTAATGTATTCCCATTATGTTTTAAAAAAATATTAAATTCACTAATCTCATTTTCAGTTTTTATAGGGATTCCATATTTGATGTTTTTTTTGATGTTTCGCCAGCTTCACCTCATATTTGACCCCATCAAAGGGTGAACCAAAACTCATATTATTAAAGGCTTATAAATCAATTCATAAAGTGAAATTTATTTGAATTATAGTGAATATATCACACACTACCACCACCATCAAATTCCTCTTTTAATTCCCTACTTGTCTTCATCAATTATCAAAAAATATAGCAAATAAGGAAGAGTCTATTAACTATTTGGTTGAGAAAAATTATGAGTGTGTCTTCTAAACTAGGACTTCTCATTTGGTCCTATCTTATTATGGATATATTATTCTGACCTATTCCCTTAAAACAATCCTTTACCTATATCACACTCCTTTTATTATAGAGAAATTCTAATATTTGTAATAAATCCTTATTCCCCCAAACCAATAATATAGTTGGATTACCTTATAGTTGAATTATTTTTATAGTTAATTATTCTTGAGGTCGCATAAGGGAAATGAAATGATTAATGTTATTTCCATTGTTTCATCATCTCTCACAAATATTTCCTTGAATTATTATATTATCACATTTAGTATATTATTTATTAATTTGATCCTGTAACTCTGAAACCACTTGATATACTTTTTAACTTGAACTAATTTGTAAACTCCCAAATTTTTTAGTTATATACTACTAGTCTAGAAAAAATTTAAGGAACTCCCATTTTAGATATTCTACTCATTCATATTTATAGAATCAAAGTTTCATAGCCTCATCATAGTATGACTTACCACCTTTTACCCATTAATAATATCCACCCTTTAAATTTTAGGGTTCTTCACTTGGAAAACTATTCATACATTCCATATCCATATGATCATTTAGTTTAGAATAAATATATATTTCTTCTAGAAACCACCTTTTTGGGTGTGATAGGCTTGATATATTCATGGTTATAGGTTTATTTGTGAATTTATCATCATCTGGACATTATTCATCCTTTTTGGTTTATAACTATTCCCTTATAAAGAGATATTAAACTTAAAAAAGTAGTTTTCAAGTATAAACCCTCCCTAGCACCAAAAAAGGCCTCTAAAAAATTATTCTTCCATATTGGTGATAATTTTGTCTAAAAATTTGTAGTTACTATCCTACTGTAACCAATATATAATTTTCTCTAGATTATGTTGTAATAATGTCAAGTTTATTTTATCCTTTAATATTGATTAGTGTCTCTCACATGTCTCCATAGTCCAAAATAGTTTAAATTTGGTTCTATAACCTTTAATATTGTTAACAACATACTCAATTGTTGAATAATTAGGTTTAGATTTCACATATTTTTGTAATATTCTTCTTACCAACTTCTAAAGACATAGTTTTAACAGGAATTTATTTTTTAATTATTATTTGATCCTTTTTAAATTATTTTTTTCTCCATGAAAAATTTACTATATCACAGACATATCTTTCTAATTAAATTAAATTTATTATAAAAATATCTGAAAAATTTTATTTCTTATTAAATTTCTATTTATACACCATAATTTTACCAATATAATTTTATTATTTTTATTTTACCCTTATTTTTCATCATCAAAGTAATTTTATTATTTATTTTCAACCATTATTTAACAATCTTGATATCTTAATTATATAAAGAAATTATTCAAACATATTAGTCGTAAAATTTTATATCATGGTCCATTTTTCTCCATTATCACCACATAATGAATAAAAACCTCTCTATATATACCCTTAAGGATAATATTTTCTTCTAATAATATTATTATAGATGAGTCACATTATTCCATTATTCAAGTCAGGATCCTTCTATTTCTTCTTTATAATTTCATCTTTCCTTTATTCCGTTTCTATTTTTGAGGTTTCTATTCTTCAACATCATATTCTTGTCAAACAAAAAAAATTTTATGAATTTTATTGTAGTGTCCAATAACTGTATATCTATATCACCATTGTGGATTCTCTCCCATTCAATTTAAACAATCCCTTAAGAAGACAATTTGGAAAATGGTTACTGTTTTTTGATATCTTTATTAAACTCTGCATTGTTTGAATAATTTGATTTTGGATTCTATAAACCTTTGATTTGACCCTTTCAAATAGCCTAAAAGTTAATCTTATCTATTTCTTTCTACTATAAAATTTTACTTTTCATCATTTGATAAGTGCTAAAACCATTTCATTCATAATAATTTTAATATAAAACACATTATTTTTTAAATTTAATATTTTATTTGGGATAATATTGTATTTTTTCATCAAATATGGTAGAATAAAAAACTATTGGAAAAAAAATAAAAATTGAGCTGAATTCATGGTGACTGAATTCCTTGTGATGTACATTATGTTATAGCCAATGGCTAGCCCTGATAATTGAAGGGTAATGTGAAAATTGAGCTAAATTCATTGTAAACTCATCAATTAAGTCAAGAATGGTCTATTAATGAAGTGAAATGTTTTGATAATTTAATATATGGATCTGGGATGTCAAAACCACACCCAAATTAGGGTCTTGAATTTTCACGAAATAAAAAAATGTGTCCCAAAATGATTGATAGTGGCATGAATATTTTACTTCTTCAACCATTAAATTTATTACCAATCCTCAAATCCTTTAACATAGTGACTCTATGCAAATAAAGAATTACTAATATGAAATTAAAGGTTGTATTTATGGTTTATTAATGTTGATCAAATTGTTCTAAGACTATAAATGCATTGAAAATGGATTGACTAGATAATCAGTTGCTATACTGATGAATTAGGTCGATGCTACTGATTTTTTCTATTGTACATTATGGTATTATATTCCATGACTTTTTTTAATATTTATATTTAATTTTTTATTTAATTCATTACATATAGAATTATATGATATTTTATAATAATGATGGTGTGTGACTAAAACTAAGTCTTGTACATGGGGTAGTTTTTATGATATTCTTAAATTATACTAGTTCATTTAAGTTTTTTAATTCTATTTGTGGTGAATGAGGGAATAGTGTGTCGGTGCAGTGATCATCCACCACTTCTTGAATCTCAAAATAATTTATATTCTCCACAAAATCATTATTTTATCCCCTCTATAGGACAAAATATTCATATGATAGATTTTAGAATGCTCAAAAGATTAAATGGAAAATGATAAAGCTATTTCATAAAAGGTATTACACTCTTGATTGAGGTTTTTATCTTAATTGGCTATTTGAAGAGATTATATTTGGTGTGATAAAGATATCACCTAGTTATGTTAAATTTTACACATAAGGTAAATGGTAAAAATCAATGGGTGATTGGATGGACTGACAATTTGATATAAAATAACCACAATAAATAATAAAGGAAATTAAGAAACTGCACCTAGTACTAATACCATTATTTTATAACAAAATTCATTATGTTCACATATACTATTACATTTAATTATTATATTTTAAATTCTCATCCTTCTATATTATATATAGTTTTCATCAAATCATAAAAATATAAAAAAATCAATGAATTAGGAATATTTTGTTTTTGACTCCAAATCTCATCATTTCATATGACCTCTGTCTACCACTGGGCAGTAAAAAAGAAAATAATATATAGACTTTTAACAACCTTAAAACATGCATGTCAAAAAAATTCCATTTTCGGGAAGAAATAAGTATTTTTACTACCATTCATTTTATCACTTTGTAAATAATTTACATTTTTTTGATAAAAAAAACAAAAAAATGTTTCAGTGACCAAACTATATAGATAATTCTTTTTAAATATTTTCAAGATATGTGAGAGAAGTTTTTTAGTAACATTATGGGGACTAGGAATTAAAGGAACTTATATTAGGCCAAGGAAGGATATGGATGAACAAATTCTTTAATGCATAACCTTGGAATTGAATGATTTCTTCGACTACTTTACAATTTTGTATCAAGAGGTTGTTAAGGAATAGGAATAATATTTCCTAATAACATATATTTTTAAGGAAGGTAGATAGGTTTATCTATAAAATTATGGTTTCCCTCAACCCGTCCATCTTAATATCCAGATCCCAACCTACCATGAAGAGAAATAGAATATTAATTTAGAATACCAACATAATATTATATTTTTGGGAGATCAGTATGATTTCAATTAATTTTGGAATGAATAATATGAAATCATGGTCTCTGCATATTTATAGAAATATAACCAGCATCTCTATATCAATATATATCCTTAGAGGAATAAAAGTCACCCATGTTGTGGAATTTGAAGAGAACATGGAACCGACTAACTACCAAACTCTATCCAATGAAATTCAACTCCAATAGAAACATTCAACTAATGATGAAACTAATGTTGAACCAATTCTTGAAGATGATCTATTCATGAATTCCTTGTCATTTAGTTTTTCTAAAACTAATTAAGTATCACCACTCTTTATTTTGAATTTTCAGATTCATCCAATTCATCAACTTACATGGATAAATATGATGAGGATGAATATCTATATGTTGAGGAATACATGGATCTATTATAACATGATAAAAACTATTAAATGGAGTAAAAATGATAAATAAGTGTATCTAGATTATTAAATAACAAGAAAATATTGTTATATTAAAGGGAATTTAATTGATATTGATTCATGTTGATTTGATTTAGTTTAAACAAAATTACATTCTATCATTCCTTTTTATATATAAATTGATGAAAGATAAATTAAGGTATTGATTTTTAATGAATAATAGGTTCTCCATATGACATACAAGATGAAGGAGGACACATACATGACCCCATAACACTATGAGAATTGTACATCATTACCATGTGGGTGGGTGTGATGTACTATATCCATGGTTTCCTCAGTAATAAGAAATAACAAATGAAAGTTTGAATGAAGAATTATTTTTGTGTTAATTTAGCGAAAATACTCCCACAATTTGATTTTGTTTAATATTTGGAAATTCTCATACATATTCAGTCAAAACCCAAGTCCAACATCGGGGATTAAACAATGAATTATCATTCTTTTTATTAATTTTTATTTCTCAGACTATATTTTTTAATTTTTTGAGGAACTAGTTTTAGGAATATGTTTGGATGATTCACTATTTCCCTCATTGTTTTTTTTCATTAATGACATTGTCATTACAATTTAATAAGCTGTTTTCATTTGTAGGACCATGATGATGATGGAATAATAATACTCCTCATGTAGAAGAAAGGGAAAGGACTGGAGCATAATTTTAAATGGAGTTGACTTATATATCAATTATAATTTGACTCATTATATTTTAGTCTTCATAGTGTATGTTTTAGTATGAAAATGAAATTATTCCCCACAATGAACTCTTATACTTCAGTATCGATCTAGAAGTCACAAAATTGTTTATGATAATTATTATATGTTTTTCTAGAAAACAATTATTAACTTGATTAGATGGTTTTAAAAGAAAATGACTGAGTAATGCTATGAATAAAGGGTATAATTTGTAAAAAAAGGATTGTTTTAAAAGACATGATCTTTAAAGATGCAATTATTCCATGAATTTGATTTTTTGGAATTTATGAAATTGTTATTGATTGTATTATTTCATTCTTTTCCATGATTAATGGTTCGAATAAATATTCTAAATCCAAATAAGATTTCTAAACCAATAATTACCATTATTTCTATATTATATTTCTTGAGAAACATGAGAAAATTTCCTTCTAAAACATTATGGGAGTCTTATCAAATTGATGATTCAACATAGTCACATGAATTAGATTGAGAAATTTTATTGTGTGTCCCTTTACCCTCTAGAACTACCATGAAATTGAATTATGAACTTTTTTATAGAATCCATTAATGACCATGTCATGAAATGATCCACTTTTATAGAGCGTTATATCACTTCCTACACTAGACTATGTTTTTTATAATATTAAATATACTATGTTTACTGTAGATATTTTGAAAAATAGATTGGGATATACATTATTGAGGAGACTTTTATTGGTATTTTCATGAAAAGTTATTGCAGTCCATGTTATCATTCATTATACATTATGATTCACCTCTCTTTAAATAAAAAAATGGATAATAAAATTTTTTTGTTATGTATTGAGGGGATAAAAAACACCATTGAAAAACCTTTTATATTTTGATTGTATGGGGTTGGGAGGTGGATTATATTATTTTCTTAATAATTTTTTTTAAGATAAAAAATTTACAAAATCAATAAAAGAAATAAAAAATATTTCAATAGTGGGTGATTCAATCATTATTCATACTCATATCTTTCTCCCACATTGAGATTTGGGATTTTAGAGATGACATATCTATCAATGAAAGTGTATTTAATTGAGATTATATTTTGATATAATGAATTATTATATTCAGTAAACCACATTTTTGAGCTTAATGTTATTTATTTTCTACCCACCATAATCCTCTGAGACATTTGATCCTTTTGAAGTCCTATGGTTTACTTTAATCACTCTTTTTGTTTGTTGGGGATATAAAATAACATGAATGACTATGCTAATTAACATGTTCTTGGGGTTTGATAAAAACAATATTATATTTATTCCCATGAGATATGAAGAAAATAATTAAATGTGAGTTATGTTTCTAGAAGAATTCAAATTTATAGTAAATTAATAAATTTCTGCTTAAAGAGGAATGTGAATTGCTATTTTTTAGGAGGAAAAGTTTAATAAATGATCATATATGTTTATATAAAATGATAGGAGTTATATTAATTTTATTTTATGATTTTTTATGATTTTTTTAAATTTAATTGGATTTAGTGTTATTTATCTTTTAGTTAAAATATTTTTGTAATGATGTTCTATTGTGTCCTTTGTTGAGTTTACATACTTGAGGATTAGAATGTTCTAAGTGGGGGAGAGGCATTTAAAAAACCATTCCATAAATACACATTATTATATAAAAATCATTTTTGAATTTTAATTCATTATTCTTATTGATATTTAATTATTTTATTCAATTATGGTAGGATGAAACATGTAATTGAAGATTAAAAAACAAAGACGAATTCAAAATGAGAAGTGTGTCCCATGATGTAAAATAAGGTTAGAAAAAAGTTGGAGGATCTTAATAGAACAATCAATAAATAAAAATGCTACATTTTCTTGAAATTAATCATTCATATTATAAATGGTTTTTTATGACATGAAATGATGAAAAAAAATAAATTTTTGATTCCTAGAATTGAAAAACCACACTGATAGGTAAATCATGAATTTTCAAGGAGTGAAACTATTTGTTACATCATGGATCAAGCTGATTGGAATAATTTTATTCTTTAACTGACAAATTTATAACCAAATACAAACACTTTTAACATGGTACCTCCACGAACCCTTTATATTAACTCAAAACAATTTAATAAATCCATTTATGAATTATTAATGTAAATATAAGATTATTTAGCCATATTAATAGTTAGAAAAAGTATTAGATAGATAGTCAGACACTAAATTAAGGAATTAGGTCATTTCTTATTATGTTTTCTATTATAAATTATGGTTTTATTTTCCATTTAACCCTCATTAATTTTTTAAAGAATTTATTTCACTATTTCTCAGAATCTATTTCTTTATTTCTCTCACTATGTTCTCTTACACTCATTATTGTGAGTGATTGACCAATTAATATCCATGGGAGAGGTTTTCATGATTTTCATAAATTTTTCTCATTAATTCATAATTCTTTATATATATTTTAGTTGATTGGGAGGGAAGTGTATGGGAACAACTATCATTCACCGCTACACATATCTCAAAATCATCTATATTATGTACCTACTAATAATTTTTTCCCTTATCATGGGTAAACTCTTTATATGATGGAGTTGAAGATATTTATGTGATTAAACAAATTATAATTGATCTAGGTTACTGAAGGTATTAAATTATCAGTCAACTTTTCTATCATACTTTGATATTAAAGGATGTGAGATTTGGGGTCTTGAAGAGATCTCCAAGCCATTAATAATTTCACACTAAAAATATGGGGTTGAAATTCTTGTATGATGATATATACTATCTAATTGAAATTAATTTATAATTCTAAATAATGAAGGAACCTAATAAACCTACCCAAAGTCTAAGGACATTCTTTTTAAACAGCATTCACTATGTCTCCATCTACATGTCCAGTTTTTTCCTCATCGTTCCCCATTTTTGTTGTTTCTATAAAATCATAAAAGGAAAATAAAAATATAAAAATTGAATTTGGTGTAGTTTTTAATTGAAGAAAATATACTCAAGTTACCTAACCATTGATAGACACAATTCTACACTAGTAAAATTAGATTTAGTTTTTTAACATCCCTTTGATCGGCACGATAATAAAAAGTGAAAATATTTTGAGGTTTATCCATAGAAAGATCATAGATATCCTCCATAGATAAAATACTTTGATCAAACCCATCTATAAATATTCTAATTTTATTTTTTAAAAATATATAATCATTCAACATCCCACTAATCCACGAAATACTATTACAAAATCTTGGATGTATGTAATGGATTCCACAATATAATTTTTTATCAAACATTTTAATATCATCAATTATTATTCATCATACATGAAATTTTGTTTCATTGAAATTTTTATTTCATTTAAAATTCCTCATTAATATTTCCAAATTTTTTTGGTTGTTTATAAGATTATAATATTTATCTATACATTTTATTATAGTAAAATTGTAATGTAAGTCTTTTCTTTTACATGTGATTAAATATTTATTTTATCTGCAATGAACATGGGAGTATTCTCATTATAAGGTGGGAAACTAACTATTGCATCCAATCTTACATCCAAGGTATGTTATAAAGGGTACAACAGAAACCTACTCCTCTAACTCTAATAGTCCTTCCATCAATAGTTGGGACACCACAACAATTTAAAAAATTTCAATTATACATACTTAGAAACATATTAAAACATATATATTGAACATATTTTTACTCAAATAACTATTTTACTACCCAGGATAGATTGTTCCACTTAGTGAGGGGATGCATCAACAGAACAATTTTTAAAAATTCATTTTTTAATTCAACCTCTTGGTATGGTTAATGTATTTATTACTTCAATATTTAATTACTGATACTCAAATTATATAAAAAATAAAAAATAGATCATCATAGAAAAGTATTTCTATGGTTTGTCATTAAAAGTAATCTTATGGTAATTATTGGTTAGTTCCCCAATCATGGATTCTATATTATAAAATGAAGTGGTAACCCCCAAGATCATGTCAATCCTATAATCATAGATTCCCATTAATAACTTATAGTAGTGTCATAAAATATAGTGAATTTCCTAATAACCCAAAAATAAATATGTTCACATTTAAAAAAAAGACACCACTTAATTTATGCTATTTTATTCATTAGAAAATGAGAATTATCATATTCTGCATGCCTCTATAATTATAGGCTTAATAGATTCTCATTTATTAAGAACCTCTATGATTGGGTAACATTATCATTTTTACTATTATTTACTTCATTATATTTATATTAAATGATCTAGATTTTCCACAATTACATTATTACTGTTTTATAATAGGTCACCTCTTCTTTAATGATTCTCAGATTTGATCTTATTTCTCTCCCTATGATAATGTATTGTATCAAGTATTTTATGATTCCCAATTATCTCATTCTTTATTCTTTATTTTTCTACACATATATATTTACTATGTAATTGGGAATAGTAGTTTCTATAATGGAAGAATATAATCTCCAAAAACCCCAAAAAGTAATAATAATTGTTATACAAATTTTTCAATGGATTCCAAATATTTTCTCCACATTCAAATTTAATTTGAATCTATGTCAACATCCCCAATTAATTCTTATAATATTTAGTAATTTCTTTTATTCATGAAGTATATAATATCATATAATCTTTTTTTTATAAAGTATGCTTATTTAGGATATTATATAAATTTCCACATGTGCATCGAAATATGTCATGGAACATGAAACATTTAGTGTGGAACTCATGTTATAAATCATAATCATTTTCATTTATTTATCATACTTCAATTCATAAGGATCGTAAATTATTAATCATTATATTTATTTATTCTATAAACATAACTCAACAATTCTTAACAACTCATTCAATAGTATTTTATTAGTCATATATAGTAAAAAAAGGTATAGTTTTACAATATAAATGTATGATATTAGAAATCTCAATATATTATTCCATATCTAACTGTTATATATTCAAAATAGATATTTTTATTCTATAAACTTTTTTTAAAAATTCAAAATAAAATATGTAGGAAAGTCATATGTGTTCATTTAAAATGTCTTATGTAGATGAAATAAGGTCTTCTAGTTCATCAATGTCATACAACATCTCAAAAATTGTCATAATATAAAATGATGTAACTCTTCGCAATTTTTTAATAGTATTTCAATGCTTTTATTTATAGTTATAAGTTGATTCTTGATTATTCTAATGTCTGGAATATATTAATATGATGTTTTAATTTACTCATATGTAATACTGAAGCTTTTTTAAATCTATCAATGCGACATAGACAAAATCATATATAGATATCACAATGGAATAGTATATACCCTCAAATAAATCATAAAAATTTGAAAATGAAACTTATCTAGCCCATTGAATCACTCATATGAAGATTCAAGGTTTCTTTTACATGGATTTTTCCATTTTCTTTAAAATGAATCATACTTTAGGACTTTGACATAATTTAAATAATTTCTTCAAATTCCATAATTTTTGAAAAAAATATGACCCTCCAATTTCCAAATTTCATATATTCTTCTTTATTATGAGATGTTTTAGACAGTATTATGAATACTTTATTACTTACCTCTATCTTGAATAAAATATTATCAGTAATTACACTTAAGCAATGCAAATTAAATTTATTAATCCATATTTTACAAGTAGTAGTATTATAACATGTATATCAGATATTTACATTTGTATAGATTAGCTAGAAACAAAATACAATAGAACTACATATTCAAAAATAAATTTGTGCACTTAAATTATTCATCCTCATTAATAACTCATCATTTTTTAAATGAGGTCGGTGTTCTCGATAGTTTACATATATTTAATCACTATTGAGTTATCATGTTTTATGTACTTTTATTAAATAATTTGAATTAATTTAAATAACATAAATATTTTTAAATATATTTATGGTGACAATGATTTGATTTATTAAATATTATATATATATATATATATATTCTTTTTTGTTTTTTAAGTTCCCTCATTCCTACTTATTTTTCGTTAGTTTAGACCTACTTTATAGACAAATGTGATCACTAGGACAAACTAATGCCACTTTAGTTTGTTCATTGTTCTAAAATATTGAAGGATAAATCCCCCAATAAATATATGTTTTCCTATTATAGGATAGAATAGTATATTTAAGGCGTATTAATGAATTTTTTACCAGTTTTCATATGATTCTCCTAAGAATTAGTGATCAATTGATACCATGAATCAAGGTGATTGGTTGTATGTAATAAATTTTATTTACAATTATTTTTTTACTGGATGATTTTTCTATGGATAAATGTTATATAGTTAGGTCTAATAGAATATATGATCATATTAAGAGGTGGTATATGTTGTGGAGTTAGGATTGATCCCCTAATGGGGGCATCCAATGTATCCAATTTAAGCAAATCAGAACCCACATAACATGGTGGTTCGTGATTGTACACATTGTACCATCTAAGGTAATGTGACATGAACTATGTTGGTTACATGTATGGCTGTTAAACCATGTATAATTTATGTTCCTTTTAATTTAATGTAGATAATACTTATTATAATGAGAAAAAAATCACAAATAATAGACTATAATCATTGTAGTTTTTCATTTAGCTAGTGATAATAGGTTAAATGATCTTTATAATTGATTGGGTTTCACATAAAGATGAATAAAAATCTTTAGTTTTTCATTTCTATAAGAAAATAAAGAAGAGAATATATGGTTTGTTATTATAGTGATTTTGATGCTCATAATATACATGTCTCATTGATCAAGTATGGGGTTATGGTAACCAATGTTATAGGATTTGGGATTACATATAATATTAGGTTTTTATGTGCTTCCACCCCATTTATATTTAAAATTAGCTAATTAAGGAATTATATAATCATGTGAGATATTGATAAATGAGGAAATGTAATTTGACACAATGAATTTAGGGCCAAAAAAATTTACTGCTCTTTTGGTGGACAAAAAAATCATATATGGTACTTAAGGGTACACAATATTCTTAATATGGGAAAATAACATTAGAATATAGGTCCATCGGAGGTTTCACTAGAATGTAATTGATAGGAAAACTTGAATAAAATGTAGAACAAGATTTCAAATTCTCTAAGGGGCCTTTTAGTAAGGGTGTAAATCAAGGTAAAATCCATTATAAAAGAAATTCCTGATCAAAGGTGACCAAGATGGTGTGCATAACACTATCATATATGTCTTGAGATTACAATGGTTCCTTGTAAATGAAGAACATATTATTTTTTACCATTGAAAATGAGGTCCAAATAATGGATCCTCAGATAATTGGAACCCTAGTATGATAATTCCTTGAATTGGTTCATATGTATTGTGTACAGGTAATGTTTCACCATTGTATATGGGTTGATAAGATATCTCTCATGGGTATGGGAAGCCATTGAAACATGTCACTATAGTGTGGAGGTATAGGGGGAAGTGGAAAAAATGTATAAATATTTTTAAATGTGAAGCATAAGTATGGGACCTATTTTAATTATAACCCTAGTACGGTAGTTGGGTGAAGTGTACCTCTATTATGGAGGCCTATATAAATTATTTTCCAAGTATGAGATATCATGGATGACCTAGGCATATATCACCCAATTATAGAATCTCTGAGATAGGACTACCATGTGGATCCATTGTATGGGATCTTTGAGTGAGATGGAAAGTTCGTGCCCTATTATGGGATATCAAGGATGACTTGGGAATGGGGAACCATAGTACATGATCGCTAGTATTACTATGGGGTCTGGTTCCCTAATATGGAAACTCTCAGTATGGGGTCATTCCCCTAATATCTAATGGAGTATAGGGGAGGTGTCCTTTATATAATCCATGTTAAATCTATCTTATAAAACAATTATACAAGCTTTAGATGATTTTCAATATTTTATTTATTAAAATATTCACCCAAAGGAAATGTTAGATGCTCGATAAAGAGTAAAAGTTATCTGGTTCATTATTTTATTACTATATCTTAATATTCCCTGCTTATTATTTTTTTAAATGTGATTATTGAGATGTATTTATAGGAAAAGGGAGATTGTGGGATGGATTTAAGGGATAAATTTCATTAGAACCATGATATGTTAGATCTTCACATAAGTGATCATGGATTTGTAGATGATGAATGCATCTGAGAAATTCATGCTATAGGGATTTGGCACATAGAATATGAATGTGCTGATATTAATTGGTGACAACACGGAAAAAAATTTGAAAGGTTCAAAAGCACTCATGATTGAAGTAACAACATTGAAATTATATACTTAAATTTTCACTTCACAATATATATGTATGTATGATAATTTTTTGATAGTGTTTTGAAAACATATATCAAAAAAATTATAACTTTTATAAATTGAATGTAACAAATTGACATCCACATACAGATTCACTATGTGAAAATGTGATGTGAATTATTTTTGGAAATTTTTATAAAATGAATAATTTGAAGTGAATAGTTAAAAAAGGAATTCTTGTAATACTATAATTATTATGAAATATTCACAAGAATTTTGATATATAAAACTCATGATTAACATTATATTAATTTAGTGTAATGGTGTGAAGAAAATATATTTTTTCTATTTATTTTAACAAAATATGTCATGGTTGGATTAGGGTTATGGAATCATTTATTATTAAATAAATCATATTTCAATAATAATTAAAATTTTAGTGTCAATAATATTAGTAAAATTTGTAATTTTTTCTTATACATAAATCATTATATTAAAAAACACTTTTTCTTATATGAACTGGTTTTATGTGTTTTATGAACCAATACTAAAATGAATTTCTATTAAACATGGGAATTTAATATTATATAATTATTTAAATCATTAAAATCAAAATTTTCAAATTATTCAATAATAAACATTTTCAATATAACTCTTTTCTGACCGTAAAATTAGATTTACAACAGTACAGATAAACTACTGTATGTGTGATTTAAAATATTGAAAAAGCTAGAAACATGTGAAAAAAAGTTTCATATTTGATGGTGGAAGGGTATTTTTCCATTCCTCCATTACCACACCATTATTTACCATTTTTTAAATCTTAAAATCTTTTGATAATTAAGTAATATCATTGAGAAATAATGAGTTTATATGAAAGTTCCCTTTTAGGATCTTATAAATGGTAACCACATAGTTCTCATTTCTCAACCCATTCTAATAACTATCTAACAGAAAAATATTACAATGAATCGCATCAAATACATCCCCATAACATTGTGTCCTTGGTCTAAAAAAATAATATTAGGAGTCTTATGGATTTTCTGATTAATGAAATTACATGGAATATGAAATAATCTCCACCCAAGTTTTTTATATTATTTTCATCTTGTAGACCCTTCAAGTCCCACTATCAATGAATTTATGATCACACCAGAATTATTACTAATCTGAAATACTATTGCACTATTGAAATCTCCATTTTATAAATTCCACTAAAATCTTTGAAATAAATGAAAACATAATAATGTGTGTGTGAGAGCTACAATCTCATTGAATGAAATGTTTTATTTCCCATTAACACCTAACATGATTGAACTAAAAATAGTATTTAGTATGATAGAAATGATATTTTTGAAATTACTAATATTCTTATATTTTAATGCAATACAATCAATTTATAGGAAAAATAATACATTTTAATAGTAACATTAATAACCTCAAATAGACATATCAAGTCACTCAAATTAATTTAGATATTTTTTACGATACCCATTGAAACTACATAATTATTTCCCTAATTTAGTAATAATGAAAAAAAACCTTCAAAATTATAAAGATCAGGATGTTATTTTATTACATCTCTTACCAGGATCGAAAAACCAATAGTGTTATATATACAATTACCGAGAAAACCCTTGTAATCAATGTAATGATAAACTATATTAAACATTAACGACAAATTATAAAAAATAAACATTATAATATTTAATATTGTTGAAAAATGATATTGTGAATATATTAATTGAACATGATTAAATTATACAGGATCTTAAATGCATGTGTAGATAACTTTCAGACATGTGTTAGGGGATCCACCGAACCACCCTAATTACCTTTTGGATATATGTCTTATTTTTTATTCTCCCTATTCCATTATATTTTTCTCTATTATATCATCTATATTTTTTATATATTTAATATTTTCTTATATACCTTGTTTTTTTTTCTTAAAATAAAATTTTTAGTCCCCATATATATTTTCTATATTAAGTGAATCTAATTTTTAAGGTATACCACTTTATATATAATCATGTCATGTATCACCCCATAAAATGTTTTAACCATAAATTTTTTTCATAAACATTTATTTATATTATTAAAAGACAATTTAGTTCAATTATGTTTCAAAATAATACATCATTATATCTAGTTCATTTAAATTTACATTACCCATTTCAAAAAGCATCTCCTAAGAGAAATATTTCATACAAACATCTAGAAATATTTTTTAGAATTATTTCCTAAAGTTGCAACCCATGTTTGAACCCTATGTTTCTATTTTATCAAAAATTAATATCAAAAACCATTTTATTGCATTGTCTCCCTGATATCCATATGATATTATATTTTTTTCCATAAGAAATGATTATGAAACCCACATTATTCTCATGGTTTTATAGTTCTTATTATTTTTTAAATTTTATTTTTCATCTCATAGATCAAATATTCAGGTACATATTATGATGTAGATTAATCTATGTTGTGAAATTTGGGTCTTTTATAGACCTCTAATGAATTAGGTAATGTTAATGTATCATGATATTCCATGTATGTGAATATATTGTTAACCAAAGAACATTGTTTATGGTTTAATGGTTTTTAGTCTAAGTACAATATTTTAGGATAGTAGTTAGTCAAACCATACTATGATTAGTATGGTGATTATCCAATATTCTGTTTCTCTATTGGTTAAAATTTTCATATGCTTATGATGTCATGATTTTTGATATTTTAACATTCTTGTGATTTATTGATATTACGATTTTATTTGTTTATTCCATATTTAGATACTTATTATCATTATATTTATAACATCACATGTTCATGATATTAATAATAAATTTTGGTATTTTTTAGAAAATCCAAATTATTTAGAGAATTTTGAAAACCATGACTTTAATAATATTGTAACATTTATGAAATTATATCATGAAATTTTTTCAATACCATTTTACAGTAGAAATTATATTCTTAAAATTAAAACTACTTATTTTAAATAAAATATTGATATATAAAACCCATTCTAAACATTTTATAATTTTTTTGTAATGTCTCAACAAAAACTATTTTCACCTATTTATTTTATTAAAATTATAACATTTTGGGATTAGTTTATTTTTTAGAATCACATATATTAATAAATATTAATTTAATAATCATCATCATTATTTAAATGACAATGTTATCAATAAAATTGATAATTTTATCCAAAACATAAATCATATTTTTAAAATATAATTTTTCTAAAATTAAATTTTATGTATTTTACATGCTAAAAATAAAATTAATTTTGTTGAACTCATCAAAATTATATTGTTTAAATCATTTAACAGTTCAAAACATTATTTTAAAATGATTATATAATTGTTATTTTATTATTATAAATAAAAATTTGTGTCGAATGGTTAATTTGAAAATTAAAAAGTTAGGGTAAATAACGGTAAAATCGATTTAACATTGGTTAAAGGAAACTAAAATGTAAAAAAATGTAGTCTAATGGATTTTTTAGAGTTTATAGACCTTAAATATTTCCCACACCCTTAATGGAGTGATATCATTGAGAAATAAAGAGCTTTTACAAAAAGTTTTCTTTTTTCCTTTTGTGTAATATATGACCACCTCTTTTCCATTTCTCATTATGTTCCAAAGACTTGACTCACCCCTAAATCTATATTTTCATATCATCAACCCCATATTAATACACATGAATCCTAGGTCTCACTATAACACCAATCTATTTAGTCTTAAGGTGTTATCCCTGTAAAAACATCCAAGGGAATGGTTATACTCTCAGCCCATATTTTCTAAGTTTTTTTCATCTAAAAATGTAAAGTGACCTATATCCCTGAATTTATGAAAAAAATATAATCATTAATAATATAAAATGTTAATATAATAATTTTATTCCATTTTATACATTCCTCCCTAATCATTGGAAGAAATGAAAATGTCGTCATGTGTGTGTGAGGATTTTCGCCTCTATGAAAGGCATGGTCTGATTTCAATGGTAACCCAACATGAATGTAATTAAAAAAATTTATTATTTAAAAAATATATTTTGGAAGAAATTTATATTCTCAAATGATAATATTTAATAATATATAAGTAATTATAATAATAAAAATTTATAGGGAATTAAAATTCCTTAAATGGACTTATCAAGGAGCCATTCATAATTTGAATATTTTTGAGATATCATTTGAAAATATATAATTATTGAAATAATTAAATACCAAATTATATAATACTCCAAAATTATATAGATCATGAATTTAACTAACAATTTATTTGACAATATTAAATTATATAAATGTGTAATGTTGAAATTAATTGAACAACCCCGAGTATTGATGTAGGCGATAACTATACTGAAAATAAGAACCAATATATAATAGATATACCTGATAAAATTAAATAAATATGAATTATTTTCTTATAAATATATCAATGTAACATAATTTTATTATTCATGATGATAAGTTATACTATAAAGTACATTCATACAGAAAGTAAAGGATCCTTTGAACCACAGTCATTACCTTTTGGATACAAGTTTTATTTCCATTTAAGTCTATTCAATTTTATTAATCAAATGTATATAATCATTATTATATATACGTATAAAATTTATATATATACCTATTTTACATTAAAATTATTTTTTTGATAATTTATATGTTTATGTTCCCTTCAATGTTTTCTTTTATAAGTGCAATTGATATTTAGGGTAACTTCCCTTTATCTGCAATCACATAAAATAAAACTATAATAAAATGTTTTATCCATGAATGGTTTTTTAAAAAACTCATGTATCTCATTAATTCTATTATTATTTAAATCATAGTATTAAATAAAAAGATATTATCTTTTTCAACATTAAAAGTTTCATCACTATGTTCAAATTGCTTATCCTAATGGATTCTTTTTATTCTTACTTCTTAAAATTGTTTAAATAATTATTGTCTAAAGTGACTAAACAAATTAATTAAAAATTAAATTTCATAATTAAAAATGTTTGTGTAAGTGTTTTCTTACCCTTACCTCATCCACTAAACCATTAATGGCTATTTTTTAGTCCTCAAGCCTTGAGAAATTCTGTAATACAATAGTGAAATAAAGAGTTGTTAAAAAAGTTCCCTTTTAATCACTTTTAATGGGCATAAAATTACTCTCTATTTATATACCCTTTATGAGGACATAAGTCACAAAAAACAATAAACTAGTTTTTCCTTAACACCCTACCCCTGATTTTGAAGTCATGATCTCACCAAAAAACCTTATTTTAATTGTCTTATGTATTTACCCAACTGAGAACATCCATGCGAAAGGGAATACTTTCAATCCAAATTTAATAAGTTATTTCCTTCTTCTACCCAAGTAGTGTCTGAAATATCAATTTAGGTGTGATAATACCATAACTTTTACTATAATGTAATGTTATCACATAAATAGAATATCAATTTTACACTGTCATTCAAAATCATCATGAAAAACAATAACAGAATCATCTATTTGTGTGGAATACCACTTCCATGAACAAAAGCATTTACTTTCCTTGACCACCTAAAATTATTGGACTCAAAAACATTTTTACAATGAAAAAAAATAACACTATTAATATTCTATAATGATAATTTATTATAATCTATAAGTAATAAAAATAATAAATTTTTGTAGTAACTTTAACCGTCTTAAATTAAATTATCAAGTATCTATTCATAATTTGGATATTTTTTGTATATATATTGAATTAATTTGATAATAATAAAATTAAACCTCAATAATTTTCTAGATCATGAATATATTTTATAGAACATTCAACCTTGATCCGAAAATGAAATGTTTTATTGTGAAACGAATCTAAAAAACCTGATTAAATGTTGTGACAAATATATATATATAAAATAAATAAAAATTTATAATAAGATGTATTTTTTAAATTAAATATATATGAAAAAAATTTCTAGTTATATATTTAATGAACTCTACTAATTTATTTATATCCACAAGGTAATGTGTCAAATGATTTGAAACACGAGTTAAGTGGTCCTCCAAACTACCCTCATTAACTTTGGGATACACATTCATTTTATTTCTCTCTATTTAATTTGATATTTTTATCAAGTATATCATCAATATATTTTAAATTTTTACATTAATGTATATTTTAATATTAATTTACCTTTATTTTTTTTAGAAATAATATTTTTAAGATCCCTATGAGGTTTTCAGTTTTTTGTTAGTGCGGAAATTTTGGAACCCTTCTTTTTTCAACATTTATGTAAAGTATCACCCCTATACAATTTTCATACCATTGATGTCTTTTTAAAGAAAAAACCATAATTTCATTAATAATCCTTTTGGTTCATTTATATGTTTAAATTAAATCATTTTCTTTTTTCTTTTTTATATGTGCCTATGCTCATTTTGAAAAAAAACTTACCAAAGAGGTTCTCTTTTACTTCTTCAGAAAAAATTAGAATCATTTCAAAAATGACTACTATAACATTTTTCATGTTTTTAAATCTAATGGAAAATAAATATAATATATATTTTAATTTTATTATATCCATTTTACCCATAAGATATTGTGTTTTTTATTCCTTCAGACAAAATTATGAAACCCAATTTCTTCTCTTTGGTTTTATGATGATTATGAATTATGTTTTCAATTTTTTCCTTTTGTGGTGCACATATAAATGTATATATTATAATCATACCTATCCTGTTATGTGATAAATATGTATTTTATATCACTATAATTCATTGGGTAATGTTAATGTATCAGGATATTAGAGTTATAGTGCATGAGTGGTTGTCCCATGCAAGATCTTTTTGGTGAATGAGTGGTAGGCCAAAGGACTCTATATAATGATTGTGGTTAGTATGGTCCATAAACTATTATGATGATGTCAGAATATATTTTGTTTTCTTGGTAATTACCATTGAATTATACTTATGATTTTTGTCTTTATTATGTAATTATTCCATAATTTTTACATTAATCTCCTTAGGGAATGTTTTCGTGATTGTGATTATTCACTTTAGAATATGACGTTTTCACCCTTGAAACTCATCTTATTCTTTAACACCATGTTTATCCCCTTAATGGATTTTTTATGTCTACCTTTATTTTTTTTACTTTTACACATGATACCCTATGTACTTTTAGGGGAATTATTGGAGTAGGAAAACCCATTAGAGTTTTAAATAAAGGAAATAAATTTATGCTCAGGATATTTTATTTATGTTTGTAATAATCAAAAGACACTAGAAATCTCAATACATGGTTTTTATTTATTTGGAAAAATATTAATCATAAAAAATAATAAGTAATTGATTATTGGGTTTTTATATTTTGTGTCAAGATAATGTATAGTTATTTTTGGATATTAGGATGAAAAAATCATTGTGAAACCCCTTAAGAGATGTATAAGGTATATTGATAAATATGAGAGTACATCCTAGAAAAATTGATAATGTTGTGTTATTTCTAGTATTAAGTCAATTTATTGATACTAAAAGTGGATATTATTTTTATATAGATGAATATAGGGTATTAACCATACAAAGACTTGGATGAGAAAATATTGGCCATTATTCTAGATCATGGTGAATGGGAACATACCATGAACCTAGTTTAACACACATAGGGAATATGATTTAGTTAATTCACATGATCATTACAACCCATTATGATGAATTTGAATTTATTAAGAATGAAAATTATACAGAGAATATAATACATAATTTACTATAGATAACATTGATTGAAGATCAAAAATTAATATGTTAGGTTATATATGGTAATTAAGAACTATTTCTTCTATATTCACGGTTTAATTGTTAATTTTTATTAATTTAAGTATTCTTGACCATAATAACCCATTATTATAGAACACGGAAGGAAATAGGAGGAACCATTTCAGACACATATGTGATGGGTAGTGTTTTACTTCTCATATTGAAATGTTTAATGTGATAGAATGTGGAGTTAATAACTTCTTGGAATTTATATGAAAAATTAATCAAGATATGGTTAATAAAATTAATCATGAGGAACTCCCTCATACATATAGTGTAGAATAAGTTATGGTGGAGTCTTTTATACATCAAAAGAATCTTATATTTAGTTAATATTCTGATTCCCTAGTAAAAAATTATTTTATTAACTCTACTGATATTTTATTCACTATCCTAAAATGTTATGAGTTTGGGAAAAATTACATAGAATTCTATTTTATTTGGTGAGATGATGATCTATGATAAACATTGATCAAGAGTAGAAATCGTATGGAAGAAATCAAATCTATGTAATAGTGGGCGTTCTCAGAAAATAGATTCCATGAATGATTTATTTTTAAAATGGTTATATAATTTCATCGACTAAATTATGAAGAAATAGTATATATTGGGTCATATGAAGAAAATATTATATGGACTGTTCAAAAAACCTTTAAATTTATCGTCAACCGGGAAAGTGAAATTTACCCATTCTTTAAGGGTTTCAATATAAATTATCTGGAATATATAGTAGTTCAAGAATTTTATTATTATGTGGACTTTTAAAGATGTATACTAAATTTGGAGATGTAGATAGGCGATAAGAAGTTGAAAATTGATTTTTATATATATAGTATCATCATATACATCTCATTATGAAAATAAAATCGAACATAGAACTTCTTATAAATTTGGGAAGAATCATTCTAAAACTTTTTCAAGGTGATAAGAAAGTTTTTAATGTGTGGAAGGAAATGTAATCAAGATAATTAATGTGAAGGAAAGATAAATATTACTTCTAATTTTATAGAAGAAAATAACATATTTTCAATCCTTAACATATGATAAAAAAAATTTATTGTAAGAAACCTAGAAAATATTTGAACAACTATGTTAATAAATGGGTTAATGAAGATAATAAATTGAACCACCCTCCAAGGACAAGAATAAATTGGAAGACTAATTTTATAACTACTTCTTAGGTAGATAAAGATAATGGTGTAGTGAAAAATATGCTAGTAATTACTTCTATAATAGAGAAAGAATTATTTGATATTGGATTTATGTATTATTTCATATCATTTATGATTAGTATAACTATTCAAACCCCTCCAAAAATATTTAGGTTGATTTATTAGTAAAAAATATTAATGCAGATATTAATGAGTCCTATTTAAAAAAATTATTCACAATATAATATTTGTATCCTTAATATCCAAAAAAACTACTCATGGACTTTTAGGTCCAAAACGGGGATAGATACCCTAAGAGGGGGTGAATCGGGGAATGAATATTATTTTTAATTTTCTTCCTTCCCCACTAGATCTTGAACTATTTATTCTAATGGTCTATTTGATTAGAATTTAGTTTTTTTATTTCTCTTATACTTTCTATATTTATTGGATTATGATTCATTAAAGGTAATGAATGGAATGCTGATCAATGACACAAAATTTTTTACGTGTTTCACCCTCACTGTGATGCATCCAAGGATCATACAAAGACAGTGTTCTGATGTACCAAATCCACTAAGGATCACTACCAATACATTGTTTAGGATAGATCACATCAATTATTAGTAACACCACCTTTATAAATTTTTGGGACAACATAGTTCATCTCAAAGGTCACTCCATCAATCATCCCTTTGATGGATCACTGCTAGTGGAAAGTATCTACTTATTCCTCTTCCTTTTCATTCTACACTATAAAGGATCCACATAATTTTTATGGACATGTATCTCCAATAATTATCAATCATTAATACATACTCTATTTTTGGTAAATGCGTTGTTTAATTTGTTTTTGGGCAGGTACATCAACTATGTGAAAACACTTAGATGCATCACTTCCAATTTCTAGAAAATTGGAATGGACATCTTTTTTTTTGGAAATATAAATTACCACATATTTGGAAATATATTCAAGATATTCAATTTATTCCAATCACTGCATGAATGTAGATGTGAAAAAATTAACTCAACAAATATAGTCTGATGATGCAGATCCTCTATCTTCATCTTATTCTTGTTCAGAATTCAGATATGACAACGATACAATTCATTGGCTAATCCTATAAGATATCTCATTGAGTGTGACCCTAGAAATAGTTTCTCTTGTAATTGTAACATGATTTACTATTTTCACCTAGTATATGAAATACAATTTTCTCATACTGATTTACTTATGGAGAGTCCTTTCATGACATACCTTTTCCCATTATGGAATGATCCTTCACGAACCACCAACTTCATGATCCACCTTCCTCACTAACCACCTACATCACGAACCACCTTGCACCACATAGTATGAGTGCATCATGATACACCTTAATTTTTGGGATGAACTTTTCATCAAAGATGGATAATGCCTCTTATATCACCTTTCTTTTTTAATCTATATTTCCCCACTAAAAAACATCATTTCCAAACTATGACTTCATAGAATCCTCCATCACAAAACAATTTCTCATCCATGTAATTCCTCCCTCATGAAAAACTTTTTTCATGGAATTATTATCTCACAAATAACATATTCCACATAATTTTTCCCTCATGAGAAACCTAGTACATGGAATTTATCCTTCGAGAAAAAATTCCACACAAAATTGTTATCTCATCAACCACTTCAGACATCACCAAATTATTTTGGTGATGATCCTATATGAGGAATTTCACTAATTCTAATGCTTTTATTAGTTCCCTTTATATAGTAAAATATATCCCATAAAACCTAAATATTTTACAGGGTCCATTCATATTAATGAACATTTTATACATTCCATATAGTGACATTATCCTTCATGAGAACTGATGACTTAATCAAATAAAAACCATTTACTAATGCCTTAAATCACCAACTCTATCCGAAAATTATGGTTCTCCTATGAATGACTATCATCCCACAAACTGTACTTTTTGAAGTAGGATTAATTAACCACCACATCTAAAAAATGATGACTCCCTCCACAGTTCAGAATAACTCCTTTGTGGTCTTCATAGTGAAAATATGCTAGTGTGTTATCCTTGAACTCCATGATTAGTAGTCAGTGAACTATGATCTGGGAAATATTTTTCATAAAACCTTTTTTCCTATTAAAAACACCCAATTTTGAGGCCTGAAAATATGGTCAACCGTGAGAAAAATCAATACGATATATATGAATCTTTCAATATATCCTCCAATGCAACAATTACATTGATTGGGATATTTTGACAAACATTTTAAAAAATCTATCTAGATCTCCACTATTAAAAATTTAAGGATTATTTTTCAACAAATGAAATAAACCCAAAAGAACTGTATGTTTCCTTTAGGTATATTTACCCAAAATAATTCATATAGAGTAATTCAATATTATAATAGGTATGAAATTACTATATTTAATTACAATTGTCATCAACTTGTAGGTTTTGGAAATAAATTTCCATATTCTGAATTATCCATCGAGTCTATAATTTTTTTTAGAGGAGAGATATGAGCCCCATTTTGATTTTTTATTACTATTATCAACATAGTTTACCTCTGAGTAGGTATATCTAGATCATATGATTGAAAAAATGGAGAGGTAGAATATGGTTGAAATTTTTATTATTAGAGACTATGATGATATATTACCAAAATAGATTTCTATATATCCTTCTAAATATGATTTTGAGTTCTCGAATAATAATAAACATGGATATTTGTGGATAGGAAATAATCCTTTCATAACTCCCATCACTGATATCTATAAATTAAATAGGCAACTATAAGAGAATAGGAATAATGTAATTATACAACTAAGAGATTCACTATGAGGAGAATTGATTCTCTTTGTCTAGAATAAATATGGGTCTGTATATCCCTAAAATGATTATCATAAACACAAAAAAATAAATATCAAGAATAACTATCAATTAAAACAGATTGAAGAATTTTTGGATCAGTTACACGGATGTAAATTCTTCTCTACAGTTGACCTTCAATCATGGAATCACCAACTAACGTTGGATAAATTGGATATTCTCATGTCATCCATTTGTAGAAGGTATGGGCACTCTCATATAATAGTTATAACATTTATACAATAATATTCTCAATCAATTTTGATAAAATCTATGAATAGTCTCTAGATATTACCTTGATAAATGTTTTGGCTGTATTTATAGATTATATTCATATAAAACAAAAAATGATTGGAGGAATGTAGATAGTTTTTATACTATAATAAAATATTATGATTAAATTAAATTTAAATATAGTAAATATGAGTTTTGTTAGGATAATGAATCATTCCACTAGATTATTTTCAAATGTGATAAGATATATGTAGATCCATTAATGATAATGGTAATTGAGGAATACACCATTACAATATATGTTATAGATATATATTTTTTCTTCAAATTAAGTGGTTATCATCATAAATTTGTACAATATTTTTCATTATTTTCAAAAAACACTATCTAGGATACAATGGAAGAGATTACTGTATAACTGTAATAAAAATATGATGGATAATCTAGGAATTGATAAAAAAGTTTATCAAATAAATTGTAATAAAAATAAAATCAATTGGAGATATATTGGTGATTTATAGTGATTTTTTCATTCAATATATTGGGTTGAGGAGTAATAAATAATGATAAATCAAGTGCTTCTAACTCGAGATTGTTGAAGGTGAATTTGTAGAACTATACAATTGATGACCTCTGAGTTTTTAATAGTATTTTAATTGATGATTTGGTGTAATTTTATACATAGTTGGATGTTTGAAATATATATGGTCACAAAGGCTTAAAATATTTGTTAACATAAAGAGATGTTAACAATAATAAATGAAGATGGTTGGAAATGATCAAATATTATGATCTCTAAATTCAATACTATCATGAGATAGTGGATATTGTGAATGATCCTATTAGAGAAAATGATCATATAACATTAACCATTATGGGAATTATAAATGATCCATTCATCCGTGACAAGCATATAATAGACATGGGATGAATAGAAATTGGAATATCATCCTACCATTTTCAAATGTTTTATGAACTATGATTTAGAGATAAAATTAAGAATACCTATATGTATGATGTTTATATAAAAAATATTGTGGATAGAGTGAGAATATGGGAATCCTTATATTTTTACATGTTTAATGAAGGAGTGGAGATATTTTCAATATGACTAGGTGTTCCATTTAAGATGGATAAAAATAAATATTTGTTGATGATGTTCATAGAAGAAATTTATCCATTAACCTTGGAAATGATAAGTTGTATAGATATCTCATAGAAAACTATTAGGGGTACAATATTAGGATATATATTGTATAATATGAAACAATATGCCAATTGTTCAACATGTTTTAAAAAAATCATTTTCCCATATATTTATGTTATTAAACATTTAAATTTTTATTATGTTTTCAACTTAATTTATTGTAAAATAATTATTGTTTTCATTTAATAAAACATCTAATAGTAAATATAATCATTAACATTGATAATTTTAACATAAACATAAATCTTTTTCTTAAATACCGGTTTTATTAAATATAGGTTTTTATGCAATGTGTGAAAAAATTAATAAAAATAGTTTCAATAATAACCTAGAAAATTTATTTTTAAAAATAATTTAAATGTTTAAAATAAGTGTGTTAAAATTATAAAATAATGAAATTTTATATTTTGGTTATTTTAATTAGTTTTTTAGGGTGAAAGCAGACATATCACTGTAAGGGTAAAATAGAATAGATGTTTTTTGACATAGAATAAATGGTTGAAACATGTGAAATATATGATTGATTAGGGATGGTGGAAGTATTTTAGGCTATTTCTATAAAACAACCCATTATGGGGCACTTTTTGTAACCTTATCTTTGTGAATAATGCAGTGATATCATTGAGAAATAATGATTTTATTACAAATGTTACCTTGGATTATCTTATAAAAGGATTCCCCCCCCCCCCCAATTCTTCCTCCCATTATAAAGCCTTCAATAACTCTTAAATATACCCTAGTATCATTTAAAAAATCTATACCTACATTTAAGGCCTTTAACTAATTTAAATACAACGATAATGATTATTATGGAATTACTCAATAAAGAACTTCTTAGGGAATGGTAATACACTCATAACAAGTTTTTTAAGTCCATTTTTTCTTATACATCCCAAAAGTTCCATAAATCAAATATGATATCTAAGCCCAATAATTTACACAATTATTATAATTTATTAGAAAAATTTAATATCTATTTTATACATTTCATTAAAATCATTGTGAAAAATAAAAACATCGTCTTGATTATGTGTGAACTAACACTAACCCGAATGAATTTATTAGTTTTTTCTGGCCACCTAACATGAGTGTACATTAAAATGAGTATATTTTTAAAAATTGGTATTTTTGACACAATTAATATTCAGTAATGATATTTAATGAAAGTCCATACGTAATAAAAATAATAAATGTTCATAGTAAAATTAACCTTATTAATTGTACTTATCAAAGCACAGTCGTTGATTTGAAAATTTATATGATAACCATTGAAACTATATAAGTATTTAGAAAGTGTAATAATAAAATAGGTAACCCTAAAAAATTATATATATCATGAAATTATTTTATAGAACCACTGAATATGATTAAAAAAACTGTAAATATTATTATGAAAATAACTAAACAAACATGAGTAACCAACATAATTATAAATAATATTAATAATAAATAATAGTTAATAATATATTAAAATCAAAAAATTAATTATATTTTAATAATTTTAATGGGAATAAATTTAGTGATTTTATTTAAATTATTCATTGATTTTAATAGATGATAGGAGAGTATATAAACAATAGGCATGGGATCCTTTGAACCTCCCTTATCATCATGTAAATACACATTATATTTATTTTTCCCCATTTTACTTTAACTTCCTTACAATTTTATCACCCATATTATGCATATATTCAATATTTTCATAGATTACTACATTAATTTACCTTTATTTGTTTTATAAAGTAAAATTTTATATTCTTTTCAAAATTTCCTCTTTTAAGTGAACTAGATTTTTAGGGTAGTCTCACATTGTCTAAAATCATATCAAGTATCTCCCAAATTAATTTTATTAACCTTAAATGAATTTTTAGTATCATTTCTTATTTCATTTAACCATTTTTATATCAATTAATATTTTAAATAAAAGTCATTAATCTTTTTCTTCTTTAAATATTCTTTTTCTATTTTGAAAAGTATCTCAAAAGGGGTTATTTATATACATTCTTCGTTCAATTATTTTAAGAAATATTTTACAAAATGACTAACCATTTTAAATATGTGTGTTTCTGTATAATTAAAACTAAATGTATAGAATTATTAGATTTGATAATCTTAATGTAATCCAAATGATATTGTCTCCGTTTATGCTTTAGGATAAGATTATTAAACCCACTTTCTTCTCATGGGTTTTATCAAGCTTATTATTTATAAGTGGAAATTTTCTATTTGTGGGAAATATATTCTTGTATATAATAAAGTTGTGATTAGCCTATATTTTAATGGTTATATATTTTATATCCCTCCAATTATTTTCATAATTATAATTTATCATTAGATGATAAGTATGGAGCAAGGTAGGTTAGCCTACATACAGTATGCATAGAGCATGAGCGGTTAGGATAAGCGTATTATGTAAATATGGTTTTAAACAAAATTATACCTTTATTATGTGAGTGGTTAGAATATATTATGTTCTCTCATAATATATCATTGCTATATAATAATGATCTTGTGCATTATTATGTTGAAACATTCTTAAGATTCCATGATATTACGCTATTATTTCCTTATGCATTATTTTAATGCTTATGATTATTCTCTTTATGATATAATATTATAACTCTTGACAATATTGTTATGATTTAACACCATGCTTGTATCCTTATGGGTATTTTGGCTCCCCAACCCTTTTTTTTAATTTTCCCCAATGTTTCCCGTGTAGTTTTAAAGGAATAATCAATATAAAATCACTCTTTGGATGTTTATATTAAGATAATGTGTCTATGTATAAGATGTAGAATTAATTTATAAAATATAATTAATAAACTATAATTATTTATCCTCTATATGAATTTACTGTAAAATGATTTTGTAAATATGAAATATATTTACTTTTAATCTTGGGTGGTTATAAGGGGACCAGAGCACCATGAAGTGTCATTGTTGTTATGAATCTTTATTTTCATCTGAAATTGGTCACTAAAAAACCCACCCCATAAAATATATATTCAATGGGGAAAAGGAGAATCAAATTCCTTAGTTAATCATAACTCTATAATGATGGTGGGATCAGGTAAGAGTTTTCAATCTCAAATTGAGGAATAAGTAAAAATATGTGGTTGTGTGAAACATGTGTTGGGTGTTTGTATCCATGTGTGGGATGTGGCTTCACCTATATAAGTATGAGTGGTCCCATTTCCTCTTCATGCATCACATCATAATGATTAAACATGAATATTTATTTCCCCCTCTATCTCTCTCTATCATTTTCTCTCACATGTCATGATTAATTATCCAGTGAGTTTTAGCACTACACCATTATTGTTATTAGGTGAGAGTGAAAGTTAATGAGAGAAAGGAACAGTTTCAAAGGTTCCAGTATTTGAGTGCAAAATTCCTGGATGAATAATTTAGTCTTGGGTGAATTATCTTAATTGGATTTATATTCTTCATATGAGTGTGAGAAATAGAGAACCTTCACCTATGCTTCATGACCAGATCACAGAAATCTGGGTAAAAATTCAAACTTAGTGTAATTTTACCATCACTTTTTTGTTTCATGTCACATACACTTATTATCAAATGTATGTTCCATAATCTTCTAAATCACCATGATTTTTAAATAACCGTATTATACTATATTAAAATCCAATATCATTAATGATGATCTCATTTAAGTCATAATCATACCTCATCAAAGATATAATTGGTGAAATCAATAATTTTTTTCAGCATCTGATGGAACCATATCATCAAGAACATTCAAGTGTAGTTGGACTAGTTATGTTCAACATTCCATAATTGCATATGATTTCTCTATATGGATTTGTTCTATAGAATAAAAAACATATTCTAGAGCCAAATAATTATCTTTCTATTATAATAACACTATCATCATAGTGCCTCACTCATAAAAATATATATTTCACAATACATGTGGAATCAATAACTATAATGATGAGAATCCATAAATCATCAATACTTATCTGGAAATGATGATTAAGGATCCAAAATAAAACTTCACCATTGATAAAAACTATATATAGAGTCGGTGGAATAGTTATATCCTTTAGAAATACATTTATTATATATATGTGATAATATGTGATATAACACAGTGATAATATAATGGTAAGTGAATCTAAAAGAATATTTATTGAGGATGTATATGATACATCCTAACATCAAAACACTTGATTAGATGATAAAATATGAATCAATACCTAATTCTCACTCAAATTTACCCATGAGATGAAGGTAGAACAGTCCTTAGAGTTTAGCTTGGGTTATCAAATCCTCAGAGACCTAAGAAGTACCTATAGACACGTATATTCTATGGATTGTTTTTGGCTATGAAGCGGCCAACATGAATTGATTTTAGATGGGTTTAAGTTAACACTAAAAGACTTAATTGAATTCAAATTATGAGAAGGGTTGATCCTATGTTATTACAATGGGTGGATTGGATGTATTTCCTTTTCAATGATTTCAATTTCTTTAATTTGAGATGGGTTCATTTAAGAATATAAAACAACATCATAACTTATTGGTTTAATGTATACTCCCTTTAATACTAATCACCTATACACTTTATGGATCAATGTTTTTAGCACTTCAATGTAAAGGTTTGTATTATCACATGAAGTATGTTGCCTTAAATTCAACAAGGACGATGGAGTTTAAAAATCATCTAATAAAAATATCAATTAGAGAAGTGATTATACATTTTTGGGTTGATAAAATAACATCCAATCTAGAACGTTTCTAATCCCTTGGATAACTCATAAGTGGGTTATCCCTCCATTGATGTTATGGTTTCAATGGAAGCGTGAAGTAGACTCGTGAGGGAGGAATTGAAGAAGTAAAGAAAACAATAAAAAGAAAATGATCACTCCACCATTGTGTGAATAACTTCACATGGTTTTGTGTCAATAAATTTACACCTTGAACCAACGGTATCAATGTGATATGAGTATCAACATAATAAGAGTAGAATAAGAACCTTTATTAAGAAACTAGGATGAATTAAAATAACTTACATGTGAAGGAAGGACGTTACAAAGAGGAATTGGCAGCATAACATTTAAGTGAAAACAAAACTCAAAGATTATAAAATAATCCACAATGACTGACTTAAATAGGCATTTTGGAAGCCTTGTGTCGATCCTCCAACATTAAAAAGCGTCCCACTTGATTATGGTAGCCCTAGGGTGGTGGAAAGCTTGTGGAACTTAGACTTTTCAACATTTGTCCCGAGGTGGAATCCAACTTTTATCCACCAAACCGACGTGCTTGGATGACCTTATATATTGCCAAATCAGAGTGGGCCATAATAGAATAAACTGGAGAACCAGATCTCTCCTAACTACATATAAATTTGGGCCCATTTGGAGTTTTATATTTGGAGATATGATCAGATTAGTGGTCTGTTTATCTGGGCTGTAGAATCTGGCCCAGAATATTATCTCTAAATTTGGTCGCCTAAATAAACACCATGGAGTCAGAATTAGCATTAGATCATGCAGAGTTATTTGTTCCTATACACGTCTTCTAGCATCTCAAGAAAATTGGGATTCATTGTGCGTGTATGTTGGGCCCCATAGTCTCATCAGTGTCCAGGTGTCCAATCTGACTTCTCCAGAATTGTTTCCTTTCATCACAAAATATCCCCATCTTCTTCCATGAATTTTCCATTGATCCCCGAATCAAACATGTACATATTGAAGTTTAGATCAATTTCCAAAAATGTCAAATTAAAATATGTATAACCATATGAATAATTTGGTACTTCAAATGATGCTTAAAAATGTACCACACAGTAGTGCATTTTAAGAAGCTATTACAATCATAATGTGAAATGATGTTCAAAGTGTAAAATGCACTAGAATGGTGTTTATGAATATTAAAGAACATGAATATTATATATATTATCAATGAATATTAGCCTCATTTAGTGGCTAATCACACCCCCCCAACTTGAGTTTTGCGAGTCCTGAGCAAAATATATCTCAACAATACAAAATTCGAATACATTTTTCCAAAAACATTTTAATACACAATGATCACCAGAAACCCTTATACCAAACAATAATGAAACCCATCAAAATATTTTAATACAAGATTGTTTCATAAGTAGATCCCAATATCAAGCTCATTTCTTTGTTCAAATTCATTGTCATATTTCATCCAACTCAATTAGGTGTAATGATGTGTTGTGAATCACAATAGATATGGGGGTTCATTTTCATTCAAGGGGGAAATCATGGAAGCGCTAAGTGGAATCACATTTAATCCTAAAATGAGTATTCTTCATTCGTTTTTTTTGGATTTTTTTTCAATATTTCCATAGTAATTGAGATTGGAATTAATCAAATTAACCCATGTAGCAAGACTTTTCCAATGACTGCCAAACTCAAAGGCCATAGAGCACCAAGTGACGCCCACATACTCAGGCATCTTCTTGAGTTAACTTAATAAAAAACAAATTCATATTACCATAAATAGAGACTGAGTGAAAAACTCAAGGCTAGGCAACTCTAGTTTCACGATCCCCAACTTCTGAAATCCTCACATTTTGTCAATCCATTGCTCTACATGCAAATTTTTTTTGGTTTTTATATTTTTTTATATTTTTTTATATTTTATTTTTTTATTTTATTTTTATTTTTTTGAATACTCATATTATTCATAAAAATAAAACCAGCCTATACTATATATTATGGGACCCCAAAAATTCAAATTAGTACCCCACATTCTAGAGGGCGTGCATTGTGTCATTTTGATTTTATGGATGAAAATATAAATGATGAAAATTTTCATTGGACAACTAAACTTCCAAAATAAATGCTTTTAAAATTAATCATGAATTAAATTAAGAGTCAAGGAAATAAACATTATTTGTTTTGTAGTTTTAATATGAGAAAAGATGTTATTATATGAATGATAAAGGAATTTTACTTTACATTTTTTATCTTTGTTTTTTTAACAAAAAATTTTTTCCACACCCCCCATCTTAGAATGAAACTGTCCCTAATTTCGTAAAAAGAAAATAGAGGAGAAGTAGGTGGGGGAAATGGGTTGGAAAGGGCATGGAACAAGTTCACATGGTGGCTTCATAATGATGATTGTGGTGCTCCCAAATCACTCTTTGCTCTCATGGGAGATGTAGGCACCTCCTTGATTGAATATGTATCACCAAAAAATAGTCCCTAAAATATACAAACAAGAACAAAACAAAACAAAACAAAACAAACAACACAACAATTTATTTAATACCAAGTCTCATCATTTTCATTGTTTTCCTTTTTCTTGAAATCAACTGATGATACATTGTCTTCTTTTTTATTTCTGGGTAAGGTAGTACTCAGGGATCACACCACGTGACACAAGTGAATATGGTGCTCCCCTTTTGTACCCATCCATACTCATAATAGAAGAACAGATCAACATTCTATATTGTTTTTAAATATCAAAATTATTAATAAAAAAATTATTCCAAAAAGATTGAAAACATGAAAACCATGGGTTGCCTCCCATCCAGATCATTGTTTAACATCGTTATCCTGACATAGATCCTAAATCTATAATTTTTTTTCTGGTTCATTGGTTGGCTCAGTTAACTCTACCTCTATTTCTGGTTTATTAAATGATTCAATGAATGGTTTTAACCTTTGACAATTGACCTTGTAAATGTAACCACTTCTGGGATCTTGAATCTATACTGCCCCATGGGGGTACACATGATGCACTATGAAAGGTTTTGACTGTCTAAGCCTTAACATTCCTGGGTGTAAATGATGTTTTGAACTATACAAGAGCACATGTTTTCCAGGTTCAAAATGTTTGACCTTGATATTCCAAGATTGGTAGCCTTGAACTCTAGATTTATTGATCCTTGGATTTTCATAAGCCTCCATCTTTAGTTCCTCCAGTTCATTGAGTTGTAATTTACTTTTTGTTCTGGACAATGAGAGGTCATAATCTATTTTATTAATTGCCCAAAAGTCCTTATGGTCAATTTCAACAGGTAAATGGCATGATTTTCTATAAACCAACCTTTATGGTGACATTCCTTGGATGGTTTTGTATGCTGTACAATATGCCCAAAGAGAATACAAGAGTTTCTCAGACCAATATTTCCTAGAAGGATTGACAGTTTTCTCAAGAATTTGTTTGATTTCACGACTGGCTAACTCAGCTGGACCATTGGTCTGTGGGTGGTAAGCAGTGGACACTTTGTGAGAAATACCATATTTTACCATGAGTGATGAGAATGGAAGATTATAAAAATGAGTTCCACGATTACTAATGATATCCCTAAGAATTCCAAATCAAGAGAAGACGTTTTCCTTGAGAAATCTAATCACAGTTTTATGATCATTGTATTTTGTAAGAATGGACTCAACCCATTTAGAGACATAATCGGCAGATAAGAGAATGTAAAGATATCACCTAGAGTTTGGGAAGGGACCCATGAAGTCAATTCCCCAATAGTCAAATATTTCAACCACTAAGATGGTAGTGAGTGGCATTTGATTCCTTTTTGTGATGGACCCTACTTGTTGACACCAAGGACAGCTTTGACAAAATGAGTAAGAGTCCCTTGAGAGGGTGGGCCAGAAGAGACCACACTGAGGAATCATAGTAGATGTTTTCTTAAAAGAAAAGTGACCTCCACATGCCTCACTATGACATAATTTAAGGATGGAATCTTTTTCAGATTCTGGGACACACCTACTAATAACTTGTTCAGGGTAGAAATTATAGAGGTATGGATCATCAAACACATATTGTCTAACATCAGAAAGGGATTTCCTTTGAGCATGAGTCCCTAAGAATTTTGGAATGACTCCTGTAACTAAGAAATTGGTTATGTCGGCATACCAAGGGCAGTCACTCACAGTGTATAGGTGTTTATCAGGAAATGATTTAGACACAGAAATGTGATTTGAGTTGTCTTTTAATTCCATCCTAGAGAGGTGATTAACTACAACATTTTCTACACCCTTTTTATCCTTTATTGTGAGGTCAAATTCTTGTAAGAGAAGGAGCCACTTAATCAGTCTATCCTTAGGATCATATTTTGGAAGAGGTATTTTAGTGCAAAATGGTCAGTGAACAAAGTGATGGGGGATCCTAAGAGGTAGGACCTAAACTTCTCTAAAGAAAATACAATAGCAAGTAACTCATTTTCAGTAGTGGTTTAGTTTATTTGGGAATCATTTAAGGATTTCCTTTCATAAAAAATGACATAAGGAGTTTTATCACAACATTTTCCTAACACAACACCAACAACAAAGTCACTGGCATCACACATAAGTTCAAAAGGAAGGATCCAATTTGGAGATATCATAATGGGAGGAGAGGTGAGAAAGAATTTTAGGGTTAAGAATGAACCCTCACAGATTTCTGTCCAAAAGAATGGAGCATCCTTTACTAGGAGTGCACAAAGGGTACGAGATATTGAATTAGATTCCTTCATGAATCTTCAATAGAAAAAATCATTCCCTAAGAAATACCTCACTTCCTTTAAAGTTTTGGGTGATGGGAGGTGACGAATGATGTCAACCTTGGCTTTATAAACTTAAATCCCCCTACTTGAGACCAGATGGCCTAGAACTAGTCCCTCTTTAACCATGATATGGAATTTTAACCAGTTTAGGATCAGATTTTTTTCTTCACATCTTGACAAGACTATCTCCACATTCTTCAGACATCCCTCAAATGTATCCCCAAACATATAGAAGTAATCCATGAATACCTCAAGAAAATCCCCTACCATGTCTGAGAAGATTCCCATCATGCACCATTGGAAGGTCCTAGGGGCATTACATAACCCGAAGGGCATGCGTTTGAAAGCAATGGTGTCGAATGGACATGTGATTTTAGTCTTCCCTTGATCCTCTAGGGAGACCTCAATTTTGTTTTTCCCCAAGTACCGTTCTAAGAAACATTAGAAGGCATGACTTGTCACTCCCTCAAGGACTTGGTCAATGAATGGTAAGGGAAAATGGTCCTTCTTGGTGAATGAGTTTAGCTTCCTATAGTCAATGCAGACCCTCCATCCACTACTCACCCTTGTTGGAAGAATTTCTCCATCCTCATTGGTTATCACTGTGATTCCAGCCTTTTTTTAAACCACTTGGATTGGGCACACCAATTCACTCTCAGCTATGGGATATATGATACCAGCTTTTAACAATTTCAGAGGTTCTTTCTTTACTACCTCCATGATATTATGATTGAGTCTCCATTGAGGTTGGTGGCATGGATTTGAATCAGACTCTAGAACAATCCTATGAGTCCCAATAAGTGGACTAATACCGAGAATTTCAAATAGGGTCCAACCATTGGCTTTTTTATGTTTCATAAGGACATATAGAAGCATCCTCTCATGATTGGATTTAAGAGAAGAAGAAATGACAATATGATGTGTTTGATTGTCCCCTAGGAAATCATACTTGAGTGCATCAGTAAGTTCCTTCAATTCAATATCAGGTTGATTCAGAATTTCAGCCAAAGATTGGAACATTGGATCAAGATCAATTTTATTTGCTAAAGTTTTAGATAGGATTGATTCCCCACATGTAGAAGTTTTAGCTACTAGATTGGATTGATCAGATTTAGGGAAGGAAGTTGGAGTGGTCTCCATGAAAGTTGTTTCTTGAAATGTTTCACTAATTGTTGGACCTAATACTTCATCATAAGAGAAATTTGAAAATTATTCAATCTACGGAGATAAACTTCCTTCATATGAACAAATAAAATCAATCTCATCCTCACTTAAACATTCAGAAAATATTCCTTGATGTTCTATGGATTCATTAGAAATGCTTCCTATCATGTTTACTTCATGAATGTCCTCGTCATACCCTATTTGTGAGCATGAATTATAGATGTTCCAGTCTATACTCATGTTCCCAAAGGTGATCGTCATGTTCCCATTTCAGACTCAGATAACAGAGTTGATTGTTGCAAGAAAAGGATGTCCAAGGATGATTGGGGTGTGTTCCTTACTTCCTAAGTTTGGATGGTTGTCAAGGATAATGAAGTCATCAGGGTAGATGAAGTTTTCAACCGTTACCAGAACTTCCATTAAAATCCCATTTAGAACCCTAATGATACGATCAAAAAGTCGAAGTATGAAAGATGTGGGTTGGAGTTATTTTATCCCTAACTGACAGTACACGGAATAGAGGATGAGATTGAAACTAGCACCTAGATCACACAAGGCCTTGACAACTTTTCTTTATCCTATTCAACATTGATGTAATGGAAACCTGGGTCTTTCAACTTATTAGAAATGGTCCCTTGAATGTTGGTACTCACATTAGCATCCAAAATGTCTTGGTTTTTAGGAGAAAAGTTTCTTTTAAAAGTGCACAAGTCTTTAAGGTACTTTGAGTAATAAGGTATGGTTTTTATTGCATCGAGGAGTGGAATATTCATCTTGACTTGTGAGAATATTTCCCTCAATGTTTGACTCAATTCAGGCTTGGTTTTCCCCCTCATGTGTTGTGGAAATGGTGCAGGTTGTGGGGTTGTTTGTTGAGGAGTTGTTTCTTTGACAATGTTATCATGTTTTTCAGTTTGATCATTTGGTTGATTTGAATTTTCATCCAAGTTTGAATCTTCATGTGGGTTCTTAATTAGTCATTCACGTTTCTCAATTTATTTCCCACTTCTTAAAATAGTCACAGCCTTTAGTTGTTCATGAGTTGTTTGAGCACAGATTGACTCTCTCCTTAAAAGTGAGGATGGTATCACCTGAGTAGGCATGGGTGCCTTTCCAGTTTTGATGGTTTGAAGTTCTTGTTTTAGGGAAGAGACTTCTAAGTTCATAATCTCCATTTGTTTTCATAGTTGTTCTAGTATGCTTTGTGGAACAGTTTGGGTTGGTTCTTGAGAAGATTGGTTTATCCTAGGGGGTATTTTGGAGGTGGGATGGTTTGTTGAAAATGGACCGGTGGATGTTGGAATTGGATAGGTTGGATTTGTAACTGGTTATGGGATTAGTAATTCTGATAGGGGTAAGGATTTTGTCCCTGTGGTTGGCTAGGTTATAGGTTATCTTTCCAGTAAAAGGCTGGGTGGTCATTATACCATGGGTTGAAGTTGTTTTGGTATTGAGGCATTTGAATGTTCAAAGCATTTACTTCCGCTAGGGTTCGTCCTAAAATAACATCCTTTATGGATGGAATGGTTGGGTAGTTTTCTATCTTATGGTCATGATTGTCTCAAATTGTGCAAACAATGTCTACAGTTTGGATTTCATGGACTTTCCTAAGCTCTATCTCTTCAACCTTCCTAGAGAGTGTTGAGAGTTTATCCCTAAGACTTTCCTCTTCTCTAAGTGTATGAATTCTATTAGTTCTTTTTGGCTTTTCATAATAAGTTGATGTTCCCCATGTTTTCTTTTGTTCGGAAAGGCTTTCTAGATACTCATAAGCATCATTTGGGGCTTTGTTTTTAAAGGTTCCATTACACATCATGTCAATGAATTGTTTATTCCCTAGACCCAACCCTTCATAGAAAATTATAACTTGTTTAGGTATAGAAAAACCATGGTCTAATTTTCAAAAATTTATTGGATACTCTTTTTAAGTGCAATTGTTTTGTGGTGGGGAAAGTATTTTTTGTAGAAATCTCCTTGAAGTTGGTACTGAGAGTTTATGCATGACGGTCTCAATTTGTTTAGAAAATTTTTAGCGTGATCCTTTATAGAAAAAGGAAATTGCCTCATCTTAACTGATTCTAATGGATGTGGGGTACACATGGTTTCTACAATGTCATTGAACTCCATAATGTGAAGGTAGGGCATCTCAGACTCCATTCCATTGAATGTGGGAAGATGGTTTAGGAAATGGGGTTTAAAGATGTAGTTGGAATCTTCTCGGAATTTGGGTGTAATGCATGAGGGGTATTGGTCCCAGAAGATTTGAGTTAGTCATTCATGGTTTGATCAATTGCATTCCCCAAGTTTGGGGCAACCTCATTTGGGTTTCCATATTTGTTTCCACCCGGGTTTATGAGTTGGTTTCTTTGAAGACCTTCCATTGAAATGGGCTTAATTTTGGACTCTGGAGTATTAGGTCCTAGTGTAAACATACCCTTAGGTTCACATGACTCCCCTATCCTAGGACTTTCCACCCAAACAAGTCTTTTTGAGTTATCTCGGGTGTAGGTGGTCATGTGCCAAAAGAAAAAAAAAGCGAGAAAGGGAAAAGATAAGAGATATTGGGTGAGAATAGAATAATGGAGTTGAGGAAAGAATGGGTGTTTAGATGACTTACTTGGGTGCCCTTCAATGGTTCCAAAATTTTATTCTCGCTCAAAATTACCTAGGAGATGAAGGTATAACGGTCCTTGTAGTTTAGCTTGGGTTATCGAATCCTCCGGGACCTAAGAAGTACCTACAGACACGTAAATTCTATGGATTATTTTTGGCTATGAAGTGTCCAACATGGGTTGATTTTAGATGGGTTTAATTTAACACTAAAATTCTTAAGTGAATTCAAATTATGAGAATGGTTGATCCTAGGTTATTAAAAGGGGTGGATTGGACGTATTTCTTTTTCAATGATTTCAATTTCTCAAATTTGAGATGGGTTCATTTAAGAAGATAAAACATCATCATCATTTATAGGTTTAATGCATACACCCTTTAATACTAATCACCTATACACTTGGAGGATCAATGTTTTGATCACTTCAAGTTAAAGTTTCGTATTAGCACATGAAGTGTGTGGCCTTAAATTCAATAAGGACGATGGAGTTTAAAAATCATCAAATAAAAATCTCAATTAAAGAAGTGATTATTCATTAATGGGTTGATAAAATAACATCCAATCCGGACCCTTTTCACTCCCTTGGATCAACCCATATGTGGGTTATCCCTCCATTTATGCTATGGTTTCAATGGAAGTGGGAAGTACACTAATGAGGGAGGAATTGAATAAGTAAAGAAAAAAATAAAAATAAAATGATCACTCCACCGTTGTGTGAATAACATCACACGTTTTTTGTGAATAAATTCACACTTTGAACCAACGGTATCAAAGTGATATTATGAAAAAAAGAATAAGGGTAGAAGAAGAACATTTATTAAGAAACTGGGATGAATTAAAATAACATACATGTGAAGGAAGGACGTTACAAAGAAAAATTGGCAGCCTAACATTAAGATGAAAACAAAGCTAAAAGATTATAAAATCCTCCACCAAAACTTCCATAAATAGTAATTTTGGAAGCCTTGGGTAGAGCCTCCAACAGTAAAAAGCATCCCACTTGATTATGGTAGGCCTAGGGTGGTGGAAAGCTTGTGGAACTTAGACTTTTCCACATTTGACCCAAGCTGGCATCTAGCTTTCATCCACCTAACAGAAGCACTTGGATGAACTTCTAGATGGCCAAATCAGAGTGCCCAATAAACTAAAAAAATGGATACCCAGATTTCGCAAAACCGCCTGTAACACTTGGGCTCATTTGGAGTTGTATATTCGGAGATATGATCAGATTAGTGGGCTATTTTTCTGGGCCATAGAATCTCGTCCAGAATTTTATCTCTAACTTGGGCCGCCAAAATAAGCACCATGGAGGCCAAATTAGAATTGGATCATGAAGATTTATTTTTTACTATACATGTCTTTTATAATCCCAAGAAATTTGGGATTCATTGAGCCTGTATGTTGGGCCCCACAATATCATCAGTGGCATGGTGTCCAATTTCACATCTCCAGAATTGTTTCCATTCATCACAAACCATCCCCATCTTCTTCCATGAATTCTACATTGATCCCTGAATCAAACATGTTCATATTTAAGTGTAGATCAATTTCGAAAAAATATAAAATTAAAATATGTATAATCATATGAATCATTGGGTACTTCAAATGATGTTCAAAAATGTACCACATAAAAGTGCATTTTAAGAAGGTATTACAATCATAATGTGAAATGATGTTCAAAGTGTAAAATGCACTATAATGGTGTTTATGAATATTAAAGAACGTGAATATTATATATATATTAACAACGAATATTAGCCTCATTTAGTGGCTAATCAATACCTTATATTTTAAATATTTAATCTATTATGGATATTGAATATACCATCACCATATTCATGTGTTATTAAATTAGATAAAAGACTAAAAACATTGGTTTCCTCTTGAGATTATGCACCTATATGGTTATAAAGAGGCCAAATATAAAGACACAAAATCTATCAATATAAACCTGTTATTCTTCTTACCTTCAAAAGTTTAAATTATAAAAAAACACTATTTAATGTTTGTAATGATTTTATATAGGCTTTTTATAGAAATAATAACTATGTATTATTGTATGAATCAATGAAGAATTCTTATTAATGTCATGTTGTACTTATTGAACAAATAGTGTACTTCTCATAGACTAACAGAATGTGTTTTAACATCACCACTTTACTAGGGAATACCACTTTTCAATATTCGAAAAAAACATGTAATATGAATAATGATATATTTATAATGACCACACGGTAACATAGCTCATTCATACTTCATCTCTATGAATTTATAGTTAAAATTATTCAATCAATATCATGTTTAAACATCATATCATATAAACCTTTGAAATTACAAACTCATAGGTAAATTTCAATACCATATCTTTTATTTTTATATGTCTTCCACACCACAACTTAAATGTTAAGCTGCAATTAACTCAATATCAAAAGTCCTTCAAAATGGTACAATAATAATCTGCACCACATCTCTAAGTTCAATTTTGAAAATACCACCTTCATAATGAAAAGATGAAAACCATTTTTTTAATAGTATATGATATAAAACATCTAGAAAATCATTTAAATGATGGTCAAAAGTCCCATATCAAATCATTAATGTCCTGGCTAAACTCAAGAAAATATTATAACTCATGAATAATATTAATGATCCTCTTGGAGGACATGGAAGTTATCATTTGTACCTTTTAATCCCATCTCCAACTCCAACATGTTACTATCCCTAAATATCTTTCAAGATCACAATTATCCAATGTTCTTATTACTCTAATATAATGTGTGTGATTATTATAGAAATATTATCTCTTTCATCCCATTTTATACTTTATATTGGTTATTATATATATTCTATTGAGATAATTAAGACTATAAAAAAATTATAGCTCCATGAAATCCTCACTTATTTCTATATAATATATTTTCTATAATCAGTGCATTTATATTGTTGGATTAGGGGTTTCCTTCGATAATTGTTAAAATGAAATGGATTTTACAGTTTTAGGTCTCCAGTTATAACTACACGAAATCTAGTTTCAACTATAATTATTGATTTTTTTCTAAAACAATTAAAGGATATTTAGTATCATAGCTACTGTACATTCCGAGGTACTAATAGATTAAATCCTCAAACCATTGAGGTAGTAGATGTAAAGGATATTCTTGAGAAATTGTTCAGCTACCTTAAAAAATATCGTGTTATATTTATTTTTTCCCTTTATTTTTTTATATATTTCTTTATATTTTCTATATAATTTTTTTATCCATCAATTCATTGATTTATTTTAAGAATAAATATTTATTTTATTATTTCTCATTTATAAGACTATAATATTATTTCACTACACTTTCCGAATTATTTTAATTTGGTATAATATTCTTAGAAATGTTTTAATTATCATTTATCATTAAAATATTAGTTTATATTCTTTAAATCATTTTTTATTTAATTTACATTATTATAGATGAATTTTCCCCCTATATCCATTTTAAAATAATATAACATAAAAACCCAAATTTATGCCATTTAGATATGCGATGTGGATTAACATGGGACTACTATTACTAAATTGATACATGGGAACAAATATTTCAGTAGATGTACCATAACTGTAATACAAGGTTAGACTATCTAGGTATGTTATTTTTCATCCCCCAAAACCATATTCATATAGAGATATAGTTAGACTGGATATTGAAGTAGAAAAACTATCACCATAATTGAAGGTCACCATATTGACATATAATTGAATTCAATGAACCAACATAATGAAAACTATTAGTGGGGAGTTTAAAATTATTATTTCTATCCTCATAAGAGATTATGTAAAAATAAAATTACAACTCCAATCATTTCACATAAATCATCTGAACCAATATAAGCGAGTGTCATAAGGTTTTTAATGTAACACCCCTGGTAAATAAAGAATATGACATTTTCATATTTATCTATATTTTTGAATAAAATATTAATATGACTTTAAAGGGGACGCTATGCTCGATGGCGTACCCAACACGCAACAATGAGTTTCTTGGAAATCTTATGTTGCACTCTAATAATAAAATAATATTATTTTAAATGGTAGTTAACATGTAGCTGTTATATTGGCGGGAATGGATATAAATAACTAAAATATGATTATATATGTTTTTAAATGTTTTTACATTTATCCAATAAAAGATAAAGGCTTAAAATACGGAAAGAATTCAATTTTAGGCATATATGCCCTAGTTTCACTAAAGGTTCACTTATCGCCTTTTGATGGCGAACCGTAATTAAATATAGTTTTTTTTTCACTCTTATACATTCTATTGGACCAAATAAAACTCTTCCTAATAATTGGGACATCAAAATTTACTTTGTGTAAATTTTTGGTATCTTTCCGATAAAGTTCATTTTTTAATGAATAGTATAAAATGTTGTATTTTAATTCAAAACCTCTTTTTAATATAATTTATTTATATGATTATATTATATTTTGAATTGGTTTTAAAGTGAAATTATAATATATTTTTACCATTAAATCCAATAGTGGTCGTTGGAACTAATTTCACTTTGAAATCAGACTTAAACTAGTGTCAATCTTTTGATACTTATTGTTTCATAAAAACACGCTATTTCCTCTGACAGCGGGAATTAATTATTAAATTAATTAATGTGACTTATATGTTTTGAAATTTGTAAAATAGACTTAATTTTTTAATTCGGAATTTTAAATTTAGGTTATGGTGAAGTTTTGGGATTTTTCTGAAAAACTTCAATTTTTGATGAATAGTGAAACCACTAAGTGGTACTTATAAAAAACTGATTTTTCCGTTTAAATGAAATTTTGCCATCTTTGTGTTTTGAATTTAAAAAATCCAACATACATGGTTTTCATTAAGATGTAAAATTTGGTTCAATGGGATAAAAATAATTTTTGGTGAATAGTAACTTATTAAGTTTTTAATCGCGATTAGAGGTAATTAGTGTAGTTTATGGTAAGAATAATGTTTTAATAAAATTACATGACCTAGACACATGTCCTACCTTCATTGTATGTGTCAGGGCCGACCAAGAAAATCCATGGGTCAACTTGGGGACCCCATAGAGCCACTTTGGTTGGAAAATGACATAAATATCTTTTTATTTAATGTTAAAGTAAAAAAGGAAACAAACATGAGATGTTTTACTAATACAATTATTACATGGGGTTATACAAGTCATGTATTTTACTATAAATAGTCATTCGAAAGATAAAAAGATTTCCTACATCATAGTATCTTTTTTATAATTTTTAGATATTAAATAAATTAAATTATTTATGACATCATGATGATGCAGTGATGACCTCATTATTTAACGATTTAAATAAAATGGAAAGATAATGTAATATCTAAGACCTACACATGTCCAAAACCTATTAAATGGGTGTATTTAGAACCCTTATCACCTTATCCACTAATTATATCAATGTGGGAGCTTTTAAAGACGAAACTCATTTTCAAATAAAGTAACATTTGCTTACTTTCCAAGAGTGCCCCTCCTCTCCTCTTATAAAAGGCCCCCACCTCTACCTCTTTTCCCACACCTCTCACGCCTTTGGCTCGGACATACTCTACCCATTTCATCTCTCCACATCCCTATATAACTCCTTGAAGAATCACTTTGGGCAGAATCTTTTACAAGGAAGAATTTGAGCAAAAATCAAAGGAAGTTACCTGATTTAAAGGTAATGTCTTTACTTGTGTCCTTTTGTTTTATTTTGCTTCTCCAACCCCCTAAACTCTTTTTATTAATTTATTTTGTAACAAATACAGTATCTTCAATATATTAGTATGTTTTTATAAGAAGTATTCGAGCTACACTTACACACACCTACATCTAATGGTTAAAGAACATACTGTTTCCGTGGATGGCGAATTTCTGCCTCCCGAAACGATGATTGTTCAACATTATTCTAACACCTTCAAAGGTGGCCATTAAGATGAAACTATATTTATATATGATAACTAATATTTTTATGTTTTACTTAAGCTTATTTGTTTTTCATTTATGGCATACCTTTATGGTTTCCATTATGGGTAAACGCGATATCTTCATTTAAGGAAGTGTGGACTACCACCCCCTCAAAGTGATTTGATTCGTTAATACCATATGTGGTACGTATAAAGGATATATTTAATGATATTATATATGATACCATACTGGAATTAAAATACTATTATGTATCATTATGTTTTAATTCCATTAAATATGAAATAGAAATGAAAGTAGCGTTCATGCGTACGTACGGCTTACCGTCTCCATGAACGGTGCATTTCATTTCTTAACTCTAAATGTAATGTAATATTAGAAATGCATAAATATACTATATATATATGAAATATATGATATCTACATCATTAATACAACTCTGGATATAATGAACCTTTGACCACACGAACAACATGTAATTGTAAGAAGTCCACTTTTGACTTAAGAACCAAATATCGACAAAACAAACATTATTAACTTAAATGATTACATAATGTTTATGCCATGGTAATAAGTGATATAAAAGGAATAATGAACTTGAAAATTGTTCTTAAGGAATTATAAATTAACTCAAGTTTATTATTCAGGAGATTAAAGAACGATCGAGTCATGTCGGACCCGAGGTACGGGATCAAACTCCTCTCTTTCTTCTTAAGTACACTCTGTTATGCCATTCCTTTTAAAGCTCATCTTTATTATTATTGGTATGTTCTTTTATATTAATATTACCATAATTATTATGTTCATATAATGAGAGACCCTATTCTCTCTCATCAATCCATTTTGGATGTTTTGAGTGGCACCGTTAGGCTGCCAAATTTTCATTAGAGATCTAACCTCTCTCTTTCTTTTTAAGTACTCTCCTTTACGTCACTTCTTTTAAGCTCCTCTTTTTTATGTTATGGGATGTTCTTTTATATTACACTTTATGTAATATTTATGTTAATATGATGAGAGACCCTATTTTATCTCATCAATCCATTTTTGTAAGTCTTAAGTGGCGTTGTTAGGCTGCCGAGTTTTCGTAAGGGATTTTTTCATCTCACTTATATTCCCGTGAGATTTATACTACATTTGCCACAATTTCTTTTGAGTGGTGTATGTACTGCCCATTATTTTACTCATTGTGTAATATAATTTCATTTATGAGTATTTACAACAATTTTTTATTGTCTTTCCTTCACGGGGTGTATGTTTTGATAGATACCCATGTCGGTAAGGGAACCTTTCACCCTCTTCTTTTTAAAAGACTTATTTTGTTATGTCTTTTAAATATCATAATATTATGTTGGGATATGTTATTCTATATCCTTATTGATTTAAATTTTATTTCCATGTGATGAGATACCCTTTTTATCTCTCATCAACTCTTTTTCTGAATTTTGAAGTGACGCGGTTAGGCTGTCAAATTTTTGCAAGGGAACTTCTTAAACCAATTTTGATTCTTTGAGATAAACTTGTACACCTTGAATATATCGTTATATGATTATGTGTGAATGTCCTATTATTTTTATACACATAATACCCACTTATATTTTGTGTATTAGTTTGTCACACATAATTATGTAACTGATTTATCCTTAATCCAAGGATATCGTCTTTGTATGGGACTTCATCTCAATCTTCATTCATTGAGGCATATTTTGTTTTATACATAACGTTATTTTATACGGGGTAAAAACCCCATTAACTTTTATTTTTATTCAAAATGAATCTTTTTTATACGAAGCGTTTTACTAAACAACAAAAGGGAATGTTTTTCTTGTCATACGTATGCAGCAACAACGACTTCTCTGCCGTCGTGACCATTATTTGAGTTTCGGCTTCCTCTACAATCCATACCTTATTTTTAAAAGAATAATAGATACCATGTTTTACTTTTCCTTTATTTTGGTATTGAAAGTGGTTTTTATAATGTTTTTATATTAATGTGTTGTATTGATATCTTGTGATTGAAAGGTGGAAATGTTATGTTTCCTTTATGCATGTTTTATGTGATAAGATTATGTTATGGTTCTTGGGAATTGTTATGAATACAGGTGGTTTTGTGATAAACTAAGGGCGGGTGAGCCCGATATAGCTCTCCAATGCATTGGGTAACGTGAAGGAGTGAAACGTTAATGTTTCTCTGAAGAGATTAGGGTAATATACTGTGGTGGGTATTCCAAACGTAACCAAGAGGGTTACTACCTACGTAAGAATGTTATAAATGCCTCAAGTTACCTTTTATGTCTTATGATTTCTATGATTTATTCATGATTTGATGAGGTATGTTAATGTGCCTATGTTTTATGGGTAAAGTATGATTTCATTCTTATATATATATGAACTCATGTTACCTTTCCATATTTTTATCACCCTTACTGAGCTTTTTATGCTCATCCCATGTTTTTTTGAAATGTTTATCATGGGTCAAGGGAAAGGTACATGTTATGATGATAGTTTCAAGGAGGTGTCAATAAATAATCCATGATTTATTTTTAAATATGTTTCCATTGATGGAAAAAATGAATACTATCTTTTATGTAACCACTTTATGTAAATGTGGAATGTAATGCAAGTTTTATGATCTAATTCTATAAAACTCTAAACCTGAAAAGATCCTCATTGTGTAATCTTGCAATAACTCAAGATTATGTAAGTTTTAAGGCTGGGGCCTTATAGTGGGTATCATAGGGAGGTTTAGACAACTTTATGTATTAGGAGTTTTTGTTAGACACATGATTAGTCCCTATATCTATTATTTAAGTTAAATCCTTGTTTTATAACTTTTTTTCAGGTCAAGTAAGGTCGGTTATGAATGTAAGGAGAATGATCACAAATGACATTCCTATATCTTCCTGACGACATGCTTGCAATAATTATTGCAAAGTCATCTTCGGATTATTGTTAAACTTTTTCCAGCATATAACTCACTTGAAAGCAGTTGTTTGAGATTTCAAACACCTCCACTATACCTCGTTATCATCATGGATCATGGGTTGTTTTTAGACAAATAATATTTTCACAATATTCTCATATTTTCAAGAAAGGTAAATATTATCAAGGTATTTTCAAATATTTTACCTTATCACAAGAATTTGAATCATATTATGATTTTAAAAATGGTGCTGAGGAAGGATACCTCTGTGCAACCTATTTATATTTGCTTTTAAAATATAGTCTCACATAACATACTTATGGTATTTTAAAAGGACCAATAATAGAAAGTTTCAACTCAATTTCGGTCGGACTATTTTACAGAAATCATGTTTTCTCAGATGATTTGGAATTATATGTCATACATGATTATTTTCCAAAACTGTTTTTCTGTGAACACCCATATGACCCATGTTGTACGAGGTGTGTTTGGATGGAGGAAGAAAATGATTTTGAAGAATCTCTAAATCATTGTAGTAATGCATGGGACTTCTACCTACGTGATCAAGATGATGATGAAACCGAGTGGATGCCATGATCAAGGTATGATGTTATTCATTTTGGGAATCGTTTTTTATCTTATGGTGGTGAAATAAGACTTCAATAATTGAGATGTTGAGATCGTAACAAATTTGGATGAAAATGAAAGGTATAATGAAACTATTGAGGTTAAAACATGTTGGGGTTATTTTTGGAGTTTTATAAAAAGGACAACACACAGACCGTGTGACAACTCATCGCGTCAGACAAAGCTACGGGAATCGAACCCACAACCAAAGTGCAAGTGGTATTTATCGTCTACCACTGGACTACGTGAAGTCCCTGGTTAGTTTGACTAATTATTTTTAATTATATGATTTTATGAATTAATAGTAAGTTGATTTGGGGTTATTTATGAAAATTATTAACCTATCATGGAGGATATGTGATTAGGTTAATTACTTTTCAATACGAGACTTTAGGAGCAACTGATGTTGTTTGGAGATAAATTTTACGATTTAACTTGGAAGACTATGTGACTAAATCCTTCAAATATTTGGGTTTCAATCTTATATTTGTTTACATTGAAGAATTTTATGGAAAAATTCTTTATCGGATGGTCCTCGTTGAACTTTGGGTTTTGTTGGACAAATTTTGGAGATTAAGCATAGATTTTCTTTTTAAAGGGTTATCCTTTTCTAGATTATGTAACCTTGTACTAACCGTTTTGGTTTTGGTTTTTGTTAAAGCCTAAAGACATGGGATGTACATAGTTATCTTTGGTGGATTAGGTGATTCTCTAGAAGTTGATTATAGTACTCTTAATGCGAACAAGTCTCCTTAAATATTCGTCTTTTGGAAAAAAAATACATGTGTTTGATTAAGGATTCTAGTAAAAGTTCAAAGTCAACATGATAAGTGATTATGTTTCCTTAAGAATAAATTCCTCAATAAAATGTAACTTAAAAAAAATGTTTTCTATTAACTTTTCCTACTAGGGAATCGAATACTGTTTAACCCATCACAAGTTTGTGATTTTCTTATGGTTAACTTTCTCCTAGACATGTTTACTATCACTCTCCCTCAAGAACATGGCCCTTTGCTTTTTCTTCCATGTCCATGTTTTTATACATGGAATCCTAGTATGGGTTAACATGGGTGACCTCTGTACTTATCTTCCTTTATTATAAAGTGATTGTTTTACTGACTCTTGTTCTGATTTGGGACATTCAAGGATGTTTCCATGATCAATTTTAAAAATTGCGGGGACGCAATTCCCAAAAGGGGGGAAGGATGTAACACCCCAGGTAAATAAAGAATATGACATTTTCATATTTATCCATATTTGTGAATAATATATTAATATGACTTTAAAGGGGACGCTATGCTCGATGGCGTACCCAACACACAACAGCGAGTTTCTTGGGAATCTTATGTATCACTCTAATAATAAAATAATATTAATTTAAATGGTAGTTAACATGTAGTAATTGTATTGGAAGGAATGGACATAAATAACTAAAATATTATTATATATGTTTTTAAATGTTTTTACATTTATCCAATAAAAGATAAAGGCTTAAAATATGGAAAGAATTCAATTTTAGGCATATATGCCCTAGTTTTCACTAAAGCTTCATTTATCGCCTTTTGATGGCGAACCGTCATTAAATATAGTTTTTTTCACTCCTATACATTCTATTGGACCAAATAAAACTCTTCTTAATAATTGGGACATCAAAATTTACTTTGTGTAAATTTTTTGGTATCTTTCCGATAAAGTTCATTTTTTAATGAATAGTGTAAAATGTTGTATTTTAATTCAAAACTTCTTTTTAATCTAATTTATTTATATGATTATATTTTCTTTTGAATTGGTTTTAAAGTGAAATTATAATATATTTTTAATATTAAATCCAATAGTGGTCGTTGGAATTAATTTCACTTTGAAATCAGACTTAAACTAGTGTCAATCTTTTTATACTTACTGTTTCATAAAAACACGCTATTTGCTCTGATAGCGGGAATTAATTATTAAAATAATTAATGTGACTTGTATGTTTTTAATTCTTTTTAAAAAGACTTTATTTTTGAATTCGGAATATCAAATATAGCTTAGGGTGAATTTTTGGGATTTTTCTGAAAAACTTCAATTTTTGATGAATAGTGAAACCACTAAGTGGTACATATAAAAAACTAATTTTTCCGTTTAACTGAAATTTTTCCATATTTTTGTTTTCAATTTCAAAAATACGACATACATGGTTGTCATTAAGAAGTAAAATGTGGTTCAATGGGATAAAAATAATTTCTGGTGAATAGTAGCTTATTAAGTTTTTAATCGCGATTAGAGGTAATTAGTGTAGTTTATGGTAAGAATAATGTTTTAATAAAATGAAATGACCTAGACAATGTCCTACCCTCATTGGATGTGTCATGGCCGACCAATACAATCCATGGGTCAACTTGGGGACCCCATGGAGCCACTTTGGTTGGAAAATGACATAAATATCTTTTTATTTAATGTTAAAGTAAAAATGACACAAACATGAGATGTTTTACTAAAACAATTTTTACATGAGGTTATACAAGTCATATTTCTGACTATTAAAAGTAATTGGAATAATAAAAATATTTCCTACATCATTGTATTTGTTTTATAATTTTTAGACATTAAATAAATTAAATTATTTATGACATCATGATGATGCAACGATGACCACATTATTTAACAATTTAAATAAAATGGAAATATAATGTAATATCTATGACCTACACATGTCCAAAACCTATTTTATGGGTGGATTTCGAACCCTTATAACCTTATACACGAATTATATCAATGTGGGACCTTTTAAATCCGAAAATCATTTTCAAATAAAGTAACATTTGCTTACTTTCCAAGAGTTCCCCTCCTCTCCTCTTATAAAAGGCCCCCACCTCTACCTTTTTACCCACACATCTCAAGCCTTTGGATCGGCCAACCTATGCCCATTTCATCTCTAAAAATACCTATCAAACTCCTTGAATCATCACTTTGGGCATAATCCTTTCCAGGGAAGCCTTTGAGATCAAATCAAAGGAAGTTACCCGATTTAAAGGTAATGTCTTCACTTGTGTCCTTTTGTTTTATTTTTCTTCTCCAACCCCTAAACTCTTTTTATTAATTTATTTTGTCAAACATCCAGTATCTTCAATATACTAGTATGTTTTTATAAGAATTATTCTAGCTACACTTACACACACCTACATCTAATAGTTAAAGAACATATTGTTTCTGTGGATGGCAAATTTCTGCCTCCCGAAATGATGATTCTTCAAAATTCTTCTAACACCTTCAAAGGTGTACATTAAGATGACACTATATTTATATATGATATATAATAAGTTTATGTTTTACTTAAGCTTCTTTATTTTTCATTTATGGCATACGTTTATGGTTTCCATTATGGGTAAACGAGATATCTTCATTTAAGGAAGTGCGGACTACCGCCACCTCAAAGTGATTTGATTCGTTAATACCATATGTGGTACGTATAAAGGATATATTTAATGATATTATATATGATACCATACTGGAAGTAAAATAATATTATATATCATTATGTTTTAATTCCATTAAATATGAAATAGAAATGGAAGTAGCGTTCATGCTTACGTACGGCTTACCGTCTCCATGAACGGTGAATTTCATTTCTTAACTCTAAATGTTATGTAATATTATAAATGCATGAATATACAGGATATAAATGATATATATGATATCTAAATAATGAATAAAACTCTGGATATAATGAAACTTTGACCACACGAACAACATGTAATTGTAAGAAGTCCACTTTCGACTTAAGAACCAAATATCGACAAAACAAACATTATTAACTTAAATGATTACATAATGTTTATGACATGTTAATAAGTGATATAAAAAGAATAATGATCTTGAAAAATGTTTTTAAGGAAGTAGAAATTAACTCATGTTTATTATTCAGAAGATTAAAGAATGATCGATTCAAGTCGGACCCGAGGTAAGGGATCCTACTTCTCTCTTTCTTTTTATGTACACTCTTTTATGCCATTCCTTTTAAAGTTCATCTTTCTTATTATTGGGATGTTATTTTATATTAATCTTACAGTAATTATTATGTTCATATGATGAGAGACCCTATTCTCTCTCATCAATCAATTTTGGATGTTTTGAGTGGCGCCGTTAGGCTGCCGAATTTTCGTAAGAGATCTATCCTCTCTCTTTATTTTTACGTACTCTCCTTTATGTCACTTCTTTTAAGCTCCTCTTTGTTATGTTGGGGGATGTTAGTTTATATTCCTCTTTCTGTAAACTTTATGTTAATATTATGAGAGACCCTAATTGATCTCATCAATCCATTTTTGTATGTCTTAAGTGGCGCCGTTAGGCTGCCGAGTTTTCGTAAGGGGGTTTTCATCTCACTTTTATTCCCGTGAGATTTATGCTACATTTGCCACAATTTCCCTTGAGTGGTGTATGTACTTACCATTATTTTACTCATTGTGTAATATAATATCATTTATGAGTATTTACATCAATGTTGTATTGTCTGTCCTTCACGGGGTGTATGTTTCGATAGATACCCATGTCGGTAAGGGAACCTTTCACCCTCCTCTTTTTAAAAGACTTATTTTGTTATGACTTTTAATTCACATACTATTATGTTGGGATATGTTCTTCTATATCCTTATAGATTTAAATTTTGTTTCTATGTGATGAGATACCCTTTTTATATCTCATCAACTCTTTTTCTGAATTTTGAAGTGACGTCGTTAGGCTGTCGAATTTTTTCAAGGGAACTTCTTAACCCAATTATGATTCTTTGGGATAAACTTGTACACCTTTAATATGTCATTATATGATTATGTTTTAATGTCCTATGATTTTTATACACTTAATACCCACTTATATTTTGTGTATTCATTTGTCACACATAATTATGTAACTGATTTATCCTTAATCCAAGGATACCGTCATTGTATGGGACTTCGTCTCAATCTCCTTTCATTGAGGAATATTTTGTTTTATACATAACTTTCATTTATACGGTGTATAAACCCCATTGAATTTTACGTTTATTCAAAAGGAATCTTTTTTATATGAAGCGTTTTACTAAACGACAAAAGGGAATGTTTTTCTTATCATACGTATGCGGCGACAACGACTTCTCCGCCACCGTGACCATTATTTGAGTTTCGGCTTCCTATACAAGCCATAACTTCTTTTTAAAAGAAAAATAGATACCATGTTTTACTTTTATTTTATTTTGGTATTGAAAATGGTTTTTATAATGTTTTTATATCAATGTGTTGTACTGATATCTTGTGATTGAAAGGTGGAAATTTTATGTTTCCTTTATGCATGTTTTATGTGATAAGATTATGTTATGGTTCTTGGGCATTGTTATGAATACAGGTGGTTCCGTGATAAACTAACGACGGGTGAGCCCGATATAGCTCTCAAATTCATTGGGTAACATGAAGGAGTGAAACGTTAAGGTTTCTCCGAAGAGATTTAGGGAATATACTGTGGTGGGTATTCCAAACGTAACCAAGAGGGTTACTCCCTAGGTAAGAATGTTATGAATGCCTCAAGTTACCTTTTATGTCTTATGATTTATATGATTTATTCATGATTTGATGAGGTATGATAATGTGCCTATGTTTTATGGGTAATGTATGATTTCATTCTTATATATATATGAACTCATGTTTCATTTCCATATTTTTATAACCCTTACTGAGCTTTTTATGCTCATCCCAAGTTTTTTTGAAATGTTTTTCACAGGTCAAGGGAAAGGTACATGTTATGATGATAGTGTCAAGGAGGTGTCCAGAAAGAATCCATGCTTTATTTTTAAATATGTTTCTGTTTATGGAAAAAAAAGAATACTATCTTTTATGTAACCACATTATGTAAATATGGATTGTAATGAAAGTTTTATGATCTAATTCTCTAAAACTCTAAACCTGAAAAGATCCTCAATGTGTAATCTTGTAATAACTCAAGATTAAGTAAGGTTTAAGGCTGGGGCCTTATATTTAAAACATTTCCAAGGACGATTGACCTATCAAGAATATCATGAATTCTTAAAACTCTATAAGGTGGTCCCTAAAAGAATTATTTATTTTTATATTCACCAAAAATATATAATATGAAATCTAAATGTAAAATATTATCGATATAGAACTCATATTTTACTATGGTATCCAATTATAGGTTTTCATCCTAACATGTTTTGTGTATTTTTTTTATTTTAATACAATCAAATTTATATAAGCTGAGGAATAGTGAAAGATTATAATGTGAATATGCAATTTTATACTATGATTCCTTTAATGTGTCTTCAACCAAGTGAGTACTATGTCTCTCCCCATTGGTATTTTATAGTATTTCAAGATAGACCGATGAATATGGTATTTAAGGATGGAATTATTTCACAAAAATATGAAAAAACCTATATAGAGAAAAGGATGAGGACATACTAATGTGAAGGCAGATTCATATTTATTTATATAAAACTTCATGTGGATGATCAAGATTAAATTGTCACAAGATGTATAAAAACAAAATTTATTTCCCTAGAACTACATTGTAGTTGTTTATGGTCATTTATATTAAAGAGCCTTTTGATTCCAAGTCAATCCGTAGATATTCATGTTGGTATTTTTTTTGGAATTTAATATTTTATAAAATAATGAAACATTTGTGTTTTGAAAAGTTACGAATAAATGAATAAAATAAAATAAATAAAAAACAAAACAAATATATTGTAAGAAATTTATTTTCATTTGGTTGGAAAATTGGGTCCCTTTATTATCTATTATTTTTTTCTAAATTCAATTTGGTAATTAATACCATCAAAAATGAACTATTATCCCCTACAATGAGTGTGAAACATATCATTCCAAGGAAATGTCTTAACCACACAAAATCTCACCTCCTATAATAGTAAAGAATGGTTAAAACACCTCAATGTATCTTTTGAAACAAGATAAGACCATTCTCCATCATATGTTGTTTCGTCACTCAGACAATCATAACTCCATTGAATATATGTTTTCTACTAGATACGGGATATAATTAATATATGTCATATAGTAGAATTGGATTGGGATTTATTCCTTATAGTGGTAGAGAATTTACACATTTAACCTTTACACATCACTCTAAGTCATCCTAAAGAGAAAAAAACATTTAAAAAAACATATTATAAATTTTTTTATGCAAGTAGGACCTCCCCCTTATACATGAATTAGATTAGATCTTCACCATACATATTATTAGTGATATGGAGATGGAAAATAAAGACAAATATTCGATGACATTGAAATAAAAACAATTATATTATAATTAAAAAACTATTAAAGTTGAAAATAAAATTTGAAACCATTTAATTATTAGTATGTTTAATGTCCATGTTTCCTACTCAAAAACTGAAGTGGTTAAAAAATTTATTATTTTTGTAAACTAAAATAAATAAGTAAAAAATGGCCTTTCTGGTTTCAGATAGATGAATGGAAATGGCTTCCACTCATGTATGGATCTTTAATCTCCATTTACCATGTGGTAAATAATCATTTTATACTCATTGAAATTATCCTCATGATCTTATGTATTATTTAATTTAAATCTACTATGGGATAATTTCATATTCATTAATTAATCCTTTAGTCAATGTACGTACTCTAAATATATAGAAGTTTTTAAATGGCCAATATTATCAAGATTCATATAATAGTATTTTAGAAATCCTCAAGTAGTGGGACTTAAAATTTTACAAGTCCCATATCATTTCATTACCCCATGGTGTAATTATAATTCCACTGATATGAAAACTATTCAAATTTTTATTGCACTTAAAATCACATAATATTATACATGACATTAATGAATTTATCATGGTGGAGTAACTAAATTATTCAATTTTTCAAATAGATAATGCCTTCTCCCATGTAGTTATGAACTTTACATATTGTGATCTTCATATTATTCTTATCCCATTTAATGGATGAAGAACACATAATGGGTATACTTTATTTTATTTTATTACAAAAATCATAAATCTTCCCTTGAATATCATGGTTTAATTTTGGAAACCCTATAAAACTTATATATTATTCAAAGGACACTTTCAAATTAAAAAAATAATCATACATACCCCGATACATAGCCCAAATCCCCCCAATATTTAAAGATTTTACTTTGATGTATTTGGGTGTGTTAATGTTTATATTCATTTATCTGAAAAATTTTCTTTTATTCCTCCTCTAATTTATATTTTTGTACCGATCAATGACCACTACACATGCCTAATCATATAAAAAATTCCTTATTTGTGGCTAAAAATGACACTTATATATCTTTATATGAATCATATGTATTTGAATATGAATTATACATATTATATTAATGTATTTAATTTTTATCATTTTTAGTAAAATTGAATTTTATATATCAAGGGTTTTAGTAAAATGACTCTTATGAAACTCAACCCTTTGAGAAATTAATCCCTTTTCATCTATCATCTAGAAGTTTAACTTTTAAAAATTAATCCATGTAAATAAAATAAAATTCAAGCCATAAATCATGTCAAGAAACATTATCTATTATACAAAAATCATAAATTAATGTGTGTATGGGAAAATTAACAATAGATTAACAATATAAGTACTAAAAATTAAGATTTATTTTATTTACTAAATATAATCCAAAATGTTTCCATAAATTAAAAATTAGTTTATTATCCTTATAAAATAAAAATAATGGAATTTAGATAAGTGATTTATTAGTAAATATAATGAAAACATAATCTCTATAAATTATCCCATAGTTAATTAATGAACTCCATGGAAATCATCATATACTCTGGTTAAAATCAATTCTCAATTTATTAATGGATTAAATACTCATTTCCCACAACCTTTTATTTTTCATGATTCCTAAATGGATATAAAATTACATATTCCTCACCAATCATAAAAATCCATTCAATCGCATATTAATCACCGTGTACATTTTTTTTACCTCTTTAAAAATATTATCTCTATTTACTAGAGACATTGTGAACAATTCTTTTTCCATTCTCAAGAATAATAATTATTTATATAAGAATGTTTTATAACCAATGTGTCTACATCAAAAGTAATAATTTATGGTTAATCATGATTCGACTACTTGGTTTTTTTGTATCTAAGGCCTGGGTGGTTTTAAATAATATAAACTCATAAAAATAATGATAATGTTTTTCATTATGAAAAGTTAAATTCAAAATGTAAATTTAACACTTTAGAATAGAACCCTTATCCACCAAAATTTACTATTGCATAGCATCCGAACCGATCTTATTTTCATTGTTGTTTCATTTATGATTCATTTTAATATAAGTATATATTTTTCAATCTTGTTTATCACAACTACCTCAACAGTGAAAATCATTTTTCTAACATGTCAATCTTTACAGATATTCCCTAAAGAGGAATATTTTAGCTTCATATAAAACTGTAAACACTATTATTAAATATTTTAATAATATTTTATTTCTATAATTCCTAATACAACTGAAATAATATCTAAAATTAGATTCATCTTGATGCATCATAGTTTTCAATGATACGACACCCAAAAAGTATTGTACATCATTTACCTATATTTGAGATCAAAAATAGTAATTTATTTTTTTATTGATAATGTTGGTAATATAATCAATGATAGTGATGTGGATTTTTAATAACTTTAGTAATGGATTCCAAGTTCTATTATAAAGGCCGGCTACAAAGGGAATTCAAAAATAATAGTTTAATTATAATTTTTTTTTCAAAACGGGTCCTCAATAATATTTGACACAATTCATGAACACTATAATCATTCGAAAAAAAAAATGCATCTTTTAAATATCATACCGTGCCTCAATTAACTCAATATACATTAAAATCTAAAATATGTGAAAATTGTCCAGAAACATCCCTATTTTTTAAATAATAAATCATTGGAAATCATAAGTGCACATGAGGTGTACATTTGATAAATCTTTCATAAATGAGTAGAATTTAAATTAGGGAAAAAAATTTATTAATCATTCAAATAAATAATTTTTTAAAAAAATAAATAAAAATTATGAATTTTATAAATTATTGAATTAGTATAAAAATACCTATAATTAACTCTAAAATTTTGAAACCAAAACAAATTATAAATATTCATAAATAAATAGGTTAAATTTCACCCCAAAGACACATAAATGAAACAAATCAGTAATGTTAAAACATTCAAAAAATATTAGGCGGTCATTAAGAAATTGTGAAATAGAAAAACAACATGGTCTGTTAGTTTTAAAAACAACCTCTACTTAAGCTATTAGCTGCTTAAAATTTAAAATATACAAGAATAAATATAAATATTTACTTTATTAAAATCAAAATTTATTTATAATGAATAATAATGAAAAATGGATAAGTATTCATTAGATCCCAAATTTGGTATTGGGTGTTGACTACCCTGGTGAGGCAATTCTAGTAATCACCTAAAATTAGATGGTGGGTGTGGTTTATTTTTAATAAAAGACTGCATGGTTTATATCATTGTCTTAATGATTATAAAATTGTTTTATATGATCTATTGAATATAAATATAATGAAATATTTCTATATATATGAGATTAAACATGAATGTATGGGTTATTTTGAAATATAAAAAATCTACTTCTTTGTCCGTTACTTCTGAAGCATTTTTTCATTAAATACTCTATTTAGTTGGATAAAAAAATCGTTAATGGAAATTCAACGAATTAATTGATTTAAATGGAATTAAAATAAGAAAAATCAATATTATAATATTTTTCTGAAAATTATATATCTTGTGACGTGGTTTCTTTATGTAAGAAAATTGAGAAAAACTTTATTTAATACCTCTAATAAATGAGGCATAGGTTCTGGTAAATTCAAAAGTTACTATATTGGTTAATTATTTTTTTCATCATCACACTCAAGTTAAATCCACGTTTCTACCAAATACTAATATTATAAATTGTATAAGGTAATCCTAATCTCATTTATAAAAAAATTAAATTAAAATTAGTTTCATAATATATATTTTCCATGTGTTGTCTCTGCTATAATTTATTCTTCAAAAATAATTAGAATTTAGAGTTTTTCTATCATAGAGTGAGATATATTGTCAATTTTATTCAATATATGTGTAAATTACACTAATAAATTGATATATTCCTCCATACAGAAATAATATTATATTGTTTTTTATTCTTCATCTTCTTTTTCTATGATGGAAGGATCATATTGCATGTTACAATATAAAAATTGACACTAATATTAATTTAAATTTTGTTGGTATCCATCCTGTGTATTAGAATACATTTGTTCCTAAATAATTACATATATAAATTATTGATAATGGGCTGATATTTTTTCTTCCTGTAGTTCTAGTAGACCTCCCAGGTTCATCAATAGAAAATATCATTAGAGGAAGTTATTCCTCCACTGGTTATGTTACATGTTTCTCAAGTTTTTTTCAATTGATGAAACGGGATATTCATTTAAAAATTTCACATGGATCCTAATTTGATAAATGCATTGAATATGTTTTTTCATAAATTTATTATCTTTCACTATGAATTCCTAAATATTTTTTTATGGATGTATTTTCAAATATATGCATAATAATTTGAATGAGAATATTTCATAGATATATATTTTCAATATTTATTGAAAAAATAAGTCAAATTATATATAAAAAAGGAACATAAAAATTATCAAAATTCTTGTCTTCTGAAAAATGGTTGGATTTTTTTAACACACATGAAACAATGTGTGAAGAAATATTTATTTTCCTAGTGTATCATGGTATCGTGACAAGGTTATCTCTCAAGAGGCACTAATGGATTCCAAATGAATCACTAAATAATAATGTCCCGTACTTTGTTTATTTTTGTATATTCTATGATGGAAAATGAAAATAGGGGTTTTAAATTTCATGAATGAATAAAATAAAATAAAATTTGGTAAAAAAAATAAGTTAATAAGAAATCTCTTGATCTGGGGGTTACTTTTTTCAGTTAAATTATTATTCATTTATAAATATATAAAATCTATTTAATGGTGCATCCTATTATACTTGTAAAAACCCCCAAATTGAGTGTGAGATATACAATTCTTTGTAAATTTATTTAGTATACCAAATCCCACATCCTCGAGCAGTCAGGAATGGTTAACAAATCACGATCAATCATGTTACTCCTTCTACATTATAGCTCAATAATATTCCATTTGATCACTTTAACAAACTCAAATATATTTTATGATGAAAATTATTTGGATAAATTATGGAATTAATATTATGTAGGAATATAATTACATTTGAATACATGCCTCAGAGATGTGGAAAATCTTCCCACTAAACATAATAAATTTTTTGTGTCTTATAACAAAAAAAAATAGGCATTGTGATATACATATTAATGATTGGGTAACACCAACATAAACTATTATAAGGATAAGAAAAAGGTAATCTTTTTACCATCATGAGTATAAGAGATATAGTGGGAGAAAACAAATAAAATAGAATAATAACGGTAAAAATAAAATACATATATTAAAAGTTTTCATATAAATTTCGATAATATATAATATAGAAATCAAAATAAATACATGTGATGTCTGAGTCTATGTTTTGAAATATAAAATTATAAATCTAAAAAAACAATAATTTATATTTATAGAAAATAAATTTAAATAACATGTCCATGGTGCTTTAATATATTTATTATATATTAGAAAAAATCACTTACTATCCTTTAAAACTGTTCCCATGATCATTATTTTTATTTCAATTGAATATTCCTCATGATCAAGTTCACTTTTATTTTAATTACCCCGGACCATAATGCATGTAGTAAAACTATATGGACATATTTAAATGGGTAAATGTATTGGGATTATTTCTAGCATAAAATAAAAAAAAACTCTTGGCATGAGGCATATAAATATCACTATCTCAGATCATTTCATTCCAATTTGGAATTAGAACTATTTCTATATAATTAGTTCCACTAAATTAGTAGTAGAAATAAAAAACACTTAAACCACTTCACAACCTAGATGAACAACCCATGGAATTATATACCTGATTCTAAAAACAAATTAGGGTATAATACCTTCACATATTAATTAATATCCATTATATATTATGTAATTATTCGTATCCATCTCCAATATCTTGGAATAACATCACATGATTTGGATAATTCAATTTCAGTTATTTTAAAATATAAAATTTTTACCTTGAAGAGTTTTTTCGAAATTTCACATAATGTATGACCCTTATATATTCAAAGAATAAAAATTATAAATTAAGAAAAGTTTATTATGTAAACAAAGACTTTGTTGAAATCCTAAAAATTGTAAATGATTGAAGATTCATGTATCATGGTATGTTTCTATTTAAATTTTTGTAGTGGAAAAATTTACTTTTATATATCATCCAATTTAGATTTATTTATCCATTTTTTACCATTATGAATCTCTTTATTTTGTTTAATTTATTTATCTATGGCTCATAATGGTTCTTATATATTAATATATGTCTCAAACATATAAACATGTGGATTTTATTGATCAATTTACTTTTGATTATTTCCTCTTCATATCTTCATCTAAATTGTATATGTCAATGGATACATTAAAATTATTATTATAAAATATATACCTTTATGAAATTCAACCCATGTAATCAATCTTCGAAGAGTTTAACATAAGATAATTTATCTTGGTAACTCAATCTACTTCTAAAAAATTATTCCTATAAAAAAATTATTCATCATTAAAATACCATAAATTAATATATTTCCATGAAAATTAATAATAAGTTAATAAAAAATAACTACAAATATATATTTAGGATAAGTCCAAATTAAATACCCAAGTGTTCTTTTAAACAAAATTTTTCATAATTATCCTCAAAATAGTGATATTATGGGAGTTAAATAAGAGAAATTCAATGTAATGATAGTGAAAATATATGGTGTATTAGGGTATGTAGTTTAAGAGAATAGTGTTACGAAAAATGTTGTTGAGTTTTAATGTTTGAAAACATTGAAGAAGGGATGACATATAATGTGTTTGAAAGAAATTGTAAACCCAACAAGTATTTTTAACCATATTATACTATAATAAAACTCATAAATTGGTGCATCAAGTTTAATATTTTGTTTCTCAGTCTATGGATATTTCATGTGGTGTGCTAGTTAAAATGTTTCTCAATTTATAAGAGAAATACATTACCTTATAAAGAAGTATATGAAATGATATAAATTATAATATGTGTTATATGCATAAACAATATAATAGATTATAAAATAATTCTTCTAAATAATATTGATTGGTATTCAAATTATGGTTTCTATATTAAGTTTTCTTATGTAAAATGGGGTTATAAGAACATCTCCTCTAAATAATAACACGCCTATTGTAGGAAGGATAGAAATTTGGTATTGATATCATTATCATGTAGTAGTTCCAATATTGATATCAGATAAACTTGTTACCTGTATTTAAAAAGGTTTAGGGTGATCATAAAATGTAAATCATTAATAATAGAATAAGGAAATTAGATATTAATGTAGTGATTAAAACACTCTATAATAAATTTGATCAAGCTTTGGTTGTTACAAAATGTTTAAAAATAGTATAAAAGAATAATTATATTTGGTTGGGTCTATGAGATATTAAAAAAAATCAGTAATAAATATAAAATTACAATAATTAAGGCACACATAATTCTTATTAATATTTTCTCATCCTATTGTAGAGTCAAATATGTAATGGCCTAATGTGAATGTGTAGGCGATACACTGGTATGTGATAGATGTTAATGGAATTTATGTTTGTGATCAAGATAAATAATTAAGATTATCATTAAATAATAAGAATCCATACACATGTTCGGGATGTTATGGTGATTCCTCCTTAGTATTAATATGTCAAAAGGAAACCCTAAGTTGAATGAAGATAGTCCAAAAATTATTAAGAAATACTTTCGAATAAATTCATTTTATGCAATTATATATTTATTGAAAAAGGTTAATACCTCAAAAAAAATTCAATTATTTATATCTTGTGTAAATAAATTATGTCATATAATATGGACCACTCCATGAAGTATATGGGTAAAGAATGGTAGATCATATGTAACACAGTTAAACATCACGTGATAAGGATATAGATAACAAGAAATTTATGGTTACCCAATGTATAATTTTTTATATAAATATATATATATATATCTAGATCTTGTTAAACATAGAGATGTCTTTCCATATTTTTTGGTCAATTGATAAAATATATCATTAATTGAAGGAGTATCCGACAATAACATGAAAATGTTGTTTGATACGGATAAAAAATTGACTGAGTACAAGGGAGTAATGCTAGAAATCACTCTGTATCCTATGAATATAGGACTCAATCCACATATATATATATTTAAAACTCATTATGTATGGTCTATTAATAAAAAACATTGTAAATTGGGGAGAACATAAACCATATGATAGATTTTATGATTATATGATAGTGTGATATATTCGTTTCGCCCAATATAAGAGTTTTGGGAATCACTGAATTTATTGAGATAATAAGAATAAATAAATACATATTCCTAAGTAATTATTTATTTCACAGGTTAGGATCATGTGTAGTACAATTTGATGTGGGTTTTCTTTTGTTCTAAGACGTTTTTAAACACCCAAATTGAATGGGTAATTTCTTGAGAACTTTGATTAAATCCATTTGAATTTACCACTAAACCCCATATAGAACGTGGAATAAAGTGGATGAGATTTTATGCCAAACCTAAACAAAAAAACTGAGTATCAAAATTTATCCATTGATAAATAAAATTATTCCAGACATATTTGGGTTAATTAAACGCTAGTAAATATACATCTATAACACATTAGATAAATAGAGAAATTTATGGTTATCTATGTGAGATAAATAAGGATGAAACCCAATATAGATTTGTAAATGTATAATTACAAGGGAATAATTATTCATTGAAAAGGATTATTCTAATGGGATAAGATAATATTTCTAGTTATCAATATATATCCAACAAAAATAAATCAATGCACACATAATTCATCAATTTGAGAAATCATGATATGAAATGATTAACTTATATGAAATGTATTGTTACATATTTGTGACTCATATGTGATAATGTTGTGTCACATGGAATCGAAAAATCATTTTAGGTTAGGGACATATAAGTTGGACCATACATCGTGTATTTTGGTTTCATGTGACATGGATTCAGATTCTACGATATTTAATGTCATAAAATAAAGAACATTGTATTATGTAGTTTAAAATCATAGAAAATGACTTCATGATCATTTTATGAAATTATGTAATGTATTTCTCTAGAAACCATGTATTTTTAGAAAATGTGACATTTTCTATATCTATAATAATCATGTAATAAATTTCATTTGAGTAGACCTTGTTGTTTGGAATATGTTCCTTCTGATTTCAAATCCACATTCAATGGTTAATTTCAATGTAACATGGGTGTTATTTGATCCCACACTACTTCCCTGGATAAATGAGTAAAATTGAACGTTCCTTTCAAATACTCACATTACTTTATTCCAATATAATTTAATGTTTTGAACCAATTTTAAAATTTACAAATAAATCCATTCTAATTTTTTAATTCATATATATGACATTTCAAATTTATAAATTTTATTACAGATGGAAATGTTAATTTCCTCAATAAGAAGGAATGAAACTAGCCCATATAAAAGATAATATGGAGTCGCTTATAGGGAAGTTCATGTGCTGATATGTTATGTCCTTATAGAAAAAATGATCTAGTTTTGATTTTATTTCTTGTAATTTTCCAACATCATTTGAATGATAATAGATGTATCTTTTTTAAGGCCTATATTAATTTTTCTCCAGTGTATGATAGTAGGATGAGTGGGGAAATTGAAAATTTCTTTTCTGGCACAACATCTTCAATTCCTAACCACATAAAGTGGTGAATTAGTCTATCAATATCTTTCATATGATACCAAATTGGGTCTTGATAATAGAGTTTATTAAATTAATGATATCTTTCTTTTGGAATTATTTGAATGGGACAACATTAAACTATTTGGTGAATTAATCTGTGAATGTAAGGATGAATTTTCAATGCTTATCTATGTTTGTATGGGTTGAACCAATTATATTACCCCCATATAGAAAATATACAAGAGTATTTATCGGCCTGAAATAATTATTGGGGATGATGAATAATGTTAACTTGTATATGAAAACTATATAATTTCATTGTGATCTACATGTTGGGTGACATAATTGATGGAAAAAAGTATCCATGTCTCATGGTTTGATGGAATAGATTAACTCTCGACTACAGGTCACTACATATGATAATATGAACTTATTTTATAATAGTAAGTGTCTCTACTCATATAATGAATCCTATAAGGACTCTATCAAAAACTCATATATAATGGACCTTCTAGAAATTTATGATATCATAAAGTATATAATTTTTTATCTATTGATGGATATATTCCTTCTTAGATCTATTATGGGGTGGGGGATTAATTTTTTTAGGAAATCTATTATTGCTTACATCCATCCAATTGTGGTTTCAACCAATATGGTTATAGGTTCTCCTTAATTACGGGGTTTGTTGACCATTTTTATCACCTATATATCATTATTAATGAATTATAGGATGAACCTTACGATGTTCGATATAAGTGATCATATCATCTTAGTGAAGATCTTATAGATATGTATCTACATTGTCTTCTTCATTTTATTAGGATTTCTAAAAATTAAGATCATGATATATTTTTTGATCTAAGATAAATGTTTCCATTAATTATATCAAATAATTAACCAAAGGAATTATATATTCTTTATTAATGGTGTACACATCCTGGATTTCCTTGGATGTCATGTTTTATTCACCCATGATATATAATAGGGAAACTTGTATCTATATGGATATCTACAAGACTATAATGAATCCATTTTATCCTACCTCATTAATGTTTAATCCTTCTAAAATAAGGATGGGGTAAAAATAGTTTTCATTAGGAAGATGAATCCAATCCCAAATATGACCTACATTATCTTTGGGGTTTCCATACTTCAAAAAATTAGGTTCCTAGAGATTCCATCAATGTGCACCTGTGATGGACCATAACCAAACTCCATGATCTAGTTCTCATATATAGATATTGTACATACATTATTTGATACCATCTATAAAATAATGTAAATTACCATCTATAAAAAAAATTAATGATGATTATTCCATATCTTATATCTAAAATATCATTTCAAGTTTAGAGATGTAGAGAATCAAGGCACAATATAAATTGATAAATCCCATGTTATTTTTAAAAAATAGAAAATTTTCCCTTTATATGTGAAACTACCTAATTAATGAAAATGAAACATAGTATCACATAAATTATTTCACATGTGTTATCCTTCTAAACAATCCACAAACACTATTTTTCCCTATAAAATGGAGAAATTGATAAATATAAGAGGATATCATAAATTCTTAGTAAGGGAACATATAAATGAAGTAATCATGGGATAAATATTATGAAATTAATAGGTAAACAAAATGATTTCATAATACACATGAAAAAAGTAGTATTATATATCCACTACAATAGATAAAAACATGGACAGAAAAAAAAATTGACCTCAAACATATGGAATGAATATGTTAGGACATAAAAAACATTATATTAAGGACTTATACCAAGATATTTACTTTTCATCATGAACAATGTTTAGGAAACCTTGTGGAAGTTTAAAGGAGTACAACAAATACCTAAACCCATTTTGTATCAGGATACCTATTGATGCATCGATAGGGTATATAACTCTACGCCCAACCCATAACCAAGTAATGTCTAATTATTTCACAATAAGAGTAAATAAGAATTTTTATATCATTATCTAACAAACCTATTACTCAATAATAACTTGATTATCCCTATAATTATAATATGTATTATCTATACATGGTCATCCTATATTCAAAGTAAATAATCATCACAAATGAAAATAAAAATACAAATTTATATTGAATAAAATGGGTTTTAGGTGAAAAACAACCAATATGAATTATATAAATTTTTATTTTCACACCATAAATATAAATTTTAATACTTAAAAATTAATTTTGGGATAACATGATCATAAGTTGTCAAATGAAAGAAGGTGGATGATTGAAAAAGGACATAACAAAAGAAGTGTGAAACATTATTCAACAGTTTTATATGGCAAGAACTTATATACCAAGAAAGAATGTGATAATACCATATAATAAAATTATAGAGTATAATATTTCTAAAATAACTTATATAATTTCATAGAAAGGATCATAACTCAATGAATTAAAACTAGGTTACCAAAAACTCTTTCTATTAGGGAAAAACTAAATCAATATCCATGTGGAAAAGGGAGTATGATTTAGCTACAATGTCTAATGATATAAAATGAGAGTGATAATATTATATCCATGGGTAGTGAATACACCATTCAAATGAATCATGGTGATCAATGCATATTCTGTCTGAAAGAATCAAAATTATGACCTTGAAACCCCCTATGGGTTAAGTATCACTTTAATAAAAACACCTCAAAAATATTGGATAATAATTAAACATAAAATAAAACTAATAATTGAGAATTAATTATTTTATATATATTATAGTAATTATATACATTTTAAAAATGGAATTAGGTGCATAATACAAAACATGACTGAAATACAAAAAATTGTGTTTAAAACACTTAGAAATTAAGAAAAAAATCATATCAAAACACCTTGAAAGAGTAATCCTATAACAGAATATAAAATAAAATGAATAAAATATAAATCATGATATTATTTATCAAATATTAAATATATAATCCACATAAATGATAATTATCTTCATAAAACAAAAGATGTTTCAAATAGTGGAATTTGAGTCTGGAAACCCATACCTCTTATACTAAATTCGATGAATATAATTTAACCTATTCTATCCCATGAAAAAATATATTGATAAATTATAAAATAACATTATTAGTTTCCATTTTTATTTTATACTCATCAAAAATAATCATTCCTTATATAAACTATAATGATTTTCCACATTAGGTGTATATAGTTTTGATTTTTGATACTTGTTTAATAATAGTTGTGTATATGTTCATTATTATATTAAATTTAATATTTAATCGGATATTACAGCCATTATTAATGAAAATTTATAGTTATTTATGATTTATATTAATCCTTTTATATGTTTTTTATTCTTTATCCTTGAATATGAAATCGATAGAAATCAAGTTTCTGTGAATCTTGATGATCAAAGCCTTTTTTCTTATTTAATGAATATAATATTGATAAAACATATCCAAATCCAAAAAAACATTATATATTAATTTATATCATATTAAACTCGTATTTATTTCCCCATATTAATTCATGATATAAATTCATATTATTGTTCCATTTTGTGGTCAAACATACCCAAACATGAACACTCTCTGATTTAAAGAAAGAATATGTGGCATTTTTTGTAAAACCATCATACCAATAGCATAATGATCATATTTGTTTTTATTTTTTAGATATATCATAATTTTAATTATTTATAAGGAATATTTATGGATATGAAAATATTACACTTTTTGAATAAACAATAATCCTCTTAGTATTCTAATTTCAAATGATTAAATTGGTGTTGATAGTTTGTTTATAAATTCATTAACTTTTTAACATATTTGTAAAAACATTAATTTTTTGATTCAATAAACATAAAATTTATCTTGTAATATAATTCATGTATGTCGGTGAAGGTGAATAAAATACATTGTTTTTTGGGTGCGGTAGTTCACACAATACACCAATAACGATTTTGTTTTTATTAATGTATGGGGTATAATAATTATTCATGACGATAACAACAAAATAGTTTCATTAATAGGAAATAATGATACTTATATTATTATATTATTGTGACTTGAATAAATTTCAAATAAGATAAATAAGAATAATAACCATGTAGCTGATAATACTCACGTCGGGTACACACAATTTCCTTGGATGTCTCCACGGAAATGAAGGGATTGAGTTATCCAATGGTGGATAAAATAATTTTAAAGTGGCAGAGTGTTATAGGAGGATAAAATGGGAAAATTTTAAAATAGAACTTCTATATAAGAGTGTGTTTTGGGGTACTGAAGATGTGACTCTTTTATATGTAATGAAAATGGAAATTTTGTGAGTAACCTTTATATTTTAAATAATGTAAGGTTTCTATTCATGTTTCAATGGACAAATGGATTATATGGGAGAGTAAAATTATTTATTGTCTAAAATCACATCATCTAATCATCATTTTGATATATTCAAGGTATTCATGGAATTTATGAACTATTTTTCTTTTACTCGAACTAAATTTTACCTTTGTAATTATTTGTTAATCATTAATAATTTATTTTATTGAAAAAATTATAATTTTCCTCTTTTATTTATATGATACTTAATATTATAAAATATTAAAAACATTTTATCAAATAAAATTTCAAATGGGGTCAAATGTCATAATAAAAAAAATACACTTAATTGTGTAAACATAATTTATAGAGAATTGTTTTTGATTTAAATTTATAAATAAAGTTAAATAAATTTTTATCATTATTATAATGAAATAATTTAAATTTTTATAAAAAAATAAACAACGTGAGGCTTTCAAGAATATCATAAATGTATTTTACATTAAAAAATACTTGACTCAAGGATAATAATATTTTTTTATTTTTAAAGAATGATTTTAATTAGATATATAAAAGATTTCAATTGATTATTTTGAGTTATATGAATAATTTTATTATGAATAAAAATATTCCTAAAAATATTATATGATTACATAATGTTTTATAAATTTTTAGTGCATTCCTATATAATGGTAATTCCAAACCAATTTCAAGTATGATGACAACTGATTTTTTAATAAAAAAAACATTTATTTTCAAAAAATGTTAATAAATGAAGAAAAACTACATTTTTATTTTATAATTTCAAAAATTAATTCAATTTTTATTAAATTTAATATCTAAAATTTATAAAAAAAATTTTTATAAAATAAAAAAAATAAAATTCAGGATTGGGATTAATTTGAATATTAAATTTTCCAATATTAGTTATTATTATTCATAATTAATCATATATTTCATGAAATGGAAATGTTAATATCATAAAATACAACTTGTTTTAGAAAATGATTTTTCTAAACAATAAATGTATTATTAGTCATTTTATGTAAAATAATTGAATTTAATAAATATTAAAATATGTCTCTATTTTATTTTTATATATAATTCATAAATACATTACTCCTATTCATTCTCATTAATTCAATTACTTTGTTTTTATGTTCATTTTTAGAAATTATATTTTCCCTAAAAATATCATTATTTTGTTAAAGTTCAGTGTATCAATGTTGAGAAAGCTATCGAACTAATTGAATTATTTAATTTTTTTCATATATAATATTTTTGTGGTGATATATTTTTCTCCTTCACCCATACCCACCCACAAATCCCATGAATAAATTGAATCATCACAATTTTCTATTATGATTAGTGAAATTTCTATAGTGAAAATATAATTTGTTATACACTACTAAATGATCTGGGGTTTGTTTAGTATGTGAAGCGGGGTTTAAATATATGGAAAATACTTATAATAATTTTATAAATAGAAATAACACATTCTTAATTTAAAAAATAATTCTTCTAAAGCATGTACATCTATATCCATAATTAATAACATCAAACACAACATTATAATTATTTATATGATAAATATATAATGAATATCCAGTAGTTTTAAGTAAAATACATTAAATATGGCCTAATAAAATATAGGTAATATCATCACTATATGATAAATTAATATTACCGATATAATATTTTACATTTTTGTATGGGTTTTGGTGACTCTCTCCCATGTTGGGCCTTGGATTGGGACATTGAGTTACATGATTTTCAACTCTCTAGAAATTGAAACTACCTATTTTTATATATTCAGTCATTACCTTACAACTGTGAGTGTAATGACCATATTCAATTATAATTTATTGAGACTCAAAATTATTCTTCATTATTGTGTCTGGGGCTTCAACTATGTTAACATTGTGAATTGTACTTTATGATATCTAGTTTGGTCTAATCCCATAGTTTTCACACCAGTTCCCAATATGATTGGTTGTTTTTTAGATAATCTCTACAATATCCCTCCCACTCGTAGTTATTTCTTGTCCAAACTATAACTAGAACCAAAATAGTGATAGTGAGTCATAATCATCAAAATTAAATTATAACCATGGAAACCTTTTACCAAAATATGTGTCACATTATAACACTATCATGCTTTCTAATAGTTCTTAAAATAAAAAATGTTTCTAACCTATTTCAACCTATTTCTCATTTAGTTTTACATATATAATTATTATTTTGAAATAGTTTATGTTGTGTTTGGTTTTCTCTCCCCACCAAAGAATGTCTCAAAGGTCTTATTTTTATTTATTTTTTGACAAGTCACTATTTAAGTATTGAAGGGGAACCCTTACATGACCTATAAGCCCAAGGCACCAAGCCCATATATTAGTCAATACATGACCTTAAAGGGAAAATTCCAGAAACACATGAAATATCCCCTCCCCAACATCTACATCTTGAAGGCACTTAGCTCTCCACCTCACATGGATGATCATCTAGCTTTTCCCCGTGGAGAGCTTAACGGTGTATGGTCTCGATTGTAGTTTTCATACCCTCTCATTCTTCCAATTCGGTTGTCCATCATCAAAGAACATTTCTCATACCAATGATCATATATCCATGTAAATATATAACCTAATAAAAAAATCTTAATCATATAGATTAAAAAACAATTTGGATATCCAATACATTAGTTCACAAAGTTATTATATAGTCCTTAAAAAATTACCTCTATCTATAACCTTAAAATTGTATCAAAGACTATTTCATAAGGCTGCACACTAGATAGTATATATCAAAATCCAAAAGACTAAATGAAATTCTCAAAAACTATCATGATTTAATAATCAATATCAAATATAAAAATTACCATATAACATTCTTCATCAAAATATAGTCACCCTTTGTTATCTACAAATCATGTATATATTAAACTTAAGAGTAATCCATATCTCAACCATGTGTTCTTCAATATTTATCACCAAACATATAAAAAAATCATAAAATCACTTTTATAGGTTATTGATGCCATTTTACATATTTTTCAATCCTTTTAAACTGAAATACTAAATAACAATCCCTATATTCCTCACATATTCTTCAAATCATTATAATATATTCAAATTTCATCTCTAAATACCTATTCACTAATTAAATTAGGAATGAGTATCATGAATTAATATCTATTATGATAAAAACCATACTAAAATAGGTAATACTCGTAAATTCTTATTTTCCATCATATTATTCATGTACATAAATTCAAAACTATTTATGTATGATCCCTTATTATGTAATAATACATTGTAGTATCTAGGTTCATACCTATTTTATCTTCATTTCTATAATCTTATTTTGAAAAATAAATAAACCTAAATGGTTATTTGTAATGTTAGATTAAAATATCATATGAATTTTATAAATCAATACAAAAATGAATTTTCTAGTGACACATTCATTTCATCTCGTGAAACTACTAGTTCCATGTAATTGGATTTAAGTAAGTTTCTCTTATACATATTTATTGTATCCATTAATTTAAATAAAAACACTCCCTATATATTTATTCATAAAGAGAATATTATTAACTAAAGTTTTGATATTGAGGAACACTGAGGAATAATATGGGACAAGGAATTACAAATTTCCATAGTATTTAATGTAACTACATAATCATTGGTGAACCATAGCCTGGTATGAAGGCCCGAGGATATAGCATGATAGTCTTGAGCATATTAATTAAATTATAGAATTTCCTCAATCTATCTAAAACCATCCTCATCATCTAATCATTCTTGGTGATCATTTATTGAATAAACTAAAGTTTATTCTCCCTATATATTCCACACTCTCTTATAATGTATGTAGAAGCATCAATCATCAAATTCAAGGTTCTAGTGTAGAGATATGGTGATGCAATTTCTATCCCCCCTAGTCACTACTGCATCGATCCATCAATCTGTGAATCATTACATTGATCAAATTCATGTATCAATATTTTCTTTCTTTATAATTCATTATAGTGAAGAGAGTGCTTTTGATCCATTTTTGATGATTTGAACATGGAATGAGTGTTTCGCCTCGATTAAATAGAGTAGTTATAATATAACCAAACAATAAGGTCCCTAGACCCTAAACATTTCTAAACACTAACTATGTAATAAACATCATCTTACGACTGCTTTACTCAATCATAACTGTCAATTTTATTTTTATAACATACACGAATTATAGTGAATAAATTACATAATAATAAGGATTCATTAAATCATATTTATATTACTATAAATATTAAATGGTCCTTGAATATTAAATAGTGTTCGTTCATTATATATTTTCCAATTAATTTTCATTAACACATAAAAATACCTTACATAAAAAAATGAAACTCAAATTATTATTTCATGGATAATAAGAATTTATTTATTCCCTAGTTATCATATAGACATGGATATATCCCAAACCCATATTAGGTCCTCCCATGTCATGAAATTATATTTATATGAATAGGGAATAATTTTGAATAAGATTAGTTTGTGTCCCTCTTGGCCCTTATCTCAATTTTAGTGAATATTATTCATAGGACATGATCAGAGTCTAAAAACCAATCAATGTCCCTAATGAGATAAGGAAAATATGTAGAAAAAAAACCATTAATATGAATACACGTTGTTTGATATAATATATTTGTATCATTATATAATATAAATAAGGATGAACACATTGTTTCATCATCTTTTCCAACTTTATAGTTCATTGACTTAACTAAATATACATAACTTCTCTTTACTATAGCCATGGATTAATTTTAGGTACTACCATCCTGATCAACTAGGCATGATATATCAATTAATTTTAGAATTTAAATTCACTAATATGATTATTAAATCAATTTTAAATAAAAAATAATTCAACTAAAAAAATACATTACCCTGCAAATTCATTATCATAGATTTTCCCTTATTTCAAATTATGGTAAAAAATGGTACACATCAATAATAAAATCATGCTAGGAGACCATTACATGTGTTAATAATTAGAAACTACCAATGATACTTGAAATATGTTTTGTTCCTATGGGTGGGTCAGTCCTTGTGATCACATCTACAAAAGATCACGAAGTATGATCATCATGTGAAGAATCCCCAAGGCTTATGAGCCCCCCAAACATGATTGTCAAACATAATCTGTGTCATATCATCATGATGTATTTGGATCATAGAAAAAATTATTTAGATGAATATCATTGTATATCAAGGTTCTCATTATATCCTAGGAATTGATATAATAGTTTGATATAAAAAATAATCTATAGACATTACCATATAAATAGTGTAAACAAAAATATCAATAATATTATGGTAAGTGTACATCATTCAAATTTCACTATATACATGATATGGTAATGAAAATGTACAATCTAGTTTGGTTAAGGTAACCCACAATTATAACATTCCAAATTGTAATAGATTAAAATTTCTAACTAAACTTTTTATCACTCACATGATATGTTCATGCATCTGTTGATTTATGGATTTTGTCGTTTGGCATGCCACATCTTTGCTACATAGTAACTTCATTATGGGAAACTTCACCTCCTTGAGTAATACTTCTCTAAAGATTATATCCAAGACTATATTCTATTTTTACACTATGAAAACATGACATGATGGCTAGTACTAGTAATAGGAATATCATAATTTCTATTATGATAAACTATTACATACTCGGTATGAATCTATGAACTAGAAGAAATTATTTCATATTATAAACTACTTTTTTAGATACCTTATAAATCACAATGCAATCAATATTAATGTTTATAGAAATCACTATATTGAATAATCTTCTCCTATTCATAACCTTGGCATGAATGTTATATTAGATCATATATATGAATATGCAAACTATTTTTGGTCCCCTTATAAATAGTATCTCTTCTCATCCACATACCATGTACTTATTTTTTGTACTTTCTAAAGTACAATTAAATTTCTAAGACTCCATCCCATGTCTTTATCCTTAATACTATTAATTTTTAGCTATCATAGAATATATGTTAGAAATATCACATTTAGTACTTTTTGTGGTATATATGACTAATCCATTGAAGCATTATAAGGGTTTAAACTCACAATATTATTCTTTTCTTGTCTACTATACATGTATTCATGGAGGTATTTATGACATGTGAAATTGATGACAATTCTCTCTTGAATTGTTCCATCATGTATTTATCAACACATTGTCATTGTATTTACTATTTACATGGAATAATAAATTGTTATACCTACCTTAGTAAATATCATTCCAAAGAACAATGGTTTCTACATTAGTATACAATCTAGAGTATCATGGTTATTCTAGTCTAAACTAACTCTAAAATAAATTAAATTCTTCAATATTTTTATAAAACATATTTAAATTATAAATAGTGGATCTCACAGTAACCTCTTATAGACATATCAAGAAAATCATTCAAAATTAATATTTTATAATATTATTTTCCACTTCAACTTAAATCTTTATTTTTGTAATGTGCACCCCTTATTGGAATTATATATTATAACCAACCCTTTCTATCTATATCCTATAGAAACCATTCAATATTGGTGGTCCAAATATCTAATTACCAATTTATTGAACATAGAAAACATATATTAAAAATATAATTATAAAGGATTTATGCATAACGACTTTGTATTAACAATCAATCATTATTTGATCCATTCTTGTACCACCCATGTGTAGTCCCAACTGAATCCCCATAATAATTTTAAAAAATACAAGCCCCACTAAAATGATAAAATTAATCCATCATTTAATATAAATTTGACTTTTCAATCACAGATAATTACAATATACTGCTAAATTGTAGGATTAAACAATTTATTATTGGCTATGGTTACTATAAAACAATTACCAATGTTTTATCATTCATACATAGTATGTGTCTCTAAGAAGATCTATTTCTATAATCTCTTGATGACCTTATTCGTATGTGTAAATTCCGAGTTCCAGGTGTTGCCCAATGATTTCCCTTACCCAATTTATCATATTTCCTCAAGATCATTTCCTCAACCACTAAAGGCTGATGACTAGTAGAGATGGTCTTGTGCGTGATAGTGTGGAAATAATTACCTCGTTGACCGAGTAAAATAGTAGAAACAAATAGTATACTATTTCTAAAGTTGTAATACCATACTATAAAATTTAATAGTGGAAAACTGATAGTAATAAAAACTATATAATATAAGATTATATGATGCATGTCCCATGTATCTATGGAACCTTCCCAATAAGTCACAATGCTGAAAAAAAAATACTAAAACCAAAGTATATAAAATAGTAATCTCCAACAGCCTCACAAGGCTCAATTTGGTCCGTTGCTTTCTAGCTCCAACAACAATTAGGTACCTGATGAAGAAGGGTGCATTCCCTAATCTATACATGTGACTACATGATCTCATTAGGCCCAAAATCATGACCCAAATGTGGTGTGAGACGAATCCTAGTAGTAAACCCCTAAAAATATCTGTTCCTAACTTTCAGTGAATATATATAGCATGTAATAAGTATAAATGAAGCAATAAACTATAATGTACTCAAAACAATACAATCCTAAAGTATCAATAACATTCATTTACATTCATAAATTAGTCATCCTATTGAATAATGATATCTCTATATCTATCCTAAGATCTATATCCCCTATGTAATAGAAAATTACATGTCCTAGAAAACCATCTAAACCTGCTAGTAAGACTAATTCCACGATTCATCTTTAGTTTGGCATACTCATCACAAACATTCTATCATTCAGTAAGCAACCCTATGGGAAAGTTCTCATAGTCTAACGCCTATGGATTAACTTATCATCAATTAAATAAACAATTTAATGACCCTCTAAGAAATCTCACACAGTCTAACCCCTTTGGTCCAGCATAGCACTAAGCATTTAAAAATGACCACCTTGGTAGCTCTCATGGTCAATATCCCCTTGTTCTTCATATCAACCCTATATTATAATGACCCCCTGGCAGCTCTTGTAGTCAATTCCCTGTAGTGTAACATTCATTTAATAATGACCCTTTGTGTAGCTCTCATTGTCTAACCCATTTGAACAATATCCACCTGGTAGCTCAAAAATTCAATACCTCAATGTCAATATGACAATAATTCATAGATAAAGTACCCCACCTCAGGAAGCTCTTATAAACAATTCCACTTGGTCATACTTCAAATTGTGAATCACATGCATCTCAAATAAACAGTAACTCCATCCTAACAACACTAGGCATGGAATTTAGAGAAAGCCTAACATGATTACTATACCCAACATCCCAAATCAATCAATCATGGGAAACAAACCCATAATCATAGAAATAAACCTTATTCATAATAAATAACACTTTCTCAAACAATAAAACCATAACAGGTGTTAAAAAGTGTTAAATATACATGACACACAATACCATAAACACGGTTATTCATTACATTAACTTATATAATCCAAAGACAAACAAAGTAAGGCACAAACAACCTTTCTCAATGTTTTATGATTAACACTCTAGAATTTCATACCTTGAATCTTCCTAGAATAACGTAGATCTACAAAATGTTTAAAAAATGTAAATTTTGAATAACCCACGACAGAATAGGGTTCATGAAGAGAAAATAAAGAAGAAGGAAGAACTCATTGGTGGGATTTCAACGCACCCATAAAAGTTCAAATCGGACCATGGAAGTAGAAAGAGTGGATTGTACATTGATCGGCACTCCTTGAGAATCCTAGGTTAGAAGAAGAGGATTCTGGAGAAGAAATACAACCCTACTCTGTCTCATCAATTTAAAAGAAAAGTACATGGTGTGTTCATATAATATACACGTTGTATACTACCCTCAATAGGATCTCATTATAGGCAGTCTTCTAGGTCACCCACATGACCATGTACTCACCTATTACATGGCCAGTACACAGCTACCCATGATAATGAGGTGTGTGGATTGTAATAAAAAGTTGATGGTGTGTACTTGGAAAATTTCCAAATTGTACTTTTTTATCAAATACAACCTGAAATTAGGATCCATACCAGAAAATAATATCTGGGTTCTTATGAACATCCCCCTTAAAGTAATTCATCCATGAATTTTTATTCCAAGGGTGCTAAAGAATAAAAGTCAAACAATATTGGCTATTGTGATTGTACATCAGCCACCCTCTCCCAATTCACATCCTATACTCACATGTGCTTCCATAGCTCCCATTCCAGAGTAGTATAACATGCATAAAGAACCTTCGTGATATGATACACAATCATAATATGAAGCTCCTTAAAGGATGCATCCACCTCCTACTAAACCTCCTTAGGATGGAAAATATGAGGTGGGTATGAAAAGTAACATCACAACTGATAAATGTGAAAGACAACATGCATAGCCCAGTACCTATAAGGTAACTACAACAGATACAGAACCATCTTGACTCTCTAAAAAACCTCAAACGAACCTAAGTATCTTGATAAAAGATTCCCCTATCTTCTAATCCTCATGTGTCCCATCCTCTGTGTGACATGTAATAAATCCTGGTCTCTAACTTCAAACACTAAATTTCATCTCTGTCGATAAACATAATATTTCTACCGAGAGTGTGTAATAGTCATCCTCTTACAAATAAACTCCACATTCTCAGTGGTCTCCAACATAAGATGTGGTCCCATCTTAGTTGACCCTCCTACCTCCAGCCAATATTGGTGTGATCGACATGGCCTATTGTAAAAACCCTCATAAGGTGCCCTGTGACTTTTTGATTAAAAACTATTATTATAGGCAAACTCTCCTAGGGTATATGCCTCTCCCAAGACCTCCCGAAATCAATTACGCATGCTCGAAGAATGTCCTCCCATACCTGAATCATGTACTCAGACTGACCATTTTTTCTAGGGATGGAAAGTTGTACTCAGAAGTACCTATGTACCCAAATATTTTTGAAGTCTCTACAGACATGAAATGTAAACTAGTCATCCCATTATGAAATGATAGAGTCTGGAACCCCATGAAAATGTATAATACCTCAGATGTAAAACCTTTAAATCTCATTAAAACTGAAGGTTTCTTGATCGGAAAAAATCATGCAACATTCATGAGTCTATCAAAAACAACCCAAACCACATCATTCCCTCTAGGAAACCTCAGTTAACACATCACAAAATCCATCGATAAATCATTCCACTTCCACTCAGGAATGGGTAACTGGTGTAAAGGCCCTGCTGGTCACTGATTCTTCACCTCCACCTGTTGACACGTGGAACGTCTCATTACAAAACAATCTACATCACTCTTCATACCATGGAACCAATACTGACAGTGTTGATCTCGATAAATATTGGTGACACCGGGATAAATTACACAAATTCAGGAAATAAAATCCTATATCATATCCTCACATATGTCTGCTGAAATCCATGCATGCCCGTGAAAATTCCAGACCTTATCATTGCCCATAGTGTTCCCAAGTGTAGGTTACTCTCCTAAAATGCTCTCCCATTGGACTAGGCATTTAGAATCTGATAGCTACCTCATTCTCACATGATCTATTAGTGTAGAAGTGACAAGAATAGAATAGTGAAACATGTTCCCATGTTTGATAGTATCTTCCAAATGTATCTCAGAAAACAGTACCATAAGATACCACTCACTGATAGCCTCCTGAACTTCTTGTATTGGAGTAATTTTTCCCAATGAATTAGCCATTGTGTTTCCATTCCAAGGCGTGTAAGAAATCTCAAAGTCAATAGACTGATAGTACTCAACCCACCATCACTACACAAATTCAGAACACACTGAGTAAATATATACTTGAGACTTTGGAGGTTAGTGTACACAACAAAATGTTATCCGAATAGATAGTGTCTCCAACAGTGTAAAGCATTCACAATTGCAGCTAACTCAGAATCACAAATCAGGTAATTCCTCTCATGTATGCTCAACTACCAATACCTATATACAATAACTCATTACCCTTGAATAATCACTTACCACATCTCAATACCTGACACAACAAAGTAAACGTTGTAACTCTTTCCCCACTCAAGAAAAATCGGTATTGTTGCAGAAGTGTATCTCCCTTTCAGGTCCAGAAAGACTGAATCACTGGAATTTGTCCACAAGTACTTCTCACCCTTCTCAGTTAGTTCAATTAGTGTCACTAATATGTTTGAAATGTCTTGTATAAAGTGCATGTAGTAACCATCCTTCCCCAGACAACTCTGTAACTCAAAGAATTTCTTTGGATGCTTCTAGGAAACTACTAATCTCACCTTCTATGGGTCTACTAATACTCATATCACAGAGATAACATATGAGGACCTGGCCTTAGAACATTACTTAATATTTAATTAAATGAATAATTCACATTTAGGATCTTTTCATGTTTAGAGTTTTAGAGAATTATGCCATAACTATTACATTTCATTTCAAATACAAAGAAAACACTTCTAATCAGTTTCCATTTTTTCACAAAACATGAACTCTTGAAAAAAAGAGTCATGTCTAGTTCCATGTTTAAGACAGCATGACTTTTCCTTGATCTCATCAATGACTTTATTCCACATTATTTCCTATGAAAAACATTTCAAAAACAAGGGATGAGCATAAAAAGATCAGTAAGGGATACACAAAGAAGGAAAAAATATTAGTTTTTCAAAACAACAAGTAAACCATGAATACATTAACATAAGTAATAATTTTCACCTTTATGAAGTAGAAAATACTCTTCACAAAATAAAAGATCATTAATTTCCCTTTTTAACCAAAATATTACAATAAAACCCATATAGAATGCACATAACATATAAAGGTAACTAGGAACAGAAACCTACTTAAATGGAATAATCATACGGTCGCATTCCACACATATCACTAAATGGAATAGCCATACGGAAGAAATCCATACCCAATGCATTAGAGGTTATAACGTAACCCCCTGTACTAGTATTCACATCACCACCTGTCATTTGGTTTATCACGTAACCACTCGTCAAATTTCCAAGTACCATTATAACATCATAAGATATAATAAAAATATAAAGTAAAGAAAACATTTCCACATTTAAACCACAATATGTCACTTAAATATATTGACAAAACAAATCCATTATCAAAACCATTTTCAATACCAAAATACATAAAAGTCTATATGGTATTTATTTTCTGTTAAAACATTACGGCTTGTTGAGGAAGCCAAATAACAAATAATACATGAGGCGGTGGAAAAGATCGTTGTCACCGCTTATGTTAAAAGGAACATTCTTATTGTCATTCGGTAAAACAATTTGTATTAAAATATTCCTTTTGAATAAAAGTAAATGTCAAATGGATCTATACACCGTATAAAATTAAGTTTAGTATTAATTAAAATATGCCTCAATGAAAGGAGATTGAGACGACGTCCCATACCTCAAGTCCGACTTGATTGGATCGTTATTTAATCTTTTGAATAATACACTAAAGTTAATTTATACTTTCTTAATAAAATTTTTCAAGTTTAGTATTCCTTTTATATCACTTATTACCATGTAATAAACATTATGTAATCATTTATGTTAATAACATTCATTTTGTCGATATTTTGTTCTTGAGTCAAAAATGAACCCCTTATATTCACATGTTTTCCACGTAGTCAATAGTCCATTATAAACTGAATGAATCTAATTATTTAGATATCATATTTATTATATATATCTGGTATAAATATATATTTCTATAAGTACATATCATTTTCAGGTAAGAAATGAAATGCACTGTTCATGGAGATGGTAAGACATACATACGCAAGAATAATACTTTCATTTCTATTTATTATTTTAATGGAATTAAAAAAATGATATATAGGTATATTAAAATTATAGTATAATATCATATATAATATCATTAACCCAATGCATTATATTTCCCAGATAGGGAATTAACGAGTCATATCACTTTGAGGGGGCGGTAGTCTATACTTCCCCAAATGAAATTATCAGTTTACCCATAATGGAAACCATAAAGGTATGATATAAATGGAAAATACTGAAGAATAAAGAAAACATAAACATAATATATATCATATATAAATATAGTGACATCATAATGGCCACCAAGGGTGGTGGTAGGAGGTAATTGAACAATCATCGTATCATGAGGCATTAGTTTTACATCCATAGAAACATTGTGTTCTTCACCCATTAGATGGAGGTGTGTGTAAGTGTAGTTAGAATAATTATTATAAAAAAATCCTAGTATATTGAGGATATTGTTGTTGTTATAAAATAAAATAATAAAAAGATTTTAGGGGTTGGAGAAGTAAAATAAAATAAAATAATTTAAGACAAATTGTTACCTTTAATTTGGGTTACTTCCTTTGTTTGAACCAAAAAGAATTAATAAAGTGCCTTCTGCCTAAGGTAAGGCTTCTAGGAAGAGAAGAGGGATGTAGAGAGATTAACTGGGCAGAGTTTGGATGAGAAAAATGGCTTGAGAGGAGTGAGGAATTGGTTAGAAGTGATCTCTTTTTATAAGGGGGAGGGGCTCTTTAGAAATGTGTAAAATTATTATTATATTATATAATAATATTCGGTTTATAAAGGTCCAAAAACCATTAGAGGCGAAGATAATATGACTCATGGTCGAAATAAAATCATCCAATAATAATTGGACATGTTTTGGATATTTTGTTAATATTTATAATCTTATTTATTTAAATCTTTTATTAATGAGGTAAATACTGCATCATTATTGTGTCATAAATAATTTAACTTATTTGATATCTAAAAATTATAAAAAAATACCCTTATGTAGGAAATATTTTTTATATTTCCAATTAATAGTTATATTCAAAATGTTAATTTATATAACCCCTTTTAAAACATAGTTTACTAAAAGATATTTTATTTTTTCATTTTTCCCATTACATTAAGTTAATTAATCTAAATTGTCATTACCACTCCCAAGTGGATCAATGGGGTCCCAAAATCGACCAAAATATGACCATGGTCGAAAATGACTCAACCAATAAGGTTTTTACAAGTGTTAAGGTAATTTTGCATTGTTATAATATTATTTTTACCTTGAATTAACCTATATACCTTTAACTGCCGTAAATAAAAGTCAAAGGTTACTATTCACCAAAAATTATTTTCATCTTATTGAAACTCGTTTTACATAAAAATAACAACCAGGTATGCTAGATTTTAGAAATTCAATTCATATATGTGGTAAAATTTCATTTAAATGAAAAATTCAGTTTTTTTAACTACTACTAAGTGGTTTCACTATTCATCAAAAATTGAAGATTTTCAGCAAAATGCCAAAAATTAAGCCAAAGATATATTTGATATTACGAATTCAAAAATGTTTTATATTTCTATAAATTAAAAACATAAAATTGGCCTTAATTAATTTAAAATTAATTCTCATTGTTAAAACTAATAGTGTGTCTTTAAGAAATAATAATTATCAAAAGATTGACACTTCTTTATGGGCACTTTCAAAGTGAAATTAATTCTAATGACCAACATTTGATTAAATGGTAAAAATATATTATAATAACACTTTAAAACAAATTAAAAAGAAAATCTACCCATATAAATAAATTATATTGAAACGTAGTTTTGAATTAAAATATAATATTTTTCACTATTCATTAAAAATTGAACTTTATCAGAAAAATTCTAAAAAATTACACAAAGTAAATTTTGATGGCCCCATTCTAAATAAGGATGTATTTTGCTCATATGTAATGTATTAGAGTGACAAAAACTATATTTAAAGAGGGTTCTCCTTTAAAAGGTGGTAAATCGACCTTCTAATGTAAATTCTGCTTAAAATTATTTTCATTCACATTTTAATCCTATAACTTTTATTGGATAAATATAAATACATTTAACAAACATTTATAATCATATTGTAGTTATTTTTGTTCATTCCCACAAATACAATGACTAGGATTTAACTACCATTTAAAATAATAATATTATATTATTATTATGTAGCGTAAGATATCAAAGAAACCTGTTGTTGCCTATTGGGTATGCTATTAAACATAGAATCCCTTTTAAAGTAAAATTAATATTTAATTCATTAATTTTAGTAAATTTGAAAATCTATTATTCTTCATTTACGTGGGATGTTACATCCTTCCCCCCTTTTGGAAATTTCATCCTCGCAATTTTTATTCACTTATCAAAATAAGTGGGGGTCTTTATCCCTCATAGAATTTTCAGATTCCCACATTTCCTCTTCAACCATATGATTTTTTCAAAAAACCTTTACTAGGTGAATTACCTTATTCTGCAACACTCTCTCTACGGTCAATAATATGGAATGGTTGTTCTTAATAAGAGAGATTCCCTTCCAACTAAACTACCTCTAGGCTCAAAACATGAGATGGATCTGGTTTATACTTTCTCAACATAAAAACATGAAAAACATTGTGTACCTTGGATAATCATTGGGTTAAAGAAACTTTGTACACCACTAATCCAAATTTCTCTCGGAATTCCTAAGTTTTATTGATCCTCGGACTCAAATTTCCCTTCATACCAAAATGCATCACTCTTTTCCATGGACAAACTTTGAGAAAGACATGATCACTTACCTCAAATGATATATCCTTTCCTCCAGTTATCTGCATAACTTTTATGTATACTCTAAGTTGTTCTCATGTGCTTCTGAATCAACTGAACTTTCTATGCCATTTGTTTTACCAATTCAGGTCCCATCAACTTTCTTTCACTTAATTTGCCCCAAAATCTGTATTCTGATAACGCTTTCAATAAAATGATTCAAATGGAGCCATATGTATATTGGAATTAAAAATTTTATTATATGAAAATTCAACCAATGAAATATGTTGGTCCAAACATCCCTGATAGTCCATCGATCAAAAATGTAACATAACTTCCAATGTATGAATTGTTCGTTCTTATTGCATATATGATTGAGGATGAAAGGCTATACTAAAATTTAATTCATTACCCAACGACTTTTCAATGCCTTTCCAAAAGTTATATGTAAACCTGGGATCATGATAAGTTACAATGGAGTGGGGAACTCCATACAACCTGACTATCTCTTTAACATATAGCCGAGAAAGTAGATCTAGAGACAATGTGTCTCGAATAAGAAGGAAATGAGCAAATTTATTCAATCGATCAACAATAACCCAGATTGCAATATTACCTCGAGATGTCTCTGGTAATCCCAAAATGAAGTCCAACGATATATTTTACCATTTCCACTCTGGCACCGGTAAATGATAAATCATCCCTTTCAGTAATTTCTGCTCTTCATTAACCTACTGACAAGTCAAACACTTCATTGTAAAATCAGCTATATCTCTTTTCATTCCATCCCAATAGTAATACTCACGAAGATCACTGTAAATCTTAGTACTGCAAGGATGAACTGAAAACATGGAACTATGAGATTCTCATAAAAACTCATTCTTCAACTATAAATCACAAGGCACACATAATAATTTTCCAAATCTGAAAATACAATCATTATCAATGTTAAATTCAGGAAACATACCCTTCTGAACCCACTCTACCTTTTTTTGTAACTCACTATCTTCTTTATGTGCTTGCATTATTCTATCTGATAGAGATGATCTCACTGACCCCTGATACAAAACAAAATAATTTCCGACACCAACAACTTCTACGTCATAATTCATCAAATCAAAAACTAAAGGATCTCGTTCCAAACATAGCATGGTTAATAAAGCATTACCTTTTTGACTCAAAGCATCAGCCACTTTATTTGATTTTTTCGGATGGTAATGGATCGTGCAATCATAATCCTTGATTAATTCGAGCCATATCCTCTATCTCATGTTCAATTCTTTCTAAGTGAATATATTCTTTAAACTTTTGTAGTCAGAATAAATATCACATTTTACTCCATACAAATGATTCCTCCAATTTTTTAAAGCAAAAACAATAGTAGCTAATTCCAAATCATGTGTAGGTTAATTTAACTCATGAGGTTTCAACTAATGTGAAGCATAAGCAATTACCTGATCATTCGTCCTAATGACACATCCAAGTCGTTTCAATGAATCATCTCTGTAAATAACAAACTCACCATTTTTGAAAGGTAGTTCCAAAACTGGAGTATTCACCAATCCTCTTTACAATTTCTGAAAACAATCATCACATTCTTTTTTTCCAAATTAATTTAACAACATTTCGAGTTAACTTAGTGATTGGACTAGATAACTGTGCAAAATGTTCAACAAACCTCTAGTAATAACCTGCCAAACCAAGAAAACTATGAAACTTGGTTATATTTTTGGGTCTTATCCATTATTCAACAACTTTTTATTTCTCAGGACGATCAATTATTCCATTTTTTTAAATAACGTGTCATAGGAAAGAAATTTTTTGTAACTGATACTCACACATGCTGAATTTCCCATAAAGTTTCTTTTCATTTAAGGTTTTCAAGATAACCCTTAAATGAATTTCATGTTCCTCCTTACTTTTGGAATAAACTAAAATATCATCAATGAACACAACCATAAACTTATCGAAGAACTCATGGAAATTCTGTTCAAAAGATCCATGCATATGGCAGGTGTATTGGTTAACCCACAAGGCATAACTACAAATTTATAATGGCCATATCTAGAATGAAATGTGGCCTTCGGAACATCATCTTCCTTTACATTCAAATGATGGTACCCTGACCTCAAATTAATTTTTGAAAAATATTGAGCTCCTTGGAACTGATCAAACAAATCATCGATATGAGGAAAAGGATACTTATTCTTAACAGTGATGTTATTCAATTCTCTATAATCAACTCAAAGTCTCAATGAACCATCTATCTTTTTAACATAAAATACAATAGCACACCATGGTGATGTTCTAGGTCGAATGAAACCTTTATCTAATAAATCTTGATTTCTACTTTAACACTAAAAGTTCAATTTGAGCCATTTGATAAGGGGTTTGAAATAGGATTAGCATCAGGAACTAAGATAACAGTAAATTATGCTTCCTGATCATGTATAATACCAGGAAACTCATCAGGAAAAACATAAAGGTACTCATTTACCACTAGCTCATCATTAATCGGAATAGTACTTTTATTTTCAACAATATGTGCAAGGTAACATTCATTTTCATCTTTTACAAGTTTTTCAACTTTCTGATATGTTATCGAAATCAAGGGTTCATTATTGTACACAAACTAAAATCCTTCTAAAATGAAACCTCTTTAGCTCTGCAGTAAATCTTAGAATGATGAATAGACCACCAATCCGTGCCCAAAATAACATCAAACTCTACTAGAGGAAAAAAAATAAGGATTGCAGGTAGATTATTTCCGCACACAAGGATAGGAATGTTCTTATGTTTTATTTTTGTCTCAACATTTCTTCAAGTTGTTTTTACCGTAAGTTCCGTATTGATATCTTGAGATGGAATTCCCAATATACTAGAAAACTTATCAGAAATTAATGAGTGTGTAGACCTTGAATCAAACAACACATTGGCATAATCTGAACAAAAAAACCGTGTACCTGATACTACTTCATTCGATGGCCCAACATCTGCTGAATTAGTTTCAAATGATTTCACCACCCCTTTCTACTTGTATTCCGGCTGATTTAACTCAGTTGAGTTATTTGCTGGACACTCATTTGCATAATTACCTACTTAATTACACTTAAAACATCTTACTCATGGTTATTCATTGCAAGCTTGATCATATTCCTTATAGATACGAGCAATATGACAGACATACCACACCGTAAGCACTTTCCAGACATTGATAAAAATTCCCTAGGATTATTTTTACCACACTTCTCACAAGTTGGAAATTTAATTTTCTTACCTCCAGGATTCATTGATGAATTATTTCCCTTTGACTACCAACTGGTCCTCTGATTCTATTGTTTGTCAATGAACACCTGATCATCGGTAAAATACATTTCCACCATCTCTGCACATCGAATATGTTTTTCATAACTTTTGAACTCATGAGAGGATAATTATCTTCGATATCATGGCTTGAGTCCTGAGTAAAATCAATTTATCCTACTATAAAGATATCAGATTAAATTTGGTGCATACCTTGCCAGTGGAGTGAAATTTTCTTCATAAGCAGCCACTAAGTCATCCTCCTACATCATTTCATAGAATTGATTTTCCATCTTTAGAAAAACCTCCTTAGGAAAATATTTCTCAAGAAACATTCCTTTGAATTCATCCCAATAGGGAGTATAAATCTCCTCTCTATGGGTGATATTTTTCACCATTGACCACACCTGATCAACTTCACCTTCAAAACGATAAATAGAGAGACTATCATTTTTATTTTTTGAACAACCCTTGACATTGAAAATCTTTTTTAGTGCTTTAATCCACCCTTATGCTAGCACCATGTTAGATGCACCTCTAAATGATGGGGGATGTTGCCTCATGAAATGCTCCACTACTGACATGTTGCTTTGTGGTTGATCTGGATGATCTCGTACATGGATACCGCCACTACTTATAGCCTGATTCGACTGTGTCATTAATCCAACAAACTATTCCATTCCTATTCTGACCATCTCAGGTTGCTGATTTGGAAGGTTGTCTTCCTCCTGATGTCTTCCTAACATAGCTGCCATGTTTCCTCTATGGGAAAACATTATGAACATAAAAATATCTTAAGCGAAGCAAAATGATAATCTGTAAATTCTATATCATTTCAATATTACCATAAATTAATTTATGGACCTTTATTTAACAATACCCTAACTCCTAAAGTTTTTTAAACAAACCTCTGATACCATCTATAAGGTCGCATTCTTAAATAATTACATAATATTGAATTAAAAAAATAATTCACATTGAATATATTTTCAGGTTTAGAGTTTTAGGGAATTAGTCCAGAACTATTACATTTCATTTGAAATATAAAGTAGACACTTCTACTAAGTTTCAATTTTTTCACAAAAACAAGAACTCTTGAAAAAAAGGGTAATGTCTAGTTCCATGTTTAATACAGCATGACTTTTCCTTGATCCCATACTTGACCCTATTCAACATTATGTTCTATGAAATACATTTCAAAAACATGGGATGAGCATAAAAAACTCAGTAATGGATACAAAATGAAGTAAAAGTGTTAGTTTTTCAAAACAACAAGTAAACCATGAATACTTTAAAATAAGTAATACTTTTCACTTTTATGAATTAGTAAATACTCATCACTAAATAAAAGATTACTACATACCCTTTTGCAACCAAAATATTACTATAAAACCCATATAAATAACACATAACATATAAAGGTAACCTGGGACATAAACATACTTAAATTGAATAACCATACGATTGACTTCTGCACATATAACTAAATGGAATAGTTATACGGCCAACTTCCATACCCAATTCATTGGAGGTTATAACATAACCACCAGTACTTCTATTCATGGAACCACCCGTTATTTGGTTTATCACATAACCACCCTTCAAATGTCTAAGTAACATTATAAAATCATAAGACATAAAACAAATATATAGGAAAGAAAACATTTACACAATTCAATCAAAATATATCACTTAAATATATTGACATAACAAATCCATTATCAAAATCATTTTCAATACCAAAATACATAAAAGTGTATATGGTATTTATTTTCTTTTAAAAACATTATGGCTTGTTGAGGAAGACAAAGTTCAAATAATACTCACAGCGGTGGAAAAGGTCATTGTCACCGCTTACGTTAAAAGGAAAATTCTTTTTGTCATTGAGTAAAACACTTCATAGAAAAATATTCTTTTTGAATTAAAGTAAATTTAAAATTGTTTTATACACTTTATAAAATAATGCTATGTATTAATGAAAATATTCCTGAATGAAAGGTGATTGAGATGAAGTCCCTTACCTCGTGTCCGACATGACTGGATCATTCTTTAATCTCTTGAATAATAAAAAAAGTTAATTTATACTTTATTAAGAACATTTTTAAGTATATTATTCTTTTTATATCACTTATTACCATGTTATAAACATTATGTAATCATTTAAGTTAATAGCATTTGTATTTTCGATATTTGGTACTTGAATAAAAAATGAACCCCTTATATTTACAAGTTGTCTATGTGGTCAATAGTCCATTATATCCAGAATGAAATGAATTATTTTGATATCATATATATCATATATATCTAGTATATATATATATATTTATTTGTTAATAACAGTACATATCATTTGGATGTAAGAAATGAAATGCATCGTTCTTGGAGACGGTAAGCTGTACGTACGCATGAATGCTACTTTCATTTCTATTTCTTATTTTAATGGAATTAAAACATAATAATACATAGGTATATTATAATTCTAGTATAATATCATATATAATATCATTAACTCAATCCTTTATTCATCCCACATAATGCATTAACGAGTCATAACACATTGAGGGGGTGGTAGTCCGCACTTCCTCAAATGAAATTATCAATTTACCCATAATGGAAACCATAAAGGTATAATATAAATTGAAAATACAGAATCATAAAAAACATAAACATAATATATATCATATATAAATACAGTGTCATCATAATTTCCCCCATGAGACGCGGTAGGAGGTAATTGAACAATAATCATTTTGTGAGGCGTTAGTTTTCCATTCACAGAAACATTATGTTCTTCACCCATTAGATGGACGTGTGTGTAAGTGTAGTTCTAATAATTCATATAAAAAAATCATAGTATATTTAGGATATTATTTTTGTTATAAAATAAAAGAATAAAAATAGATTAGGGGTTGGATAAGTAAAATAAAAGAAAATATGTTAAGAGAAACGGTTACCTTAAATATGGATAGCTTCCTTTGGTTTGAACCAAAAAGACTTCTTAAAGTTCTTTCTGACATATGTAAGGCTTCTAGAAGGAGAAGACGGATGTAGGGAGATTAATTGGGCAGATTTTGGATGATCCAAAAGTCTTGATATGTGTTAGGAATTGGTTAGAAGTGGTCTTCTTTTATAAGGGGGGAAGGGCTCTTTAGGAAAGTGTGAAAATATTATTTTATTATATAATGATATTCGGTTTCTAAAGGCCCAAAAATCATTAGAGTCGAAGATAAGATGAATCCTGGTCGAAATAAAATCATCCAATAAGAAAAGGACAATTTTTAGATATTGTTTTAATATTTATAATCTTATTTATTTAATTCTTTTATTAAGGAGGTAAGTAATGCATCATTACTGTGTCAAAAAAATTTAAATTATTTGATGTCTAAAAATTATAAAAAAATTACCATGATGTAGGAAATCTGTTTAGAGTTCGAATGAATTCTTATATTCAGAAAGATAATTTTTATAACCCCTTTTAAAAATTAATTTACTAAAAGATATTTTATTTTGTCGTTGTTGCCTTTGATTAAAGTTAATTAATCTAAATTGTAATTATCACTCATATGTCGCTCAATGGGGTCTCAAAATCGACCCAAAGATTCCCATGGTTGTAAGTCACTCAGCCAATAAGTTTTGGAAATTTTTTATGATAGTATTTAATTATTATAATATTCTTTTTACCTTGAATTACCCTATTTACCATTAACTGCGGTAAATAAAAGTCACAAGTTACTATTCACCAAAAATTATTTTCATCTTATTGAAGCACATTTTACTTACTAATAAAAACCTTGTATTTCGGATTTTCAAAATTTAATTCACATAAGCAGTAATATTTCATTTAAATGAGGAAGTTGGTTTTTTTAACTACTACTAAGTGGTTTCACTATTCATAAAAAATTGAAGTTTTTCAGAAAAATACCAAATATTCAGCCTAAGATATATTTGATATTCCGAATTTAAAAATTATGAATTTTTTTCTAAATTCAATACATAGAAGTCGCATTAATTAATTTAAAAATAATTTTCGTTGTTAAAACCAATAGCATGTCTTTAAGAAACGATAACTATCGAAATATTTCCACTACTATATGTACACTTTTGAAGTGATATTAATTCCAATGACCAACATTGGATTAAATGGTAAAAATATATTCTAATTAAACTTTAAAACCAAATAAAAATATAATGTAACCATGTAAATAAATTTGATTAAAACGCAGTTTTAATTTAAAATACAATATTTCTCACTATTCATTAAAAATGAACTTTATCGGAAAAATTCCCAAAATTTACAAAAAGTAAATTTTGATGTCCCCATTCTAAAGAAGGATTTTATTTTGTAATATAGAATGTATTAATGTGACAAAAACTATATTTAAAGAGTATTTTCCATTAAAATGTGGTAAATCGAACTTTTACTGTAAATTGTGCTTAAAATTATATTCATTAACATTATAATCCTCTAACTTTTATTAGAAAAATGTAAATACATGAAACAAACATGTATAATATTATTGTAGTAATTTTGTTCATTCCTTCAAATACAATGTCTAGGAGTTAACTACCATTTAAAATAATAATATTATATTATTTGTGTGCAACATATGATTTCAAAGAAACCCGTTGTTGCATGTCGAGTATGCAATCGAACATAACAACCATTTAAAAGTAAAATTAATATTTAATTCAAAAATATTAATAAATATGAAAATCTATTATTCTTCATTTACCTATGATGTTACATAACATGACCAAATAAGTGAATCTGATCTATCCAAAATTATCATTTGGTGATCCTAGCATACAATTGATGCTCTCTCAAGGTACTCAAAATGATCTCAAGATGAGTTGCATGGTCATATAGAGTGTGAGAGTACACTAATATATTGTTCACTAAAAAATAAAATGAAATAATCCAAGTATGGATTAAACCCTTGGTTCAACAGTGCCATGAAAACTGTGGGTGAGTTCATGTGACTGAATGGCATAACCATATACAAATATAGACAATACTATCTTGGAAAGGTCGTAAGAGGTATATCGGATTGTCTAACACACTACTGATAAAAATTGTATCTGAATTAAATCATTTATAAGACTCGGTCTCCTCGAAGCTAATCAATGAGATCATCAATCCTTGATAAGGGATATCTATTCTTAACCGCCAACTTGTTCAGCTTCCAACAATCCACACAATTTCTGAGCGTACCACCTAACTTCTTCTCAAAAAGGACAAGTGAACCCCAAGGAGAATTAATGGGTTAGATGAATACCTATTTATATAACTCTTATATGTGCTTCTTGAGCTCCTATAAGTCCGGTGTATCCATCATATAAGGAATAATGGACAATAGTGGCACTCCTGGTGCAATATGAATAGATAAATATACCGATCTCTCTGAAAGAAAACCTAATAAGTTTTCTAGAATGACATCGATGAAATGATCCAACACTGGAGGAATTTCCATCTATGATGTCCTATGGTCATGCAAATATAAACTAGCAATATGGTCTATAATTTCTCTAAACCAATGATGCTCAGTGTCTAGCTCTTCTCACCTAAATATCCCATTCTCCCTTGTATAGAAAAGACCCACCCACTGGTGATGCGAAACTCACCTTGCAGTGATAGAAATCAAAAAAGGCCTAAAAAGAATCTAACCAATAAATTTCAAGAATGATATCGAAGCCTTTCATATCCTTGAAATAGAGGTCCCATGAGAAGTTTCACCCAGCAACCTCAAAAGGGCACACCTTGAACTGGCATACACTAGCCTTCCTAATCCCTAATAGAGTTTATAGCTTCATAGCATCATAATAAATAATGATAAAAATACCATGGATCTTCACAACAACAACATATATAAAGATCTGGAAAGGCCCTATATCAGAAAGAGTAGAAGCTGAAACCAAGGAAACTAGAATCATACCTCTAACTATAAAGAGTCTGTGATCCCTCTCATGTTGGGTCTTCTCAACTATATAATTATAAAATGTACTACGGCCCTTGACCCTTCTTGACTACCCTATGTTGATCTAACCTATTGTTTCTAAAAACCTATAGCTTGGATACCATAGCCACAATCACATCCTCATCCTAAACATTCAAACAAACTATAGTTCTCTGATTGATGAGAAAATTGTGGCCATACTCCTAAATTTGGAGTAATAGTGGTACCCCTATCGCTCTCTTCTGGTGAAAAAACTCAGCAAAATAATAATGATCACCCATATTGTAGCAATCTCGGCACTCAATTGGGTATTTATGGCACTGAGGTCTTGTGTCCACACTCTTCCCTCACTGGTATCATACCACCTAGATATTAAAATAAATGTCACGTGGATGCTCCCTATGTCGATTCCTGCTATCTATCAAAGGAGTACCATCCCTGGATGCTGAACCACCCTAGCTCGCAGATACTTACTCCCTCATATTTTTCTTAGTATTCAGTAATAACTTCACTATATCAATCACCAAAGTCAGCCTGAAGATATTCACCTACGATCAGATTTCATATATGAGAACATCATCAAAAATTGTATCCAAGATATCTCATCACCTCCAAGAACAGGTGAAAATCACTAAAGCTTTGTAAAATGATGCGGTTAATACATTACTAAGAGAGATACCTACTATAAATTCATGAACTATCAATCTCAGTTGGATCTCAATGTATTGGAATAAAATTAATCATAGAAGTTCCAATGAAACTCTTCCAATGATATATCTCAATGATACCCTTCAGGTGAGATTAAATCCCACCATTTCTTTGTGTAATCACATAAAATGTACGTCACGATCTTCACCATCCTCTCTAGAAGAGTCTCAAAATGATCAAAGATAGAAATAATATACTCTAATCTTGACTCTGCAGCCTGTAGTCCTCCATCTTTATAAAACTTCAAGGGATGATGTAGCTAGAACACCCACATCAGCTAGGCCATAGATGGTGAAGGATACGGTGCTCCCTAAAAATCTATTAACATACTCAAAAATTATTCACCGAATTGTGCATCAGCACATGTGTCCAGTATAAAGCAGGTGTCAGTATAGGAATGATTGTAGTCCCTGATCTACCATTTCTAGATTCTGATCATTTACATGTATCCAGTTTACAACTGGAGGACATCCTGTGGGCATTAATCTACATGTTCAGGCATACACATCAGAACAAGATTATTAAGGACAACAACATAGAAAAGAATGAAAGGGAAAAAGAGATAGAATATATTAAATATTTCACAAAATAAGGATACACAGCATGAAGAACCACTACATGTCATGTTCCCTTTTGTTTCAACATGGCATGTACCTCTTCTAATGCTTGTCGGGTAACACCCATAGCCACAGCATGTTCCACCTGAGATATTTCGTGTACTTGAATTTTCCATCCTACCAAGGATCCTTTACGCTGCTAGAACTACACCATCCTTTATTGGGTAACACTACATGTAATTTTAACCCCAAACATATAGGGTAATTGTTAAGTTACATCCACCCATTTCATTGGTCACATGGTTGGATACACGGCTGATAACTACATGGTGGATATAACCAAGGTTTCATCCATCCGTGAATTTTGTCACACATCCAGATATTCAATCCATTACAACACGTAGTGTATAAACCCTACACATCATGTTATATCAAATGTTTACCAACCCCATGTCTCTTCTCACACAGTCAGTCACATGTTCAATAACTACACGTCATGTACATACAATACAGGGTGTGAACATAAGAAATGTTGTTTCTTCTAAAATAGAAGAAAAAATGGTGTGTGCTCATAACATATCATGTTGTGTTTTCTGGGATTCTTAATAGTAATCCTTCTAATCATCTCCAACCCCACTTAAAACAATGAATTTTTTCCATGGAATGACATATTTTGAACTGTGAGATCCCATACTCACGCAAATCAATGTTTTGTATAATTAATCATATCATAACTAGAAAAAAAATCAATTAATGTTCAAACATGATCCACCAAATTCTGATCCAATAAGGCCCACAACACCTTAGAGACCAAATATTGATGTCTATTCAAACGAATCATTAAAATTTCTAATAAACTTTCAAAAGAGAATGTATGTTATCACAACATCTATCACAAGAGTATGAATATCTAGAACAACATCTATCAAAATAGGATTCAATCAATAATGTACCCTAAATGGCATGAATAAAATGAATGACATTTGTTCTATATCAAGTGGCTATATGATTCATGACATGAAATAACATCATCTCATCCGGTTCCAACAAAAATAGAACCACAATGATATCAACGATAACAACACAAAAAAGTGAATCACCCAATGGTGAAATCAAATCAACAATAACAATTCAAAACCCAGAAAAATTGCAATATTTTAGGTAAATAGGATTTCCCTTTACATGGGTTAGCTTCTCCTAACCAAAAAATATTACAACCTTCACATTGCTTCCTATTAGTGTCTATATAATCAAAATAGTAAGACAAAATAGAAAAGAAACCCTTTTTATACCACTTTGTAACGTCCTTGTTCTTGGTGCCGCCAAAAGGTGCCCCATACCCGGTTGGTTACATGGACTGAAGAGAATTTCCCTAATTTCCAGAGGCTTCCAACAAGCAGATAGGGCCTTAGATATGATGGTGGGAAAACTATGCCTTCATTAGCAGAGTACCACAGTATAAGAAAATATAAAAAAGTCGTGGAAGCAGAAATTAGATAGTACAAAAGTACCCAATAGAAGGCATATAGTAACAACAACTACAACATATATGATTGAATGATGCATGTCACATGTATCTAGTAAATTATCCAAACAAGACACAATGTTATAAATACCATATTGAAACTAAATTATAGAAAATAGTAATGTCCAATTGCATCATAAGCCTCGTCTTGGTCTCATGCTCTCCATTTAAAACAATAATCAAGTACCTAATGAAGAAGAGATCTTTCCCTTATCTATACCTACAACCACATAATCAACTTGGGCCCAAAATCATGACCCAAATAGCATTTGAGACTAATCCTAGTAGAAGAACACCAAAAGATTTGTTCCTAACTATCAATTAATATATATAGATGGAAATAAGCACAAATTAAGCAATAAACTAGGAAGTAATCAGAAGTAATCAATCCTAAAATATCTAATTACATTTATTTACATTCATTAAAAATTAATTCCATTTAATATTGAGATCTTGTGATATATCCTATGCTCTATATCCTCTGTGTAATTTCATAGAAGATGTCTCTAAAGAAAATCTAAACCAACTAGTAAGACCGATTACAAGCTCATGCCTTCGATTGGATGAATCATTACAAACATTTCATCATTTAATAAAAAACCCTATAGGAAAGTTCTCACAGTCTAACCCCTCTGGTTTAACAGATCATCAATGCAACATATAATATAAAGACCCTCTAGTAATGTTTACACAGTCTAACCCCTTTGGCACTGCATAGTTCTAAACATTTATAAACGACCACATGGGTAGCTTTCATGGTAAATACCCCCATGGTCTACATATCAATAATAAATTATAATGACCCCCTGAATGCTTTCATAGTTAATGACCTAAGGTCCCACATTCATTTAATAACAACCCTCTGGGTAGCTCTCACAATCTAACCCCTCTTTTCAATAACCACCCTACATCTCTCATAGACAATACATCTATGTCAATATAACAATAATTGATACATAAATGATCATACCATTGCAAGATCTTATAGTGAATTATACTTTGTCAAAAATCACAATTCAAATCACATGCATTTCAAATTAGCAGTAAAACCATCTTAACAACACTAATCATGAAAAAAAGAAAGCATTACATGCTTTCTAGACCCAGCGTCCATAATCAATCAAACTAGGTAAACACATCAATAATCAAGGAAATAATCCTTATTAATAATCATTATCTATTTATTGGAAAAACACACCATATCAGGTATTAAATAGGGTTAAATATCCAAAACACACAGTACCCTAAACATGGGTATTCGTCCCTTTTAGCATATATAATCTAAAGGAAAACAAAGTAAGGAACAAACCACATGCCTTGATGATTTATGATGAACACTCTAGAATGTTGGCACTTGAATTGTCTAGAACAATGTAGATGAACAAAAGAGTTAAAAGGTTCAACCTTGAATAACACATGAGAGAAGAGGAATCAGAACGAAAGGATCAACAAGAATAAAGAACTCACTAGTGGGATTCTGACGCACCTGTCAGAGTTCAAATCAAACCTTGGATAAAGAAACGATGGATCGTACTTTGATCGTCACTCTCAATCTCTCCTAGATGAACCAAGGTTAGAAGAAGAGCGTTATAGAGATGAGATGTGACACCACTATGACTCGTCAATTAAAAATAATTACATGTATTTTCATTTAATATACATGTCATGTACTTGCCTCAACCGAATCGCACTTTAGGCGGTCAGCCAGGTCACCCACATGGAAATGTACTCAGTCATTACACAACCAATGCATAGCTACCCGTGGAAACTGAGTACATGACATGTACTCTAATGTACATAGCGTGTACATAGAAAAATTAAAAATCATTATTCTTTATCAAAACAACCTGAAATTAAGATCCATACATGAAAAGAAGATCTGGGTTATTATAATATTGAATGTAGTTGTACAGTATAAACATTAAAAACTACTAAGTAAATCATTCTCCCACCATCTCAAATTGATAAGTGAAATATTTTATAGAAATATAGTCTATTACATTAATATAATTTTTTTATCATTGTGATCTCTATAATATCATGATGAAATATATTAAATAATTTATATTCATATTGATTTTTTCTTTATACTTATTCTTTTATATCCTAAAAGAACAAATATACTTATATCTTAATTGATTTATGTAATATTATAACTTGTACATTGTTCATTATAAAAAAATATATAAATTTTTTTATGGGATAACGCCACTATTTGTTATGCATATATGAAAAATTAAAGTGGTTTATGTATTTCATAGGAATCTCAATATTGATTCACATTTTACAAACATCATGTCTCAGATGTGTATATGTAAATGTGGATTTATTAATTAATTCATGATATGTTTTATTGATCATTTTTTTCATGTATAACACATCGTAGATCCCCATTATAAAAATTATGTCATTAATGTGGTAAGTAAATATGAGCTTAAGAATAAATAAATTCTATTTTTATTGAAACAAAAATTATTGAAAAGGGTACTCTTTGATACATGGGCTTAGAGAGAGTTGTATCTTCAAAACATGAATATTTCATACCTCACTTTTTCATTGTTTAAATCACATAAAGAGATCTTATGAAGTTGATTTTTTTTACACTAGAATATCTTTGGAATAGTTAAAGCAATCCATCTGAAGAATTTATAAAATATTTTTGGATTACCTTTATTTTTTAAGGAATCATTATCCAAAAACTATTTATGTCAATATGTCCAAAATAACAATGGTATTTCACTGTAATTATTATAAACCCATATTGTGTATATCCATGAAAGCTGCATTTTTTTTCAGAAAAATACATAACATTTCATATATTGGTATTAGATTCATGTATCATTTATTTCCAATTATTCAAGTGTTTTTGAATTATTAGTAGATTATTAGACATCACAAACAACATTCATTCTAAATACAGTAATGTATCATTATTTCAAATTTCCAAATAAGTTAAATGATTTGTTATTATACAATAAAAGTTCATCTAGAACCATTAAAAATGAAAATTATATGTCATGTATTTCTCACCACTATCTTCAAAATCACCCTTTATCTATCACTTTTAAAATTTACCTGAATTATAATAATGTTTCTTCATACATGGTTACTATATTTAAATATGTATATGTGTTAGGCATATTATATTTCATACTGATGTAATTGAATAGAAACATTACATTAAATGATGAATATACATGAATAATAACTGAATAATTGGTTTTTCAATACAATTAATGGCATATAAAGTTCAATATAATTATCTCAGGGCATGTGAAGTGAAAATACCCCAATATAAGTTATTTCCTCATTTTTTTAAAAGTTCCAAAGGTTCCTTTGATGTTAATTTTTCTATTTTCCTTTTATCCATTACATTAGGATTGTTCATCATTAGATATAAATATTAATCTTTCTTTTAGTTCTTATTAATTGGGTGATCCTTACCCAATATGTAATTAATAGTGTTATCTATATGATTCTTCTATTATAATAATAAATTAATCTAGAGTATGTTGGTAAAAATGTTGAAATAATGTGGTGTGTTAAAATATCATAACATAGGGTTCCATTTACACATTCTTAGTGTAATAATCCTCTCATTCATATTTGGCTCCACATTCTACATGAATGTTTTCACAGATACAAAAAATGTAAAATTATCCATGTCTGATTTTTATAACAACAACACCCCTAAAAAGTCATGATAGAATTATGATGTAAACATTAAATGTTTCATAGTTGTGTATTCTATAAGAATCTCCACACCCTCACTTCCTAATGTTTCTTAATATGTTTTGGGAACTTCGACATATTGAATATCAATATCATGGTCTTTTCTGTATGTGCTTTTACAACTCTTGAAAACTCATTCTGGTGAGGAAATTGAAATTTTCAAATATAAATTACAATATTTTTAGGGTATAATATTCCATTTCTTTAAAAAAATATAATAAATTATTACTTTTATCGTCATTACTGATTGGGTATTACTGATGAATTTAATCGTTAAATTTCTCCCATTATTTTTTTAATCATATGTAGAACTCGCAACTAGATTCGGAATAATTAGATTATAGAGTATTATAGTGGTAAGGATCTAATAAAATTTCCCCCATCATCATGTGTATGGCTCGTCCAAAACTCATATAGTTTCATGGTTAAAGTCTAACTGAAAAAACCATATTAAATCATATATCATTAAAATGTTGAGTGGTGACCCATGTTTTAGAAATCATAAACATGATTAACTTAATTCATTGTCAATATATATGCACCACGATTGATATGTATACATTTTTTCTGTAATATTTATTTAATTCATCCCATCTATTTCATTAAAACACATAGTATCATGGGGAACCATTATCTTTGGGTAGCGAGCAGCCTCTATGCTCAGTTTTTTCAAATTAGAATGATTAATGGAATTATATATTAATATAGCAATGATGGTTTTAATAATTTCACAACTAAGGAAATATTTTTCTATATAATATGCACATACTCTATTATCTCACTCACAACTGACAATGTAATAAAAAAATCATTTCATCTCATCATAAATTGATTTAATATATTCATTTCAGGTTTATTATTTTATGTGATTGCATAATATTATATATTAATTTAAATAATAAACAATGTAGATATTAAATATATGACTTGATTGATCTTGAGCATTTAGTGTTGGTTGATCCATTAATTTTCAATGTATCAACCTTGACCCTAGTAGTAAAATACGTGGGTTATCTCTGACTTATATTGCTACTCACACCATTGTCCAATGAATTGCCATATAGTATGGGATATCACCTCATCTCAATGTGATTTTCATCTTATAAAATGATTTTTATAATCCATACATAATCTCACTTGGGCTAAGGGGTATCATGAATGTGTAATACCCAAGAAATGATTCTCTCATGAACAAACAAACCCAATAAAAATTAGTCATGAAAAATAATGATGTACATACCATCTATTTAAATAAATTATCACATGAATAACAAAGAGTTTTAATAAATAATTAACTAAACTCTCATCATGAAATACATACTAAATTCTCTATTGAAGATTGGTTGACATGTAATTAAAATCATAATAAAAATAATTTTGAAATAAATTTATGTTTAATGTGTTATTTGAATTAATATAAATTTCAAAAAAATTATTTCTAATAAAATTTACCTGATCCAAAAAAGTTAATTTAAATATATTGTTAAAATTAAACTTATTTTTTAAATATTTTAAAATAATTCAATTTTTTTAATTTATGTTCTCAGCCCACACAAAACTCAACAAACCCTAAAATGGGATTCGTCATAGTTTAAGGAAAACTTGTCTTGAATGACCTACTCATGAATATCATGGGTTAGAAATCATCCACCCTAATCCATTTAAGTTGACGAAGAACCTAACAATCCCATTTAGGGTCAGATCAATCGTGTAAGGGTCATGTTGGGGTACTACCACTCATGCAGGAGTGGCTCCAAGAGGCGTCAGGAGGTAATAATTACAAACATGGTCCATTAGTGGTGTATCTTGATGGCCTGAACACAATCTTGGAAGGAACATCCCTGATTGAAAAGACTGTCCTCTAGGCAGATTTTTGGGGAGGTATCCCCAACATTAGGATTTTTCTGATGTTAAGAACAACACCATGAGAGAAACATTTTGGTAATGCCACGTATTTTCTTTTGATGGGAATGGTGATTCCCTCGTTTTGGCTGAAGTGATAGGGAGTTGGGGAATCACAGAAATAATCTCAGGCTGGTGAGGTAGCATGCCAAGTTATCTTCAAAGGTACAGAGTCATTGTAGGTGGATGGCTATGATGTTCAAGCCTCCCTAATGAATTTTAGTTTTATTTTTTCAAATGTGATTTGTTTTTCTGAAGCCTACAATGATAGTTTTTTTTGAAAAAAAATATTTAACCTAATAAAATTAAATTTTGTCATAGGATAACCCTGTAACACCCGAGACATTTATGTTATATAAATCATCAAAGGAATCTTTTTCTACACAACACTTGCTTGGATTGCTTTACACGAAATCGCGACCTTCCTCGATAGCGTGCGTCGTACGCAATACCGAGTTTCACTAAACAACGATATGCTATTAAAATATTATTAAAACTAGCCGTTATGAATAATAATAACCACTTTTTCAAATTTTATAAATTTTATTTTTCAAAATGGACTTCATTTTTGGATTTGGAATATCGAAATTATCCTAGGGTGAAATTTTGGTATTTTTCTGAAAACTTTCAATTTTTGATGAATAGTGAAACCACTAAGTGGTAGGTTAAAAACTGAATTTTGCATAAAACATAATTTTACAGCTTCTGTGAATGGAATTTCGAAAATTCGACAGACACGTTTGATATCAGTACGTAAAATGTGGTTCAATGAGATAAAAATAAATTTGGTGAATAGTAACTTTTTACTTTTTTTTACCGCGGTTAATATTAAATAGGGTAACTAAGGGTAAATATGATATTACTATTACCCTAAAACTTGTCCTAATTCTATTGGATAAGTGTAATTCGACCAAAAAACAACCTTATGATTATAATATGACCATTTAGGTCCACTTGGATTATATTATGACATTTAATATTATTTTATTTAATGAATAGTTAAAATAGTTAAAATCAATGTTTACTAAATAAAACATTTTTAATATGGAGTTATACATAAGATAAATTCGATTATAAATATTCATTAGAAAGCTAAAAATATTTCATACATAATGATATTTAATTTATAATTTTTAGACTTTAAATAAATAAATTTATTTATGACACAACGATGATGCAGTAATTACCCTTTTAAGGAAATGTTAACATAATTGATGTTATAAATGCCCAAATAAATGTAATTAGATACTTTTTATAAATTCCACTAATTTTATAGGTTACTATGATATATTAGTGTTGATTTAATCAACTTGGTTTGATCATATAATTCTATTATGACTTTCACAAAAATCATATATCAAATAGTGTCAAAATTGACACAAAATAGTTTTTAAATCAAATATTATATTATTAATTGTTATTTTATTCTTAAAAATCTATGGTTCGGCCAAATTACTTATATAAGGATATATATATTAATAATAAACAACCTGGGGTTCGTTTGGCAAGTTATAGTATATGTATTAACCATATAGTGTAAGAAAACAAAAAGACACGGTAAAAGTTAAATTATTTAACTTATAGTTAAATATAATTGATAAGGTTAAAATACTAACCTAAACTTGTCTAAATCCTATTGGTTGATATGATTTCGACCCATACCTACTTTATCTCCGAAATAATACTATTTGGAACCATTATAAACAGATTTTGAATTTAATATAAAATAATATTTTGAGATATTCCAAAGGTTCCCCTCTCATCCCTTATAAAAGGACACCTCCTCCCCTCCTCCTCACACCAATTTGAGCACTCAAGCTCGTCCAACCCCTGCCAAAATCCCTTCTCCACTTCCCTAGAATAATCCTAGAGTTCCTGGTCTTCTTCAAAGACCAATCTTATTTCCCTAAGTGGAGGATTCAAAGAGGCATTTCAAAGAAGAGGTAATATCCATTACTGATCTTTTCAATTTATTTCTTCTTCAACTTCTTCTTCTTTAGTTGTTTCATGATAACGTAATAACATCAGTATTACTTACATACTGATATGTAATTATAAATATTAAACAACCCTAATTCTTCTTCTATCCATCCTACGGAAAAATGAAATCACCGCGCGTGCGTACGTACAGAATACCGTCTCCACGCCGTGGTGTAATCTATTTTCCACCATCACCTTACAAGGATGGGTATAATGGTGTAATGAGTAACTATATATGATTATTATAAAGTGATATTGATACTGAAATATTATAAATACACTTAAAACCAATTCCACGATCATGGGAACAATATCATCGCTCGTGCGTACGTACGGAATACCGTATCCACGATGTGATGCGACTCGTTCTACATGATCATCATTACATAGTAATTATATAAATGAATTGAATGAATAAATATGATATATGTTACAATAATACCATTCTGGATATAAGGTATCTATAACCTTAAAAGAATAATAAGAATTTATTCGGCAAAACACGCATAAGAACAAAAGGCAATAAAGACCCGAGTAACAACTAACAATGAAATATTACTAATAAGAAGCTAAGAATATGACCATATATGATATCATATCAATATGTATGATTCTGGAATAAGTCAATAACATTATTTAAACAAATATACAGTATCTTGGAACACGCACAATGCAAATCAAACCTAAGGTAAGGGAAATATCACAATCTCATTTTCATCCGAGATTGTTTATACTTTGGCATTTACTGGGGTGTATTTTATCATCCACATCCATGTTTCCTCAATATTTAATATTATTTCCATTCACCTACAATTTTTTTAATCCTATTTTACCCTTCGTTGAGTTTTTAGTAAAATATATGAAAGGAATATTTTTTCATTTTTCGTACGAGATACTTTTTGACTTTTCCGACAAAAGTACGAGAAGAATGTTTTTTTAACTTATACGGCATGAATGGATTTTTAAAAAATTATTTCCAAGAAGCTTCCTTTACAAGTTTTCAAGTTTATTTTTAATCAACTTCTTTTAGTTTAAAATTGTATGACATGTTATGAAAGGATAAATGTTTTTGAAGAAGAAAGGATATTTTCCTCAAAAATGGAGTTCAAGTGTTTTATCAAAATTATTTTCCATATAAGATAATAAAGGGTTCTGTTTTTATCCCTATTATTCCATTCATTTGATTATATTGTGATGGAATTATTTTTATGAATTCCTTTATCTTATATGATTTGTTTTATGATGTCACGATGTTTAAGATTCCCATTTTTATTACATGGGTTATGCAATGATGTATGATTTATGATTTTGTGGCACACATAAGAATGGTATCATTATGAGATGGGTGGGACCTATATCTCCCTCCAATGCATTGGGTAAAGATTTGATATCTCATGATATAGACATGGCTGGAATGGTAGGTTATACCGGTTCAGTGAAACATGACTTAAACGAGGGTGCTCGGTTCAGAAAGGGACTTTGTCCACTAAGATAGTCTTGAAATGAGTCTTGACTAACAGGAAATGATTCTATATGATTATGTGTGTATGCCACAAAGTTTCATGTTTTAAGTTATGATTATTGTGATTACATTTCACTGCCATGATTTATCCCATGTTATGGAATTATGATCTCTTTTGCAGGTTAAGATTTCCAAAAGTTATGTGCTTATGTATATGATGTGATTGATATTTCTTTTGTTTACCCTTACTGAGAATTTGAGCTCACCCTTTTGTATGTTTTCATTCCCCAGGCCAGGAAGAAGGTTATTAAGTAAGATATGCCAAAAGGGACTATAGATATGATGAAATAAATGGGAGACAGTGTAAACGCTTTATGAACCAGTTGTTTATGTTTTCCAGTTTCTAAAGACATTATACCTATACGGTCCTTTGTGGTTTTGTCATATGTTGTAATAAGTGTGCTTCAATTATGAAGTATTAACAATTTATGTAAAGTATGGGTCATTATAGTTGGTATCAGAGGAAAGGTATAGTCAACCTTTGGAAACTAGGATGTGAAAGCCTTAGTAAGAACCCAAAGGATATGTCTAAGCATAGAACACAATCGTAGTGTTTTAGAAATGGCCATGAATAACCTAGGATAAGACCTTAAGTGTGAAATTTTATTCTTGATTATGTGGTTTTCCTATTATAATTAGTGTTTCTCACACTATTCTTCTTGGTTTTAGTCAATGGCTGGAACCCGAAGGAACCATGTTAATGCGGAATGCGACGGGAAATGCAATGATTGTCCCCCCTGAGCAAAAAAATGTTATGGGAGCTGGAATGAAAAATCTTTTAGCCATGCTCACACAACTTTTTTAAGCTACGAATCATGCTGGACTTCCAAACAAGCAAAGGAAGGAGAAACATTCTGTTGAATCCTTCATGAGGCAGCGTCCACCTTCTTTCAGCGGGTCTACTGATCCATTAGTTGCTGAACAATGGATTAGTACTACTGAAAAGATATTTTCAGTTCTTCAATGTTCTGAGCCTGATAAAGTCATCTTAGCAGTGTATCTTTTGGAAGGTGATGCTGATCAATGGTGGAATATTATTAAGAATACGGGGCAAAGGGATGGAATTGATTCCATGGAATGGGACGAGTTCAAGAACTTATTTTTCAATAAGTACATCCCTCGTATTCTCCGAACAAAGATGGAGAAAGAGTTTCTTGAATTGAAGAAAAGGGATGATGAATCTGTTGGTACTTATGAAGCAAATTTTACAATACATTCAAGGTATGCTTCTGGTATTATTATCCAACCTGAGAGTAAGATCGATCAATTCTTTAGTGGCTTAAAACCAATTCTTCGAAGGGCATTATCCATAAGGGACTTCAATAGCTACGAGGAAATCGTTTGATGTGCTCTCAAAGTCGAGATGGAGATTGGAGTAACCCATCAGTCATATGGGTTTGATAAGAAGAGGAAAATGGAATTCAAAGGAAAATCTAAAGAGCACACTGAAAAGAAGACGAGCCATCCCTTATTCTCAAAGTGTGGAAAGAAACATGGAGGGAGTTGTCATAAAGGGACAATTAAATGCTTCAAATGTGGAAAGGAAGGTCATCGGGCATTTGAATGCCGCGATGATGGGAAGAAGATGTCTAATGATGCAAAAAAAAGGAAGGGATACACAGAATGAACCTACTACACATCAATGTTTCAAGTGCAAGGAGATGGGGCATTATGCAAATCAATTCCCAAATCCAAGGGTTGATGATGATGGTCGACGTCAACAAACTCTCAAGGCTAAAGACAAAGGAAAGTCACATGCAATTTCTATCAGCGATGTGGAGTACGATAACGATGTGGTGAAAGGTACACATACCATCCACTCTAAAGTAGAAAATGTTTTATTTGATTCTGGATCCACCCACTCTTTTATTTCTGAAGAATTTTCTAAGGGTAGAATCGTATTACCTCAACAATTAGATGTTGAGTTAGCTGTGACAACACCTAATGGCACAACAGTCGCATCAAAAGTTTATAATTCTTCTCCGATCAAAGTTTGTGGGAAAGTGCTTCCTACAAATCTTGTGATACTTCCTATAGTGGAATTTGATGCGATTCTTGGCATGGATTGGATTTCTTTATATGGAGCTCATATCAATTGCCAAAGAAGGGAAGTCACATTTCATATTCCAGATCAATCTATGATCGTCTATCAATGCAAAGATGAACATAACCTTCCAGTGGAAATTTCATCCATATTATTGGTCTTGATTCCACTAAATGAAGGTTATTTATCTCAAATGGTTGGTGAGAAACTCACGATTAAGAATATTCCCATTGTACGGGAGTTTGATTATGTCTTTCCGGAGTAATTACCAGGACTTCCACCAAATCGTGAAGTTTAGTTCTCAATAGAACTCGTACCGGGTGCTTTGCCTATTTCAAAGACACCTTATAGAATGGCCCCAATTGAGTTGCAGGAATTGAAGAAGAAACTCCAAGAGAATATTGGTAAGGGATTCATATGCCCTAGTGCGTCACCTTGGGGAGCACCTATTCTATTTGTTAAGAAGAAAGATGGATCAATGAGACTCTGCATTGATTATCGAGAACTTAACAAGATCACTATCAAGAAAAAATATCCTCTCCCGCGCATTGATGACCTATTTAACCAACTACGCGGAACTCAATACTTTTCCAAGATTGATCTTCATTCAGGGTATCATCAATTAAGGGTCAAAATGGAGGATATACCAAGGACTGCTTTCCGTACAAGGTATGGATACTATGAATTTATAGTGATGCCATTTGGTCTTACTAATGCCCATGCTATCTTCATGGATCTAATGAATAGAGTCTTTAGAGACTATCTTGATCAATTTTTGGTAGTCTTTATAGACGATATTCTTGTCTATTCAAAGAGAAAGAAAGAACCTGAAGATCACTTGAGATTTATATTGAAGACCCTGAGAAAGGAGAAGCTTTATGACAAATTTACCAAGTGTGAATTTGGGCTTCAAAAAGTTGCATTTTTGGGTCACATAATCTCAAAAGAGGGGATATCTGTGGATCTAGCAAAAACAGAGGCTATCGAAAGATGGTCGAGACCAACAATAGTAACTGAGATCCAAAGTTATCTTTGTTTGGCTGGATATTATCGACGTTTTGTGAAATATTTTTCACGATTATCTAATCCACTCACCAAGTTGACTCGAAAAGGAGTTAAGTTTGTCTGAACGGAAGAATGTGAAGAGAATTTCAAGGAGTTTTAAAGAAGGTTATCCAGTGCACCTGTTCTCACACTGCCTTGTAGTAGAGAAAGGTTTGTGATCTATAGTGATGCATCCAAGAAGGGATTGGGGTGTGTTCTTATGCAAAATGATATGGTGATAGATTATGCCTCACGACAGTTGAAAATACATGAGAAAAATTACCCAACACATGATTTGGAGTTAGCTGCGGTAATCTTTGCATTAAAGATTTGGAGGAATTACCTTTATGGTGAAAGGTGTGATATTTATACTGATCATAAAATTTAAAGTATATTTTCACACAAAATGAGCTGAATATGCGTCAAAGAAGATGGTTGGAGCTGATTAAGGATTACGACCGCTCAATCCATTACCACCCTGGGAAAGCAAACAAGGTGGCATATACATTAAGTCGACAAGACCATGCTAGTTTATCCATGATGAGGATCATAAAAGATCCAATATTTATGGATTTACAAATGATGGATCATGGAATTATAATGTAAGGGGGAAAATCTTATCTTTCTCAAATGAATGTTCAACCATCTATACATGTGAAGATTAAAGAGGCATAGAAAAAAGATTTCGAGTTACAAAAGAAGGTGAGAAATGTTCCTGAGTTCAACCTTGATTGCGATGGGATAATAATCTTCAGGAATCGGGTTTGTGTTCCTCCCATCCCCTAATTAAAGAAGGAGCTGCTGGATAAGGCTCATAGTTCTTCATTCTCTATTCATCCTGGAAGCACGAATATGTATAGGGACATGAAAGAGTACTTCTGGTGGGATGTCATGAAAAGAGATGTTTCTGAATATGTCTCTCGATGATTGGTTTTTCATCAAGTTAAAGCTGAGAGACAGAAGTATAAGGGTATGTTACAACCATTACCCATACCCGAATGGAAATGGGAAAACATTACTATGGACTTTGTCACAGGACTTCCTAAAACATCCAAAGGCAATAATGCTATCTGGGTCATAGTTGATCGTCTTATAAATTCTGCACACTTCATTGCTATTAGAGAGGATTTCTCTCTGGATTAGCTTTCCAGGATATATGTAAAGGAAGTGGTAAGATTGCATGGAGTACCACTTTATATTATATCTGATCGGGATCCGAGATTTACCTCGAAGTTCTGGAGAAGTCTTCAGCATACTCTGGATACAGAGTTGAGTTTCAGCACTGCTTATCATCCTCCGACAGACGGTCAGTCTGAGAGAAAAATTCAAACCCTAGAAGATATGTTGAGAGCTTTCTCTATGGATTTCAAAGGAGGTTGGGATCAACACCTACCTTTGGTGGAATTTTCTTATAATAATAGATTTCACTCCAGCATTCAGATGGCTCATTATGAAGCTCTATATGGAAAGAAATGCAGGACTCCAACTTGTTGGGATGAAGTTGGGGAAAGAAAGCTATTAGGACCTGATCTCGTTGATGAAATGGCAGAAAAGGTCGGATCTATTCAACAACACATAAGAGCAGCTTAGAGTCGACAGAAAAGTTATGCCAACAACCGAAGAAAAGACCTAGAGTTTGAAGTGGGTGATAAAGTGTTCTTACGAATATCTCCCTGTAAGAGGGTTATGAGATTTGGAAAGAAGGGGATGTTGAGCCCTAGATATATCAGTCCTTTCGAAATACTGTTTCGTGTTGGAAAGGTATCTTACCGATTGGCGCTTCCACCGAATCTCTCTCAAGTTCACGATGTGTTCCATGTATCTCTTCTGAGAAAGTACATACCTGATCCTTCACATGTACTCAGATCAGAATTTGTACCGCTGGAGCAAGATCTTTCTTATGAAGAACAACCAATAGAGATTCTGGATCGTAGAGAAAAAGTCCTACGAAACAAGACCACTCGATTGGTGAAAGTTTTATAGAGGAACCACCAACTTTAAGAAGCTACATGGGAGCTTGAGGATATGATGAGGGAGAGGTATCCTCATCTGTTTTTTACAAAGTGACAAATTTCGATGGCGAAATTCATTTTAAGGGGGGTAGAATGTAACACCCGAGACTTTTATGTTATATAAATCATCAAAGGAATCTTTTTCTACACAACACTTTCTTGGCTTGCTTTACACGAAATCATGACCTTCCTCGATAGCGTGCGTCGTACGCAATACCGAGTTTCACTAAACAACGATATGCTATTAAAATATTATTAAAACTAGCCGTTATGAATAGTAATAACCACTTTATGAAATTTTATAAATTTTATTTTTCAAAATGGACTTCATTTTTGGATTCTGAATATCTAAATTATCCTAGTGTGAAATTTGGTATTTTTCTGAAAACATTCAATTTTTGATGAATAGTGAAACCACTAAGTTGTAGGTTAAAAACTGAATTTTGCATAAAAAATAATTTTACCGCTTTGGTGAATGGAATTTCGAAAATTCGACAGACACGGTTGATATCAATAAGTAAAATGTGGTTCAATGAGATAAAAATAATCTTTTGGTGAATAGTAACTTTTTACTTTTTTTTACCGCGGTTAATAGTAAATAGGGTAACTAAGGGTAAATATGATATTACTATTACCCTAACACATGTCCTAATTCTATTGGATAAGTGTAATTCGACCAAAAACAACCTTATGTATATAATATGACCATTTAGGTCCACTTGGATTAGATTATGACATTCAATATTATTTTTTTAATGAATAGTTAAAATAGTTAAAATCAAAGTTTAATAACTAAAACATTTTTAATATGGGGTTATTCATAAGATAAATTCGATTATAAATATTCATTAGAAAGCTAAAAATGCTTCCTACATAATGATATTTTATTTATAATTTTTAGACTTTAAATAAATTAATTTATTTATGACACAACGATGATGCAGTAATTACCCTTTTAAGGAAATGTTAACATAATTGATGTTATAAATGACCAAATAAATGTAATTTGAGACTTTTAATGAATTACAATAATTTTATAGGTAACTATGATATATTATTGTTGATTTAATAAACTTTTTTTGAACATATAATTCTATTGTGACTTTCACAAAAATCATATATCAAATAGTGTCAAAATTGACACAAAATAGTTTTTAAATCAAATATTATATTATTAATTGTTATTTTATTCCTAAAAATATATGTTTCGGCTAAATGACTTATATAAGGATATATATATTAATAATAAACAACTTGGGGTTCATTTGGCATGTTATAGTAAGTGTATTAACCATATAGTGTAAGAAAACAAAAAGACACGGTAAAAGTTAAATTATTTATCTTAGAGTTAAATCTAATTGATAAGGTTAAAATAATAACCTAAACTTGTTTAAATACTATTGGTTGATAGGATTTCGACCCATCCCCACTTTAGCTCCGAAATAAGACCCTTTAGGACCATTATAAACCGATTTTGACTTTAATATAAAATAATATTTTGAGATATTCCAAAGGTGCCCCTCTCCTCCCTTATAAAAGGACACCTCATCCCCCTCCTCCTCACACCAATTTGAGCACTCAAGCTCGGCCAACCCCTGCCAAAATCCCTTCTACACTTCCCTAGAATAATCCTAGAGGTCCTGTTCTTCTTCAAAGTCCAATCTTAGTTCCCTAAGTGGAGGATTCAAAGAGGCGTTTCAAAGAAGATGTAATATCCATTACCGATCTTTTCAATTTCTTTCTTCTTCATCTTCTTCTTCATTAGTTTTTTCATGATAAAGTAATAACATCAGTATTAATTACATACTGATATGTTATTATAAATATCAAACAACCCTAATTCATATTCTATCCATCCTTCTAAAAAATGAAATCACCGCGCGTGCGTACGTACGGAATACCGTCTCCACGCCGTGGTGTAATCTATTTTCCACCATCACCTTACAAGGATGGGTATAATGGTGTAATTAGTAACTATATATGATTATTATAAAGTGATATTAATACTGAAATAGTATAAATACACTTAAAAACAATTCCACGATCATGGGAACAATATCATCGCTCGTGTGTACGTACGGAATACCGTCTCCACGATGTGATGTGACTCGTTCTACATGATCATCATTACATAGTAATTATATAAATGAATTGAATGAATAAATATGATATATGTTACAATAATAACATTCTGGATATAAGGTATCTATAACCTTAAAAGAAGAATAAGAATTTATTCGGCAAAACACGCATAAGAACAAAAGGCAATAAAGGCCCGAGTAACAAGAAACAATGAAATATTACTAATAAGAAGCTAAGAATATGACCATATATGATATCATATAAATATGTATGATTCTGGAATAAGTTAATAACATTATTTAAACCATTATACAGGAGCTTCGAACACGCACAAAGCAAATCAGACCTAAGGTAAGGGAAATATCACAATCTCATTTTCATCCGAGATTGTTTATACTTTGGCATTTACTGGGGTGTATTTTATCATCCACATCCATGTTTCCTCAATATGTAATATTATTTCCATTCACCTACAATTTTTTTAATCCTATTTTACCCTTCGTTGAGTTTATAGTAAAATATATGAAAGGAATCTTTTTTCATTTTTCGTACGAGATACTTTTTGACTTTTCCGACAAAAGTACGAGAAGAATGTTTTTTTTAACTTATACGGCATGAATGGATTTTTAAAACATTATTTCAAAGAAGCTTCCTTTACATGTTTTCAAGTTTATTTTTAATCAAATTCTTTTATTTTAAAATTGTATGACATGTTATGAAAGGATAAATGTTTTTGAAGAAGAAGGGATATTTTCCTCAAAAATGGAGTTCAAGTGTTTTATCAAAATTATTTTCCATCTAAGATAATAAAGGGTTCTGTTTTTATCCCTATTATTACATTGATTTGATTATGTTGTGATGGAATTATTTTTATGAATTCCTTTATCTTATATGATTTGTTTTATGATGTCACGATGTTTTACGATTCCCATTTTTATTACATGGGTTATGAAATGATGAATGATTTATCATTTTGTGGCACACATTAGAATGGTATCATTATGAGATGGGTGGGACCTATTTCTCCCTCCAATGCATTGGGTAAAGATTTTATATCTCATGAGATATACATGGATGGAATGGTAGGTTATACCGGTTTAGAGAAACAGGACTGAAACGAGGGTTACTCAGTTCAGAAAGGGACTTTGTCCACTAATATAGTCTTAGAAAAGAGTCATGACTTAAAATAAATGATTCTCTATGATTATGTGTGTATGACACAAAGTTTCATGTTTTATGTTATGATTATTGTTATTACATTTCACTGCCATAATTTATCCCATGTTATTAAATTATGATCTCTTTTGCAGGTTAAGATTTCCAAAAGTTATGTGCTTATGTATATGATGTGATTGATATTTCTTTTGTTTACCCTTACTGAGCATTTGAGCTCACCCTTTTGTATGTTTTCTTTCCCCAGGTCAGGAAAATGGTTATTAAGTAAGATATTCCAAAAGGGACTATAGATATGATGAAATAAATGGGAGACAGTGTAAACGCTTTATGAACCAGTTGTTTATGTTTCCCAGTTTCTAAAGACATTATACCTATACGGTCATTTGTGGTTTTGTCATATTTTGTAATAAGTGTGCTTCAATTTTGAAGTATTAACAATGTATGTAAAGTATGGGTCGTTATAAACCCTGTGTATTTATTTCTTATGCATGTCTATACCCCCCCCCCTCATTAGGTTTCTTATGTAGGTGTTCACCCCCTCCTTTGATTTTAGTTTCTTTTTCAGTTTTTCCCAAACTTATAATTTAATTTATTTAAAAAAAATTAATAAATAATGAAATTTTAAAAAATAGAATGTTTTCTCTATCAGAGAACCCCATTCTACCAATAGGATTTGGGATGGAATGCTCTAGTTTAATATAATCGTTTATTTCTCACTACCTATAGGTAAAATTTAAGTGTATATATATTCATGAATTTAAACCCCAAAAAATGATATCAATACAATATAAGCATATTAAGATATATAAACATCCAATATATAAAATTATATGTTAAATGAGCTTAATCCCTCAAAATAATGAATTTAATCCATTTTAAAATTCTTATAGCTACAAATTCTTCATAAAATGACAGATTTATTCTTTATCTTTAGAATTTTTAATGGAACGATTCTCTCATAAAAATATAACTCAAATTTAATATCACCATGTATTAATATTTTCAGGTGTCACTCAAATTATAGTTATGGGTTCAATGGCAGGCATCCGAAGCATATGGTTTATTTAATCAATAATTTCACCTTCGATTGAAGTAACTATGTTTCCAATGGTAAATAATAGACTGGAATGAAGGATTTAGGACCATTCATGATGGTTTTAAGTATAAAAAGTAACTCTAATATTTACCTAATTCAATGAGAAATTGCATTCAAATTTTATTTATCTCTTAGTACCATTACTCGAAGAAACCAAGACCGATAACCTCTAAATCATATACACACAATTTTATTGTTTTTAGTAGTATTTATCATCATATTTTGTTTGTTCTCACGGTGATCTGATAACTCAATGAATGTCTCGAATGTCACCACTACAACCATCCATTGATATGTGAAGCTTAACAATTATCAATGTCTTGGATTGAGAGGTTCTATCTTTAGGATTAATGGGAGAGGAGAGATAATCTCCCATCTATCATGAGGTGAATAGTATATGGAATGAGTGTATCTCCCCACACATATAATGTAGTTATAATAATACATGAAATAGGCTACCAAGACCCCAAACATTCATTACCCTCTAGATAAGATATAAACAACATCTAATGACTACTTTACCAAGACATTATTTGAAAACATTTACATCAATTATTATAGAAACATAAATCCCATATAGAAACATTGATTTTCAATTCAAGGGATTGGTAGAGAAAATCCTAAAAAATAATATTTGGGATCAATATTTCATTTTTATAAGGTACATATTATTCTCTTATTTTATTTGTTTTAATTATATTTTTATTCTTTGTATTTTTGATCTCCCATAGAAACAAATATTATTCAGCCTAACTAACCAACCATCAATCTAAACCAGAAACATGAGATAATCATCTCAATAATTCTGATATACTAGCACAACATTCCATCTAAGTGATAATTAATGGGTAATCATCGATCTCTCTATGAGCATGTTGGGAACTGGAGGTGGTTCCAATGTAGGTCATGCAATTTGATTACATGGCTAGTCATGTCAGGGGTTCATGTGTTGTACTTTTTGACCCCACTACCAACTCTATGAAAATATGACATGGGAAGGGTAATTAAAAATATCCCATCCAACAGAAAAAAAAATATGGGATGGGTTATGGGCATGCCACTACTCTTTTATAAAATACATATTAACAAATCCAATGTTTTCTAACTAAAAATCTTTTTTCCATATGGTCTCCATCAATAAAAATCTATCCAAAATAATGAAATCCTTGAAACAGGAACATATCTATTGTGAAATGTACATTTTATGTTGGTAAAATTATTTATCAACACAGATGTCCCCAAAATAAAAATATCTGTAAAAACTCTGTCACTAAATGTCTTCTATGGTGAATAAAATAGTTTAGTTTCAATTATAATAATACCAATAGATAATATAAATATTTTTATATTGTTTAAAAATATACGTTCATTAAAAAAATCTATCTATAACAATATTACCATCATATAATGTTTATTCATAAATTACACATTATCAAAACCTATAATTTTTTGTATAGTAAGAAATGAAATTATAATTTTGAAATCATCATATATGATTCCTTTGTTTTAATTATTAAACAAAAAACTATTTACATGAATTTTCTAACTTGAATAAAATAAATTATATTAATAATGAAATTGATAAAAATGAATCAAAATTCCAGATTCATCCACCAACAGGATCCATCAAGTGCCCTATGAATCCCCTTCCCCACACCCACATACCTACCAAAAGTAGCAGTGACAAATCCATTCCCAAGACCCATCCATGCCCTAATACCAACAATACACCTATATCACTAGTTACCCATCCATTCCCTAGGACTAGGGAGCTAGTTCCAGCTATAACACAACCTTTAGTACACCAGCATAGGTAACCCATCCATGCCCCAGGACTAGTGCGCTAGCTCTATCACTAGTAAAAAACCTCATATAGCTTCTACACCACAACCTTCAGCTCTAGGATCTCTACCACACAAAAACCAATATCATACAAAAAATTATTCGTCTCATTTACAAGAATAAAATAAATTAAGATAGATCTAATACTAGTGAGAAACCTTGAGTTGCGTCTATGCCTCACCCATCAACTCCAATATATACTACAAAATCAATAAAAACTCATACAAAAAAATTAGTGAAAATTTTATGCATGAATTGAAACATAAATTGAAATAAATTGAAATAAAACTAAATTATTTTCATGGTTATTGTTTTTAATCATTTCCTAGTAAAACACATTTTTAATATATTAATTATGTTTTGGAGTTCTATCATGAAACTAAAAACCGTGGGTAAGTGGGATTTATTATGAGTATATAGGAAGGTTTTATTTAGTAAATAGATCACTAATTGAATGTAAAAAAGATGATTCACATGAATTTGAATCACACGTCATATTATATATCTTCTCTCTTCAAAAAAAATATTGACCAAGATAAGGTGGAATCATCAAATCACAAACATGTTGTAACCATTAGTTCTCATCTTGATCAAAGTGTAAAATGTTGAGTCTATAAGGTTTTCCTTATGACTTTTCCATTCCTTCATGTTTTGAAAATCACAAACACCTTATACTTAAGAAAATATATATTTTACTTCTCTATGGAAAATTTCCTTCCTTAATGAAATTTACCCTAACCTATATTTCATTATACATATCAATATTTTTCTTAAGTATAAAAATCAGTTTCATACCCAAAACCTCAAAATCATATAATGATAAGATATGAATCATTTTTTTTAGGATCCAAATTTTTGATATGAACTATAATGATGTTCCACTCTAAATTCTGGACACAAACTCTAATAAAGCATCACTCCAAATTCTGGATACGAACTCTAATAAAGTTCCACTCCGAATTCTGGATATGAACTCTAATAAAGTTCCACTCCGAATTCAGGATACGAACTCTAATAAAGGTACATTCCATATTCTGGATACGTACTCTAACAAAGTTCAACAATGAATTCTGGACTCCAAACTTTTACCAGTTCGACTCCAAACTTCTATGATTTTGGCTCTGAACCTCTATGAGTTCTACTCCGAACTTCTATTAGTTCAACTCCGAACATCTATAAGTTCGAGTCCAAACATTTACTAGTCTAACTCCAAACTTCTATGAGTTCGACTCCAAACATCTATGAGTTCGTCTCCGAACATCTATGAGTTCGACTCCGAACTTCTATGAGTTCGACTCCGAACTTCTATGATTTTGAATCCAAACTTCTATGAGTTTGACTCCAAACTTTTACTAGTTAGAATCAGAACTTCTACAAGTTAGTCTTTGAACTCTGTAAGTTCAAAGTCGAAACTCTGGTGAAACCAGACTCCAAATTTCTTATAAATTCATACTCCGGATTTCTACAAAATTCAGGTTCGGAATTCCTATAAAACAGAATCCAAATATATTTTTATTATAGAATCCTAATTTCTTTTTGGTTAGACTCTGAACATTTGTTTACTTACATTCCGAACATCAGTTTTTCTTATACTTGTTTCATTACAAAACGATGTTGTGCATTCAGTTACACATGATTTTTAATAAAAAAATGTCGTACATTCTTGTTTCTATCTAACCGTTGGTTTAGTGACATGTGTACAGGTCCCTCTGAATTTTATGGAAAATGTTATCGTTGGAGAAGGGATCTGACCATTCTAACTGACCCTATAAATAAGAGCTCATTTGAAAGATCTCATAAAAACAACTGAATTTGATCACTCTAGAGACCACACGTTGTTAAGGTGATTTCTAGAGAGATAATCTTTTCATGCCATGTGCGTACTGAACTTCTCATTTAGATTACTTCGTACGATTCCGACTGTTGGTGAGTACAATCGAGAGCTTCTAGGGATAGGAATACAGATGAACTGAATACCATGATGTTTGAGGGCTTCCTTGCTGAAGAAGACAGAGGTTCCAGCTACCTTGAAGTTAAGGGCTTGTAGGGATAGAAAGACAAGACTCTGATCTTCGTATATTGGGCTTACCCTGGTGTGGGTAAGAGAGACTTGCTTGAAATTATAAATCAAGGGAACTTTATCCCAAGTTGTTGGATACCCTTCTCTTTGGGTTAAAAGAGTTATTGATTGTTACTTGTAGTTTTACAAAAAAGATTTCCACTGCATTGTGTATTGTATGGAAAGTATAATATTCTTATATTACTTTACACTTGTACTCTAATTAATTTAGATTCTATACACTTTAAGGTAGAATCTCATTTTCTAAACTTTGGTTGAGTTTTAATTTCCGGATCCATATTTCCGGAACCAGTTTGTCGGAATTACTTTCCAGATTTAAGCATGTGCTTAGAACTAGAAGTTTGTAACTTCATACTTTCTCCCAATATTTCATTGGTGTCAGAGGTGTTGTGAATTTTCTTAGTTTAACTTTTTTAAACATAGATATTTCCTTGTTTAAGGAAAATTTTTAATGTGTATAATTCACCCCCCCCCCCTCTTGTATATTGAGCATCTACATCATTATTTCGATCCTACAATTGGTATCAGAGGTTGGAATCCTCATACTCTATACTAATCCTACAATTGGTATCAGATTAGGTCTCTGAAAAACTTATAATCACATATAAGTTTTTCCTTTCTTAGTTTTTCATTGTTCTATATTTTCCTTGTTTAGGAATATTTTCCTTGAATCAGAACATTTGTTATTAATACTGGAGAGAATGAATGAAGACTTTAGTTATCAATACTTTGCTAGATAACTTTATTATGATTAGTGGAGGTTATAAAATTCATGATAAGGAGGTAAGTGCTTTCAAAAACAAAGAGAAGCATGATTATCAATTAAACTATAAGGTACGCAATACTGTACTATGTTCAATGACTTGGAACATATATAGACAAATTTATTCTTGTGAAACAGCTAACTGTATATAGAACAAACATGAAGTTACTCATTTTGGTACATCCAAAGTCATAGAGACAAGAAGAGCTATGTTAAGAGATGAGTATCATGGTTTTAACTTTCCTTATGGAGAACCTATAAGAAAAGTACATCAAAGGTTTATGACTATAGTTAATAGCTTACAATCTGTGGGAGAGAAAGGTCTATATGATGAAGCTATTTTGGGCAAGATTATTGATGTTATGCCCCATTAGTGGGAATCAAAGAGAACAGTTATTGTTGAGAACAGGAAGGTCACTCAAATTTCCTTAGATGAGCTGTTTGGAACTCTTCTCCAACATGAAACAAGGATGAAGAGATATGCTGACAATATCAAAAAGACGAATGCGAATGGTACTGTTTCTTTTACTACAAAATCAAATCACATGAAAGCTAAGACTCATAAGAGAGTAACTAGATCCATGTCTAAGAAATTTATTATCCAATCCGAATCTAGTGAGAGTAAAGTCATATAAAATGAGTTATCTAATCTTGCTCGAAGAATGAACAAGATGGATAGTCATAGAAATTTCCAATCCATGTATAAGAGGAAGGAAAGAAAAGATAAGAAAGATTTATACATCACATGCTATGAATGCAAGAGAAGTGGACACATATGACCTGATTACCCTATTCTTAAAAAGAAGAAAATAAAAGATAGGTATTCTGAATGGAATTGGAAGAAGTTTTACAAATCCAAAGCTAAGAAAAGTCTGAAATCTAATACTACATGGAGTTCTTGCTGTAGAGACTCTTCAGAAAGTGAATCTTCAGAATATGACTCATCCACTCAGAAGAATATGGGATTCATTGCTAATACTTCTTTTCCACATACATGTATTCTGGCTACGGTACGCTCTACTAAGGCTTTAACAAATTTATCTCATGGTAAGAATTATTATTCTAAAAATAGTACTTCTAATGAAGACACATAATCCACAGAAAATGAAGAAACTTCATATGAAGAAGTATCTAGATTTTCCAAGTTACTTGAAGAAAAAAATTCAAAAAATTCTATGAAATTAGACAAGGAAAATACTAGGGAAGAAGTTCTTACAAAAGAGATTTCAGATGTTTCTTCAGATCTTAGAAATAAATAAGGGCTTTTAGAAAAACATTCTAAAGACCTTGAGAAATAAAATTCTGATAATGAAGAACTTTACAAATATCTTAAGAATTCTATTTTAAAGATGAAAGTTTTTGAGTAAAAATATTACTCTAAGTAAATAATTCCTGAGGATAAGAATTTAGTCCTTAGACTAAAATTCAAAATATTTTCTCATAATAAGCTCCTTGAAAAATTTACCTCTGGGAAGGAAAATTTTGACAAGATGTATTCTCAAATTATACCTCATGGAAACACTACTAGAGTAGGTTATACTAACCAAAAACTAGTTTTCAAAAAAACTATTTTGTTCCTTTTAGAGCACCTTTTTTCACTAAGTGTCAAAGTAGTGGTCATTGGAAGAAAAAAAAATTGTTGAATAATGTTTAATCTCTTTAGTTTCATAAAGAATATTTCTCTAAACAAATGTGGATACCCAAAATTTTGTTATCTGAAAATATCGGATCCAAAAAAGTTTGGATTCCGAAAGGATAATTCTTTTCTTATTTTCATGAATATAATGGATGTACCAACAACAATACTTGGTACATGGATAGTGCATGTTCCCAGAATATGACTGGTAAAAAAAACTATTTTTAAATGATTATCAAGACAAAATGAAGAAAAGTAACTTTCGGAGATAATGCCCAGGGAGAAATTGTTGGTATAGCTTATATTTTTCTTCTTGGTAAAACATTTATTTCCAATGTTTTGTTTGTAAATGGTCTTAAGAACAACCTCATTAGCATAAGGCAATTATGTGATGAAGGATACCTTGTGAATTTTAGGAATGATAAGTTCTTAGTACACAATTTCAAGGAAGAATTTATTCTTTCTGCCAACAGGAAAGAGAATGCTTACACTTTGAACATAGAAGACCTTAGGATCCAAGACTTACCTTTCCTAAGTGCAATGGAAGATCATTCTTGGTTATGGAATTGAAGGCTAGGTCACTGTAACCTTAGAAACATATGTAAAGTCTCTAAGAAGAAATTAGTTAAGGATCTACCAGATCATAGATTTCATTCTTCTAAAGTTTGTGATCCTTGTCAATATGGAAAAAAACATAAATCTAGTTTTAAATCAATTGATGAAGTTTCAACAACTGATGCATTACAGTTAGTGCACATGGATCTTTTTGGTCAAACAGAAACTAGAAGCATTGGAGGAAAATACTATGTGTTTGTTATAGTTCATTATTACACTAGATTTACATGGGTCTATTTTCTAGAAAAAAAGTATGAATCTTTTTATTATTTAAATTGTTTTAGAGACAAAGTTAAAAATGAGATAAATCTTCCACTTAAAACTATTCAAAGTTATCATGGAGGAGAATTTAAAAAAATTTATTTTGAAAATTTTTGTTGTATAAAAGGTATTACTCACAACTTTTCTGCACCTAGAACTCCTCAAAAAATCCTGTAGTTGAAAGAAGAAATAGAATTCTTCAAGAGATAACTAGAAAAATGTTGAGTGAATATTATATAGCTAGAAATTTCTGGGACGAATCTGTAAGTACTGCTTGTTACACTATAAATCGAATTTTGATTAGACCTTTTCTTAATAAAACTTTTTATGAGTTATGGAATGGTAGAAAACCAAGACTCTCCTACTTCAAGGTTTTTGGTTTCAAGGTATTCATCCTGAATACTAAAGATAATATACAAAAATTTTCCCCAAAATCTGATGAAGGAATTTTCTTAGGATACTCCACAACTTATAAGGCTAATAGATTTTTCAATAAAAACACTTGTACTGTTGAGGAAACAATATACGTAAAATTTGATGAAACTGATCCTTTTTTTAAACCATCCCAACCTACATACTCATTTGTGTTTTCAAACACTGATTATCAGCCTTTGATAGAAGATTCTTCTAATAAGGAAAATGTTCAAGAAGGTACTTCTAATACATTTACCCTAGAAGATGATCTACCCTATATTGATGAACAAGTTTTACAAAACCAAAGTCAGGTGTTTCTTGAGAATCATCCCAGTGATAGTATCATTGGTGATGTAAATCAACCTATAAGGACTAGAAGTTCTTTAAGAAATGGAGTAGAACATCTATCATTTCTTTCCTAATTAGAACCTAAAAGCACAGATGAAGATTTAAGTGATGATGATTGGATCAAAGCCTTGCAAGATGAACTAAATGAATTTAAAAAGAAATAATGTTTGGACCTTGGTTGAAAGACCTAAGGAAACTTATGTTATTGGAGTAAAATGGGTCTTCTAAAACAAGTGTGATGAAAAAGGATTCATCATTAGAAATAAAAGATAGATTAGTTTCTAAAGGCTATAATCAGCAAGAGGGAATAAACTATGAAGAAAAAACCTATGCCCCCATAGCTAGACTTGAATCTATTCGTATCTTACATGACTTTGCAACATTAATTAATATTAACATTTCCAAATGTATTTGAAATGTTCCTTTCTTAATGGTTATGTTCAAGAGGATGTTTTTGTTGAACAACCTCCTGGTTTTGAAGATAAAAAACATCCTAATCATGTTTTTAGACTTACAAAATCTTTTTATGCCCTTAAAAAAGCCCCTCAATCTTGGTATGAAAGTCTTACAGGATTTTTTCTTCAAAATAACTATGTTATGGGAAATACAGATCCAACCATTTTTATAAAGAATGATAAGAAAAATGTTTTGATTATTCATATATATGTTGATGACATCATATTTGGTTCAACTTAGCAATCTTCAACTGATTCTTTTGCAGATCTAATGAAATCTGAGTTTGAAATGAGTATGATGGGTGAGTTAACATTTTTCTTTGGTTTTCAACTTTCTCAAAAACCAGAAAGAATCTACATATCCCAAAATAAGTATATTAAATACCTTCTTTAAAAGTATGGTTATGACAACACTAAGATTATTAGTACCCCTATTGGTACCTCAAACACACTTGATCTTGATGAAGCTGGGAAATAAGTAGATCAATCATCTTTTAGAGGTATGATAGTAAGTCTACTTTACTTGACAGCTAGTCGACTTGGCTTGATATTTTCAGTATGTTTATGTGCATCAATCCAATCCTAAGGAATCTCATTTAATGGCAATGAAAAAAAATTCGCTACTTAAAGAGAACCATTGATCTAGGATTATTTTATACGTCCAGAAATGATTTTTTCTTAAAAATATTTTTGGATGCTGACTTTGGTGGATGTATAATGGATAGAAAAAGTACATCCCGAACTAGTCATTTCATAGAAGATTCATTGGTTTCTTGGTCCTGTAAGAAGCAACATTCTGTAAAACTATCCACTGCTATGGCTGAATATGTAGCAGCTAGAAGTTGTTGTGCTCAAGTGTTGTGGATGCAACACACACTAACAGACTATGTCTTGAGGTTTAATAAGACTCAAATTTTTTGTGATAACACAAGTGCCATTAACCTTAGTAAAAACCCTATTCATCATTCTCGTGCAAAGAAAATAGATATTATTCATCACTTTCTTAAGGATCACACACTCAAAGGAGATATCATTCATCAGTTTATCGGAACGCAAGATCAACATGCTGATTTTTTCACCAAATCTTTACCCTCTGATAGATTTTAATACGTTAAACATAAGTTAGGAATGATAACCATGAGCTAATCCTTCTTCATTAACTTCTTGTTGAACAATTCTCCTTACAGTAATAAACTTTTTTCATAGGGGTAGTATATTTTCTTGATAGCATAATTAAAATTTTCGTAGTAATTTTTTTAAGGCTTTTGTAATCAAAATTTTCGTAGTCAGTTTTTGAAAATTTTGTAACTAAAATTTTCGTAATAAAGTTTTCAGAACTGAAATTTTTGTAATGGGAATTTTTAAAACAGGAACATTCTTAATGAAATTTTTCGTACTCATAATTCTCGTAATGAAATTTTTCGTACTCATAATTTTCACAATGAAATTTTTCATACTCATAATTTTAATATTGAAATTTTTCGTACTCATAATTTTCATACTGGAATTTTTTTTACTCATACTTTTCGTACAAGAAATTTTCGTACTCATACTTTTCGTACTGAAGTTTGGAACTCATAGTCTTTTCAACTTTAAGTTTTTCATAGTTAGTTCTTCGTAGTCAAATTTTTTTTCTTCAAGAAGAATATCACTATTACAAATAAACATCATGTCCAATCCAAAAGGTATGAATTCCTTACTCAAGTTTTCATAGTCAATTTTTTAGTTTCTGGTAGTTTTTTTTCATTTAAAATTTCTTGGATTCTAGTTTTCATAAATCAGATTCTTTTTATTAAAAACCTCAAAATATCGGATTAAATATTTCCTTGAGAGTATGTTTTCAACCGTTATATCAGATCAAATGGTTTTTCAACCGTTTGATAGTTTTTGGATGTTCAATGGTCAACACCATCACCTATATAAAGGGGACCCCTGAGGGTCATCCCACGTCATTTTTTCAAAGCTCTCACGTCTCGAAGCTCTGCCTCTCTTCTTAAGGTCGTTCCAATATTTTTTAAAGCCCGTTCTGAATTTTCCATAAATCTCCATTCCAAATGTCTGCTGAAGTAACTTCTCAGGATATGTCAACTATGAAGCCAATCTCAAAGTGGTTAGTCTACAGGGAGAGGTTAGTGCATCCAAGTTTCTACAAGTAAGATTCTCTTATATCTAAGAATATCAAATTGAATGGATGGGATTATGTTTTCATATTAAAGCCAGAGAAACAGGATCGAGTTTATACAGATTTTCTTATTAAGTTCTATGACACTGTTTCTTTCCATGAGAATGATGGTAGAGAGTTCTTTTCTTTCAAGTGTTATGAGAAGACTTAAAAATTATCGTACACTAAGGCTGCAATCTTGGTGGGTTTATCTTATGATGGGGAAGTTGAGTTTTGTTCACCTAAGATTCCGGATGAACAAGGAAATTTCAAAAAAGTGAAGGCACTGAAATGACTTGGACTTAAAGATGCCCAGACAGCTAATATTGCTCACCTTTCTTCAAATAATTGAATTCTACAGATATGGGTACAAGGTTTTCTTGTACCAAGAACGGGTGAAAAGGATAATCTCAAGAAAAGTGACATCTGCATCCTAGATTTTTTGGTAAATATATGGAAGATAAATTTGATGAGGCATGTTTTGATTATAGTTAAGAATACTAAATAAGGGAATTTGAAAGCTCAGATCATAATGTATCCAGCCTTGATTTCAAAACTTATCATCATATGTCTCGATTCATTTAAATTTTCTTGAACTTCCAAGCAATGAAATTAAAATGTAATTCTAGTTATTGATGATACATTAAAGAGGAATAAATGGGTTTTTTTGATGAATCTGGAAAATTATATCCTTTACCAAAGTAAGAGGCTGAAATCATTCCGGAAAATTTGGAAAAAGTTGAGCTAGTGAAGAAAGTTACTAAGAAGAGGAATCTTAAGGAAGTGGTTGCTGAAGACAAAACCCCCAAATCTAAGGAAACTCAATATGCACCACCCAATCCAAAGAAACAAAAAGCCTACCCAGATGAAGTTGCTGCTAAGTGGAGGGAATACAAGGAGAAGAGAAAATAAGGGGATCCACAGTTCAGATTGGACCCTGCTGAGGCTAGTTCCTTAAGATAAAAAGTTGTGAATGACTTAGAAAAACAAGAAAAAGAAAATAAATTTAAGAAAAAGATGTCAGAAGAAGATATTGATCAATATCTTTTGAATGTAACTGAAATATCCTTTGAGCAGATTCCGGTTCCGAAAACTTTCATTACTGAAACATTACCTGAGACTCCAGGAACGAACTACATAACTCCAGAAAAGCTTAAAGAATAAGAATTGTTGAAAGAGAAGAAGAAGTAGTAGAGTAATAAGAAGAAGAAGAAGAAGGTAGTGATGATCTAGATGACTTGATTAAACAAGTAGAAGAGTATCAAAAAAAGGCTGAATCTGCAAAACATCTCACTCTGAGAAAGGGAGTTGAGAAATTAAGTATGAAGGATGATGATAAGCAAGAGGAAGAGAAAGAAAATGTTTTGTATGATGAGGAAGAATCCTATGAGAAGAATTTTCTTGAGGAAGGAGAAGAAAAGGAGAAAATAGATGAAGACCAGATTGTTCAACTATCAGAGAGTGAGGAAGAATCTCTAGATGATCAACCCATTCCGAAATCCGATAAAGGAAAGAAAGTGATCATGGATACACAAACAAAAGATATTATCAGGAAGAGAGAAGTTAGTGGTTCTTCTATAAGAAAGAGAGTGGAGGTTGAAGAAGTGTTATCTCCATGAAAGGCCTCTAATTTAGAGTCATCAGCACACGATCATGACTTTGTTGTCAAGTCTTTGAAAAAGATAGTGGACACCATTCTGATTTTCCCCACTATAGACTCTAGATGCCAGATGCTGCAACATAGCATTAATAAGAAGTTAGAATCCTTATCTATGGTGATGGATAAATGTGTGAATATTGAATCCAACCATAGAAATTTCCTTATCAACTATGATGTACATAGGTAATCATGCAGCAAAATCATTTTGTTGTCTAATAAATTTGAAGAAGACATGGTTGAGATTGATCGTTTTCAGAATGATGTAAAAGATTCCTTTAACACCGAGGACTCCAAGATTAAGAATTTTCCGGATGAGTTAATCATTGAGAAAAGTTCTCGGAGTCAACAAGTGAAGTAATTGAATGATAAGGTTATCTATCTTGCTCAAAATTTTATAAGGGATAGAGATCTCCTGGTTGATCTCGAAAAAAGACTTGTAAAGAAAGATGAGTTAGTGAAGATGCAAGAAGAAGCCATGAAGGTTTAGGAATATGTTTTTAAATATCAAGATAAAAGTATAAAAACTTTGGAGATCAAGCTGAGGATGATGGAAAATACTTGAAGAAGCCAAAAGTCTTATTGAAGAAGCTTATTTTGATGGAAAAGGAGTAAAAATAGAAAAATCTGATCTTTTGTTGCATTTTTCTTTCCTTGTAAATTTTTTTTCAAATCTAATGAAATTTTTGTTGGTTGTATCTTGTGTTGTTATGTACAAATGTTTCAGGTACTCTATTTCTTTTCCATTCCTTTAAATTCTTTTTGAAAATCACAAAGGGGGGTAAGGAAAAAGAACTACTTAAAAGGGGAGAAGGAAAATTTTAAAATGGAGAAGGAAAACTTTCTAAGTGAATATATCCTTAAAGTAATTGGGAGTTTCTCATTATGATGTTTTTCATTCCCATGACAATGAAAACTCCACTCTGGAAATTCAGAATACAATCCTTGGAGTTTTAATGCTTAATGGGGAGTTAGTTGTATTCATCATCTTCCATGAAAAAGGGAGATAAGTTTTAATTTCAAAGTCTAATGAAATTTGTCAAAGTCCTTATATTCTTTTTCATAAATTTTTTTGTGCTTTCCAAAAATGGGGAGATTGTTGAGTCAATAAGGTTTTCCTTATGACATTTCCATTCCTTCTTGTTTTGAAAATCACTAAAACCTTATACTTAAGAAAATCTATATTTTACTTCTCTGAGGAAAATTTCCTTTCTTAAAGAAATTTACCCTAACCTGGATTTCCTTATACATATCAATATTTTTCTTAAGCATAAAAATCGGATTCATACCCAAAACCATGGAATCATATAATGCTATGATATGAAGCATTCTGTTTTAGGATCCGAATTCTGGATAAGAGCTGTGATGATGGTCCACTCTGAATTCTGGATACGAACTCTAATAAAGTTCCACTCTGAATTCTGGATACGATCTTTAATAAAGTTCCACTCCGAATTCTAGATATGAACTCTAATAAAGTTACACTTTGAATTCAGGATACAAACTCTAATAAAGTTTCATTCTGAATTCTAGATACAAACTCTAACAATGTTCAACTCTGAATTCTAGACTCCTAACATTTACTAGTTCGAATATGAACTTCTATGATTTCGACTCTGAACTTCTATGTTCGACTCTGAAATTTTTTGAGTTCGACTCCGAACATCTATGAGTTAAACTCTGAAATTATATGAGTTCGACTTCGAACATCTATGAGTTTGACTCCAAACTTTTACTAGTTAGACTTTTAAATTCTACATGTTCGAATCCGAACTCTGTAAGTTCATATTCTGAATTCTGGTGAAACTAGACTCTGAATTTCCTTAGAAATTCAAAATCCGTATTTTTACAGAATTCAGGTACCGAATTCCTATAAAATAGAATCTGAATATCTTTTTATTATAGACTATAAATTTCATTTTGGTTAGACTCTAAACATTTATTTTCTTACATTACGAACTTCAGTTTTGCTTATACTTGTTTCATTACAAAATGATGTCGTGCTTTCAGTTACACATGCTTTGTCATAAAATGATGTCATCCATTCTGTTTCTAACTAACCGTTGGTTTAGTGACACATGTAATTATCCCTTTGAATGTTAAGGAAAATATGACCATTGGAGGAGGGATCCGTCCATTCCAACTGAGCCTATAAATAAGAGGTTATTTGAAAGAGCTCATAACAACAACTGAAGTTGATCACTCTAGAGACCACACGCTGTGAAGTTGATTTCTAGAGAGATAATCTTTTCATGCCTTGTGCATACTGAACTGGTCATTCAGATTTCTTTGTGAGACTCCATTTTTTGTTGATTACAATTGAGTGCTTCCAGGGATAGGAAGACAGAGGTGCCGACTACCTTGAAGTTCGAGGGCTTCCTTGCTGAGGAAGACAGAGGTTCCAACTACCTTGAAGTTGAGGGCTTGCGGGGATAGCAAGACAGAGACTCAGATCTTCATATCGAGGGATTACCCTGGTGTGGGTAATACAGAATTTCTTGTATGTATAAATCAAGGGACCTTTATCCTAGGTTGTTGGATACCCTTCTCTTTGGGTTAAAAGAGTTATTGTTAGTTACTTGTAGTTTTACAACTTGTTTTTCCACAACATTATGTATTTTAAGGAAAGTATAATCTTCTTATATTTCCTTACACTTGTACTATGATTAATTTAGATTCTATACTCTTTAAGTTAGAATCTCATTTTGTAAACTTTGGTTGAGCTTCAATTTTTGGATCCAAATTTCTGGAACCAGTTTTTCGGAATCACTTTCCAGATTTAAGCAAGTGCATAGAACTAGAAGTTTGTAACTTCATACTTTGTCCCAATCATTCATTAGTGTTAGAGGTGTTGTAAATTTTATTAGTTTAACTTTGTTAAACTTAGATCTTTCCTTGTTTAAGGAAAATTATTAAAGTGTACATTTCACCCCCCCCCCTCTTTATATTGAGTATCTACATCGTCATTTCGATCCTACATAAAATTCCATCCCAATATCATTAGAAGTCCATTATTTGAATAGGAAAGGCAATTAAAAATCGTGGAAGATCATGAATACTTTTTAAATTCTATTAAATTTTATGCAACCCATTCATTAGAATAAAGAATTATGAGTGTGATGGAAAGCTATACTTTAGGGCTATCAGTCTTAAAAGATCATTCCATCAAACAAAAAATTAAATATTTTTAAGATCTTGAGTAGATATGTGGTGAAACAATCCTAATATATGTGAAAAAAATGAATATCACCAGTCAGTAAAAGAACTATGAAATCTACAGTTAAAGTAAATAGTTAATAAATTAAATGTAATAATGCCTATGAAACCTTGTGGAAAACCCATTTTTTGAAATATCATAACACATTTGAAAATTCTTATTTCATACATTTGCAATGTATATGAAATCATATATATAAATTTAAAAAAAATAACATTAGATAAATCTAAATGAAAATATTAATTAATTCAATATGGGTCAGAATGACATAACATAAAATAACCTAGATGTGTCCCCATGTTCAATATAATAATAACATAAAACCCAATATAAATCACTAATTTATATTTAATAATTTTTTAAAATTAATTTCCCATGTAACCAAAATGACTATATTGGAGACCAAATGAAAACCTAGTAAAATTATAGTTAGAAAATCATTATGATCATTTTAACTATCAATCGATTGAAATAAAAAATTGAAATAAAACTGAAGTGGCCAAAATCCAAGACCCATGTCAAGAAATATAAAATGAAAACACTATACAACCTATATCATCAAATACTTAAACAAATTTTTTAAATAATAGAACCCAACTAGTCTCTCTTCTTAAAAATATTGGAACTCCTGAAATTTCAATTATTTTACTATGAATTTTTTGATTTCCAAATTAGTTTACCCACTCCCAATGAAGAAATAAAAAAAAGAGAATTTGGAGGATAGATATAAAGTGAAAGAGAATCGTACCATGGAATTAAAAATTTAAGAACACCATTAAATTAGGTCATGATCACATGTGAAGAGAGGACTGAATGTAGATAGAGTATGAGACCCCTAGGAATCCTTTAACTGACTAATTGTATGTGAAAAATTATCCCTTAAAATTGGGACTTATTATTGTAAGAGTGAAATGATAATTATTCCACATTATGAAGAATTATTTTTAAAATAAACCATTTACTGATCAAATGGTACCCAATAAAAATTTGTGGTTCCTCCCTCATCAATAATTCTTAATATTTCATTCGTGTTCTGCCACTAATTACATGGTGCCACATATAGTCCTATAACTATATGATGTAAAACCTATTAAGCTACCACAAACCCAGAACCTGATACCAAAATGAAATAAATTTCTAAAGACACCCACAATATCATCTTAAGAAATCAAATTCAAGGATTTTACTCCTATAGAAATTTTCTTCCCTCTCTTGAACAAAAAGTAATATTCTCTATTACATTAATAAATAGTTTTTTAAACCGAATGATCTTGTTTAGGATCATTAAAAACCCTAAAACATATAATTTCTCATTTCCTAAAATTAAAATATATCATCAACCAATAATCACTAATGTATCTAACAACCCAATATCATTGTTCTCTCCATAATATACCAACTCATGTACTCATCAAAAACAAAACTAATTTATTCAAAAATGAACAGATTATTTATCATAAAAACCCATTAAATTAAAATTATTACACCATTATACCGAAATATATTAGAATAACATTTCATCAAATTCCCATCATTTAATCACTGAAAGTCATCTCCCATTATAATATAAATATGTAAATCTGTAGATCTTTAAATAATGACTTGTTACACACATATCCTATAATACCATAAAATTATATCAATCATGTGACTATAAAGTTTCAAACAATAGAAACCCCCTTCATCATGTGTTTCTCACCATTATAATCCTTAATAAATATATTCATATATTTATTTATAACAATTCCAGTCAATCAAACTATTTAAAAAATAATCTAGTTTTCAAATTCCATTTAAAACCTCATTTTATGATCCACCTTCCTATATAATTTTATTAGTATCATCATCAAGTCAATTAAAAGACTAATGTGTTATAAAGTAAACCCAAATAAATTCAATTTGTAAAACACATTATTATGAAGTAAATTATCATTAGTTATTATCAAAAAAACATCAATAGTTTCATAGATCCTTCCTAGTGAAACGATACCATTATGTAAAATTTTTTATATGAGTTATAAGTTGATATTAATGGAAACATATCCATATATTATATCATACTCAAATCAGTCAGTATACTGATCAGTCTAATAAAAACATGATATTTATTAGAAGCATTATTAGTTAACCATTTACTACAACCATGACAAATATATACCATGAATGGAAGAAAACAATGATTTATTTATAAATTTCACATAGTGAAGAAACACCAAATTTTTATATCAAGAAGTTGTAAAGGCCTACTAATTCTAGTATTAACAAATGTAATTGAAATAATATATCTAGAAGTAATAGAGTAATAATATATAATTAATAATAATATCATGACTTTCAAAAAATAATTAAGTGATTTTAAAATTTTAATGAATTAAGAAATAAAATAATATTTTGTGTTAGTGAAATATTTAACCAATGATCTAATATTAATAGAAATTAGTAGAATTTTTTCAATAAAAAAATAATTACTGGTTTATTTTATCATAATAATCACCAATATGTATATATTAAAAACCACTATGTATAAACTCCTTAAATTTCAGGAATATAAATCATTAAATTATTTTATTCATTATATAAAAACACAATAAAGAACACAATATCTCAATCTTACCTATATATTATGAGAGTTACTATATTTCATTCAACATCCCTTTCTTATGAAACGTCATATCACATAATATGTAAATGAGATATTATTAGGATGGAAAATATTTAATTGATTATGAATTGACTATTTTTAAGTGGAACTGTTTGTATCATGATGTTTTATAACAAACTGGTGTAGTTAAAATTAATTATGTATCTTCAAGAGGGACGTTATTTGTATTTATCAATGTATAAATATAGTGGATTACACAATGGACTTCCTTTATTTTATCATCATTTTGTATAAGTGTAGATATTTTCTTTATGTTTTAATATTTTGATATTTTCAATATACTATAATTTCACGAATTTATTGAATGTATTTTTACTATACCCACACTAGTATAGGCATATAGTATAGATGTAAAGAATTTATTTCTATCATAAAAAAATATAAGGATCTAAGATAGATTACACCTATGACCTATAAAACCACCCCAAACATTGACACATTGGTATTTGAAAAAATGATGGTAACACATCATGATGAAATACAAATAACAGAAAAAGTATAGCACTGAAAAATCAAAGCCTCAAAATAAATAAACCTAAGAAACCATTCCCAGCACAGAGTAAAAAAATGGTGCAAAAAAATATTTCAAAGATGAAAAATACCAGATCATTATATATTGTCTTCCTAACAAAAACATGATATAATGTTTTAAATAGAAAGAACCAAAATGAAAGAAGATACGGTAAATTCTACTTGAGGTTGATTGTGTAACTGATGTAGAGAAAATAGATTTGGTAGAGAATCGATGAACAATCGATGTCAAAATGGGAATACTGGTTATCCTATAAATGTTGTCTAGGAATAGTGAAGGGTTCATGTGAGGATGTCCACAAGGAAAACTAGATGTGGGGAATGTTGGATATGAGGAATACCAAGTAAGAGGAACGTAATCCATGAGGAAAATAGTTGCCGAACAGATAGGGAGGGTTGAGGGAGGGAGGTCATATTGAACAATAGAGGGGGGGTCCATGAGAAATAATGGATTTGAGGGATGTTAGTCGTGAGGAATGCTGGAGGGGAACATAGAGGTAGGGTTGGGGTGAGGAGGTCGCGAGGAACAACAATGGGGGTGGGGTGATCTATGGAACATTATATTTTTTTTGCATATTTATTAATTTATATATATATATATAATGAAAAATGTTATCAATTTATATACAATATAATATTCAATAAGGATTATATATATATATATCTGTGTATGTATATATATATATATATTTAAATTAAATATTACATAATAAATGATATTTTAATTAATTATATATTTTTATAATTAAAATTATATGCTTGTAATATGTAATATATATATATCTATATATTAATTTTTTTGTAAAATATTGGATATTATGTAATAATTTATTGGTAACATATTTTTTTAATGTTAAAATATTTATTTGTAAAAATAAATAATAACAATAGGTTCATTTATTAGTAAATCAATTATTCATATTATTCAGATAAGACAACATATTTACATGTTTATAAAAGATTTTTTGGTATTGAATTCCTAATATAAATAGATAAATTTCATGGTAAACATAATTTGTGGTACCAATATTTAATATCAACATAATTTAATATTTTTTGTAATTAATCATTTTTACCATATAATATATTATAAAATAGTAATTTTTTATTGTAAAAGGTCACTTTATTTAGAGAGAGTATTCATCCTCCACTCGTCCACCATATTGACTATCATCATTAGTTGGATCCCTAGACATGCAACATAGACTTTGTTGGCTGATGTCCTCCATGCCTAGCATCTCCCATTGATCAAATATAGACAACAAACACATTATTCACTCCCCTACGGTATACATGTAATTATGTTTTCTTGAATTTAGTGCATCAAAGAACCAACTAATCGCTTGATAGGGATTGGTAGAGGTGACCACATAAATATAGCTGAATGGTTTCTCTAGGTCACATGACTAAAAAAGAAATTCTCCCTGCCATCTTAAGAACATGATTCATCACATGAAGTCATGTTGATGACAGACATGGCATCGCATGATATCATATCATGACATACTAATTGATTATGTGAATCACATGTTCACATAGACAACACATTATAAAAACAATTATCATTTTTAACCCACTACCATCAAAGGATTTGCATTGTAGGATCTTGAGATAGTGAGATATCATCTGAAAGATTTTACACCACCATGGGATGGTCAACTGAACCAAAGAATCATGCAATGTTCTACGAATCATGCGAGTGTGAGAATAAATTTCATGTAAGTATCATAAAGATCATGTGATCCAAACTGACCTAAGGTGCTGTTGTATAAGAAATAGTGTATGATTTCTATGCAAGATGATCTACCTTTTTTATTTTATTTAAATTTTTTAATTGAAACCTTCGAGTTCTGTCAAAGACTTGACTATTAGAGTGTTATATGATCACCCAAAACCATGAATGTGGCCATATGAGCATATCAAAAGTTTTCTAGGAACTACATTTCATGTGGGATGAACAAGCTAGAACAAATCCATTTCGTGAAAGTGATAATTTGATCGTAATAGGCCACTATGAGAGTAATCAAACCTTAATATGATCATATGACACCAATCATGTGAATTTTCCGACCACATCAAGATGTTGATCATGACACCCTCACTATGAAAATAGGCACCGTCATTGGCTAAACTCTAAAAATATAAATCCATACTCGCCTTGAAAAAAACATATTCAATGTGATAGAGTGAGTGAGAAAATGATATGTATAGGGTGGGGAAGAAGAGAATATTTATATGATGCCTTCAAAAAAATCATCCAGAAAACTATGTGACCCCGTTGTGAGATCCCCTTTAATGATCTCTTAGAGGTTACATTATCGCATGATGATTTGATCATCATCTGATTCACTCATGTAGGCCTCTACTATGTGATGTACATATAAGTCTGGGAAATCTGGTTTTTTGTCATGTTGTATTAACACACTGAACCCTTTGTCTCACAACACCATCTCATTTGCATGGGTTGTAACCCCTAATTATGAGGGAAAATGTTGACATTTTTGTATCCCTGTACATTTCTACCTTATAATTCAATGCCCTCAAAGACTACCAGTCATGTAATGTGGGTACCCACATACTTATACCCTAATCCTTATATCACTCTTTGGTATTTGGCCTTAACATGAATTTTAACCCTTGGAAATTCCCTCTCATCACTATGAAAAACCTTAGATGTGCACCCAAAACATGAAATCCCTGTATTTCACTCTTCATGACATGAAAAATATTTTTTAAAAGTGAAAATGTATAATCCCATTAGACATGAAACTCTAACCGTTTTACATGTTTCCTTTTTCATGTGATCAATACTTTACATGTTTGTGAGACCCAATATCAATAATCTTTTAAATTCACATTATCTCATGACTCCTCACACATCACTAAAATTTTCATGGATATATTTACATTGATCATATGGAATTACCTCAACCTGTCAACCATAGTCGTGTGAAATCACCATTTCTATGTCATCCATGATCATAATAGAGGCCCACATACATCATTTCCTTAATAATTTTAAGTTCCCTATATATGCCAGTCATTGATCATTCCAAGGTCCATGATCATTTCATCATTGTTTATGAAACATTATACGTACATGTTATCCTTGGTCATAAGAAATCTCTATGTACATGTCAATATTGATCACATAAAATTCTACAGACACATCTTCATTGATCATTCAACGAACCCTAGAAATGTCTAACTTTGATCATAAAGAAGGCCCTAGTCATCTCTAATTTAATCTTCCAAAACACCTTTCATATGTATACTTTGATCTTTCAAATCAACCTGGGTATTTATTTCTTTGATATCTTGAAGAAATTTGTTTGGGATTTCTCTGATCTCCTTTTACATGTCAACATTGTCATGCGACAACCCATTGTCATTTCTTCTTCAATCATGAAAAGTACCCTGAGGCATAATAACCAAATCAGGATGAATCTATGGACATTTCAGGTTGACACACTGGACATGTTAGGTATACAATCAAGAAATTTTGGGAAAACACTCAGGAAAAGTCAGGAAGACACCATAGACATGTCATTCAAGAACCTGAGGACATGTAAATATTTTCCAATAGGATCACTTGGACATACACCATATAAACCCCTATCAATGAATCTTCATAGGTTTACCCACTTTTTAATGGGTTTTCCCTAAATCAGTTAGGGTTTCGTAGTCATTTTACCATAGTTTTGTCATTCTCTCTGAAATTCCCAAATGTCGTAACATACATATTTCATAGAACTTCAATGTTAATAATCCCCCATTATTTATTAGAAGATATAAAATGAATATGGAACATGAATTCGAATTTGAGTATAATTCCATAAAATTATTCAAAGATAGGTATAATAATAATAACTGATAGTGTAATGACATATCCCAACCCATCAGTGGGTTATGAGTATTTAATATATGAGAACACTGATTCCTATCCAAATAAGATTTGTTGGAAGGCTTCCTAATGTTCGATATCCAAAAGAATACACCCTAGTTTAAGACCCTCTATATTCCCATTACCATGCCTCAATGAACCTAGATCCTTATATGATTCCATAATCCTCCCTCATATATTAGTAGATGGGAGGTGGTTTTTTATATCTTCATCCTCTTGAGTGTAATCCTTGGTGATGCCCGCCACATACCTTAAACACATCAGAATGTTAATGAATAAATTTTTTATAATGAATTTGTTTCCTATTATAAGAAGGATAGACATAAATCCTCCTTAAGACATGATATTCATACCATTATCTCCATGAGACTGGAAATCCTACCCCTATAAGGTAAACCTTTATGTGTAAACCTCGTACAAATTTTTTCTCATGTGATATGTCTAATATTACTCTATCTCTAGTTTCTCACACCATTAATTAATCAGGTTGTCTTATCGATTGGATATTATTGTACCGATAACATTGTGATGGTACCCCTAGTGTGCGTGCTTCATTAGGATATAAGACTAATTACCACTCATCATTTCTCAAAGGTCTACACTCATGATGAGGTGGTTTGGGGAAGCCTTACATGAAAAAGTCTCACTCAAGGTTTTTGTTGTCACACCATTCATGATATAAACATTCATAATTTGATATAAGTGGGAACTAATTCTGGTCTTAACATGGTATGTTATACATATCCTCAATGCTATATCCCTTTATCTATATCATTTTTACATGTTGATAAAATACAAGGTATATCTGTGTCGTACGACCTTTCAATATGTCAAAAAACTATATAGGTTATGATTCAAATTATCATAGGATATGTACAACACCACATTGAGGTTCAATCCCATATCCAAGACAACAACCACCTTCCTATAATTAAATAAACTCTTGAGCCTGAAAATTGATCGAAACAAATGATTCATGAATAGATAGGAGAATAATAGAGAACCTAGGATATATGTAGTTGTTCCCATCAACACATGGTATTGATTGTGTCATTGACCTAGTGTTATCCAATCCCATATCAAGGATAGGTAATGATTCACAAACATGTCTGAAATATATAATAGTGTCTTAGAATAGTAAATAATTTCTCACTAATATGGTGGGATGAGCCCGACCATACATCATCTCGACCAAAGTGAGTTCTTAAGCATCATGGGTCTTGAAACCCTAATGAATAAAATCCTTTATAATGACAAACTATATTCATTATATATGTCATAAACAATTGTTTGGGTTATGGATAAGCCTTACCAACACCCTTGATTTTGATAAGATATTGATCCCACTGTAATAATAAACCACCAGCCCAGAATATCCTAATGAAATAAAATGGGTTACCCCATGTGATTTATTTTTACTATGACGAACCTTTCCTAAAAAAAGTGGGACAATATTTTCATAATTTAACTATTAATGTAATTGATTAACCATGTACTCTTATATATGAAGTTGTGATATAAAGATGTATTGTTTCCTCTCCATGAAATTATATACTCATTATAATCCAAATGGTATAATAAAATGTGCCTACAGTTTTTGGGATCACTAGACAAGATTATAATGCATGTAGAACACCTCATGATGTTGTGAACAACCATATTACACACTGATCATGTGAATCATTAAATATATTTTCCATGGCCCTCAGGCCCCAATCACCATTGTAATAAATCTAGTTCTATTTTGTAATATTATTGGTCTGAGAGTACCAAATCAATCCCTACATTTTGAATTTGGATGATACTCAAAAATCATCTAGAGGATGAATCCCCACTAGCTGCATTTCCCATTTAATGGTGGATTAGATGATGTTTACCTTATTTTAACATTTAACTGATTTAGGAACATATCTATAGAGAATAAAAATACATATCTTCCCTGACTCAAGGAGGTTGATGCGGAAAATAATATATCAACTAAACCAATAATGATCTTCTTAGTATGGGTCTTATCATTTCTGTTCAACAACATTTTAATATGATTGTAATTCCACAAAAAGCTGTAGAGGAAGTTCTGACCACCCCAACCATCCAAATTGGGTAATACAATAAGACATCCAACATGGGGTATACAATGAATGAAACTATGGATTAGGAATATATCCCTATTACAACCAATGTTTAATTGGCTAACTGGTGCATCCGAATAGAAACTAGAATCAATTTTAGATCTTCACTACCTAGGATCCTTTAACTTCATCACAACCAACCTTGGTGACTATGGAATCTTAGGGAGAACACCAGACCGTTTGTCTAGAGGAATTTTTAACTTTTTTAACCCTATGATCATCTTCAATACATGTGATGACCCACAAAATAGTACAAATGGGTTTCAACCCATGAAATAGTAAAATAGTCATTGTCCCAAAAAATGGCACATCATGAACTAAATATTCTAAAGAGATACCTTGTTGAACATGAGTAAATTCTTGGCTATGTCTCTGAAAATATGTTGTCAATCAAATATCAAGACTTCTCATCTAATTTAGATGAGAACAGTCTCATTATTAATGAACTTATGGAAGGTATTGTCTACTATGTTGGTGTTTTAGAGTGTACTTTTAATAGATCATAAAGATAGTTGAAAAATAAAATTAAGTTATTTTGGTCCACATTGAGTCTCCCATCATCATCCAATCAGCCTAAATTTGACAAATGAGATATTTCCTTCCACGATTCTAATAGTCTACACCTTAAGAATGATTTTTCAAATTATGTGGATAAATTGATCACCAATATCTAATGTGGGAATGGGGATCTATAGGAAATAATTTTTGAGAATTCCCATGGGAGCCCTTCACTAGAATAATGATTCAACACCATTTTACGGAGGCACTTCTTGTACAGAAGTGAACCTATCTATAGGGATATGGGAATTTTAATATTATTTATCCATTTATTGGGTGAAATAGATACATTTTTCTACCTTACCCTAGCCTACAAGATTGGGGGAATCATCATATTCTGAATACCCCCAACCCATAGGGTTTTGGAATTTACATATATTCAACCTATCATGGAGGGTGCTTTAGAAGCCATCTGACCTCAACAGTTCAACCCCCCCCCCCCCAAGAGACTCAGGATTCTCCAATCATTAGGATGTTTATGTATCATCCATTTCCCTGATTCTTCACCACCTTCCAAAAAAATGAAAATGAACAAAGCGTTGTATCCTGAGCCCCAAACTCATCTATGATCCCATACTAATATAGGTATATGAATCACATATGGAAAAAAGAATGGTTACCCTTATGTGGATGAATTATAAGAAATTTATATTCCTTCAATCCAAATCATGTCCCCATGAACGTTGACTATTCTACAGATAATGATTTGAATAAAAACCAAATAATGATAAATCAGAATGAGGAGGAGTTGATAGACCATTGTAATCAGTACTCCTATCACTAAAATCTCAAACATAAAATAGAGTGTTTCATAAACATTAAATAACATCTCCTGGTGTAGATAAATAAATGGATTTGGGAACTAATGACACATGAATCCCCACCCCATTCATTTTAGCACTCTGAAAAGGACGCAAATTTTTTGATAGAGGGCATGGGTTACATATCTCCCAATGATAGATTCCCATATCTTAGTGCTAGAAGAAAATTGTCTATTCCTTCTATAAAAAACTTGTCCCAATGTACTTTGATTATAAAACAGATAATGAATTTATATAACTCTTAATACTAAGAAGGTCGAGGGTGGTTGATTTCAAAGGCCATGACAACCACCACACAAACCATCGATGTCTCGTGAACAAAATATAGAGTTTATTTAGATTTAATGATTTACTCAAGATGAAGGTAAATAAAGTAAATTGTGTTATAGGATCCTAAAACTCACCCAATAGTTATAATATTCATCTAAGATACATCCAAAAAATTTATCTCTTGACTAGTTATGTTATGATGACATCCTACTTTAATGATGTTTAACATCATGAAAACATACTAGTAAAATGTCATTAAATTTAATTATGACTTATTTATTTTATGATATTAAATTGTAACATAATTTTTTATTCACATAACATTAAACTAGAAAGTTACTTCCTTGCTGCATGATGGAGAACTACATTGAATATGTCCCTATTACATGATTTCAAACAATGAGACACTGTAATATCAAGGATACATCATCAATATCGAGCGGAATTTATAATGGACTGTAATGTACCACTAATATAGTACAATCTTAATCCTAGTAATATTAATAATAACTTTCATTCCTCTTAGATTCCTACTATGGGTTTTACCTGATAGGTCGCCTCCCCAAACACCCATATTTGGGAATCAAGGATCCATTTTTGAATGGGAAAAATTTGTGGAACATAGGGAGTAGAATCATATCCTTACTAGGTAATAGAATTTCAGAAATTATATTTGGGAAGAAAGAATATGGGTGACCCAGATCCACACCCTAATTCATAAATACAGTCTTTATATTTTTCATGCATGAGGTGGAGAGGAGTGTGAATACCACCCCACCTTAATAAAATATATTATCAATCATGTATTTGAAAATATGAACCAATATGATTAAATTCCAATAAATTCCCTACTGTAGTTCTTGTACCTTTTGAAAATGACAGATGATCTCCACTAGTATATTCCTTTGATGATATAGGGATAGGAACTCATTAATTTCAGAATATTTAGGGAATCACGCCAACAAGGACAACATAAACATGTATCTACTCCGATGAAATATCAAATTATTTCATTATACCATGATTATAGTTTGAATATAATTGTAAATGGTAATACATAAGATGAGGCCTACATCCCCAATCCAACTAGGGGGTTACCAACAAAATTTGGAACATAACTCAGGATAAGTGTGCATTCCTATCAAATAAATTTAGTGGCATACTACAAATAAAAAATTATTGGGCTCATACCCCACTCCAAATGAGTTCCATCCACATAGTGCTTAAATTTTCTCAGGGTATGTTATCACCCCCACTGATAAATCTACTAGAAATATTATAATTTTTTATTGTATCATGAACACATCCCTACTCCAACTAAATATATATTACATCAGTATGCTTCATTGACTATTTAGGTGGAGGATAACATCCCCTTGTCCATTTATATTTTACATCGGCATGTTTTGTTGGATAATTGATAAATGAAAAGGGAACCCCCCCCCCCCACCACTTCATCCCTGGTTGACTGAAAGATTCCAAAAACCACCCCCAAAAAGGCTCACTTTCCTGCTGATGATACAAAATCTCACTAGAATACTCTAGAATTTCATTAATAGTGGAATAATAACATCAAAACACAATAAGGAGATAATATATTCTAAAAACCACCATAATATAAGCTCATATACCTACTCCACACCAAAAGTCATGTTGATATATTCCATCCTTGACATTTAATAATCCCCATATTCTTGACCTTTTCAATGATAGTGTCCTTGATTATATTAGAAAAATCTCTTCAACACCTCAATTGAATGTCAAATATTAAACTAACGCATAAGGAAATCACTACCTTGATAATCCTCCTCATTGTAGTGTAGAGATGGACCCCAGGGAATCTACTCCTATTGGATTTGATGACCACTCTATGATAATATCTTTATCAAAAAAGGAAATCATATCCTTTTCATGAAATATTCATATATAGATGTGCTTAAAATAGCATGGGTTAACCATATATAGTTATACCATCAAATATCAATAGTAGTTCACCATGGATAGAAAGTGACATAAAGAAGCATCCCTTGAGTTCTGGCCAAGTGGAGGTATAATAAACTACAGAAGAAGAATCTGACATTGATATATGGAGAGATTCTGGTGGAAACAACCTCCCTGACATGTTCTAGCCTACATCTACCTCCAATTATGTGATATCGTATAGGTTATATGAGGATTCCAGGATTTACATTCTCATGAATATGTTTTCAAATTATAAGAGATTAATGGATAGAAACCTACCTTACCAAGGATGTGATGTTAACCTCTCGATCATAATTACCCTTTATTCATATCTAAAAATTTATGTTTTCTCTAGACATGTTACTTAAGATTAGAAGAGAAGAACAAAAACTAATGGAATTATTTTCATTATATCATGAAAAATCTCATGTGATTAATTATCAAAGCACCAGTAGACATTGATATTTAATGGTGGGAATATATGGATGATTTTAATTTACCTTATCCCCAGGGTATTGTACCTACCCAGATATAACATCTCAAAATGTAAGAGATATATGAGTAATCAAGGGACTGAGTAATGCATAATAAGGATTATTAATACAATGAAGCACCTCCTTATTAAGAATTAAAATCCACTGCTATTGGAGAGAGAGGGATACCCACATACTAATAATCAAGACATCCCAAAAAATGGGAACATACATCAGACAAGGAAGACTAATTCATGCATTAGAAAAAAAATTATCTAGAGGAATTGACTCCCATAACATGCATCTATTGATCTTAGTCCATGTACTAACATGATTAAACAAAATAAAGATAATCATAAAAGTAGTCAATATAGAAGCCAGCTAGAAATAAACCTAACCCACAAAGATGGAGAAATTTTTACCATTGACTATAAAATTAGATTCATTACTCTCAAAGAGGTTCCCATATAAATAGGTGGTGTCTTTGAACCAAAATCATCCCGTATGGATGGAGGAAGTTATATATTACTCAATACCCCATGAATTATTAGAACCTCAATAAAAGGACCATACATAGAAAAATAATTCTCTAAATCAACCCTATCTTATAAAAATGGGGGCATTGTGGTCTCGTTTGAGAATGAAACTAGAACCACATTCATGACTGTCTTCTTTCTTTCCTAATCAAGGATTTTACTTCCTTGAAAATTTACAATACATGAATTGTATCTATATAGAAGAGGGAAATTATCAAATCCTTATTTGTGATTTATATCCACATAATAGAATGTTCCATTAAATAATTAAGAGTTTATTTATTTAGGTTGAAAAAGGATACATAATAATTCCTAAATCCAAAATATTTTCCTGAAAAAAGATATGATAAAAGTCTTCTCTCCCCACACGTGAACTCAAGATGTGTGGGAAATTATTCATCTCAAAACCACATGTTTCTTTATTCCCATCATCATAGGATTTGTAGTGAAACTTGGATCTTCTATTCTAGTCCAATTATGGAGATATATTCACTCCCAATCATGTAAATCCATGAGAATCAAACCTGTTAATAGGTTGTATTCCTCATTTAATTTTTAACATGCCCACAAATTCTCAGTCACATATTCTTTTGTTGCATAATCATGTTCCTAGTTATCTATTGTTCTTCATTTTAATCATTATTTATGTGAGATTATGAAAACTAATATGATTCTCTAATGATCATGGTATATATTTTTTCTTGATTTTGAATTGCATCATAGTATCATGATGTTAGACTACGGGATAATTTCCTAGTCACATTATGGTAAACTTTACACAAATGTAACAATCACATGATATTAAACTACACAATAACGTCCTAGTCACATAATCCTAAAATGTTTGAAAATGTCCTTGTTTAATTAAATTAAAATTTATGATAAGAGGGATAGATCCAAAATATATCATCCTCTTAATTATTTTGTATTCAATAATTTCATGCCTTTTCCCTTTTCTATAAAATTGTTTTCAATATATGTTAGTATGGCCTTTAGGGTACCCAAACAATTCATGAATATTTCGTTCCCTAGGAACCAAAATCATTTATTGAGTACCTGAATTTATAATATCCAATTTTTCAAGTTTATACACCTCTCTTAAACATTACAGACCTTCATCTCCCCTACTATTGGTTGTTCCCTCTAGAAAAATAGTTGTAGGGAATGGCTAATCTATAGGGACCCCTCTTGGATTTTATTTTGAATTAAAAAATGAAAATATTTTTTCTCTCGATCATGTTGGGTCCCTGAATAGATCCCCCTATAATATGACAATCTATTTTCTTAACTACATGGAATATGTTCTTCTTCCCATACTAGTGGTAAAACTACACCTAACTGGCCTCATATTTAATTAACCTACATATTCTTTTGTAATGATATGCCCATTCCAAACAAAACTATTAATGTAGATATAGATACCCTCAACATTACTCATCTGTGAAACATACAAATTTTCATATAAATATTACTGAATTTCCAAATTTTACCAATTCATTTAATATTATGTATCACCCATGAAGTTATATGTTCAATGATATTTTAAATCACTATAGAAATGACATTTTAAAGCATCATGAGAAACTTTATAATTTATAAATCCCATGATGCACTAAGTGCATATTATCTATATATTTAATGATATATTTGTAATGGTAACATACCCATCCTTGAGGAACTAATATTTGATTTTATGGTGAATAATATAATCGAAAATAGATTGTTTTAAGGGGTCATTTTGGATCCTGATCGGATCCCATTAGGATTATCTAGTGAATAAAACAATTGTAAAGTTCACGTTCCAAGATGATTTGTTTCCTAATGGAATATTTCCCACAATCTGATTATCTATTTTTCTAATAGTGTGGAAATAATACCCTAAATCTTTAAAAGATAATTCTTGATACAAATATTAAATGACAAGATACATTCCATCCATTTTACCCACTTCCAAGAAGGATTAAGAATGTATCAAAGTTTTATGCCTTTATATTCCATGTAACACAACTTTAAATAGTAGAGAATACTATATCTTTACTATATGACATTAAATTGCATAAAATACAATCATACCATATGATGTTAAACTATATATAATATATTCTCACGGGATGACATTAAACAACAAAAAATATTTCCTTCAAATATGTCATTAAATAACATGGAATATTTCCTCTCCACATGATGTTAAGCTGTATGGATGATGAAATTAAATATCATAGAGAAGGTAAGATCGTGGATGATATAATATGAATGAGAAAGATCTTCAAGAAAAAAATGAATTGTTATCTTCCCAATGTGTGAGTTAGATCTACATAGGTAATTTTCCATTTCAAGAACAACATGTGGCTTGATTCCTACTATCATAGTATATATTGTGATGCTTAGGTCCCAAATATAACTTCCAGCCATAATATAAATGGAAACAATTCCACCCTTTAAATATGGGCTAGACCAGTGTGGAGATTATTCCATTTTAGTACTATGTGTGGATATATTCCTACTATCACATTATACGTACTAATTCCTAGTTCCCAAATCATTGGACCATCCAAAACATATATATAAATAATGACTCCTATATGTTGGGGTTATACCATAATAGAAAATTTTCCATTCTAGACCTATATGTGGCTTGATTACTATGACCACATGAAATGTAGTGACACATGGTCCTTGATTCATCAGTCCAGTCAGGGTGTTGAGGGTAAAAACTCTCCATCCCATTCATATGAACCAGACCTTCACAATGCATTAAATAAAATTAGTAATACTTGATTCTTATTTCCCATACTATAGGATACGTAGTGACAAATTCATCCTATATTTCAGGACCATCCATGAATTTTCACAACTCCCATCGATATCCCTATGTGATAACAAATGTTTGGGTGGGGATTCCCACTCATAATGATTTATGAGTCCCTCCATGTATTCGTGGTCATGAACTATCACATGGATAAATTGAATATCCAATTGACAATTATTTATCACACCAAGCATGACTACTATGTTCTTAGGAAACCCTAAAAAATGCTCAGACCCATGTGATCATAGAGTGTTCCATCTAATGATAAGGAACCACATCCAAGTAAAATGAAGTTAAACTATATAACAACATCCTAGAAAATGATGTTAAAATACATGGAACAATCCTAGTTGCATGATTTTAGACTCTATGATAAGTGGTCTTAACATTTGCTAGATCATCCCCTCTTATGATTTTTTATTCCAGAATAACATGTCTTATCCTGTCAACACAGAATGTGGTGAGTACATGTAGTCATGGCCTTTAGAGTTCTTGAAAACCACTTGATTATTATTTTTTCCATGAACCTACTACATATCGTCTATATTTGAGTTGATACTATCATATTCATAATGTTGATAATCTTCTTTGGAACCCCATGTTCCTTGGGATCCATTCTTCTTTGTTCTCCACGGTAGTAATATGTTAACTGGAACTAGTTAATCTATAAGGAAACCACTATGAATTAATGGTGAATAATATAAATTCCTAAGATATTTCTATTAGTGGGTGGTTTGGTCCTAGATGTGAGCCCCCATTACATTTAAGAGTAATTTTTACAATAACAAGGAATTTGGTATTTCTCCATTATCAATGATTGACTAGTACCAAAATTTTTCCACCCATAGTTAACTCAGATATTATTAGGTTATGGATTACACCAATCATAACAGTAATATTCAAGAGGATTCATATACTATGGATGTTAAAAATATGTGAATCATAACAATTTTCAAATAATGGTTATATCATATCATTCATGTACAACATTTCTTTTCATGATATGTATGTTTTGTGAAAACCCAATTGCCCAATGTAATTTACTATTATTATCAATATGTCATGGTATCTTGACATTGAACTCCATGATAGTGTCCTAGTTACATGATAATAAAATGCATTAAAATTTACATGCTTCATGAAATTAAACTACATTTAAATTTCCTAGTCACGTGATATTAAACTACATGACATATGGTTTAACCTTTATAACCAAAAATTACTTGGAGTGGGTCATCCATTCAATTAATCTATTTTAGGGATGAATTTTTCAACTCTCTATTAGAATGAAATATGGAGATATCCTATCCCTGCATATAATCCAAATAAATGTATAGGATCCCATAGCTAACCTTGATGTTGAGAATCACTAAATGAAGAAGATTGAAAACCCCTCCCTTTCATATCATTCAGATCTATATAGAGGGATACCTTTAAATAATATGAAAATTTAATGACTCCAACCATTATAATATAAAAATGGAAACATAAGGCATCCAATCTCAAAAAAAATTATATACCATTATTTAAATAGTGATATGTAATACAATCTAAATTTTCCTATATACATGTCAAATATATGTACACATTGATTACACATGAGATAGGTCTATGCAACAAAAAAACCAACATGTGGTTACCCATCAATAATCATATACATGGATAAAATATGATTACAATATCTAAATTCCCCTAAATAGTGAAATTTGTTCTAAGGACATCTTTTAGAAATTTTCATCAGTCCCTACATCCATTCTGCACGACAGAAAATTGATAGAAACACATCCTCATCACATTATTCCAAACTATATAAAAAATGCATCACCACTACACATTATGAAATTAGGTATACTATTTCCAATTATCACTCTTTATTAAATAATCACAACATCATAGCTCGAGTTAAAAAAAAATTTGGGTCCCTTCAACATATTTTTAAGCACATTTATTCATAAATCACACATCATGTCTTGACTATCTCAGGTTTACACAAATAATATACAACCCTTAAAAGGGAGAAAACATATCTCTTTTTCATAATTTATGAGATTGATATGACAATGGTTCATAGAACCAACAACCAAAGGAATCATTGAGCTACAGGACATGACTTATAATCATTATAAAAAAAAATCATCATAGTGGATATCATCTACATAGAGTGACTCAAGATCATATTTTTCACAATTTTACCATACCAGTACTCGTGATATGAGATCTGTGATCAATGATTTATAACATTTTAATATCCTCCTAGATAAAAAATTTTAGTACTCTTGACCATGGGAATACAAATTTGGTGATTTTGTAACACTCCCCTCAGGTCAGGTCCACATGAATATTGAACATAAACTACATTCATGTTGGTCAAAACAGCATGACATTAAAATTTACCTCTTGATTGTCCAAATTTCAAGACCCTAAATATATGTTGAAAGATACATAAAACATTTCTGGATAAAAACCTACAAAGGGTGTTGTAAGAAAAAAATCAGGTCTTTGTATGCAAACAATTCTCCTTAATGTTTAAGATAATTTAATAGCATAAATAGAAATTCATCATGATCACAAGTCCTATATAGTGGACCATTTAAAAGTTGATATATGTTCATTGTCCCATTCCTCTAAGAAAAATGTTTACTAGTTATTTAACACATCCCCTCATTGTTATAACTTGTTCAGCACACAACAATATAACAATTTGGGTCTTAAACTACTTAATATCACTTTTTCAATAAACCACCTTCATGTCTTTGAGGATTGAGATGAAAAAACCAATTTCATAATTTGATACCTATCTCCTATACACCATAGCCTTGACATGTTTCTTTTTATTCTCCCTTATGTTGTATTATTAATTGGGATTGGATGATTTCAATGGAACCTTCTATTATTTGAGTGAATTACCTACAACTAAAGATATTATTCTTATATGATTTTTGTCATGGAGGTAAGGTCCCCCATAAATAAAATTTCTATTTTATAGGAAATGTGTGATAATAGCTTCCCCCATAACTAATGGTACACCCATATCCAATGAACCCCATTTTCATTTAACATGGATATTATTAGACAATTATTTACAATCCTTATAACTAAACTATTCAAGTGGATTTGACATCCATGATGTTACATCACAATGTATTTTACCCATTCTTGGTGTTGGAACATAATATTTCATTCATGAACCTTTTTAATACCCTCATCACATGAATCAATAGCACATAATGTAAGGTTCAAGCTTCACAACCTTAAAATAAAACATTCCATATGATATCAATAGTAGGTCTAATCTTAAAGACCCTAAATACAACAAGGCTTTAAATTGTATGACCTTAAAACATAAAATTGAAGTGGAAACAATTATCAATAAGTTAAAACCATGAATGTGTAACAATGGATAAAATTGAGTCTCCACTAACTAGACATGCTCATTTATTGATTTATGAAACATCAATAACTCCTAAGATATAAAAAATCAAAAAAATTCTCTAGCCGAAAACACACAATGGGAATCTAGGAAAAATGTAAAGTTTATTCCCACTAAAACTCTCTTTAAATTGATTAGGAAACATTTATGTGATCAAAATCATATTAGGACCATTACTTTTTCCTATAAAAAAAATAAAAAATTCTCTTTTTGTTCCACTAAAATATTAAAAAAAATCAGACCACGTCTTTGTTTCTCAGGATATTATTAATTGTACATATTACTATCATGGTTTACAATTACATGAGATATAGTCAATACTATTGAACCATAAACTAAATATTTTTCCTACACTATGTGGCCTAAAATATGTCATGGGAGCTTCCTCCACACCATATCTATGCCAAAACATGTTTCCTAACCAATTATTTTGTCAAAAAAATATTGAAATACCATTCCCTATAAATGATGTAGTTATATTTTGAACATTTCATTATATATTTCTTCATTCATGAACTTATTTCTAATCTTCATGAACATTATCTGAAAAGGAATATTCTTGAGAACCATTTAAGGCTTGATTCCCATTCCCTTGGGATATATAATGATGTCAAATTACCTTACCTTTGATCCGTCAATAGGATCCTTTACACCCATTCTCATTCACATTATAGAATTTATACATATTCCAATTTTACTATATTCTTAGCCCATGTCATGTATTCTCATTATGATGGATTCATCCATGTACTAAAGGTAAAGAGACTCCACTTGATTGAACCTAAAATCCCTTAGTCAACACACTCTAGAAAAATACTCTCATAGGGAATAATTTCAAATCATATGAAATGTTTAAATACATAGAAAGGTTATCTATGTTTAATGTATAATTAGATTATTTTAATTCCAAATTAATCTAATTATATGGGGGATGATTTTCGGCACACATTTCTCTCAAAGATTCTAGAAGCGTTAATCCCTTATAAAAATACTAAATAAATTTTGAAGTGCTTGGATGTAGAATTGTTAAAGATTAATGTTTGGGATTGGGATTTCATTTCTAAAAGGATAAATATTATTCATTTATTTTATTCCATTCAATTATATTTTTATTTTATGTATTTATGATTTTCCATTTCCAAGAAAATGGACATCGAAGATAACTGACCAGCCAGAGAATCCCTAGCACATGTAGGAGTCACCTCAACCACACTCAAGAGCTAGCAGAGCCAGCTAGCTAAATAGAATGGTCTGGGAGAACAAAATTCTCACTATGACTATACAAGGAATATTTGGGGGGTTCCTATGTGAGCCACATAGTGGGATGGCCCAACCGAGGAGGACGTGGGATCATGTGTTACAAGATAGAACTCTAATTTTTTCTAAATGAATGGATAACATAGTGTGGTTTATTAAGCACAAATCGTCCATCCAAAAAATAAATGAGGGATGAGTTTTAGGCATCACACTATTACTCCATAAAAAACATACATAGAAAACCACAACTATTAGATTAAAGATCTCCACTCCCTTTGATCACCATGCATGGTCATCCTCATCCTCTGCCCATTCTCCATATTTAGTGATGTTACTTTATTATACCCAATAAACCCAATTTCAACTATGTCACATGAAATAATATATGATATCTATACCACATAAATCAAAATGTGATAACCATTACCTTGACTACACTTCTAATTTATGCATGAGGCATCATTTTCCATGCATGTTGTACTTTAATGAACCTATATGTCACACAACAGTGATCACAAGACTCAATCACATAAATATATCACAAGGTGTTATATACATTACCTAACCAAATAGAGAAAGTCAAAATTCCATTACTAGAATATGTGGAATCACATGATGACATGATTATGACTTTCATTAAATCACATTATGCCATTACATAATGTCGTTTCATGATTAACTGACTAAGAACATGCATTGGAGGTTCACGAATACATTAATTTTTTACTAGATAAGCCATATTTAACCCTTGGAGTTTGAAGGGTTTTCTTCATAGGAGATTGAGACAATGAAATATCATACAAATTCTATGAAATTTGTTGGGGATATTTAACTAAACAAAATCATCATGTGAATTTATACGAGTCATTTGAACAATGATTATCAAACACATGGATCATGAAGAATGTTCTATCTGAACTGACCTCATGTGACATCACATAAAAAATCTTATATTTACATCATGAGAGGATTATACCTTATGTATTTTATTTTATTTTAAAATTTTATCCCTTTGAGGGTTGTCAGGTTCTTGTCCATTAGCAGGCCACATGAACACATGGGGCTCCATAAGTGGTCATGAGAGGCCACAAGTGGTTATCTGGGAACTGTGTCATATGAGGGGAAAAAAGTGTGAAAATATCCTCCATGTGAAATGGTTCATGGTATTAATATAATCCACCATGATATGTATCAAATATTCATATAATTAGAGGACATTAATTATGTGAATCCACCCACCACCTCAAATCATTGCATGTGGTACCTTCTCCATGAAATGTAGAACCATCTTCATATAATATCTACCTATATAACCCCCATATCCCCTTGAAACAATGCATATGATATAATAGGTATAGTGATAAAATGATAAGTATAAGAGTATGGACGAGGATAATATGGGGTCACTACATTCGGAGAAATCACCAATGTAACTGTGAGACCTCACCTGAAGAACCATTGACATGGTCCCTTAGAGGCTACATGTATGCATCATGATGTGAACAACATTTTATATTCTCAAACATGCCTCTGTTATGCAAGGAACATATGATTCTTTGATTTCTTATTCTTTTTATAATAGTATTAAAATGAAATAATCTGAGTATTAATGCACTATTTCTTTTATATATGATGTAAGACCCGAGTCATGTGGGATCTCTTTGACATATGTGTAGCCATAAACATGTATACCATGATATAAAATTTCCCTATAAAACATCATAGAATCAATGAGTTCACTTATATACATTCACTTATATCATGAAATCACTCTTTAGAATGTGTCCTTCACATGCATCTGATCCCATAAACATGACATATTCTCAACAAATAAACCCTAGATTGTCTTACCTTGACATGAACACACAGGAATGAAAGAATACTAATAAAAAAAATTTCCCCCTTTCTATGGCATGATCCAATAGTAAATGAAACTACAACACTTGAATTATCTCTCTTTATAAAGTGGGTAACCTTGGAAAAGTTTGGAAAACCCATTTTCCAAACTCTTTTAAGATCATGTGGTCATATGACTCTTCACTTCCCACAGAAAAGGACATGGTCATGTCAGTCTTTATCACATGAAAGGACCTAGACATATCAGCCTAGATAATGTGAAAACACCTTGGACACATCATAATTTAACAATTAAAATGATAGGGATGTGTATTATTTGATCATGTGAATAACCTTTTATATGTCATCCTTTGATTAGGGGAAAGGATATGGACATGTCATCCTTGGTCATATGAGAGGACCATGACATGTCCACCTTGGTCACTTGAAATAAAAATGGACATTTCATACATTATAATGTATAAGGCACTAGACATTTCTTCTCTGATCATGTCATGTACCATGGAATTTTTGTCCTTTTATCAAACAAAAGTCCTTCAAAAAATCATCTTTGATCATGTAAAGCACCTTGGACCTTCTGCTTTGATCAAACAAACTACCGTAGATTGGGTATCCATTAATCACTTGAATCACCTTGTGATTTTCTAATTTGATCATGTGAATAATCTCAAAACATATCATCATTTTCATGTGACATCCCATTCAAATGTCAACTTTGATAATTTGAATCACACTTAGACTTTTCCACCTCATTAGACAGGTTCCCTAAACATGTGAGGTAGAAACCCTATACAAGTTATGTGGATACCCTAGGAATTTTAAACCTCTCTAGAAGGAACACATGTACATGAACCATGAATAACCACATCCATGAATAATTATCTACGTACTCCCTCCCAAGGTGATTCACCGTAATAATTTTGTGTTATGGACTCATATGACCCAATTTGGGTCATGTTATTAGAGGTTCTCTCATATTGTTCTAAAAATACTCAAAAACCCATTCATGGATATCATGTTTTTTATCTATCATAGGAAATAAAATTAATAAAATAGAAATCCATCCTAGTATAAGTCTCTAAATTTCTAATCCATGGGGATAATGATAAAACATTTAACTGTAATCACTAATACTAACTCAAAAGTAGTTCATGAGTATTTAAAATATGAGAAATCTTATTCATGTCAAAAAAGATACATTATATGTGTTTATAAGGACAAATATCCAAATGTTATCCAATATGGTTTATGTCCCAGTATTTTCATGTTACCTTGTCTCAAAGAACAAAAAACCACCTACAATTCAATAATTTTTCATTGTATATCAATGGAGATGATGATGGTTTTTTACGCGAGCAACATATTGAGTATAATCCCAACCCATTACACTATATACCTTAAACTCATCAGTAGTTTATGGATGAATTGTACTATGAGGACTCAAATTTCTATTTTAAAAATAATAAAAATAATACATTTCAAACGCATGATCTACATAAGACTTGTAATCATTCCTATGTAAGGGAAACTTTAATGTGAAATCCCCATACATATTTTCTCTCATGTGATGTGTCCAATATTATTTTATATCTTGTTTCACACACTGATCATGAATCAGAGATATTATGGCTGATTATATTAGTATCATGGTGAGAACTCCTCCATTATGGGCCCTTAATTGAGATATAAGCCTGAATACAACTCATAATCACTCAGTGGATCATACTATCGATGATGAAGTTCAACAAAATCATACATGAATATGTCATTCTCCAGATCTTTGTTATCACACCTTTCATAACATATATTTTCATAATAGTAACTACGTGGACTCTAATTTATATATTGATAGGGTATGTTTGGTTTTCCTCATGGATTGATCCCTATATTTACACCCTTTTTACATGGTGTTAATAATCATGGTATAATCATATCATATGACCTTATACTATGTAAAACAATTTATGTGGGTTTTGATTCATTTTCACACAAGATATGTAGGATACCTTGTATAGGTTAAATCCCATATCCATGACACAAAAAACCTCTTTATTCGAAAATACACTCTAGAGAGACTGAAAATGGATAGAAAATAAATCATTATCAATAGATAAGAGAATAATGGAGAACCTACGATTTACATAGTAATTATTTTCCACACATGGTGTTGATCAAGTCATTGGAACAAGGATAACCAATCCTGTATAAATACTCATGAAGGATTCAAGAACATATCTTAAATATATAAAAGAGTCTAGAAATAGGAAACAATTTCACACCAAGAGGGCGTGATTATACAATCCTCCCATACTCTCAACCAATTTGAGTTCTTAAGAATCATTGTTAATGAAACAACAATGATCATCCACCTTTGGAAATAAGGACTATATTTATTATGGATTTAGGAACCATTTGGTGGTTCTATGGATAAACCCTAATGATGTCATTGATTTTGAAACTATACTAATCCCCTCACAATCGACCAGCGAACAAGAATATCCATATTCAAGAGACATAAATATCATTTACAATGGTATCATTTACATGAAACATAATAAATATATAATGAGATAAAAATGATCCATTAAATAGACATGATATTCACACAAATAATAAATGAACGTTGAATATTTAAAAATATTTTTTCATTAAATATTTTCCATTTTATTTATTTTTATAACTAAATAAATAAAAAAATAAATTCAACTCCAATTATTCTATAATCAAATGATATGAATTTACTTATTTCTTGTCAATAGTTTATCCTAAGACATATCTCATACCCCATTATGGATCCCACCGGTCCTAACCTCCTATTAATCAGAATAGGCCATATGATGGAATACTCTTAGTGTGCGATCCTATATTGTAACACCCAAATGTTTTTATGAAATATTTTGTCTAAATATTTTTAATTCTTCAATAGCTTGAATTGTACGCAATCATGAGTTTAAATGAACCGTGAGATTACCTTAGTGTAAAATGTCAATTTCACCCTCTTCGTTATGTTAGAGGGAAAAAATATAACTAACCTATGAAAATTTATGATAAAGTCAATCACTACAAATTGTTTATGAAAAAATATATATCAATTAGATAATTGTATTTTTTTAATAAATTTAGGAAATTACTATTTCTAAATGAATTAAAATGAAATATAAATGTTTTATACTAAATAATATATTTTTTATATTCATCCAATAGATTGTTTTGTCATAGGATATGAATAAACCATATTTTATGTATAAAAATAGATATTTTTTAAAAGGTTAATTTTTCACCTTTTAATGGAAAACACCTTTTAAATTAATATTTTCACAAGGTAATAATTCTTATATGAAAAAATAAACATGTTCCTTTTAAGAGGGATACAAAACTTTAATTTTGATTAATTTTTAATTTTTATATGACAAAAATGATATTTTGATGAATTATACAAATACAATAAATTTTAATTTAAAACCACATTTTCATCGAAATAATTTAATTTGTTAAATTATAATTTTTAATGGTTCTAAATTCTGAATAGAATTTATTTTTATCATTCAATATATTTTATGTTCTTGGAATTAATTTTACATTGAATTAAGATTTAAACACATTACAATATTTTTCAATGTTTTAACATTTAAAAATCGTTCTCTATTTCCAAAAAATGGGATTAATTTTAAATTAATTACTAAAAAGTAAGTGTTTTGAATTTTAAAAAATGGATTCTATATTTTCAATCATTATGTTCAAAAAAATTAAATATATTTATTTTATTTATTACATTATGAATAGTAACTTCGGTAATTTTTATTAATATAGTAAAATAGTGAATCTGGTAATTAAGGGTAAGAATACTATTATAAATTTTCCTAACACTTTTCTTATTATCATTTTATGCATTTATTTTGACCTAAATAATCCTTTGGTTAAAATGGTTTCCTTTGGAAGCCAAATGTATAAGATTATGAAATTTAATTTATTTTATTTATTTAAATATTAAATATGTCTTATTCAAATTTTAATAAATCTATAATTTTTTATATAATGTTATACGGAATATAAATTAAATTATAAATATTAATTTTAAATATAAATTTTTTTTCATTATTAAGGTATTTTTTTAAAATTTAGGAAATAAATATTTACAATAATGACTTATTCATTGAGGTTGTAAAAATTAATTAATTGATGAGAAATCAGTAAAAAAATTATTAAAATACTAATTATCAGAAAAAGTCCGAAAAACTTGAAAAAATAATATTGGTCAAGTATAGATCGACTGTAAGCATCCATGTGTCGAGTTAGTTATGATTAGAAGCCTTATAGAAGAGAATTTGACACATATATTATTTTATATAAATTGACGTCAAAATTGTATCATTCATGATTTAAGAACTAAATAATTTTAAATGTTATATTTATAGAAGATAAATTTCACTACATATATTATTCTGAAATATTTTGGATTTATCTTCATCATACTCTTTCATTTTCAATTTTTACTCAAAAAATATGAGGTTTTAATTATTATAAAAAATTGATGTAGTAATTTAATTTATTAACAGAGTTTACAGGTAAGTGTTATTTAAAAATATTTAAATAAATATAATTTTTTATAATTAGTATGTCTAATGAATTTTATTGATGACCTTTACCACTTTTTAATATAATAATGTAGTTTTTTATGTTCACCTGTTAAATTAATATTTTTTAAAAACCAATGAATTGAACAGTGTCCAAATTAACACCATTGATTGTTTATGAAAGTATTATATTACTAAATTATTTAAATATCATAAAAAAATTCTATGAAATACCAAATAATTTTAATCTGGTATAATATTTTCTTAGGTATTTATACATGGTCTAATTTTTTTCAACTAAGTAATTATTTCACCGTTTTAATTTTCATATATCTATTAAACTACTTAAAATTTAAAAAAATAACTAAGTGAAAATTAAAATAATGAGGTTTAAATTGATTGAAAACATGTCTAAAATATAATAGTTGATTTGGACTATAATCTTATTTCCTATCATCTTTTAAATTGGGTCATTTTTTAGTTTTTTCGATGGGGATTGATTTTTATATAAGTTAATATTTTTTTAGATCCCAAAGGTGTCCCCCTACTCAATTATAAATGGGAACATCCTGCCCCTCCCTTTACTTCATTTTGATCCTAAAATATCATAAATCCCCTAAAATTTTCCATTAACAATATCCCCAGTAACATTGTATAGATCTTATTGCTCTATAAACACCAACTATACAGCTCTAAGAGGATATTTAGTGGAAGCACATCCAAGAAGAGGTAATCTCCTCTACCAATTCATTCAATCTTTTTTATTCTTCTATATACCATTCATGAGTTGTTTAATTATAATTTAATAAATATAGTATCACTTGTATAATAGGATTTTATTATTTTTATGGAAAATAACATTACTCTCTCTATCCATCATATGAAAAATGAAATCACCACACATGCGTACATATGACTTATCATCTCCACGCTATAGTGTAATATGTTTTTCACCACTACCTTACTTGGATGGGTGTAATGATGGAAATAATAACTATATATGATTATTATAACATTATATCAATTTTTAGATATTATAAACCATTCACATTATTACTATCCATAAATTATTGGAATGATATCATCGCCCGTGCGTACGTATGACATATTGTCTCCATGATGTGATGTGATTCATTCTGCGTGATCATCATTAAATAATGATTATGAAAATGTGTAGAATTAATAAAAATGATATATAAAATGTTAATATATATCTTTGGAATGATATAACTTATTATTTTTATGAATAAGAGAAACTTATTCGACAAAACATACATAAGAAAATGAATTAGGTAATACCTGAATGAGAAGTAATATTGAAATGTTATTAACAAATGAATAATAATATGATAATATATGATATCATAAAGATAAATATGATTCTTAAATAATTATATTATGTAATTTAAATCATTATTTAAAAGGTTCGGACACATACAAATAAAATCATACTAAAAGGTAAGGTATAATTTCACAGTCTCGTTATTTTTTTAGATTGTTTATATGTCAGTATTTACTAGGGTATATTTAACATCCACATACTTTTATAGTAATAATATAATATTATTTATATTCTTCAACAATTTTTTAAAGGAAATTTCTTCTATTGGATAATTTTTATTAAATAGAATGAGATGAATCTGTTGTTGTTATTCAATACGAGAATCTTTTTGACTTTTCATGAAAAAGTATGAGAAGAATGTTTTTTCACTTATGCTGAATGAATAGGTATTTTTGACTTCATAACACCTTATTTATATAGAAATTACTATTCATGACTTCAAGTTTATTTAAAATATATTCTTTTCATTTAAAATTCTGAGGAATTTTGTGAAAAGAAAATGTTTTTGAATAAAAATGAATATTTTCCTTAACAATTAATTTCTTGTGTAATATGAAAATTAATTTCATAAATGATGAAATATTTTTATAGGGTTATTTTTTAAGTAAAATATCCTTAAACTCATATTATTTTAGTATATTTATTATGGAATAATATTTATGAAGTCCATTGGTTTTACATGGAATATGTAATAGTTGAAAGATTTATAAAGAAACCCATTTTATTTATTTGCTTGTGATTAATAATTTATGTTTTGTGGAACATGTAATAATGATTTCATTATAAGATGGGTGGGGCCTAGATTTACCTCTAAATTACTAGGTAAATATTTAAATGTCATGAGATAGACATGGGCAAAATGAGAAATGATCTCGATTTAGTAATAGAGGGCTGGAAAGAAGAGTGGACATTGTTATGTAATGGAATTTTTATGCTATGATGGCCTTCGAAACGATCCTTGACTAATATTAAATGATTTTATTTGATTATGGGTATTCCAAAAAAACTTGTCTAATGTTATGAGTTTTGGAATTACGTTCATTGTTTCTTATAAACAATCATGATTTACCTCATTACATGATATCATGATCATCCATATACAATATATGATTTTAAATTGTTATGTTCTGTTATCTTATGATTATGATATGATTGATATATCCCTTCTTAACCCTTACTGGGTATCTGAGGACACCGTATCATATTTTTCTTTTCCCATGGTCATAAAGAAGGGTATTAAGTACTATTTGTCAAAAAGGATTTAGTTATAATGAATTAAGTGGAAGACAAAGAAGATGTATTAGGAACCAATTGTTTATGTTTCCCAGTTTTTAAAGACATTATACCTATACAGTCATTTTGTCGCTTTGTTATATTTTTTAAATAGTATTCCTCAACTTTTATGTAATATTAATGTCTGTAAATTATGGGTCATTATAGTTTGTATCATAGGAATGTTTTATCTGACCATTGGAAACTAGGATGAGAAATCCTTTTTCAGAACCCAAATGATATGTCGATGTATAGGTTACAATCCAAGTGTATTGGAAATGATCATGAATAACCTAGTTTAAAACCTAATCAGTCCAAAATTGAAATTTTATTCTTGATTATGTCATTTTTACATTATGATTATTGTTCCTCACTCTATTATTCCTGGTTTTAGTCAAGGGATAGTGTAGAGACCTGAAGCTTGATGTACATGGAAATTACATTACTTTTGCGGAATACTTAGTACATAACAAAAACACACACACCCAAGGACCGTAATAGTTTAGTTTCTTTTGAAACTTGGAATATAATCTTCTAATCATGGTGAAAGATCTTCAACATCTCCCATAAAGATCTTCCTTTTTTTACCTAAAACCTTTCATTATATCCTGGGGAAAAGAAAACATAAAAGGGTGAGCTCAAATGCTCAGTAAGGGTAAACAAAATAAATATTAATCACATCATATACATAAGAACTAAACTTTTGTAAATCTTAACCTGTAAAAGAAATCATAATTTCATAACATGGGATAAATCATAGTAGTAAAATTTAATCCCAATAATCATAACATAAAACCTAAAACTTTGTGTCATACACACATAATCATATAGAATCATTTCTTATTAGTCAAGACTCATTGCCAAGACTATCTTAGTGGACAAAGTGCATTTCTGAACCGAGTTCACTCCTTGTTTCAGTCCTGTTTCATTGAACCGGTTTAACCTGCTGTTCCAGCCATGTCTATCTCATGAGATATAAAATATTTACCCAATTCATTGTAGGGAGATATAGGTCCCACCCATCTCATAATGATACCATTCTTATGTGTGCCACAAAATCATAAACCATACATCATAGCATAACCCATTTAATAAAAATGGGAATCTTAAACATCATGAAATCATAAAACAATTCATATAAGATAAAGGAATTCATAAAAATAATTCCATCACAACATAATAAAATCAAAGTAATAATAGGGATATAAACAGAACCCTTTATTATCTTAGATTGAAAATAATTTTGATAAAACAGTTGAACTTCATTCTTGAAGAAAATATCCTTCCTACTTCAAAAAAAGTTTTCCCTTCTTAACATGTCATACAATTCTAAACTAAAAGAATTTTATTAAAAATAAACATGAAAACTTGTAAAGGATGATTCTTGGAAATAATGTTTTAAAAATCCATTCATGTCGTATATGTTAAAAAAACATTCTTCTCGCACTTTTTTCAGAAAAGTCAAAAAGTACCTCTTACGAAAAATGACAAAAGATTCCTTTCATATCTTTTACTAAAAACTCACCAAAGGGTAAAATTGGATTTAAAAAAATTTTAGGTGGATGGAAATAATATTACATATTGATGAAACATGGATGTGGATGATAAAATACACCCCAGTAAATACCAAAGTATAAACAATCTCGGATAAAAATGAGATTGTGATATTTTTCCTCACCTTAGGTCCGATTTGCTTCATAAGTGTCCGAACCTACTGTATAATGATTTAAATAATTTCATTTACTTATTCCAGAATCATACTCACTGTTATGATATCATATATGGTTCACTTATGACTTTATATTACCCGTTCTTTTGTTAATTCCATGTTAAATATCGTTTTGGGTAAAATCGTTTCATTTATGGTCCGTGATTTGACTTGTAATTATTCATATGCTTACTTAGATCATGATTACTCAATTCCAGAATATATAAACATGATTTATATATAATATATATTCAGAATATACATATATATAATAGATCAATAAATGGAAAGAAATACACCATTCATTGAGATGGTAGTCCGTACGTATGCATGAACGCTGTTTTCGTTTCCTTATTGAGTATAATCGAATTAAGTAGATGACATAAATATAAATATATAAATATATACATAAATCATTTAGCTTTATAATGTCATATATTTCATTATTAATGCTTATATATACTTTATAATCATTCTTTAATGGCTAACATGGAAAATGAATCTCATCATGTCGTGGAGACGGTAGTCCGTACGTACACACGAGCGATGATATCGTTTCCATAATTGTTGAATTGAATTGGAGTGGATGATACAAAATATCAGAATCAGTATGATGTTATAATAACTATGTATAATTATTCTTTACACCATTTTAACCATCCAAGTAAGGTGGTATTGGAAAAATAGATTACACCACGACGTGGAGACGGTATTCCGTACGTACGCACGCAGGTTGATTTCGTTTTCCGTAGGATGGATAGATGGTGAAATAGGGTTGTTTCATAAATATAATAACATATAAGTATATGAGTGATAATTATGTTATTACTTCATAATGAAACAACTAAATAAAAAGAAGTGGAAGAAGAAATAAAGATGAAAGAATCGGTAAAGGATACTACCTCTTCTATCGACACGCCTTTTGAAACCTCGTTTTAGGGAACTAGGATTGGTCTTTGAATAATACCAGAACCTCTAGGATGTTTCTAGGGAAGTTTAGGGGAGAAATTGGGAGGTTTTGGCCGAGCCTGAAGGCTCAAAGTGGTGTGAGGAAGAGGGGGAGGAGGTTCCCTTTTATAAGGGAGGAGAGGGGCACCTTTGGAATAACTAAAAATATTATTTTATTATAAAGTCATAATCGGTTTTTAATAGCTCCAAATTGAGTTATTTCGAAGATAAGGTGGGGATGGGTCGAAATACTCTCATAAAATATAATTTAGACAAGTTTAGGTCATTATATTAACCATATCTTTTAGTTTTAACTCTTAGTTAATTAGATTGACATTTACCATGTCACTTTGTATTTTTATATTATATAGTTAATAAACATACCATATACATCCAAGAGACCCCCAAGTTGTGTTTTATTAATATATATAACCTTATCTAAGACATTTTTACGATCCTTAGATGTTTAGGAATAAAATAACAATCAATAATATAATATTTGTTTTAAAAACTATTTTATGTCAATTTTGACACTATTCAATAGTTGATTTTTTCAAACTCATAAAAGAATGATTACTTCGACCAAAGTTAATTAAATCAATACTAACATGTAATATTAACCTATAAAATTAGTGTAATTCATAAAAAGTCTCAAATTATACTTATTTAGGTATTTATAATATCAATTATTCTAATTTTTCACTATTATGGAAATTACTGCATCATCATTGTGTCATAAATAAATTAAAGTATTTAATGTCTAAAAATTATAAATAAAATATCTTTATGTAGGAAATATTTTTATCTTTCTAATGAATATTTATAAACCAATTTATCCTATGTATAACCCTATATTAAAAAAACCTTAGTTATTAAACTTTGATTTTAACTATTTTAACCCTTCTTTAAATAAATTAATAATAAATGTCCTAATCTAATCCAAGTGGGCCTAAATGGTCATATTTTATTCTAAATGTTGTTTTTGGTCGAATTAAACTTATCCAATATAATTAGGACATGTGTTATGGTAATAATAATATCATTTTTACCCTTAATTACCCTATTTACTTTTAACCGTGGTAAAAAAAGCAAAAAGTTACTATTCACAAAAAATTATTTTCAACTCATTGAACAAAATTTTACTTACTGAAATCAACCATGTCTCTCAGATTTTTGAAATTCCACTCACATAAGCGGTAAAATTATGTTTTCTGAAAAATTCAGTTTTTTTAACTACCACTTAGTGGTTTCACTATTCATCAAAAATTGAAAGTTTTCAGAAAAATACCAAAAATTAGCCCTAATCTATATTTGATATTATGAACTCAAAAATGATGTCTATTTTACCAAATTCAAAACATATCAGTTGCATTAATTAATTTAAAAAATAATTCTCGTCGTCAAAATATATAGCGTGTTCTTAAGAGATAATTACTATCAAAAGATTGACACTTGTTTATGTCTGGTTTAAATGTGAAATTACATCCAATGACCAAAATTGTATTAAATTGTAAAAATATATTCTGAATATACATTAAAACCATTAAATATTATAATTTATCCATATAAATTATTACGATGAATAAAGTTTTTTTTAATTAAAATATAGCGTGTTTTTACTATTTATTAAAATATGAAAGTTATCAGAAAAATATCAAAACTTTATCCAATGTAAATTTTTATATCCTAATTCAAATGAATAATTTTATTTTATAAAATTGAACTTATAAACATTTCAAAAACTAGATTTAATGTAGGTGCTCCATTAAAAGGCGGCAAAACTGCATTTTTTTAAAAATACTTATTTTACCCGAAAAAATTATTTTTTTCTTATACAATGTTATAGAAAATGTGTAAGATGAATAATAATGTTATAATATTCAAAATTTAGTTAATAATATTCATAACGACTAGTTAATAATAATATTATAATAATATATCATTGTTTAGTAAAACCCGGTATTGCGTACAACACACGCTATCGAGGAAGGTCGTGATTGCGTGTAATGCAAGCCAAGTCAGGGTTGCGTGTTGTGCAAAAATCCTTCATTTTATCGTATAAAATAATCCAACCATATTTCATTTATTCATTTAGTATATATATATATATATACACACACACACACAATGTTGCGTAGAATGACTATTATAAAACGAACATGAAATTGTGTGTAACACGATCCAAGAATAGTGTTGCATATACTGCAAGCTAATACGGTGTTGCGTATTGTACAAGATATACATGGTGTGCTGTATAATAAAATACATCAATGAAATTAAAAGAATATTTTTCATAAAATCTCATAGTGTTACATTTTACCCCTTAAAATGAATTGCGCCCTCGAAATTCGTCGGGGTTATAAATCGTTTATTACTCGAAAGTTTCTTTAATAGAAACCCACATCGTAAAATGGAATACCAAAACTTGGCTTTAAAAACTAAAGTATGAAACGTAATGGTCACCCAAATTAACTTATCATTGGGTTTCTAGGTATGAGAACATAGGTGATAATATGGAGATGGAAGAGAAATCTAACCATCATGTTCTAATGGAGAGTGGTAGAGAACAGGGCTATGAAAAATCCAACAATCACAAAGCCATATATTTGTAATTATCTATGGTACCATCTAATTTATCGAATATAAGGACACTAGGACAACATTTTTGGTTCTCAAGATCATTTCCCTAAAGATGATGAAATTGGAATTAGAAGAAATACTTTCGTGATTTTGGTATAGTCTCACCGTTGGTCATTCTTTGGACAATTTCAACTTCATCTCTTTAAGAAATGAAGTTGAATTTTCCATTCGTGATGTGTTAGCAGATCATGTGATAGAATTATGGGTCATTCGATCTTTCTCAAACAAAAGGTTATAAAAGTTATCAAAAAATACATAAGTCCATCTATAGTGAGATTAATCATATATGGTTCCAAAAATGGACTTATACTTCATATATCATACTGCTTAATATAATAAAACTAGTTTATACTAAACAGGTACTTCCTGTAGGCCATTGGTAGGTGATAAAGGCCAGTTGCATTTCGGTTGTGGGTTCGATTCCCACAGCCTTGTCCGACGCGATGGGTTGTCGCCCATCCTGCAGGTTGTCCTTTTTATAAAACTACATTACTATAACATCCCGTTGAAAAAAGTTCTATCCTTAAACAATACCAACTTATGTCCAACATAATCCATTCCAATCTTTAGGGTTATCTAAAATACTTCGGTCCAAGCTCATGGTATAAAGAAAATGATTACTTGAAATTTCTCCTAACAATCACGTGAATGCCATCATTTATCCCCCATATATCATAGGATATATCTTTTTGGTCAAATTACAAAAATTTGGATACCTTAATCATGTTTTCTCATGAAGAATGAATACCCATTGAACCTTAGTGAAAACATGAATGCAGTTAAAAGTCAACACTTTCCACATACCAAAATCCTCACAATTCTATATACTCAAACCATGATATCACTTAGTCCTTATATCAATCATGAGCTCATGAATACAATCAAACATCTCATTATCTTCTTATCCCTTCATTAAGCGCATATCATCTGCTTTCTAAAATATTTAAATAACTTTTCATGGTTAACGATACCATAAAATTATTGAAAACCACAACAAACTAATAAATAAAATTCTAATACACCATAAAAGTACCTCAAAAACATTATTCTTGAATACCAATACAAAAACACTTCAATCCATCCTCTTCAAATATATTCCTGGAATAAGCCCTTCCTTGATTTAGAAGTAACTTTTTAGGTCAAGGCATTAAGTTGGGTAATACCCATGTTCTCCAAAAATAAGACATTGAACTCTATAACAGTCTGTCACTCTATAACCCTTTTCTCCACACAGATAACATCTGTCCCTCCATTTGAGGTATTCCTCATGGTTCTTCTTCCCTTCTTTAGAAATATCAATCTTCCTTTCTTTATGCTCCTCAACATGCGAACATTCATAAAAGTCTATCTTCCGCTTATTTGATGAATTAGGCATACCAATAAATTTCACCTTGTTAATCATATATCGTGATGACTGAATTGTCATAATCACAATATCCTTATCTATTGGTATTACAAAATTTTGATGCTCATAGTCACTAATTTGTCCATTGGATTCAATGTTAACTGAATTCCTTCTGGTTCCCTCCATTACCTAAAACACAAAAAGAATTCTTGTGAGAGGCAAAAATCATGCTACGGAAAACAACATAGTAAAGGGGGAGTACCCTCAATATCTAACATCTTAGGTTAAATTCTATGATTCTTACCGTAGTTCTAGGACTATATCCTATACGTAAACTTATCCTTAGGGACATCCCTAGACATACCTTAGAAATATCTCTAGGGATCTCACAAACGTTTTCGCATCCTAGTTTCCTAAGATTGACTAAACCTTTCCTCTGATACCAACTGTAGAGACCCGAAGCTTGACATAAATGGACATTACATTACTTTTGCGGAATACTTAGTACATAACAAACACACACACACAAGGACCATAATAGTTTAGTGTCTTTGGAAACTCGTAATATAATCTTCTAATCGTGGTGAAAGATCTTCAACATCTCCCATAAAGATCTTCCTTTTTTACCTACAACCATTATTTATATCCTAGGGAAAAGAAAACATAAAAGGGTGAGCTCAAATACTCAGTAAGGGTAAAAAAAAGAAATATCAATCACATCATATACATACGAACATTACTTTTGGAAATCTTAACCTGCAAAAGAAATCATAATTTCATAACGCGGGATAAATCATAGTTGTGAAATGTCATCCCAATAATCATAACTTAAAACATGAAACTTTGTTGAATACACACATAATCATAGAGATTAATTTCTTATTAGTCAAGACTCATTTCCAAGACTATCTTAGTGGACAAAGTCCATTTCTGAATCGAGTTCACTCCTTGTTTCAGTCCTGTTTAACTGAACTGGTTTAACCTGCTGTTTCCGCCATGTCTATATCATAAGATATAAAATCTTTACCTAATGCATTGGAGGGAGATATAGGTCCCACACATCTCATAATGATACCATTCTTATGTGTTCCACAAAATCATAAACCATACATCATAGCCTAACCCATGTAATAAAAATCTGAATCTTAAACATCGTGACATCATAAAACAATTCATATAAGATAAAGGAATTCATAAAAATAATTCCATCACAAAATAATCAAATCAAAGTAATAATAGGGAGATAAACATAACCCTTTATTATCTTAGATGGAAAATAATATTGATAAAACACATGAACTTCATTCTTGAGGAAAATATCCTTTCTACTTCAAAAATAATTTTCCTTTCTTAACATTTCATACAATTCTAAAGTAAAAGAAGTTGATTAAAAATAAACTTGAAAGCTTGTAAAGGAAGCTTCTTGGAAATAATGTTTTAAAAATCCATTCATTCCGTATAAGTTAAAAAAAATTCTTCTCATACTGTTGTTGGAAAAATCAAAAAGTACCTATTATGAAAAATGACAAAAGATTCCTTTCATATATTTTACTAAAAATTCACAGAACGGTAAAATTGGATTTAAAAAAATTATCGTTGCATGGAAATAATATTACATATTGATGACACATGGATGTGGATGATAAAATACACCCCAGTAAATACCAAAGTATAAACAATCTCAGATAAAAATGAGATTGTGATATTTTCCCTTACCTTAGGTCCGATTTGCTTCGTATGTGTCCGAACCTCCTGTATAATGATTTAAATAATGTCATTGACTTATTCCAGAATTATAATCATTGTTATGATATCATATATGGTTCACTTATGACTTTATATTACCCTTTCTTTTGTAAATTCCATGTTAAAGAGCGTTTTGGGTACAATCGTTTCATTTATGGTCCGTGATTTGACTTGTAATTATTTATACGATTACTTAGATCATGATTACATAATTACAGAATATAAACATGATTTATATATAATATATATTCAGAATATACATATATGTAATAGATCAATAAATGGAAATAAATACACCGTTCATGGAGATGGTAGGCCGTACATACGCATGAACGCTGTTTTCGTTTCCTTATTGAGTATAATGGAATTAAGTAGATGACATACATATATATATACATAAATACATTAGCTTTATAATTTCATATATTTCATTATTATAGCTTATATATACTTTATAATCATTCTTTAATGGTTAACATGGAAAATGAATCTCATCGCGTCGTGGAGACGGTAGTCCGTACTTACGCACGAGCGATTATATCATTTCCATAATTATTGAATTGAATTGGAGTGGATGATACAATATATCATAATATGTATGATGTTATAATAACTATGTATATTTATTCCTTACACCATTTTACCCATCCAGGTAAGGTGGTATTGGAAAAACAGATTACACCACGGCGTGGAGACGATATTTCGTACGTACACACGCGCGGTGATTTCACATTCCGTAGGATGGATAGATGGTGAAATAGGGTTGTTTCATACTTATAATAAAATATCAGTATATGAGTGATACTGATGTTATTAATTCATAATGAAAAAACTAAAGAAGAATTAGTGGAAGAAGAAATAAAGTTGAATGAATCGGTAAAGGATATTACCTCTTCTTTCAACACACCTTTTGAAACCTCCTTTTAGGGCACTAATATTGGTCTTTGAAGAAGACCAGAACCTCTAGGATATTTCTAGGGAAGTGGAGGGGAGAAATTGACAGGGGTTGGCCGAGATTTAAGGCTCAGAGAGATGTGAGGAATAGGGGGAGGAGGTGCCCTTTTATAAGGGAGGAGAGGGGCACCTTTGGAATAACTAAAAATATTATTTTATTATAAAGTCATATTCAGTTTTTAATTGCTCCAAATTGAGTTATTTCGAAGATAAGGTGGGTATGGGTCTAAATCCTCTAATCCAATATAATTTAGGCAAGTTTAGGTCATTATATTAACCTTGTCTTTTAGTTTTAACTCTTAGTTAATTAGATTGACATTTACCATGTCACTTTGTATTTTTATATTATATAGTTAATAAAATTACCATATACATCCAAGAGATCCCAAAGTTGTGTTTCATTAATATATATAACCTTATCTAAGTCATTTGGCCAAACCTTAGATTTTTAGGAATAAAATAACAATCAATAATATAATATTTGTTTTAAAAACTATTTTATGTATATTTTGACAATATTCAATAGTTGATTTTTTTGAAACTCATAATAGAATGATTACTTCGACCAAAGTTAATTAAATCAATCCTAACATGTCATATTAACATAGAAAATTAGTTTAATTCATAAAAAGTCTCAAATTATACTTATTTAGGTATTTATAATATCAATTATTCTAATTTTTCACTATTATGTTAATTACTACATCGTCATTGTGTCATAAATAAATTAAATTATTTAATGTCTAAAAATTATAAATAAAATATAATTATGTAGGAAATATTTTTATATTTATAATGAATATTTATAGTCGAATTTATCTTATGTATAACCCTATATTAAAAATGCTTTAGTTATTAAACTTTGATTATAACTATTTTAACCCTTCTTTAAATAAATTAATAATAAATGTCCTAATCTAATCCAAGTGGGCCTAAATGGTCATATTTTATTTCCAAAGTTGTTTTTGGTCGAATTACACTTATCCAATAGAATTAGGACATGTTTTAGTGTAATAATAATATCATTTTTACCTTTGATTACCCTATTTACTTTTAACCGTGGTAAAAAAAAGTAAAAAGATACTATTCACCAAAAATTATTTTCATCTCATTGAACCAAATTTTACTTACTTACATCAACCATGTCTCTCGGATTTTTGAAATTCCACTCAGAGAAGCAGTAAAATTAAGTTTTATGAAAAATTTAGTTATTTTAACTACCACTTAGTGGTTTCACTATTCATCAAAAAATAAAAGTTTTCAGAAAAATACCAAAAATTAGGCCTAAGCTATATTTGATATTATGAACTCAAAAATGATGTCTATTTTACAAAATTTAAAACATATCAGTTGCATTAATTAATTTAAAAAATAATTCCCGTCGTCAAAACATATAGCGTGTTCTTAAGAAATAATAACTATCAAAAGATTGACACTTGTTTATGTCTGGTTTAAATTTGAAATTACATCCAATGACCAACATTGTATTAAATTGTAAAAATATATTCTAAATATAATTTGAAACCATTCAATATTATAATTTATCCATATAAATTATTACGATGAAAAAAGTTGTTTTTAATTAAAATATAGCGTATTTTTACTATTCATTAAAATATGAAAGTTATCAGAAAAATATGAAAACTTTATCCAATGTAAATTTTTATATCCTGATTCAAATGAAGAAATTTATTTTATAAAATTGAACTTACAAACATTTCAAAAAATATATTTAAAGTAGGTGCGCCATCAAAAGGCGGCAAAACTGCATTTTTTTAAAAATACTTATTTTACCCGAAAAATTTATTTTTTTCTTATACCATGTTCTAGAAAATGTGTAAGATGAATAATAATGTTATAATATTCAAAATTTACTTAATACTATTCATAACAGCTAGTTCATAATAATATTATAATAATATATCGTTGTTTCGTAAAACCCGGTATTGCGTACAACACACGCTATCGAGGAAGGTCGCGATTGCGTGTAATACAAGTCAAGTCAGGGTTGCGTGTTGTGCAAGAATCCTTCATTGTTTCGTATAAAAGAGTCCAACCATATTTCATTTATACATTGAATATATATATATATATATATATATGCACACACACACTAAATGTTACGTAGAATGACTATTCTAAAATGAACATGAAATTGTGTGTAAGACGATCCAAGAATAGCGTTGCGTATACTGCAAGCTAATACGGTGTTTCGTATAGTACAAGTTATACTTGGTGTGCTGTATAATAAAATACATCAATGAAATTAAAAGAATATTCTTCATAAAATATCGGGGTGTTACAGATAGAACCTGATGAAACCATGTTAAGGATGAATGAAATAAGAAATACAATGATTATCCTCCTAAGAATCAAAATTTTATTGAAGATTGAATGAAATATATTTTATATATTCTCACACAACGTTCTCAAGATATAAATATTGTAGGACTTCCAATCAATAAATTAAGGGACCAAAATAATGTTGAGTCCTTCATGAGGTAGAGCCCAAATTCATTCAGTTGGTCTACTAAACTATTAGTAGATGAATAGTGGATCAGTACCACTAAAAAAATATTTTCATTTCCCTAATTTTTAAAACAAGATAAAGTCATCTTAGTAATCTATTATTTGGAAGGTGAAGCTATTCAATGGTAGAACCTTATAAAGAATATGAGGAAAAGAGATGAAATTGAATCCATGGAATGGGATGAGTTTAAAAAAATATTTTTCGATAAGTACTTTCTCCTTATTCTTTGATAAAATATGGATAAGGAGTTCCTTGAACTTAAGAAAAATGATCATTAATCTATTGGTACCTACGAAGTAAAATATACAAGACATGGAAGGTATGCTTCGTTAATTTGTATCCTACCTAATATAAAATTTTCTCAGTTATTTAGTGGATTAACACCAATTCTCTTAAGTGCATTATCTACAAGGGACATCAATCTCTATGAAGAAATCATTCAAAGTGTTCTAATTATTGATATAGAGATTGGTGCAACCCATTTTTCCTATTGGCGTGAAAAGAATATTAAAATGTAATTCATAGGAAAATCTAAATACCACACTTAAACAAAGATGATATTTCCCTTATGCACAATGTGTGGAATGAAACAAGGAGGAAACTATAATAAAAATAATAGTAAATGTTTTATGTGTGTAAAACAAGTTCATCAGGTAGTTTAATGAAAAAGTGATGGTAAAAATATGTTTATTCATGTTAATAGAAAAAATTATCAATAGAATTCACCTTATACAATTCAATGTTACAAGTTCCTAAAAATAGAGCATTATTTAAATCAATTCCATAATCTACGGTGTATTGATGATGATTGACATAAGAAAATTCATAATTCTAAAGATAAAGTAAGGTCAGATGCGGTTACTATTACTGATGCGGGGTATGATAATGAATGGGTGAAAGGTATATATACCATCCACTCTTAAGTAGAAAATGTTTTCTTTGATTTAAGATCCACTAACTCTTTTATTTCTAACGACTTTTCAAAGTTTTTATCTGTATTACCTCAACAATTAGAAGTTGAGTAATCTACGAGATAACTTAATGGGATAGTAGTCACATGATGAATTTATAATTCTTCTCTAGTTGAAGATTTTATTAAGGAAATTCTTACAAATCATCTGATCCTTTCTACAGTGAAATTTTTTGTCATTCATTTCATGGATTGTCATTCTCTATATGGAGATCATATCAATTACCAAGTACGGGAAGTCACGTTTCATATTCCAGATCAATTAATGTTCATCTATCAATGCAAGGTTCTGTATGATCTTCCAGTGAAAATTTCATTCATCATATGGGTCTTGATTCCTATAAATGAAGGTTATCTTAAAAAAATTATTGGGTTGAAACTCTCAATTAAGAATATACCTATTTTGAAAGAGTTCTATGATGTCTTTCTTGAATAATTTTCTGGTCTTCCACTAAATCATGAGGTTGAATTCTCTATAAAACTCATATCGAGTGGTATTCCTATTTCAAATACACCTTATAGAATGGCCCCAATTGAGTTACAAGAATAGAACAAGGAACTCTTAGATAATATTTTTAAGGGATTCATATTACCTAGTGAGACACCATGGGTGCACCTATTCTATTTTTTAAGAAGAAAGATGGATGAATGAGATTCTCCATTGATCCTCAAGAACATAACAAGATCATAATCAAGAAAAAATGTCCTCTTCCCCAAATTGATGAATAATTCAACCAAATATATTGTGCTCAAACAATTTCAAATATTGATATTCATTCAGGATATCATCAATTAAGGGTCAATTAATATGATATATCAATGATTTAATTCTTTAAAAGGTATTAACATGATGAATTTATAGTGATGCAATTTGGCCTTACTAATTCACACTTTACCTTTATGGATACAATTAAAATAATCTTTGTTGACTATATTCATCAGCTTATTTTAGTGTTTGTAACACCCCAAGAATTCATAATGTGTTATTTCTTCAAAATAGTTCAATAACTTGCACTACACGCAACACCGAGTTCAATTTCACCATGACTTACCATAAAGCCATTCAAAAGAGGTTATGAATAGTATTAACTAAATTTTAAACTTTATATAATCCTTATAATTTTTTCCATATTATGAGTATCTTAGACATAATACAAGAACAAATTCATTTTCAATATTGCACTTTTATCAACTTTTAATAGTGAACCCTTTTTAAATACAATATTTTAAACTTTTTGACTAAATGGGGACATCAAAAAAAATTTAAAATGAAACATCCCAAGCTTCCACGGTACGCTTTCCTTTGAATAAAATAGTAGCGTGCGTTGTACGCAACCTTGAGTTTTAACACACGCCACAACCAATCAAACTAGCCGTTATGAATAGTAATACCTAAATTTTGAAATTATATATATTTTCTATTTTAAAATGGACATCATTTTTGGATTCGGAATATCGAATTTAGCCTAAGGTGAAATTTTGGTACTTTTCGAATAACTTTCATATTTTGATGAATAGTGAAAATTACTAAATTTTAATTAAAAACAACTTTTTTAATCAAAATAATTAATAGTGATAAATTATGAATTTTAGTAGTTTTAAAGTATATTTAGAATATATTTTTACCATTTAATATAATGTTGGTCATTGGACATAATTTTACAATTAAACCGAACATAAACAAGTGTCAATCTTTTGATAGTTATTATCTCTTAAAAACACGCTTTTTGTTTTGACAGCGGGAATTAATTTTAAATTAATTTCTGCCACTTCTGTGTTTTGAATTTAGAAAAATGGATTCCATATTTGGAATCAGGATGTCCAAATTGTGTAAATAGGTAACTTTTATTTTTAGACATTTTGAATAATTACTGTGGTAAATATTTTATTTACCATGGTTAAGGGTAAATCCGGTAAATAAGGGTAAACAAATAATATTATAATAATACAAAATTATCCTAAAACGTGTCCTAACATTATTGGTGGACACATACCCGACCATGAGCATCCTTGGGTCAATTTGGGGACCCCTTGGAGCCACTTGTATGTGGTAGGGACACTTTATATTAATATAGTTAAAATAAAAATAAAAATTGCATAAGCTTACATCTTTTAGAAGAACAATTTTTACATAGGGTTATAAATGTTGGATTTTTGATAATAAATATTCATTAGAAATCTAAAAATATTTCCTACATAATTATATTTTATTTATAATTTTTAGACATCAAATAATTTAAATTATTAATGACACAATAATGATGCAATGTTTACCTCATTAATAAATCATTTAAATAAATAAGATTATAATGATTAAAATATTATCTAAAACCTGTCCAATTCTTATTGGTTGATGTTATTTAGAATATGAGTCATCTTATCTTCGACCTCAATGATTTTTGGACCATTATAAACCGAATATAATTATATTATACAGTAATACTTTCACTCTTTCCTAAAGAGCCCCTCTTCTCCCTTATAAAAGGAGACCACTTCTACTCATTCCTCACACCTCTCAAGCCACTTGGCTCGTCCAAAATCTGCCCAACTATTCCCCCCACATCCCTCTCCTCCTCCTTGAAGCTTCCCCTTAGGCAGAAAGCATTTCAAGAAGTCCTTTGGTTCCAACCAAAGTGAGTTACCTAAATTAAAGGTAACGATTTCTATTAAATTATTTTCATTTATTTTGCTTCTCCAACCCCCAAACTCTTTTTATTTCCTTTCTTTTGTAACAACACCAGTATCCTCAATATACTAGGATGTTGTTATAAGAAGGATTAAAACTACACATACACACAACTCCATCTAATGGATGATGGACATAATGTTTCTGTGGATGGCAAACTAACGCCTCACGAAACGATGATTGTTCAAATACATCTTACCGCCTTTCATGGTGGCCATTATGATGGAACTATAATTAAATATGATATTAATGATATATATTTTATATATAAGCTTCTGTAATTCCATTTTATTTCATACCATTATTCGTTTCATGTGGTATATACATACGATAATTTCATTTGAGGAAGTGCGGACTACCGCCCCCTTAAAATGATATGACTCGTTCATACCACACATGGAACGTATAAAGGATGGTGTTAATGAACTTAAGTAACATATATAAAATATTATATTATACTAGAATAGTAATATACCTATGTATCATTTGGATTAAATTCTTTTAAAATAAAAATTAAATGGAAGTAGCGTTCGTGCGTACGTACGGACTACCGTCTCCACGAACGCGGTGAGATCCATCCTCCATCGTATCCATTCAAGTCTTATTCTCATTTTAGGGTTAAAAATAATTTTAATATCATTCTTATTATGAATAAGATATAATCTATCCATTACAAACATGTCTTACGTAACCAAACATTTAAGAAGAACGAATCGATTATCACCCGAAACGACGATAATACTAAAATATTATTAATAAAGCAATGTTAAAAGAACATATATGATATCATATTAATGTATATGATTTTGTATAATTTAATAACAATTATTTCACCATTATACAGGAGGTTAACCTACCCCAACCAAGGAAAAGTACAAGGTAAGGGTTTATTTCACAATCTCTTCATTATCCGAGGTTGTTTATACGTAATAATCTACTGGGATATCTTTATCATCCACATCCATGTTTCTTAAAAATGTATTTCAAAACATTTTTACTATTTACAAGAATATGGGTTAAAGTCATGTATACCCTTGTTTGACTTTTTATAAGAGGTTTATAAAGGAATCTTTCCGTCGTTTTCAAAACAATGTCCTTTTTAAACTTTTCGACAGAATTGAGGTAAGAATGTTTTTTTTAACTTATACGGCGGCTACGGTTATTTTACGCCGTTATACAATCTTCAAAGCTTTCCTTACAAGCTTATAAGAATATTTTTAAAGAAAATGTTTTATTTTATATGGATCTTAAATGATTTCAAAATAAAAGGAGATATTTCTTTAAAAAGAATTTTGATTTCATCTATGTCAACATCCTTTGATGGATTTTAAGATTATTTATGGTTGATTTATTATGATACAAAACTTCTATATTGTATTGAAGGTTTTGTGATATGTTTGACTGTGGATGTTCTATTTTTATACCATTCATAGTTTATGGTGAAAGTATTGACATTTCGTATGCTAGTTTTAATACGAATGTTTATGTTATGTTTAAACCTTTTCATATGGGAATGCATTGGACTTAATATGTGACGTGTGGAGCCCGATATAGCTCCTCGATGCATCGGTAGGTCTCATGAGACAAACTAGTGTCTTGGCACAAGGCCTTGACAAAATCTTATTTGTAGTCTTGGCACGAGGCCTTGGCTATGTGGTTATGATAGTCTGGCATTATGCATTCCAACATTATGAAAGTGGTTATTGATTTTTGCATGTGATTATTCGATTAGTAGAATATCCATGTGAATAAGTAAATGGAATTATTTCATTTTATTTATGCCATACCATGTTGAAAGTTCATGTTTAAAAGGCTTTTGTTTTAGTTATACATTTCCTTAAATGTTTATTCTTATTTATGAATGTTTCCGCTATATTGTTATCCTTACTGGGCATTTGAGGTCACCCCTTTTCTATGTTTTATTTTTCCCAGGATGTGAAGATGTAAGTTATGAATGACCTTCAGGGATATTATGAGGGGATTATAGTGTGGACTGTGGAAACATTATGTTGTTGTAGTAGTTTTTTCATTTTATGATGTAATGTAAAACTTATGAATATATCTAGTGTTTCCAAGGCTACTAAACCAATCGGTCTTTCGAGATTTGATCTTTCTTGTGATCATGCCAATGTTACGAAGTAATGCACTGACTCTGGGTAGCTGGGGTCGGGGCGTTACAGTGTTTATATATGATATTCTTGACTATTTGAAAGGTACAAAAGAACATAAAGATCACTTTAAATTTTTACTAATTAACCTAAAAAAGGAAAATATTTATTAAAAATTTACAAATTGTAAATTTTGCCTTTGGAAATTTTCATCTTTTGGTCACATAATCTCAAAATAGGGGATATCTGTAGATCACACACAAATAGAAGTTACTGAATGTTGGATGAGACTAACAATGGTAACTGAGATCTGAAGTTTTCTAGATTTGGCTGGATATTATTGATGTTTTGTGAATGATTTTTCATTATTATCTAATTCACTCACCAAGTTGACTTCAAAAAGGAGTTCCGTTATTGTGGAAAGGGGAATGTGAAGAAAAATTAAAAGATCCTAAAAGAAGGTCAACCAATGAAATTTTGCAAACACTACCCTATAGTAAAGAAAGGACTTGTATCTACAATGATACATCCAAAAAGGTGTTGGGATGTTTGTTCATGTAAAATGATATGATGATAGAATATTCCTCACAAAAATTGAAAATCCATGTGAAACATTACCGAACTCATGATTTTGAGTTACTAGTTGTAATATTTTCATTAACGATATGGATTTATTATCTTTATGGTGAAAGTTGTTATATTTATACTGATCAAAAAATATTAAAACATATTTTCACATAAAAGGAGTTGAATATCAGCCAAAGAAGATGATTAGAGTCGATTAAATATTATGAGTTCCCAATAAATTACCACCCTGGGAATGTGAACAATGTAGAAAATGTATTGATTCAAGGGGGATATACTATCCTTTTAATTATGGGGATAAAAAATGATCCAATATTTATCAATTTTCTAATGATATATATTGCAATTTTAAAGGAAAGTGAGAAATATTATATTTATCAAGTGAATTTTCAACCATATATACAAGTGAAGATTAAGGTGGTGTAGAAGCAAGAAGTAGAGCTAAAAAAGAATGTTGTAAATGTTCTTTAATTCAAACATTATTATGATGGAATAATAAGGTTCATCATTACAGTTTTTATTTTACCATTCTAGAATTAACGAAGGATCTATTTCACGATTCTCATAATTATTCATTATTTATTCACCCTGGAAGAATGAATATGTATAGTATAATAAAAGAGTATTTATAGTGGGATGACATGAAAATAGATGTTTCCAAATATGTCTCTCATAGATTAGTTTGTTAGAAAGTTAATGTTGAGAGATAGAATTCAATGGGGGATGTTACAACCATTACCTATAGTACAATGGAAATAAAAAAAATACAATAACCTTTAACACCAGACATCACAAGTCATCTTATTCCCATACTTCTATAGAGGTTATAGTTGATTGCCTTATGAATTAAGCGCATTTCATAGCTATTATAGAGGATTTATCTCATGATCATCATTCTAGGATTTATATAAATGATGTGTTAAAATTGGTTAGAGTACCACATTTTATTATATCTGATTGGGATATGAGGTTTATTTTGAAGTTCTTGTGAAGTATTCAGTTCGTTCTGGATACAGAGTTTAGTTTTATCACTATTTATCTTCCTTAGATAGACAGTCAGTTTGAGAGGGCAATTGAAACTCTAGAAGACATGTTTACATCTTTCTCTATTGACTTCAAAGGTTGTTGGTATCAACACATACCTTTGGTGTAATTTCAAAAAACAATAGCTTTCACTCCAGTATTTAGATGAATATTTTTTAATTCCTCTATAGAAATAAGTGAATAACTCCAACATGTTGGGTTGATGTTGGGGAAAGTAATCTATTAGGACCAAACCTTGTTAATTAAATGGAAAAAAGGTCAGATCTATTCAACAACACATAATAGCAGCTCAGACTCATTAAAAAAGTTATGCTGACAACCAAAGAAAATACCTAGTGTTAGAAGTGAGTGATAAAGTGTTTTTAAGAATATCTCCCTAGAAGATAGTAATGAGATATGAAAATAATGTCAAGAGGATACCAAGGTATATTGGGCCTTTTGAAATTATGGATCATATTGGGAGGTAGATTACCGTTTTACGACTCCAGCAAACCTCTCTCAAGTTTATGATGTGTTAATTGTATCTATCCTAAGTAAGTACATAATTATTCCTTCGCATGTACTAAACATATAATTCATACCACTATATCATGGTCATTCTTATGAAGAACAACTTATAGAGAATTCAGATCGTAGTAAAAATGCTCTGTGAAAAAGGATCACATTCTTGGTTAATGTTTTGTGTCTTAACCACCAATTTGAAGAAGCAACATGTGAGATTGGGGATATTATTAGGGAGATATATCCTCATCTATTTGTATTGAAGTGACAAATTTCTATGGGGACAACCAGTTTAAGGGGGGAAGAATGTAACTCTCAGATGTTTTTATGAAATATTTTCTCTAAATAATATTGATTCTCCAATAGCTCAAAATGCATGAAATTGTAAATTAAGTTGAAATGAGAGATTACCTTATTATAAAATGAATATGTTAACCTATATTTTGGTGAGAGGGATTAAATATAACTAACTTATGAATATGTATGGTGAAGTCATTTTCTACCAATTATTTATGAAAAAATATAAATCAATTATATATATGTATTTTGTAAAAAAAATTGAGTGAATTACTGTTAGTAAATTAATTTAACGAAATATATATTATATATATATAATAAAATATTTTTCATATCTATCCAATATATATTTTCTCCATAGGGTATGAATAAATACTATTACATATATAAAAACATATATTTTTTAAAATGGTAATTTTTCACCATTTAAGGGATTTCCCCTTTTAATTTAAAATTTTGAGACATTAATAATTTTTATATGGAAAAACAAACATCTTCATTGGAAGTGGTATATAAAAACATAATTTGGATGAATTTTTAATATTTTTCTTATAGCACTAAAATTCTAAGGAATTGTAAATATATACTTAATCATAATTGAAAACATATTTTTTTCAAAAAAATAATTTATATAGTAAAATTATAATATTGAATTATTTAAACGTATAAATAGAATATATATTTATCATAAAATATAATATATGTCATTAGAATTACTTTCACATTTAATTTTGATGTAAAAACATTTCAATATTTTACAATATTTTAACATTTAAAACTCTTTCTCTCTTTTTGAAAAAGGTATTAATTCTAGATTAATTAATGAAACATATATGTTTTGAATGTTGAAAAATGGGATCCATATATGGAATCATTATTTCCATGTTATATAAATATCTTTGTTTTATTTTTTGACATTATGCATAGTAACTTCGTTGATTATTTTTAATATAGTAAAAGGGTGTATCAGGTTATTAAAAGTAAGAATACTAATATAAAATTACAATAACACATGTCTTAATATCATTGGATAAATGTTTCTCTACCTAAATAATTCTTGGGTTGAAATGGTTTTCTTTTAGAAGCCTCTTGGTTGATACTTGGACATTTTATTTAATTTATTTAAAGAAAAACTAAATATGTCTTTTTAAAATTTTCATAACAATATCATTTTTATAAAAGATTATTCAAAATATAAATTCAATAATAAATAACCATTTTAGGAGTAGTTTTTTTATTTATCACGGTAATATATTTTTAATTTTTAGGAAATAAATAATAACCATAAATATTTCTACTTTTATGACGTAAATATTAATTAATTGAAGAGAAATCAATAAAACCATATAGTAGATTTATGTCAAAGAATTAAATGTTATATTTTCCCGAAGATAAATTCTACTACTTATATTATTCTAAAATATAGTATATTTATCATCATTATATTATTTTATTTTTAATTATTATTAAAAAATAATAATATTAAATAATTACACAAATTGATGCAATAATTATTTTATTAATATAGATAACAAATAATTTTTTAATAATCATTAAAATAAAAAAATATATCTAATTAATATGTCTATTGAATTTCATAGATTATATTTACCTCTTAGTGAAATAATAAATTGCTTTTTATGTTAAATTATTATTTTAATATTTTTTAAAATCTATCAATTGAATAGTATCAAACATGACACCAATGATTGTTTATCAAAATATATTTTAATTAATTTTTTAGAAATAATAAAAAAAAATTATAAATATATAATAATTATTCTATGTTCTAATATCTTCTAAGGTATTTATTTTTCATCAATGTTTCATCAAATAAGTATATATTTCACCCTTTTAATACTGAAATATTTGATAAACTAGTTAAAAACAAATACGGTAACTATGTGTTAATTAATATGATACGGTTTATATTGATTGAAAAACATATATAAGATCTATTTTTTGATGATATTATAACCCTATGTTGTCTAAACTTATAAATTTGGAAATTTTGGTGGTTTGGATGGGGTTTTATTTTATTATAAATTAATATTTTTGGAGATCCCAAAAGATCCCCTCACCATAATTGTTTAAAGAAACATACCCCTATCATATTGACCTCACATTGAGCCTTAAATCTTGGACATAGCATGAAATTTTACATTATAAGATTCCCTATTCAAATTCTTGAGGTTCGGGTTGTCTTAAAAATCTAACTCTAGTGCTCTAAAATGATATTTATAGGAAGCACATCTAAGAAGAGGTAATCTCCTCTACCGATTCATTGAAACCTCTTTCTCCATCTTATTAATCTTCATGATTTGATTATGTATACAGTAATAAATACAGTATCAATTATATACTGATGTGTTATTATGATTAATGAATATAAATAATCCATTTTTTATCAATCCTATGAAAAATGTAATCACTAATTTTTCGTACGTATAACTGACCATCTCCACGTCGTGGTGTAATCTGTATTGCACCTCCACCTTACTTGGAAGGTTATAATAACAGAAATAAAAACTACATATTATTTTTATTACATCGTATTTATTTGGAAATATTATACACTATTTTCTTTAATAGCATTAAACAAATTATGGGAATGATGTCATCACTCATGTGTACGTACAACCTACAGTCTTCACAGTGAGATGTCATTCATTCTACATGATATTTAGTAGATCATGGTTATGTTAATGTATAGTCTGAATAAATATTATTATATATATATATTAGAATCATTTTGGAATGATATATCTATAAATTATGAAGGTGAACCATGACTTATTTGATAAAACATGCATAAGTAAAAGAAACAATTAAAAACCAAATAACAAGTAAAAAAGAAATTTTATTAACAAACGGATAATAATATGATCATATATGATATAATTAAATTGACTATGATTCTAAAATAAGTCAATGACATTATTTAAATCATTATACATGTGTTTTGGAGACATAAAATGTAAATCATACCTAAAATGTAAGGGATAATTTTGCAATCTCGTTATTATTTGAGACTATTTGTACGTAAGAATTCACTGAGGTATATTTGTCATCCACATCCTTATTCCCTAAATATACTATATTATTTCAATTGTTTAAAAAAATTTAAATTCAATTTTTCTGAATTTTTAATTTTTATTAAATACTAGGGTTGGAATATTTTTTCATTATTTGATATGATGTACATTTGGAATTTTATAGAAAAAGTAGGGGAGAATGTTCTTTTATCTTATACGACATTAACAAGTTTTTACATATTCATAATTCCTTATTTAAATGAATATTACTCTACATGTTTTCATTTTTATTTTCAAATAAATTATTATCTTATAAATTTTCATGACATTTTATGAAAAGAAAACAATACTGATGAAGAAAACCAATTTTCGTCAAGAATTAATTTCATGTGTTATATCAAAATTATTTTCCATTTAAGATGGAATAATTTAATTGGGTTATATTTAATGTATAATACTCTTATTGTACTAGGAATTTATTTTTTTCATGATGGAATGATATTTATGAAGACCATTTGTTTTACATGGATTATTTTATATAGGAATGATGTTTAAAGAAAACCATTTTATTCCTTGGATTGTGGTGAATGATTCTTGTTTTGTGGCACAAGTAAGAATGATTCCATTATGTGATGTGTGGGTCATATATCACCCTCAAATGAATTTTTTAAATACTCATATCTCATGATATAGACATTCCTAGGATAGGAAATGATTTTGTTTGAGTAATATTTGTATGGAAGATGGATTGAACTCAGTTCAGTAATTGACTTTATCAAATATGATGGACATTGAAATGAACCTTGAATTATATGAAATTACATTCTATGATTATGTGTATTAATAAAAACATTATGTATTATGTTAAGAATTTATTTATTATGTTCATTGATTCTTTTGAAATTTGATGATTTATCCCATGTCATGATATCACAATCTTTCATATGCAGGATAAGATTTACAAATATTATGTTCTTATGTTTAATGATTCAAATTTGATTTATTTATCCCTCTTTTACTATTAGTAATCATATGAACTCTCCCTTTCAGGTTTATCTTTCCCCAAGGTCACTAATAAGGTAATATAGTGTGATATGTCAAAAAGGGGTCAGGTTGTGATGAAATAAGTCGGAGATAATGTAGATGTATTATGAACTAGTTGATTATGAATCCTTGTGTCTAAACACACATAACATATATGATCATGTAATTGAATTACTATAATTTGTAATGAATATTCTACAACATTGAAGGAAAATTAATGTATGTAATGATTAGGTCATTATATATAGTCCCTTATCAGAATATAAGTGAATTGTATTGACTAATAAAATGAAAATTATATCAATCCATAAAGACCCATAGAAAGATAATGGAATGTAATATAAATGACATAATTTATTAAGAACACATCCCATGTAATTAAATATATATTTTTTCAAAATATCTCATAAATAAATAGAAATACGTTGTTTCATCATCATTTCTTTCATTATAGTTCATTGACCTAACTATATAAAGATACCTTTCTTCTATCATTTTTGTGGATTTATTAAAGGTACCACCATCCTAAAAACATATGAAACTATATAACATCCCATCAATATTGAAAAATTATATATTTATTATTCAATCATTTTCATACCACCAATGACTCGCCTATTTCAATCTACCTCTTTAAGACATAAATGCCATATTTCTTTTATGCATCAATTTACATCATAAAATAGGATATATCAACAATAACCTTATGTCAGAAGACCATTATACATTTTTATAGATAGGAACATCCAATAAAATATAAAACAAGTGGTGTTCCTATTGGTGGGTTAGTCCACATGATCTCATCTACTCGATATCATTAAGCGATAACATATTGAGAGGAAGACGCTCTGATTTTATGCTCCTAGACCCTGATAGTCAAACATTTTCTATTTCTAGTTAGTATGATGTATCTAGACTATAGTGAATATGATTAATATTCATTTCATGGTATCTACACATTCTTATTATATCTTGGGATATGATATAACCTTTTTTATTATAAATAATCTATGGGAATTACTATATAAATAGTGGATGCGAAAATAAAAATACCATTATGGTAAGTGTGAAACATGAATAAATCAATGTATAAATGATATGGTAATTGAAAAGTACTATTTAGTTGGAATAGGGAACCTTATATAATAGCTCATTGAATATCCCTAGGGTTTATAAAACTGGGAGTTATGTTATGAAAACATATATTGTACCATGAGATGATAAATTTAATTATAAATTATCCATTTTGTGGGTTATTACCCCTATGTACCTCTTTTCTAGAACATGAATCAAATTATACTATAAATATAGAGATGTAATTTCTAGAAAACCGTAATACTAAAAACTATAACTAATCTTAATGTTATCATCCTATACGTAGAAATATTCTTATGAATATCACTAATTGTATCTGTTCTTAAACCCCAAATAAAATTTTTCATTTTTACGTTAATCATAAATCATAAACGTTTTCAAAGTGTTATCCATACAATTGAAATTTTTAAAAAAATTAACTTTTCAAACACAAAATTATTATCCACACACATCCAAATATCTAAATATATCTAAACATTTCCTTTTTTACCAATAGTAACTCCCTTGACCAATACTCAAGGATTGGGTTCTTATAGATGAATGCTTTACATACTTTCTTTTATAACAACTTTAAAAGATGTGATATAACATTTAATAATTACAAAATCAATTAAGATTATTGCATCTATTACATCCAAATGATCTTTTTAGTTTTATGGATTTATAGATTTAGTGTATATCATAAAAATATAAATATAATATTCTTTATATCAAATACATAATTTTCCCATCATATATGAAACTACTTTTGTTCTAAAAATCATTTAACATAAAGAAAAAATTATTTTTATGTTTTATCTTTCTAAAAATTACATGTATATAAATTTTATCCATAACCTCGATAAATTTAATCATAAGAAAGTTTGAGTTAAAAAAGAACTATAGGAAACATATAAGTGAAGAAATAAAGGAATTGGCATGGCATAAATAGTATGGACGGAACATGTATACAACATAAAGTCCTAATTTACATGAAACTAAAAACATGATATATACATGAGATAAATAAAAAACACAGAAATCAATAATATTATTCTCATAGTAATTGAATTTATATTTTTTTAATAATAAATTATGTTTCAAGTTCCTTGTTTCGAGAAACTTTGTTTTCTTCTAGACCTCAGTAATATCTTTTTTAAATTGGGTAGGTATAGAAAAAATATATAAACTTATTTGGTCTCATGAGGATTGTAGATTAATCAAGGGGCTATATATTTATAGTCCTCACCATTTATCTAATTATGCTAATGAATTCACTAGAAAGGTCAAAAATAGTTTTCATATCATTCCTTAAGAAACCTCATACTAAATAAAAACATGGATATCTATACAATGATGAATATAGAGTAACAATACATGATTGACCTGCTTTGGTAGTCGATAATCAACATAAAGTGCCACACATTTCCACGTGTTAGTAGAATAACATTATTTATAGGTGAAAATAATACAATATAAATTATTTAATGTTTTTTCATATATTAAAGAGAAATGGGTATATAACTAAGTCTATACTATAATAACATGATCATATTCTCCCAACAAAAAGAAGGTGGATGGTTGTAAAAGAACATAACCAAATAAGTGACAAAAATATTCAAAGTATTTATGTGGTATTAATATATATATATATATATATAATAAAATGAGATAATACCGTATAATAAAAGGGTATAATATACCAATCTTATATTAAATAATTTTTATGGAGTGATCATAACTAAATGGATGAAAATATAGTTGACCTAAACACTTCCTACTAGGGAAAATTGAATAAATAAATAATTGAATAAGGGAACATGATTTTTATATTAAATATAATAAAATATAATGATAATGATAAAAATGTATCCATTGTTGGTTAATAAATTTTTCAAAGAAAACATGGTGCAAACAATGAATTTTGTCTCGGTAAATCTAAATTGAGACCAAGAGAATCCTTTTTGTTTGAGTAACACATAAATAAAGACCACTTGAAAGATAAGTATTGTAATTAAACATAAAATACCTTTTTAAAATATAATTCACGTTATGAGATATAAAATAGTCATTATATAAACCATAATAGTAAAATTAGTTGTATAATATAAAAAATGTAACAATGATAGGAATCTAAGATGAAAAACATTATATCATAATATACAATCACTGAAAACCGCATGAATGTTTGGGATGGTAATTGAACTCAAGATAAAATATTAATAGATAAATCACGGTATTATATCTCATATATGTAGTAAATTCTCCACAAAAATTATAATTAATATCATAATGAAAAACATGGCTCAAATAGAGGAATTTGAGAAGGAAAACCAATACCTCCTGTCTTAATATCCATGAACATATTTTAACCTCTTTTATAAAAATCAAAGCTATATTATTCACTTAATTAGAAACCTTATTCATATACATATTCATTTTTACAATTCATAAATACTCATTCTCAATATGAATACTGCCGATTTTTCATTTCAGTTGTTTATTATTTTGATCGCAAGTACAAGTCTTATAATCGTGTCACTACATTTCATCATTAATGAAAAGTTAACCGTTAATAGATAATTAAATTATTTTTAATATTTTTAATATTTTTTTTCTAAAATTACTTTCAGGATTATTTTTGTATTTATCTATAAAGATTAAATCAATTACAATAATGTTGCGGTGATTCTTCATGATTGAAGTGTTTTTTCAGAATTATTAAATTAAAGTTTGAATTAAAATTTACAAAAAACAATTATATACTAATTTATATGTTATTATACTAGAAACTATTTCACATTGTCATTCATGTTATAAAATTCATATCATTAACCAAATTTGTGGTTAAATTGACCCAAACATGAACATTCCATGATTTAGTGGATGATTATGAGGTGTTCTTGTTGTGATATAAATATTCTAGAGGAAAAATGAGAATATTTAGTGTTAATTAATGTGATATATTTTAATTTTAAGTATTTAGCAGAATAAAATATGGATATAAAAATATTTTAATTTTTTAATTAATGTTTAACTTATTAGTATGATTATTTTAGTTGATTAAATGAAAGATGATAGTTTGTTCATCATATCATTAATAGGTTCTCTAATTTTACATAACAGAACCATAATGATAACTTAAAAATACTATTTATCAATTAATATCATCTGTATTTACATCAAATTAATGGAGTGATGAAAAAAAACACACATTGTGTCGTAGAGGTGGTATTATGCACAATACAAGAATGCCTTTTTTTCTTAATGGATGAGTTATAATAATAAATAATGGTAAAATCCCCATATAGTAAAATTATTTTATATAAATGTTACCAATATCATTATATAATTAAATATAGGTTAGATTTTATAGTATATAATAAATAATGAATCCTAAGTAGCTAGAAATACTCATGTTGAGGGAATGAATTTTTCTTTAAACTCTCCAATGAAATTAAGTCCTTCTAATAGAGAGTGTTTTTTAAAATATTTTTAATGTTTATAGGGTTATTTGAGAATGAAATTTTCATTGTTTTAAGGAAATGTTTTAAGCAATGGTGTTTATTTATAATAAGTAAAGGTTTCCCATTATAAGTAAATTAATGGGTAATTTTTCAAGTAACTCTTACATTTTTTAGTAATGTAAGGTAACTATTGATGTGTAAAAAAAGAAAAAAATGAAAAAATTAATTGAAATTAAAATGATTTTGGGTTGAAATTCACCTCAACCAATCTATTTCAAGATTTAATTTATAAAATTCTATTGAATTCATTTTTAATTATAAAAGGACATTTTCAAATAATAACTATTTCCTTCAATTTTTCGTATCATTTACCAACTAAATCAATTCTAACCAATTATAATTACTGAAACTAATTTTTTTATTAATCTTACGTTTGTTGAAAAAGATATGAGTATCATATAAAATAATTTTTTTAGAAAAATACTATTCTAAAAAATTAATTATTTTATTCGTCATTTTAGGTAAATTAATTGATTTTAATTCATATTTAAACAATCATTTATTTTCAATATAGATATTTTCCAAATTTCCATTACTGTTATTCATTGTCACTAATTCAATGTTTAGGTTTTAATATACCTAGATAAACCATTATATTTTATCTGAATATATGATGATTTTATTTATGTTTGGTTTTTTGTGTAGTGAATGATATCATAATAATTGACTTATTTAATGATGAAAATATATTATAATTTTGAGGTGTCATAATATCTCCCATTCCAGAAAGGTTTCACGGATAGGTAAGACTTCTTTATTCCGGAGTTCATAGTCCAAAAAAACACAACTAGATTAGGGAGTCTCCTATGGAAATATGCAAATGGTTGACCTGTAACACCTTTTTAGGGCATGAAAGGTGTGTAAAGATATTGAAAAATGATATCACAATGTGTTAGAAAAATATTTAACATTAAAAGACTGATGATATAGATAACTATATCAATATGAGATACTACGTGGACATCATATTGATTCAAACAGTGTTTTAGAGTTTGTATTGTGAAAATAAGTGAGGGATGGTTCTTTTTGATATCAAAATATTATTCCTCAACATCCAACATTTTCTTCTCGCACACATCATTCTACTGGGAAAGGTGATCACTGAATTATTTTTATAGGCTTTCCACATAGAAGATAAGAGTCTTTCCCTTTATAGGTGGAAGCAATATTGGTCTATATATAAGATACTACTCGAGATCATTAAAGTATTTCTAAAAATATTTATGAAAAAGATAACTAACCCCTTTGATAATTAGACTTGTAAAGGGAAAAACTTATCAGTTTGGTTGTCATTGAATTGATTGATATATGAGATACATCCCTATATTTCCCTTAGTTAATTATTATTTTTAGAAAGTTTACTATCATGTATTTCGAATATATCTTTAGGGATGACATTGATGTTCTGATGGAATACCATAAATCCATGGAATTTAACTAATGTTTCCCCAAAACCATATTTTAGTAGTTTAATATATGAGTTATGATGTTAAATATTTTTAATAAATTTTTTATATTTTTATGATTATCTTAATTTTATTTGTAAATGACAACCAGATCGCGAAAATAACATTCTATGGGCTTCGCCAAATAAATTTTAGAATATATGGTGCATGCCATGTTGGAATTTCGTGTCAGTGTTCCTCAATCCAAATTTGATTACATTGTAACAATATACCCATGGGGGTTTCCAAAAATAAATATCATATTGTTAATCAAGGGTCATTATGATATGGTTATATAATATCAACCCATAAATAATGTTCTATAAATCCAAATGTTGTGTTGTTTATTACATCCATGATCAAGATAGTGAAATATTCCTTTGATAATTTTTGAAAGAGATCTTGGACATTAATAAATCTAATTTTTTAAAATTTGTTATTATAAATGTGAATATGTTATTGACCCAATTCAGGTATTGAACATCCAAGGTGATGTTTGATTAGATCATCTTATCAACTTTTTATTTCACCTTGGAATTTTATCTCAGATGCTCTCTCGATTCAATTATTTAGTCATGCATATAGCCTGGTGGAACCAAATAATTAGGATAAACATTTGTATCCAACTTAATAACTTTTATATAAATTTTGGTTAATACTTCTTGGTTCTATTTGAAGAGTGATTTACATCTCCTTTTCTTAAGTATTCTTGGAGAAACTGATAAATATAGGCTATATATATTCCTCCATACCTAGGTTTATTTACCTGAGCTGAGATACATTCCATGAATACTAGAGGAGAACTATTGATTTGTTCTAACCTTTATTTATTTTAATCATGGGTATAAGGTTGACCACCACCCAGGGATCCACAAGATGATATTGTAGAATTTTAATTCTAGTCAGAATGGAATTCATCTTACGATTACATGGGTTTATATGAGTAAATCTATATCATTATAATTGGAGATATATTTCTAACACTAATCATATTCTAACTCTAGGAGTTATATTAGGTTTATCAATGTTCCTTGGTGTTGATAATTGAAAATTATTTTTAATTGAAATCATTTAATGACGCTTAAGGGAAAGATTATTTCCCATGGATTATGAAGTGGAATTTTACTTTATCAACAAAAACCACCTAATGAAATCATTTATTCTATGATCAAATGAGAGTAAAATAATTTGATGGTTCAATTAATTTGACCTTATGTCCTAATGACTTCCCAAATCTATATTATCATCATTAATTCAGTTTATAGGAAACATTATGTCTTCATTAATTTAATTTAATAAATTGATTGGTGAAATTTCCAAAACATTAGTAGCATAAATCTATGTGTCAATATCTACCGTTAGTTTTTCCCCATAATTTGGTAATATCTAGTGTGTGTTTATTGAGATTAATAAGACATTAATATTGAACTTCAATCATATATTTCCCCACATTACCCATTAAAATGTTATTTTAATAATTAATGATTTGATAAGGGAACTATTGTAGGAATATAGAGAAATTTTCATCTATGAAACATGTTAAAGCCATATCTTGGCGTGATACCCAAAATTTGGAGTCAGAAATGAATTCACCAAACTAATTCCATAATATTATTCTCAAAGGTGCCTTTATTATCTAATTTCATACACATGAAGTATTATTTTTGAGGGATACATGTCATATTTAATATACCATAGGTGTCTAAGTGTTCATATAGGTATGTTGTTGAGTATGGAACTATTATCAACTACAGATTAGTTAATGATAATATTTTAGATCTTTCAAAAGATATAAAAATGCCTGATATAATCTATTATAGTATTTTACAGATCTTATTATATGAAATAAATGACTATTTGGAATTTATCAATTCCATTAAATGTGTGATATTTCTCTACATTCACAACATTAGTATTTTACTCTCAAGGGAATGATAGACCATCAAAAAGGGATTCTATATATTTAATTGTAATATCATGGAAATCCATGATTAAGATCTTGGATGGGATGATATTAACATTAATAATGATTTTATAGTTATGGAAAAGGGGACTTTTCTTCTAATAATAAGGGTTCTCTCTAGAATGAGTCTTAAGGGTCAAAGATGTATACATTAAGGGTTCCTCTAAATTATTGGAACCCAATGTATTAATTGACTTATATGTGTTGGGATAACCTATACTTCTCTTATTTCATTGATAACATGAGAATTGACTTCTTGATTATTAATATTCCAATATAATTTGTTCTTAAAAATGCCTATAAGATTTAGTATTGAATCATTATTCATGTAAGCATCGTTGGAGAACTTCTCTATGGGTTTCATCGTCATGTATTTAAATTCATACTGACAATTGGGGACATCCACAATATCTTCCTTCCAATCACTACTACCTCTTCCATAATTATTAATCCAGATACGGAGTTCATATGATTATTCCTAACAGTTAAATATATATTTTTATGTGAATAAAATTTTCATAGAAATATCATCTTTCCTCTTTGGATGAAAATGAAATTTTGTGGGTTGATTCCAATCCACTCAATAATAGATTTAAAGAAACCAAAAGATTTTTGAACATTCTTGGACTTCATAATTTGATATTCCTATTTTTCCTTTTTTCTCTAGAAATAACAACACTGACTCTTGGAGAGATTTGATGATGATGATGTTTCCACTTGAATCACATGGGGAATTAATGTTAAGACAAGTGGCTTAATTCACTCCATGAGTATTTCATGCACTATATAACAAATTTCTTACTAATTTAGTCATCATAATTCAGTAAATACCTATTAATTACATAATGTTACTCTACCAATCCTTATTGTAGAGTAGTAGATACATATGACACCGTTTTGGGGTTATTCCTAACTTTAACTCTCTAGAGTCAATCATATTATGGTTTATATAGTTGAAGATTAAGAATTATTCAAAAATTTGCATAGAATACAATGGATGGTAAAGTAGTTTAGGTGATCATTCATTCCAGATTCATTAATTTTTCTAACCAAATTTAATATTAAAATGGTATTCAATAAGGATGTGATGACAACTCTTATAACCTACTATTTTCTAAAGGAAATTTTTTTTATTTCATCCCCTAAATTTTTTGGTACTTTTCTACCCGGTCCTCTCTTGATGAGGGTGATGTTATTGAAATTATTATTCAATACAGATAATTGACTGATAATGAGAGGGATTTGGAGCTGTAACTAACATTAACAATTGTTCATGTATAAAAGTTGTAGTTTTTTCTCAAATATGATTCGTCCCTTTTATTGAAATTTTCGTCCAAGACATATTTATGGATCGTTAAATATAATCCTATAAACATTTTTCTACATATAAAAACATCTAAAATTTAACAAATTAATTAAATATAATGATTTATATATGAAAATATCCCAATTAATTTTTATAAATATCTCAATTTACATGTCTTTGGGATGATTCGTATTTAGTGAGTAGGTGAAACATTATTTCATAGAAATAAACTCTGATCCTCTCTTGTTTCCACATTAACATTCAATCAGGTGGACAATGATCAATTTCTTCCATATTATAGATTGGAACAAGTAATGGTGCATTCACTAGTTATGCATCTAATTATTGATAGACCCAATTGGGTGATTTTAATTCTAGATGAATTGTGATTCTTTTAGGATTTGAACAGAGAACCTAAAAATTATTACCTCCTACTCATTATACATTTCTATCATAGAGATGGACCATTATTTAATATTTATGATGTATTTCTTGGGATATATCATGATGTTGAATATCAAGAATATGGGGGTTCTATTGTTTGTAGGTGGAGAAGTGGAGTCCATCCATGTTGGATATGTCTTCCTATTGAACTATAATGGCGTGTTTCACCACTCCACAGATTTTTTTTCAAGTGGTATGTGAATTTATAGCATGATGGGTTTCTATTGGGGTTGGACCCTAGACCGGCACACAAGTTGAAGAAATGGGAGAATAGAGATATAACCAGATTTTATGTTTATATTATTAATATGCAACTCACTTTGGAATTAGATAGATTACCAGACACCCTTGTGATTAAATTACCTATGTATTTAATTCATATTGGTATATCAAGCAAATATATAATAGTTTTTTTGGCCCTGCATTTTTATATTGACCAGACTCTATTAATTCTGATTGACTGGTTCCATATAATTTATGAGAATTAACCAAAGGAGGTATATTATCCTCAGATTGGTATTTTCACTCATCGGGTATATTGCATGTATGTAATTTAATGTTGAGCAGCTTCAACTTCTCAAAAAAAATTCATATTTTATAATCCTCCCTATTACAGAGATAGGATACTATTTTTTGGGTTGTGGGTGTGATATAAAGACCCATTTCATTTTATTTGGGTTCTAAACCTCATCAAATATTTAGTAATGGGATGTTTAGAGGAGCTATCATGCAATTAATGTAGCTCATTTTTTAGGTATTATCATTTTATTTATATTTTTTTATGTAAAAATCATTAAAATTATTTTCCACAATATCAAAATATTTTATGTCAATTTCATGCTCAATGTTATCTATTGGGATGATAGTTGGAACATTTATCAATGAAAAATAAGAAATATAAATCAATTTTTAACTTTTACTAGATTTGTAGTGGGAATCCAAAACTTATGATTATCCCTTAAGGGTAATATTATAATACCCCTTGATATCTTATTTCTTATAAATCCAATTTAATTTAGTTCCCCATAATGGTTTCACTCTCTCTTTGTAGTACTTACCCATAAGAGGTTTATGGTGGGTGATCCAAAGATATTCTCAAAAATATTTCACTAGATGTGTTCTAAATGAATGATATGAATCGTAGAGGAGGATAAATTGGGAGGAAACATCATTTTATGTTCTTATCATCATGGAAAACCCATACTTCCATAGGGGATGTATAGGAAATAAGGCCCCCAACCTTATGTTAAGAATTTTATTTTTCTAAACCATCATCACAACATGTATCTACTCTAGATTTTAAAATCTTGAGGGAATCCATGGTGTCATTCATTCCTCAAAACCTATACACACTATTTTCTTTCAAAATTCCAATAAGGAATATATTATCATAACCATATTAACCCAGTGTGATTTTATCTACACATTAGATGGATGTAGTTTTTTGGGAACAAACTATTCTCAATTGAGGGTTTAATTATGGTTATCAAAACTAATTACCTAAAATGGAATTCTGTATTGACCTTTATTTTAGGTTGATATATAATCCTTTCAATGGATTTATCCTATCATGTACATATTTTTTGTGATTTTGGAATGGCAGGACATCATTAGATGGACCAAATAGAATATAACGATCTAGAACCATTTAGATATCCTAAAGGAAAAACATTAAAATTCTATCTCCCTATGAAACATTGATTGAATGGTGACTGAGGAAATTTATAGTGATCTATATTTTAAATACCCCCAGATATGCATTCCAAGGGGATTTAATGACTATCTAAAAGATATCATTCATATTACTAAGGAATCCATGTGGGAGACTGAAATGTTGTTTCCTCACATTAGTGATATTTGATATAAAAATGTGGCTATGTCATGTTATTAAAAGATCTAATTTATCATTGTAACATATTTACTATAGTATATGTGTGATATGAATCTTATATTAGGTTGAAAAAGTATCTCTCATAAGTTGAGAGGAATTTTGAGACTGAACTTCCCTTTGGGTGCCACTAAAATGTCACTATGGGAGAAGAAATGGGGTTGGGAGTAACAAGTATTCTATCCGTGAACAATCCTTTCAGCATCACTATAGAGTTTTCTTTATCCTCAATAAGGTATTCCACAACCTCATCCAACCTTAAAGTCTATTTTGGTACAACTTTTCCAAGAGGAGAGAGATCATTCATAGTCACTTTAGTTCCATCAATAGGTAAACAGTGTAATGGAGGAATAGATGATGATCATCACCTAATGGTAAAAATTATATGAGAGGAGTTATAACTAATTTTTTTGGTTCCTGGTATATATTGATTCAAATTCTTTAGGTCATCTTGATAAGTAGGAAAATTTAGAGAATCTTCAACTGTAGGGGGATATTTTTACTGATACTATGAATTATCATGTGGAAGTAGTTTGTAATGATAAACGTATAGGGGAAATCAATGGTTATTCATTTTATAGTTTTTGTTCGAGGGAGGAAAAATAATGCATAATTTTTATTTATTGTAAATAGGACCTCTACAACATCTACCCTAGAGAGTGTGTTTATATTTATTAAAATTTTCTCTTTGGGAGGCCCAATATGTGTACCATTAATTGGTGATTTTGAAATGGCAGGACTACTTATATAGAATATCCGCATGTGATGATGAGGACCTTTTTATCATACATAACATGGAGGATCTCTACATTTAATTTTTTTTGTTATCACAGGGATGCTTTTTGTCATTCATTTTCTTTGGGGTACTTCCACAACTATACCATTTCGTTTGCCAATGGGGAGGACCTAGGTGAATGATGAACATCAATATTTTGTCATGAGGATGAAATTTAAAGTTGATATATTTGATGTAGCAAGGGAGGAAAACTAGGAAAATAATTTGAGGGAGGACATCTATGGATTAGTTATATGGATTTGGTGGAGGACCTTCCTAGTTTATATTCTATAGAGGACCAATGGATTTTTTGATATGTTCTTATGTGGATAATGGTGTAATTTTGGCCAGGCCATCCCATCCAAGGTCAGGTCAGGGAAAAGCTGAACCCTAAACCCAAAACTATATTTTCTATACCATAATTTTAAAATAATAAACCACAAGCCTCAAAACCTAAACCCTACATTAAAATAACAAACTTATGCCCTGAATCCTAAAAACTGGGTCAACAACCACAATTTGGGTTGGGCCGGGCCATGAACCACTATTCAAACCCAACCATTCTGGCCTCAACAACCTCATTAAGCGGCCCAAGCCCAACCTAGGGCCAAACCAAATAGTCAGGATGGTTTGGGCTTTTTAGGCAAGGCCACGGGCCGACCCTTGCTGGTTTTTAATATTTTAAAATGAAATTTAAAATGAGTTAAAAATTACCACTTCAATGTTTTTTACATTTTTTAAAGAATTTATGTCTATTGTGGATATTTTCATTACTGTTTCTTTTAAAAAAAATTAAAAAAATTTATACATTTATTTTAATTTTTTAAAATGTTTTTATTTTTTGAAAATATTCTTTAAGAATTTTTGTCTTAGAAGTTTTTTTTTAATTTTTTTTTAAACAAATAAAAAAATTAAAATAATTTTATTTTAAAATATTTATTTTAAAACCTTAAAATTTTTAAATGGTTTTTAAATTTTATTAAATTTATCTTAAATTTTTTTTTATAAATAAATTTTTTTAAAGGAATTTTTTTTAAATTATTATCATTTTCTAAAAAAATTTCTTTTTTTATTAGAATTTTTAGTTAAAAAAATTTTCTTTTAATTCTTGTTTAGTTGACATGTTTTAAATTGATCACATTATGTATATCAAAAAATCCCTTAAACACAGAGTTATGTAAGAATTATAAATATTTTGTTTTCTTCAGTTTAATAAAAATCCAAAATATATACCAATTTAAATATATATATTTTAAATAATTTAATTGGGATAATTAGATTAAAAAAATATACATTGAATTCCAAGTCAATATAAATTTCAACCATGTCAACCAAAGAAAATCAAAATAATATGTGTCATTTGTAAAAAGAAAATTAATGAGGGTTGTGAATCCTTGGCAAGCAGGGTTAATATTTTTCAAATAATATTTATATATGTGAATATATATATATATATATATATTGTGCTCTTTAAAAAATAATAACTAGTGTTGGGGGTGCACAACATTAGGTGAGTTAATATTTTAAATATATATATATATATATATATATTATATTATATATTCATGTTGAACCACAATTTAAAACCATAATGAGGATGGGGATGTGAAAGAACATCATTTTTTGAAATTAAATTTTTAATTAATATATAATGAGTTTTTATATATAAATATATAAGTTGTAAGAAGAAAATTAATTGGGGGTGTGCATCAGTTGGTGGGTGTGTTACTTTTTTTTCTAAATACATTTGTATATATGAATATATATATATATAATATGTGAATGTTGTAAAAAATAAATATGTGTTTGGTGGTGCCCAACTGTGGGTGGGTTAATTTTTCTCTAAATATATATATATATATATAACCTATATAATATATTTAATATATACATGATTCACCATATTTAAAAAAAATAATGATGTTTGGGGGAGTTCATGAATATCAGTGGGTGAGTGTTAATTTTTTAGTATATAACGATTTATTATATATATAATGTTAAATAATTGATATATATATATATATATATATATATATATTTGTGTGCGTGTGTGAATATATATATAATATATGAAAGATGTCAAAAAAAGACTAGGGTTTTGGGGTTTTCTAGAGTGGGTGGGTTTATTTTTCTTGTGTATATATATAGTATATATAATATATTTAATATATGAATTTTTGGACATATATAAAAAATTTAATGAGGTTGGCGGCATGTACGAACATCGTTGGGTGAGTGTGTTATTTTTTTATTAATATATAATTAGATAATATATATATATAATATTAAATGCTTTTTATATACAGATTACATTAAATCATTTATATTATATGTGTATATATATATTAGTAGACCTGTTTATATATATATGTATATAGTATTGTAATTTTAATCCAAGCGCACCGCCTGAACCAGTTGGTCCAGACGTAGCCTTGGAGATATGTGGTAGGGGGTTCGATTCTTCCTACTTGCAGTTTCCCAGGTTTTTACAAGAAAAAATATTATATGGGTCATTCTTCATATAGGATAGTTGTTCAGGCTCTTACAAGATGGACCATGGTTATGTAGGCCCAGTACCGACCCAATGAACCATTGTCTCGATCATTACTTGAATTTACACAAGCTTTTCCACACTAGGATACATGGGCTTTCAGGACTAGCTAGTTAGGCTCTCGGTCCATAATTATACCCTTATGTGGGGATGACCATCAATTAATATACATTCATTGTCATAGGGTGGGCCTCCATGTCTATAGTAACCTTTTATTATTCATCATGATATTAAATATCCTCGATCCATTGTTTAAATAAAAGAATTATATTTTAAGGATTTTGATACGAAAAAGGATATGATCCTACTCTTATATTATATAATGTTTATAGAAGTAACTCCTTAAATGAATTCTTATCTAGGTGACTAGAGTTAAAACCTCAACAATAATTAGCATTGTGCAGTGTAGGTAGTGGGCTTAATGAATAAGAACCATCTATTAAAAATTATTCATTATAATTATAAAATATCAGTGGGATTTATATGTGGAAGATGTGATATGAAGATTCTCATAAGATTATTTCTGAATATGAAAATGACCATCATTAGTGTAATATGGTATATGCTCTTAATCCTTAGAATTTTTTTGGATATTCCAGTGGGATTCCATTGTGTGAGTAGGAATATGAGTTCTTTCCTAGGGTGTTATCATGATATTTTTGTGGCATTCAAGTGACTGAGAGGTAAAATAATTATATTCCTAAACTTATGTAACTGAAATATACTAATGTGATTCATTATTATAAGTGGGAACTGAGATATGAGGTTGGACATATGTTTCATTGGTTCGTCACCCATAGTATGTTATCCTCTATGTAATCATAGATTATAAACCAAAGATAATATATTTGATACTTCATCTATAGAATATTTATGAGAGGATAGAGTTATATATAATCAACTATTTTGATATCTTGAAAGATCTCTCATGGGAATATTTTGAGAATCCATAGTGTTGTAGTTGATGTCTTTTTTTGGTCACCTGATGATAAGGTAGAATTTCTTGTTTTTCTCTATTGAAACGGTCATGAGTTGGTTGGATGTGGGAAAAGGGGACATTTTATCCATAAAAAGCCTCTATTAGTCTGATGGTTATCGTGGCTTTTACTTTTGAAGGCTTTCATAAAAAAATATAGTGATGGGGTTGGAATATTTTGATAGTACTCCATTATGAGGGAACTCGCCAATTGGAACAGGAAGTGTTCTGTTGGAGATAGTGTATATTTGTGAGTCAAGTCCATGACATTTATGGAAATAGATGAATGTATCCAAGATATAATCTAATGATACAATGAAATTGAATTTTCCTAAAGGTTTTCTCTATGATAAATTTGGTTCTCAATGTGATATGTTTCATTTGATGATTCCATTAGGATGTGTCAAGGATAAAAAGAGATAAAAAACACACACAAGGAAACCTATTAATGAAACATATTAATAAAATGAAAAGTTAATTGATTACATCCATGATTAATGGAGTTTAAATATGGTCCACCATTATTTTTCTAATGTTATACCATGTTCACATGTTTTTAGATTTCATGAACCTACTTTCCAAAGGGAGGTGGTCGTTAGAACGTACTTGTGAAACATTAGATTTCACATTGGTAAAAATTATGGGAGGTGGTATCATTCAATATTGGTTCTTGTTTTATATTCTAGGAACCTATTATATTTTTAAATTTGATCATTGAAATCCTTTTTGGTAGTAATATTGGTAACCTCCAAGAATGTGATCAATTCATACAATATATCAATTTGTATGTCTATATATATCAAAAGTTCTAAATATTTCCTTTTCTATTGAAAAATTACTTTATTGTTTATATCTACACACTTTTTTTCTTTATATGTTATCATCATCCAAGGAGGCAGTATATTTTTTGGGTTTTGGGATTTTTACCGTGATAGGGTATTATTATATATCTCTATGTAATGAATAAATAGTCATATTGTTTAGTGCTGCTTAAAAGGGTCATTATGGATCATTTTATTGTTGTGTATCCATGTCCAATTTAAGTACATTTTAATTTCATGATTCTATGACCTATATCAAGAAGTTTATTTTTTTGGAATGAAATATAAGCTATGTAATTTATTTCCATTCATCTAAGAATATATAGAAAAGGCCCCTAATAATGGTGGTGTGAGAATTACACACGATCGATTATCTCTAGTTTATCCTATGTAAAAGACACAAAATGAGATAATTTATGTTTGGAGATTAAACCGCATTGTATGCCTATAATATGTATGTATCACTAATGGATTTGAGGATGGGACCATCATAGATCCTATTATCATGAATTAAACATAGTAGGAGGCACATATATGTGTCCACACAATATTTGTTTTTAATTATGCAAAAAATTAAGACAAAAATCATGCTATATATCACCTAGTTATAATTATTTCTATTTTACATTAAATTAGAGGACCAAAATATACATATTTCATTGAGTGGCCCGAAAATTCCCCCAAATAGCATGAATGTGGAAAAAATTATTGGTACATGTCAACAAGTACAATGATATCTTGCTAAAATATGTTTCATTCAATGCCCATTTAAATTAAACATTTTTACTACGTAATTCAATATTGTAAACACTCTGAGGGTCCTTTCTATTAGGGAGTAAAACCAAGGATGTTGAATTATCAATGGAATTACTGATTTAAGCGGATATGTCTCATGTGAATATCCTCTTCATGAATATTAGGAGTCTGTTGTAGATAGATTATCATTATCTAGGGATGATGTGAACTAGTACCCATGTATAGGAAATGGGTACAGTAGTGCCCTAGTATGGGACATAGGTCTAGTGGGTACCATGTTTAGAGGCCTCGGGGAAGTATCATCTTAGTACAATGTCTTCGGTGATGTTTTATCACAACTGTGATCTTTATTACATACTTAAACATGATTTATTATATAAAACCATCGTTTGATACAACATAGAATATTGAGAGGTATAGTGTCTTTGGGGATTAGGAACATTACATAAAAACATAAAGAATAGAATGCAACATATTATTGAAAACTTCCTTTACATGACTACTATATTCCCTCGTACTTAGCATTGGATAGGATAACCTGAGGACATGCATAAGAAAAGGGTGAGCTATAATGACCAGTAAGTGAATAAACATTGAATTACATGATGAATAAAATAAATGTTATACAATAGGCATATAAATGGATAACAAGAGAAACATGAACATAAAGGCATGACAAAGCATGATAATCATAACATGGAGACGCGGCAACAACATTTAACATGATATTAGCATGATCTCAGGCTCATTGCACATGTAGCATGAGTAAATACTCATTTCACATGAATCACGAGTAAACCCTCATTTAACTATAATTATCATGTGTCAGCACTCATTGAACAAGACATTTCATGATACTATACTTTACCCAATGCATTTCATCATTATTAGGGAGAACCTTCTTAATCATTTCATTTCATGAATATGTGTGACACATGGATCATATAACATAGAATCAATCAACATAATAAGTTATTCCATGATTAAATAATGTGGAAAAAATACATAAAAGTACCATTCAATATGTATATGTTCATAAAGGTCAATACCCTTGATAGAGACAAGGGTATGGTATTCACTACACAATGATCTTGGCTTGGAAAACGCGGCGCAATTTTGGTAGCATGATGATAGGAAATAGGAATTTCTAAAAATGGATGATGAGATAGACACAGGTGTCTCATCATATGTGAATGAAATGGACAGTAAGTGGGTTCATATAGATACATTTGACAACAAATGTACTGGAATTTAGATATGTAATACAAAATAATTTCTTGAATGTAAATTAGGATGGAGAAATTCCTTATGGAATTTCATCATGGTAATGGGTGTAAATAGGAGGAATTTTTTATAAGAGAAAGGGGAACTATCAGTATTCATACATTAAGTGAGAAGTATGGGGTCAGGGTGAAATCATACCCCAACATTTCTAATTGAAAATAAAACGGCATAACAATATAAGGAAACTTTGACATGAATAAGGAATGTGATAATCCCTTTTTAGAAGTGGGATCCCAAAGGATTGGGAGAGGTTTCAAGGAGGCTTCTTGAGAGATTGGTCAACCTTGGGAGGATTATAGAGAGATGATGGAAAAATTTTTAAGAACTCTATAGGAATTGAGTTATGAGGATGTGGGAGCTTAGGTGGGTTTATTTTGGAAAGGAGAGGAAATTCATTATTATTTAGGTTTGGGACACAACATATTAAATTAATCAAAACCACAAACATTCCCATGGGTTTTCCCCATGTTTTTTGGAAAAGGGGAGTGAAAAAATATTTTATAAGGACAATGGATGATGTTATTAAAAAAATGGGTTTCTTATGTGGAGGAGAGTCACTCGCTCACGGAAAGAAATTTAAAAAGACAAAATGTTTTGTAAGCCTTGAAGGGTCCACTATGGATTTTAAAAATATATACAAAAACCCAAAATCCCATTATTTTAATGCAAAAATATATATTTTCCTAACATAATTTTTATAGTAATCAATTACATCACTATTGGGTCATTATGTAGTCATAATACACATTATATATTTAAACAGTTTTTAATTTTTACCCAAATATTTGATAGTCTCAGAAAATTATGAATAATTCACCATTGGAAAATTCTGACCTCCAGATTCCAAAAATAATATTCATTTTAACTAATTAATTTTCTAAAAATGTGAAATTTCACTTTTAAAAAACATACATTTATCAAAACATCATGGGTTTTGATATAAATAGATTTCAAACCACAATAAAAATTACAATTACATTAATAGAATTATAAAATAATTTATATTTAATAATAAGGAATTTTATAATAATAATAATATTTTATTAAAAAATTATTTAATTAAAAAATCCATTAATTCCTCATAATTGATTTCATAGTTGAATATTAACTAAAAATATTTTTTATGCTTTAAAACTGTTTAGAAACTAACAATAATAACAAATGAGTATATTATCTACATAACAATAATGTATATAATCATCGTACTAGGTTCGTGTTACATAACCCCTTAAAACACCTCCATAAGACATTAGGTTAAGATGCGCATTGCTGACAGACTGTTGTGGAGACTCGAATAACATCGCTTGAGGGGAAATCTCCATCAACTTCCACTTCTTCGGTAGGCGGTTTACTAAAGCATTACATATTCAAGATCATCTTGGGATTGGTCAGGATATAATCCCAATGACACCACATCCATTTCATGATTTTACAAATGGGCTTTGTATGGCGAAAGTCTACTGTATGAGGCTATTACTTTGTGTGACTAAATTTGATTTTTAAAAGTCCTATATTTATAATAATCATGTGATCATTGTTCAGTGGTTATATTAGAAACTATCACAATTTATAAAAGTATTTTAAAATCAAAAACATAAGACCAAATAAGTTCATATGTCATACATAAACATAAGAATACATATAAATAGACCAAGATGAATTTTCATTAATGAATTTTTGGGTCGTTACAATCTTCCCCCTTAAGAAATTTTCCCTAGAAATTTTCTTTTCCTAAACTAAAATAAATGTCACTAACTCTACTTCATCACTTTATCTAATTCCCACATCACTTCTTCAAACATGTGGGTTTTCCACAATAGCTTGATGAGGGGCATCGTCTTATTTTATAGAACTTTTTCTCTATAATCTAAGATCTTCACTGGTTGCCCCATGTAAAAATGATCATCCTATAACTATACTACCTTAGAAAAGAGTACATATGAAGGGTCTGGTATGCACTTCCTTAAAAGGGATACATGAAATACATCATGTACTTTGGTCATAGTAGGTAGAAGTTCTAGTCGATAGGCCACATCCCTGACACGATAAAGAATCTTAAAGTGGTCGATTTACCTAGGACTTAACTTCCAATTCTTTCCAAACCTCATGACCTTCATCCATGTAGATATACATAGAAATAGCATGTCTCTAAATTTGAACTCAAGGTATCGTCGACAGTTATCTTCATAACTCTTCTATCAAATTTGGTCTTCTATGATATGTTGCGGAATGGTTGTCAACTTCTCCACCATTTTCCAACCATTTCTAGTCCTAGTATCTTATGCTCACCTACTTCATCCCCACATTCTGGTGATCTATACCTTTACCATTTAGGGCTTCATAAGGTGACATTAGGATGATCGAGTGGAAACTAATATTATAGGAGAATTCATCCAAAGGAAGATATTGATCCCATCCTCCTTTAAAGTCTATTGAACATGATATTAACATATCATCTAATGTATGAATATTTTTCTCAAATTTGACATTAGTTTGTGGATGATAGTTTTTACTGATGTTCAGTGCAGTATCTAGAGCATGTTGAAGATTCTTCCAAAATATAGAGGTGAATCTTGGATCACGATCAGATATACTTGATAGTGGTACTCCATGCATCCTTACCAATTTCCTGATATATATATGTGCCAGCTGATTCACTGTGAAATCCTCTCGAATTGAAATAAAGTGTGAAGAAATTGTAAGACTATCCACAACAACCTAGATTTAATTTTTTTCTTTGGATGTATTTGGAAGTCCATTGACAAAGCACATGGTGATGTTCTCCAATTTACATGCTAGTATTGGCAATGGTAGTATCATCCCCTTAGACTTCTACCTCTCTGGTTTCAATTTATGACACACCAGGAACATTGATGTATACTCAGTGATCTCTTTATTCATATTATCCCACCAATATCTCTCTTGGAGATCATTACACATCTTTTTGTTTCATGTGTGAATAGGTAAATTTGAACAATGTGCATCATCCAAAAGTTCATTCTTCTGCTCCAGACATGATGGTACACATAGAATTTTCCCAAATCTCACAATTTCTTCTTTATTAATCTTGAACTCGGAGAATTTCCATTTTCTAATAGCTTCCACTTTCTTCTAAATTCCCACATCATCCTTTTGATCTCCTTTTACCTTTTCAAAAGAGACGGTTGAGAAAACATTTCTGAAAGGATTGATGATGTTCTTTTATTTATGATTCCCCTATCCATATTTAACAAATACTATAATATTGGATCCTTCTCAATTCTCATCAATGATAAAATCGCTGGGACTTTTCTACTTATATCATCTTCCACCTTGTTCTTTTTACCAGGCTAGGAATGGATTAAGCAGTCATAGTCTATGATCAGCTCGAACCATCTTCAGTGGAGAATGTTCAACTCTTTCTGTGTGAAAATGTACTTGAGGATTTTTTGGTCCATATATATTTTACACTTCTCCCTAAAGTTATAATTCCACCAAATTTTTAAAGAGAAGATCACTGCATCCAACTCCCTATCATGTGTTGGATAATTATTATCATTAACATTCAATTTCCTTGAAGCACATGCAATGACATTGTCATTTTTCATTAACACACAGCCCAATCCCTTCTTCAAATCATCACTGAATACCACAAAAATTTCTCCACTTGTGCGTAAATTGAGAAAGGGTGCATTGATAAACCTCATTTTCAACTCCTTTAATCATTCATCATAATCATAACTCCAAGAAAAATTTACTCCCTTTTGATTTATCTAGGTAATAGGATTGAAAAATCATGAGAAATCTCTCACAAATCATAGATAATATCCAGCTATCCCAAAAAATCTATAGATATCCATTACTGATGTTGGCCTCATCCATCCCTCTATTGCAGTTTTCAGGGAGGGATCCTTAGTTATCCCATTGCTTGTGATGGTATGGACCTTGAATGAGACCTCATTCAACTAGAACTCACACTTGTTGTACTTCGCATTGAGATTCTCCTTTAACAAGGTCTATAGTATAGTTCTTAGATTCACCTCATGATACTCCATTATTTCAAAGTATATTATAAAATCATCTATAAAGACTACCACAAATTTGTTGAGGTAATCTATTATGGCTCTATTTATCAAATCCATGATGATTTTTGGAGCATTAGATAGTCTGAAAGGCATTACTATGAATTCTAAGTGACCATATCTTGTACAAAAAGTAGTCTTGGGGATATCTTCCTTCTTCCCCCTTACATGATAATATCCCAACCAAAAATATACCTTGGAAAAGTATTGTGATTCATGAAGATGATAGAACAAGTAACCAATTCGTTGAAGAGGATACTTGTTATTTATCATGATTTTGTTATGCTCATGATAATCGATGCAAAGGCTCATTGACTCATCCTTCTTCTTAACGAAGAGGACTGATGCGCCCCATAGTGAAGCACTTTGTCATATAAACCATTTCCCCAAATTATCTTGTAGTTTATTCGTCAGATCCACAAAATCCATTCTATAAAGAGTCTTGGATAGTGGCAACACCCCCGGTATAAGATCAATTGAGAATTAAGCATCTCTTCTAGGACAAAGACTGGGAAATTCCTTAGGAAACCCAAAATGGAATTACCTCACAATAGGCATGCCATCAAGGATGGTTTCCTCATTAGACACAATCATCTGATCTAGATACGCATTCTCATAGGGAAGTAATATCCAGGCTTGAGATGATGGAGCTAAAGAATATCCATCTTCCTCCTTGCACTTGAATAGAATCGGGGGTCAGTTCTCCCAATGAAGAGTGATTTCCCTCTCATGATAATTTATGTTGGATCGATATATGTAAAACCAATGCATGCCATGAATTTCATTAAATTCTACCAGATGTAGTATGAAGAGGTTCTATGGGAAGTTCAATCCACAAATTAGGATAGGGGAGGAGTTATATTCATTGGATGCAATGATTGACCTATTTTCCGTACTAACCTACATCTTTACTTCAAGGATTTTTTGTGGTGTTGGTATTATTCTACTAAACTTTTGTGATATAAAATTATATTTAGAACTTGAATAAAAAAGTACATTCACTATTCATAAATGAATAACTAGTGTACCTATCACAACATCGTTGTTAGGGTTCACTTCGGAGGTAGTGATGGTAAAAGCTCACCCTTTCTGCCTTGGAGGTTGATGGTTGACTCTGAAAACCCATGGATTAGGGAACTAATTTGCAAGATGACCAGTTTCATTGTATTTGAAGCAATAAACAATGTATTGAGAGTCAAAGAGACCATTCCTATCCTTTTTTGCAACCATGGGATTTTCTTTTTGATAGTTAACAGCTATGTGTCTTTCTCTTCCACACCTAAAGAATTTTATCATCCCCTTTAAGAAATTATTGGGGGGATTCTTTCTATACATTTGAAATGTGGGGTGATGGATCTTCTTAGCACCGTTGGATTTATCCATCAGTCTTACATAATTGAAATCCACCTTACACTTAGTATCCCCGTGATACCACTGAGATATTCCAATCTCAATTTCAACAATGAGGGCACATCAGACAATTTCCTCATAGATATCGACGTCACGGATCATGAGGGATTTCCGCATGCTAGTTTTCAGACCACCATACAAGCCATCATCCTTGCATTTAGGGGTAACGACAATACCAGAGGCATATTGTGAAATCCTTGTGATGTTTTCCTTGTATGCTCCTATGGATTCGTCATCTTTTTTCTTGAGTTCAATGAAATCACTTTCCATATTATCCTAGAGGGTTCCCAGAAAATATTTATTGAAAAAAATCTTCTATAAATCCTTCCATTCAAACACCTCATTCTCCTCCACAGGCTTCATATTGTTGATCAATTTCCACCAATGATCATATTCACCCTCCATATGATAAGTAACCATAAGAACCTTCTCTTGTTAATAACATTGAAATATGCAAATGATATTTTCAATGGATCTGATTTATTAATTGGTGATTGAGGGATCAGATGATACATTAAAAGTAGGAGGCCTTTGTCTCATGGAGCTCTTGGTAGAGACTTGTTCTTTTATAGGGTGTTGATTGTTACTCTTGACACATGTTTCTATTCAATGCTTGAGTTAACTGAGAGAGTATCATGACTAAGTTCGTGATTACTACTCTTATCAGATTTGGAATCTAATTAGAACCTTCATCACATTGGTCTTCACGTAGGTTGCTAGCCTGAGTCCTCCTATTATCTACCATTGGTTAGAATAAAAGGAATGTTAGGGGTAACACATAAAGGGTAGTCCATAGGAAAAATAGATGACTGATAATTTTTTTATTTCCTAAACATAGAAATCTATAGGCTTTAATATAAGTTATTCATGGACTAATTTCTAACATATATTCTTAGGGAATTTGTTTTTAATTACCTTAGTAATGGTTCATACTAAGCTTGTGAATTTACCAATTCATATCCCTCAAGATTGTCACAACCAAGAGTGTATCAAGGAATATTTTTGTGTACCAGGATAACCCAGGTCAAGCCTCAAACTCCTTAACAGGTTTTTCACCCCAAGGTTCATCTGTGCCAGAGCCGCCTCTACCTACTTCGTATCTAGACAGGGATGTATTTTCATGTTAAAAAACGTACTCAATACCCACCAAAACATATGTATGTTTTTATTATACTAATTCTTGTCTTTATAGCTTTACTAGGGTTGTCTAATCCAAATCCCCAAAATAACTAAACCTATCCTTTGATACCAACTATGACAACCCAACTCTTTATTACATACGTAAACATGATTTATTACATAAAACCTTAATTTGATAAAACATAGATGATCAAGTGGTCTAGTGTATTTGGGGCTTAGGAACATTAAATGACAACTTAAATCATGGAATTATACATCTTATTGAAAACTTCCTTTACATGACCACTACATTCCCTCTTATATACCATTGCATAGGATAACCTAAGGACATGCATAAGAAAAGGGTGAGCTATAATTCCTAGTAATGGATTAAACATGGAATAACATGAGTAATACAATAGATGTTAGACAATATTCATATCAAAGGAGATTAAAAGAAACATGATCATAATGGAATGATAAAGCCTGATAATCATAACACGGAGATGCGACAACAACATTTAACATGATATTAGCATGAGGCAAGGCTCATGGAACATAGAGAATAAGTAACCCTTATTTGAAATTAAGATAGATTAAACCCTCATTGCACATGAATTATTAGGATTACACACTCATTTCACATTATGTATCATGATTCTATACTTTACCCAATGAATTAGAGTCCTATTAGGGCGTACCCTTCTTAAAAATTTCATTTCATGCATAAGTGTTCCACATGGATAATATAACATGGAATCAATAAACACAATAAGTTATTACATCATTAATTAATGTGTAATAAATTAATTAATGTAAAATTAAATATGTATATGGGAATAAAGTTGAATACCCTTAATAGAGACATGGGTATGGTATTCACTACACAATGATCTTGTCTTGGAAAAACAGGGTGCTATCTCGGCTGCATAATGATGGGACATAGAAATTCATAAAAATGGTTGATGTTGGAAAAATGGGTGTCTAAACATATGTAAATGAAATGGATATTAAGGTTTCATATAGATACATGTCCCAAAAAATGTAATGGAATTCAGATACGTAATACAAATGAATTGCTTGAATGTAAATGAGGATAGAGAAATTCCTTACAGAATTTCAGCATGGTAACTGGTGTACATGGGTGGAATTAATGAGAGTGAAAGGGGATATATCATTATTAAAAAATGAATAGGGTTGTATTTTTGAGTTTCAAAATCATACCCTAACATTTATAATTGAAAATAAAATGGCATAACAATATAAGGAAACATGGGCATAAATAAAGTGAGAATCTCTTACTTGGAAGTGTGATCCCAAAGGCTTGGGAGAGGATTGAGTGAGGTTCCAGGGGATATAGGGGCATCATTGGAGGACTATAGGGAGAGGAGGGAATATACTGGACAAACTCCAAAGGCTTTGAGTTAAGAGGAACTGGGATATTTGGTGGGTTTATATAAGAAATGAGGGAGAATTCTTTATTATTTGGGTTTAGGACACCACACGTTAGACTAAACAAATCCACAATCTAGCCCCTGGTTTTTTCCCATGGTTTTTTCCAAAGGGGAGTGGAAAAATATATTTTATAATTCCAATGGAATATGTTATTAAAATAATAGGGTTTCTTATGTGGAGGTGAGTCGCACTCTCAAGGAAAACAATTTAAAAAGACAAAAAGTTTTATAAGCTTTCTAGGGTCCACTAAAGCTTTATAAAAAAAATAAAACAAAGCCAAAATGAAATTATTTTAATTTAAAAACATATATTGTCCGAACATAATGTTTATAATATTTTATTAAATCACTATTGGGTCATTATGATGTCATAAAACACATTATATATTTAAACAATCTTTTATTTTTACCCAAATATACAACTATTTTAGAAAATTATGAAAAATTTACCATTTGATAATTTAAACCTCTTGATTACAATAATAATATTAATTTTATCTAAATATTTTTCTAAATATGTCAATTTTAACTTTTAAAATAAAAATAGACATTTATCAAAAAATCATGGGTTTTGACAAAAACAGCTTTCATACATTAATAAAAATTACAATTTCATTAATAAAATTATACAATCATTTATATTTAATAAAAATGAATTTAATAATAATAATAATATTTTATTAAAATATAATTTAATTCAAAAATCGATTAATTCATCAAAATAGATTTCTTAGTTGAATATTAACTAAAAATAGTATTTGTGCTTTAGAAACTATTTACAAAGTAACAATAATAAAAAAATGTTTATTATATATAGAAGAATAATGTACATAATCATAGTACTAGGTTCTTGTTACATAAACCCTTAAAACCCGCATAAGACATTAGGGTAAGGTGCGTAATGGTAAGAGACTCTTGGGGTGGCTCGGATAACATCGCTCAAGTGGTAATCTCTATCTACTTCCACTTCTCTCATAGGCAGCTCCACACAAGCTTAACATATTCAAGATCAGAATGGGATTGGTCAAGGGTGACTCCCAATGACTCTAACTCCTTTCTATGCCCTGATAAATGGGATTCATATGGGGATATTCTACTAGATGATGCAATCACTTCCTTTTTTCAGTAAATTGGATTTTTTAAGGTCCTATATTTACAATAATCATGTGATCACTATTAAATGGCTATATTAGCAGTGGTTAGAATTATTAATGGTATTTTAAAATCTAAAACATAAAACCAAACAAGTGAATATGTTTTACGTAACCATAAGAAGACATTTAAATAGACCAAGAGGAATTTTCATTAATGAATTTTTGGGTTGTTACATGTTTCATCCTATTTTGGTAGTACTAGTTAAAGATTAAATATAGAAAAGAGGTTTGAGAGAATTTTAGATTAGGTATGGCTCTTGGGTGAAATGTAGATCAAGTGTGGGACCTAGGTGAAGTGGAACCCTAGTTAGAGAAAAGGGATAATTAGAACCATGGTATAGAGTCTTGGTTATAGATTCACCCTTGTATTGAATCTATAAGATAACATGGAAATGTGGCACCCTACATTGAAACCTATTGGATGGCATGGGAACGTAATACCCATGTATTAGATTTCTAGGATGACTTGGGTGAATAGTTCACTAGTATAAGATCAATAGGATGACCTGGGCATGTGGAAACCTGATAAGGGTTCTCCAGAATGACATGAATTTATAGCACCCAAATATGGAATCTATAAAGATGTGGTTCCACAAATTACTCCTAAATAAGTATATTTGAGTTGGTATTTTGTTAAGTTTCCATGTTAAAAATTTTATATGATTCAAATACTACAAATTCCTATTATTTTCTATAAATTTTGGACTTATAAAGTCACCTAGAGAGTAAGTTGGAGATGTTAGTGTGAGTGGAAGTCGTATGGATCTTTTTTAAATCATCACATATTGATCCCCTGTCATTCATATTATTATTAATCAGATTCAAGATGTATATTTATGGGCAAAGGAGATAGTATAGCATGAATCTAGGGGATTACCACTCGTGCTCCCAACTAAGTTATTTCTTAGTAAATATTGACTTGGCCATTTGGAAATTGGTTTGAATGAAAGAATCTTATAATTTATTCAAGATTCATGAATGATGACATCATTTAGAGAAGTATCACTTATGGATATATGTACAAAAATAACCTATGTATGAAAGATGTGACATGCGACCCATGAAGGGACTAAGTCTCAATTCATATTTATTTTCACTAAAAAATAAATATTAAATATTTTTATGTTATTTTTTATAAAATAATAGTGTACCTCTAGGGTTGGTTTATTTAATTTTTTCCATGTTTCATGATTTTTTTAAAGAAAATAGATTTATGGAGATGATGTGAACAATATTTAAGTAATTAATGAATTTTTAGTGAGTATTGAATTAAACATAGGTCATTAAATTTATTTCACATGTTTAATAAAAACATGGGAAACCAATTCATTGATGTGTTTCATTTTATTATCCCTGAAGAACTAATTTAAAAATACATTTTAAATAATTCAAGTTAAGCATTCAATTTTTTTTAAGATAAATAGTTTTTAGGGATAAATAGTGGGTCATTTTAATATAGTATATTTCAATCATTACTATAATTTTATAATTTTAGTTCCGTAATTCCATTTTTTAGTATATATATGTTATATTATATATTATACTTAAATATAAATATAGTATTTAAAAATATTAATATATCTAGTTTATCTATTTAAATTATTGTGAAAATGGTTTTATATTTTTTCTTAAATGTGGTACATAATTCAAAAAAAATAAAACTACGTTTAGATGGATGTATTCAATTAGAGAAATTAAATAATTAATTTTAGAAAATTTATTTAGTCAAAAATTCAAAATAAATATGATTTTTTATCAATAATGATATCTAGTATTAAATTTTAGAATTTTAGAATTTAGAAATTTCTTTTTAATTATTAATTTGATATTTTTTGAATTTTTTAATTTAATAGATGTGATGATGATATTCTATATAAGTATTCATTCCATACGTTTAATTTTAATTGCATGTGAGATACTTATAGATTGTGGAATTTTAGGATTTCATTGGTTTATAGATACTTTTAGAGACTTCTATGTATTTTTATCTTCTCGTATCATTCCTCATATTGAATTAATGATGTTGGTCATGTTAGAGGGTCTATTATTTTTCCATACCAGTTTCATCCATACCGAAATAAATATATGATTTTGGGTAGATATTGAAGTTTTGATTGAGGTTGATTGTGACATATTGGTTTTTATTTAAGATAAATATTTCCCATGATTTTTATTGATGGACATTAACTAATGAAAATTGAAAATATTTATATAGTTCCATTGAATTTTTTAAAAAATATTTTGAGTTATATGAATTTATTTCATTGGGTTTCAAAATGTTAATTTTTAAAAAAATATTCATAATCTGAATTTTTATAATTTATAATTTTCCTACAAGATATTAAAGTGAAATGTTGTATATGTTTTTTATCAATAAAGTAAATTTTGGATCAAACTAAACATTATACACTGGTTTTTTATATATTTTGACTAACCTATGTTATTTAATAATGATTTTTACTATTCTATATGAATATTTTTGGAATAAAGATGAAATTATAAATGATATTTGGATATATATTAAATCATAACGTCTTAGGATGTAAAAAAGTAAAACATAGAAGACTAATATAGGATGAAAAAAATTATGTATTGGTTTAAAAGGATGATAGTGATCGATGTAGAATAAATATAAGTGTTCTAATTGATTTTTGAATGATAAAGTTTGAATATGTTATGAACATGTTGATATATAAAACAATTTCTGTGGATTATGTTAATTTATAAAAGAGTTTGGTGTGATTATTTTTTTACCTTTTTAGTATATGGTTAGTTGAGGACCAATATATGTTTTATAAATAGTTATAGATCAACTTACTATGTTATAACCTAAGTTTCATTGGTTAATAAGTTATATTATATATTTTTATTTTCTTGTTATTACATAAATAGATAATGTTTGACTTGCCATTACTACACAACCACCTCCTATGGGTGGTTTTCATGAGTATAACCCATCACATGCCAAATGAGTTGAATAGGGTGGTGGGTAACTAGTAGACCTTGTTACCTATAACTATTGATGTTTTTATGATGAAAATACATGGTTCATATTATTAGTTGGAGGATTTAATGTGGTTAATTTCCTCTATGATGAATCTTTTAGGTCTGGGTTATCATGTGTTGGAGGTCATGAGGTTGATATCCCTAATTATATGAGTTATTAGAAATATTTGTGACAAGTATTATGTGAGTTATTTTATGGGAGTTATGTTATAATATACATTACATGCGTTATAAAATGTATATATTTATTTTTATAGTTTTCTTATGGTATGATATGGAAAATTATTTACATAGGACATGATCATGTTTCAATTTAATATTTTTCTCCCTACCGCACAAGAATCATTTGTCCACATTAAAATGAGAGTTTCTAGATAGAAACCTACTCAGTATACTCATATTTTCACTCTTACTTTAATCTAATATTTTTCAATATATTAATTTTATATTATGGATTAGGATTAACCATACATTCTCACTTGATTGGGGGATATAGAGAACATCATTGGATTTTACATTACATTAATTTTATATTTTTGTATTATTGATTATGGCACTATGGGTTATTAAAATATTATTAGTTTTATGGTATTAGATGACTTTTTGGGGTTGTATATAGAATTTTACTTCTATCCTATCAATTATGGGGAATTATTGGAAGTTTTAATCATTATTTCTAAACATGAAAGGGGTAATTCCTACCATATTATACTTTACAGAGAATCAGTTCTAGTCTCAACTATATAGAATATTGGGACAATTCTCTGGGGTCACAAACAGTTTCAAAACCATTATCATATTTTATAATATAATTATGTCATGGAATATTGGAATCAGAGACATTTACAACCTTATAATATAGTTTGGTGAGGTAATTAGTGAAGATTATATTGGTTTTGTAGGGAAATTTTATCATTCAAGATTAACATGTGATGAAACATAAAGATATCAACAATGCTATATAAGGTACCTTGGGATCTAATAAAAGGACCCTAATAATTAAAGGAACATTATTATACAATGGTGTATAGATTGTGGTATAGTTTCTTTGGTGTAGTATATGAAAAATCACTAATTTTTATTGGGATATATTTTATGGAGGTGATGCAATTTAATCATTTGGAAAAGTAAGATGATGAATTAGACGGACTAGTATATGATCGCTTCAATTTTTTCCATAATTGTTATGTGATTGTATTGATTACTTATATTATTTAATGTGTTTATATTTTTAAGAGGTAAAATATAAAATATATTAAATAAAAATTAAAATATGTTAATATTTTTACTAAAACAATTTTAAATATTTAAATTAATGTATTTCAAAGTTATAATAAAAAAAATTCCATTGAATGTGTATTAATTTTTTTGAGTTAGTACATGAAACTGAAATATAAGTTATATTATCAATGAATCCAATTTAATGGGTTTACTGAAAACCCACCCAGAATCAACATTCTCACACCCTTGACCCAATTTGTGTCGTGTTATTGGAGGTTCCCTCATATCGTTATAAAAATATTTAAAAAACATTCATGGATATAATATTTTTTTATCTATCATATGAAATAAAATGAATAAAACAGAAGTCCATCCTAGAATAAGTCCCTAACTTTCCATTCCTTGGGGATAATGATAGACCCTTTAACTGTAATCACTATTCCCAACTCAATAGTGGGTCATGAGTATTTAAAATATGAGAAATCTGATTCAAGTCCAAAAGGATAAATTATATGTATTTATAAGGTCTAATCTCCAAATGTTATCCACTATGGTTTATGTCCCAGTATTTTCAAGTTAACATGGATCAAAGAACAAAAAACCACCTATAATTCAATCATTTTCCATTCTATATCTGGGGAGATGATGTTGGTTTTTTACACAAGAAACATATTGAGTATAATCCCAGCCCATTCCTATATATACCTTAAACCCATCAGTAGTTTAAGGATGAATTGTACTATGAGGACTCAACTTTATATTTTTAAAAGAATACAAATAACACATTTCAAACGCATGGTCTATATAAGATTGGTAATCATACCTATCTAAGGGAAGATATATTGTGAAATTTCCATATATATTTTCTCTCATGTGACGTCTCCAATATTATTTTATATCTTGTTTCACACACTGATAATGACTCCGATATATTATGGATGATTATATCAGTATCATGGTGAAAATTCCCCCATTGTGGGCCGTTAATTGGGATATAAGCCTGAATACAACTCATCTTCACTAAATGGATCATACTATCGATGATAAAGTTCAAGAAAACCATACATGAATATATCATTATCAATATCTTTTTATCACACCTTTTATAACATATATTTTCATTATAGTAACTATGTGGACTCTAATTTCTATATTGATAGGGTATGTAGGGTTTTCCTCAAGGATTGAGCCCTATATTTACACCCTTTCTACATGGTGTTAATAATCAAGGAATAATCCTATCATATGACATTAAACTATATAAAACAATTTATATGGATTTTGGTTAATTTTCACACAAGATACATAGGATACCTTGTATAGGTTAAATCCCATATCTGTGACACAAAAAACCTCTTTATTTGAAAATAATCTCTAGAGAGACTGAAAATGGATAGAAAATAAAGCATTAGCAATAGATAAGAGAATAATAGAGAACCTACGATTTACATAGTAATTATTTTCAACACATGGTGTTGATCAAGTCATTGGAACAAGCGTAACCAATCCTGTATAAATTCTAATGAAGGATTCATGAACATATCTTAAATATATAAAAGATTCTAGAAATAGGGAACAAATTCACACCAAAAGGGTGTGATGATACCATCCTCACATACTCTCGACCAATGTGACTTCCAAAGAATCATTATTCATGTAAAAACAATGATCATCCACCTTTGGAAATAAGTACTATATTTATTATGGATTTAGAAACCATTTGGTGGTTCTATGGATAAACTCTAATGATGTCATTGGTTTTGAAACTATACTAATCCCCTCACAATCGACCATCGAACTAAAATATCTAGATGCAAGAGTCATAAATATCTTTTACAATTTTATAACTTACTTGAAACATAATAGTTATATAATGAGATAAAAATGATCAATTAAATAGACATGATATTCACACAAATAATAAATGAATGTGGAATATTTAAAAAAACTCATTAAATATTTTTCAGTTTATTTATTTTAATAACTAATATATATATATATTCAACTCTAATTATTATATAGTCAAATGATATGAATTTAGTTATTTCTTGTCAATAGATTATCCTAAGACATATCTCAGACCCCATTATGGATTCCACCAGGCCTAAACTCTTATTCATCAAAATAGGTCATACGATGAAATACTCTTTGTGTGTGATCCTATAGTGTAACACCTAGATGTATTTATGAAATATTTTCTCTAAATATTTTTAAATCTTCTGTAGATTGTATTGTAGGAAATCATGAGTTTGAATGAACCATGAGATTACTATAGTGTAAATTTTCTATTTTAACCTATTCATTATGTTAGAGGGAGTAAATATAACTAACCTATTAAAATTTATGATAATGTCAATCACTACAAATTGTTTATGACAAAATATAACTCAATTAGATATTTGTATTTTTTTAATAAATTTAGGTATTTACTATTTTTAAATGAAATAAATGAAATATATATGTTTTACAATAAATAATATATTTTTTATATTCATCCAAAAGATATTTTTGTCATAGGGTTTGAAAAAACCGTATTTGATGTATAAAAATAGATATTTTTTAAAAGGTTAATTTTTCACTTTTTAATGGAAAACCACTTTTAAATTAATATTTTCACACGATAATAATTCATATATGAAAAAATAACCATGTTCTTTTTAAGAGGGATATAAAAATTTAATTTTTATTTTTTTTATTTTTTTTATGAAAAAAATGAAATTTTGATGTATTGTACAAACACAATAAATTTTAATTGAAAACAACATTTTCGTCGAAATAATTTAATTGGTTAAATTAAAATTTTTAATCGTTTTAAATTATAAATAGAATATATTTTTATCATTCAATATATTTTATGTCCTGGGTATTAATTATACATTTAATTAATATGTAAACACATTTCAATATTTTTCAATTTTTTAACGTTTAAAACACATTCTCTCTTTTCGAAAATAGGATTAATTTTAAATTAATTACTAAAATTATGTGTTTTAATTTTTTAAAAATGGATTTTATATCTGGAATCATTATATTCCAATAATTTAAATATATTTTTTTATTTTTTACTTTATGAATAGTAACATCGGTAATTTTTATTAATATAGTAAAATAGTAAATCTGGTAATTAAGGGATAGAATACTATTATAAAATTATCCTAAAACTTTTCATAATATCATTTTATGAATTTATTTTTACATAAATAATTCTTTGGTTGAAATGGTTTCCTTTGGAAGCCACATGGATAAGATTATGACATTTAAGTTATTTTATTTAATGAAATATTAAATATGTCCTATTCAAATTTTAATAAATCTATAATTTTTTATATAATGTTATACAGAAAATAAATTCAATTATAAATATTCATTTTAAATCTAAATTTTTTTTCATTATTAAGGTAATTTTTTAAAATATCTAGGAAATAAATAATTACAATAATGACTTATTCTTTGATATTGTAAAAATTAATTAATTGCTGATAAATCTGTAAAAACAAAATTTACTAAACTACTAAATACCATAAAAAGTCCAAAAAACTTGAAAAAATAATATTGGTCGAGTATATATCAACTTTAACCATCCATGTGTCGAGTTAGTTACAATTTGAAGCCTTATAGAAGAGAATGTGACACTTATACTACTTTATTTAAATTGATGTCAGAATTGTATCATTCATAATTTAAGAAGTATATAATTTTAAATGTTATATTTATAGTAGATAAATTTCATTACATATATTATTCTGTAATCTTTTATATTTATCTTCATCATACTATTTTATTTTTAATTTTTACTCAACAAATATGAATGTTTAATTTTTATAAAAAATTGATGTAGTAATTTTTTTATTAACAGAGTTTGAAGGTAAATGTTATTAAAAAATATTTAAATAAACATAATTTGTGATAATTAGTAAATATAATGAATTTTATTGATGACCTTTACCTCTTTGGAATATAATAAAATATTTTTTTATGTTCACTTGTTAAATTAATATTTTTAAAAAACCAATGAATTGAATAGTTTCCAAATCGACACCATTGATTGTTTATGAAAGTATTATTTTACTAAATTATTTAAATATCATAAAATTTTTTTATAAAATACTAAATAATTTTAATATGGAAAAAAAATTCTTAGGTATTTATACATGTTCTAATTTTTTTCAATTAAGTAATTATTTCACCGTTTTAATTTTGATATATCTATTAAACGATTTAAAAATTAGAAAAAATTAACTATGTGAAAATTAATATAATGAGGTTTAAATTGTTTGAAAAACTTGTCGAAAATATAACAGTTTATTGGACTATAGTCTTATATCCTATCATCTTTTAAATTGTGTCATTTTTTGGTTTTTTGGATGGGGTTTTATTTTAATATAAGTTAATATTTTTTTGGATCCCAAATGTGTCCCCCGCCTCAATTATAAATGAGAACCTACAACCCCTCCCTTCACTTAATTTTTATCCTTCAATATCATCCATCCCCTAATCTTTTCCACTAACAACATCCATAATTATGTTTTATAGCTCCTTTTGTTCTTTAAACACCAACTATAACGCTCTAAGAGGAGATTTAGTGGAAGCACGTCCAAGAAGTGGTAATCTACTCTACTAGTTCATTAAATTGTTTTTATTATTCTACATACTATTCATGAGTTGTTTAATTATAATTTAATAAATATAGTATAACTTATATAATATTATTTTATTATTTTTATGGAACAATAATATTACTCTCTCAATCCATCCTATGAAAAATGAAAGCACCACACATGCGTACATATGTCATATCATCTCCATGCTATAGTGTAATCTGTTTTTCACTAAAACCATACTTGGATCAGTGTAATGATGGAAATAATAACTATATATGATTATTATAACATTATATCAATTCATAGATATTATAAACCATTCACTTTATTACCATCCATAAATTATTCGAATGATATCGTCGCTCGTGCATACATACGACCTATTGTTTCTATGATGTGATGTGATTCATTCTATATGATCATCACTAAAGAATGATTATGAAAATGTGTCGAATGAATAAATATGATATATAGAATGTTAAAAATATATTTTTGTAATGATATAACATTGAATTTCGATGGATAACAGAAACTTATTCGTCAAAACATGCAAAAGAAAATGAAGTAGTTAATACCCAAATGAGAAGTAATGTTGAATTGTAATTTACAAACGGATAAAAATAGGATAATATATGATATAATAAAGATAAATATGATTCTTAAATAATTATTTTATGTAATTTAAATCATTATATAGAAGGTATAAACACATAAAAAATCATACTAAAAGGTAAGGTAAAATTTCACAGTCTCGTTATTTTTTGAGATTTCTTATATGTCAGTATTTACTAGGGTATATTTAACATCAACACACTTTTATCCTAATAATATAATGTTATTTATATTCATAAAGAATTTTTTAAAGTCAATTTTTTCTATTGGTGAATTTTTATTAAATACTATGAAAGGAATTGGTTGTCGTTATACAATACGAAGTTCTTTTTGACTTTTTAAGAAAAAGTATGAGTAGAATGTTTCTTCACTTATACTGAATGAATAAGTTTCTTTGTCTTCGTAACAACATATTTATATATAAATTCCTTTTCTTGACTTCAAGTTTATTTAAAATATATTCTTTTCATTTAAAATTTTGCGGAATTTTGTTGAAAGAAAACGTTTTTGAATAAGAATGAATTTTTTCCTTAACAATTAATTTCATGTGTTATATGAAAATTAATTTCCATATATGCTGAAATTTTTTATAGGGTTTGTTTTCAAGTAAAATTTCCTTAAATTCATATTATTTTAGAATATTTATTATGGAATTATATTTATGAAGTCCATTTTTTTACATGGATTATGTAATTGTGGAATGATTTTTAAAGAAACCCATTTCATTTCTTTGGTTGTGATTAATAATTTATGTTTTGTGTAACAAGTAATAATTATTTCATTATAATATGGGTTTCCCTAGATATACCTCTAAATTATTGGGTAAATATTTAAATTTAATGACATAGACATGGATAGAATGAGAAATGATCTCAATTTAGTAATAGTGGTTTGGAAGGAGGAGTGAACATTTTTATGTAATGGACTTTTTATGATATGGTGGCCTTTGAAATGAGACTTGACTAATATTAAAATGATTTTATAAGATTATGGGTATTCTAAAAAAACGTGTCTTATGTTATGAGTATTGGGATTACATTCATTGTTTCTTATGAACAATCATGATTTATCTCATTGCATGATATCATGATCTCCCATATACAATATAAGATTTTATATTGTTATGTTCTATTGTCATATGATTATTATATGATCGATATATCCCTTGTTAACCCTTACTGGGTATCTGAGCTCAGCCAATCATATGTTTCTTTTCCCCTGGTCATAAAGAAGGGTTTTAAGTATGATTTGTCAAAAAATATTTAGTTATGATGAATTAACTAGGGGAAAAATATGATGTATTAGGAACCAATTGTTTATGTTTCCCAGTTTCTAAAGTCATTATACCTATATGGTCATGTTGTGGCTTTGTTATATTTTTTAATAACTATTTATCAACTTTTAAGTAATATTAATGTTTGTAAATTATGGGTCATCATCGTTGGTATCAGAGGAAAGGTGTAGATAACCATTGGAAACTAGGATGAGAAATCCTTTGTTAGAACCCAAATTATTTGTCAATGTATAGGTTAAAATCCATGTGTATTGGAAATGATCATGAATAACCTAGTATAAAAACTAATCAGCCCAAAATTGAAATCTTATTTTTGATTATGTCTTTTTTACATTATGATTATTGTTTCTCACACTATGATTCTTGGTTTTAGTCAGTGGATATAACCTGAAGAAACCATGTTAATGATGAATGAAATGGGAAATACAATTATAATACTTTTGAGAATCTAAATTTTTATGAAGATAGAATGTAATATATTCTAGATATTCTCACATAACGTTCTCAAGATATGAATCTCGTAGTACTTCCTATCAAGAAATTAGGGGACCAAAATAATTTTGAGCCATTCATGAGGTAGAGTCCAAATTCATTTAGTGGGGCTACTAACCTATTAGTTGATGAATAGTGGATTTGTACCACTAAAAAGATATTTTCAGTTCCATAATTTTTAAAACAAGATAAAGTCATCTTAGCAATCTATCATTTGGAAGGTGAATCTATTCAATTGTGGAACCTTATCAATAATATGATTCAAAGAGATGAAATTGAATCCATGTAATGGGATGAGTTTAAAAAAAATATTTTTCAATAAGTACTTTCTTCTTATTCATTGATCAAATATAGGGAAGGAGTTCCATGAACATAAGGAAAATGATGATGAATCTATTTTTACCAATGAATTAAACTTTACAAGACATGTAATTTATGCTTCATTAATTAGTATCCTACCTAATATAAAAATTGATCAGTTATTTAGTGAATTAACACCAAGTCTCTTAAGTGCATTATCCATAAGGTACATCAATCTCTATGAATAAATCATTCAATGTGCTCTAATTTTTTATATGGAGATTGGTGAAACCCATTAGTCTTATGGGCATGAAAATAAGATTAAAATTTAATTCATGGGAAAATATAAAGAACACACTGAAACAAAGATGAGATTCACCTTATACTCAATGTGTGGAAAGAAATGATGAGGAAACTGTATTAAAGACAATAGTATATGTTTTATGTGTGTAAAAGAAGTTAATCAGGTAGTTGAATGAAAACGTTATGGTAAAAATATGTATATTCATGTGAAAAGAAAAAAGGATACATAGAATTCACCTTATACACTTCAATGTTACAAGTTCCATGAAATAGAGCATTATACTAATCAATTCCATAATCTACGGTGTATTGATGATGATTGAAATTAGAAAACTCTTAATGCTAAATATAATGGAATGTCTCACGCAGTTACTATTAGTGATGTGGGGTACGATAATGAAGTTGGGAAATGTACATATACCATCCACTCTAAAGTAGAAAATGTTTTGTTTGATTTAATATCCACTCACTCTTTTATTTCTAATGAATTTTCAAAGGGTTTATCTGTATTACCTCCACAATTAGATGTTGAGTAAGCTACGAGATAACTTAATGGGAAAATAGTCACATAAATATGTTTTAATTCTTATCTAGTTAAATATTTTAGTAATTCAATTCTAAAAAATCTTTGAATGCTTTCTACAGTGGAATTTTTTTCCATTAATTTCTTGGATTGGATTTCTATATATGGAGATCATATAAATTACCAAGTAAGGGAAGTCACGTTTCATATTCCAAATCAATAAATGATCATCTATCGATGCAAGGTAGTGTATGATCTTCCAGTTAAAATTTCTTCCATCATATGGGTCTTGATTCCTATATATGAAGGTTATATTTATCAAATGGTTGAGGTGAAACACACAATTAAGAATACACTTATTTTATGAGAGTTCTATGATGTCTTCATTTAATACTTTTTAGGTCTTCCACTAAATCATGAGGTTGAATAGTCTATATAACTCATATTGGGTGGAATTCCCATTTCAAATACACCTTATAGAATTTTCCCCTATTGAGTTACAAGAATTAAAGAAGTAACTCTTATAGGATATTGATAAGGGATTCATATTACCTAGTGAGACACCATGGGTGAACCTGTTCTATTTGTTAAGAATAAATGTTGATAAATAAGACTCTCCATTGATCATCATGAACCTAACAAGATCACAATCATGAAAAAATTTCATCTTCGCCAAATTTTTGACTAATTCAACCATCTACATGGAGTTCAATACATTTAAAATATTGATATTCATTCAGGATATCATCAATTAGGGGTCAATAAATAGGACATTCCCATGATTGAATTCTTTACAAGGTATGAAGACGATGAATTTATTGTGATTCCTTTTGGACATACTAATTCCCACTTTACCTTTATGATACAATTAAAAGAGTCTTTATTGACATTCTTTATCAGATTATTGTAGTGTTTATATATGTTATTCTTGTCTATTTGAAAGGAACAAAAGAACATTAAGATCACATTAATTTTTTAGTAAATAACCTAAAAAAGGAAAATATTTGTTAAACATTTACAAATTGTAAATTTTTCCTTTATAATGTTTCATTTTTTGGCCACATAATTTGAAAATAGGGGATATCTGTAGATGAAACAAAAATAGAAGTTACTAAATGTTGGTTGAGTCCAACAATGGTAACTGAGATCTGAAGTTTCCTGGATTTTACTGGATATTATTGATGTATTGTGAATTATTTTTCATGATTATCAAATCCACTCACCAAGTTGACTTCAAAAAGGAGTTTTGTTACTGTGGAAATGGGAATGTGAAGATAAATTAAAATATCCTAAATTAAGGTCAACCAGTCAAATTGTGCGAACACTTCCCTATAGTAAAGAAAGAACTTTTATCTACAATGATACATCAAAAAAGGTGTTGGGATGTTTTGTCATGTAAAACGATATGATGAGAGAATATTCTTCCCAAAAATTAAAAATCCATGTGAAATATTACCTAAATCATGATTTTGAGTTAGTTGTGGTAATAATTACATTAACTATATGGAGTCATTATATTTATGGTGAAAGGTGTTTTATTTATACTGATAAAAAAATATTAAAACATATTTTCACACAAAAGGAGTTGAATATGTGCCAAAGAAGATGGTTAGAGTCGATTAAATATGATTAGTGTAAAATAAATTACCACCCTTGGAATTTGAATAATGTGGCAAGTGAATTGATTCGAGGGGGACATTCTAGCCTTTTAATGATTAAGATCTAAAAAGATACAATAGTTATCAATTTTCTATGGATGTATCTTGAAATTTTAAAGGAAAGTGAGAAATATTATCTTTATCAAATAAATTTTCAATCATATTTACAAGTGAAGATTAAGGTGGTGAAGAAGCAAGATGTAGAGCTGAAAAAGAAGGTTATAAATGTTCTTTTATTCAAACATTATTAAGATGGAATAATAAGGTTCATGATTCCAGTTTTTATTCTTCCCATTCTAGAATTAAAAAAGTTTCTATTTCACGATGCTCTTAATTATTCATTCTTTATTCACCCTGTAATAATGAATATTTATAGTGTAATAAAATAGTATTTCTAGTGGGATGACATGAAAATATATGTTTCCAAAAATGTCTCTCAAATATTGGTTTGTCGGCATTTAATGCTAAGATATATAATTCAATGGGGATGTTACATCCATTACCCATAGTAAAATGGAAAAAAAATAAAACAATACAATAACCTTTAACATCAGACAACACAAATCATCTAATTCCCATACTTTTATAGAGGTTATAGTTGATCACATTATGAATTAAGAACATTTCATAGATATTAGAAAGGATTTATCTCATGATCATATTTCTAGGATTTATATAAATGAAGTATCAATATTGGTTAGAGTACCACATTCCATTATATATGATTTGGATATGAGGTTTATTTTGAAGTTCTAGTGAAGCCCTCTGTAGGTTATAGATTCAGAGTTTAGTTTTAGCAATTTTTAACATCCTTAAATAGACAGTCATCTTGAGAGGACAATTCAAACTCTATAAGACATGTTTAGAGCATTTTCTATACACTTCAATGGTTGTTGGTATCAACACCTACCTTTGGTGTAATTTTCATAAAGTAATATCTTTCTCTCCAGTATTTAGATAGATATTTTTGAATTCATCTATAGAAATAAGTGAATAACTCCAACATGTTGTGATGAATTTGGAGAAAGTAATCTATTAAGACCAAACCTTGTTGATTAAATGGAAGAAAAGGTTATATCTATTCAACAACACATAAGAGAACCTCAGGGTCATCAAAAATGTTATGCTGACAATCGAAGAAAAGACCTATAGTTAGAAGTGATTGATAAAGTGTTTCTATGAATATCTCCATAGAATATAGTAATGAGATATGGAAATAATGGAAAGAGGAGACCAATGTATATCAGTCCTTTTGAAATTATGGATCATATTTGGAGGTACATTACCATTTTATGACTCCACCAAACCTCTCTCAAGTTCATGATGTGTTCATTGTATCTATCCAGAGTAAGTACATAATTAATCCTTCACATATACTAAACATAGAAGTCATACCACTATAGCATGATCATTCTTATGAAGAAAAAATGATAGATAATTCAGATCGTAGTGAAAATGTTCTGCGAAAAAGGACCACTCGCTTGGTTAATGTTTTGTGTCTTAACCAAAAATTTGAAGAAGCTACATGGGAACTTATGGATATGATGAGGGAGATATATCCTCATCTGTTTATATCTATGTGACAAACTTCTAGGGGTACAACCAGTTTAAGTGGGGCAGAATGTAACACTCATATGTTTTTATGAAATATTTTCTCTAAACAATTTTGATTCTCCATTAGCTTACAATGCATGAAACTATAAATTTAAATGAACTCATAGATTCCCTTATTATAAAATGGATATTTTAACCTATCTTTAGCTGAGAGGAATTAAATAAAACTAACTTATAAATATGTATGTTGAAGCCATTTTCTACCAATTATTTATGAAAAATTATAAATCAATTATATATTTGTATTTTGTTAAAAAATTGAGTGAATTACTATTAGTAAATGAATTTAATGAAATAAATATTTTATATAAATAATAAAATATTACGTATATCTATCCAATAGATATTTTTTATAGGGTATGAATTAATACTATTAGATATATAAAAACTTATATTTTTTAAAATGGTAATTTTTCACCATTTTAGGGAGAACCCCTTTTAAATTAAAATTTTGACACATCAATAATTTTTATATTGACAAAAAAACATGTTCATTTGAAGTGGTATATAAAAACATACTTTGGATGAATTTTTAATATTTTTCTTATAGCATTAAAATTCTGAGGAATTATAAAAATATACTTTATCATAATTAAAAACATATTTTATTCAAAAAAATAATTAAATGGTAAAATTATTATATTTAATGGTTTTAAAGTATAAATAGAATATATATTTATCATAAAATATAATTTATGTCATTAGAATTAATTTTAAATTGGTCTTTGATCTAAAAAAAATTCAATCTTTTGCAATATTTTAACATTTAAAACTCGTTCTCTCTTTTTGAAAAAGGTATTAATTTTAAATTAATTACTGAAACATATATGTTTTGAATATTCGAAAATGGGATTCATATATAGAATTGTTATTTACATGTTATATAAATATCTTTGTTTTATTTTTAGACATTATGAATAGTAACATCGTTAATTATTATTAATATAAAAAAAGATAATATCAGGTAATTAACAGAGAGAATACTATTATAAAATTACACTAACACCAGTCTTAATATCGTTGGATAAATGTGTCTCGACCTAAATCATTCTTGGTTCAAAATGGTTTTCTTATAGAAGCCTCTTTGATGAGACATGGACTTTTTATTTAATTTATTTAAAGAAAAACTAAATATGTCTTATTAAAATTTTCATAACAATATAATTTTTATATAAGATTATTCAAAAAATAAATTCAATAATAAATAACCATTTTAAGTCTATTTTTTCTTTATCATGGTAATATATTTTTAATTTTGATGAAATAAATAATTACCATAAATATTTATACTTTAATTATGTAAATATTAATTAATTGAAGAGAAATCAATAAAACTATATAGTAGATTTATGTCAAAGAATTAACTATTATCTTTTCTAGAAGATAAATTCTACAAAATATATTATTCTGAAATATAGAATATTTATCATCATTATAATATTTTATTTTTAATTATTATTCAAAAATAAGTATATTAAATAATTACACAAATTGATGCACTAATTATTTTATTAATAGATATAACAAATATTTTTAAAAAAATCATTAATATATAAAAAATCTTCTAATTAATATGTCTATTGAATTTTGTAGATTATCTTAAACTCTTAGTTATATAATAAAATTTTTTATATTAAATTGGTATCTTAATATTTTTTAAAATCAATGAATTCAATAGTATCAAACATGACACCAATGATTGTTTATCAAAATATATTTTATTACATTTTTTAGAAATCATAAAAAAATTAAAAAATATAATAATTATTATATGTTCTAAAATCTTCTAAGGTATTTTTTCATTAAATTTTCATCAAATAAGTATATATTTTACCCTTTTAATGTTGAAAATATTTCATAAACTAGTTAAAAAACAAATAAGGTAACTATGTGTTAATTAATATGATATGGTTTATATTGATAGAAAAAACATATATAAGATATATTTTTTGATGATATTATAACCCTATCTTGTCAAACCTTATAAATTTGGAAATTTTTGTGGTTTGGATGGGGTTTTATTTTATTATAAATTAATATTTTTGGAGATCCCAAAAGTTCCCCTCAACACAATTATTTAAGGAAACATATCCATAACCTATTAACCTCACATTGAGCATTAAATATTGGATATACCATGAAATTTTCCATTATATGATTCCCTATTCAAATTCTTGAGGTTTAGGTTATCTTAAAATATCAACACTAGTGCTCTAAAATGATATTTATAGGATACACATCTAAGAAGAGGTAATCTCCTCTACCGATTTTTGAAACCTCTTTCTCTATCTTATTAATATTTAGGATTTTATTGAGTATAGAACAATAAATAAATTATCAATTATATACTAATATGTTATTATGATTATGGAATAAAAATAATCCATTTTCCATCCTTCCTATGAAAAATGTAATCACCAATTATTCATACGTATGACTTATCGTCTCCACGCCGTGGTGTAATCTATATGGCACCTCCACCATAGTTGGAAGGTTATAATGACGGAAATAAAAACTACATATTATTTTTATTATATCATATTTATTCGGAAATATTATACACTATTCTCATTAATACCATTTAACAATTATGGGAATGATATCATCACTCATGTGTACGTAGAGCCTATCATCTCCATAGTGCGATGTGATTCATTCTACATGATATTTAGTAGATCATGGTTATATTAATTTATAGAATGATTAAATATTATATATATATATATATATCATAATTTTGAAATGATATATATATTAATTAATAAGGATAACCATAACTTATTTGATAAAACATGCATAAGGAAAAGAAGCAATTAATAACCGAATAACAAGTAAAAAAGAACTTCTATTAAGAACCGGATAATAATATGATCATATATTATATAATGAAATTTACTATGATTTTGAAATAAGTAAATTACATTATTTAAATCATTAAACATGATTTTTGGAGGCATAAAAAGTAAATCATACCTAAAATGTAAGGGATAATTTTGCAATATCATTATTATCTGAGACTATTTTAATTTTAGTATTCAGTGGGGTATATTTATCATCCACATCCTTATTCCCTAAATAGACTATATTATTTCAATTATTTTACAATTTTTAAAATTTAATTTTTTTTATTTTTTTATTTTTATTAAATGATATGGTTGGAATCTTTTTTCATTATTTGATATGATGTACTTTTTGACTTTTATAGAAAAAGTAGGAGGAGAATGTTCTTTTATCTTATACGACATTAAAAAGTTTTTAAATATTCATAATGCCTTATTTCAATGAATCTTACTCTACACTAGTTCAATTTTATTTTCAAATAAATTATTATCTTTTAAATTTTCATGTCATTTTGAGAAAATAAAAAAAGACTAATGAAGAAAACTAATTTTCCCCAATAATTAATTACATGTGTTATATCACGATTATTTTACATTTAAGATGGAATAATTTAATAGGGTAATATTTAATGTATAATATCCATATTTTATGATGAATTTATTGTTTTTATAATGGAATGATATTTATGAAGACCATTTGTTTTACATGGATTGTGTTATAGTGGAATGATGTTTAAAGAAACCCATTTTATTCCTTGGATTATAGTGAATGATTTTTGTTTTGTGACACATGTAAGAATGATTCCATTATGTGATGTGTGGGACATATATCTCCCTCAAAGGAATTTTTTAAATAATTATATCTCATGATGTAGACATTCCTGGGATGGGAAATGATCTTATTTCAGTAATACATGGATGGAACATGGAGTGAACTCGGTTCAGTAATTGACTTTTTCCATTATGATGGACTTTGAATTGAACCTCGAATTATATGAAATTACTTTCTATGCTTATGTGTATTACTAAAAACATTATGTATTATGTTAAGAATTTTTTTACTATGTTCATTGATTCTTTTGAAATTTCATGATTTATCCCATGGCATGATATCACAATCTTTCATTTGAAGGATAATATTTACAAATGTTATTTTCTTATGTCTTATGATTCAAATATGACCTATTTATCCCTTTTTTACCCTTAGTAATCATATGAACTCACCCTTTTAGGTTTATCATTCCACCATGTCACTTAGAAGGGAATAAAGTATGATATGTCAAAAATGGGTCATGTTATGATGAAATAAGTGGGAGATAATGTAGATGTATTATGAACTAGTTGATTATGATTCCTTGTTTCTAAATACACTTAACCTATATGATCATGTCATTGAATTACTATAATTTTTAATGAATATTCTTCAACATTGAAGTAATATTAATGTATGTAATGCTTAGGTCATTATATATAGTCCCTTATCTGAATATAATTGAATTGTATTGACTAATAAAATGAAAATTATATCAACGCATAAATACCCCTAAAAAGATAATGGAAAGTCATAGAAATGAAAAACTTTATTAAGAACAAATCCTGTGTAATATAATCTATTTTTTTCAAAATATCTCATAAATAAATAGAAATACATTATTTCATCATCATTTCTTTTATTATTATTCATTGACCTATCTATATAGACATACCTTTCTTTTAGCATTTCAGTAGATTTGTAAAAGGTACCACCATCCTAAAAACATAAGCAAATATATCACATCTCATCAAAATTGAAAAATTATATATTGATTATTCAGTAATTTTCATACCATCAATGACTCACCTATTTCAATATACCTCATTAAGACATAAATTCCATAGTTTTTTCCGTGCATCAATCTACATCATAAAATGCGATAGATCAACAATAACTCTATGTCAGGAGACCATTATACATGTTTATAGATAGTAACTTCCAATAAAATATAAAACATGTGGTTTTCCTATTGGTGGGTCAGTCCTCATGATCTAATCAACTCGATATCACTATACGAGAACTTATTAAGAGGAAGACACCATGGTTTTATGATCCTAGACCCTGATAGTCAAACACTTTCTATTTCTAGTCAGAATGATGTATCTAGAACACAATACATATGATTAATATTAGTTTCATGCTATCTCGACATTCTAATTATATCTTGGGATATTGAATAACCTTTTTTATTATAAATAGTCTATGGGAATTACTATATAAATAGTGGATGAAATAACAAAAAAACCATTATGGTAAGTGTGAAACATTTATAAATCAACATATACATGATATGGTAATTGAAAAGTAATGTTTATAGTTAGAATAGGGGACCCTATATAATAGCTCAATGAATATCCCTAAGGTTTGTAAAACTGTTAGTTCTGTTATGAAAACATATTTTATATCATGAGATGATAAATTTAATAATAAATTTTCCATTTTGAGGGTTATTACCCCTATGTACCTCATTTCTAGAACATGAATCCAATTATAGTATAAATATAGAGATGTATTTTCTATAAAACCCATATACTCAACACTATAACTAATCTTAATGGTATCATCCTATACATAGAAATATTATTATGAATTTCACTAACTGTATCTGATCTTAAACCCCAAATAATATTTTCATTTTTACCTTAATGATAAATCATAAACGTTTTCAAAGTGTTATACATACAATTTTAATTGTTAAAAATATTAACTTATTAAACACTAAATTATTCTCTACACACATCTAAATTTATAAATTTATCTAAACATTTGCTTTGTTACCAATAGTAACTCCCTTGACCTATACTCATGGATTGGGTTCTTTTTTATGAATACTTTACATTCTTTCTTTTATAACAGCTTTAAAAGATGTGATATATCCTTTCATTAGTACAAAATCAATTAAGATTATTGCATCTATTACATCCAAATGGTCTTTTTAGTTTTTAGGATTTATAGATTTAGTGTATATCATAAACTTATAAATATAATGTTCTTTATATCAAATACATAATTTTCCCATTATATATGATACTACTTTTTTCCATAAAATCATTTAACATAAAAAAAATTATTATTATCTGTTATCCTTCTAAAAATGAAATGTATATAAATTTTATCCATAACATAGATAAATGTAATCATAAAAAAGGTTGAGTTAAAAAATCATTGTAGGAAACATATATGTGATGTAATAATGGAATTGGCATGGAATAAATAGTATGGCTGGAACATGCATACAACATAAAGTCCTATTTTACATGAAACTGAAGACATGATATATACATGAGATAAATAAAAAACACAGAAATCAATAATATTGTTCTCATAGTAATTTAATTTATATTTTTTTAATTAAAAATATGTTTCCAATTCCGTGTTCCAAGATACATTATTTTCTTCTAGACCTCAGTAATATCTATTTTTTAATTAGGTAGTTATAGGAAAAATATATAATCCTATTTTGTCTCATGAGGATTGTCGATTAATCAAGGGGATATATATTTATAGTCCTCACCATTTACCTAAGTATGCCAATTAATTCACTAGAAAGGTAAAAAATAGTTTTCATACCATTCCTTAAGAAACCTCATACTAAATAAAAACCTAGATATCTATACAATGATGAATTCAGAGTAACAATACATGATTGACCTGCATTGGTAGTCAATAATCAACATGAAGTGACACACAATTACAAATGTTAGTAGAATAACATTATTTATAGGTGAAAATAATAAAATATATATTATTTAATGTTTTTTCATATATTAAATATAAATGGGTATATAACTTAGTCTATACTGCAATAATATGATCATATTCTATCAACAAAAAGAAGGTGGATAGCTTTAAAGGAACATAACCAAAGAAGTGATAAAAATAATCAAAGTATTTATGGGGTATAAATTTATATATATATATATATAATAATAATAAAATGAGATAATAACATATAATAAAATGGTAGAATGTATAAATTTTATATGAAATAATTTTTAGGAAATGATCATAACTAAATGGATGAAAATATAGTTACCCACAACTCTTACTACTATATCAAATTGAATCAATAAAAAATTGAATAAGGGAACATGATTTTCCTATTAAATATAATAAAATAAATTGATAAGGATAAAAATGTATCCATTGTTAGTTAATACATTTTTCAAAGAAAACCTGGTGCAAAAAATGAATTTAGTCTCAACAAATCTGAATTGAGACCAATAGAATCCTTGTTGTTTGAGTAACACATAAATAAAGACCTATTGAAAGATAAGTATTGTAATTAAACATAAAATACATTAATTAAAATATAATTCATGATATGAGATATAAAATAGTCATTATATAAACCATAATAGTAAAATTACGTGTATAATATAAAAAATATAATAATGAGAGGAATCTGAGATGAAAAACATTATATCATAAGATACAATCAAAGAAAACCCCATGAATGTTTCGGATTGTAATTGAAATCAAAATAAAATATTAATAGATAAATCATGTTATTATATCTCATATAGGTAGTAAATTCACACATAAATTATAATTAAGATCATAATACAAAATATGGCTCAAAGAGAGGAACTTGAGATGGAAAACCATTACCTCTTATCTTAATATCCATGAATATATTTTAACCTCTTTTATAAAAATCAAAGATATATTATTAACTTAATTAGAAACCTTATTCATATCTATATTCATTTTTACACTTCATAAATACTCATTCTCAATATGACTACTGCCGATTTTTCATTTTAGTTTATTATTTTGATCGCATATACTAGTATAATAATAGTGTCGCTACATTTCATAATTAAATAAAAGTTAACCATTAATAGATAATTAAATTATGTTTAGATAATTTTAATGATTTTTTTTGTAAAATTACTTTCATGATTGATTTAGTATTTATCTATAAAGATTAAATCAATTACAATAATGTTGCAGTGATTCTTGATGATTGAAGTGTTTTTTCAAAACTATAAAATTAAATTTTGAATTAAAATTTACAAAAAAACAATTATATAATAATTTATATGTTATTATACTAGAAACTATTTTCTCACTGTCATTCATGTTATAAATTCATATCATTAATCAAATTTGTGGTTAAATTCACCCAAACATGTACACTCAATGATTTAGTGGATGATTATGAGGTTTTCTGTTGTGATATAAATATTCCAGAAGAATAATGAGAATATTAATTGTTAACTAATGTGATATGTTATAATTTTATGTATATAGGAGAATGAAATATGTATATAGAAATATTTTAATTTTTGAATTAATGGTTAACTTATTAGTATGATTATTTCAGTTTTTTAAATTAAATATGATTGTTTGTTCATCATATCATTAATAGGTTCTGTAATTTTACATACCAGAACCATAATGATAACTTAAAAATACTATTTACCAATTAATATCATCCGTATTTAAATCATATTAAGGGAGTGATGGAAAACAAAACACATTGTGTCGTAGAGGTGGTACTATGCCCAATACAAGAATGACTTTTTTGTTTTTCTTAATGGATAAGTTAAATTATTAAATAATGGTAATATCCCCCATATAGTCAAATTATTATATATAAATGATACCAATATCATTATATAATTAAATATACATTAAATTTTATAGAATATAATAAATAATGAAAACTAAGTAGTTAGAAATACTGATGTCGGGGGAATAAATTTTTCTTTAAACTCTCCAATGAAATTAAGGCCATCTAATTGATAATGTTTTCTAAAATATTTTTAATGTTTATAGGGTTATTGGAGGATGAAATTTTCATTATTTTAAGGAAACGTATTATGCACTGGTGTTTCTTTATAATATATATATAGCTTGCCCATTATAAGTAAATGAAGGTGTAATTTTTCAAGTAACTCTTACATTTTTCAGTAATGTAAGGTAACTATTGTTGAGTAAAAAAATAAAAAAATAAAAAAATAAAAAAATAATTTCATATGAAAATTATTTTGTGTTTAAATTCACCACAACCAATCTATTTCAAGACTAATTTTATATGTTTAATTCAATTTTTTTATCTTTTTCACGTTTATCCAAACATACTTTTACATTGGAAATTAATTTTTAATCCTTAATAACTAATTTTATTGAAAAAGATTAAAAAAATAATTTTCACCTATTTTAATACTATTAATTTAAAATTTTAAAATTATTTTTTCAAGTAATATTTTTAATGGTGTGAAAAGTTAATTTTAAAAAAATATTCATACTCTTTTAAAACTATTTTTATAGAAATATCACTTTTAAACATTAAATTTATATATATGGTAAAATTATCTTTCATTCTAATATTATTGACAAGAAATTTAATTATTAGAAAAAATTTTGAGAATTATATGTAATTACCATAAATAGTCTCCCATAAAAATTACTTGATTCTAATAAAATACAAGAATCAGAATTTATAGTGATGATATATTTTAATAATTTATAAAAAAAATTCTGTTCATTTTTATATATAAAAAAATATTTTGAAATAAATAATATCATTCCTAAATTTATGCCTTTCATTACATATAAGTTTTTAAAAATATATCGTTCATTCATATATAAGGGTAATGTCAAGAAAAGTACACATTTCTTGAAAATCATATTTTTCAACTAATAACAGACCATTATAGAAAAAAAATAGATAAGACAAATATTCATTTTTTAAATATGGAATTTCAAAATTATGTTCATTTTTTTTAATTTAAAATTACAAAATTTTTTAATTTTAGTTTATGAATAAATTTATAAAATACAATTGAATTCAATTTTAATTAGAAAATGGCATTTTCAAATATTAACTATTTCCTTCGATTTTTCATATCATTTTCCAACTAAATTATTTTTAACCAATTATTAATATTGAAAATAATTTTTTTATTAATCTTATGTTTGTTGAAAAAGTAATGATTATCATATAAAATAATTTTTTTATAAAAATACTATTCTAAAAAAATAATGATTTTATTCATCTTTTTTAGTAAATTAATTAATTTCGATTCATATTTAAAGATTCATTTATTTTCAATATAGATATTATTTAAATATCCAATATTGTTATTCATTTTCACTAATTCAATGTCTAGGTTTTAATATTGTAACACCCCAGGTAAATAAAGAATATTACATCTTTATATTTATCCATATTTGTGAATCAAATATTAATATTACTTTAAAGGGGATGTTATGCACGATGGCGTACCCAATACGCAACAATGAGTTTCTTGGGAATCTTAGGGTGCACTCTAATAATAAAATAATATTATTTTAAATGGTAGTTAACATGTAGACGTTGTATTTGGTGGGAATGGATAAAAATAACTAAAATATGATTATATATGTTGTTTAAATGTTTTTACATTTATCCAAAGGCATAAAATATGGAAAGAATTCAATTTTAGGCTTTTATACCCTAATTTTCACTAAAGGTTCACTTATCACCTTTTGATGGAGAACTGTCATTAAATATAGTTTTGATCACTCTTATACATTCTTTTGGACCAAATAAAACTCTTATTTAGAATCGGGACATCAAATTTTACTTTGTGTAAATTTTTGGTATTTTTCCGATAAAGTTCATTTTTTTAATGAATAGTGTAAAATGTTGTATTTTAATTCAAAACCCCTTTTTAATCTAATTTATTTATATGATTAGATTATCTTTTGAATTGGTTTTAATGTGAAATTATAAAATATTTTTACCATTAAATCCAATAGTGGTCGTTGGAATTAATTTCACATTGAAATCGGACTTAAATTAGTGTCAATCTTTTGATACTTATTGTTTCATAAAAACACGCTATTTGCTCTGACAACGGGAAATAATTATTAAATTAATTAATGAAACATATATGTTGTGAATTTTTCAAAATTGACTTCATTTTTGAATTCGGAATATCAAAAATAGCTTAGGGTGAATTTTTGGTATTTTTCTGAAAAACGTCAATTTTTGATGAATAGTGAAACCACTAAGTGGCACTTATAAAAACTGATTTTTCAGTTTAAATGAAATTTTGCCATCATTGTGTTTTCATTTTCAAAAATCCGACATAGATGGTTGTCATTAAGAAGTAAAATGTGGTTCAATGAGATTAAACTAATTTTTTGGTGAATAGTAACTTATTATGTTTTTAATCGCGATTAGTGGTAATTAGTGTAGTTTAAGGTTAAAATAATATTTTAATAATATGAGATGACCTAGACACATGTCCTACCCTCATTGGATGTGTCATGGCCGACCAAGACAAGCCATGGGTCATCTTGGGGACCCCATGGAGCCACTTTGGTAGGAAAATGACATAAATACCTTTTATTCAATGTTAATGAAAAAAATGGCACAAACATGATATGTTTTACTAAAACAATTTTTAAATGGGGTTATTCAAGTCAGATTTTTTATTATAAATATTAATTAGAACGCTAAAAAGATTTCAAACATAATAGTATTTTTTTTATAATTTTTAGACATTATATAAATTAAATTATTTATGACATAAAAATGATGCAGCGATGACATCACTATTTGACGATTTAAATAAAATGGAAAGATAATGTAAAATATACAACCTAAACATGTCCAAAACCAATTGGATGAGTGTATTTCGAAGCCTTATCACCGTATCCTTTAATTATATCAATGTGGGACCCTTTAAATCCGAAACTCATTTTCAAATAAAGTAATATTTCTTTACTTTCCAAAAGTGCCCCTCCTCTCCTCTTATAAAAGGCCCCCACCTCTACCTCATTTCACACACTCCTCAAGCCTTTGGCTCCGCCAAAACCTGCTCATTTACTCTCTCCACATCCCTCTCCTAATCCTAGAGGGTTTCCTTTGGGCATAATCCTTTCAAAGGAATCCTTTAGGCTCAAATCAAAAGGAGTTACACTTTTAAAGGTAATTCATTCTCTCATGTTCATTTGTTTTATTTTGATTCTCCATCCCCTAAAATATTTTTATTTACTTATTTTGTAACAACACCAGTATCTTCAATATAATAGAATGTTGTTATAAGATTTATTCGAGCTACACTCTCACACAACTACATCAAATGGTTAAAGAACATACGGTTTCCGTGGATGGCGAAATTCTGCCTCCCGAAACGATGATTGTTCAATACTCATTTAACAACTTAAAAGGTGTCCATTATGATGTCACTATTTTTATATATGATATAAAATATGTTTATGTTATACTTATGCTTCTGTATTTTTCATTTGTGTCTTACCTTTATGGCTTCCATTATGGGTATACGCGATATTTTCATTTTAGGAAGTGCGGACTATCGCCCCCTCAAAGTGATGTGATTCGTTAATGCCATACGTGGGATGTATAAAGGATGGATTTAATGTTATTATATATTATGTTATACTGGAATTATAATATAACTATATATCATTATTATTCATTTCCATTAAAGTATGATATAGAAATGAAAGTAGCGTTCATGCGTACGTACGGCTTACCGTCTCCATAAACGGTGCATTTCATTTCTTATCCCCAAATGTAATGTACTATTAAAAGTACATGTAAATAATGGATATATATAATGAATGATATATCTAAATGATGAATATAATTCTGGAATTAAAATATACATACCTCTCATTTAGTTTTAATTCCATTAATATGACAAAGAAATAAAAGTAGCGTTCATGCGTACGTACGGATTACCATCTCCATGAACGGTGCATTTCATTTCTTACCTCTAAATGATTATGTAATATTATAAATACATGTATATTCTGGATATATATGATATATATGATATCCAAATCAGGAATGTCATTATGGATATAAAGAACTTTTGACCACACGAACAATATGTAATTGTAAGAAGTCCACTTTCGACTTAAGAACCAAATATCGACAAAACAAATATTATTAACTTAAATGGTTACATAATGTTTATAACATGGAAATAAGTGATATAAAAGGAATAATGAACTTTAAAAAGGTTCTTAATCAAGTAGAAATTAACTCAAGTTTTTTATTCAGGACGTTAAAGAATGATCAAGCCAAGTCGGACCCAAGGTAAGGGATCCTACTCCTCTCTTTTTTTTAAGTACACTCTTTTATGTCATTCCTTTTAAAGCTCATCTTTATTGTTATTGGGATATTATTTAATATTAATATTACTGTAATTTTTATGTTCATGTGATGAGAGACCCTATTTCCTCTCATCAATCCATTTTGGATGTTTTAAGTGGTGTCGTTAGGCTGTCGTGTTTTCGTAAGGGATTTTTCATCTCACTTTTATTCCCGTGAGATTTATGCTACATTGGCCACAATTTCCATTGAGTGGTTTATGTACTGCCAACTATTACACTCATTTTGTAATATAATTCCATTTATGGGTATTTACATATTCATTGTATGACACTTCTTCAATGGGGTGTACTTTTTGAAAGTTACCCAAGTCGGTAAGGGAACCTTTCACCCCCCTCTTTTTAAAAGACTTCGTTTGTTATGTCATTTAATTCACATACTATTATGTTGGGATATGTTCTTCTATATCCTGATTGATGTAAATTTTAGGTCCAAGTAATGATATTCCCTTTTTATCTCTCATCAACTCATTTTCTGATTTTTTGAAGTGACGCCATTAGGCAGTCAAATTTTTGCAAGGGAACTTCTTAGCCTAAATTTGATTCTTTGGGATAAACTTGTACTCCTTGAATATGTCATTCTATGAATATGTGTGAATAACCTCTGATTTTTTTACACTTAATATCCACTTATATTTTGTGTATTCGTTTGTCACACATAATTATGCAATTGATTTATCCTTGAACCAAGGATTCCGTCTTTGTAAGGGACTTCGTCTCAATCTCCTTTCATTGAGGCATATTTCGTTTTATACACAACTTTCTTTTATACAGTGTATAAACCCCTTTGAATTTTACATTTATACAAAAGGAATCTTTTTCTACGAATTGTTTTACGAAACGACAAAAAGGAATTTTTTTTTAAACGTACGCGGTGACAACGACCTTTTCGGCCGCCGTGAGTATTATTTGGTCTTTGGATTCCTCAACAAGCCGGAATGTTTTTAAAATAAAATAAATACCATATACTCTTTTATGTATTTTGGTATTGAAAATTGTTTTGATAAAGGATTCTATTATGTCAATATATTTATGATATATTGTGATTGAAATGTGGAAATGTTATCATTCCTTTATATTGGTTTTCTGTTTTATGATTTTATATTGGTACTTGGACATTTTAACGGGTGGTTACGTTATAAACCATATGACGGGTGGTTCCAAGAATACCAGGATGGGTGGTTACATTATAACCTCCAATTCATTGGGTATGGAAGTCGGCCGTATGGCTATTCCATTAAGTATGTATGGAAATTGGCCATATGGCTATTCCATTAAGTGATATGTGTGGAAGTCGACCGTATGGTAATTCCACTTATGTATGTTTATGTCCCAAGTTACCTTTATATATGTTATGTTTTCTTTATATGGGTTTTATGGTAATCCTTTGGTTACAAAAATGTAAGTAATGATATTTTATTCAGTGAAGAGTTTTTACTACTTCATAAAGGTGAAAAGTATTACCTTAATAAAGTATACATGGTTTACTTTTTGTTTTGATAAACTAATAGTTTTTATTCTTTGTGAATCCCTTACTAAGTTTTTATGCTCATCCCAAGTTTTTAAATTGTTTTTCACAGGACTTAGCATGGAATAGAGTCAAGGATGGGATCAGGGGAAAGTCATGCTACATAAAACATGAAACTAGACATGTTTCTTTTTAATAGTTTTTATTTTATGGAAACATAGTAGAAGAGACTACTTTGTAATCTTTTGAGATGTAATAGTTATGTCCTAATTCTCTAAAACTCTAAACCTGAAAAGATCCTCAATGTGAATTATTCATTTAATTCAATATTGAGTAAGGTTTAAGGCTGGGGCCTTATATTTGGTATCAAAGGTCAGTTTAGATAACTTTAGAGGTTAGCGTATTCTTTAAGCATAAGTGACATTACCATAATGGTTAGGATTTCAGACAGAGTCCTAGTTTTAGATAAAGTGAATGAGTAAGAATATCTTAGTGTTTATCTTCCTCATTAGTATATGATGGTTTTGTTGTTATACTCACACTGACCCTTTTTGGTTTTAGTAAATGGCTAGATCTAGTAGCACCAAGGTATCAGTGGATGTGATGGAAACTGTGACAGTTTTCTGAGCGAGAAACTGAATGATATGGGAGCCGTACTGAGAACTCTTGTGTTTATCCTCAACCAACTATCTGGAGTTATGATTGACCACCTAAACCTTGGTGATTTCTATAAGGCATCATGTATGCGAGAAACAAATCCCTATGGAACTGCAGGTAATAATCATAAAGGTAAGTGTGTTCAAAAACCTATGTGTCAAAGATGTGGAAAGAAACACCTAGGAAAATGTTTCAAAGGGACAGAAATATGCTATAGATTTGGAAATGAAGGTCATAAAGCAAGAACCTGCCATGGAAAAAGGAAGCATCCAGTTGACTCGAGGAAAGGGAAAAAAGTTATTTCTGAGGGATCAATTGAATGTTTTAAATGTGGTGTGCATGTTCATTATGCAAACACATGTCCTATGAAAAGGTTTCGTGAATGGGGTCACCAAGAGCGTACAAATTTTCGTTTACCACTACCTAATGCCATTCCGATTGAGGATGAAGAAACTGACAATGACCAATCAAAGGTATGTATTATTTCATGACTATTGTTTTACTATTTTGGAATCTTAGGATATGATTCATGATTTTGTTTGTAGGAAAGAGGTATTCCAGAATAAGTTAGAAAGGAATGGTTAATGGATCCTGAAGAATGTTGAATGAGTAAGATGTCAACATATAAGGGCTTCAAGAGTTATGGTGAAATTCTTAAGAGTATTAAGTCTCTTTTGATGATGGGGTTACATTAGAAGACTTTTTATATTATGTGTAACCATGATGTTTAATATATGCAATTTTATTCAAGGAATAGTTATCCCTTCTTTTGTGGACATAGTTATAAAGAACCATTTGGGTTTATATGATCCTTACTTTTGAGGTAATTATGGGTTACTATATGTTATGATTGAAGTGAAAGGCATGAGATAAAATTGAGGTTAAATTATGTTATGGTTATTTTTGATGATTTTATACCTTTTTGGGGAATGATTTAAGAATTATATAGTTTTGGATAAAGGACAACACGCAGACCGTGTGACAACCCGTCGCGTTAGACAAAGCTGCGGGAATCGAACCCACAACCAAAGTGCGAATGGTATTTATCGCCTACCACTGGACTACGTGAAGTCCCTGGTTATTTTGACTGATTATTTTTAGTTATATGATTTTATGAATTAAGAGTAAGTTGATTTTGGGTTATTTATGAAAATGATTAACCTATCATGGAGGATATGTGATTAGGATAATTACTTTTCAAAGAGAGACTTTAAGAGAAACTGATTTTTTTTGGAGATAAATGTAACGATTTAACATGTAATTATATGTGACTAAATCCTTCAAATGTTTGGGTTTCAATCTTAGATTGGTTTACTTTGAGGAATTTTATGGACAAATTTGTTTATCGGGTGGTCCTCGTTGAACTTTGGATTTTGTTGGACAAATTTTGGTGATTAAGAATAGATTTTCTTTCTAATGGGTTATCCTTTTCTGGGTTATCTGATCTTGTACTAATATTTTGGGTTTTGTTTTTGGTTAAAGTCTAATGACATGGGAATTATGTAGTTATTTCTTTGGGTTAGGTAATTCTCTAGAAGTTTATTATAGTACTCTTAATGTGAAAAATTATTCCTAAATACTCGCCTTTTGGAGAAAATATGAGTTTGTGTAAGGAATCTAATAAAAGTTGAGAGTCAACATGATAAGTGATTATGTTTCCTTATGAATAAATTCCTCAATAAAAAGTAACTTAAAACAAAAATGTTGTCTATTAACTTTTCCTACTGGGGAATCGAATACCGTTTAACCCATCACAAGTTTGTGATTCTCTCATGGTTAACTTTCTCCTAAACATGTTTTCTATCACTCTCCATCAGAACATGACCCTATGTTTTCTCCTCCATGTCCATGTTTTCATACTTGGAATCCTAGTATGGGTTAACTCGGGTGACCTTCGTACTTATCTTTCTTTATTTTAAAGTGATTGTTTTACCGACTCTTCTTCCGATGTGGGACTTTCAAGGATGTTTCCAAGCCCAATTTTAAAATTGCGAGGACGCAATTCCCAAAAGGGGGGAGGATGTAACACCCTAGGTAAATAAAGAATATGACATCTTTATATTTATCCATATTTGTGAATCAAATATTAATATTACTTTAAAGGGGATGCTATGCTCGATGGCGTACCCAATATGCAACAACGAGTTTCTTGGTAATCTTACGTTGCACTCTAATAATAAAATAATATTATTTTAAATGGTAGTTAACATGTAGATGTTGTATTGGCGGTAATGGATATAAATAACTAAAATATGATTATATATGTTTTTTTAATGTTTTTACATTTATCCAAAGGCTTAAAATACGGAAAGAGTTCAATTTTAGGCTTTTATACCCTAATTTTCACTAAAGGTTCACTTATCACCTTTTGATGGAGAACTGTCATTAAATATAGTTTTTATCACTCTTATACATTCTTTTGGACCAAAAAAACTCTTCTTTAGAATCGGTACATCAAATTTTACTTTGTGTAAATTTTTTGTATTTTTCTGATAAAGTTCATGTTTTTAATGAATAGTGTAAAATGTTGTATTTTAATTCAAAACAACTTTTTAATCTAATTTATTTATATGATTAGATTATCTTTTGAATTTTTTTTAATGTGAAATTCGAAAATATTTTTACCATTAAATCCAATAGTGGTCGTTGGAATTAATTTCACTTTGAAATCGGACTTAAACTAGTGTCAATCTTTTGATACTTATTGTTTCATAAAAACACGCTATTTGCTCTGACAGCGGGAATTAATTATTAAATTAATTAATGAAACTTATATGTTTTGAATTTTTCAAAATGGAATTCATTTTTGAATTCGGAATATCAAATATAGCTTAGGGTGAATTTTTGGTATTTTTCTAAAAAACTTCAATTTTTGATGAATAGTGAAACCACTAAGTGGTACTTATAAAAACTGATTTTTCCGTTTAAATTAAATTTTTCCATCATTGTGTTTTGATTTTCAAAAATCCGACATACATGGTTATCATTAAGAAGTAAAATGTGGTTCAATGAGATTAAAATATTTTTTTGGTGAATAGTAACTTATTAAGTTTTTAATCGCGATTAGTGGTAATTAGTGTAGTTTAAGGTAAAAATAATATTTTAATAATATGAGATGACCTAGACACATGTCCTATCCTCATTGGATGTGTCATGGCCGACAAATACAAGCCATGGGTCATCTTGGGGATCCCATGGAGCCACTTTGGTTGGAAAATGACATAAATACCTTTTATTTAATGTTAATGAAAAAATGGCACAAACATGATATGTTTTACTAAAAAAAATTTTAAATGGGGTTATAGAAGTCATATATTTGATTATAAATAGTCATTGGAAAGATAAAAAGATTTCCTACATCATAGTATTTTTTTTATAATTTTTAGACACTAAATAAACTATATTATTTATGACATAATAATGATGCAGCGATGACATCATTATTTGACGATTTAAATAAAATGGAAAGATAATGTAAAATATACAACCTACACATGGCCAAAACCAATTGGATGAGTTTATTTCTAAGTCTTATCACCTTATCCTAGAATTATTTCAATATGGGTCCCTTTAAATCCGAAACTCATTTTCAAATAAGGTAATATTTCTTTACATTCCAAAAGTGCCCCTCCTCTCCTCTTATAAAAGGCCCCCACCTCTACCTCATTCCACACACTCCTCAAGACTTTGTCTCGGCCAACCCCTGCCCATTTACTCTCTCAAAATCCCTCTCCTAATCCAAGAGGATACCCTTCGGGAATAATCCTTTCAAAGGAAGACATTAGGCTCAAATCAATAGGAGTTACACTTTTAAAGGTAATTCATTCTCTCATGTTCATTTGTTTTATTTTGCTTCTCCAACCCCTAAACACTTTTTATTTACTTATTTTTTAAAAAAAAAAGTATCGTCAATATACTAGGATGATTTTATAAGATATATTCGAGATACACACTCACACAACTACATCAAATGGTTAAAGAACATACGGTTTCTGTGGATGGCGAAATTCTGCCTCCCGAAACGATGATTGTTCAATACTCATTTAACACCTTCAAAGGTGGCCATTATGATGTCACTATTTTTATATATGATATATAATATGTTTATTTTTTTACTTATGATTCTGTATTTTTCATTTGTGTCTTACCTTTATGGCTTCCATTATGAGTATACGCGATATCTTCATTTTAGGAAGTGCGGACTACCGCCCCCTCAAAGTGATGTGATTCGTTAATGCCATACATGGGACTTATAAAGGATTGATTTCATGTTATTATATATGATGTTATACTGGAATTATAATATACCTCTATATCATTATTATTTCCTTCCATTAAAGTATGAGATAGAAATGAAAGTAGCGTTAATGCGTACATACGGCTTACCATCTCCATGAACGGTGCATTTCATTTCTTATCACCAAATGTAATGTAACATTAAAAGTACATGTATATAATGGATATATATAATGAATGATATATCTAAATGATGAATATAATTCTGGAATTAAAATATACATACCTCTCATTTAGTTTTAATACCATTAATATGACAAAGAAATAAAAGTAGCGTTCATGCGTACCTACGGCTTACCTTCTCCATGAACGGTGCATTTCATTTCTTTCCTCTAAATGATTATGTAATATTATAAATACATGTATATGCTGGATATATATGATATATATTATATCCAAATCAGGAATGTCATTCTGGATATAAAGAACCTTTGACCACACGAACAACATGTAATTGTAAGAAGTCCACTTTCGACTTAAGAGCCAAATATCGACAAAACAAACATTATTAACTTAACTGGTTACATAATGTTTATAACATCGCAATAAGTTATATAAAAGGGATAATGAACTTTAAAAAGGTTCTTAATCAAGTATAAATTAACTCATGTTTATTATTCAGGACGTTAAAAAACGATCGAGTCAAGTCGGACCCAAGGTAAGGGATCCTACTCCTCTCTTTTTTTAAGTACACTCTTTTATGTCATTCCTTTTAAAGCACATATTTATAGTTATTGGGATGTTATTTAATATGAATCTTACTGTAATTTTTATTTTCATGTGACGAGAGACCCTATTTCCTCTCATCAATCCATTTGGGAAGTTTTAAGTGGCGCCGTTAGGCTGCCGAGTTTTCGTAAGAGATTTTTCATCTCACTTTTATTCCCGTGAGATTTATGCTACATTTTCCACAATTTCCATTGATTGGTTTATGTACTACCCACTATTACACTCCTTTTGTAATATAATTCCATTTATGGGTATTTACATTTTCATTTTATGGCACTTCTTCAATGGGGTGTACTTTTCAAAAGTTACCCAAGTCGGTAAGGGAACCATTCACCCACCTCTTTTTAAAAGACTTCGTTTGTTATGTCTTTTAATTCACATACTATTATGTTGGGATATGTTCTTCTATACCCTGATTAATGAAAATTTTATGTCCAAGTGATGAGATTCCCTTTTTATCTCTCATCAACTAATTTTCTGAATTTTTGAAGTGGCGTCGTTAGGCTGTCAAATTTTTGCAAGGGAACTTCTTAGCCCAAATTTGATTCTTTGGGATAAACTTGTACTCCTTTAATATGTAATTCTATGAATATGTATGAATATCCTCTGATTGTTTTACACTTAATATCCTCTTATATCTGGTGTATTCGTTTGTCACACATAATTATGCAATTGATTTATCCTTGAACCAAGGATTCCGTCTTTGTAAGGGAATTCGTCTCAATCTCCTTTCATTGAGGCATATTTCATTTTATACACAACCTTCTTTTATACGGTGTATAAACCCCTTTGACTATTACTTTTATACAAAAGGAATCTTTTTCTACGAAGTGTTTTACTAAATGACAAAAAGGAATGTTTTTTTTAAACGTACGCGGTGACAACAACCTTTTCCGCCGCCGTGAGTATTATTGGTCTTTGGATTCCTCAACAAGCCGGAATGTTTTTAAAATAAAATAAATACCATATACTCTTTTATGTATTTTGGTATTGAAAATGGTTTTGATAAAGGATTCTATTATGTCAATATATTTATGATATATTGTGATTGAAATGTGGAAATGTTATCATTCCTTTATATTGGTTTTCTGTTTTATGATTTTATATTTGTACTTGGAAATTTTAACAGGTGGTTACGTTATAAACCATATGACGGGTGGTTCTGTGAATACTAGGACAGGTGGTTACGTAATAACCGCCAATGCATTGGGTATGGAAGTCGGCCGTATGGCTATTCCATTAAGTATGTTTGGAAATTGGCCGTATGGCTATTTCATTAAATGATATGTGTGGAAGTCGACCGTATGGTTATTCCACTTATGTATGTTTATGTCCCAAGTTACCTTGATATATGTTATGTGTTCTTTATATGGGTTTTATGGTAATCCTTTGGTTACAAAAAGGTAAGTAATGATATTTTATTTAGTGAAGAGTTTTTACTACTTCATAAAGGTGAAAAGTATTACCTTGATAAAGTATACATGGTTTACTTTTTGTTTTGATAAACTAACAATTTTTATTCTTTATGAATCCCTTACTGAGTTTTTATGCTCATCCCATGTTTTTTAAATGTTTTTCACAGGACATAGTTTGGAATAGGGTCAAGGATGGGATCAGGGGAAAGTCATGCTACCTAAAACATGAAACTAGACATGTTTCTTTTTAAGAGTTTTTATTTTATGGAAATTTAGTAGAAGAGACTACTTTGTAATCTTTTGAGATGTAATAGTTATGTCCTAATTCTCTAAAACTCTAAACCTGAAATGATCCTCAATGTGAATTATTCATTTAATTCAATATTATGTAAGGTTTAAGGCGGGGGCCTTATAAATATACCTACATAGACCATTATATTTTATCTAAATATATGAGGATTTTATTTATGTTTGGTTTTTCTTATAGTGAATTTTATCATAATAATTGACTTATTTAAAGATGATAATACATTATAATTTTGACGTGTCATAATATCCTCCATTCTCAAAAGGTTTCATGGATAAATGAGACTTCTTTATTATAGAGTTCTTAGTCCAAAAACACATTACTAAATTAGGCTGTCTCTTATGGAAATATGAAAATGGTTGACCTGTAGCACCTTTTTAGTGCATGAAAGGGGTGTAAAGATATTGAAAAATGATATCACAATGTGTTAGACATATATTTAACATTAAAATACTAATAATATAGAAAAATATATCAATATGAGATACTATGTGGACATAATTTCGATTCAAATAATGTTTTATAGTTTGTATTGTGAAAATAAGTGAGAGATAGTCGTTTTCATATCAAAATGTGAGCCCTCAACAGCCAACATTTTCTTCTTGCACACATCATTCTTATGATAAAGGTAATCACTAATTTATTTTTATAGGATTTCCACATAAAAGATATGAGGCTTTTCCTTTTTAGGTGGAAGCAATATTGGTCTATATATAAGATACTACTTGAGATCATTAAATTATTTCTAAAAATATTTATCAAAATGATAACTAACCCTTTTGATAATTAGACTTATAAAGGGAAAACACTTATCAGTGTGGTTATCAGTGAAGTGATTGATATAGGAGACACATCCCTATATTTCCTTCAATTAATTATTATTTTTATATAGTTTACTATCATGTATTTCTAATATATTTGTAGGCACGACTTTGATGTTTGGATAGAATACAATAAATCCATGGAATTTAACTAATGTTTCCCCAAAACCATATTTTTGATGTTTAATATACGAGTTATGATGTTAAAAAAATTTAATAAATTTTTTATATTTTTATGATTATCATAATTTTATTTGGAAATGAAAACCAGATCTTGAAAATAACATTCTATGGGATTCCCCAAATAAATTCTAGAATATATGGTGCATGCCATATTGGAATGTCATGTTAGTGTTCCTCAATCCAAATTTGATTACATTGTAACAATATACCCATGGGGGTTTCTAAAAAGAAATATCATATTGTTAATCAGGGGACATTATGATATGGTTATATCCATAATATCAACCCATAAATAATATCCTATAAATCCAAATGTTGTGTCATTTATTACATCCATGATCAAGATAGTGAAATATTCATTTGGAAAATTTCGAATGAGATCTTGGAAATTAATAAAACTCAGTTTTTGTAATTATTTTTCATAAATGTGAATATGTTATTGACCCACATCAGGTATTTAACATCCAAGGTGATGTTGGATTCGATCATCTTATCAACTTTGGATTTCACCATGTAATTGTATCTTAGATTCTCTCTTGATTCAATTTTTTAATCATGCCTATAGCCTGGTGGAACCAAATAATTGGTAGCAACATGTGTATCCAACTCAAGAATTTATATATAAATTTATGTTAATACTTCTTGTTTGTATTTTTAGAATGATTTACATCTCCTTTTCTTAAGTATTCTGGGTGAAACTGATAAATAAAGGCTTTATATATTTCTCCATACCTTGGTTTATTTACATGAGTCGAGATACATTCCAGTAATACTAGAGAAGAACCAATGATTTATTCTAACCTCTATTTATTTTAGTCATGTTTATAAGGATGACCACCACCCAAGGTTCCTTGATATGATATTGTAAAATATTAACTCTCATCAGAATGGAATTCATCTTATGATTACCTAGGTTTATCTGTTCAAATCTATATCATTATAATTGGGGATATTTTTTCTAACACTAATGGTATTCTGCCTCTAAGATTTAAATCTGGTTGATCAAAATTCCTTGGTGGTGTTGATTGAAAATTATTTAAAATTTAAATCATTTAATGATTCATAGGTGAAAGATTAATTCCCATGGATTGTGAAGTGGCATTTCACTTGGTCAAAAAAAACCACCTAATGAAATCATATATTCTATGATCATATGAGAGGAAAATAATTTGATGGTTTAATTAATTTGACCTTGGGGCCCACTGACTTCCCAAATCTAGATTATCATTATTAAATAGGATTATAGGAAACATTATGTTTTCATTAAGTTAATTTTATAAATTGATTGGAGAAATTTCCAAAACATTAGTAGCATAAATTAATGTGTCAATATCTACCGTTAATGTATCACCATAATTTGGTAATATCTATTGTGTGTGTTTTTTAAGATTAATAGGACATGAATATTGAACATTAATCATATATTACCCCACATTATCAATTAAAATATTATTTAAATAATAATGATTTGATAAGGGAACTACTATTGGAATATGGAGAAATTTTCATCTATGAAACTTGTTGAAGTCATATCCTGGCGTGATACCATGAATTTGGAGTCAAAAATGAATTCTCCAAACTAATTCCATAATACGATTCTCCAAGGGGCCTCTATTAACTATTTTCAAACCCATGAAGTATTAGTTTTATGGAGACATATCATATTTAATATACCATAGGTGTATAAGGGTTCATATAGGTATGTGGTTGATTCTAGAACTATTATCAACTACAAATTAGTTATTGTAAATATTTTAGATCTTTCAAAAGATGTAAAACTGCCTGATATAATCTATTATAGTATTTTACAGATCTTATTATAGTATATAAATGACTATTTTGATTTTATAAATTCCATTAAATGTTTGAAATTTATCTACATTCACAACATTAGTATTTTACTCTCAAGGGAACGATAGATCATCAAAAAAGAATTCTATTTGTTTAATTGTAATATCATAAAAATCCATGATGAAGAGATTGAATGGGATGATATTAATATTATTTATGGCATCATAATTATGCAAAAGGGTCCCTTTCTTCTAATAATGAGGGTTCTCTATAGAATGAGTCTTAAAGGTCAAAGATGTATACATTATGGGTACCTCTAAATTATTAGAACTCAATGTATTCCTTGAATTCTATGTGTTGGGATGACCTATACATCTCATATTTCATTCTTAACATGATAATTGTCTTCTTGATGATTATTCTTCCCATATAATCAGTTCTTAACAATGCATATAAGATTTTGGATTGAATCAATATTCTTTTATGGATCTTTTGAGAACTTATATATGGGTTTCATATTCATGTATTTAAATTAATCCTCACAATTGGGGACCTTCACAATTTATTCCTTCCAATCACAACTACCTCTACCGTAATTATTGATCCATATAAGGAGTTGATATTATTATTCCTAATATATAAATATATAATTTTCATGTGAATAAAATTTTCATAGAAATATCATGTTTCCTCATTTGATAAAAATGCAGTTTTGTGGGTTGATTCCAATCCACTCAATGATGGATTTGAAGAAAACAAAAGATTAATGAACTTTCTTGGATTCCATAATTTGATCTTCCTATTATTCCATTTTTCTCTAGAAATAACAACACTAACTCTTGGATATATATGATGATGATGAAGTTTCCATTGGAATCACATGGGGAATTACTGTTAAGACAAGTTACTTCATTCACTCTATGAGTATTTCATGAACTATATAACTAATTTCTTACTAATTTAGTCATCATAATTCAGTAAATACATTTTTATAACATCATGTCACTCTACCTATCCTTATAGTAGAGTAGTAGATACATATGACACCTTTCTTGGGTAATTCCTAAATTTATCTCTCTAGAGTAAATCATATTCTAGTTTATATAGTTGAAGATTAAGAATTATTCAACAATTATCATAGAATACAGTGGAAGGGAAAGTATTTTAGGTGATCATTTATACCAGATTCAATAATTTTTCTAAATTCATTTAATATTAAAATGTTCTTCAATAAGGATGTAATGACAACTCAGATAACATACTATTTTTTAAAGTGAATTTTTATTATATCAGCCCTAAAATTTTGTGAAACTTTTCTACCAAGTCCCCTCTTGATGAGGGTGATGTTATTGAATTTATTATTCAATACAGGGAATTGAATGATGGTGAGAGCGATTTGGAGCTGTAACTGACATAAAAATTTGTCCATGGATTAAAGTTTTAGTCTTTTCTCTATTATGATTTTTTCCTTTTGTTGACAGTTTCATCCAAGACTTATTTATGGATCATTAAATATAATCCCACAAAAATTTCACTACATATAAAAACATCTAAAATTTAACAAATTAATTAAATGTAATGATTTCTATTTGAAAATATCCCAAACAATTTTTATAAATATCTATATCTACAAGTCTTTGGGTTGATTCCTATTTAGTTAATAGGTTAAACATTATTTCATAGAAATAAGTTCTGATACTCTCTTGTTTCCACGTTAATTTTCAATCAGGTGTCCAATGATCAGTTTCTTCCATATTATATATCAGAACTAGTAATGGTACAATCACTAGTGATACATCCAATTATTGATAGACCCAATTAGGTGATTTCAATTCTAGATAAATGGTGGTTCATCTAGGATCTGAATGGAGAACCTGAAAATTACTACCTCACACTATTTATACATTTCTCTCATAGATATTTTCCGTGATGTAAAATTTATAATGTATTTTTTGGGATATATCATGATGTTGAATATCAGGAATATGGGGGTTCTATTGTTGGTTGGTGGAGAATTGAAGTCCATCCATGTTGGATATGTCTTCCTATTAATCTATAATAGTTTGTTTCACCACTCAATATATTTGATTCAAGTGGTATGTAAATTTATAGCGTGATGTGTTTCTATTTGGGTTGTACCCTAGACAGACACACAAGTAGATGAAATGGGAGAATCTAGATATAACTAGATTTCATGTTTATAATATTAAAATGCGGCTCAAGTTGGAATGAGATAGATTACCAGACACACTGGGGAATAAATTACCTATATGGGGAATTCATATTGGTATATCAATCTTAGATAGAATAGTTTTTTAGGCCCCACATTTTCATATTTACTAGACTCTACTATTTTATGATTGATTAGTTCCATATAATTGATGGGGATTAACCAAAGTAGGTATATTATCCTCATATTGGGGTTTTCACTCAGCAGGTATATTGCATTTATATAATTTAATGTTGAGCAGCTTCAACCTCTCAAAAAAATCATATTATATAATCCTCCCTATTATAGAGAGAGGATAATATTTTTTGAGTTTTGGGTGTGATATAAAGACCCATTTCATTTTATTTGGTTTCTAAACCTCATAAGATATATAGTAGTGTGATGTTTAGAGGATCTCTCAAGCAATGAATGTAGCTCATTTTCAAGGTTTAGCAGTATATATATATAAATATTTTTATGTACCAATCATTTAAATTATTTGCGTTAGTATCCAAATAATTTTTGTCAATTTCGTGCTCAATTTTATCTATTGGGATGATGGTAGGAACATTTATCAATGGAAAATATGAAATATAAATCAATTTTTAATTTTTACTAGATTTGTAATGGGAATCCAAAACTTATGAATATCCTTTAAGGGTAAGATTATAATCCCCCTTGATATCTTATTTCTCATAAATCCAATTTAATTTAGTTCCCCATCATGGTTTCTCTCTTTCTTCATAGTACTTACCAATAAGGGGTTTATGGAGGGTGATCCAAAAATATTCTCAAAAATATTTCAATAAATGTGTTCTAAATAAATGAGATGAATCGTGGAGGAGGATAAATTGGGAGGAAACATCATTTGATGTTCTTATTATCATAGAAAAACCATACTTCCATAGGGGATGTATAGGAAATAAGGCCACCAACCTTATGTTAAGAGTTTGATTCTTCTAAACCATCATCAAAATATGGATCTACTCTATATTTGATAATCTTGAGGGAATACATGGTGTCATTAATTCCCCCAAACCGATAGTCAATGTTTTCTTTCACAATTCCAATAAGTAATAATTATCATAACCATCTTGTCCCTTTGTGAATTTATCTACACATTATATGGATGTAGTTTTTTGGGAACAAACTATTCTCTATTGGGGATTTACTTATGGTTATCAAATAAAATTACCCAAAATGAAATTTTATATTAACCTTTATTTTAGGTTGATATATAATCATTTCAATGGATTTATCCTATCATGTACATATTTTTTGTGATTTTAGAATAGCATGACATCGTTAGATGGACCAATAGAATATAACAATCTAGAAACTTTTAAATTTCCTAAAGAAAAAACATTAAAATTTTATCTCCCTATAAAACATTGATTGAATGGTGAGTGAAGAAAATTTATTGTGATCTACATTTTCAGCACCCCCTGATATGCATTCCAAGGGGATTTAATGACTATCTAAAAGATATCATTCATATTACTAAGGCAGCCATTTGGGAGACTGAAATGTTGTTTCCTCACATTAGAGATCTTGGATATAAAAATGTGGTTATGCCATGTTATTAAAAGATCTAATTTATCATTGTAACATATTTACTATAGTATATGTATGATATGAATCTTATATTGTGTTGAAAAAGTATCTCTCATAAGTTGGGAGGAATTTTGAGACTGAACTTTCCTTTTAGTGCCTCTGAAATATCACTATAAGAGAAAAAATGGGGTAGAGAGTAACTTGTATTCTATCCTTGACCAATCCTTTTAGCATCAATATATAGATTTCTTTATCTTATATAAGGTATTCTGCAACCTAATCCAACCATAAAGTCTATTTCCGAACTACTTTTCCAAGAGGATAAAGATCATTCATAGTCACTTTATTTCCATCAATAGGTAAACAGTGTAAGGGAGGAATAGATGATGACCATCACCTCATGGTAACAATTATATTAGAGGAGTTATAACTAATTAGCTTTGTTGTTCCTAGTATATATTGATTCAAATTCTCATGTTCATCTCATTAAGTAGAAAAATTTAGAGAAACTTCAACTTTGGGGGGATATTTTTATTGATACTATGAATCACCATGTGGAAGTAGATTGTAATGAAAAACATATAGGGGAAATCAATGGTTATTCATTTTATAGTTTTTGTCCGTGGGGGGACCTATAATGCATAATTTTTCTTTATTGTATATAGGACCTCTAAAAAATCTACCCTAGAGAGTGTGTTTATTTGTATTAAATTTTTCTCTTTGGTAGGCCCTATATGCGTACCATTAATTGGTCATTTTGAAATGGGAGGACCACTTTTATAGTAGATCCACATGTGATGAGGAGGACCTTTGTAGCCTACATAACATGGAGAATCTCTACATTTGATTTTTTTTGTTATCATAAGGATGATTTTTGTGATGCTTTCTCTCTGGAGTACTTCCACAAATATCCCATTTTGTTTTCCAATTAGGAGGACCTCGGTGAAGGATGAACTTCAATATTTTATCATGAGGATGAAATTTATAGTTGATATATTTTATGTAGCAAGGGAGGAAAACCCGGAAAATAATTTTAGGGAGGACATCTAGGGATTAGGTATGTGGATTTGGTGGAGGACCTTCATAGTTTATATTGTATATAGGACCAATGAAATTTTTTGATATGTTCCAATGGGGATAAGGGTGTAATTTTTGCCATCCCATCCCATACAAGGTCAGGTCAGTCCCTCCCTTGAACAAACTGTGTCGAGAACCACTATTTGGGCAGGGTCGGGCCGTGGACCACTATTCAGGCCAGACCAGTTTGGCCTCAACAACCTCATGAGGTGGCCCGAGCCCGTCCTAGGGCCAAACCAAATAGTCAAGATGGTTTGGGATTTTTAGGCCTAGCCACAGGCCGAACCTTGATTGCTTTTAATTTTTTAAAATAAAATTTAAAATTAGTTATAAATTCCCTCTTAAATGTTTTTTCTATTTTTCAAATAATTTATGTTTATTGTAGATATTTTCATTATTGTTTCTTTTAAAAAAATTAATCATTTTTTAGAGTTTTATTTTAATTTTTTTAGTTGTTTTTAATTTTTTCTAAAATGTTCTTTAAAAATGATTGTCTTAGAATTTTTTTTAAACATGTTTTTAAACAAACAAAAACTTTTTCAAAAATAATTTTATTTTAGAATATTTATTTTAAAATGTTAAAAAATTTATATGGTTTTTATTTTTTTAAATTTTTCTTAACAATTATTTTTTAAAATCATCTTCTTTTAAGGGTATTTTTTAAAATGATTATCATTTTCTAAAAAATTATTTTCTTTTTCTTTTTTTATTAGCATATTTCGGTTAACTGTTTTTTAAATTCTTGTTTAGTTGACAAGTTTTAAATTGATCACATTATGTATATCAAAACAACCCTTAAACCCAAAGTTATGTAGTGACTATAAATATATTGTTTTCATTAGTTTAATAAAAATATAAAATATATACCAATTTTAAAATATATATTTAAAATAATTTAACTGGGAAAATTAGATTCCAAAAATATACAGTGAATTCCAAGTCAATATAAATATCAACCATCTTAACCAAAGAAAATGATAATAATATGTGTCAGTTGTAAAAAAGAAAATTACTGAGGGGTGTGAATCCTTGGAAATGAGTGTTAATATTTTTTAAAAAATATTTATATATGTGAATATATATATATTATGCTCGTTAAAAAATAATAACTAGGGTTGGGGTGCGCAACATTAGGTGAGTTAAATTTTTTCTATATATATATATATAATGTATATAATATATTCATGTTGAAACACAATTTAAAACTATAATGAGGATAGGGATGTGAAACAACATCGTTTTTCAAAATTTAATTTTTAATTAATATATAAGGATTTTTTTATATATAAATATATAAGTTGTAAAAAAAATTAATGGGTGGTGTGCATCAGTGGGTGGTTGTGTTACTTTTTTTTCTAAATACATTTTTATATAAGAATATATATATATATATAATATGTGAATTTTGTAAAAAAATAATTATTTGTTTGGTGGTGCACAACTGTGGGTGGGTTAATTTTTTGCTAAAATTTTTTATATATGTATATATAACCTACATAATATATTTAATATATACATGTTTAACAATATTTTAAAAAAAACCATGATGTATGGGGGAGTTCATGAATATAAATGGGTGGGTGTTATTTTTTTAGTATATAACGAATTATTATATATATAACGTTAAATAATTGAAATATATATATATATATATATATTTGTGTGTGTGTGTGTGAATATATATATAATATATGGAAGTTTTCAAAAAAATACTAGGGTTTGGTGGTTTTCTAGAGTGTTTGGGTTAATTTTTATTGTATATATATAGTATATATAATATATTTAATATATGAATTTTTGGACATATATAATAAAATTAATGAGGTTGGGGGCATGTGGGAACATCGTTGGGTGAGTGTGTTTTTTTATTAATATATAGTTAGATAATATATATATACATATATATAATATTAAATTCTTTTTTATGTATAGATTACATTAAATCGTTAATATTATATATATATATATATATATATTAATAGACTTGTTTATATATATAGTATTGTAATTTTAATCCAAGCACACTGCATGAACCAGTTAGGCCAGATGCAGGCTTGGAGATATGTGGTGGGGGGTTCGACTCTTCCTACATGCAGTTTCCCAGTTTTATACAGAGTAAAATCTTCTATGGGTCATGCTTCATATGGGATAGTGGTCCAGGCTCTTACAGGGTAGCCCATGGTTATGTAGGCCCAGGACCAACCCAATGAACCATTGTCCCGAGCCTTACCCGACTTTACTCATGATTTGAGAGACTGGGATACATGGGATTTCAGGACTGGCTAATTAGGCTCTCGGGCCATAATTATACCCTTATGTGGGGAGGACCAACATTTAATATACATTTAGTGTCATTGGGTGGTCCTCCATGTCTATAGTAACCTTTTATTATTCATGATAAGATGAAATGTCCTTGATTCATAGTTTAAATACGATATTTAGATTTTAAGGATGATGATCATACTCTTATATTATATAATATTTATAGAAGTAACTCCTTCAATGTATTCTTATTTAGGTGACTAGAGTTAAAACCTCAACCATAATTAGCGTTGAGCAGTGTAGGTAGTGGACTTAATAAATAAGAGCTATCTTGTAAAAATCATTCATTATAATTATAAAATATCAATGGGATTTATATGTGGAAGATGTGATATGAGGCTTCTCATAAGATTCTTTCTGAATATGAAAATGACTTGCATTAGTGTAAGATGGTATATGCTCTTAATCCTTAAATTTTTTTTGGATATTCCAGTGGGACTCCATTGTGTGAGTAGGAATATGAGTTCTATCCTAGGGTGTTATCATGATATGTTTGTGGCATTCATGTGATTGAGAGTTAAAAATGTTATAATCCTAATCTTATGTAACTAGAATATACTAATATGATTCATTAGTATAATTGGGAACTAAGATATGAGGTTGGTCATATGTTTCATTAGTTCATCACTCATAGAATGTTATCCTCTATGGAATACTAGATTATAAACCAAAGATAATATCTATGATACTTCATCTGTAGAATATTCATGAGATTATAGGGTTATATATAATTAACTATTTTTATGGATTGTAATATCTCTCATGGGAATATTTTGAGAATCCATATTTTTGTAGTTGATGTCATTCTTTGGTCACCTGATGATAAGGTATAATTTCTTGTTTTTCTCTATTGAAAAGGTCATGAATGAGTTGTATGTGAGAAAAGGGGTCGTTTTATCCTTAAAAACCCACTTTTAGTCATATGGTTATCGTGGCTTTAACTTTTGTAGGCTTTCATAAGAAACCTATAGATATGGGGTTGGTATATTTTTATATTAATCCATTATGAGGGAACTCGCCAATTGGAACTGAAAGTGTTCTGTTGGAGATAGCGTACATTTGTGCATCAAGGCTAGGACATTTATAATAGTAGATGCATGTATCCAAGATATATTATAATAATACAATGAAAAGGAATGTTCCTAAAGGTTTTCTCTATGATAAATGTGGTTCTCAATGTGATATGTTTCGTTTGGTTATGCTATTTGGATGTGTTAAGGATAAAAAGAGATAAAACCCACTCACAAGAAAACCTATTAATAAAATATATTAATAAAATGAATAGTAAATTGATTACTTCCATGATTAATGGATATAAAATATAGTCCACCATTATTTTTCTAATTTTCGACCATGTACTCATGTTTTTAGATTTCATGAACCTACTTTCCAAAGGAAGGTGGTCATTAGAATGTACTTTTGAAACATTAGATTTCACATTGGTAAAAATTAAGGGAGGTGGTGTCATTCATTATAGGGTATTGTTTTATATTCCAGGAACATATTATATTTTTTAAATGTATCATTGATATCCTTTTTAGTAGTAATACTGGTTACCTCCAAGAATGTGATCAATTCATACAATTTATCAATTTGTATGTCTATATATATCAAAAGTTCTAAATATTTCCATTTCTAGTGACCAATTACTGTTTTCTTTATATCTACACAATTGTTTTCTTTAGATGTTATCATCATCCAAGGAGGCAGTATATTTTTTGGGTTTGGGATTTTTAACATTATAGGGTATTATTATATATCTCTATGTAGTGAATAAATAGTCATATAGTTTAGTGCTTCTTAACATGGCCACTATGTAGCATTTTATGGTTGTGTATCCATGACCAATTTAAGTACCTTTTAATTTATAATTTCTAGGACCTATATCAAGATGTTTATTTTTGGAAATGAAATATAATCTATGTAATTGATTTCCATTCATCTAAGAATATATAGAAAAGGCCCTTAATAATGGTGGTGTGGGGATTACACATGATCGATTCTCTCTAGTTTATCCAATCTAAAGGACAAAAAATAAGATAATTTATGTTTGGATATTAAACCACATAGTATTCCTATAATATGTATGTATCACTAATGGATTTGAGTATGAGACAATCATAGATCATAGTATCATAAATTAAACACAGTAGGATTCACTTATGTGTGTCCATACGATATTTTATTTTAATTATGCAATGAAGTAAGACAAAAATAAGACTATATATGACATAGTTATAATGAGTTCTGTTTTACACTAAATTTGGGGACCAAAATAAACTTATCTCATTGAGTGGCCCAAAAATTCCCCCAAATAACATGAATGTGGAAAAAATGATTGGAATAGGTCAACAAGTACAATGATATCTTGCCAAAATATGTTTCATTCAATGCCCATTTAAATCAACCCTTTTTACTAAGTGATTCAATATTGTAAAAACTCTAAGGGTCCTTTCTATTAGGGAGTAAAACTATGGATGTTTAATTATCAATGGAATTAACTACTTTAGCGGATATGTCTCAAGTGAATATCCTCTTAAAGAATATTATGAGGATATTGTAGATATATTATCATTGCCTAGGGATGATGTGAACCTGTACCCATGAATATGAAATGGGTAAAGTAGTTCCCTAGTATGGGAAATAGTTTATGTGGTTACCATGTTTAGAGGCCTTAGGGAAGTATCATCTCAGTACAAAGTCTTGGGTGATGTGTTATGATAACCCTTCTCATTATTACATACTTAAACATGATTTATTACATAAAACCATCATTTGATACAATATAGAAAATTTAGAGGTATAGTGTCTTTGGGGATTAGGAACATTACATAACAACATATAGAATAGAACACAACATCTTATTGAAAACTTCTTTACATGACCACTATATTCCCTCGTACTTAGCATTTCATGGGATAACCTGAGGACATGTATAAGAAAATGGTGAGCTATAACGTTTAGTAAGGTAATAAATATGGAATAACATGAATAATACAATACATGTTAGAAAATAGGCATACAAATGGAGCACAAGAGAAACATGATCAAATAGGCATGATAAAGCATGATAATCATAACATGGAGACGTGGAAGAAACATTTAACATGATATTAGCTTGAGCCTAGTCTCATTGCACATGAAGAACGAGTAAACCCTCATTACACTAGAATTATCATGGTTCAACACTCATTGAACATGAAGTATCATGAAAGTATACTTTACCCAATGCATTGGTGCACTATTAGGGAGCACCTTCTTAATCATTTCATTTCATGCATAAGTGTGCCACATGGATCATATAACATGGAATCAATCAACATAATAAGTTATTACATGATTAAATAATGTTTAATAAATACATTAAAGTACCATTCAATATGTATATGTGCATAAAGGGGAATACCATTGATAGATACATGGGTATGGTATTCACTACACAATGATCTTGGCTAGGAAAACGCGGCGCAATTTCGGCAGCATGACGACATGACCTAGGAATTTATAAAAATGGATGATGAGAGAGGAATGGGTGTATCATCATATTTAAATTAAATGGATAGTAAAGGGGTTAGTATAGATACATTTCCCAACAAATGTAATGGAATTTAGACATGTAATACAAAATAATTTCTTGAAGGTAAATTACGAGGGAGAAATTCCTTACGGAATTTCAACATGGTAATGGGTGTAAATGGGAGGCATTAATATAAGAGAAAGAGGAACTATATTTATTCAAACATTAAGTGATTATTATAGTGGATTGGTGAAATCAAACCCCCCATATTTCTAATTGAAAATAAAAGAGCATAACAATATAAGTAAACTATTACATAAATAAGGAATGTGATAATCCCTTATTAGAAGTGTGATCCCAAAGGATTGGGAGAGTCTTGAGGTAGGATTCTTGAGATCTTAGGGAAAATTGGGAGTATTATAGAGATATTAGGGAATAGTTTGGAAAAAACACAAAGGAATTTATTTATGAGGATGTGGGATCTTAGGTGGGTTTATTTAGGAAAGGAGAGGAAATTATTTATTATTTAGGTTTGGGAAAAACTCATTAAACTAATAAAAACCAAAAACAATCCCATGGTTTTTACCCATAGTTTTTGGAAAAGGGGAGTAGAAAAATATTTTATAAGTAAAATGGATGATGTTGTTAAAAACATTGGGTTTCTTATGTGGATGAGAGTCACACTCTCACAGAAAACAATTTAAAAAGTCAAAATGTTTTTAAGCCTTCAAGGGTCCACTATAGATTTGTAAAATATATAAACAAACCCAAAATCACATTATTTTAATGTAAAAATATATATTTTCCTAAAATAATGTTTATATTATTTAATTACATCACTATTGGGTCATTATGTTGTCATAAAACATATTATATATTTAAACGGTATTTAATTTTTAACTAAATATTTTATTATCTCAGAAAATTATGAAAAATACACCGTTGGATAATTTCAACCTCCTGATTCCAAAAATAATATTCATTTTATCTAAATAATTTTCTAAAAATGTGAATTTTCACTTTTAAAAAAACAATCATTTATCGAAAAATCATGGGTTTGGACATAACAAGCTTTTAAACCATAAAAAAATTACAATTATATTAATACAATTATACAATAATTTATATTTAATAAAAATTAATTTAATAATAATATTATTATTTTATTAAAAAATTATTTAATTAAAAAATCCATTAATTCATGAAAATTTATTTTATTGTTGAATATTAACTAAAAAATTCATTTGTGCTTTAAAAACTGTTTACAAACTAACAATAATAATAAAAAATTATATTGTCTATATAACACTAATGTATATAATCACATTACTAGGTTCATGTTATATAACCCCTTAAAATGCCTCTATAAGACAGTAGGTTAAGGTGCACAATGCTGACAGACTGTAGGGGTGGCTCGGATAAAATCGCTCGAGGGGTAATCTCTACCAACATCCACTTCTCCTGTTGGTGGTTCACTAAAGTATTATATATTAAATATCATCTTGGGATTGGTAAATATAGAATCACAATGATTCTACATCCATTTCATGCTTTTACAAATGGGCTTTGTATGGGGAATGTCTACTGTATGAGGCTATTACTTTGTCTAATTAAATTGAATTTTTTAAATCCCTATATTTATAATAATCATGTGATCATTGTTCAATGGTTATATTAGAAATGGAAATAATTCATAATAGAATTTTAAAATCAATAACATAAAACCAAATAAGATCATATGTTTTACATAACCATAAGAATACATTTAAATAGACCAAGAGGAATTTTCATTAATGAATTTTTGGGTCGTTACAATATTCCCCCTTAAGAAATTTTTCCCTCAAAATTTCCTTTTCCCAAAATATAATAAATGTCTATAAATCTGCTTCATCACTTCTTATGATTCCCTCATCACTTCTTCAACCATGTGGGTTTTCCACAATAGCTTTATGAGGGGCATCATCTTATTTCATAGAACTTCTTCTCTACGATCTAAGATCTTCACTGGTTTCTCCTCGTAAAAAAGATCATCCTATAACTGTACTACCTCTGAAAGGAGTACATATGAAGGGTCTGGTATGTACATCCTTAAAAGGGATTCATGAAAGACATCATGTACATTGGTCATAGTAGGTAGAAGTGCTAGTCGATAGGCCATAACACCAACATGATAAAGAATCTCGAAGGGGTCGATTTACCTAGGACTTAACATCCCTTTCTTTCCAAACCTCATGACCTTCATTCATAGATATATGCATATAAATAGCATGTCTCCAAATTTGAACTCAATGTATCATCGACAGTTATCTTCATAAATCTTCTATCAATTTTAGGCTTCCATGATATGCTGCTGAATGGTTTTCAACTTCTTCGCCATTTTCCAACCATTTCTAGTCCTAGTAGCCTACGCTCATGGACTTCATCAGAAAATTCCAGTGATATGAACCTATTCCCATATAGGGCTTCATAAGGTTCCATTAGGATGCTCAAGTGGAAACTGTTATTATAGGAGACTTCAACAAAAGGAAGATATTGATCCCATCCTCCTTTAATGTCTATCGAACATGATATTAACATATCATCCAGTGTCCGAATATTTTTCTCAAATTTTCCATTAGTTTGTGGATGATAGGTTGTACTGAATTTCAGTCCAGTATCCAGAGCTTGTTGAAGACTCTTCCAAAACATAGAGGTGAATCTTGGATCACAATCGGATAAAATAGATAGTGGTACTCCATGCATCCCTACCACTTTCCTAATATATATATGTGCTAGCTGATCCGGTGAGAAATCCTCTCGAATTAAAATAAAGTGTGAAGACATTGTAAGACTATCCACAACAACCTAGATTTCATTGTTGTCTTTGGATATAGTTGGAAGTCCGGTGAAAAAGCACATGGTGATGTCCTCCAATTTACATGTTGGTATGGGAAATGGTAGCATTATCCCCTTAGAATTCAACCTCCCTACCTTCAATTGATGACACACCAGGCACATTGATGTATACGTAGTGATCTCCTTATTCATATTATCCCACCAATATCGCTCTTGGAGATCATTACACATCATTGTGTTTCCTGTGTGAATAGTTAAATTTAAACTATGTTCACCATACAAAAGTTCATTCTTCTACTCCATACATTATAGAACACATAGTCTTTTCCCAAATCTCACTATTTATTCATTATTAATCTTGAACTCAGAGAATTTCCATTTTCTGGTAGCTTCCACTTTATTCTAATTTTTTACTTCATCCTTTTGAGCACCCTTAACCTTTCTAAAAGAGACGGTTGAGAAATCATTTGAGAAAGTATTGATGATGTTCTTTTATTTATGATTCCCATGTCCATATTTAACAAATCTTAGAAGATTGGATCCATATCAATTCTTATAAATGACTGAATCACTGGGTCCTTTCTACTTAGATCATCATCCACCTTGTTTTCTTTCCCAGGGTGGTAATGGATTAAGCAGTCATAGTCTATGATAAGCTCTAACCATCTTCGTTGGCGTATGTTTAACTCTTTATTGGTGAATATATACATTAGGATTTTTTGGTCCATATAAATTTTACACTTCTCCCCAAAGAGATAATTCCACAAAATTTTTAATATGAAGATCACTACAGCCAACTCCAGATCATGTGTTGGATAATTTTTCTCATGAACATTCAATTTCCTTCAATAATAGGAAATGGAATTTCCATTTTTCATCAACACATAGACCAATCCCTTCTTTGAATCATCACTGAATACCACAAAAATTTCTACACTTGTGGGTAAACTGGGAAAGAGCGTAGTGATAAGACTCATTTTAAACTCCTTGAATCATTGATGATTTTCATCACTCCAAGAAAAATTTACTCCCATTTAATTTAGCTTGGTAAGAGGGTTGGAAAATCGTGAGAAATTTCTCAAAAATCGTAGATAATATCCAGCTATCCCCAAAAACCTATATATATCCATTACTGAGGTTAGCCTCGTCCATCCCTATATTGCAGTTGTCATGGAGGGATCATTAGTTTTCCCATTTCTTGTGATGGTATGTCCCATGAATGATACCTCATTCAACTGGAACTCACACTTGTTGTGCTTGTCATAGAGATTATCCTTTAACAAGGTCTCTTGTATAGTTCTTAGATGCACCTCATGATACTCCTTTGTTTCGAAGTATATTATACTATCATCTATAAATACTACCACAAATTTGTTGAGGTAATCTCTTAAGACTCTATTCATCAAATACATGAAGATTTATGGACCATTAGAGAGTCTTAAAGGCATTACGATGAATTCTTAGTGACAATATCTTGTACAAAAAAGCAGTCTTGCGGATATCTTCCTTCTTTCCCCTTACTTGATAATATCCCAAAAAAAAATCTACCTTAAAGAAGTATTGTGCTCCAAGAAGCTGATCGAACAAGTAATAAATTCATGGAAGAGGATAATTTTTCATTATCAAGATTTTTTTATGCTCATGATAATCGATGCAAAGGCTCATTGACCCATCCTTCTTCATGAAAAAGAGGACTGATGCACCCCATAGTGAATCACATTGTCATATAAACCCTTTCTCCAAATTCTCTTGTAGTTTATTCTTCAGATCCACAATAGCAATTATATATGGAGTCTTGGATAGTGGAAACACCCCAGGTATAAGATCAATTGAGAATTAAACATCTCTTCTAGGAGAAAGACCAATAAATTCCTCAGGAAACACATAATCGAATACCCTCACAATTGGCATTTCATCAAGGATGGTATCCTCCTTAGAATCAATCATCTAATTTAGGTACACAAGATCATAGGGAAGTAATATCTATGCTTGAGATGATGAAGCTAAAAAAGATTCATCTTCCTCCTTGCACTTGAATAGAATCAAGGGTCGATTCTCCCCATGAAGAGTTATTTCCCCCTCATGAAAATTTATGTTGGATCGATATAAGTAAATTCAATCCGTGCCAAAATGTAAGAACCCGATTCTTATTTTGAGGTGTGGGTTTCTTCTTTTCTCCTTTCCTTAATTGTTTTTGAGAAAATATGGAAAATGGGGTAAAACCCTAAATTTTGGAAGTACAAGCCCTATACATTTTCCACACGCTGTGTACTTTTGGCTGTGTGGGATGAGTACACAGGGCGTGTGGCCATGCCAGGGATGAAGGGCATAGGAACCAAATACACGCCATGTAGTGGTCCCTTAAACGTCGTGTAGTCAATTGCTTAGTGATTAGTAAGGCGGTGGCCAGCTGTGCGATAGAATAGGCTGTGTACTCGTGAAGATATGTCGTGTAGTCATGTCGACAGGTGAACAGTGCTGCGCTGGCGGGAAGCCTCCAAAGAAATAGTTAAAAAAGGGGAAGTACACGCCGTGTAATTATAATTACATGTCGTGTACTTTGTTTTTTTACTTAAAATGGGTAGTAGCCTCCCCTGTTCACAGGGAAGGCTTAGAACGGGAAGAGAGATTGGGAGAGGATGGCCAAACCTTCGAAGATTCGTTGGGCACACGTCTGGAATCCGATTCCTCTTCAGACGATCTCGTTGGAACTGAACTGGTAATCCTTCTCTTCTCCTGGTGTGGTTCATACCGATTACTTCCCTAACGGGAGTTATTTGAGTTTTAATGATATTTTTCTTACCTCAGATCTATGTTGTTCTTGGTCGTTTCTGGAACTGACGTTCGCATATATTGTTCGTTGGCGTATAATGTAGGTGGCTTAGTGTTAATTTTTCCAACAATCGTGTGTTTTGTGTGTTCATGTGCCATGAACCCTTGTTGGGGTGTCGTGTGGCTGAGGCCATTGAAATATTAAACACCTAGAATTGAATAGGTGATTAATTATGATAATAAAATGTTGGTTGGGATCAATGCATGGATCCAAGAACCACCCCAGGGGTGCATTCCACTATTTATCCATTTGGCCAGGATACCCAAGGGTATTTCTTTAAAGTATTAAGTATAGAATTTCCTTGAGAGTAATTGCTTGTTACTACATGTTTATATGTTGGGCATGGCCCGATTACTTATGTCTGATGGTGGTGTTTTACTATAGCCTGAGGGTGTGACTGTATTAGCCTGAGGGCGATGTTCTATTTCGCATGAGGGCAAACGTTCATGCCTGAAGTCATGACATCTATAACGAAGGGAGACACTTCGTATGCCTGAGGGTGAGATTCCGATACGCCTGAGGGCAATGCCTGAGGGTGAGATTCTGTATAGACTGAGGGCAAGGTTCTGGTTGGCCTGAGGGCTTGGTTCTATTGAGCACAGAATGTTACTAAATTGAATGGTTAAATAAATAATTAAATGGAAATTTAACTGTTAAGTTAGTTACTTTTGAGTGCTATTTAGTTTATTGCATTTTACTACTGCACATGGTTGTTGCATGTTTACACACAGTTGGGAACGGGCCTTTGGTGGGTGCCTACTGATATATATTTATCACACCCTATTTGGGTCATGCTTTTCAGCCCAAACAGATTACGTTTCTGAAGGTATAGATAAGGGAAAGAGTCCTTATACAGGTACTTGGGTGATGCTGAGGAGTAGGGGAGCATGGGACCAGGCTTAGGCTTGTGATGCTACCGACTGTTTTGTTTTTTCATTTTTGTGCTCTGTATTGTATTGTACTGCTATGTAACATGTTCTGGATGTTTTCTTAGAACATGAGACATGTTTCATCATATCTATATAACCAGTTGTTTATCTTTTACTACAGTTGTTTATTTCAGTTGTGTATGGTTTAATTTCTTTCGCTTTTGTTGTATGTTTATTTTGTATTCCTATGCACTACACTTTGACAATGAGGGAATAGTTTCTCCACTATCAGACCTGGGACCTCGCTGCTAGTCGGCAGCCTCTAGAATTTGGGGAAACGTGCTTGAGGTCATGTGTTGAACCGGGTTTGGGGAACCCGTTGAGTGGCACCTGGATCCAAGATGTTACAAAGTGGTATCAGAGGAGTTCTTTTCTTTGACTTATTATTTGGATCAGTAGTCAGGGTTGGACGGGAACGGTAGTTGGCAATAAGCTATTCCTGGGTATAGCTAACCTCTGTAAAGGGAAAATCCAATTTACGTCGTATTGAAATGGTACTGATTTTTCAATTTATATTTGATTTGATTTCACCGTTGGGTGACACACTTGTATTGTACTAGTTCTATTTTATCTGTGGGTTTTATTTAGTTGCAACCTGATGAGATAAGGGTATACCATCTCATGCATCATATAGGAACATGCTTGATATCAAATTCCATGAATAGTTTCCATGCCATATCGGTTCATTGTAAATTTCATGTTGTTGTGATAGTTGTTGTGCTAGTAAAGCATGCTGTCGTGATAGCTTCTTTGATAAAAAAACTACCTTCCTATGATAGGGTAATTTTATTTGAGCCTGTTGACAGAATGGATGCCAAACATTTGTTATTGGGGAGTATGGGCCCCCATTGACTGTAATTTGGCGTATCATTAGTTTTTCATTTGTCATAACAGTGATAAGATGTCAAACTTTGATTCGTGGGGAGTATGGGCCCTCACGGGTCGGAATTTGACACTTAGGTGTTGTTTTCCGGTATTTGCTGGGTTCGGGAATATTTTCTGAGGCATACTGTCAGGAAACCCAGTATACACTCCGTGTAGTATTTCAAACACGCTAGGTATGGCCTTCTATTTGCGAACAAAAAATAAACATTTTGAGTACACACTATGTAGTCTCTTCCCATGTCACAAACTGTGTTGGTGGCGACACGGGGAAAGGAAGAGCTTGGAGAAAACAAACTGTGTAGCTTTTGTACATGCTGTGTAGTGTTGACCCGGAGTCCGGCCATGTGACTAACAACACGACTCGGTGAACTCTTGTACATAACACGCTATGTCAATGATGAACACACCATGTAGTGTGACCTGGGGACTCGGTCGTGTAACTAACAACACGGGTCGGTGTCAGCTCTCCTTGAACACACCGTGTACCTATGAGACACACCGTGTAGTCTTGTACGTGGACTGATAGTGTGGAGTAAGCCATGTGATGGGGAAACAGGGTTGTTGACACGCCGTGTTTGGGTGTAACACACCGTGTAGTGTCAAGCTGAGTAGTCGTCCGTGTCACAGACGACACAGGCAGTTGGAAAATTTTCACCATACACACTGTCTAGATGTTATAAATTCCATGTAGTTTTTATTCAACAGGAGATGTGTGGCTCAGCCGTATATAAGGACCTGGGAAGGGAAGGGAAGTAAAGTACATGTCGTGTAGTCATTATACACGTTGTGTAGTCTTGTTTTTCAAATCATGAAATTCTTTCTTCCTCCTGTTCCCTTTGGTGTTCTTTCATTTTCAGTCTTGATAATCATGAATCTAAGGCGTGTTTTGAACATGTAGTTTCATGACGCTGAGATGACCATGCGTTGTTCTCCAGGAGAGCGGCAATGAGTATACTCTAGAAATGGTGGGCCATGGGCTACCAGTTGATCCTCCAGCAGAGCTAGATGCGGCGCCAGTCATTATACTGGACACAGGCATGGATGCGTAGTTATATGAAGGCTTTATGCGGTTCATGCTTCCCTTTTAGGGAGAACCGCCGACTTCCACATCTATGGCTGAACATACTCATATCTTCCAGTAGCAGCATCCACCTACGTTTTCAAGGGATGGCGGTCCATAGGCTATGGAGTCTTGGCAAGGATCGATACAGACTATTTTCGAGCATCTTGAGACGCCTCCAGGGCGTACGGTCAAGTTCGTGACATACATGCTACGTGATTCCACCAAGAGGTGGTGGGATTTCACCACCTAGTCAGAGAATCACAGAGACATGGCGTGGGAGGATTTTCAGGTAGTCCTATATGAATTCTTCTTTCCCGAGACGCTGCGGGCAGACAGAGCTCGAGAGTTCATGAATCTGTAGCAGGGCACTATATCGGTGATGGACTATTCTGCTCGTTTTACCGAGATTCATCATTTTTCACCCATGTTGTTGGGTGATGAGACTTTGAGAGCCAGACTTTTCGAGGATGGTCTTTGTTGAGCGTTGGTGAATGTTTTCAGGCTGCCTACTGTACATGCTATTATGAATCAGGCGCTGATTTCAGAGAGGAACCTGCGGGAAGCTAGTGGTGTGGGTCAGGGAAGTTCAACACCAGTTACTGGAACTATTTCTACTAAAAAGGGGAAGTTATAGATGGATTTCTCTCAAGGTGGTAGTGTCAGCCATGTAGTTTCTTCAAGTGCCCCGATCAGGTGATACCATTGTGGCATAGTGGGGCACAAGAGACCGCAGTGTCCACAAGACGCAGTGGAGTGCTGAGATTGTAGCAATATGGATCATCTGTACCGCTTTTGCTGGGTGTTTCTACTAGTGGCTAGTGACAAGGGTTCAATGCAGACTTTGCGTGCGGGAGCAGGACCAGTGGCTTCTTACAAGTCAGGGAACTGGAATACGTCAGGGCGTTCAGGTAGAGATGGTGGTCGTGGTCATTGTAGCCAGACACCAGGATCTCAGAGGTACCAGGGAGGGACAACTCAGGGTAGCTAGGATGTGTTTTAGGGTCGCGACACTGGGTAGGCTTATACAGTGCAACAGACCCAGTAGGAGCAGGATCTCGGACCTTCTACAGTCAGAGGTACTATTCTAGTAGCTTCTGTTTTATCTTCAGTATTTTTGATATGGGTGATACACATAGTTTCATATCTATACCCATTGTAGAGAGCCTTGGGCTCTGTGTTTCTACTTCTTATGATATCATGATGCTAGACACTCCATTGGGGACGAGAACGGCTGGTGTGCATCAGTGCAAGGAGTTCCCCCTTGAGGTTAGTGGGTGTCACTTTCTTTGGGACCCCTATGTCTTAGAGATGATGAGCTATGACGTCATTCTCATAATGGAATGGTTGGTTCTCTTTAGATACCTTGTAGACTTCTATCGTCGTATTGTGAGTTTCATGTCACTAGAGGGCGGAGAGTTTCTATACAGGGGTGAATGGGCTGTCCAGGAAAGTCAATCTGGACCTGAGCATCATGGGCGAGGTGGAGTCACGACCCTAATTGCGAGTTTATATCTGAATGATCAGGGGACTTGTCAGAAGTATTTCCCTCCAGTTATTGATCATTTTAGGGATGTATTCCAAGATGACTTTTCACGTCTACATTCAGTGCGAGAGGTGGATTTCTCTATCGATCTTTTTCCAAGAGCATCACTGGTGTCCATTCCTCCTGGTAGGATAGATACACCTGAGTTGCAGGAGATGAAGAGGCAGTTAGAGGAGTTACAGGCAAAGGGTTTCATCTGACCCAGTACTTCTCCTTGGGGTTCGCCAGTTCTCTTTGAGAAGAAGGAGGACGGTACCCTTAGACTCTTTGTGGATTATCGGAAGCTGGACCAGTTGACGGTTAAGAACCGATATCCCTTTTCGAGGATTGATGATCCATTTGATAAAATTCATGGAGTATGATTGTTCTTGAATATTGACTTGATATGAGGATATAATCAGCTATGCGTTAGACCATCTGATATACCTCTCACAGCTCTCAGAAGTAGGTACAGTCTATAGGAGTATACGGTTATTCCGTTCGGACTCACGAATGCACCAGTGGTTTTCATTTATCTAATGAATTGTGTGTTCCATCCTTATCTGGAGTCTTTCGTGGTAGTATTCGTGGATGATATCTTGGTGTAATCTCACACTCGACAAGACCATGCCACCCATATTGAGATCATATTGAGTACACTAAGATAGAATCGGATATATGCGAAGCTCTCAAAGTGCCACTTTTGGATGGACCATATTCACTTCCTAGGTCATATCATCTCAGAGGCAGGAGTTGTCGTGGACCCAGAGAAGGTAAGATCATTCGTTTCCAGGTAGTAGCCTAAGAACATGTTTGAGATACGGAGTTTCTTAGGACTGTTGAGTTTCTACAAATGCTTCATACAGAACTTCTCCCGCTTAGAAACACTGCTGACGGGTATGAATAAGAAGGGTGTGATGTTCGTTTGGTTGGAAGCATGCGAGACAGCCTTTCAGGACCTGAAAGGAAGGATTACATCAGCACTAATCCTGATACTCCTAGAGTAGGGGTACAGTTAGACATTTTACTTTGATGCATCAGGTATTGGGCTAGGAGTAGTTCTGATGTTGGGCGATTGATTTGTTGTGTACGTGTCTTAGTAGTTGAGGCCGCATGACAGGAATTACCCGATGCATGTTCTCGAGTTGGCTGCAGTTGTGCATGCATTGCGCTGTTGGAGACATTATCTATTGGAATAGCATTTTGTGGTCTTCACCGACCACAAAATCCTCAAGTATATCTTTACTCAGCATGACCTGAATCTGAGGTAGAGAAGGTGGGTTGAGTACCTACAGTCCTTCAATTTTGAGCTTGCCTATACACCTGGTAATGGTAATGCTGTAGTCGATGCACTGAGAAGGAAGACTCAGATACAGGTAGTGCAGGAGGCCAGTGGTGAGTGGCATCTTATGGCTTTGATCTCTGAGATGCATTTGGTGGTGCACGACAGTCAGGGGAAGACTTATCTTTCCTCTTTAGCTATGAATTCTACCCTCCTGGATAGAGTGAGGATGAGACAGCTATCTGATTCATAAGGCCTTGTTCTACGTGAGTCGGTGGCAAGTGAGGACCCTCTTCCTGGTTGGATTATAGGGGATGATGAGGTATTGTGTTTCCTTGGATGAGTGTGGGTTCTAGGGGATATACGCGAGGAGCTGATGCGGGATTTTCATGCTTCAGTAAGGGCAGTTCATCCCAGGGTTACAAATATGTACCGAGACTTGAGACGTCAGTACTGGTGGCTGGGCATGATGAGAGATGTAGCTGGTTTTGTTATGAGATGTTCCACCTATCATCAGGTGAAGGTAGAGCATCAGAGACCAGATGGACTGTTGCAGCAGTTACCCATTCTAGAGTGGAAATGGGATGATTTCGTGATGGATTTCATGACTGGATTGTCGAGGTCACCTCGTGGCAATGACGATGTGTCGGTTGTTTTGGAACGACTCACGAAGGTAGCCCAATTCTTGCCGATCAAGGAGACCTTTGGTGTTGACAAGATCGGAAGGCTGTATATCTGAGAGATTGTACATCTTCATGGGGTCCCTCATTCTATCGTTTCAGATAGGGACGCCCATTTTACATCTCGTTTCTAGCAGAGTTTTCAGATGAAACTAGGTACATAGGTGCTTCTGAGCACAGCTTACCATCCCTAGACCAATGGCTAGTCAGACCATTTGATATAGGTGCTGGAGGACATGATGCGAGCATGCATCCTAGACTTTGGGGGATCTTGGGAGAAGCACATACCCCTAGTCTAGTTTTCCTATAACAATAGTTTTCTGGAAACTATTGAAATGGAACCATACGAGGCTTTATATGGTAGGCCATGCCGATCACCATTGTTTTGGTTAGAGGCAGGTGAGGAAACTTTATTGGGACCACATCTCATGCAGGAGACTTCTGAGTAGGTCCAGGTAATTCAGAAGCGGATGGCTACCGCACAGTCTCGTCAGAAGTCTTATGTTGATCCCTGCAGATGACCTTTGGAGTTTGTGGTTGGGGATTAGAGTTTTCTTGCATGTTTCACTGAGGTTGGGACACAAGCAGATCAGGAGACAGGGTAAAATTTCATCGAGGTATGTGGGGCCATTTGAGATTCTAGAGTGAGTCAGGCTGGTTGCCTATCGGTTGCAGTTACTGCAGCGATACCAAACCATGCATGACGTCTTCCACGTATCTCAGTTGTGTCGCTATCATTCAGACCCATCTCACACCTTTCATCCAGAGGAGGTTGAGATTCAGATGGATGAGTCCTTTGAGGAGCATCTGATTCGTATCGTTGATAGGAGGACGAAGGTTCTTTAAGGCCGTTTAGTTCCTCTCATAAGGGTGATATGGCAGTATGGTCGAGTGCAGGACGAAACCTGGGAGCGGGAGACTGACATACGTGCTCAGTGGCCAGAATTATTCTCAGCTATATCTCCACCACCCTTGGAAGGGAAATTCAGGGATGAATTTCTATATGGGGGGGTGTTTGTAAGAACCTGGTTCTTATTTTGAGGTACGGGTTTCTTCTTCTCTCTTTTCCTTAAGTGTTTTTGAGAAAATATGGAACATGGGGAAAATCCTAAATTTTGGAAGTACACGCTATGTACTGTTTCCACACACCATGTACTTTTGGTCGTGTGGGATGAGTACACAGGGCATGTGGCCATGCTGGGGATGAAAGGTGTAGGAACCAAATACAGGTCGTGTAGTGGTCCCTTACACGCCGTGTAGTCAATCGGAAGGGGAATAGTATGGCGGTGGCCAGCTGTAAGACAGAACATGACGTTTACTCATGAAGACACGCTGTGTAGTCATGTCGACAGGTGAACAGTGTCATGGTGGCGGGAAGCCGCCAGAGGAACAGTTAAAAAATGGGAAGTACACGCCGTGTACTTGGATGTACACACCTTGTACTTTGTTTTTATTGCTTAAAATAGGTAGTAGACTCCCCTGTTCATAAGGAAGGATTATAAAGGGAAGAGAGCTCAGGAGAGGATGACCAAACCTTCAGAGATCCATCAGGCGCACGTCTGGAATCCGATTTCGCTTCGGACGATCTCGTTGGAACCGGACGGGTAAGCCCTCTCTTCTCTTGGTGTGGTTCGTACCAATTCTTTCCCTAACAGGAGTTATTTGAGTTTGAATGAAAGTTTTCTTACCTCAGATCTATGTCATTATTCGGTTTTTCTAGAACTGAAGTTTGTGTATTTCGTTCGTTGGCGTATAAGGTAGGTGGCTTGGTGTTAATTTTTCCAATTGTCATGTGTTTTGTGTGTTTTTGTGCCACGAACCCATGTTGGTGTGTCGTGTGGATGAGGCCATTTCTATATTAAACACCTAGAATTCAATAGGTGATTATTTATGATAATAAAAAGTAGGTTGGGATCATTTCTTGGATCTAGGAACCACCTTGGGGGTGTGTTCCACTGTTTATCCATTTGGCCAGGATACCTGAAGGTATGCCTTTAAAGTAGTAAGTATAGAATTTCCTTGAGAGGAATTTCTTGTTACTGTTTGTTTATATGTTGGGCATGGCCCGATTACTTATGCTTGAGGGCGGTGTTTTACTATAGCATGAGTGCGTGACTATATTAGCCTGAGGGCGACATTCTATTTCGCCTAAGGGAAACCTTTCATGCCTAAGGGCTTGAATTCGATCTCTGAGGGTGACACATCGTATTCCTGAGGGGGAGATTCTGATATGCCTGAGGGAAATGCCTGAGGGCGAGATTCTATATAGAATGAGGTCAAGGTTCTGGTTAGCCTGAGGGCTTGGTGCAGTTGAGCACAGAACGTTACTAAATTGAATGGTTAAATGAATAATTAAATGAAAATTTAACTTTTAAGTTAGTTACATTTGAATACTCCTTAGTTTTTTCATTTTACTACTGCACATGTTTGTTGCAAGTTTACCCACAGTTGGGAACGGGCCATTGGTGGGTGCCTACTAAGATATATTTGTCACACCCTGTTTGGGTCATGCTTTTCGGACCAAACAGATTATGTTTCTACAGGTATAGATAAGGGAAAGAGTCCTTATACAGGTACATGAGTGCTGCTGAGGAGTAGGGGAGCATGGGACCGGGCTTAGGCTCGTGATGCTACCGGGTGTTTTGTTTTTGCATTGTTGTGCTCTGTATTGTATTGTACTTCTATGTAACATGTTCTGGCTGTTTTCGTAGAACTTGATACATGTTGCATCATATCTATATAACTAGATGGTTATCTTTTACTGCAGTTTTTTATTTCGGTTGTGTATGGTTTAATTGCTCCCGCTGTTGTTGTATGTTAACTTTGTATTCCGCTACACTACACTTTGATAATAAGGGCATAGTTTCCCCACTATCAGACCTGGGCCCTCGCTGCTAGTCTGTAGCCTCTGGCGTTTGGGGAAACACACTTGAGGTCATGTGGTGAACCGAGTTTGGGGCACCCGTTGAGTGGCACCTGTATCTGGGACGTTACACAAGAATTGCTTTAAATTCCACCAGATGGAGTATGGCGAGGTTTTATGGGATGTTGAATCCACAAATTATGACAAGGGAGGAGTTATATTCCTTGGATGCAATGATTTCCCCATTTTCCGTACTAACCTACATCTTTAGTTCAAGGATTTTTTGCAGTGTTAGTATTCTTCTACTAAACTTTTGTGATATAATAGAATGAGTAGAACCTGAATCACAATGTACATTCACTATTCTTTAATTAATAACTAGTTTACCTATCACCACATCATTGACAGTGTTCACTTCATAAATTATTGATGGTAAAATCTCGCCCTTGCTGCCTGGTAGGTTGTTGGTTTTCTCCAAAAACCCATGGCTTAGGGAACTAATTTTCAAAATGCCCAGGTTCATTGCAGTTGAAGCAATGAACAACGTATTGAGATTCAAACTGAGCATTCCTCTCCTTTTTCATAACCGTGGGTTTTTCTTTTTGGTAGTTAACAGCTAGGTTTCCTTCTCTTCCACACCTAAAAAATTTTATCATCCCCTTTAAGAAATTTCTGGGGTGCTTCTTTCTATATATTTGGAAAGTGGGGTGCTATATCTTCTTTGCACCATTGGATTTATCGATCAGACTGCCATAATTTAAATCCACCCTAGACTTTTTATCCCCATGATACCACAGTGATTTTCCAATCTCAATTTCGACTATGAGTGCACATAAAACAATTTCCTCATAGTTATCGACATCACGGATCCCGAGAGATTTCAGCATGATAGAACTGAACCCACCAAACAAGCGATCATCCTTGCATTTGGGGGTAACGACAATGTCGGAGGTGTATTGTGCAATCATTGTGATGTTTTCCTTATACGCTCCTATGGATTCGTCGCCTCTTTTATTGAGTTCAAGGAAGTCAATTTTCATATTATGCTGGAGGGTTCCCATAAAATATTTATTGAAAAACATCTTCTAGAAATCCTTCCATTCGAATGCCTCAATCTCCTCCATAGGCTTTGTATTGTTGATCAATGTCCACCACTGATCATATTCACCCTCCATACGATAAGTATCCAGAATAACCTTCTCATGTTAATAACACTGAAATATGGAAAAGGTATTTTCAATGGAGTTGATTTATTGATCTGATATTGAAGGATCAGATGATACATTAAAAGTAGAAAGCCATTGTCTCATGGATATCTTGGTAGAGACTTGTTCTTTCATAGGTGGTGGAACGTTCCTCTTAGCCCATGTTTCTATTCAATTCTTGTGTTAACTGAGAGAGTATCTTGACAAAGTTCACGATTCCTGCTCCTATCAGATTGTGAATCTCATTAGAACATTCATCACATTGGTAATCACATAGGTTGTTATCCTGAGTCCTCCTATTATCTGCCATTGGTTTGAATAAAAGGAATGTTAGGGGTAAAACATAAAGGGTAATCCATAGAGAAAATAGATGACTTATAATTTTTTTTATTTCCTAAACATATAAATCTATATACTTCATTATATGTTATTCATGATCTACTTTCTAACATATATTCTTAGGGGAATTTTATTTAATTACCTTAATAATGGTCATACTAAGCTTCTGAATTTTCCAATACATATCCCTCAGGTTTATCATAACCAAGAGTGTAGAAAGACCTATTTTTGAGTACAAAGATAACCCAGGTGAAGCCCGAAACTCCTTGTCGGGTTTTTCACTGCAAGGTTTATCTGTGCTAGAGCCGCCTCTACCTGCTTCATATCCAGACAGAGATGTATTTTCTTGATATAAAACTTACTCAACACCCACCAAAACATAGGTATGTTTTTATTATACTAATTCCTATCTCTATAGCTTCACTATGGTTGTCTAATACAAATCCCAAAAATAACAAAACCTATCCTTTAATACCAAATGTGACAACCCTGCTCTTTATTACAAACGTAAACATGATTTATTACAAAAAATATTAATTTGATAAAACATAGATGATTGAGAGGTCTAGTGTATTTGGGGCTTAGTAACATTACACGACAACTTAAATCATTGAATGATACATCTTATTTAAAACTTCCTTTACATGACCACTACATTCCCTCATACTTACCATTGCATAGGATAACAAAAGGACATGAATTAGAAAAGGGTGAGCTATAAAGACTTATAATGGAATATACATGGAATAACATGAGGAATACAATACATGTTATACAATAGGTATATCAATGGATCACAAAAGAAACATGAACATAATGGCGTAAAAATTCATGACAATCATAACATGGATATGCGGCAACAACATTTAACATGATATTAGCATGAGCCAAGGCTCATTGTACATAGAGCATGAGTAACCATTATTTGAAATGAAGTAAGATTAAACCCTAATTTAACTTGAATTATTGGGATTCCACACTCATTTCACATGATGTATCATGATACTATACTTTACCCAATGCATTGGAGTGCTATTAGGGCGTACCCTTCTTAAAAATTTCATTTCATGCATAAGTGTGACACATGTATAATATAACATGGAATCAATCAACATAATAAGTTATTCCATGATTAATTAATGTGGAATAAATAAATTAAAGTAACATTAAATATGTACATGTGCATAAAGTGGAATACCCTTAATAGATACATGGTTATGGTATTCACTACATAATGATCTTTGCATGGAAAAACGGGGAGCTATTTCGGCTGCATAATGATGTGACATAGAAGTTCATAAAAATAGTTAATGTGGGAGAAATGGGTTTATAATAATATGTAAATTAAATGGATACTAAGGGGTTATATAGATACATGTCCCAAAAAAATGTAATGGAATTTAGATACGTAATACAAATGAATTTCATGAATGTAAATGAGGAGAGAGAAATTCCTTATAGAATTTCAGCATAGTAACGGGTGTACATGGGTGGCATTAATGAGAGAAAAAGGGGATCTCTCATTATTAAAACAATAATAGGGTTTTATGTGTGAGTTTCAAAATCATACCCTAATATTTATAATTGAAAATAAAATTGCATAACAATATAAGGAATCACGGACATAAATAAAGTTAGAATCCCTTACATGGAAGTGTGATCCCAAAGGCCTAGGAGAGGATTGAGTGAGGATCCTTGGGATATTGGGGCACATTGGGAGGATTATAGAGATATTATGGAAGAGGTTGGACGAAGTCCAAAGGATTTTAGTTAAGAGGAAGTGGGGGATTGTGTGGGTTTATATAGGAAAGGAGGTGGAATTCTTTATTATTTGGGTTTGAGACAGAACACATTAAACTAATCAAATCCACAATTCGGGCCCTGGTTTTTTCCCATGGTTTCTTCCAAAGGGGAGTGGAAGAAAATATTTTATAAGTCCAATGGCATAATATATTAAAATAATAGGGTTTCTTTTGTGTGGGTGAGTCACACTCTCAAGGAAAACAATTTAAAAAGATAAAAAGTTTTATAAGCCTTCTAGGGTTCATTAAAGCTTTTAAAATAAATTAAAAAACCCAAAAAAACATTATTTTAATTGTAAAATATATATTTTCCAAATATAATGTTTATTATACTTTATTACATCACTATTGGGTCATTATGATGTCATATAACACATTATATTTTTAAATGGTATTTAATTTTTTTACCCAAATATTCTACTGTCTCAGAAAATTATGAAAAATTTATCATTTGGTAATTTCAACCTCCTTATTCCAAAAACAATATTCATTTTATCTAAATAGTTTTCTAAATATGTGAATTTTCACTTTTAAAATAAAAGCTGACATTTAACAAAAAATCATGTGTTTTGACAAAAACCGCTTTCAAACATTAATAAAAAATACAATTTCATTAATAAAATTATACAATAATTTATATATAATAAAGTGAAATCTAATAATAATAATAATATTTTATTAAAATATAATTTAGTTAAAAAATCCATTAATTCATCAAAATAGATTTCTTAGTTGAATATTAACTAAAAATACTATTTGTGCTTTAAAAACTATTTAAAAAGTAACAATAATAAAAAAAATTATTCTATATACAAGAATAATGTACATAATCATAGTACTAGGGTCTTGTTACATAACCCCTTAAAACACTCGCATAAGACATTAGGGTAAGGTGTGCAATGGTAACAAGCTCTTGGGGTGGCTCGGATAACACCGCTCAAGTGGTAATCTCTATCAACTTTCACTTCTCTCATAGGCGGCTCCGCTCAAGCTTAACATATTCATGATCGGCATGGGATTGTTCAAGAGTGACTCTCAATGACTCAACCTCCTTTCCATGCTCCGACCTATGGGATTCATATGGGGAAATTCTATTGGATGATGCAATCACTTCCTTTTTTGAGTAAATTGGATTTGTTAAAGTCCAATATTTATAATAATCATGTGATCACCATTCAATGGCTATATTAGTAGTGGTCATAATTCTTAACAGTATTATAAAATCTAAAACATAAAACCAAACAAGTTCATACATTTTACGTAACCATAAGAAGACATTTAAATAGACCAGGAGGAATTTTCATTAATGAGTTTTTTGGTTGTTACATGTTTCACCCTATTATGGTAGTCCTAGTTGAAGATTCAATATAGAAAAGAGGTTTGAGAGAATTTTAGATTATGTATGGAACCTGGGTGAAGTGTAAATCAAGTATGCGACCAGATTGAAGTGGAACCCTAGTTAGAGACATGGGATAATTAGAACCCCGTTATAGAGTCTTGGTTAAAGATTCGCCATTGTATGGAATCTATATGATGCCATGGACATGTGGAACCCTACTATGAAACCTACTGGATGGAATGGAAACATAATACCCATGTATTGGATTTCTAGGATGACTTTTGTGAATGTTTCACAAGTATAGGATCATTAGGATGACCTGGGAATGTGGAAACCTGATAAGGGATCTCCAGAATGACATACATTTATACCACCCAAATATAGAATCTCTAAAGATGTGGTTCCTCAAATTACTCATAAATAAGTATTTTTGAGTTGGTATTTTGTTAAGGTTACATGTTAAATATTTTATATGATTTAATTACTAAAACCCCTATTATTTTCTATAAATTTTGGACTAATAATGTCACCAAGAGAGTAAGGTGGAGATTCGTGTTTGTGTGGAAGTGGTATGGAACCCTTTTAAAACATCACCTATTGATCTCCTGTCATTCATATTGTTATTAATCATATTCAAGATGTATATTTATGGGAAATGGATATAGTATAGCATGAATCTTGGGGATTAACACTCGTGCTCCCTACTATGTTATTTCTTAGTAAATGTTGAATTGGCCATTTGGAAATTGGTTTGAATAAAAGAATCATATAATTTATTCAGGATTCATGAATTATGAGATAATTTAGTGAAGAAGCACTTTGGGATATATGTACAAAAATAACCTAAGTAAGCATGATGGGATATGGGAATCATGAAGGGACTCAATCTCTATTCATATTTCTTTTCACTAGAATATAAATATAAAAAAAAATTATGTTATTTTTTTATAAAATAATATTGTACCTCTAGTGTTGGTTTATTTAATTTTTTCCATGTTTCATGATTTTTTTAAAAAAAACTGATTTTTGGAGATGATGTGAACAATATTTACGTAATTAATGAATTTTGAGTGAGTCGTGAATTAAAAATAGGTCATTAAATTTTTTCACATGTTTAATAAAAACATGGAAAACCAATTCATTGATGTGTTTCATTTTATTTTCCATGAAGAACTAATTTAAAAATACACTATAAATAATTCAAATTATGAATTCCAATTTTTTTAAGATAAATAGTTTCTGAGGGATAAATAGAAGGTCATTTTAATATAGTATATTTCAATCATTACATTAATTTTAGAATTTTAGTTCCATATTTCCATTTTTTAGTATATATCTGTTATTTTATATATTATAATTAAATGTAAATATAGGAGTTCGAAATATTAATATATCTAGTTTTATCTATTTAAATTATTGTGTAATTGGTTTTATATATTTTTTGAGATGTGGTACATAATTCAAATAAATAAAACTAGGTTTTAGATGGATGTATTCAATTAGAAAAATTAAATAATTAATTTTAGTCAATTTATTTATTTAAAATTTTAAAATAAATATGATTTTTTTATCAATAAGGATATCTAGTATTAAATTTTATAATTTTATAATTTAGAAATTTATATTTAATTTTTAATTTGATATATTTTGAATTATTTTATTTAATAGATGTGATGATGAAATTCAGTTTTAGTATTCATTCCATATGTTTAATTTTTAATGCATGTGAGATACTTATAGATTTGGCATTTTATGATTTCATGGGTATATAGATACTTTTGGTGACCTATATGTATTTTTAGCTTCTCTTTAAAGGTTAAAATCACTCCTCATATTGAATTAATGATGTTGGTCATGCCATAGGGTCTATTATTTTTCCATATCAGTTTCATCTATATATTTATAAATATATGATTTTGGGTTGATATAGAATTTATGATTGAGGTTGATTATGACATATTGGTTTTTATTTAAGGCTAATCTTTCCCATGATTTTTATTTATGGACATTAACTAATTAAAACTGAAAATATGTATATAGTTCCATTATATTTTTAAAAAAATTATTTTGAGATATATGCATTTATTTCATTGGGCTTAAAAATGGTATTTTTTAAAAAAATATTCATAATATGAATTTTTTATAATTTATAATTTTCCTCCAAAATATTAAAGTGAAATGTAATATAATTTTTTTACGAATAAGGTAAATTTTGGACTGAACTAAAATTTACACACTACTTTTTTATATCTTTTGACTAACCAATGTTATTTAATAATGAATTTAACCAATCTATATTACTATTTTAGGAATGAAGATGAAATTATAAATGATATTGGGATATATATTAAATTATAATGTCTTAGGATGTAAAAAAGTAAAACATATAAGACTAACATAGGTAGAAAAAAATTACGTAATGGTTTAAAATGATGATAGTGATTAATGTAGATTGGATATAATTGTTATAATTGATTATTGAATGATCATGTTAGAATATGTTATAAACATTTTGATATATAAAACATTATTTGTAGATTATGTTAATTTATAAAATAGTTTGGTGTGATTATTTTTGTACATTTTAGTATATGGTTAGACGAGGACCAATTTATGTTTTATTAATAGTTTTAGATCAACTTACTATGTTATAACCTAAGTTTCATTGGTTAATAAGTTATATTATATCATTTTATTTTTATGTTATTACATAAATAGATAATTTTTCATTCTCCATTACTACACAACCACCTCCTATGGGTGGTTTTCATGAGTATAACCCATCAGATACCAAATAAGTGGAATGGGGTGGTGGGTAACTAGTAGACATTTTTTCCTATAACTATTGATGTCTTTATAATGAAAATACATGGTTCGTATTATTAGGAGGAAGAGTTCATGTTATTAATTTCCTATATGATGAATCATTTAGGTCTGGTTTATCATGTGTTGGAGGTCATGAGGTTGATATCCCAAATGATATGAGTTATTAGGAATATCAGTGACTGGGATTATGTGAGTTAGTTTATGGGAGTTATGTTATAATATTCTTTACATGTGTTATAAAATGTATATAATTTATTTTTATAGTTTTCTTATGGTATTATGTGGAAAATTCTTTACATAAGACATTATCATGTTTCAATTTAATATTTTTCTCACTACCGCACAAGAATCCTTTGTGCACATCAAAATGAGAGTTTCTAAATAGAAACCTACTCAGTATACTCATATGTTCAATCTTACTTTAATCTAATATTTTTCAAGATATTGATATTATATTATGGATTAGGATTAACCATACATACTCACTATATTGGGGATATAGAGAAAATCATTGGAATTTACATTACATTAATTTTATATTTTTGGATTATCGATTATGACACTATAGTTCATTAAAATATTATTAGTTTTATGGGATTACATGAATTTGTGGGGTTGTATATGGAATTTTACATATATTATATCAATTATGGGGAATTCATGGAAGTGTTAATCATTATTTCTGAACATAAAAGGGGTAATTCCTATCATATTATACTTTACATACAATCAGTTCAAGTCTCAACCATATAGAATATTGGGGACAAGGCTTGGGGGTCACAAACAGTTTCAAAACCATAATCCTATTTTATATTATAATTAAGTCATGAAATAGTGGAATAGGAAGCATTTACATCCTTATAATATTGTTTGGTGAGGTAATTAGTGAGGATTGTATTGGTTTGGTAGGAAACTTTTATCATTAAATATTATCATGTGATGAAACATAAAGATGTAAACAATGATATAGAAGGTGCCTTCGGATCTAATAAAAGGACCCTAATAATAAAAGGAACATTATTATACAATGGTGTATAGATTGGGGTATAAATTCATTGGTGTGGTACATGAAAAATCACTAATTTTAATTGGTATATATTTTATATAGGTGATGCAATTGAATCATTTAGAAAAAGTAAGATGTTGATTTAGATGGACTAGTATATGATTGCTTCAAGTTTTTACAAAATTGAGATGTGATTGTATTGATTACTTATATTCTTTAATGTTTTTATATTTTAATGAAGTAAAATATAAATTATATTAAATAAAAATTAAAATATGTAAATATTTTTACTAAAACAATTGTAAATATTTAAATTAATGTATTTCAAAGTGATAATAAAAATATAAAATCCATTGAATGTATGATAATTTTTTGAGTTGGTACATGTCACTGAAATTTATGTTGTATTATCAATTAATCCAATTTAATGGGTTTAGTGGGAAACCACCCAGAATCAACATACTCACACCTTTGTTGAAATTGAATAAGAAAACATGAAATAATTCTAGAAATGATTAAAATTATTTTTTCAACACACTCAATGGAATCTAAAAACAATGAAAGATTACCTACACTATATATCAACTTAAACGAGGTACTCGAATTAGTATTCCATTTTTTACTTGGTCTTGATGTGATATTTCTGATTTGTCTTCCCATCAATAAAATTGGGATCAAAATGTGACCTTTTTTTAGGAATGATGATTTTACATCATTAATATCTACTCAAATTAATATTATATTCATTATATTGAATTAATATTGTAAGACCTTTTTGATAAAAATCTCCTCCATAATCTCCTACCTTGAGTACAATATCAAGTCCAACAAGGATTTTGTTTCTATTCCATCTTCCTAAGTAAACATTTCCCTGAAATCTCCACTTTTATGAGCTTTGGGACCTGAAAATTGTTTTTTATAGTTTTCTAGGTTAGTGATAACTTCATCCTCCCATCATATTTTAAACTCTAAGTTAGAATATAACTCTCTTATTAAATCCATTATTAGATTAAACCTATATATTCAGATAGGTTATATCCTTTTGATCCTCATTCTTTCCTCATTGGTATATTGAGCATCAGTTGTGAATGATTACAATATTCATTCCACTATTGTGTTTTCCTTTTATTGTTAACTAGATGCCATCCTTAAAAATATTTTTTTATCATTTTTCTATACTATGATGAGAATCATTTATATATTTCCCATATAGCTGATAGAAAAAAATTTCCTACATTGAATCATCTTCCATATGTTACTCTGCAACAAATTTACTGGATCCACCCAATTATCTTAATTTTATTTTCTCATAACATGATTACCTAACACTGGTTTGTTTCCTTTTTATTTTTTAATTTCAAAATACCCATCCCTCATTAGTATCATTACCTATTATGAATTAATCAATGATTTATAATCAATTTCACTCTCTAACAACTTCAAATTCATCTTACAGACCCACAATAACACTGAGATATGTTTTCTTTCCCTACAGAACAAAATTAGTAATAATAAGCATCGATTTTATATTAAAAATAATTCTTCAAGGGTGGATAGTAGTCCTTTAATTATTATAAGAAATGGTATAAAAATATTTCCATATATTAGATTTTAGTTTGTACATTAACATGAAACTTCTATATGAGCATTAACCATTTGAAAACTATCATCTATTGTTGGAATCAAATTCACCGTAGCTATGTAAGAGGTGAGTTAAATTTTTTTAAAATTAGTACACTATTATCCCAGTACATCATAAAAATGGGAACATACACATCATCTTTAGAAGTCTAATTCAAGACTTATACTACAAACATGGATCATACCAAGTTATTCTATGGTAAAAAACAATCTTAGAGATAGTATTTCTAATCATTGTGTATTCGTCACCATACTCACTATTAAGGTCCCTTGAATGAGAGGCTCTGAGATCCTATAGAAGATAAAAAAATAACACCCAATCCAATACGAGCATAAGCACTACTAGAAAGGTCAATGTTGCGATGAGAGGCCACATTAGTATAAATTTCAATGTTTTACTATTTTAAAATATGTATAAAACTATTTTATTAAATATTTTGAACCAGATAATATATTTATATAATTTATGCATCTTTATTTTATCAATGATTTGTCAAATATAATGTTGTTTTATAAGAATAACGTTTCTAATTAGGATAGATTGATAAATTTTATATTGTGTTTATTTTTTCTTATAGTAAAATGATATATCATTTATTGATGATATATTTGATTACATGATTCCAATGTTTAATATTTGATACCCTAATAATGTTTAGTTTATAAATGTATATTTTGGATTGAGTATTCTATTATGAAATAAGGAGTTAGGTACCTTGTTAAATTAATGAAATTTTAATATTTTCGTAAATAATTTGAAAAATGATATATCCTACTCATTTTTATATATTTGGAATAAAAATAATAATGATTTAAAATGATAATTGTTTCTGTAAAAATATTATTAAGTTGGTCTAATAAGTGTAAGTATGAACTAATTATTAAAAATATTTATTTTTTAATAAGGTCTCAAAAAAATGATAAACAAATGGTTAATGAAGAAATTGATAAGTGATTAGGGTTTAATATGTTACATTACTATTAAAATGGGATAAAATAGAGTTTGTGGATTCTTGTTCTAAAAATTTATTTTTGTGAAAACTTTTATATATTTTTGTAATGAATGTTTTATTTTGTTGAATTGATTCATAGTTATATTTACAAGGTTGATTTTACAAAATAAATAAATGAGATAATAAAATAATGCTTAAAAATATGAGAGGTTTTAAAATATTTTTTATTGTTTATTTTATAAAATTATGAATGAATGTAATTTTATTTCAAGCATAATAATATTTATATAAATTGGTGGTTTCATTGGGAAAGAATTTATATAGGTAAATGATCTCTCAAATATTTTTTACATTAAAATGTGGCTTTTTTACATTATGTATTTGGTTTTAAAAGAAATTGGTAGATCTCTGAGGCGGTGGAATCAAGGAAATTAGTTTTATTTTTTCCCTTTCTAAGTGTGAAAGAAAATTTTTAAACATTAACTAATTAATTTTTTTAGATATTATGCAATGATGAAATAAGTTTTATTATAAGGTAGGGTTGGTTTGGAAGTGTTGTGAAATATTACGTGGATGGGTTGGTTGATATTTTTTGTTCTTTTATTTGTAAAGTCAGCACATTGTGGGTATCTATTTAGGATTTATTAGTCCAGGAGTTCAGTTTGAACCATTCTATGAATGATTTTTATAAAAATTCCCCAATCATGTATTTATTGGATTCATAAGAAACTAAAAGTTCAATTTTAGAGTTTTTTATTTATAAAATTAATATTTATTGGATGAAACCATGGGTTTTCCCTATGAAAGATATATTTTGAGATATATATTTTCAAATAATAAGGATTGTTGTCATTTAACAATATTAGTTTTGAGTGAAAATGTATTCTTTATATGTATGTTATTTTTTTTAATTTTAATTTTACTTTCTATAATTTTTAAACATAGTTATTTTCAAAATGTTCTAAATTTTTAACGTTTTGTAATTAGTTCTACTAAGGAATAGGGTAGTTTTATCTATTATAAAATTTATGCTATTTAATTTTATTTTGATACAAATGTTTTGTTACAAAATGGATTTTTTATGGAACTCCAAATTATATATAAATAAACAAACATCTAATTTTTTATTGTTAGATCTCTTGTAGCGTAAATTTATATTTTGGTGAAACTATTTTAAACTAATGAAGAATACGAAACATATTTCATTAAGATGTCTATTTTTTATGATTAAGAATTTTCTGTTATGGGTTGTTTATTTCCATAGTTGAAATTTTTTAAGAGCATTTTAAAACGAGGATCCAAAATTTATATTATATATCTTGTATTATTATTTGGGATGTTTTTTATTTCCAATAAATTAACTTTATTAGGGGGGTCTTATATAAAAACATGGGGATATAAATGGACATGTGAATTTTAATTCGGTATTTTATCTATGATTTGTTGAGTGTTTATTTGAAAATGATTATTTTTGTGAAAATAATATATGGTTCATAATCATAATTATTTGATTATAATAAAAATAACATGATTAATGAATTATTATTTTCTAAAAAAACAAATACATGGGTAATAAATAAATATATATATGAATATATATATATATATGTGGTTTTTATGAATTTGTGTGTCTATTTTTTGTATTGTTATTATTATGTTATTATATGTTAAATTTTCTATGTGTGGGGTGTTTGATATGGTTTTATATTAGATAATTTAATACCTAAAAAATATTCTTTAAGTTTTGTATTTACAATTTGAGTCATCTATAAAAATAGAGGCTTTATATATAGTTTTTATAGTGTCTCTGATCCATGAATTAGGTCCTGATGTGAGTATTGTAGAGATATATGATTCTTCAAATTATATATATATATATATAATGTATAAGAATTTCATTTCTTGATAGAGGAGTAATGGAACTGATTTTTAATATAGATTGAAAAAATAATGTAACATAAAAATAAAATAATATTTTAAAATTACTAAAATCAAATAAAAAAACATGTCCTACTATATCATAGTTAGATTGTGTAGGTACATGAATTATATAAAATATCATTTTCTCTAATTACACTCCCAAACCCATTCCTTTCAATTCATTTAAAATTATGTTTACTTTATCAACTATGATATTCATCCAATTGATGAACATTCTTCCAAATTAGAATCACATAATTAAATATAATGTTAACCCATGGTCATATTTGTATGATCTGTAGTTTGAGTATCTTTTGGATGTATTTTATTTTTGGCATCATGTTTCAGAAATTTCTAAATATCTAATCATTTAAATGAATTTATTTTCAATCCTATTGTATTTTTTTAGTAATGAATAATGATGGTCATCTGTAAAATTTATTTATTTTTACTCATAGTGAAATATAATTTTTTTTGGTCATTCAATTAAAATGGTAGGAATTTATTGAAAAAAGATAAATGAATAATTAATATAATCATGTAAATAAAAATATGGGATTTTATATATTATGTATCACTTTAATCATTATATATTTTTTATTTATGTTGTGTATCTCTTATATTTATTTACTTCTATATGATCATGTGTTAAAAAATTGTATAAATATATGTTTCATTTTCAACAATATGAGTTGATCAATATTTTAGTATTTGATGATTTAGAGTGGGTAATGAATTTCAAATAAGGCATTATATGTTCTCTAAAATATTTTATAACTCTCTAGATATACACACTCTTAATTTATTATTTTTAGTATCTTATAAAAATATTTTAGAAAAATAATTTTCATATTATTAATATTTAAAAGAATGTTATTTTATATTATATATTTTTTTTAGTTTCAAAGTGGAACAATTTTAATATAAAATATTTCACATGTTATTGATATTATGGAATTTTATTTTCATACACTCATCTATTTTAGTATATATCTCATCAAATTTTAATCAAAATTTAGTTAAAAATATGAATTAAAATTTGGATGTCTCTTTTGGCATTATAAATGTTTCAATATGTTATTTAGTCTATTTTTATTAAAAATATTTTGTAGTTTAGAAAAATTAAACATTTTTCATGAATGATATATTATTATAGTGAAATTAAAAAATTAATTACTCTCCAAATAAAGTATAAAAACTTAAAAATATATATTTTTTAACCACTATGTTATATACTATTCAATTCTATAAGGTTATGATTTGTAGATCTATGGTTAATTTTTACTGAGAGGTGTGTTAAACCATTTTTCTGTAATAAAAATGACGATTATATTATTTATAATCCTTCATTAAATTATTTTCCCATTTGAAACACATGATATATTTATTAAATATTATATTTTATTAAATACTAGATATATAGATAATTTCAATGATCTTTTTTTCATTAATTCATTGATAGTTAGATCATTTTCCTAGTTTACATAATTATGTGGTCCATGTATTGATTTTTTTAATCATTTCATTGGGTTTTCATCGTTACAATAAGAAATAGTTTCTTATGGTTACATCAAGATTTAATGTTTGATGTTGAACTTAGTTGGGTGATTTTGGAATAATATTTTTATTTCTTAATACTTTTAGTAATGAATATTCATTGATGAAAATTATAGTGTTTTACTTTTTTATGGGTTTTTAAAAAGTAAATTCTAAGATATAAGGGTCAATTTTTCGTAGTTTCATGAGGGGTTTTATTAAAAAAATTATATTTGTAGTTTCTTGAGTATTTATTTATTTTATCCTAATTTTAATTGAAATTTTAATTTTTTTTAAAAACATTCTAATGAATAATGCTTTTTTATGTAAATAATAATGATATTTTTATTTTTTTTATTTCATATGACGCATCTACAATATTTTAGGATGATGTTAGGTGTGATTTTTGATAATTCATGTTAGGATTTTGAGATTATAAATGATATTTGGACTCATAATAACTGATGAATTCTTAGTAGGTCGGAAAAGAAAAACATTCAAAGAAAATTTGGGATGAAATAATTGATGTATGAATTAGGGATTTGGGTTAATGTGAAATGAATATAAGTGTGATAATTATTTATTTACTATTTAAGTTATATTTTTTGATAAATTAATTAATATATGAAAAGTTATTAAAGGGAAAAAAGAATTGGATAAACTGTGTATGATTGATTATTTTAGTGTTATTTATTATGTGTTCATATGGGTATATTTTATAGTTAAAGGACCAATATATGAATTTTAAATGGGTTTATTTAGATTTAGTTGGTTGAGAACGTAGTTTCTTTGTTTTCGAGCTATATTATATCATTTTAATTTCTTACTATTTTACAAATTGAATAAGACACATTCACTATTTCTGCACAACGTCCACTTGAGGGAACTTTTCAAGAGTATGACCCTATGAATAATGAGCGAGGATTCTATAGATCAATCCCACTAGTACACATGGATTTACCAAACTATGAATGTGGTTATATGGTTGACAAAATATGAGGGGGATTGAATAAAGTTTGTGTCCCTTATAATGCTTCTATGAGGATGAGGGGATCATGAGGTGTAGGGTATAAGATTTTTGTCCTTCTTGTTATGTGGTGTTGGGACTACTGGTGACAAGGTAGGTGGGAGTTGGTTTATATGGGAGTCATTATATTTTTCATAGTGTGTATTATAGTATATATACCGATTATTTAGGTAGTGTTCTTGTGGAAATATGGATAGATATTTTTCATGAGATTGGATCATGTAAAATTATATTTTTTTACTCACATAAGATTTAGTAATACTCTCTCACACTGACATTATAGTTTCTATATGAGAGAATATAGACTATACTTTTTGTTAACCTGTAATTTCAAATAATGTTTTTGTAGAATATTGGATAATATCAGAGATTATGTAATATCATACTAGATCATGGGCATGGATGGTTGGGTTTTATATGTGTTTTTACTCTTCATTTCAATGAATGAAGATGTCAATGCCTCATATATAATACTTTATATTCCCTTGGTGTTAGTTCTATGAATCAGTTCATTAAACCACTTTTCTCAAAAGTACATTATGTCAAAATATATTTCTATTATTCCAGTATATACCTCCACATTTAAAATGATTTGTCAATTTAAAGAACATGGATACACCCTTGTTGAGTCATTGTCACACCCTCAAGAGTTTATGATTATTAATTCAACTACTAAAACATATCATTCCAATTCTGAAAACATTGAATTAGATTTTCGCACCTACATTAAAGAATAGTTGATTCACATGTTTTCATTATTTCGTATATATTTTATAGAAAATTTTTTATTTTTTTCATTGCTGTTTATAAGGGAATTTTTAATTTTTTAGGAAAATTTACAGGGTGTACAGTTTGGGTGAATAGAATCCATTTCCATTTATCCAAAAAATGTATGTTAAAGAAACAAATCTTGTACGTTATGTTTTATGTATGTGTGGTCTTTATAATAATTAATATAAATCATTCATACATTTAGAAACATATATTTAAATTATAATTCTTATTTAACTCAATCCACTCCAATTTTTCCCTCATTTTGTACATGAGCCATACATGTGTCTCTCCCCTTTGATCCACAATATCTGCATTCCATCCTTGATAATTCTATAAAATTATATATATATATATATATTATTAAATATATGTCATTATAAATCATAAACTACCTTATTAGTATTATTGTCTCATTTCATCTATACCTTAGACCAGGTTTTCTAGGGTGTCTACATAGAAATTAATTAATATGGGGTCTTCAAATATTAAGGATAATATTCTCTAACTAAGGATTTTTGGAGTTAATTCCTAGTGTATTTTTATCATTTGACACTAATGAAACCATTTACTAGTTGGTATTATATTTAATTTTATTTTTTAAAACCATTGGGGAATTATTATTTGTAATTATTTTTTCCCTTAAAAAGTCATATTTAATGTATATGATTATTTTATATTGAGTTCACATTATTTCTCTAAAAATGAATTTATCATCTAAGAGAATTTTAATATTAAATATCTACGATTATTCTCATGTAATTTTTTCATACTATGTGCTTGAAGACATGTATTTCATGACTTTAATGTATAATAACCTTTTTTATTTCATTATAATGGTTCCATATGATTTATAAATAAAAAAAATCATTGTTTTATTAATGTTATAAAATAAAAAAGGAATGTTTTAAATGAAACAATTTTCTTTTTTATATTTTTATTTATCCATTGATTTCATACACAGTGTAATTGATTATTTAAATACTTATTTGCATTATAATAATTGGTTGGTTTTTCTTTCCAAAGGGGTTATTTATTTGAAATATTCATAGAAGTGTGGTGATATTTTTTGAAAAATGATGTCAATAAGATCAAGAGAGAGTATACCACCACTGAGATGGGATGAGAATTAGTTATTTCCAAAAATTCCAATGATAATCCATAAAATTAACATAAAAATCTAGTATGATTCGATATCAATGGTTATTATTTGATGACAAGAAATGGAGTAATAAAGAACACATGTAGTAGAAGGGTGAATAAAAAATCCATTGACTCTAACTTTGAAGTGGATTATCCTTAATGAGATACAGGAGTGATTCTACTATAAATTTTTCCAATTTTATTTTCAATATGAACAAGTAAATTAGTATGGATATGAAACTAATATCCAATTGAAATAAATAATAATGAAATCCAATAATTTGATCATTTTTTTATTCCACTAAATTTTTTTGCCTCCAGAATATAGATCATATGGGACCCCATGTTCTTTTCAATAGTCATAGACAACGAATCCTTGGAATAGATATATAGTTATCTCACATACTTTTATCCTTATTGTTACAAACTCAATAACATGTTTAATATGTGGTACACTTAATATTTTTACACATATAATTCAATATATTGTATGTTTATCATGAACCATCCACGATACCCCAATACCTGATACTTGAGTAATCTCGATCATATCCCGAAGAGAATTTATAATCCCCCTAGCCTAGAAACTCACACTCTCCATAATACAATTTAAAAAATTTGTATGAATATTCCAAAAGATATAAAAATAAAAAGGTTATAAGTCACTCTGATAAAAAATCCATGTGATAAATTAAAATAAACCAAATAGTTATAACAATACCCAAAACAATACAACATAAAATTACTTAGTAGAAAGAAAAATATACCAACATGAAAGAATCAACCTAGGATCCAAAGGATCAAGAATATTCACCACCTAAATGAGGCACATTACGTTTTCTAAGACTTGGAATAATCAAATATACACATTCTTTAAAGTCAAGGTAGTCTGTGATACGTTACTCCAAATTGGGTATCACTAAGTATTCCATAATCATTACAATAACAATTTACCATTTATGTTATCTCATAAAATAATAAAATCCATTGATTTTAATTTTTCAGATTCAAAAATAAGACTTTCCTTTAACTCATTTATATTGAATATATATCAAACAACATTCAAAAATTATTAAATGTACATTTTACATAAAATAATTTATATAAATAAATTGGCATGAATAAATCAATTCAATAATTCATAGTCATTTATAATCAAGTCAAAAAACTCATAAAAGCAATGTACGATGTACAAGATCCTCATGGTATGTCTGTTTATTGTGTAAAATAATACTCACACATCTCATATGGATCACAGCTCTAGTCAGTAACACTCACACAAATACACCCCAAAAGGGGAACCGATTAGGTTTTTTTTACAACCGTGTAGGAGAACCTAGTATAGGAATTCAATACATGGGTGTTTTAGTAATGTTTTCATAATCAATTAATTACATGGGATTCTATGTCATAGTGATATTTTCCTAGTTACCAATAAATAACCATGTTATTATGTTCTATAATAATCAGTCAATAAAATCATAAATTAATCATTTCAAGTCTTTTAAAACATAATTTCCTAATATCAATTTCTAATATTCCTTTCTCCTTTAAAAATAAAATCTTTGGATTTCATCATTTCATTCCATTTAAAAAAAACCTTTATATTTAGTACATATTTTCATGTTGGACATTAAATATTTTTTTCATAAATATTTATAAATCAAGACATCATTTTTCAAAAATCCACCCAACAAATTTCATTTAAATAAAATTTTGGGTTTTTATCAAATTTGATACCTCATTAAAATCAAGAATCAAATAAAAAAATCATGTTTATTAATAAATTAAACACTTATTTCAAGTTAATCTATTTATTCACTATTCCAGTAATAGGGAAATTAATTATAGAACCACCAACGTTTAATCAATGATCATGAAACATGCCCCCCCCCCCAATAGGATCCACCAACAAAGAAGAAAGGTCATAGAGATCCGAAATTAAACCCTAGAATACAGATCCAATTAATTGGAGATTATATTTTTACAATAATGATGATCCAAAAAACTCTTAGGATGATGTTATGAGATATTTAATGAAACAAAAGATGGAATTTCAACATCTCCTGACGATATTACACATTATCATCCGTTTCTTGATCCACTAATAGAATGGGATTGGGGAGCCAAAATTTCATCATGATAGACAACTATTATAATTCAATTGATTTAGGTCTAAATAGAGGAAATTAGAAACTTAACCGGGTCTCTTGAATTACAAAAATTAATTTAAAAATTAACTAAAATATGTTTCAATGGTTTCCTAGAGGGGGACTCATGGTTAGAGAGACCATGTTCCTCAACTATATTAACCATCAAGACTCACTGTCTAAGTGAGAATAGTTTCTCTCAATTCAAAACATGGTTTTTAAAACCATTCACCACCCATGAATTCCCCACTATATAGGGTTGAATGATTTTTACTGGGGGTGCACTGTTTTCTAAATCCATTCCCCAACCATCCAAAACTAATACATCCTCTAATTGTTTTTGAAAATCCCATAAAATGATACCAAAACAAGACCTAACTCAAAAGGAATCAAAACAACTGTCAAATAATACCTAAAAAACTAATAAGATGTTATAACATTCCCATCATGACACCTTTCTATCCTTGGAAATATTGTCAATAATTTTCCACATTAATGTGATGAGTCCATTTATCACTCATAAGTTTCTACCTCTCCTATATATCGTGATAATCATAGACATAATTTCATCTCACAACGACCAAAAGTATTTTCAACCAATAAAGTATTTTTTTTATCAGAATCAAAAATCATAATTGGATATTTGATCATGGACATGATAGATTCAACATGAAGATCCTCCCAAATCATGATATGATATGGGTAAGAAATATACTTCTATTGTTGTGATAAATGGGACACATTATGTATCACTATCAATTATTATAGAAATTATAAATGGTAAGAAACTTTCCCCATCTATTGTAAAACCACAAAACATCCCAAAAAATAAGGGGAAAATTTTCCCTATCTCCCAAGACATTAGTGACCCAAAAGAGATAAAACATTCGAGAAAAACTTATCTCCAACAAAAACATCCAATGATATATGATAATGATTAGCATTGGACTCATATCATCCCTATACCATCACCAATCTCTAATGAATCAATGGAATCTTCAACATATTCTCTTAAACTACACTCATAACAACTAAGGAAGTTTCACCCATCTTCAAACAACACAATAATGATTTATGTGGACTACCATACAAGGCCATGAAATGAGCCATTATAATTAGGAAATGGTATCTATTGATATAAGATAAATCAACTAGTGCCAAATGGTCATCCCAAGCTCCAAAAAAATTGAGGTTGATGACATGAATAATTTCCTAAGGAATATATTTAAAACAATATATCTATCCATAGATATATAGATAGTATGTTGTACTAAAATTAACGGAAGATCTCATTTCCTCCTGAACACCTCACAAAAAACAAGAGGTAAAATATACATATATTTTGGAAACGTTATCAAATGAAACATTTTTCAAACAAAAAATATCTTCTATATAGAGACATCCCAACTCATAAACATTGGATGTATCAAGAATCAGTATCATGTGAGGCCATTTGTTCAACTGATCAATCTTAAACCATATCACATTTTACTTCAATGGGTATGTGGAAACCTCACCAAAATGTCCATAAAATTTTCATCCCATTTCAATAACGACACTAGAAGTCGCTAAAGTAATACTTGAGGTATCTTTTCCTTGACCTTGACCTATTAGAATCTATAGTAGGGAGAAACAAAATCATCAATGCCCTATCAAGTATTTATCCAACAAAATCATTACCACATATCATAAATACATCTTTATGGTTCCTGGGTACAAATTATAGTGTGAATTATAAAAATCAAAATCAAATATTTTCTTAATAGAAATGGTAAAACATATCAGTTCTTGAAACATAGGTTACCCTCTAGGGATAATGACCACTTATAAATGCTATTACCACCATAAAGAGGGTTCTTATTTCTATGGATTTAATCATAAATCTATTATTACTCAATATTCATCTCAATAAGTGAATATTAAAAATTAACACTGGTCAGGCAAACCTCACCAAATTCAATTATTTTGATGATTCCTTCAAGTAATGGGTCAAAAGTTTTTTTCTCAGTGTATTGGTGATGAAATTTTCTTTAGTGGGGTATATTTAATTTTAATATCAAAATAATGTAGATACTCCAACTAAAAACAACTTCCATTAATTCAATTCCTTTTTATGGAATATATAAATCAATATATTGTAATCAGAATACACAATAAAACATTCTATACAATGTTAATCCTTCCAAATCATAAGATTATGCATCATAACTACAAGTTAAAGATCATGAATTGGATAGATCTTATCGGGTGAAATAATATGTTGAGATTCATGGGATATGATGTGATCATATTGTGTAGGAACACAACCCAAACCCAAACCTGAAGTGTCGCAATATAAAACATGTCAGGTTCAACCTCTAGAAGGCTCAACATATGCACAAAAGGTAAAATTTTGATTCAGATCACTGAAAGAGATTTGAAATTTCTCATAATAAGAAAAAAATCACTTCCTTCTAAGAAAGACCAGTCATCTATGAAACCAACATTGAAACCCCTTCACAATCCTACAGTAATACTGAACCATGCAAAAGAAGATTCTTATCCATGGTTTCCTCTATTTCATAACAGCATTAATCTTTTCATGGTTGTCTAAAATATCACGTTATGATTCCATATGTTCTAAAAACAACAATTCATGTAACCCTGAATTATGCATTGATAGTTTTGTGTAATATTTGTGATCTATCAAGATTTATATAACTCTTCTAAGATGATGATCCTAATCCTCCTGAAACATAGAGTATACTAGAATGTCATTCAAAAATATCACAATGAATGTGTTAGGATACATTTTGAATATCATTTTCATCAATCCCTTAAAGACTATAAGAGGATTGGTTTGACCAAATGGACAAACAAGATAATAATAATGGCCATTACTACTATGAAAGGCAGTTTTTTGAATGATAGATTCATTTATGTTCAATAAGTGATAACTATATTGAATATAAATATATATAAAAAATTATCCCCTATCAACCTATTCAAATAGACCATCTAACTGTGGAATCAGATAGTTGTTCTTTAGTATAACTCGGTTTAGTTTCTGGTAATAAACATATTGGAAAAGTGTTCAATAATATTTCTTAGCATATAAAACAGGTGCCTCCCAAGGCGACACACTCGTGTGTATAAATAATTTATCTAACATATCATCCAAATAAGTCCTCAACTCCTTTATTTTAGTTAGTTATATGTGGTAATAAAAAATACACCCTCTATGAGTACCATGAAATAAATCAATATAAAAATATATATGTCATAATGGTGTAAAATAAGAGGAATCCAAATGAAAAAACATGTAAAACATGATAAAATCTATAGGGATATTATCACTCAAACTCTCCCACTCAAAATAAAAAAAAACATGGATACTACTCTCCGCAACTACATTTAATAATATTTGGCTCTACTCAAACTTAGGTCCAATTTTCCTTGAAATATATGGAACACACCATTGGGCGTGGTAAAGTACACCAATCAATGATTATATTCAATTATAGCCTTATTAACAATAATATAATCCATCCTAAAAAAATAAATCAAGATTTTTCATTTCAAGAATCAATAAATCCCAGGTAAGCTTGATCTCAGTAAAAGATGTTGTACAAGAAATAAAATAGAGAACATCATTAATCTCTTTTTTTTCAAGGGGCATAGTAATATCCATCACATATGATGAACACGTCATAGGAAGATTTAAAACGTTCCCAATATAAGTAAATATAAACAAATGAGATGAATTAGTAATAAATAAATAAATCACTAAACATGGAGTTATAGTGATGGTACCTCTCATAGTCCTTGTACATATATCAGCTTCCGTGAGAGACTCTTCCAATGTGAGAAGAATATTTATTCTTGATGCCCATGGTTGGAACCACTTAGATGAAAAAATCATAATATTTCACAACATTACTTATAGGTTCTATTGATAAATTTCCACTATACAGGGTAGAAAATAATTGGAAAATTTTCTATATGTGTCCCAAGTAACCACACGAACTATTGATATTTAGTGCTTTAGTATAATCATGACTCAAATGACCATCCATGACACACTAGAATCATGTTATAGGGAATCCTCCAGACACTTCAAGAGATCAAGAGGATTCCTGTCATTGAGAACTAGCACAAGACTCATCATTTCTCTATTTCCTTTTATATGAACTCATATATCATTGATTCAAAAGTAAATGATCTCCCTTAAACCCAAACATACCAACCATATCAATATCAATTGACAACACCCTTTGATGTACATTAACATATGAAGTATTATTTATCAAGAAAAATATAGAATGAATAACATATTAAATAACCATATCAAATTATCAAGTCTACATATTCTCTTTTTATACTATCTTAGGTGAAAAACACTATCTCAAAAAACAAATTTCCATCTTCCATCACAGTTCTTCTATCCTGTTTTTGTAAAAACTGCATAGATTTAGAGATATCCATAGAAATTATATTGAATTATTCACTAAAAAGAACTATAATTTCCTTTAATCTATAAATTCATGGTTATTCATCATCACTATAGAATACAAAAATCTCTTACTATGTTTCTCTAGCTTGAAGGTGGAATATTTCACCTTAATTGAATCTAAGGTTTCTAAGAAATTAAATAATATATATATATTTCTAAATAAATACTTGACCTCTTTAGGGTCATTATTATCCAATAATGATGGTGTATTTTAGAAAATTACTTGATGAGTATGATTTTATGTTTCATCACTCTGAGGTTCCAAAAATTGAGCATGAATGGGAATCGGTTCTGGTGCCTTTCCAAGATCATGTACATCACACACAATAATAATAACAAGATTTTGATCCATGAGAGGGCCTTCTCATTGTGTTTCATAAGTATTCTCCATCAGGGACATATTCACATGTCTTGTCAAAGGCAGTATTATACATAACATCAGAAAACAATAATCATTACATCAGTTGATTACCCAGATCAACAACTAAAATAAGTGAAAAGATAAAATTAACAATTTCAAATATGTTATAAAGATTTGGATTTCAATCAATCCAAATAAAATGTATTGAAAATACTATAATTAGATTAATTTATTCATCAAGGTACCTTTACGAAACCACCAATGGTGAAATATGGCTTGTTACAATAAAAATTAGCAAGTAATAAAATTGTAACTATCTCTTAAGTTCCGACGAGATTTCCCAATCCACATACTAACATGATAGAAATATGATTAACCATGACATATGATACATATTTTTAAAAAACCTTACTTGATACCCCAGAACCTCGATATCCAAGCTGGATCTAATGTAGAACAAATTTTATTTCTAATCCCCTTGGGTTGGTGAATAGAACATGTCATTATATAAGATAACGGAGAGAACAAATTTCCCCCCAAACAGAAAAAAGAAAAAATTTACATGTCAGTATGACCAACCCTCTAATGGATAATTTAACAGATTATAACTAGTTCTAATAAAAAAATATTATATAAACAAAGTACTTAATATAAAGGGGAAAATCCCAATATTATAGAAACAACTCATGGTCCAAATGATCAAGATCATCCATCACCTTCAAGTGGCACTTTTCCATTTCTCGAACCTATAATAAGAAAAAAAACAAATTCCTGAACACCAAGTTAGGGTGTAACCTATGAATCTTAGAAATACTTCACCAATAGTTCAATAATACATACAATAATAATTTACCACTTATTCTATAAGATAAAATATTAAAAATCCTATAATATAATTTTTAATATTTAAACTAAAAAATTATTTCTATTCCAATATATGAAAGATTTATAAAACAACTTTCAAACATGATTAAATGTTCATTTAATATAATACTAATTATATAAATCACATCACTGGAATAAATCAGTTCAATAATTCAATGGAATATATAATCATGTAATAAAACTCATATCAAAGCAATAACCACGTAAATTAACCCCGGGGTAAATCATTTTACCAGGTAACAGGTTCATCACACATCTCATAGTGATCATATCTCTAGTCATGTGCACACACACAAATACACCCTAATAAGGGAACCCATTAAGTGATGATTACAACCCAATAGAAGAACCTATTAGAGGAAGTTTGGAAAAAATTCATAATAGTTTTCATCATAAACATATTTATATGGATTTAAGGTCCTAGTGTGCTTATTACTTTTACCAAAAACTACTCAAGATTACATGTGATCCAATAATCATTCAAACAAATTTGAAATTAAACCATTATAATAATTTTAAACATAATTTATGAATCTCAATGTTCAACATGACTTTCTCCATTCAAGAACAATCATAGGTTTTCATAATTTCATGAAATTTAAAATATTCATTAAATTTAATAAATTTTTTCAAGATAAAATTAAATTATTTTCATCAAAAAAACACATAAATCAGGCCATCATTTTTCATAAATCCACCCAATAATTTCAATTCCATTATAATTTTGTATTTATAAATTTCCTCAACCATTTCAAATAATAAATTGAATAATAAAAATTACAGATTTTTAAGTCAATTAAAATTAATATTAATTTAATATATCAATTCATTCTTTTAGTCATAGGTAAAATAATTATGGAACCACCTACCTTTAAAAAATGTTTGTAAAACAACAAAAGAATTGTGATCAGACTACCTATAACGAATGCATCAGAGACAAAGAAATAAAAACTACAATCATGACCCAATTAAATAGATTTTAGATCAATCCAATACAATATAATACAACAAAAAACCTTAACTGGAAGGAATGAGAGATAGTATGTAACCAAAAGGGGAGATCCACTTACCCAATAGACATTAAATGTGGTTAACCATGCTTTGAAACACTGAGATAAGGGGTTTGAAGAGCCAAAAACAATTCGTGGGAGACTCAATATCCAGTTAAATCAAGTTATGTTCAAATGGGGTTGATAATAAACTTCAATGGGAACATAGAAATTAAAAAATTAAATTTTTCATTAAATAAAAATCTTGTGCATGGTTTCCTAGAGAGTACAACATTGTGAGAAAAACTATGTTCATTAACTATGAACCCCCTGTGGACTAAAAATCCAATGGCACCCGACATACCCAATGTGGTTTTAGGGTTTGGGAAACCATGTTCCAAATACGATTTCCCTACTATCTACATGGTGAATGGTTTGGGAAAACTATGTGTAAATCGTGCACAACCCAAAAATCCCACAATTATTTTGAAAATATCCTTGAATGGACCCAAAAAATGATCCAAGTCAAAGGGGATCAATATAATGGTCAATAAATTTATAAAAACGAGTTATTGAATTTTATCCATTAAATTTAGTATGAACACAATAACTTAATTGTATTGGAAGTGAATCATAAAGATATAACCTCGCCTCTAACCAGAGCTATAGCATATTTAGGTGGATTTTGGTGTGATGACACTGAAATATCTAGAAATATAAAACGAAAAATTACTAAAAATTATTTAATTTTAGTTTGATCACATATATTTTATTTGATCATTTCCTTATCAGGATGATTCTCGTGATTTTTTTTATATATCCTTTAGCTACATAATAAGTGTGGAACTGAATACTCATGGCCTTTATGATATGATGTTATTCATTTTTAAAATCGCCTAAAAATTATATTTCTAAAATTGATCCCAAAATTATTTCATCACTATATTATACTACTATATATTATGAAACCAATATTGAATGTGTTCATATTTAGGATATAACTGACTAACTATAATGATTTAGGATTTTTAGCAGAGTAAAATATTATTCTATTGTAGTGTGTAAGAGTAAAATATAACTTATACCTCATCCCCTTAAATGGGAAACCAATATTATTACATAAAAAACTTCTAAAAAAGATAAAACATTTCATTTATAATATCCATATAATATGATAACATGTCCATTCATTTCATGTTTTGTTTAACTTCTTTTAGCATTATTCCTTTCTATATCCACATAACTCTAATTATCCTCCAACTCCTCCATTATAATGTTTGAAACAATTATTTCTTGACATAACATCATAAAATCATCAATTAATTTCCTAAATAAAAATTTTATAGCATTACACTAATATAATTTTTATCTAATCAACACATCATAGGACAAAATGTTTTTAATTACAGTACTCCAATATTAGATATAAGATCAAGGATATTTTCTCCTTAACTTATTTGATATAAACTCGCTACTCAGAATTTATTAATTAACATCATGAGGACCTTATATAATCACTAACACTCATAAACTACCACAATAATAAAGAGATATTTATGTTTCCCCAAAATTTCAAGGTATATTTAATCCCCTAATTTTCATTTGTTAAAAACATGGGAATAAACACATGATTTCTTTTACAAATTTTTTTGAAAAAATATTCATGTATCCTACTTGAATATCATATAAAAATAACTATTTTATCTCCCCCATTGTATGTATATATATTTTTGTATAATCCTCATTTATTAACAATTTCAGAAGAATTAAATTAGAATAATAAATAATAAAACCATTGGTGAAATTATGATAGAAGCAAATCCCAATAAAACACTCATTATCTTGAATGAATCCTTCATTAGGGACCATATCAAAATATACATAAATTTATCTTTGGTTGATACATAAATCAATTAAACCTCACCATGATACTCTTTCTCCTTAGTGAATTGGTACTTGATATCAACCTGATTTAACCTCATATAATTCACAATATTGTATAATATGTTTATTACACATTGAATCTCCTAACCAATAATATATTGGTATAAAACATCCACCCAAAAGTATTAAATATATGAATTCATCAAAATCATATATGTAATGGGTTGAGATAATTCTACATATTCATATTCAATCATACTCAATGTGAATTAATTTATCTTCTTATATTATTATGAAATAATCCTTCCACCAATTAAGAATTCACCTCTTGAAGTAGAGTTCTTATCACCGACATTTCTAGTACATTCTATACTAGAGTAGCCATAAATCATAAATTATGTATTATAATTGTACCATAATCATAAAAAATATTTCATTTGATATATTTTGAGATCCATTTCATCACTAAAATATGTAACTTTTAATATTTTCTTTAGAATCATGAACATAATGTAACCAAAAATATTATTTTTGTTACTAATTCAATCATGTAGAGTATGATACCAATAAACCTATAGAACATCATTTAATCCACACCCATTCCTTCTTCAACAATGGATTACCCAGACCTACGAAATACCAGATAAAAAAATATATTTATTATTCTATTCCATATTTCTTCAATAAATTATGAGAATGAATTCCTTATAAGATAATGATATAACTTTTTATGTTAATCAATTTTAAGACAAAAAGGAATTTTATCTCAACAACCATCAACATAAAAATGTTTTTTTTGGAATTTAAGTAGTAAAATACTTAAATTTTCTCCTTTGTTTCCAATATGAACTATTTTTTAATAAACGCAATACATTTGACAGAAATTATATTATCTTCATTATAACAAAGATTATAATTCAGATATTATTTAATTAACTGAATTCTCCTTAGGTTTCTTTCCATTTTTGAATACCATGTTCAAGGAACATGTTTAATCATGTATAAGCCCTATTTAATCTTATAAACATTAGAACAATCATCCCCAAGGATAAAACCTTGTAATTGATCAACATATACCTCTTCCTCAAGTTAACCATTCAGGAATTCTAACATCACATAAAATTGGAAAAATGTGAAATTTGAATGAACACATATTGGAAGACTGATCTTTTGAAATTTGATCCTTATAACTAGATAAAAAGTCTAATAAATGTCAGTACCTTCAATTTGAGAGTTTTAAGTGAAAATAATATCTCATTTTTCTTGTGATATTTCTATAATATGATTATTTTTTTATAAAAAATCACTCCATCCCTATCACATTATTTTCCTTGGGATATAAAACTATTTTCAATGTGATATTATACACAATTTGATTCACTTATTCTTCATTTTTTATCCAAATAATTACCTTTTAATTCCACTTGAATACTTTTTTTTATGTTGTGAAAGTAATCTTGTGTAATTTAAATTACACTAACTCAATTTAATTTTAAATCTTTCACTATTGTCTTATTAATATTCTCATTATACCCAGTTTTATAAAGTCATAAGAATATATTTTAATCATTCCTAGGGTTTACCTCATCAAAAGTACTTTTTTAAACGCCATGATAGTTTTTAAAATCATCTAATGAATTTTAAATATTCTATTTGTTTTCCAATATATTTTCTTCGTGATTCATCAACATCATCAATATAAAGTGATTATTTTAATATATTATAATATTTTAATATATTTACCAATAATATATCTACGATATTAATCATATTACTATTGTACCACATGTAACTCCTTTGACTGGGTGTATATCTAATAAATATAACTTCAACGACTCCCTCATCATACTTTCTCAAGTATATTATTGTGATCATGATGTTGCAGGTGTTGAAAAATGACTATAATCTTCTCAAGTCTGGATTCTCTTAAATCCATAACAATTAAGTAATATTAATCAAATATGGTCATGGTAGGCCAAATTTTTGAATATGGAATGCTAATGTTATTAATTGGATCCAAAATAATTTAAAAGGAACATGATAAAATTACATCATTATTTCCATTAAAAATTCTATTTCTTTTAGTAAAATACACTATTTTGTTAAGGCATGTATGAAGACCAATATTCCTACCACATTCTATAATTCTCATGATATACCATGAGATCCTTTTCCTTGTATTTAAATTAATTTTCATGCCATTATATTTTGTATTACATATCCTATTTTTTTTCACAACACATCATGAAGTGTTTGAATATATAAATACCTTATGATTTACTCATCATTAATTATATATATTTCATATGAGTAAATTCAATAGAAAAAATTAATGAAATTCCTATTTATATTGGTTGACTTAAATCTCATCATACCATATAAACCTAAGTGTATAAAATTATGTTTTTTCTTTATATCCATTATCTTATAGATCTTTTTCATCATTTTTCATTTATTTAATGTAACCTAAGTGTTAAGACTTATATGATGTAGCTTAATATGATTCCTGAATTCCTTTAACACTATAAAATTAGATATATTATTTTGAACAAAATAATAAATACTATTATACTATAAAATATTTTCAATTTCATTATCATGTAAGAAATATATTATTTATTAGACATTTGAAATAAATTTTTTAATGTCCAGTATATGTTTCAAAAAAAATTGATATAATATTTCCTCTTCATGAAACATCCATTATTTTGAAATAATAGATTGTTAATATTTCTATAGAGTAAGGAAACAGTCAACACATTCTGATTTAGCCCATCGACAAGGGTATCTTTGTTTAATTTCTATTTATTGATATTTATAAATCTGAATGCATTAATATTTTCTGATCCATAATTTTCCAAAGTAAAATATCCTCTATATTTCTTTAAAAAAAATTAAATTGATTTATTTTTTAATTAATAAGTTCCAACCAACCATTATAGAGTATCCAAGGATTACCTCATTCCAAATTTTTAAATAATCTCAAGAACCACTACTTTCTATTAATAATTCCTCATTTTAAATGATTAGGATTTCTCCATTAACATAAATTTCATCAATAGAATATAAGGACATGTTTTGGTTGTGTGTTTATTTTGAGAATAAATTAAACAAGTTTAATAAAAATATTATAAATTATTTTCAAATTTTAACTTCATTTTTAGATGTTTTACCAGCTATCCTTTAGACTCATTCAGTTTATTATGGTGAACCAATCATTACAAACATAAAAAATACATCATTTTAAATTAATATTCAATACATGTAAAATAATAATACATTCCATATATCTATAAAGGATTAGTTAAATTATAGACTACATATATACCCAACATAAATCATGATAGATGTTCATCATATTTTTCAAATATCATATCACATAGAACCCTTCTTAGATATACCCATCTTAAAACCATTATTCAACACCCAATGAAATATAATCAGAAGAAAGTGTGAGATTATATTCATAGAAAGGGTAAACATAGTATATATAAATCAATGATCATTAGTTTCCATAATATAAGATTTAGTGTATGAGAAAATGATTATAACTTCCAAAATTCATACCCAATCAGTCAAGGATTGTTTATCATGAGTCTTGAATTAAGTATTTTTCATAATAAAATATTTCATTTATAAGTGTTTGGAATCATAAATGATAAATCATGATCCATGATAACATATTACAATCATAATAGATAATATTTTTTATAAAAATAATCATGGAAAATGATTGTTTTAGTCAAAGATCACTTCCAACAATATTGTAGTGAAATAATTCCAAAAATAGATTAGGTTTACTCCATATTCCATAGTTTTATTAGTCATGGTTCACTCACAAGACTATAATACTATAAGTGACCCTTACATAATAGGGTTTACTCAATATTCTATTATTTTTTGATTCATTTTTTACTCAGAAGACTATCATAGTAGATAATATTCATTACTAAAATGGGTTCAATCACTATTTTAGTTCATATTTTATCATAATATTTCAATATTTATCTAATTTGTTAGAGATATAATAAATTCCAGAATAACCTGAATATAATTAATGGATTTTATATTTGAAAAAATATAAAAAAACACACATCATATTATATTATGTGGAAAATAAATGTGTTTCTTAATGATTACATCATAACATAATTAACTTGTGTGAATGAAAATATCTTTATAGAATCCCCATTAAAAATCATCATCATATCCAAAAAACAATAAAGTGGATGTAATCATAGGATCATATCCTTGTCATTTCTTAAAAAAATCCATTAATTTTGTTAATACATAAATAAAATAACATTAGAATTGTATTTAAACATTTCATTGAAAACATGGAAATAAACATCACTTTCTATTTATTTGAATGAAATCCAAAAAAATTAAAAAAAATATATTAATTGAATATTAAAATGGAAATAAGTAAATAAATATTTAGATAAAATAAGATTGATGATGTAGGGAATTGATGTTCATTAAGTATATGTTATAGGATAACATTCTTTTAACAGTTTTGTAAAAAGTTAAAAGAGAGTCATATATAAATCATTTGAAAAGGTAACATATAATAATTTTTAAGGAAATATCATAGAGAAAAAACAATAATTCTAAAACCTTTATCTGTAGATAAAAATATCCATAAAAAAAATTAGAACATGTTCATAGAGGAGAATGATTCTCGACTTAAAATGATAAAATAATATCATATTGTCATAAAACAATTTTCTTAGTCATTCTATGTATCAATGAGAATACAATTCTCCTAATAATAGAAAAATCTTGAAATATTCATTTGAAAATTAAATATATGGGTTTTAATATAAAAGAATCTTATAATTTACCTAATGTAAATTTTATATAGACAATCCCAAAAAGAAATGATATTATAACATAAACTGTTACCTGAAGTCTCATCTCCTATTATACATTATAAATCATAAAATAAAATAAATATATATTTATAATTAACATATTCTTGTATAATATTAATAAATTAATTATATATAATTCTTCTTTTTATTTATAGATATCCCTTTTTCGAATAATTATTTATAAAATTAATATTACATCTGAAAACTGTTCATATTTTCATGCATGTTTCTGTTTGATAGTTCCAGACCATACACCTTGTTTATATTTTAATTATCTCAAAAATATTAATCCTGTTATAATTATTATATTTATTCATTATATAATCATTTATAACTATTCATATAAATTTTTTATGAAAACTAAATTACATCACTTCGTGGATCCTGTAGTCTGTACATATGAACGGGTAAATTAATAAATATCTATATATTCCTTAAATATATCCTTATGAATATTATTTTAAGGATTAAATATATATTTAATCACATCACCACATGGATGTGGTAGTCCACACATACACATGAATAATAGTATCATGTTCCAATGGATGGTAATGAGATAGAAAATAACTATAAAATTAGCATAAAAACAACTAGGTTTATAAAATATAATAGATCAATTATGTTAATATGGTTATATAAATTTTTGTTATTTTAATAAAAAAAAGTACATTAAAAATATTAATAAGAACATATACCTCTTCTTCGAGTACCCTCCTATAGAAAACAACATAAGGTTTCATATATGGGTATTTTTGAGAAAAATATCTTCAATATTGTATAATTTTTTTATGATAGTATTTGGGAAAATATTTCTCATGATAAATGGAACAAGTGTTGTAGATAATTGAAAATAGGAGTTTCCATTTAATAAGTGAGGTGGGTGGAAAACATTAACCTATTAAGATAATTAAAATATAATAATGTCACTCTCTTAGGAGGGTGGAACTAAATTTATATATATTAAAAGATAATAATATTAAGGATTAAATAAAATTAGGAAATAAAATTATATCATGTTTTTAGTGATTTTTTAATCCTTATCTCTTTTGTTAACCCCTCATTTCACCCTTTTAAACCATACAATAGAGACCAAAATTTTAAAATTGAAACTATTATTTATAACAATAAAATAATTTAAAAAAATAACTGATTATTTATGATAATAATTCAAAATAATCAATATCTTTTAAAATAATAAATTCTTATATGTGAAAAAAATTAATTCTAATGTAAACTGTAAAATGAAACAAAATAATTTTTAGAAAAAATGAAATTTTTTAATTATAAAGTGAATTTACCTTCATTATTTGGTTTAAAACCACAATTAGATTAATTTTAATTTATTTTATTTATATAAATGATCAATAAAATACATTAAAAAAATTAATTAATTATTAATAATTTATTTTACTAGGATAAAAAATTATTTTTCACATTAACATAGTTTTCCAATAAATAAATATTTTTAACTTTAAATGATTTTATTTTCAATTTAATGAAATTAATAAAAAATTTATAGATAATTATTCAATTTTTTAATTCATAAAAATATATTTCATAAAAAATAATTTTTATTATATATAAAAATATATAATATATTAAAAAATTCTATACTTTTAAAAATTAATCATTTAACCTAAAATGTAGTTGTTTATAACCCATAAAATTGAGTACATATTTACTCAGAATTAATAAATAAATTATAAATAAATAAAAAAATATGAATATTTTTAATAATTTTATTATCCAATTTTATGTCTTCCAATCTAATGGCTTGGGGACAATAGTCACATTCATTAATTATATTTCAATAGTATATCACAGTTCGTTTAAGCTCAATGTTGTGTGTAATGTAACCTATCAAAATATGCTATTTGCTTTGAAATTATCATTCATAAGAACTTTATATTTAGCCTTATCTGCTATACTATACTTAGAATCAAAATTATTCTTCACCCATACCTTTTTCAATTTTTATAGCCGCAATTAAATTCAAAAATAATTTTTTTCACTTTCTTGGTTGATGCTACTATCTTCTTTTTTGTTATCAATGCTACCACCACATAGATTGGAATTTCAGGTCTCAAAAAAACATTTATTGGTTCTATTGGTCAATGAACAGGCTATATAGTATGATCATAATATCTTCCATTATTTTTATCATTCACTAACATTGTTAATAAAATTTTGAACCACAATGTTAGTGATTGAGAATAATATTTCGACATTAATAATTTTTTCCACCAAACCATTAATTATTTACACATAGAGATGATATTTTTTGTGTTAATATCAAGAACCATATCTTTATATCAAATAATTTAATTGATACCTCCCATATTTCATGTAAACCCTACTTGAATCTTGATAATGTAGATATATTTTGATTCATTAAGATATATTATCATAGAATTATTCATATATTTCAAAACTCTTTTCTCTCTCACAAATCATACATATTCATTTAGGCATATTAAAATATCCATCATTAATTAGAACTAATTTTAGTGATTCATCACCACTACTTTTTTCCTCTTAACATATCCCCTATTTTCATCACATGTAAGATCTTTGGGATAAATTTAATTATCAATGATATTTTTTTAATTTATCGTCTTAGATCTCTTGATAAATATAAATTTCCATGTCATAACATGGTGTATCTTGTTTTGAGAGAAATTTATTATTTCTTATTATGAATTCCCTTCCATTTCCATTAATTTTTTCCCGTATATTTATTTTTTCCATGATGTATAGATTTCTGGAATAATAATATGAACTCATTAAAAATCATCATAAAAATCCCCAATATCATTTCGTACTCAAGATACCACATATGATTATGAGGTTTTAAAATTTTTAAAGCATTAAAATCTATCCATATCTATAATTTTATTTCATTATTATTGTCATTATTCTTCCTATATCGTTTTCAATAAAAACACTTTTATGTTTATTTATGTCATATTCATATTGGTTTCGATCATCATGGGATAAAATCAACATATTAAATTTATCCATGATTATTATCAATATTTTATTCGTAATTGATTAATATTTAATAAATTATCGATGGATTTAAATTATGTTCGTATATGTTTTATCTTAAATGATTTACTCCTCAATTGATTTATCATCTCAGACATAGATATCCTAAACATGAGCTGAGAAACCTTATAACTATGAATAAATATTTTTATTTTTACCCTCATCGATGACATTAAATTTCCATAATATTCCTTTTAAAATTTTTAATCATGTAAATAATCTAAAATCCACCTCGGATAGGGATGAATGAAACACATTTAATTCTCTCTCATAATCTTCGATATTCTTAACATCGAGTATGATATAAATTGTCTTATAATTACCAAAATGTACATAATCCTCTAAGTTTTCATGAAATTTATGTCCAATATATATATCAGATATTGAACTTCCCCCTACATTTATTACTGATATCCCATTAAATTTAAAAAATTAAATCATTTTGTATTGAAACTGTTAATATTTTTCAATGAATTCATCATTAAAATATGTAAACTATAAAATAAAATTTATATCCATGTGATAATTTTACTAGGAAATTCTTCCATAACAATTTGATACCAACCAACAAACCATAAAATAGTATCTCACCCATTATAATGGGGAGAATCTATGATTTTTTAGAAAAATAACCCTCAATAAGTGTTATTAGAATTAGTAATTAGTGTGATTGGGTGTTTATGGTAATAATTTAATGATGATAGTTAAATTTGGAAATAATACACATAGTCTAAGTGAAAAGATAGGGTTTAATAATGATTTTTGACAAGACTCTATTCCTTGGTGAGAAATATTTGTGGTACTTTTACACACATTCCATTTTAATTAACCATATGAATAAGTAATTTACTTGGGAGTTTTAAATGAAATATAATTATATGAAAAAAAGTGTTACTAATTTGATCAATCAGACCCTCCTAACACACCAAGTGCCTCCAGAATATGGAATCTGTGTGAAATATTTTTCTTATACTCATATCTAATCATGATCTCCCAATAATTTGTTTATAATTCTATTATAAATTATTATCCTTTTCATCAAAAAATCAATCTAAAAAAAAATTGGGGATTACCATTATATTTCTATGAATGTCATCATTTTAAAGTGAAATCCATCACTGCAACAAGAATAAAAAATAAAAATGATATGGAAAGTGAATCCAAAAGATCCAAAATAATATATAAAAATGTTTATGTCAATGAATTATGGATACTATTAATATGAATATAAATTTTTTATTTAAATAAAATTCATTCTTATATCTTATTACATTGAACAGTGATAATATTCATTGCAACACGATCTTCTTCTTATATGAAGTGATTAACTGCATTGTGTCATATTTTTTTCTAATAAACCAATACAAAACAAAAAAATGGACTTTATTAAATTTCAAAACAAGTTACAAGAAAATGATTATAATCCTTTTCTTTTTTGAATTAATTTCTTGATTACTAGGTGGCTCAATTTTTCTACTAGATAATGTGGCACCAAGATCACTTCATCTCTTTCTCACAGCATAATAAAATCCTTATAATTCATCAGAAGATCAACATGGAATGATATTCTTATTTTGTATCAGGACCACTTATAGAAGATTAAAACTAATCCCTACCTCATCACCTTTTTTATACAACCAATACCATTATAGATTCAGGATTCTGCATAAGTGGAAACTCTGTATCATCATAATCTCAAACATTGTGCAATAAAAACCATGATGTCACGATGTGCTTCAAATCAACATAAACTCATTCCTTTAAATATCCACTTAGATCCAATGAGACAAAACTCATACATTATCATGTTATTAATAAATAAAAAATAATTATCATTTAATAATCACAAAATATATCTAGTAGTAAATAATTTATTGCATGACTCCAATGTGAAGGTTATTTAAACAACACATCTTGGAATAGAATGATTTTTATTAGAGAAATATGACCCCTAATATAATATCAATTTTACATTAACCATTTAATAATTAAGATCATATCACGTATCCAACTTTTTTAATTCACTTTAATATGATTTTATCCAATTGCCAAAGATCATCAAGTATCACAATTATCAACTAATATTCAACATCCACCTAATTTCTAAGGTATTTTCTTATGTTTAAATGTTATTTAAAATTGATTGATCATAACTATTTATAAAACATCATATTAAGACATGGTTATTATTGTGGGAATTTTTGAGATGGTTATTTTAAAATATTTTATCATTCTACTTTGGAAATTAACCCTTATTGGATTACTTTGTTTTAATTAGGGGATTTCCACAAAATAAGTCTAGTTATGGAAATTTTTATGTAACATCAATTAATATCAAATCATATTCTATAATATGTTACTACCCCAACTAGTTATAGGTTTGTATCTTTAAGATGTATAATATTACCCATGATAATTTCTCTCTCTTAATACATTTTTATTTAAATAAATTTATTTAACTTTCAGAAGTATGGCTTTGTTACATTAAAATTCGATTATAAAAAAATGTTTTATTGTTTTCCAAAATTTGTTTATATTTTTTTATTCTATACCATATAATGAGAAATTCAATTAATGAAAAAAAATTTATGGCAATAAATTATTATTAAATTTATATTATTTAATCCATTTGAATTCAAAATAGTTACCATTTAAATGTTAATACTACTTTTATTTATATTTATTTATATATATATATATATTAGATTTGTTTTTATTTAAAATGAGTTAAATTTTTTATGGTATGATACACATGTGATCATCCATTTTTGTTCATTTTTCAAAAATAAAAATTATTATTTTGTGGCATATGTTTGTTACAGTAATTCCATGCATTGTTGTTAAATTTTTTTTATATATCACTCGTTTTTTTGAACCAAGGTGGTAAAAATTTAAGTTATTTGGAACATGTATTTTTTGACATTAATTTTAAATGATGACCTTAAAAATTAAAATATTTTGTGTTTTTTGGAAATACAACTTCCTGAAAATATTTTATCATACTGTGAAATTAAGGGATAAGTGATCTTTCAAAGAGATATTTGGATATGGTTAGAGATAATTATAGTAAAGTATAGATAAATTTATGATTATAATGGATTTTTAAAAGATATGTAATAGTAATTTTAATAATTAAATTTCTTATATATGATTAACTCAATAAGATAAAAGAGTGTATATAAATAAACTAGGAATACTAAAGCTCACATAATATTAAAGACATACTATAAAAAGTTTCACATGATTAAACATTAATCTAAATTCATGTAGGAGTAAACCCAATATTTTAAAATAATATGGTTAAAGATTCCATTACATATCCATATCATTATTTCTAAAATGAGTGCCAAAAATGAGTAAAAATTATGTGATGTATGGTTTACAGGATAATTCCACATTAAATGGATATAAAGTTTATATTATGGGGTTTATCTGGATTATGATGTACAATAAGATCATGTAGTAACATTTATGTAACTTTTCAAGCATACACTACACCAATTTCATTATTTCGAAGCTATTATTTAGTATCTATTTACCAAACTACCACTAAAAAATTAATCATTTATTAGCTGTTTTGTAAAAAATGCCTCTAAATATTATATTTTTTTTATATAAATCAATTCTCCTCTAATCCTCAAACTTCTCCATCAATTCCTACACTTCTCTCAAAAGCCCCCCTCCCTCCTGAATCTGATCCCTCTCCAACACAATTGTTCTAACCTTCGTAGCACTCTAGTATCCCCTGAGGCCTCTATGATTGAGTCCCCTAATCCCTTACTGGTGCTATGTTCACCCCTAACCCCACCCCTCGATCCACCACCCCCTCGCATTCCCTCTCTTAAGAAGTTTCACATTCTTAATCCCTCTCCCCCTTAAGCCGTTTCTTTACCTTGAGACCTCTCTAGAGTTGTGGTTATCCATGATCCCCATGATTTATCTCACTAGACTCATCCATTAATCCATCCTCAGCAACCACCCTTCTCCCCATCCTCCCCTAACTCCCCTAGTGGTAAACCCTCCCTTATTCGTATTCTTTTATTATCTCTTCTTCCCTTGATCCCTCTATCAATTTTTATTTATCCTACTAACTCCTCCAATTTTTTCGATTTTTAATAAGGTTCTATGAAACTATAATGATGTTTATTTTTTTCTAGGTAGTGGAGGTTACATATTGGACCAATTATACAATTTACTACTTGTATAAATCACCTGGGACAAAAAGTGTAAGTTTAATCTTCAAGATTTATATTTTGTTCATGAATTTTATTGAACATTTCATGTGGTTAAGGTTTGATTAGTTATTAGAGTATTCTAATTGATTAAATAGACCTTTTCAGTCAGTTAAGGAGATATTATATATAATTATTTTCAATTGTGATGAAAATATTCTATCTAGTGTGAATAATGTCATTTTAATGCATTTGGGATTTTAATATTTATAATTTATATTTATTATATTATATGGTTTGATTAACTATTCATTGACCAATAAAATCCCATTATTAAATGTTATAGAACATGACAGAGTTAACTAACAAAATTCTCCTAAACCATAAGACATTTTAAATAACATTAAATTTTAAAAAAATTAATATAAAACACTTAAAAACTAAAAATACAACAAAATAACAAAAACATAAACCACATCAGGGGTAATATGTTGTCATAAGTAGTTCTTGTGGGACTATTTTGGTAATTAGGTGAAGTGTTAATAATAAACTATGTAGTGTAAGATGATAACCATGACATGGTTTTTGGTAGAATGGATTTTTTTTGGAAATATTAATATATTGTGAGTCATGTCGGTTTTGGGTTTTTCTCAATTTCTTATCCTACAAAGAGAGAGAAACCACATCGTTTTCTACAATTTCTTATCATCATTTGATAACTTCATTTATTTGAGATAGTTTTAAGGGAGAAAATTGAGTGCATGTCTTGAATCATTTATTGGATCTCTACAAACAATGAATGTTTTATATAAAATTAATACATAGTTTCTATTAATTTGGTTATTGATTATTTTGGAAAAAATTAACAGTAAATAATGTGGTCAAGTTTGGTTCCTATAGTTTTGGGAAATTTAAAATCATGATGTGAATTGCGTGATAATATTGTAATAATTATTCTATAAGTCCATATTTTGGTTATTTTAATAGGGGTGTTATTTCTATTTTCAAGCATCCGGTGTTAGAATTTTAGTATTTTAAATGTATATTATTTAATAGGAATTGGAAATTTAGAATAGGATCATAACTCATCAAGATAAAAAATTTATATATAACACACCCAAAAAACAATGATATTGATGTAGGATCCTCTCCAAATAGAAAAAATATTATATATCAAAGGAAAATTAAAATTTCTAGAGAAAGAATAAGTAAATAGAAACTTCAAACAAGTTGTTTCTATTATAATGATGTAAAAGTAATGGAATTAATTAAATATATATAGGTAGATGAATAATTTTGGCATAATTTTGGTGGATATCTTAAGTGTATCTTAAAAAAACTACTGAATAGTTTATAAGGAAGTGAAATATTAACAATTTTGGATTATAAAATGTATTTCCCATTTTTGAAATAATATTCATAATTAACTAAGAATTTAGATATGTTATTGATTTTACATGTTATAAAATATGACCTTTTACTAGATTATATTAGTCTTTTTCTTAGTGAAAAATCAAAATCTATAATAAATTAACCTAAAATATATCCTTTATTAAAAAAATGTCACACGATTTTTGAATGTACATATTTTATATCATTTAAACTTCTTTCATTTAATATTTTCATTAATATGAACTATTTTTTTACTATAGAATATATTGAAATAGTTTTATCAATAAATTCATAACTATTTCATTAAATGTTTTGTAAAAGACTAAAAATTAAAGAATAATGAAATAGTAAATCATTAAATGAGAAATAAGAAAGGAGGGAAATAATTCAGTCTATAATATTTATTTTATCTGAATTAATTTTTGACTAAAACATTTCCAATTGATAATAAAATATTTTTTTCATTTGAAATATTCTTAATTCAAATAATAAAGAGTTAGAAGAGATATTAGTCATCTTTTTAAGTTATCCTTTCACATTATTTCTCCATCCCTATTTAGTTAGAATAATTAAAATTTCAAGGCCTTTAGATGTTAAAATATATTTTATATTATTTTTGTACTATTTGTAACTAATTAATCATTTACCTAGTATGAATAATGTTATTTTTATATATTTGGTATGTTAATAATTGTACGTTTTCTCTCCTTATACTATTTTACATAACACTATCCATGAATGATTTTCTTTTTTTATGTAGATTTTTTATTACTTTTTTTAATCTTCATATAACTAATTCAGTTGTCTTGTTCCACTTCCATTTACCTATATTCATAATTATAATAATTATGTTTTTTAATTTTATTAATAGTGAGGGAACATTGTGATATATATGGATAAAATCTGAATCAAATTACCATGGAATACACCTCAGTGTGCTAAGGGTTTAGAGAGGTTATTTGATTTTTCAATTTTGAATGGATCCATTTATGGGGATATATGATTCCCATATCCAAAATGTAACTTTAAAATATTTTTTAAGTGATATGAAGTTTATGAACACTTGATATTAAAGAAATTACAGGCTCAACATTTGTGTTGGATTTGTCATGGAGAATTGAAATTTAAATAAAATTGGTGTACTAGTTTCAATCAATATTATTATCTCCCAACTTCATATAAAAATGAACATGAAATGAAAGACCTTATAAACGATGCTTTTGACATTGTTACATGACAATACCAACATTCAGTCCTATCCAAACAACTAGTTGAGGAGGCTAAAAAGAGTAATATTAAAAGCTGTTTTTTTAGATTATAAGAAAGCTTGATCAGGATTGTAATATATCATTAGATACTCCTCTTTATTCTATAGAGTCAACTGTAAGAGATTACTTTACTGAGGAAATAATGGCATTTCATGATTTATTTTATTGTGGGAATCAAGGGTTGTGTTATGGAAGTTTAAAATATTCAAAAATTTCTTTTCCTATGAAGTTGTATCATATATAATGCATATGTTGAATAAAAACAAAGATGATGGTCCTTGATATTTTAATTTTTTCATGATTCATTTTTTAAATCTAAAATACCTTAGTCTATTTATCATATTAAAAATGTTGTTATCATTCTGTGTCTGAATTATAAAAAAATACATGCTTTAACAAATGATTATTTTCCTAATTGAGTAGAGGATTTAAGAAGACATGATTTCAAAAAAAATGTCCTTTTTCTAGATGGAATTCAATGGGAGAAGCCTGAATCGACATTATACAATGAATAAGAAGAAAAATAAAACACATAAAAATGTTTTTCATTATTTCCCTTTAATGTCCAAAATTAAAAGATTATTCATGTCATCAAAAACCACTGAGAACAAGAATTACCATTCTATAGATAATACAAATGATGGGATAATGTGATATCTGATAGATTTAAAACTGTGGAATATATTGGATTCATTACATAGGGACTTCACATCTAATCCAAGGAATGTGTGATTGGGATTTATTTTCAATGGATTCAACACATTTGGGACAGTCATCATGCGTTACAGCATCAGGGAGGTTTTTTTATCTCTTATAATATATATTTTTGGATGTGTATGAAACAAATGTCTTTATCATTTTGATTATTATTCCTTGAAAACCAATTCATAGAAATGATATTGATGTATACTTGCAGCTTATACTTGAATAATTACTGGAGTTATGGATCAACAGTGTTCAAACATATGACTCATCTAATATAACAATTTTACAAATTCATTCTTCTTTAATGTGATCCATCAGTGACTTCCTTGAACATGGGCTCTTATCTTGTCGGATCAATTAAAATGGTTTGTCTTTCACTTTTTCTAACTTTGATTTTGAGCCTGAATGACAACCTTATAGTAAAAAATGGTTCTTCCGGTATCATCAAGTATTTCTAAACTCATCTCATAGATATCTATTGAACAAGTCAAAATTCAATGGATTTATTGATCATAGACCACCTCTAAAGTTGTAGATAGGTTTTGAAATATTGGAACAACTTGGAAATGTTGAAACACAACTTGATAAGGTTCATCATTTCAATGATAGTGGGAAATGAGTTCAATGTTCATCCTAAAGTGAAATTTTAATGATACAATGGAAGAAAAATTGCAAATTCTTCAAACGTATTTATTGGGAATTTAATTTTTTTCCACATAATATCAATGTTATACAAATTAAGTAGAATGTTTAGAAAATTTTATATTTACATTTCTTAACTTGCATGGAAAACTGAAGGACCATCTCAATGCTTAGAAGGGCTAAAAAATAGTTTACATAAATAGTGATCTTTGGACAAATGAGAATTAAAAGTATAATATATAATTTTTTTAAATGAAAAATAGGGATAATGATACATTCCTTCGAATTTTAAAACATGTAATAGTATATTATGGGTATTTATGTAACATATCAAGGTGTTTTGACTAAAATTAATCATAGGCTTTGTCACGACCTATCCCAGAGAGGCTCATTCTATGAATACCCCAATAATCCCTTTAATAATCCAGGGGATGGCTACTAGCACTGAGTAGGTATATCCAACAAATGGGAGTCATTTTATAATGTACTTATACATATACATATTTCTCCTAGCCCAAAATGAAGAAATATAAAAAGAATTAGTAAAAAATTAATGCATACACTATGATTCCAACCATAGTGTATTGTTGTAGGAAAACTAGAAAGTAAACAGGGAAACAATACATGCCCACAAAAAGAAAGATCCTATCAAGTGAATGAAAATGTTCTTGAAACTCATCTGCAAAATACCATACCTAAAGGGTTGGTGTAGGACATTTTTATGATTTCACAGGATCCCAACATGTCTATCTTATCCCTATAACCACCACATGGTCTTTTTCCACATAGAAATCCACCAAAACATTGATCCTTTTCAAAGTACTTGACATGTGCGGGCAAAGACCGTGTTGGTGTCAGTAAAACAATACATAGTAGGACACCATGAAACCAAAAAGAAAACACCACAATGAAATACAAAAAATATACCACAAAGGGAACACATGAAGTATAACACAAATAAAATGCATTAATTACACAAAGGAAACACACAAGGTACAGTCAATATGGTCAACTCACACATGTATAATTATAAAGCCCAATGAAAAGTATTTTCATTTTTATTCCATAGATCTCATAGTTTCCAACAAACGTGGAGTGTCGATGATGTACGAATAATCGAAGTGGAATGTAAAATGGATGGTTCATGGAGCGTCAATGGCACACAGATCATCGATGGTGCACAGAGCGTCGATCGCACAAAGATCATCAATGGTGCATAGAGAGTTGATGGTTCCTAGAGAGTTGATGGCACCAAGATCATCGATGGTACATGAAGGGTCAATGGTGAATAGAGTTTTAATGGAACATAAAACATCAAATGATCATGGAACATCTATGGATCATGGAGTGTTAATGTTTCTTCCATCCCCAAAGATACATAGTCACCCAGTCACAGCTGGCCACAAGATTCTTCTCATAGAACGCTTGTTCTGAGAGAACATACCCTTCAAGCCATTATTTATCATACCATATTTCATAAAAACAATGTTAGAGTATCTCAAATGTACCCCCTTCTTGTTGGTGTCCCAACACTACAAACATATAATCAAAAAAACACATGGTTTGAATGATATGGTTGTTATTTCTAAAATAGTCTGATCATTATCCAGTCTAAGTCTGATCAAACCCGACCTGTCATCCATCCTGACCCGGTCCAGTGACCCATCCATCCTCAGTTTGACTGAACCGGCCCGACCCCACCCTGTTCAGCTCATCCCAAACCCACTCTTCCTTCTGGTCATATCCTATTGGGTGCAGACTACTGTGCGAAATGGAACCGGCATACTAGGCCACCAGGGATACACGACCTCTCTATACCGGTCCGCATGCACAAGTCGATTTTTCCATATTGCATGTGTTCTGCGGAAATAAGTGCCTCCACCTAGTGAATGTGGCACCACCATGGTGAACGTGTCTGATTGTCGTATACAATCACCCTCACATCTTCTCCCCTCTACGGGTTCCACGTAGACCACAAGCTGCATACATGCAAGGCCTCACCGCACCCCCATCATCATCGTGGGTTCCTATCCTAACCTCGTGGTTTCTACCCATGGCCCTAGCCACCGAAATCTCCCTATAACATGGTCCAACCTGGACCACGTCCTTATACTGCCACGAGCCACCCTACTGGTGGTCGTCCTACCTTGCCCCTAACCTACCCCCCCCCCCCCCACCAGGCTGATAATGTCAGAGTTGTTAACCATTTTTCTAGTGGTATTCAACCATGTCACGCACCCCCTAGACCAGCCCCACCAGTCACATACTTCCCATTCCTTTGACTACCCCACCAGCAGTCTTCCATACTCCATTTTAAGTCGCTACCTTGCCCAAACCAGACTAAACTTCCATTGCACCATTTTTATTTCATCACATGATCAAACATTCTATCTCAGACCATTGTTTCTTGGATTTGGGGTGTAACAATCGATCATTCGCATAGGGATTTCAAGGGATAATAACAAATTAATGACACAAAAGATTGATGGGGAGAGATAAAGACAATGATTGTCAAATTAATGGATCTTGGACTTGTTCATTTTTTAAGAAGTTGGTGCTGAAGCCTCATTTTTATTATTGAAACAAAGGAAAGACCTCTTTAACTAGGTAGAGGGAGGCCCATTACATAGCCCGAAGGCCTAGTGGACAATTAGCCCACAACAAAGCCTATAGGCCCAAATTTTTAGCCCAAGGCCCATTTTCTGAATAGTACTACTATAGTACCTGTGCTTCTACATTACCGCACAGTACCCGCCGCCGCTACAGTGCCTCTTCCACTACTATAGTACCCATGCCGTCGCTACAGTGATGTCGTTGCAACAGTGTCTTGGGTGTTACAGTAGCACTTCAGTACTGCTACAGTAACTTTCACCCAATGGGGTTTCAACCCTTATTTTCCATGTAAAATTATGGGGTGCTTACCACCAAGACAAACCCCAACTACATCTTGGACTTGTTCATTTCATACATAATCCTTTCATATTGTCATTTTTTTGAAGAAAAAAATCAATAGATGGATCTAATCCTGATTCAAACCCCACAAGAATAATACTCACCCCGTAAGAAATTGAACCACATATCAATATGATTGTTGGTTGGTCTTCATTCGTCGTTGGATGAAATATATAGAAAGGGAAAATTAAAAATGGGATGCAACATCCTACCTCGTTGTTGGATTAGTCTTTGATGAATAATGGAGGTATGTGTCATCATCGATCATTGATCCATTGACATTCTTCATCGAGATGTTTCTCTCTCGTTGCCTCAGTGGAATTTCTAGGGTTATGGTGATAAACCTAGATTCCTAACAATATGCATTAATTTAAAGAATCCAATGTAGCAGAAAACAGATTATTTTTATAAAATATTTTAATAACAGTTACACCTACTTTCTAACATTCACATTCAACCTACACCAGTTGATGATAGGCACAACCTAAGGTAAATTCACTACTATGAACGCAACGATGCCCACATATTTCTAATCCAGATACCCTTTTAAAATTTATTCCCATTTTTAAGAACAAACTCATGTGTTCTTTATTAAAAATATAAAATTTATCATCATATTGTTCCAGGAACATCAGGCCTAAGAATCTCTCACAAACTTAGTGATTGATCTCAAAATCTTCCTAATTAATTTATAAAAATAAAACCATAGAAAATATGATTCATTAAATTCTCCCCACATTAGGTCTTTACGTACCAAAAATCCAAAAGAGGATAATAAGAAAATGATGAGGGTATTGGGCCTGAAAATGATCCTCCCACTCCCAAGTGATCTCTTGGAGATTCCCTAGCTGCCGCTAAACTCACACCGGAAGAATCAACCACCTAGGAAGGATCTTCTCATGTCAATCCTCGATCTCTACTAGGTAATACACAAATGTCACCTAATCCATAATGTCCTGCTCACCCTAGTTGATAATGTGATGGATTAGGCACATTCCTCCTTAGATACAACATGTGGAAGACATTATACACCTGATGAAACTATGGTGGTAAATCTAGTCATAGGGCACCTCTCCATCTCCACTCAGAATCTAAAAGCGTTCGATGTATCTCGGAGATAACATGTCACCCCAGCCAAATATCTAAAATCCCCATCGAGGTGATACCCAAATTAACTCATGGTTTCCCTCCTTGAACTCTAAGTTCCTCCATATCATGTCATCATATGACTTCTTTCAGTTTTTCTTAGTCTACATCCGCTCTTGGATGACATATACCTTCTCGGTGGTAGACTGCACCAAATTTGGACCCATTAGTGTTGACTCCCCTGGCTCTATCCAGCATAGTGTTGACCTGAATGGTCACCCGTAAAAGCCCTAGAATAGTTTCATACCAATAGTGGAGTGATATGTATTTTTTTACACAAAATCCACCAGTGGTAGGTGATCTTTACACCTATAGAAAAAGTCTAGGATGGTAGCACGTAGCATGTCCTCAATATCTTGGATGGTTCTATCCTTCTGGCCATATGTTTGGGGATGAAAGAATATGATCAAGTTCATATGAGTCCAAAATGACTCATTTAATCCCTTAAACAATAGGGATTTGAAACATGCATCTTAATCCGAGATGATCATGGATGGAACTCTGTGAGGCCTTGCTAGCTCTTACACGTATAGGTGTCCCAATCTTTCTACTTCACTCTTCTTATGGACCAGTAGAAAGTGGGATGACTTGATGATTCGGTCAATGATCATTCATATGGTATCATGTCCCCTATACTTGTGTGGTAAACCCTTCACTATGTCCATCGATAACCCATCCCACTTCCACTCTAGTTCATCAAGTGGTTGGGTTCATCCTACTAGAACTTAGTGCTCAACCTTAACTTACAAACAAGTAAGGAATCGATAAATTATCTTTTTAACTACCATATTCATCCCTATCCCCCAAAACTGACATCATAGATCCTAATACATCTTATACACACCCAGATGTACTACCAATGTGGATTTGTGGAACTCCCTCAAAACCTCCTCCTTCAACGTCACCGGTATGACTGTACGACCTATGACAGTAATTATGTGATCCCCACCTATCAAATATCCATCAAGGCCAGGCCCCATGGAAAATGGATCACATTAGGCCACACAGATGATATCCCTAAAATGTGCCTCCCTGAAATGTTATAAGAGTGGATGGGGGAAACCATCAACTAGATATAAGATTCTCCATCTCCATCCACAATGGATATCTTTAATGTTTCCAACTACTGAAAGGCCTCACTCAAAAATTACAAGCAAGATCTTCGGCTAAGGGAATCCAAAACTATAATCCCCTTTACAATATTATAGCCAATATCAAAGTCATTATCTTGGAGGAACTCTATCCATCATATCGTTCTCAAGTTTGAATACTTTTGAGAGAACTTATACATGGGACTATTATGGTTAGAGTATATAGTAAACCACTCTCTGATCAGTTAGTATCACCACATCTTCAATGAGAAGTCTACCACTACAAGTTTAAGTTCATGGTTCACAATGTTATACTCATTCTACCCCAATTGGATCCTACCACAGGTAATCATCACTTTCCCCTACATTAGGACATAACCAAGAACAATACCTGATGCATCCCATAGGACCACGTATTCAGCACCCACCTCCAGTAATCTCAAGATATCAGCCTTTTTCAACCTCTACCTTAGCTGTTGAAAACTTTTCTAAAAATTCATTATCCATAATAAATTTTTTCCTTTTCGCATGAAAGATGTCAAGCGATCTGCTTCTCTAGAGTAGTAGGGTAAAAATATACAGTAGTATCTATCCAACCCCAAGAATATCTACAACTCAATAACACTATTGGGTGGCTCCCAAGTAAGAAGTGCTTCAATATTCATTTAATCCATTGTAACTACAGCCTCTGAAATGACATGTCTCAGTGTTTAGACCTCCTGAATCCCGATCTGACACATTGAGAGATTCTATTAAATATGGTGCTCTCTAAGTGTGACTTGGACCATCCTCAAGTGTATTGCATTCTCCTCCTCAGATGTTGAGTACAATACGATGCCATCAATGAAGACCACAATGAACTGGTCTATGTAAGGGTGAAAGATTTTGTTCATGAGTCTCATGAACACTAGTAGGGAATTCTTCACACCAAATGACATCACTATCTACATGAAGTGACCATTACAACAACTGATGGATGTGTTTGGAACATCCTTGCCTTGTACTTGAAGATAGTGATAGTTAGATATGAGGGATATCATTGAGAAACACCTCTCTCCCATCAGCTAATCTAAGAGGACGTCAATCCTTAGTAGTGGATACATATTCTGAATAATCACCTGGTTTGTGCACTAGATGTCTACACATGATCTCAAGCTCCCGCCTACCTTCTTTGAAAAAAAACTAGGGTCACCCAGGGTGAAATAATGGGTCACACGATGACCTTCCTCTACAAGTCCTCCAGCTCTAAGCTCAATTCTTGATGCTCTGTGGTAGCCAACCCATATACAGGTGTAGATATTCGTGTTATTGTGGTTTATAGGTCAATGAAGAATCCTACCTCCCTATGGGGAATGTCCTCATACTCACCCACCACTATAAGAAACTATTAACTCTTATCATCTAATTTATCAAGCATGAGTCTAGCCAACAAGTGAGTAATTTATTGAACTATCCTCTCCGTGAGTCAGTCCTATACATCATGTTTTTCATTTTTTCCAAAAAAGAAAAACCATGTCCAATCTTTGTGGAAATACCGCTCTATGTGCTTAAATTAGACAATCTAGGCATCAACTGTGAATAACCAATATATACCAAGAACGATGTAGTAAGGCCTTGATGATTCCACCAATAGATCCCAACTAATAATATCACTCCCTAGAGTATGGGATCACTATATTCATCAGTTTTCAATTAGTGAAACTCCCCCTGTATGAGTCTATTAGAAAAATGATTGAGTTAACTATTCCACTAGAATCTCCACATATCGAACAGGGGGCATGGGTAGAAAAGTATTACTGACACGTGTGTCTATCAAAACTATATCTAGGGTAAAAAATACAAGGATCGTACGTATGATCATTTTGGATCTCTGGGGTCATAAGCCTTCATCACATAATGATGGCTTTTTCCCTATCCACTAGCTCCCTGCACCCGTTGTGCACCACCATGGGGTGGTGGTGGTAGTTCATCAACCCTCCACCCACCTCCTACTAACTAACCAACTCCTATACCATGTTTTTCTCCCTATGTACCAATCTACCCCTACCTCATCCTCTTCCATGGTGGTCCTTTGACTGTTTTCTAATCGTCTGCATGGTGAGTCAGGAAAGTTTGAGCCAAATGTCCCTAACCTTCGAACAAGTAACATGTCTTATCCTTTATCTGACTTACTCTACCATGGGTGACCCCCACCACTTATATCACATCCTAGGGTCATCCCCTATAGTGGATATCCCACTTGGATCCATGTATCTATTGTCGGCTACCTACCACCAAAGACTCACCTACCTTGTGCTTGTTGGTATCTCCAAATACTGCCAGTTGATCCTCTATAAATCTATCATCTAGAATTGCTCTCTCTAGTAACTCACTATATATAGGGATTAAAAGGGATATCATGGATTCACTTCTCTCCTAGTGTAGGCCATGCCCGAAGTTCTAGGACCTGAAGAACAAGCCCCACACTATATCCATAGATTAGTGAGAAAGATCTGTAAATGTTATTGAGTACTCCTCTACTATCTCAATAACATATTGTAGATGCATGAGGTCCGGTTTGTGAACTAAGTGAAATTTATCTCAAATAAATCCTTCCTAAGGATCCTCACAATGTCCAACTAAGATAGAGTTGTCTTGTCATGTGTCTTGTTCACTATACTCCATCATATCCCCACTGATCCCTAAATAAGTATCACAGCTAGAACTTCAATCCATTAAAAATGAATCTTAAAAAGGTGGAATAAACGTGTAACTACCTCCAACCAATCCCGGAATACCTATGGGTCGGTCTCAACCGAAATCCTTGGAGGTTTCTTCATATAGAACTCATGCATTGCACCCAACATGTGTGAATCATCTACCAGTAGTTCTAGTAGTAACTACTAATATATGAGTAGTGGAATCATGGGTACACCACACAAAGATGATATATCTAGTACTGGACCTTGTAACAATGCCTCATGTCAAGGTGGATCATCTCTTGATCAGTCATCAAAATTCTAGGTAGCTAGAGTTTTGGAGGGATCTTGAAATAGATAATGATGTATCACATTCAATAGAGTATAACTAGAGAGCTAACTAAATAAGGACACAAAACACACTCAAAATATTATAGGATTCACACACCATTTATTATCCCTAAAACTATTGTTTTCATTTACTGAGTAGAATAGAAGAATTTAGAGTCATGTGGTGTGGATAAAATGGTCATCGCACGAATACTAGAGTCCTTGGTCTGAAATCCAAACTCGAAACATTTAATAATGGTGCCCAAACAAATCTCAGAGATTCATTGATATTTCAGTACAACCAAAATCCTATAATACCACTCTATCATGACCCGTCCCCGAGGGTCCTGCCCTCTAACTACCCCATGCCCGCCTTTGATAGGCCAGGAGATGGTGACTAGCACTGAGTAGGCATATCCCACAAATGGGAGGAATTTTCTTAAGTACCTACACACACACACATGTCCCCAATCTCAAAATTAATAAATGTAAAAACACAATGTAAAAAATGAAAGCATACAATGAGATACAAACCATAGAGTATGGTAGTTGGGAAACTGGTATTTAAACATGGCTCGAATTGAATTCCACAAAAATAAAGAGTATGTCATGTGAATGCACATGATTTTGAATCTTATCAATAGAAAAATATACTATAAGGGTAGGTGTTGGATATCATTCTAAAGTCGTAGGAGAAAAATGCATCTAGATGATACCTCTAAATAACATGTTTTCCTTTTCCTCCTAGAACTCCATCAAAGAACCAATCAGCTACACAAGACATGACACGTTCAGGAAAATCTTGTAAATGAGTGAGTGAAACAATACTCGGTAGTAGGCCTTGAAACCCCAAATGAAATACCATTAATAAATACAAGAAGTATATCAAAAATTAAAAACATAATGTTTACCACAAAGTAAATGCACGAAGTACACCACAATGGAAACACATGAGGTACAGTCAATAAGGCCAGCTCACATAGATATAAGTCAAATGTACAAAGGGAAATATTTTTAGTTGTAGTCCATAGATCTCCTAGTATCCATGAAACCTGCGGTGTGAATTATTCAATGAGCATCAATGGTCGACACAGTGTCTATGGTGAATGGAGTGTTGAGGGTGAATTTAGTGTCCTTGGCGCACACTGTGTTGATGACACCCATAGCATCGATGGATCCTGGAGTATTGATTGCCTATGGAGAATCAATGGATAATAGAGTTTCGATGGTTCACAAAGTGATTATTGCATACGTAGTGTCAATGGGTTATTCATTTCTCATGTCATGTAGTCACCATGTCCCAACTAGCTATAGGATTCCACTTGTAGAGGACTTCTTATAGGAGAACCTACTCCTAGATCCATTATTTAGCATTCCAACTTCTATAGAGATCAATTAGAGTATCTCAAAAGAACCATCTCAATGTTGGGGTCCCAACTTCATAAACAACTCATTATACTAACAGACAATTATAAATATATAGTTGTTTTTATTTTTGAAAAGGTTTGACCTGGATCTAGTTTGGGTCTAATCTAACCTGAACCTATCAGATGACTTGACCTAACCTGACACAGTTCAATAGACCAGACCAGGTTTGAAAAACCTGACATGATTCAGCCCAGCTTTCCCCACTCTTCCATCTAGCTAGTCCAACAAGAACTAGACCACTGATTCATTGGGTCTAGCCCATAGGACCACTGGAGTGGCCTGACCCCGCTTTCTTGGCCAGCAAATGAATTCCAGTTTTTCATATTACACATGGTCTTCCAGACTACATGCCTTCACCTGGTCAACACAGTCAGTCTCCACATACCATCTACCATGTGGTTTTTCTCCACTACATTCTCCACATGTAATGCCAACCACATATGCGGCGGACCTCACTTAATCCCCTATCAGCACCACATCCACCATCCACAACCCCCTAGTTTCCACCCATACCACACCATCACAAGATCCCTCTAATGTGGTCCCATCTTGACTGTGTCCTATTATTCCCACTACCCTCCCTATCAGTGGCCCATCCTGCTATGATCTACCTATCCCACCCACCATCAATCCACTGCTCCCTCTATCATTAGACACATTTTCAATGGCATATCACTACATCGCACTCTCCTTGGACTGGCCCCTCTTTCCACAACCTACCCTCACTGATGTCCTCTACGATGGTCATCAACCTTACATCTTTATAACCTATCACCTTTCCCAAACTAAACCACTCTTCCATCACGCCTCTTTTATACCGTAGCGGTATCAAACATTCGATCTCGGACCATTGTTCCATGGATCGAGGGTGTAACACTCGATTATTCGAGTTGGGGTTTCAAGGGAGAAGAATATGGGAAGGATGAAAAATTTTGAGGGGAGAGATAAAGCACATGAATTCCCAATGAACTTATATTGGACTTTTTCATTTCAAACTTGGTTCTTTCACATTATTAGAGTCACAAATAAAAAATCAACATAGATATCTAATCTGCATTCAAACCTTGCAATCATAAAACTCATCTTGTAATTGATCGAACCACAGATCAACGTCTTCATTGGTTTTTTCACATTCCTCTTTGGATTAATGAAATAGAAATTTAAAAATCACAAATAGAGACAACATCTTACTTCATGGATGGATCATTCATTAATGAAGAATAGTGGTCTGTGTTTTCATCAATCCTCGGTATGCCGATGTTCATCATCGAGTGGTTTCTATCTACATTCCTCAAGATACTTTCTAGGGTTATAAATATTACTTAGGATTCATTAAAATATTCATTAATTATAAGGAACAAATGCATCATCAAATAAAATATTTTTATTAAAATATTTTAATTTTGGTTACATCAAATTTATAATTTTCATAGTCGACCTGCACCAGTCGATGTTTGGCCCTGCCTAAAGTAAATACACTACAAATAATACAATAATGACCTTAGATTTTTGATCTGGGCATCCATTTAGATGTTATTTAGTTTTCAATGTAAAACCACACATTCTATTTATTAAAAATATATAATGTTTTCATTGTATCCTTCTAAGAACATCAAGACTTAGAATCTCATGTCATCTCAGTGCCTGATCATTAGATTTTCCCAACCAATTTACATAACTAAATTTGGATAAAATACATGTTATTATATTTTACATGGACTAAAAATTCATAATTCACATATTTTATTACTATAGTAAATACAATTGTAATTAAATACATTATTACGTAAAACATGGTACTTTTGTTGTACTCCAGTTTTGCACAATCATTAGACAATAATGTGGGAAATCTCTAAAACCATTTGAGATTGAAATCCTTCAAGAAATAATTTTATTCAAACTTTTTACAACGTATATGATATTTCCTCCATCGTTTTTTACTATCATGATGCATTTAACTATGTATTTTGATGAGTGAAATATATTAGGACGCCCCATACATTGTTGATAGATGTGTCCCATTGGGAAGTACATTTTTTGATATGGTTTAATCTTAGTTAAACAATTCTAAGAACTTAATTAAATTCATAATTATGTTTTATTTATTTTATTTTATACATATCTTGGTTATTCAAAATCATACGTGAAAAATAATGCTCATCCTAATGGATCTATTTTGGAATGATATTTGAAAAAGGAGTGACTTAACTTCTATTCTAGAAACATTGATGATATTAAGACAATATTAAATTGAGTTGGACATATTGGTGAAACTTTAAAGGAATCTCAAATAAATGGGAAATCAAAATTATTTCCATCTATTGGTTGATCAATTGGGAGGAGCTCAAATGTTACCATGAAAAAAATGGAATTATTATAGAAATATATATATGTGATGATGAATAATAAAATTTCATATTAATTTATTGAAGAGACCAGTATAGAAACAAAATATGAATTATAGGTCAAACTTGAAATGAGAATGATTTAACAAAATTTTTATTAAAGAGATTGTAGAATGGTTTTCACATATTTTATGTTCATAAATATTGTAATGAACACAGATATTAAATTGATTTATATATTATGTAAATATAACAATGTATATTAATTTTTTATAGATCATGAAGAATGATACATGGGATGACTTGTCATAAGATTTGTTGTTTTGGCATGATGTCCTCTAAAAAGGCTATACTGTTAGGTTCTTGAATTGAGAAGGGATTAAAATATCATATAGTTGATTGGAAAGAGTAATTGAAAACAAATAATAGAGGTATATTTACATTTTCTAAGTTGAGATAATATGGAATGTTTACTCATTTTACCGAATTAATCTACCATGTAAATTTTATTTTAATTTTATTCAAATAAAAGTGGGTCTATATTACCAGAGGTATTAATAGATATTCCTTACAATTTACTTAGGTGAACTTCTTTATCATGATGTATGTTAGTGATAGTGAATTATATGATAAGTATATATTATCATCACAACTGAAAATTGATCTTATGTGGATGCTATCGTGGAATAATAGTGGAGTGTAGTTGTTCAAGTAAAATAGAGACATGTACAATATGGGTGATGTAGTGGAATATTTCACCTCTAAAATTAAATTCCATGAACTATAAGAAAATAAATAATTTTTTCAGAATGATATTGAAAAGAGTATTCTTGAAACTGTGGATGAAGGAGATGAAGTACGGATGGTTCAAGAAAACTACAAGATTGAAGGACAATATGACTGTAGGTGAAGTCATCCATAATTTTATCTACCACTTATGTTATATGAGAAGTAATTAATTATAATAGAAATTTATATTTTTTCATTATTATTATGCATTAACTATCATATAGAATTTTTACACATGAATTTTATGATTTATATGTTCTAAAGTTAATTTTATTTGATTTAATGGTAGTAATTACAATGAGGAATTATTTCACAGATCACAGTTGACCCCAATGGATGTTCCCTTGAACACAATGACATATTATGGTCTCTAAGTTTCCCTACCCATATAATCCATTGCACGCTCTCTCTTCCCCCTTCACTGTCTCTCACTACCTGCATTCTATTAGTTTCTGGAACACACTTCATTAGTGTCCCTTCAACATTTGAGATAGTTCCTCCCCATTCATCAGGTTCAATAGCAAGGGAGTAGGTCATCACTCTTATTCCATTAGGAGGACATTGGAGGGTGATATTTTTAGTTACAGATATTAATGTGAATAATGTTATTGAACTTTTTTATAATATTATTTATTTTTTCATAAAATATTACAAATTGTTACTACATCGAGAGATATCAATAGTTAAGATCCCTAGAATCTGAATGGATTGAAAATAGTAGTCCCATTTGACTATTATAGAGTCTATATGAATGATGCTAAAAAATTATTTGGCTAGATTCTAGGCCATCTGATAATGCAGATAGTTACCCTTCTGATTACCTATGCTAACACAAGGCATGTGCCCAAATATTGGAAAAATAAATTATTGTATTCACTTGAAAAGATAATATTAATACATTACATTGTAATTGAATGACATTATGTAATTAAAATATAATATTATAAAAATAAATAATTATTTTGAAATTGTATTCTACTTTACCACTACCGATATTATGGCATGAAAGTGGACATTGAAATATTTGGGTAAGAAATGGAAGGATTTATATAGAAATTACGGAATGAATTCAATTATAATTCGTTGATACTTAACAGTTTTATGATAAGGTACCCAAAGCGGTACATAGAGATCAATGAAGGATTTTGTTAATATCCATCATCATGAGAATCACATTGTATTGAAATATATATTATTATGTTAGTCTCATTTTATATATATTCATCCATATATAAGGAGATGAAATTTCATACAATAATATTAAATTACATTTTATTTATTTTAGGATGTTTAAATGTAAAATGAATCAAGAGGAGCTGAAATAATTTTCACTCAAACTGCTAGGTCAAAGTGGTTTTACTAAAAAAGATCAAACCTAGTAATATTATCATCAGTTAAATTTTTTTATGAATAAATTATCTAAATAATATTTTAAACTAATGATTTATATTTTTTTTAAAAAAAATCAAGGAATTTAGGAACCAATTACCCTGATTATAAATGAGGATGAATATTCACAAAACAAAATTTGCGAGTTATATTAATGAGATAACCAAATAAGTTGATGTATTAATTCCTCTTTCATTAAAATAAAATATTTTTAGTTATGACTAAGTTAATATTTATTTCATAGAAATATGACGGAAATTTATTTAATAGGTAATATTAATAGATCTATGGGATTCTAATCATTCTTAGTCCTTCTCGGTCCCCCAAGAAGATCCATATGGTCAAGTCGTTGGTAAGGAGCCTCTTGGTCGAGTGCATGAGTGGCGGTTGGGAAAATTACCATTTTTGGTATTTTATAATTAATTCGGGATTGTAGCAATATCTACAATTAGTTATATTTATTCCTTAACATGATATGATCAGAGGGTTTTTTTTGCAATGAAAAGAAAAATTCAGGAATAAGGGGATCATATACAGATTCAAGATGCAAAGGTCATGTCTCTATAAAAATCATTGATTCATTTCCTCCATAATATGACTAGATCTTTCTCAAATGATATTTCATCGATGGATGGTAGTGAAAAGATAAATCAAACAACTTCTAAATCATTTAGTAAAAAAAATATTATTTTTAATTTTATTTTTTAATATAAAACACTTTTTACTTTTAAACATCATTTTCATATAGGTTCTTATTGAAATAATTTGAGATGGAGATGAGTAGGGTGTTGATAAAGGTTACTCGTGTAGTTATTAGGACTCCATTTAGATTCAGATAAGATGTGTTACTAAAATTATGAAAAAATAACACTAATATGTCAATTTAAAAATCATGTTGTGGTCTCTAATTGTGATATTTTTATTTTACATACACTGCTTTAAAATTTGTATTCATGGTTTATTGGGAGTATTTTTTGGGATGGCTAACTGAATTTTATGTTTCTAGGTTATGGTTGAGAACATGGTAATAACACATTATTTCAAAATGCGTAAACAATTATCTTAAATTATGTTAATAGTATCACTTTTAAAAACCTCAAGGAATCAAGAAAATCTATTCTTAGTGGTTTATTTTAAAATCCATTCTCTAGTATTCTCATTTTATGTATTAATAAATAGTTTAATGAATATCTATTAAAGTTCATGATCAAGTTGGTTGTTATTTCGTAACTCAAATATCATCAGTAGATAGATTTTTGGAATGCATGAACATTGGTGATTCATGGATTAAATCACATTCATGAACATTGGTCATATGGTCCAAGATGATTTCATGTTTTACATTATGTTTATTTTATTCTAAAATTGGATTTATTATTTATTTAGGTCTAGGGGAAAAATTATAATACTCTTATGATGCACGACTATCACGGGGCGTGGAAAATTAAATATTATTTTCTTAGTGAAGCATTGTTCCTGACCAGGGTTGTCACACTTGAGATGCTTTTTGGTTTGTTCACATACCTTTTATAAATACCTAAAGCAATTTATTTTTGTTGTTTTGAGTGTTTAATGAAAAAATTTACAATTTTTTGGGTTTCATATTAGTGAAATGTAATAATAGAAATTATAATTTATTCTTATATGAAAAGAAAACGGAATTAGGTAGGGAAAGAAAGCACTTGGTCCTGGTTTCAGTTTTGGATTCAATCACCATTATAATTTTTATGTTTGATTATAGTTAGATAATCCAAACAAGAAATATCTTATTGCAGTTACAATTATTTATTTATTATTTTTTTATTATAATTTAATGCCTAATAACACTTAATTCCACATCCTCATATAATCATGATTGATGAAACTCCTTTTCCTAGGAGGGGTCATCTTCTTGGAACTAGCTCAATCAATTTTGTTTCATCTATTTACTATCATAACTACAATCATATAAAGATATAACCAATGAAAAAAGGATTAAATTATTTAAATGAAATAATAAAAATAAATAGATTTACACATCATTGGTGGGAAATCTTCTTATCAATGACATTTTCCCCACCATGAGTGGTTCTAAAATTTATTACCAACATAAATTCAAAAATTAAGGAAACATAAAGAATGCCATGAATTCCCCTATGGCGAAACCTTGGGGTCATCCTCTAATTTTCTAGAGTAAGAGATCACAACGTTGAAATTGGGAAGAAGGATAATAAAAAGAGGGAGAATAAAATAAAATAGATAGAGTGGTGGATGAATAATACAAAAATAGTTGATTGGGGTATGAGGAGAGATACAGATAGAGAGAGAAAATAAAATAAATAAATTTTATATAATTTATAGAGTTAAAATAATAATAATATTAATGTTATCTAATATTAATTATTATTTTTATTCTTAAGAGAATAAATTTAATTAATGAATCTGAAGAGAATGACAAAATTAAGGAAAATAATTTTAAAATATGAATGTAAAAATAATATTTATAATAATAATAATTATTATTATTATTATTATTATAATAAAAATATTTTTAAAAAATCAAATAAAAGTAAGGAGAGAGATAATGGATGGATAGGTGAACAATTTAATATAAATGCATGAATTCATTTTGTTAATACCAAAATGAAATTTAAATTACAATTGGAAATAAAAAAGAAGTATAAGAAGAAATGGGGGAGGAAGAAGATGGTTTATTGTGCGTCCTTGGTGGATATATACTCCTTAGTGTTTGACTAATGGTATGGGATGGATGCAAGGATACTTTATATTTTCAAGGGGGAGTGGCTCAGCCTTAAGGGAATTCAAATATCCATCAAATTGTGGATGAAATATTTGTGAATTTAAATCACCCCCGGACCTGTGAGGAATGAAGATTCTGCATGTAATGAATGCACATTTAAATCACAAGATAGAAACCAGTTAATTATTCTTTATAATTAAAGAATTCATGAGGACATCATCGATGAGGTGTTATAGGTGATCAATTAAGTGTTGGTCGAGTGGTGGTGCCAGCATTAGGTGTCGGAAAGTAGTAGTTCATGCATGTGGTGGCAGCGAGCGGTGAGCAGCATAGCATGCATGGGGTTTCCGTGAGTAGGGAGCGGGGGTGATTTCATGGGGTTATGGGTAGCATAGAGTGGAGGTGCATGAATGGGGTGAAATTGAGTGGCGAAGGGTAGTGCATGCCAGTGGTAGAGACAAGCAGAAAGTAGTGGTGAATGCATGAGGTGGTGGAAAGCAGTGGGCGGCGGTGCATGACAGGTGTGAAGAAGGGCAGTGTGTGGTGATTCATGCATGGTGTGGTAGTTAGCGGTGTGTGTTGTTACATTCATGTGGCAACGGTGAGTTTCAGTGCATTCCTATGGAGATGAAGTTTGGTGAGTGGTAGTGCATGCATGGGGTATCCATGAGCGGTGGTGAATACATAGGTTGGCGGAAAGTAGTGAGCAGTGATCCATTCATGGGGTAGATGTGAGTGACATGTGGAAATGTATGCCTAGGATGACAATGATCAGTGAGTGGCAGTGGATGCATGGGATGTATGTGTGCGGAAAGAGGTGATGTATGCATGGGGTTACAGCGAGCATCGAGCAGCGAGCATCGAGCAGCGAGCATCGAGCAGCGATGCATGCTTTGGGTGATGGTGAGCGGTGAGTTCCGCTGCTAGAATGGGGAAGAGGGCTAGCCCAATGTTTTAATTTTTACACAAAAAATAATAAAACGTTTTAATATATTTCCCAAACAAAATTAATATTCCATCAAAATTTCAAAAACAAATTCTAAATATAAACTAAAATCATTTTACACTATTTAAAATAACATTTATTCTTGTCATCATAAATTTCAACATTTATATAAAACATTTATATAAAAGGATTTTATCATCAAAACTCACCTAAAAATGATTGAAATTTGAATAAAAATTGATCATTATTGAATTCTTTCATCTAACCATTATTTTTAACATTAATGGAAATAATCTATAACAAGGTTTAAAGATGATCACTAATATAACATGTGTTTTAGGATCTAATTTCGGTTCCTCCTTGTGTCGTAACAGATTTGACTAGTTTTTATGTTCTGATATTGGTATTGTACATGGAGTAATAAACATATAACATGAATCAATGTAAATTTGCACTATTTTGTATACATTTTCAGCTGTGGGAGTGATTTCATAGGTCATTTTGTAACATATTGTCTAAAATTATTTAGACACATAATGTATTCATCGTCGTACATGAAAATCTCGTCTAGTTGGTGTATTTAATTAAAACTCCAGAGGGGGAGTATGTATGTAAAAAATATTGTTATTATGTATATCATGATGTGTTATAGTTTCGTAGTGTGCATATTTCCAAAATATGTTATAGTGATATTATTTTTCCCATTGTAGGTTTTCCATATGATGTATATTGTGGCCATATTTACAGCAATGCATGATCATCCATGTATACCTCTATTTTTCAAATTTTAATTTCCATTTTGTTCAATATTCAGTAATAAGGTACATTATATATTATTTTGATATTCCTATTATTGGGTAGCTGCCACTATTATATGGTTATGAATTTTCCCCTTCATGTCAACTGATATTTTTTGAATAATTGGTTAGGATCATGTTGATCTTGAGTAAGATATCCCATAAGATTCTCTATGTGTAGTGTATCATGAAATGATAATCATAATGTCTTTCTATGTAATCATTAAATGTTGTTTATTCTAGTATTGTATCATTTTAATTCCAATATAAATAATTCAGAATGATACACCATTATGCTACAGTAGAAACCCAATCTCTTTTATACACACTGCCATGATCTAGCATTATGATGAATAAATGCCAAATGGAAGGGAAAATATGAACCCACTAGTATGTTTTTTCCCTATTATTATTGTCAATTTTGTTGTTATTAGATGCCTTGGAGCAATTTATTTTTCTTTTTGGATGGTTCTGGTTTGGGAGGGATGTTTTTGGATCTCTAGGTTTCAATAATCCTTGGTGGACATTATTGTGTAAATCATACTTTATGTTATTTTGTTGTGGTGGTTGTAGAATCCTACCATTACAAAGATTGGTGTGACATGATGGGTGAAATGGTTGAGGATTCTATTTTGGATATTTTTTATAGGTAATTACCTCGAGTAAAAACATGTTGAATAACCATGCTAAAGGATATTGGTATAGTGTAATAGGGAAATTTGAGTGGGTTTTTCCTAGTTTAAGGAACAATATAACCAATCATGTTGGTGTTTTACTGGGATTAGATCATTGTATATCCCCAATAAATTATATGAGTATTATAAAATATTGAGGTAGAGACATAGTGTACTAGGCTGATTTAATGTCGATATACTATCATCAATTTTGTTTTTTCATTACAGGTTTCTCTTTGGCTGGGTGACAAAATACATAGTGTTACTTCATAGAGGGGGTGAATGAGTTATAATATAAGTTATTTCCTATAAATAATGGTTCTGAAAACAAAATGCAGATTCTTTGATATATATTTACATTTTTTCTATGTATTATATTTTTTTATTTTTTTATGTTATATTTCAAATAGAAACAATGTATCCTTTTCATGTTTAAGTAGTTTGTGTCTTACATATTATAGGGTTTCTGTCTTGGTATATATACACATAACCTATATATTTTTCATGGTGTGTATGATGTTTTCAATAAATTTAATTTTTTAATAATGGAACTCTTACACCTCTATAATAGCGCATTATTGATTTGGTGGTTAGGATGTAATTGGGAGTTTGTAGCTATTAGTCTTGTGGAGCATGTGGGTACGATGTGTTAGCATTTTTTGTTGCATTTTTTCTTGGTATTATAGTTTTATTTTCATATATTTTTTATGTTATAAGACTATAGCTATTATTTTAATTGGTATTATATTCTATACGTTGTTGATTCATTTATTCAAGAAACACACACATTTATATATCAATTTTTGTTTTCCTATTATGGGGCTGTAGAATCAGTAGCTGTATTTTTTTAAAATGGATATATTACGATAGATTAAAATTCCATTATTTGTTTGAAAGTAATAATTATCAAGGTTTTAAACTGATTCTAATTAAAATTGATATTTTTTGTGGCTTTTTCACCTCCCAAACAAATATGAGGGGATAGTAGAAGTTTAAACCGTTGTTATATCCTCAACATTTTTTTGAGGGGAAACTACCGCTAAAACAAGGAAAACTTTCACTAAAAAAATATAGGATGGTTCCAAAAAACCACTACTAAGTGGATTAATCTAACACGAGATGGATGGAAATCCCAATATTAGACGTATTTGTTGGAATAATCACAGAACCATTTAACAATGTTTTAACCCACCCCAAATCAAAAAAAAATCCACCACTTTCAGTAGATTTTGTTGTGGACATAGAATATATAGTGATAAGGAAGTATAGATAACATAACAATATTATAAATGTGATTAATTAGTGTCTCAAAATATTAAGGATAAAACTTCAATGATATATGTAATTCCATAGTACAAGTTATCATTTTTAATATTATTTAGTGTTTACTAAGTCAACGCATGTAGATTGTCACACTATGATATAAAATTTTTCATTTTTATCTTGGTGGTTATAAAAAAACCTAAAAGGCACTTTTTTCCAATTTTTATGTAATAAATGAAAAACATCAATGTATTTGTATATTTAAGTGTACTTAAAAGATGGATTTTATAATAAAAAAAGATGTATAAGAGATACAAAAGAGAATAAATTTATATGGATTAAATAAGTAAAGAAATAATATTATAGTGGAAATTCAATGAAGAATAAAATTTAAAAAAGGATAATAAAGATCATGTGGTTGTCCCTTGTAGTTAGTTTTTATTATTTTTCAATGAATATTACTATATTCCTTATCTTAATGGAATGAACACCTAGGGAATAGCAGTGTAACATTTTTAAACCTAGTAGTCACGCGTATTGAATGCTATTTTTACTATATTTAAACATAATTGTTATATTCTCCTTGGATATTGCCCTTTGTGGTGGACTACGTAAAACCCCTATATCACTAAATTAATTTTTCTAATTTGTTTATTATTTTTATTTTATTGGGATTTATAAATTAAATTTATTTTAACAACAAATGAATAATATCAATAAGAAGTGGAATAAAAATGAATTTTGATAATAATTCACCCCCATTGTTAGGGTGTATTATGTATATTATAGTTTTGAAATATGGTATCAAATATACATTATTATTCATAATGAATCTTTGGAAAGGATTCAGTTGATATGGAAAATGTGGTAGATGCCAAATTAGTTACATTGTTTGATTTAATTAATTAATAGATATATATTATTTTAATGATATCACATATATAACTAATTTTTTTACGTATACTTGAATATGATTCACAAAAAACATGTGTGACAGATTATATGATTTCCAATGACAAAAAAATATAAGTTATTTATCAATTAAATTTCTAAATATAAAAACACCATATTTATACCCTTTTCTAATAAAATATATATAATGTAAATAATTTAAGTAATAGATCTATAAATTTAGAAAAATCTATAATATTTATGATGGTGTTTAAAATATGAATCCAAAAGAGTTGCAATTTTAAAAAAAATTGTTTTGATGATTTTAAGATTGGTTATCTTATCCTTGATATAGGATGAAAAAAATAACCAATACCTTGATGGAATTGACCAATTTATTATTTTATTATAATTTTAAATCAAACTTAATACTAAAAAATTTCATTTCTGAATAAAATAGATAATAAATGAAGAACAAAAGAACATTTAATTGTAATTAACATATAAATGATCCTATGTATACACTTCACTTCTCTTTTTCACAAGGAGAAATGGATCCCACTAAAAAATTTATTTTTTAATTGAATCGAAACCCAATTACAACTTGTCTATTCTAGTTGAACTATAATGAAAATATATAATAACTACCAATAAGGTTTGATAACCCAATTATACCTTTTCATTTACAATTGAGAGGCAAACCGAAGTAACATTATTTTTCACCCAAGAGGTATTACCCAAACATACCTTTTAAAAAAAGAATCACCAACCATGTCCTAATTCTGGATAAATAGTGTAAAGAAATAAATAGAAATATAGAAATTATTGAAAAACATTACAACACAAACAATAATTAAATAGTCATAAATTCTAAATTTTAAAGCATTATTTATCACATTATGTGTAGTATAATGTTGTATGTTGAATTCTATTGATGAAATTTAAACTAGTGGTGATCGTAAATAAATATATATATACTGTCTTCTTTGTTCTAATCACGTCATGTTGGCCGCACACACATGTATATGTCTTATTTTTCTGAGTTTGACTAGTCTATATTTATATAGATCCCACTTTAATCAATTGACTAAATTAGAGTCTATAAACTTCATTGTATTTAAATCCTTGTTACCATTGTAAAATTAATTTAATGAAAATCAAGAAGCCCAAAAAACTCTTATGTTTAGATAATAAAGTTGAAACCATTTAAATATAATAAATAATTAATTTTTATTCCCTATATAGTTGTTCTGAAATTAATATCCATGAATTAAGATGCTTGAAATCACTAATTAATCTCTTCATAGATAGTTCTTGTATCACTATAAAAAACATAAAATTTCAAAACACTTATAAAATATTTTTTAATATTATAATAAATAAAATGAAAAAGCTTAAAATAATTATATATTAACCAAATAAATAAAATAATATACATGTAAATTTCTTAAGGATTTAATTTTAATTTATAAAAAAAATTAATATAACACTAATGTTTTGAAATTCTCATACTACTTTTATTTCATAAATATTTTAAATTTTATACGACATCTAAAATTTTGAATGACATTTTCTTTTCTATAAGGAATTAAATTTTATAATAAAACATTTCATTTTCAAAAAGACCTTCAAAATTCTTAAGAATTTATAATTTATAAAAAATAAATATAAATGTATTTAATACTACCATATAGTGCATACTACTTTTAAAATTAATTCGTAGGACTTTAGAAATTTCCATAAGGATTTTAAAAATAATAATAATAACACATTTAAAATGTCATTGGACTTCTATCTTAGGTATATATTTTTTTCAATAATACATTTTTGAATTTCATAAGACATTATAGAATTAATTTATTATATTTAAATTTCCATAAAAAACCTTTATAAGACATTTATATAGGGAAAAAGTCATTTGGACTTTGAAAATTTTGAGTAACCAAACTTATTAAATTAAAAGAGATTGCCAATAAAATCTCAACAATCATAGGAAATAAATACTCCATAGATAATTATTAAAATCATAACGGAAAAAATAAAAATAATATGAATAAGTAGACTATTAAAATAAGGTATAACTTAAATTAAATAATAAAAAATAAACAATAAACTAATTTAAAATAATTTTCATATCCATGAAATGAAATATTCGATAAATAAAGAAAAAAACAATAAAAAAGTATATTTCTAATATTTATAAAAATATTTAATAAAAATTAATATGAGGTATTATATTTTTAAAACAAAATGAATAAGGAGAAAGGAGAAACTCCAAAAACACCAAAGATAACCATATTATTGAGAATTATAAATCTAATAATTTAAAAAAGATATCTCCTTTTTGTAACAATTTATATTAATGAATTTGATATTTAAATAACAGAATAAGAAATTTAATTATTAAAATGAGTATCATTATTCTAAATCTAAAATAAATTATCCATGCTAACTTAGTAACTCCCCCGGAATAAATTATTATGAATTAATAACTTTTCTACAAATTACTAATATGTTATACCCTAAAAATTTAATAAAAATATAAAAAACTATAAAAAAAATAGTGGTAAAAAACAATATTTTATTAGCATTTTCATTGTGAATTAAAAACTGCATTGAAAGATTTCTCTTTCAAATAGATTCTCTATAAGAATAAATAAGACTATATATGAAACATGAAAATTATGAAACCAAAACATTAATATAAAAGATATTTCATTACAATAAATTAAATTCAGTAAATTATTATATCTTACCAATTTTAAATTTTTTTTAAACATATAAGAAATTATTAATTTAGTAAAAATATATTCCAATTGAGTATAATTGGGTACATTTTCCAAAAAAAATCTTTTTATAAAACATGATCTCTAATAAGTGGTATCTAACTTCAATATTCATAGTTGTAGAATTGTAATTGTAATTTTTAGAAATGAAAATAGAATACGAGTTGTCAAATGAAATTAGAAACATTTCAAAATGAATTTAAAAATTAGACATAATTTGTTACAAGTATAGGCATTGAGAACAAAATCTATTAGTAATAAAATATTATTCTTCAGATGTGGATAAAGAACATATTAATCATTTATATTAACTAAGGTAATCTAAGCTCTTGATGATAAAATGACACATTCCATAAGTAATTTTTCTATCAATTTTCCTGACACAAAAATAAAAAACAAAATAAAATCTTTTTTCCAAATATGATCGACTATGATAAAATAATCCAACATTCATGATGACTTTAACATGTTTAAAAATATGTTTAACATCTGTCATGTTACTCTCTTTAGGGTTATATTTTAATATATCACTAAAAGATAAAAAAAATTACATCTTATATAGAAGTAGTTAATTAAAAAGAAATACTAAAAATTCCTCTGTAAACAATAATAGAAATAAGGATTCTAGAAATATCAGTATCTGGTTAACCATAAATACTCATAGGGTTACTTTAACTTTTAATATAATCATCACTAAATCATTAAAAAATATATTATATAATCAATTTTTTTATGAAAAACTCCATAATTTAATTGAACAAATTAAATTCTTAAAAATAATTTAAATTATTCAATAAGACACATGTATAAATCACTAGTTGTAAAATATGAATATGAATTACAATGTAATTTCCTAGATTATCAGAAACTAATAACATGAACATAAATTTATAAAATCAAAATATTATGAGATGATGTTTTAATAATTTGAGTAGGTTTAAATTTAACATTAATAAATTCATTTTTCATGAGATATCGAAATAATAATTTATACAATTCTCTAGGATATTTCCTAACTCTATAACCAGTCTTTGAAAGTTATAAACAAGATCAATATATTTTTCATTTTTAAAACTTTGGTATTTATTACATAAAAATATTCATAAACTAAAACTTTAAGAAAATTAATTTTGACTACAATTTGATAAATCATAAAACCTAGAAAACCATTACTTTTTAATAAAATTTAAATAAATTATAATATATTAATAGGATTATCATTATTTGAAACATTAATTTTAAAATAACATTGCAAAACTAATCTATAATAATCTATATAAATCTAACCAAAATCATTAAGATTATTTATGAAAATCCATTTATTACTAATAATATATAATATTTAGGTAGAGCATATAATTTAAATACTTAATTTCCATTAAAGTTCCCATGTTATTCTTATATAGATAAATTCTAGTTTTGGAATTTACATCTTCTAATTTTTATTTGGAACATAATAAAAAATAAATGTAGAGTGAGAAGAAAACATTCTAGTTTGAAATCTAAAGTTAATATTTACATTAATTTAATCAATAGTGTTATCTTTATGAGTTTTCAATGTTTTCTTAGTGGTGTTTTTCACCTCCAAACTAGGGAATTCAATTAAATATTTTTATCTTCTCCAAAATTAACATCTCTAAAATATTCTTCAATATTTTCATCTATTAAATTATTATATTATAATGTATTCCTATAAAATATGACATCTATAAATTATTCAACAATTATAATTTTCTTATTTTTTATTCTATAATATAGAAAATATTTTGAGTAACCTATAAAAAATTCATCATATGATTTAGTGTAAAATTTATCTAGATTATGTTTTCTATTAATGATAAATTCAAAATAACCAAAAAATAAAAATGTATCCATATTAAATATTGTTTCCATTACATAATTCATAAGTGGGTTTTTATATAAAAATTACTATAATTATAATTTTTTGAGAAACATAACTAGTTGTATTCACTATTATTTACATATTATAACATATCAGTGTGAGTTGTAGGGTTGGTTCAATTAAAAATTTTATTTTTTATGAGTTATTACCTTTTCAGATAACCACTAGAAAATTTAATAGTAATTTATCCACTCAATGATTTCCCGGAGCCTCACCATTATTTACAGTATTAATAAAAGAAATAGAGATAACAACTCATATTATTTATATGGATTTTTTGAAATTCCTACTATTTTCCATGTTGGTTATACCCTCAAAATGGATTGGTTATTATCATCAACAATAATCTCAAACATAGTGTCCACTATGCACTTTATTTATTTTAAATTCTAATGGAAGATATAATAATTATTCAAAATATTTCCAACATAGATATAACTTTATCTCATGGTGTTATCTAAACCACTATATGTTGGACTATAGTTATGAGTAGATGGATCATTAAGACTATACACATACCCTATCATGAACATAAAAATAAAAATAGGTATTGATACAATCTTATAATCTTTTACAATCAGAGTCTTTCACATCCTTAAGGAATACTTAAGTGCACTAAAAATTTCATTTTTCTTCAATTCATACTAGCACCATATTCATGTCTATACATTACAGTAGTGTATCAGCATCTCAAAATTATCATATATTGTATGTGATTTCTCAAATGATCACATATATTATTTCATATTTACTAACATGTATATATATATATAATATAATATAGTAATTCCATGTGACTGTTATTCCCCATATTTAAAATATATTTATTATGTAATCTTTATAAGGAATGACCTTATCTCTTTTAAATTTCTTAATATTTTCCAGATTTATTCCTCATTTAAACACATTTTAATTCTCATTCATTTCTTCCTTTAATTCCAATACCAACTCATGCAATTTCTAAATTTTAATTCACCATTATATACTCTCTTTTAAACTCATCATACAAGTCCATAATTCCATTTGATCATCTGGATTACAGTTTTGCACTACTATATTTTCTATGTCATAAAGGATTATGCATAAGGATTATGTTTATCCATATACATACACTAATACTCAAAATAAATAAGTCCATGACTTTTCCAATTTCTTATCTCAGTGTAACTTCTTATGATTGGTTCAATTCCATATGTTCTAATGACATAATATCAGCATCAAAAACAAATATTCCCCCTTAAAGTAGTAAATTTAAAAAAAGGTTTACATTTAGTTCTCAATTTTATACACCCATTCATTACTATTTTCCAAATAATCCATCAGTCTCTATGAATAAAATCTGGTATGATTATTTGAATCATAGTAGATATGATCACATTCATATAAAGAGATCACGATACATAATCATATGAATAACATTAAATCAAAATCATATAATTCAATTCCTTCAAAATATTAACCTTATTTTTTACTAACCATAGTACTGGATCATCCTTACAAAGCTAACAAAAATTAAATATTCACATTAACATTATCAAAATTCAATAGACAATTTTGGATTCACCACATGTTCAAACATTTTTAGTAGATCAACCTTAATAAAAATTATTAGCCATGTTAATTGACCTAACAAATGGACCTTTTTGTATCAACCCTGTGAGTCTTTAGATTCATCATTAACTAAAATATATTCTATATCTTATTCAACTCATATCTTTATCATCTCATATACTAAATTATTATATCCACCACATGTTCTTTAATCTTGAGTAGTTGGTCCATAGAAATCATAAAAGAATAATCAATTATAAATTAAAAAATAGATTAAGAAAATTAAACTCATTTAGCATAGTTCAATCCATTACTTTTAATTTTTCTTATATCATTACAAAAATACATTTTTAATAGATTTACAGGAAAAAAAGTTATGAGAATAACCATTTTTGTTGTAAAATGTTTCAAAATATATGTTCTCAAAATTTCATCCTCTTTACTTTGAACAAATAAAAGAAAATATTATTTTTCATTTGGAACTAATTTATAGTGTGATTTTTTTATAATATATCACTTTAAAATTAAAGTATATAAATCCATGAAAATATATTAACATTATAAATAATTAAAAAATATCTATTACAATGAAAATGTGTATTTCAAACTAGGCCAAATATGCCTAAATTAACTTTTTATAGAGGTCTAATGGTATTAACATCCTTTATTGATCTGAAATTTTCTTTGTGTTGTTTACTCTTCATGTATAAATAACATACATTAGTTCATTCAACATTAATATGATACAAATATATACAATTTTTTGTATTAGATACATCATGCAACAATTTTAAATTTCTATGTCCTAGCCTCGTCTGCTATAAAATTTTATTTTTCTAATCAAAATTAAAATACTTCACATATCCAGCAATTATTCAATCACTTTATATGGAGTAAATATTACCCTTTAAATTAGAATAAAAAATAGAAGAATCATATTTAAATTAAATAAATTTATTATTTTAAAATCTCAATAATAAACAATCCTTACATATTTGAGAAATACTAAACAATTAATTTTTTTAATCAATTAATATATAAGAAATTATATATAGTAATAGTATTTGAAATAGAAACCTCGCCAAATCCTATAAATATTTAATTCATAGTATTTTTCAAATGTGAATTGCCTCCCCCACATATATTGAATGATACAATGTTTAATGGACCTATATTCATTATCCTATAGCATCATCTATCCATTCACTATATTGTTTTTCTCAATATTTTATGAAATTTTTATTGAAAAAATTGTTAAAAAATATTTTTGGTACCCAATATACATTATAAATATTAGGATTAATCATTTTCTTATTGAAACCCATAAAAATTTTAAAAATTAAATTAATAGAAATATAAAATATATCTAGTTAAAAATATTTTCTTTTGTCTTAAATATTGTGAAAATATTAAATCCAAGGAATTTTAAAGTGAATTTTTATTCCATATTTTAAAATTTTAATAGTTTAAATGATTAAATAATATCATTTCATAATGAATTTTTTATAAATTTTATTTATTTATCAATTATACACAACTCTAGCCTTATTATTAATGAATTTGTTTAAAGAAATTATTTTATAATATTTTTTTCCTTGAATGAAATAATCCAAATCTATTTTTCAACCTATAGTTTTAATCATTTTATTTTAATTTTCCATTGGAATTTGTTATAAATCATCACATTGATTTTCACTAGTGGTGGAAGTTACATTAGATAATGTTTTATTTTCATTAAGAGTAATATCCTTTTCTTGAATAGTTTTCTTATACTTATCTTAATGTTCTTCATATATATTAGAAATATTTATAACATCATTATTAATAATTTCAATTTATTTAAAATAGTCATCAATTTTTTGTCATTAAAAATTATAATCATAATAAAAATAACTAACCTCACTTAATAAAGACATAAAAAATAGGTTTACATACTTTTTTCAATGACAAATTATTCTCATGATTCTAAACCTTTACTTTATCTTCATCCATCAATTAAAATACTTTTCTCCTTTTTGATAAGAATCATATTATTTCATTAATGTGTCAGTTCTAGGAATTTGTGTTTTATATAACATTTCCTTCTATATTCATCATATATTTCATATGAATAATTGTTAGAATAATTAGTATTTCCTTTAATTCATTATTTTCAAAAAATGTAAAGATAATTATATTTACTTGTTCTAGAATATCATTTCAGTAATCTTTTACATTCCTTTTTCAACATGAGAAACATATTATCATTCACAATCGAATAACATGGAATCATAAGAGTTATTATTAAAATTATTGATTTAAATGAGGCATCATTTCTTTTGGTAGATTATTTTTTCAGAAACATTTTTTAATTACCATTATTATTTTAATAATGATTGAATAATATCATCAATAGTATATTCTCTGAATTAATAAAAATTATTGATGGAATCATTCAAATCATGATATTTATTAGTTATGTCTCTTAATGATATTTCAACAAGTATAATATTATCCATGTATTCTCAAAAATCACTAAATCTATCTTAAAATACTAGTTAATTGATAGAACATTTTATCAACAATTTATTTTTATCTTATCATAAAATATTGATATTTTTCTCAAAATATTCCATTTTTTGTTCATTTTAATTTTCCTGTTCTAGAACATATTACATGAAAAACTTTAAAGAAAAGATGAGCAATTTCAAATACTAATACATGACTAAATAAATTATTACTCAAACACAATATAAAATATTGATAATTTTATAATTTATGATATACATTATCGAATTGTTATCAGTTAGAGATCCAGGATAAATATTAGTTAAATTTGTTTTTATAATGATACTCTAATGATCACTGATATGTTTTTTAGAAGGATTCCTTTTGAGATTTTAAACAGTCATAGTCAGTACCAATAATCAATGGTTTCCTTAAAATAATAAATCCATCATTGGATCTTTGACCTATGAGGTTAGATGATATTTCTATGACCTTTTACACTATAGGTAAATGATTATATTAAAAAAATTAAAAATAAAAACTACACAAGGCTCTAAATGTTGAGCACTAATAAAAATATATTAACCAGATATTTGATGGTAAAAGTGTAACATCCCAGGTAAATAAAGAATAAGACGTATTTCATATTTATAAATATTTGTAAATTAAATATTAATTTTACTTTAAAGGGTTTTCTATGTTTGATAGCGTAACTGATACGCAACAACGGGTTTTTTAAAATCTTACGTTGCACACAAATAATATAATTTTATTTTAAATGGTTGTTAACTCCTAGCCATTTTATTGGTGGGAATGAACAAAAGTAACTAAAATATTAATATACATGTTTTTTAAATGTATTTAAATTAATCCAATAAAAAAGTTAGGGGCTTAAAATGTGAATTAATCTAATTTTAAGCATAATTTACATTAAAAGGTCATTTTACTACCTTTTAATGGAAAACCCTATTTGAATATAGTTTTGGTCACTTTAATACATTATAATTTACTAATTAAAATCCTTATTTAGAATGATGACCTCAAAATTTACTTTGTGTAAATTTTTGGAATTTTTCCATGAAAGATCATTTTTTCATGAATAGTGAAAATATTGTATTTTAATTCAAAGCTGGGTTTTAATCTAATTTATTTATATGGTTAGATTATTTTTTTAATTGGTTTTAAAGTGTAATTAGAATATATTTTTACTATTTAATCCAATGTTGGTCATTGTAATTAATTTCAATTTGAAATTGGTCATAAACAAGTATCAATCTTTTGATAGTTATTGTTTCTTAAAAACACGCAATTTCTTTAGATAATGGGAATTAATTATAAAATTAATTAATGAAACTAATATTTTTAGAATTTGGTAAAATAGAAATAATTTTGATTTCAGAATATCAAATATAACTTAGGATGAATTTTTGGCATTTTTCTGAAAAACTTTAATTTTTGATGAATAGTGAAACCACTTAGATGTAGTTAAAAAACCAACATTTTTATTTAAATGAAATTTTACCACAACATTGAATTGAATTTAGAAAATCCGACATACATTGTTGTTATTAGTAAGTAAAATGTGGTTCAATAAGGCACAAATATTTTTTGGTGAATAGTAACTTTTGACTCTTATTTACTGTGGTTAAAGGTAAATAGGTTAACTCACGGTAAAAAAGAAATTTTAATAATTCAAAATTACCATAACATTTGTCCTAGACTTATTTTATAAGTAGTGGTCGACCATGGGAATCTTTGGGTCAATTTTCGGACCCCATGGAGCCACTTATGAAAGATAATGACACTTTAGATTAATTAATTTAATGTAAAGGAAAAAATAACATAAACAAAAATATTTTAGTAAATTAATTTTAATATAGTGTTTTATAAGTAATAATTTTGACTCTAAATATTTATGGGAAATATAAAAATATTTCACACATCATGGCATTTTTTTGTAATTTTTAGAGAACAAATAAATTAAATTATTTATGACACAATAATGCTGCAGTGTTTACCTCATTAATAAATCGTTTAAATAAATTAGATTATAAATTTTAAAATAACATCCAAAACATGTAAAATTATTATTGGATAATTTTATTTCTAACATGATTCATTTTATCTTAGACACTAATGGTTTTTTATCCTTCTGAAACTGAATATCAATATATAATAAAATAATATATTCACACTTTCTTAAAGAGACCCACCTCCCCCTTATAAAATGACCTCACTTCTAACCAATTCCCCACACCTCTCAAGCCTTTAGGCTCATAATAATTCTGCCCAATTAATCTCCCTACATACCTCTCTTTCACCTAAAAGCCTTACCTTAGGCAGAAGGTACTTCAAGAAGTCCTTTTGGTTCAAACCAAAGGGAGTTTCTCAAATTAAAGGTAACGGTTTATCTTAACTTCTTTTCTTTTATTTTACTTATCCAACCACTAAACTATTTTTATTCCTTTATTTTATAACAAAAACAGTATCCTAAATAGACTAGGATGTTTTTATGATAAGTATTCGAACTATACTTATACACACCTCCATCTAATCGGTGAAGAACATAATGTTTCTGTGGAAGGAAAACTAACGAAACGATGATTGTTTAATTATCTTCGACCGCCTCTCATGGTGGCCATTAATATGGCACTATATTTTTATATGATATATATTATTTTTATGTATTTTTTATGATTGTTTATTTTTTTATATCATACCTTTATGGTTTCCATTATTTGTAAACACAATAATTTCATTTGAGGAAGTCCGAACTACCACCCCCTCAATGTGATATGACTCTTTAATGCCATATGTGGGACGTATAATGGATGGAGTTAATGATATTATATAGGATATTATATAAGATATTATACTGTAATTATAAAAATCCTATGTATCATTATGTTTTAATTCAATTAAAATAAGAAATAGAAATAAAAGTATCATTCATGCGTACGTATATCTTACAGTCTCCGTGAACAGTGCATTTCATTTCTTACCTCAAAATGTTTTGTACTATTATAAATAAAGGTATATACTGGATATATTTGATATATATGATATCTAAATCATGAATATAAGTCTGGATATAATGGACCACTAACCACATGGACAACTTGTAAATATAAGGTGATCATTTTTTACTCAAGTACTAAATATTGACAAAATGAACGTTATTAACTAAAATGATTACATATTGTTTATAACATGGTAATAAGTGATATTAATGGAATTTTAAACTTGAAAAAGGTTCTTAAACAAGTATAAATAAACTTTAGTTTATTATTCAGGAGATTAAAGAACAATCATGTCAAGTCGGACACGATGTAAGGTACTTCGTCCCAATCTCCTTTCATTAAGGCATATTTTGTTTTAATACACGACTTTATTTTATATGGTGTATAAACCCCTTTGACTTTTCCTTTAATTCAAAGGAAATATTTTTATACGAATCATTTTACTAAATGACATAAATGAATGTCTTTTTACATAAGTGGTGACAACGACCTTTCCGCCGCTGTGAGTATTATTTGATCTTTGGCTTCCTTAAAAAGTCGTAATGTTTTTAAAAGGAAAAATAAATACCATATACTCTTTTTACGTATTTTGGTATTGAAAATGATTTTGATAATGGATTTATTATTTCAATTTCTTGAAATGATATTTTTCTATTGTAATGTGGAAATGTTATCCTTCCATTATGCTTATGTTATTTGTTATGATCATGTTATGGTTCTTGGGCATTATTTCCAGATACGGGTTGTTTCATGATAATCCTAGGGTGGGTGATCCCTAGATATATCTTCAATGCATTGGGTAACATGATGGAGGTAAACATGAATGTTTCTCCTAAGATATTTAGGCAATATACTACGATGGGTATTCCAAAGTAACTCCCTCTGTAGCTATGATAGCTACATTGTAAGTATGTTATGGATGACACAAGTTACCTTTAAGATTTATGATTTCTATGTGTTATTCATAAATCTTATATTTTCATGAGGTAAGTAAGAGAGTTTATGTTTTGAATGTATTAATGAAAACAAGTTTTCTTTCATTTTTTTATAACTCTTACTCAGCTGTTTATGCTCATCCCAAGTTTTGGAATGTTTTCATAGGACATAAAGATGAATAAGGTCAAGGATGGGATGAAAAAAAGTCATACTATCTAAAACCTAGAACTAGACATAACTCTTTTTTTCAAGAGTTTTTATTTTATGAAAAAAGTGGAAATTGTGTAGAAAATTCTACTTTGTAATCTTATGAGATGTAATAGTTATGTCTAAATTCTCTAAAACTCTAAACCTAAAAAGATACTCAATGTGAATTATTCATTTAAATCGATATTATGTAATTTTTATGATCAGGTCCTTATAGTTGGTATCAGAGGTCGGTTTAGATAAATTTAGGAGTTAGGGTATTGTTAAATAAATGTCCCTAAATTAATTTATGGTAATATTGAAATTATATAGAATTTACAGAATACTATGTTTCTTCGCCTAAGATATATCTATGTTCAGAATGGTTTTCTGTAGAGGAAATAGGGCAGCTATGTTGGGACAACATCATGAAGAATAAAACCTTCCAAATCAGCAACCCGATATGGTCAGAATTGTAACAAAATAGTTTTTGCATAGTTGACTCATGTTATAAATGGTGGTGGTATCCATGCACAAGATTAGCCAGATCAATTGTAGACGAACATGTCAGAAGTGGAGCATTTCATGAGGCAACATCCCCCATAATTTAGAGTATCATCTGACCCTGTGCTAGATGAATGGAGGATTAAAGAACTGGAAAAAAAATTTGATTTCATGGGTTGTTCATAACATCAAAAGGTTAGTCTCGTTGTTTACCATTTTGAAAGTGAAGCTGGTCAGTGGTGCTCGATGGTGAAAAATATCAAGGATTGTGAGGAGATTTATGCTCTCGATTTCGATAAATTCAATTGTATGTTTCTTGAGAAATATTTTCCTAAGGTGGTCTGTCTTAGGATGGAAAACAAATTCTTGGAATTGAGGCAGTAGGATGACTCAGTCGCTACTTATGAAGAAAAATTCACTCGACTGGCAAGGTATGCTCTAAATTTCATATGAGATCATGATAGTAAAATCAACCATTTTTAATCAGGATTAAAGCCAAAGTATCAAATGTCTTTAGCTTCTAATGAGTTCAAAATATATGAAAAACCTGTTTGTTGTGCAGAGAAGGTGTAAATGGATTTTTCTGATGATCAGGTATTCTTTGAAAAATAACAGAATAAGAGGTTGAGGTGGCAGGTGAAAGTGAAGAAAACTTCAAAAAAGTATGTTCGTAAGAAACATAAGTTTAATGTTTGCGAAAATTGTGGTAAAAATAATGCTGGGGAATGTCTTTTAATTTCTAGTAAGTGCTACTGATGTGGTAAAATGGGACATAAGGCTCATAATTGCACTGAAAAAGATTAGGGTAATAGTAAGAAAAAATCAGTTTTACAGTTAGTATAATGTTTTAAGTGCAATGAAATGGGTCATTATGCAAATGAGTGTCCAACAAAGATCTCAACTGAAAGAAAGCAATGAGACTACAAGTTGAAAGGGGTGGTGAAATATTTTTCAACTACTTCAACATATGATGGGTCATCAAATGATGTTGTATCAGGTACACTGTTTTTTTGTTCAGATTATGCCAATATGTTGTTTGATTTAGGGTCTACACACTCTTTAATTTCTAAGAAGTTTTATAGTAAATTAGGAATTCCTTCTAAAGATATGAATACAGAACATACACCAGAAAAACCTGGAGGAAATTTTGAGATGAAAAGAAAACATAAGAACATTACAGTCCTTGTGTGCAGAAAAAAATCTACCTGCAAACCTTATTGTATTTCCTTTAGTAGAGATTTATTTTATTTTGGGCATGGGTTGGCTTTATTTTTATCATACTAAGATTTATTACTGTGCTAAAGATGTAACACCCGAGACTTTTATGTTATATAAATCATCAAAGGAATCTTTCACTTGCATGGATTGCTTTACACGCAATCGCGACCTTCCTCGATAGCTTGTGTCATACGCAATACCGAGTTTCACTAAACTATGATATGCTTTAAAAATATTAGTAAAACTAGCTGTTATGAATAGTAATAACCACTTTTTAAAATTTTATAAATTTTTTTTAAATGGTCTTCATTTTTGGATTCGGAATATCGAAATTAGCCTAGGGTGAAATTTTGGTATTTTTCTGAAAACTTTCAATTTTTGTTGAATAGTGAAACTACTAAGTGGCTGTTAAAAAACTGAATTTTTCATAAAACATAAATTTATCACTTCTGTGAGTGGAATTTCAAAAATTCGAGACACACGGTTGATGTCTGTAAGTAAAATGTGGTTCAATGAGATCAAAATAATTTTTGGTGAATAGTAACTTTTTACTTTTTTTTCCACGATTAAAAGAAAATAGGGTAATTAAGGGTAAAAATGATATTATTATTACCCTAAGACATGTCCTAATTCTAATGGATAAGTGTAATTAAACCAAAAAAAAACTAGGAATAAAATATGACCATTTAGGCAAACTTGGATTAGATTAGGACATTTAATATTAATTTATTTAATGATGGGTTAAAATAGTTAAAATTAATGTTAAATAAGTAAAACATTTTTAATATAGGGTTATAGATAAGATGAAATCGACTATAAATATTCATTGGAAAGCAAAAAATATTTCCTACATAATGGTAGTTTATTTTTAATATTTATACTTTAAATAATTTAATTTATTTATGACACAATGATGATGCAGTAATTATCTTATTAATGAAATATTGACATAATTGATGTTATAAATGCCCAAATAAATATAATTTTAGAGTTTTTATGAATTAAACTAATTTTCTAGGTTAATATGATATGTTAATATTGATTTTATTAACTTTTTTCTAACTAATAATTCTGTTATGATTTTCACAAAAAATCAATTACTAAATAGTGTCAAAATTGACATAAAATAGTTTTTAAAACAAATATTATATTATTAATTGTTATTTTATTCCAAAAAATCTATGTTTCGTCCACGTGACTTAGATAAGGTTATATATATTAATAATAAACAACTTTGGGTTCGTTTGTCTTCTTATTGTATGTTTATTAATCCTATAGTTTAAGCACACAAGAAGACATGGTAAAAGTAAAATTACTTAACTTAATGTTAAATCTAAATGATAAGGTTAAAATTGGAACCTAAACTTGTCTAAATTCTATTGGATGGGAGTATTTCTACCTATCCACACCTTATCTTTGAAATACATCAATTTGTAGCTATTTAAAACCGAACTTGAAATTATAATAAAATAATATTTTTAGTTTTTCCAAAGGAGCCTCTCTCCTCCCTTATAAAAGGGTACCTCCTCCCCCTCTTCCTCACACCACATTGAGCCTTCATGCTCGGAAAACCCCTGCCAATTTCTCCTCTACACTTCCATAGAGACAGCCTATAGGTCTTGGTCATCTTCAAAGACCAATTTTACTGCCCTAAAAAGAGGTCTCAAAGAAGCAATTCAAAGAAGAGGTAATATCCATTACCGATCCTTTCCAATTTATTTCTTCTTAAAATTCATCTTATTTATTTGTTTAATTATGAAGTAATAACATCAGTATCACTCAAATACTGATATTTTATTATAAGTATTAAACAACCCTATTTAACCATCTATCCATCCTACGAAAAATGAAATCACCGCGCGTGCGTACGTACGGAATACCGTCTCCACGCCGTGGTGTAATCTATTTTCCACCACCACCTTACATTGATGCGTATAATGGTGTAAATAATGACTATAGATGATTATTGTAAAATTTTATTGACTCTAAAATATTATGCATACACTCTAATACAATTCCACGATCATGGGAACGATATCATCGCTCGTGCGTACGTACGGAATACCGTCTCCATGATGTGATGCGACTCGTTCTACATGATCTTCATTGCATAATGATTATATAAAAGAATTGAATGAATTCAATGAATTAATATGATATATACTACACTAATACCATTCTGGAAATGAGGTATCTATAACCTAAAAGGAAAAATAAGAATTTATTCGGCAAAACATGCATAAGAACAAAAAGTAATAAACACCCGAATAACAAGTAATAATGAAGTATTAATAATAAGAAGCTAAAAATATGACCATATATGATATCATAACAATAAGTATGATTCTGGAATAAGTCAATAACATTATTTAAATCATTATACAGGAGGTTCGGACACTTACAAAGCAAGTCGGACCTAAGGTAAGGGAAATATCACAATCTCATTTTTATCCGAGATTGTTTATACTTTGAAATTTACTGGGGTGTATTTTATCATCCACATCCATGTTTACTCAATATGTAATATTATATTCATCCAACTAAAATTTTATAAATCCAATTTTACCCTTCAGTGAGTTTTTAGTAAAAGATATGAAAGAAATCTTTTGTTGTTTTTTGTACGAGGTACTTTTTGACTTTTCCGACAAAAGTCCGTGAAGAATGTTTTTATTTAACTTATACGTCATGAATGGATTTTTAAAACATTATTTACAAGAAGCTTCCTTTACAAGTTTTCATGTTTATTTTTAATCAACATATTTTATTTTAGAATTGTATGACATGTTAAGAAAAGAAAAGTGTTTTTGAAGTAGAAAGGATATTTCCCTCAAGAATGGAGTTCATGTGTTTTATAAAAATTATTTTCCATGTAAAATAATGAAGGGTTCTGTTTCTATCCCTATTATTACATTGATTTGATTATGTTATGATGGAATTATTTTTATGAATTCCTTTATCTTATATGAATTGTTTTATGATGTCACAATGTTTAAGATTCCCATTTTTATTACATGGGTTATGTTATGATGTATGGTTTATGATTTTGTGGCACACATAAGAATGGTATCATTATGAGATGGTTGGGACCTATATCTCCCTCCAATGCATTGGGTAATGATTTTAAATCTCATGAGATAAAAATGGCTAGTACGACAGTTTAAACAGGTTCAGTAAAGCAGGACTGAAACGAGGAATGAACTCGGTTCCGAAATGGACTTTGTCCACTAAGATAGTCTTGGCAATGGGTCTTGACTAACAAGAAATTATTCTCTATGATTATGTGTGTATATTCCACAATGGTTCGTGTTTTATGTTATTATTTTTGAGATTACATTTCACTTATATGATTTATCCCATGTTATGAAATTATGATTTCTTTTGCAGGTTGAGATTTCCAAAAGTTATGTTCTTACGTATATGATGTGATTGATATTTCTTTTTTTACCCTTACTGAGCATTTGAGCTCACCCTTTTATAAGTTTTATTTCCCCAGGTCAGGAAGAAGGTTATTAAGTAGGATATGCCAAAAGGGACTCTAGATATGATGAAATAATTGGGAGGAAAAGTAGATGCTTTTTGAACCAGTTGTTTATGTTTCCCAGTTTCTAAAGACACTATACCTATATGGTCCTTTCCTGGTTTTATTATATGTCGTAATAAGTGTGCTTCAATTATGAAATAATAACAATGTATGTAAAGTATGGGTCGTTATAAAAGAGTTTCTTTTTTGAAAGATTTATAGTTTGTGTATAAGAATTAACCCGTTATTTTGATAACATATTAGGAAGCTGAGAAACTAGAAAGTTATAAAAATGAATGTTACCTTACTCATATTGTTGAAAATAAAGGAACTGTTCAGATTAATGATATTCTAGTGGTAACTGAGTATCTTGATGCTTTTCCTGGTGAGTTTCTTGGTATTATACCTGATCAAGAAGTTGAATTTACAATTGACTTGGTTCTTGATGCTAAGCCAATTTCAAGACCCCCTTATCAAATGGCTTAAATTGAACTTTTAGAGTTAAAGTAGCAATTTCTGGAGTTATTAGATAATGGTTTCATTCGACCTAGCACATTTCCATGGGGTGATCCTATCTTGTTTATTAAAAATAAAGATGGTTCAATGAGACTTTTCATTGATTATAGAACATTCAATAACATCATTATTAAGAACAAGTATAATTTTCCTCATATCGATGATTTGTTTGATCAGCATCAGGGAGCTCAGTATTTTTCGAAGATTGACTTGGGATTGGGGAACCATCAGCTGAAATTAAATGAAGCAGACATTTTGAAGACCGCATTTCGTACTAGATATGGACATTATGAATTTGTAGTTATGCCTTTTGGTTTAACCAGTTCACCTGCTCTATTCATGGATCTTATGAATATAATTTTCCATGAGTTCTTAGATATGTTTTTGGTTTTGTTCAATGATGATATTTTGGTTTATTTTAAAAGTAAAGATGAGCAGGAATGTCATTTAAGGTTCATCTTACAAACATTAAAAGAAAAGAAACTTTATGGAAAATTTAGAAAGTGTGAGTTTTGGTTACAACAAATTTCTTTCCTTGGTCACATTGTTTCAAAAAATGGCATAACTTTTGATCTTGCTAAAACAAAATTTGTCAAAGAATGGACAAGACCCACAAATATAACCAAGATTCGTAGTTTTCTTGGTTTGGAAGGCTATTACCAGAGGTTTGATGAAAATTTTTCATGTTTATCTATTCTAGTGCCTAATTTAACTAGAAAAAGTGTTATGTTTATCTGGACAAAAGAATGTGATGATTATTTTCAGGAATTGAAAAGTAGATTTGTGAATGCTCCGGTTTTGGCACTACCATAGAGAAATGGTGATTTTTTTTATCTACAGTGATGCTTCATTAAAAGGAATGGGTTGTGTTCTAATGAATAAAGATAAGGTAATTGATTATACTTCACTTCAGTTGAAACCACATGAGTTAAATAACCCTACACATGATTTGGAATTATCTAATGTTTTTTTTCATTAAAACTTTAGAGGCATCATTTTTATGGAGTAAAATGTGAAATATATACTGATCAAAAAAGTTTAAAGTATATATTCACTCATAAATAATTGAACATGAGACCGAGGAGATTGCTGGAATTAATCAAATATTATAATTGCATGATCCATTATCATCCTGGAAATGCAAATAAAGTGGCTGATGCTTTGTGTCGAAAAAGTAATGCTTCATTAAAAATTTTACATTTGGAACAAGATACTTTGGTTTTTGATTTGATAAACTTTTGAATAGAAATCGTTGGTGTAGAAAATTCTTCTGGTTTGTTTCAGGCGTCGGTGAAATCATCTCTATCAAACAGAATAAAGAAAGTTCAGAAAGAAGATAGTGAGTTGCAGAATAATGTAGAGTTGGTTCAGAAGGGTAAGTTGCCTGATTTTAACGTTGATAATGATTGTGTTTTGAGGTTTGGTAAGATATTATTTGTTCCTTATGATTCAAAGTTGATGAATGAGTTGTTATGTGAAGCTCATAGTTCTCCATTTTCAGTTCATCCTGGTAGAACTAAGATGTACAGAGATCTTCGGAAGTATTACTGTTGGGATGGAATAAAAATAGATATTACTGATTTTACTGTAGAGTGTTTGACTTTTCAGCAGGTTAAATCAGAGTGGTAGTTACTGAAAGGGATGCTTCATCCTTTACCGTTGCCAGAGTGGAAATGGGAAAATATATCAATGGACTTTTTTGTGGAATTACCAAAGATATCTTGAGGTAATAATGCAATCTGGGTTATTATTGATCGATTGACAATATCTTTTCATTTCCTTAATATTCGAGATACATTGTCTCGAGATCAACATTCTTGGTTGTATGTTTAAGAGATATTCAGGTTTCATGAAGTTCTCCTCTCATTTTTATCAAATCATAATCTGAGGATTACTTATAACTTTTATAAAGGCCTTCAGAGGTCATTGGGTACTGAATTAAATTTTAGTTCATCTTTTCATCCTAAATCAGATGGGAAATCTGAACGAAAAATTCAGACATTGGAGGATATGTTATGTGCTTGCTCGATGGATTTTTAGGGAATTTGGGACCAACATATTTCTTTGGATGAATTTTATTATAATAACAGTTTTCAGATGGCTCCATTTGAGGCATTATATGGAAGTAATTGTCGAACTCCAGATTTTTGGGATGAATTTGGTGAAAGGAAGCCGATGGGACCAGAATTGGTAGAAGAGATGGCAGAGAAAGTTCAGTTGATTCAGAAGCACATGAGAATAACTCAGAGCAGACAAAAAGGTTATACAAAAAACTGGAGGAAGGATCTTTCTTTTGATGTAGGTGATCATATCTTTCACAAAGTTTCTCCATGGAAAAGTGTGATGCGTTTTGGTAATAAGGGAAAGTTGAGTCCCTGGTTAATTTGAACTTATAAAATTCTAGAGAATATTAGATCAGTTGTGTACAGAGTGTCTTTATATCCAATTTTATCTCAAGTACATAATGTTTTTCATGTTTCGATGTTGAGAAACTATATGCCAGATCTATCTCATGTTTTCATCCTAGAGGTAGTTCAGTTGGAAGAGAATCTCTCTTATGAAGAACAACCAGTCTATATTCTTGACCGTAGAGAGCAAGTGTTGTGGAATAAATTAAGTCACCAAGTAAAGGTTTTGTGGAAAAACCATATGGTTGAAAAGGCAACATGGGAATCTGAAAATGCTATGAGGGATAAATAGCCCCACTTATTTTGATAAGTAAAATTACGAGGATGCAATTCACAAAATGGAAGAAGGATGTAACATCCCAGGTAAATAATGAATAAGGCATATTTCATATTTATAAATATTTGGGAATTAAATATTAATTTTACTTTAAAGGGGTTTCTATGTTCGATAGCGTACCCGATACACAACAACATGTTTCTTTGAAATCTTACATTACACACTAATAATATAATATTATTTCAAATGGTAGTTAACTCCTCGACATTTTATTGTTTATAATGATCAAAACTAACTACAATATTATTATACATGTTTGTTAAATGTATTTAAATTTATCCAATAAACATGTTAGAGGTTTAAATTGTGAATGAATCTAATTTTAAGCATAGTTTACATTAAAAGGTCAATGTACTGCCTTTTAATGGTGAACCCTCTTTAAATATAGATTTGGTCACTTTAATACATTTTAATTGACCAATTAAAATCCTTTTTTATAATGAGGACATCAAAATTTACTTTGTGTAAAGTTTTTTAATTTTTCGGAGAAATTTCATTTTTTTAATAAATAGTGAAAATGTTGTATTTTAATTCACAAAAGCGTTTTAATATAATTTATTTATATGGTTATATTATCATTTTAATTGGTTTTAAAGTGTAATTATAATATATTTTTACCATTTAATCAAATTTTGGTCATTGGAATTAATTTCACTTTGAAATTGGACATAAACAAGTATGATTCTTTTGATAGTTATTGTTTCTTAAAAACATGCTATTTGTTTTGATAATGGAAATTAATTATAAAATAAATTAATGCATCATATAAAATTATAATTTGGTAAAATATACATCATTTTTGAATTTGGAATATCAAGTATAGCTTTGGCTGAATTTTTGGAATTTTTCTGGAAAAAATCAATTTTTTGATGAATAGTGGTAAAAAACTGATTTTTTTCATTTAAATGAAATTTTACCACTTCTGTGAATTGAATTTCTAAAATCTAACATACATGGTTGTTATTAGTCATTAAATTTTGGTTCAATGAGATGAAAATATTTTTTGGTGAATAGTATCTTTTGACATTTATTTACCATTGTTAAAGGTAAATAGGTTAATTCAAGGTAAAAAGAATATTGTAATAATTAAAAATTACCATAACAATTGTCCTAACCTTATTTTATGAGAAATGGACGACCATGGGCATATTTGGGTATCTTTTGGGACCCCATGGAGCCACTTAAGAAAGACAATGACACTTTAGATTAATTAATTTAATGTTAAGGAAAAAATAACATAAATAAAATATCTTTTAGTAAATTAATTTTTATATGGTGTTATGTAAGTAATATTTTTTACTATAAATATTAATTTGAAATATAAAAGGATTTAATACATCAATGAATTTTTTTCATAAATTTTAGACAAAAATAAATTCAATTATTTATGACACAATATTGATGCAGTGTTTACCTCATTAATAAATCATTTAAATAAATAAGATTATAAATATTAAAATAACATCCAAAACATGTCCAATTATTATTTGATGATATTATTTAGACCATGAGTCATATTATCTTCTACTCTAAGTATTTATTTACCTTCTGAAACCGAATATCATTATATAATAAAATAATATTTTCACACTTTCGTAAAGAGCCCCTCCCCCTTATAAAAAGCCCTCTTTTCTAACCCATTCCTAACACCCCTAAATTCATTAATATCTTCCAAAATCTATCCAATTAAGCTCCCTACATCCATATATTATACCTAGATGCCTTACCATAGGTAGAAGGCACTTCCAGAAGTCCTTTTGGTTCAAACCATAGGGAGATACCCAAATTAAAAGTAATGGTTTCTCATAACTTATTTTCTTTTATTTTACTTCTCCAAACCCTAAAATCTTTTTATTCATTTATTTAATAACAAAACCTGTATAATCAATATAGTAGTATGTTGTTATTATAATTATTCTAACTACTCTTAAACACACCTCCATCTAATGGGTGAAGAACATAATGTTTATGTGGATGGAAAACTAATGGCTCACGAAACGATGATTGTTCGATTATCTCCCACCATCTCTCATGGTGCCATTAAGATGGAAATGTATTTATATATGATATATATTATGTTTTTGGTTCAGGATTCTGTATTTTTTTATATCATACCTTTACGGCTTCCATTATGTGTAAACACGATAATTTCATTTGAGGAAGTGCGGACTACCGCCCCCTCAAAGTGATTTCACTCATTTATGTCATATGTGGGATGTATAAAGGATGGATTTAATGATATTATATATGATATTATATATAAAATTATACTAGAATTATAATATACCTATGTATCATTATGTTTTAATTCCATTAAAATAAGAAATATAAATGAAAGTAGCGTTCATGTGTTCATACGGCTTACCATCTCCATGAACGGTGCAACTCATTTCTTACCTCCAAATGTTGTGTACAATTTAAATTACCTATATACTTGATATATATGATATATATGATATCTAAATCATTAATATCATTCTATAAATAATTGACTATTGACCACATGGACAACTTGTAAATATAAGGTGTTCATTTTTTACTCAAGTACCAAATATCAAAAAAATGAACTTTATTAACTTAAATGATTACATGATGATTATAACATGGTAATAAGTGATATAAAAGAAATTATAAACTTTAATAAGGTTCTTAAAAAAGTTGAAATAAACATTAGTTTATTATTCAGGAGATTAAAGAACGATCGAGTCAAGTCGGACAAGAGGTAAGGGACTTCATCACAATCTCCTTTTATTGAGGTATATTTTGTTTCAATACACGACTTTATTTTATACAGTATATAAAACCCTTTGACTTTTTATTTAATTAAATGGGAATATTTTTATACAAATCATTTTACTAAATAGCATAGAAGAATGTTTTTTACGTAAGCGGTGACAACAACCTTTCCATCTCTGCGAGTATTATTTGATCTTTGGCTTCCTTAACAAGCTTTAATGTTTTTAATAGGAAAAATAAATACCATATAATTTTTTTATGTATTTTGGTATTGAATATGATTTTGAAAATTTATTTATTATTTCAATATCTTGAAATGATATTTTTATATTGCAATTTGGAAATTTTATCTTTCGTTTATGCTTATGTTATGTGTTATGTTCATGTTGTAGTTCTTGGGTATTGTTTACGTATATGGGTGGTTCCGTGATAAACCTAGAGTGGGTGAGCCTGAGATAGCTCTCCAATGCATTGGGTAACATGATGAAGGTAAACATGAATGTTTCTCCTAATAGATTTAGGTAATATAGTATGATGGGTATTCCAAAGTATCTCCCTATGTAGCAGTGATAGCTACATTATAGGTATGTTATGGATGCCACAAGTTACCTTTATGATTTATGATTTCTATGTGTTATTCATAAATATTATGTTTTCATGAGGTAAGTAAAATAATTAATGATTTTTATGTATTAATGAAAAAAAAATTTCATTCATTGTTTTATAACCCTTACGGATCATTTTATGCTCATCCCAAGTTTTGAAATGTTTTCACATGACTTAAAGATGAATAGGTCCAAGGATGGGATCAAATAAAATTCATGTTGTCTCAAACCTGGAACTAGACATGTCTCTTTTTTCCAAGAGTATTTATATTATTAAAAAAATGGAAACTCTATATAAGTGTCTACTTTGTAATATTTTGAGATGTAATAGTTATGTCATAATTATAAAAAACACTAAACCTAAAAAGATCCTCAATGTGAATTATTCATCTAATTTAATATTATGTAATGTTATGTAGGGGTCCTTATAGTTGGTACAGAAGTCGTTTTAGATAAGTTTAGGAGTTCAGGTATTGTTAAATAAATGTCTATAAATTAATTTATGGTAATACTGAAATTATATATCATTTACAGATTAATATGTTTCTTTGCAAAATATATTTTTGTGATAAGAATGGTTTTCCATAGAGGAAATAGGGTAGCTATGTTGGGACAACATCAGGAGGAAGACAACCTTCCAAATCAGCAACCTGAGATGGTCGGAATCGGAACCGAACTATTTTTTACAGTGATGGAACAGCTGAATCAGGCTATAAATGGTGGTGTTATTCATGAACAAGATTATCCATATCAACCATAGAAGAACATGTCAGTAGTGGAGCATTTTAATGAGGCAACATCCCCCATAATTCATAGGATCATATGACCATGTTCTAGTTAAAGAGTGGATTAATGCACTGGTGAAGATTTTTGTTTTCATGGGTTGTTCAGAACATCAAAAGGTTAGTCCCGTTGTTTGTCATTTTGAATTTGAAGTTGATCAGTGGTGGTCGATGGTGAAAAATATCAGGGATAGTGAGGAAATTGATGCTCTCTATTGGGATAAATTAAATTGTATGTTTCTTGAGAAATATTTTCCTAAGGTGGTTCATCTTAGGATGGAAAAACAATTCTTGGAATTGTGGCAAGAGGATGACTATGTGGCTCCATATGAAGAAAGATTCACTCGACTGGAAAGGTATGCACCGAATTTCATACCAGATCATGATAGTAAAATAAACCATTTTTACTTAGGATTGAAGCCAATGTATCGATGGGATTTAGCTTCTCGTGAGTTAAAAAGTAATGAAATACTTGTTCATTGTGAGGACAAGGTGGAAATAGAGTTTGTCGATGATCAGGTATTCTTTGAAAAACAATAGAATAAGAGGTCGAGGTGGCAGGAAAAAGGGAAGAACTCATCAATAAAGTCTTATTGTAAGAAACTTAAGTTCACAGTTTGTGAAAATTGTGGTAAAAAGCATACTGGGGAATGTCTTTTGAATTCTGGTAAGTGCTACAGATGTGGTAAAATGGGATATAAGTATCTTAATTTCACTGAAAATGATCAGGGTAATGGTAAGAAAAAGTCTGATTCACAGTCAGTAAAATGTTTTAAGTGCAATGAAATGGGTCATTATACAAATTAGAGTCCAACAGCGAACTCAACTAAAGGAAAGAAACCAGACTACAAGAAGAAAGGGGTGGTTAAATCCTTTGTAACTACTTCAGCAGATGTTGGGCCATCAAATAAATTTATATCAGATACACTATTTGTTTGTTCATATTTTTCCAATGTGTTTTTTGATTCAAGGTCTACACACTCATTCATTTCTGAGATGTTTTCTAGTAAATTAGGAATTCCATCTCAATATATGAATACAGAACATACGGTAAAAACACTTGGAGTAAATATTGAGACAAATAGAAAACATAATAACATTCATGTCCTTGTGTGTGGAAGTAATCTACTTTCAAACCTTATTGTTTTGCCTCTAGTAGGGTTTGATGTTATTTTGGGAATGGATTGGCTTTCTGTTTATCATGCTAAGATTGACTGCAGAGATAAATATGTTTCTTTTTTGAATGATTTAAAGTTTCTGTACAAGAATGAACCATTTATTTTGATAACATATCAGGAAGATGAGAAAGTAGTAAAAGATGGAAATGAATGTTACCTTGCACATATTTTTGAAACTAAACAAACTGTTAAGATTAATGATGTGCCAGTGGTAAATGATTATCGTGATGTTTTTCCTAATGAGTTTCCTGGTATTATATCTGATCGAGAAGTTGAATTTACTATTGACTTACTTCTTGATGCTAAGCCAATTTCAAAACCCCCTTATTGAATATCTCAAATTGAACTTTTAGAGATAAAGAATAAATTTCAGAAGTTATTAGATAATGGCTTCATTCAACCTAGCACATCACCAAGGGATGATCCTATATTTTTTATTAAAAATAAAGATGGTTCAATTAGACTTTTCATTGATTATATAGCATTGAATAACATCACTGTTATGAACAAGTATCCTTTTCCTCATATCGATGATTTGTTTGATCATCTCCAGGGAGCATAGTATTTTTTAAAGATTGACTTGAGATCGATGTACCATCAGCTAAAAGTAAAGAAGACATTCAGAAGACCACGTTTCATACTAGATATGGCCATTATGAATTTTTAGTTATTACTTTTGGTTTAACCAATGCACCAGCAGTATTCATGGATCTTAAGAATAGATTTTTCGTGAGTTCTTGGATAATTTTGGGGTTGTGTTCATTGATGATTTATTCTAGAAATAAATAGGATCATGAAAGTCATTTATGGGTCATCTTGGAAACCTTAAAAGAAAAAAACATTATTTTAAATTCAGAATGTGTGAGTTTTTGTTAGAACAAATTTCTTTCCATGGTCACATTGTTTCAAAAAATGTCATAACTTTTGATCCTACTAAACCAAAATTTGTTGAAGAATGGAAAAGACCCACAAATATAATCTAGATTTGTAGTTTTCTTGGTTTGGAAGGTTATTACCAGAGGTTTGTTGAACATTTTTCATGGTTATCAAGTCTAATGACTAAGTTAACCTAAAAAGGTGTTAAGTTCATCTGGAAAAAATAATGTGATGGTTTTTTTCAATAATTTAAAAGTATACTGGTGAATGCTCCATTTTTGGCACTGCCTTTCAAAAATGGTGAGTTTGTTATCTATAGTGATTCTTTGTTGAAAGGACTGGATTGTGTCCTAATGAAGAATGATTAGGTAATTTCTTATGCTTCACGTTAGTTGAAACCACATGAGTTAAATTACCCTACAAATGATTTGGAATTAGCCGCTGTTGTTTTTTCTTTAAAAATTTAGAGGCATCATTTGTTTGGATTAAAATGTGAAATATATACTGATCACAAAAGTTTAAAGTATATATTAACTCAAAAATAATTGAACATGAGATAGACGAGATGGCTGGAATTAATAAAGGATTAGGATTGCATGATCCATTACCATCCAGGAAAAGAAAATAAAGTGTCTGATGCTTTGGGTCCAAAAAGTAATGCTTCATTAACTATGTTACATTTGGAACAAGATCATTTAGTATTTAATTTGATAAACATTGAAATAGAAATTTTTGGTGCAGAAAATTCTTCTATTTTGTTTTAGGTGTCAGTGAAATCATCTCTATCAAACAGAATAAATCAAGCGTAGAAAGAAGACAGTGAGTTGCAGAAAAAAGTAGAGTTGGATCAGAAGGGTAAGTTGCCTGATTTTAACATTGACCATGATTTTGTTATGAGGTTTGGGAAGAGATTATGTGTGCCTTGTGATTCACAGTTGAAAAATGAGTTGTTATGTGAAGATCATATTTCTCCATTTTCAATTCATCCTGGTAGTACTAAGATGTACAGAGATCTTCAAAAGTATTTCTGGTGGGATGGAATTAAAAGAGATATTTCTGATTTTAATCTGTAGTGTTTGACTTGTCAGCAGGTTAAAGTAGAGTGGCAGTTACCGAAAGGTATTCTTCATTCTTTACCGGTGCCAGAGTGGAAATGGGAAAATATATCCATTGAATTTGTTGTGGGATTACCGAAGACATATTAAGGTAATAATATAATCTGGGTTATAGTTGATAAATTGACTAAATCTTCTCATTCCCTTCCTATTAGAGATACACTATCTCTAGATCAACTTTCTTAGTTGTATGTTAAAGATATAGTTAGGTTGCATGGAGTTCCTCTCTCCATTGTATTTGATCGTGATCCCATGTTTACTTATACCTTTTGGAAAAGCCTTTAGAAGACATTGGGTACTGAATTAAATTTTAGTATAGATTTTCATCTTCAATCATATTGGAAATCAGAATGAACAATTCAGACATTGGAGGAAATGTTACATGCTTGCTCGATAGATTATCATGGAAGTTGGGACTAACATCTTTCATTGGTTGAATTTTCTTATAATAACAGTTTTCATTCGAGTGTACAAATGGAACCATTTGAGGCATTATATGGAAAGCATTTCCAAATTCCAGTTTTTTGGGATAAATTGGGTGAAAGGAAGCTGATGGTACCGAAATTGGTAGATGAGATGGTAGAGAAAGTTCAGTTGATTCAGAAGCACATGAGAACAGCTCAGAGTAGACAGAAAAGTTATGTAGATAACTAGAGGAAGGAAATTTCTTTTGAGGTAGGTGATCTTGTCTTTCTCAAAGTCTCTCTATGGAAAAGTGTGATGCGTTTTGGTAAGAAGGTAAAGTTGAGTCCCAGGTTCATTGGAACTTATGAAATTCTAGAGAAAGTTGGATCAGTTTCATAAAGAGTGGCTTTACCTCCAAGTTTATTCTAGGTACATAATGTTTTTCATGTTTCTATGTTGCGAATGTATATGCGAGATCCATATCATGTTTTGAGAATAGAGGTAGTTAGGTTTGAAGAGAGTCTCTCTTATGAAGAACAATCCATCCAAATTATTAACTGTAGAGAGCTAGTGTTGCAGAATAAAGTAATTCACCAGGTAAAGGTTTTGTGGAAAAACCATACGGTTGAAGAGGAAATGTGGGAATCCAAAAATGATGTGAGGGATAAATACCCCCACATATTTTGATAAGTAAAATTGCGAGGACGCAATTCCCAAAAGGGGGAAGGATGTAACATCCCAGGTAAATAAAGAATAAGACATATTTCATATTTATAAATATTTTTGAATTAAATATTAATTTTACTGTAAAGGGGTTTCTATGTTCAATAACGTACCTGATACGCAATAATAGGTTTCTTTGAAATCTTGCATTGCACAATAATAATATAATATTATTTTAAATGGTAGTTAAATCCTAGTAATTTAATTGGTGGTAATGAAAAAAACTAACTACAATATGATTATACATGTTTCTTAAATGTATTTACATTTATCCAATAAAAACGTTAGAGTCTTAAAATGTGAATGAATCTAATTTTAATCATAATCTAAATAAAAAGGTCAATTTACCACCCTTTAAAGGTGAACCCTCTTTAAATATAGTTTTTTACACTTTAATACATACTAATTGACCAATTAAAATCATTCTTTAGAATTAGGACATCAAAATTTACATTGTGTAATTTTTTGGAATTTTTCAGAGAAAGTTCATTTTTTAATGAATAGTGAAAATATTGTATTTTATTTCAAAACTGCATTTTAATCTAATTTATTTATATGGTTATATTATCTTTTTAATTGATGTTAAAGTTTAATTATAATATATTTTTACCATTTAATCCAATTTTGTTCATTGTAATTAGTTTCACTTTGAAATTGGACATAAACAAGTATCAATATTTTTTATAGTAATTGTTTCTTAAAAACATGCTATTTGTTTTAATAAGGGGGGGTAATATTAAAATTAATTAATGCAACTTATATGTTTATAATTTGGTAGAAAATAAATCATTTTTTAATTTGGAATATCAAATATATCTTAGGCTGAATTTTTTGTATTTTTCTAAAAAAACATCAATCTTTGATTAGTAGTGAAACCATTTAGTAGTAGTTAAAAAATTGACTTTTTCATTTAAATGAAAATTTACCACTTCTATGGATTGAATTTTAAAAATCCGACATACATTTTTGTTATTAGTAAGTAAAATGTAGTTCAATAAGATGAAAATAATTTTTGGTGAATCGTAACTTTTGACTTTTATTTACCGCATTTATAGGTAAAAAGGTTGATTCAATGTAAAAAGAATATTGTAACAATTAAAATTAGCTTAACACTTTTCTTAGCCTTATTATATGATTAATGGACAACCATGGTCATCTTTGTGTCTATTTTGGGACCCCATGGAGCCACTTATGAAATATAATGACACTTTAGATTAATTAATTTAATGTAAAGGCAAAAATAACAGAAACAAAAATCATTTAGTAAATTATTTTTTATATGGTGTTATATAAATAATATTTTTGAATATAAATATTAAATGGAAATATAAAAATATTTCTTACATAATGTCATTTTTTAATAATTTTTAGACAGAAAATAAATTAAATTATTTATGAAATAATAATGATGCAGTGTTGACCTCATTAATAAATCATTTAAATAAATATGATTATAAATATTAAAATAACATCCATAACTTGTTCAAATCTTATTACATGATTTTATTTAGACCATGAATCATCTTAGATTTTAATCTAATAATTTTTTGACCTTTTGAAACCGAATATCATTATATAAAAAAATAATATTTCCACACTTTCCTAAAGACCCCCTCCTCCCCCTTATAAAAATCCCTCACTCCTAACTAATTCCTCACACCTCTCAAGACTTTAGGATCATCCAAAATCTACCCAATTAAGCTCCTTACATCCCTCTATTTCACCTATAATCATTACCTTAGGTAGAAGTCACTTCAATAATTCCATTTGGTTCAAACCAAAGAGAGTTACCCAAATTAAAGGTAACTGTTTCTCTTAACTACTTTACTTTTATTTTACTTTTCCAACCCCTAAACACTTCTTATTCTGTTATTTTATAACAAAACCAATATCATAAATATACTAGGATTTTGTTATGAGAGGTATTAGAACTAAACTTACACACACCTCCATCTAATTTGTGAAGAACATAATGTTTCTGTGGATGGAAAACTAATGCCTCATGAAACGATGATTGTTCGATTATCTCCTACCGTCTCTCATGGTGGCCATTAAGTTGGAACTATATTTATATATGATATATATTATTTTCATGTTTTATTTATTATTTTGTATTTTTTTATAACATACCTTTATGGTTTCTATTGTGGGTAAACACGGTAATTTCATTTGAGGAAGTGCGAACTACCGCCCCCTCAAAGTTATATGACTCGTTAATGCCATATGTGGGATGTATAAAGGATGGAGTTAATGATATTATATATGATATTACATATGAAATTATACTGTAATTATAATATACCAATGTATAATTATGTTTATATTCCATTAAAATAATAAATAGATATGAAAGAAGCGTTCATTTGTACGTACGGCTTACCGTCTCCATAGACGGTGCATTTCATTTCTTACCTTCAAATGTTATGTACTATTATAAATACATGTATATATAGGATATATATGATATATAAGATATATAAATCATGAATATAATTCTGGATATAATGGACTATTGACCAGAAGGGCAACTTGTAAATATAAGGTGTTCATTTTTACTCAAGTACCAAATATCGACAAAATGAACGTTATTAACTTAAATGACTACATAATGTTTATAACATGGTAATAAGTGATATAAAAGGAATTATAAACTTGATAAATGTTCTTAAGAAAGTAGAAACTAACTTTAGTTTATTATTCATTAGATTAAAGAACAATCGTGTCAAGTCGGACTCGAGGTAGGGGACTTCGTCTCAATCTCCTTTCATTAAGGCATATTTTGTTTTAATACATGACTTTATTTTATACGGTGTAAAAACCCCTTTGAATTTTCATTTCATTCAAAGGAAATATTTTTATACAAAGCATTTTACTAAAGGATATAAAGGAATGTTTTTTTACATAAGTGGTGACAACGACCTTTCCGCCGTTGCGAGTACTATTTGATTTTTGGGTTCTTTAACAAGGCATAATGTTTTTAGAAGGAAAAATAAATACCATATAATATTTTTATATATTTTGGTATTGAAATTTTTTTTGAGAATGTATTTATTAATTCAATATCTTGAAATGATATTTTTTTATTGCAATGTATAAATTTTATCTTTCCTTTATGCTTATGTTATATGTTATGATCATGTTATGGTTCTTGGGAATTATTTATGTATACAGGTGATTCCGTGATAAACCTAGGGCAAGTGAGCCCAAAATATCTCTCCAATTCATTGGGTAATGTGAAGTAGGTAAATGATAATGTTTTTCCTAAGAGATTTAGGGAATATACAGTGATGGGTATTCCAAAGTAACTCCTTATGAAGCTGTGATAGCTACATTGTAAGTTTGTTATGGAAACAACAACGTACCTTTTTGATTTATGATTTCTATGTATTATTTATAAATATTATGTTTTTATAAGGTAAGTAAAAAAGTTTATGTTCTGTATGTATTAATGAAATTTTTTTTCTTTCATTGTTTTATAACCTTTACTAAGATTTTTATGCTCATCCCAAGTTTTGAAATTTCTTCACATGACTTAAAGATGAATAGGGTCAAGGATGGGATCAAGGAAAAGTCATGCTGTCTAAAACCTGGAACTAGACATGACTCGTTTTTTCAAGAGATTTTATTTTATGAAAAAAATGGAAACTATGTAGAAGTATCGACTTTGTAATCTTTTGAGATGTAATAGTTTTATACTAATTCTCTAAAACTCTAAACATGAAAAGTTCCTAAATGTGAATTATTCATTTAATTCAATATTATGTAATGTTTATGGATGGATCCTTATAAAAAGTGTCCATTAGGGGGATAATTGACTAATTTAAATGATAACTATAATTTTATGAAAAATTATATCCTAAAAATTTTTATATTAAAATTATATTAAAAATAAATAAGGAATACAATATATTTTTATATTGGTTTTGATGAAAAAAATAATCTTGTATCTACTCTTCACTTCTCTATATTACAAAAATAAATTACACCCACTTTAAAAACAAACATTTTTGTTGAAGTCATAATAGAATTAAAAAATTTATTTTCAAGTGGGATGAAAACTACAATACACATAGAATTTAAATAGGGATTCACAAAAAAATTAAAACATACATTTTATAACATAGATGAACTACCCAAATAACATTCCATTTTCACATAGGTGGTCTAATCAAAATTTATCATTTAATTGAGGAATAACCAATCAAGCCATTATTTTTGACACAAAACCATAAAACAACACTAACACATACATAAATGATAAAAAATAGAAAACTACTAAACTAGAATATAAAAATTAAAAAAATAATGATGAATTATATTCATTCCATTTAGGAATTTTAGTTTGTAGTGAATATAATACTATTAAGGAAATTTGAAGCAGGTTTAATCACAAATGTGTAAACTATGTTATTTATAATCATCACATAGTATTTCACACACATGCAGTTATATATATTTTTTGTGGTTTTATTAATTTTGATTTATACAAATATTCCTTTGATTGATGAACCAATTTCAGGTTTTGATATTCCTCTTTGTTTAATCATCCGAACTATAGTAAAAATTCATTCCTTAAAATCAAAATATTGATAAATTTTAAATTTTGTAATAAAAATGATCATACCATTGAAATATAATTTTTTAATTATTTTTATTTAAAAATAAATATTCATAAAAATAATATACATGAATTAAAATATTTGAAATAATAATTTAATTTATTCTGTAATAAATATTATATAACTATATAAAATATAAAAATTAGAAAATTACAAAAAATATAACTTTTTAGTTAAAAAAATAATGAAATTAAACATAAAACAATTATATATTAATTAAATAATTTAAATATTTTATAAATATAATTTAATGTTTTAATTTTACAAAAGAAATTTTTATTTCATAAAATTTTAATGATTTATTAATATTATATGAATTTTAGCTAAAAATATATTTAACTTTCATTAGACTTCTAATATTTCAGAAGTTATTTTTATTTTCTATAATAATGTGAAAATTCTCATAAGACTTTCAATTTTTTCATAAGACATCAAAAATATCAAATATTATATACTTTTTCAAAAACATTAACAGTTTCATGAAACAAATACACCATCTAAGATATAAAAATTGATTTTATAAGTCCTCATAAATTTTTTATGTCTTAAAAAATATATAACACATTTAAAATATCTTAATAATTTGTAATTAGGTATATTTTTTAATTCTGAAGGATTTTTTGAATATCATATTACATTACTGAATTCATATAAGACAATTGCTTTACAAAAATTATAAAATAATAACAGTTTTTTATTGTATATAACACTTATATATTGTGAAAACATTTAGTAACCAACATCAATAAGAGTAAAAGAAATAAAAAATAATAAAATTTCTATGAAATGAAAACTCTAAATAAAAATCCCATAAAAGAAATAATAAAATAATATGAAGATGAATAAATATTTTATAAACCATACATATTAATTAATTTCAATGATAACGAATTAATAATAAAAATATTTAACATCATTTTATTATACGTGAACTAAGAGAATAAAAAATAAAAATTAAATAACAAATAGAAACATATCAAAATGCATTATTAAAATATTAAAAAAATATACGTGACTGAATTTTAAAATTTTTCAAACTAAAAAAATTAGGGGAAAGATCATACTTCAATAAATCTAATAGGTTCTAATAAAAATATTTAGAGTTTTATAAAATAACCACTAGTAGAAATATGGTCCTTCACATGAAAATTTGTAAATTGGTTTTTTTATAAACCAATATTGAAGGAAAATGGGGGGGAGATTATTCTCTATTTTCCTTAAAAATAGTGTTAAAATGTCTTATCAAGACATTATAATGTCAGTTTTAATAAAAGTATACAGTAAAAGTTATTAAAAATTTAATGTCTTTTTTCAGTAAAATAAATTTTTAAAATAATATCTATGAATATTGTATGCCTATTTTCAAAACAAAATGTTAATTTCAAACCCATTGACGTTTGTTTTTTTGAAAACTGATATTAAAGATAATTGAAAAAAAAATCTTTAAAATAGATTTAAATGAAACCTGGTGTTAAAATTACATTAAAAATATTAAAAACACTTATATTCTTATTTTTATTTTTCTAAAATCCCCCTCTAACAACTGAATCTCAAACGATGATGGTTCAAATGGTTTTAATTACACTAGACAACTTTCAATAATCTATTTTATTCAATTTTCATCTAAATTTCACATTCTTTCAGTAAAATCATTTATCCTATATTCTTATTCCATGATCCCCGAACTATTATGCTTGAATTAGAACCACAATTTGAGTTTTTTTATAGTTTCGTTTTTTTACTTATTCTTTACCTATTTTTCTTCAGTATTGAAACATTTTCTCTATTTTAACATACTTCTATTAAGTTTATCATAATTTTAGTGGAATATTTCCTTATCATGCTACACAGTTTGATTGTTTTTTTCTATTTGAAAATAAATTATGTATAATTTTTTATCATATTTTTCTGTATATTATCATATGTTTTTGTGTTTAACAATTTATAATGATAATTTTTTATTATAATAATTGATTGTATGATATTTTTTATAGTTTTTTAAATAATGTTCTTTTAGTTATACACATATAGTTGTTTTCAAAATATTTTATATAAATTTTTTATGATGATGGTTTGTTAGTTATTTTTGTTAAATTTTGTGTATAATTGTGTGTACAATTTTTTATACAACTGTTTGAAATTTATAAGCTATATTTCAAAAAAAAATTTAAGTTATTTTTTATGTTTAATTAATTTTATTAAAAAAAATGTTAGATAAATTATTTATAATTTTTTATTATGATAATTTTTTTGAGCAATTTTTTTTGTTATTTTATATTTTATTTTTATAAATTATAAATTATTTTTTATTTATTTTTTATTTTTAAATATAAAATTTTTATAATATTCTGAATGTAAAATATTTGTACTTGTTTTTTATATTTGATGTTAATTTATGTATAGCATATGTTTACCATTATGCATAATTTTTTGTTATTATCAAATTGTTATCAATAATTGGTTTTTTTATTATATTTTTTATATTTAAAATATATCTATTTTTATATATATTTTTAAATGATCATATATTGTAATATATCCACCATTTATATTATGATCGTGGATTTTTAATGGGTCATAATTAGATAAATTTATTATGAACCACAAAATAAATTAAAAATGAGGTTGTTGATTTCTAAAACTTTTCTATACAATGTCTTTAAATGAATATTTTATTTTCCTTATGCATGAAGTGTTTTAATTTGAGAAATTTAAATACTATTGAAATTATCAATCATATAATTTTATATTTTTTATTTAAATTAAAATATTAGTAAGTTTCATGATGGGAATTGAGTTGTTATTTTTATTTTTATTTTCAATATTACGTTTTCTCCAATAAAGTGTACAAAAACTGATTATTTTATTATAACAGGTGTCTGATATCATTGAATTAATAGTTTCAAAGAAATGGTTTATGTTTTAAAAGGTTTTTATGAGGTTGTTGAATTGCATTAGTTTATAAAGAATTGATAATGATAAATAAAACAAATTCTCAAGTGTAATATTTTATTTGGTTGGTTAAATTTATATATTTTTGTTATATATCAGCAACTTTTTAGTAACATATATATAATTTGGTTATACAATGTTATTAAAAAAATTATGAACACTATGGTTGTTTATGTTTCTTTATTTAGTAAGATAAACATTTTAACATCTAAAAATGTAAAAAGTTATTTCTGTTTTTCTATTAGGTTTTTCTAAAAATATATTTGGTTTTAAATAAAAAAATGGTCTTTAATGCATATATTGATTCATAATATAAATTTAAAGATAAAATGTAGTCTTTGAAATTTAAAATATTCTTCATTGGTTTAATTATAGATTCAAATTATTAGAGATTTGGTTTTATTAATTTTGAAATTTAAGTCGACTAAAAGGGGATATATTTTTTTGGGGATTTTTAATTTCAATTGTTTATTAAGATAAATGGATTTATTTTCTTATAAAAGGAATATTGATCATTATTTTTCTTGGTATAATGATGTTTTATATTGTTGTTAATTTTTAATAAAAAATATTCTATTATGATGGTTTAGTTTTAAACTATTTTAAAATGTTGTATTCATGTTTTTATGTTATAATTTCATATTAGGACATGTTTGGTTTATTGAATTATCAATTCATTTATTATTTTATGTTAGTTTATGATATTAGTTTCATATATATTTGAAATTTATTATTTTGATTTACATATGGATTCAAATCCAAAAATCCAATTTTAAATATTGTGTAATATACTTAAATAAGTATATTGGGGTTGAATTTTAATAGTTTTTACTGTGAATTATAAAGGTGGCATAATATTATGTTTAATATCTATGTAATTTATAATGTGTTCTATGAAGTTAACTTATAAAATGATAAAAATCATTAAATCATGTTTTTAGAAACTAATCTACACCCTAAATAGTTGAATTTTATTCTCTAACATGTATCAAGAATGTCTATAATCAAAATAAATAAAATTGGCCACAAATTATAAGGTTCCAACATAATGAACTATTAACAAACATGTCACATTATTTGTAGCATGAATTATCAAACCATGCATAAAAACTACGCATAGTGTTTTTTGTGATCAAAATATTTACATTGTTTTAGCTTTATTAATTTCATAAAAAATATAATTATACCTCTTTTGTTATGTTTTCATTCATGTGTTCCCTATACTGCTCCTTCATGGATTTCGTATATATATTTTTCAGTCTATATACTCTTCTCACTAATTTGTTGGAATATTTTATCAACCTAATGTTCCCCAAGTAATGATTCAAGGTCAACCTAGAATGAAAAAAATATGAATTTTTATGAATAAATTATTTTATTATAATCTAAAATTTTATTATTTAGGAAATATTTTTATAATTTAAGTTGTAAAATTATTTTTGTTTTTATATATTTTGAATCTAATATATATTTGATTCTGTATTTTATATATTATATTATATGATTTTAGATTTAAGAGAGTATAATTTATTGTATTTTTCTTTTAAAAAATAAACACTCCAATTTATTTATAATCTGACATGGATTGAAAACAATTAGAATTTAAAAGTCAGGTTTACCTTAAATAGATGTTTAATGTCCACCTTGAGAGATCCTTTAGTACTATCAATGTCAGTTATCAGTAAAAACCAGCATTGAAGGAGGGAAGAGATTTTTCAAGGTGTACCTCCAAAGTCTATTTTCTATGAAAACCAATGTTGAAATTTTCATTCAATTTCTATATTTTTTTATAAAAACATCCATTGAATTTTTTAAGATATTTTGTCGTGTAAAATATAAGATGACTCTCAATGTCACTTTTATCAAAAATGAATGTTGAAATTTTGATGCTATATTTTCCATGTTTTTTATTGTAAAAAATAAATGTAAATATATTTTCCAAGTTTGTATATAAAAATAACATCTAAAGACCACATAAATTCACTTTTACTTAATGTTAAGATGTTAATTTTATTATAGATAATATTTAAAATATTATTTATAACACAGCCTTTATAAACATTGCTTAAAAACCAACATTAAAATTAAAAAACCCACGGGGAAATAAATTTTTTTATTATTGAAATCATTGAGGTTGTGAGATTAATTAATGAACATGGTGATGATTTGAAGGATAATTACATAATATATAAAATTATTTATAAATTTCAAACATTTAATAATATACATGTGTTGGATACTAATTAAGGAAACCTTGAATGGTTATCTCATCATTATTTTTATAGAAAGTTGGTAATTAAGGAATTTATTATGAAGATCAAATTTTCATCGAAAAAATTATCAAATGAAATAGATTATAAATCCATGATAAATATTGAGATACATGAAGCTATAAATAAAAAATATGATACCAGTTATAATTTCATATCACTTTTCCAAGGAAAATTAAAATTGGAAATAGTGGGATTAGAGTAATATTTACCATTGTAATTTTTTATGTTAAAAATATAATGATATTTAATAAATGTGTATAAATATGTAATGATATAAATTGGTCTAGTTTGAATACTAACAATTTTAGTAAGGACAATTTTCCCTCAATAAACAATATCATTGGAAACATATATTGAAACTATTTTTGATAGAAAATATACGTTATTAAATAATAGGGTGTTGATAAATATTGTTTTAAATAATTAAATTAAAATTAAAGTCATATTTGGGAGGCTTATTGATGGAAATATTATTTAAAGATAAAAAAGAATTGACCAAAAATCATATGAAGGGACTTTCCGATCAAAATTTGTATCCTGACGGTGACATTGAGGAAAATGTCAAACTATTAAATGAGAATATAAATTTTTGAAGATGTTTAATTATTATTTTGTGCACAATGGTCATCTAAAATATGAAATCAATCTATTAGAGGATTTTATTTAATATCAGCAAACTATTAAAGAAAAATATAGGAAAATAGTGCACTTCAAGATAAAAAATGATGAATAATATTAGGTGATCAATGAACTTAAGGATTGTATCAATGATTTTTAATAATGTAACTAAAGTCATTAATAAGAAGAATTTGCAACATTGTGAAAAAAAACATGATGTTCATGTGAAAATTAGGGGTTCCAAGAAGATATTTTATTTAAAAAAAACTTATGAAAATTTGAAGGAAAGAGATTAATGAGGTTCTATGGGTGTTTAATTTTCAAATACCCCCACCATATAGGTAAAAACATATGTGGTCATGAATCTAAAATAACCAATACTAAGGTAGTAAGTGTAAAAGGAAATGTAATGAAAATGGTCGATGATGTATCTAAACCATCAATATTATATCAATGATAATGTAACTTTTTAGTAGTTTTTTATATGTGTGGAGAAATAAGTATCCAAATTTTTCCCCATAAAAAGAGAAAAATAATTATATATTGTTAAAAAAATGAACAACTTTGATTATATAGGGAGTTACATGAATGTAAAAGAATATGAGAGTTAATAAAATAAAATAATATAATATCCAGTAATTCATAGATGAAATGTTTTTATGGTTAGTGCCTTTTTATTCAAATTATATTTATAATGTGATGAGTTATAGATAGTGAAAAAGTGAACAAATTTTATATATGAGACCAATGATAATGGAGGTCTGTTTTATAAATTATATTTCCTTGGGAAATATATTTTCTCCATCAAATGAAAATGAATGTGACTAAATCACCTACATTAATGACAATAAGGAGATCCAATCATTTTTTTAAAACAATCGATGATATTATGAGGGGATAATAACAATAAGAATTTGAAGAATAAAAAAAGACGTATGTTTCTTGGAAATTGTACTAAAATCATGAAAGAACAACTATTTGAATATTCATAACTATGTATGATCATCCCACATGACTAGAAACATGAATGTTTTGATGAATGTAAAATACAATGTTAATGGTATAGTTTAATATTGAAATAATGTGTCTTTGGTTATCAATAAATTTTTATGATGAGAAATGTTGAATAAATATTGATAAATTTAATGGTTTTAAATTTTTATGGACTTGGATACAATCTATTGAGCATGAGTCAAATATATAAATCAGGAAAGAAAGTAACATTAAACTAGAATGGTTTCCTAATAAAATGGAATGTTGTATTTAATTTATAAAAAATTGGATGATGAATTGAAACCTATATTAATCATACAACATGATAAATGAATTTCATGATATTTTGGAAGAGGACAACAGTTTATGTGATCAATGTCTCGAGAATATAAAGTATAAAATCATGGAGAAATTTTCCATGATAATTTTTATGGGGGGAATTTATAATATTTAATAGGATATATATAAATAATTCAATGCTTGTATGAGGGGGAAAAGGGTGAGAGATTTCTACTGACCAATGAATAAGTAGGCATCATAATTATTGGTCTGGGTTCACACTGATGTGTCTATTCCAATGGAACATTAATAAAAATAATTTTAGAGGTACTTTATTCTATTTTATTATTATTATAGTATATTGGGTTAAATATTATTCATGTAGAAAAATATGGAATTCATTAAGTGTATCAAATTTTTCTAGAGTTGAGATGAAAACAAATGTGGAATGACAATAAAATTTATAAAATTGGATAACTGTTTTAAGTATACCTAAATTGAAGTGGACAATTTCATTGAGATTCATACAATAAATATTGAGGTTTCATTACTAAGGAAACCATAATAAAAATGTTCCATGTAAATTTGTAATCATAAATTTAAATACATGATAAAGTCATGGTTTATTGGGAGTATAATCTCATAATAATACTGTGAAAAATCTATGCAAGTATTATTGTACACATAGAACCAGCTATTGTTATGTATCATAGAGAAATTAACATTTTAAGAGTTTTTTCATTGAAGGAAGATGACACTCAAAAACATTATAGTTTTTTATGTTTATGGTATATCTAGAAAAATTAATGTAGTTAAGTCAAGTATTGTAATGTGGTTGGGGAATAAATTTTCTTAGGATACTCAAAAAAGTGAGAATATTATATGTTCTTCAATATGATATTAAGAAATGTTTTATAATTGTATGAGGTAAAATTAATTTAATATAATAATACAAACTAGTCATGAAACTATAATTTGGATGAATTATTTCATAAAAGAGTATGATGTTAATTTTTTTGGAGGATATCAAAATCCAATTCTTGATGACGATTATAACGTTTAATTATAGGTAGAAATAGCTAATCAAAAAGATAACCATTAAATAAATGGATAAATAATTGTGCTAAGATTAATGAGTATTATGTTATTAAAGATAAAAATGATTGAATTGAAACCCATTAGATTAAGAGTTTATACAACTCCATTATAATTTCAGAAGATTAAACATCATTTTTTAAAGAAGTAGTGATGTATGAATCATGGTTTAATCCTATAATTAATGTGTTAGACCAAATAGATAAGATAAAAACATGGGATACTTTTAGAAGATTATAGGATCCTAATGTCTTAAAAAGTAAATAGTTATTTATAAACAAAAATGATGAATTTCGGAAAGTATCCTAAATAAAAAAAAAATAGTTTGAATGATTTTTTACAAAAATTATTGTTATTATGTGGTAAAAACATTCACAACAATGGATTGACATTACTAAATAAGACTCTTCATTGTTATATAAATTCAATTAAGATTTAATGTTTATTAAATGGTTGTAAAGATATACTTTTTTAAATGGGTTTATCAAGGAGGAATGTTTATTTGGAACAACTTAAGGTTTTTCATTTTATAGATTATAAATAAAGATATTTTGTTTTAAAGAAGTAATTATATCACATAAGGAACATACTTCAAGCATAAGATGAAATATCATAATCGTATTTAATGAAGTTAATATTAGATAAAAAATATGTTGATCACAAATTATATGTGAGACTAATTATGAATTATCTACTCATTGCTATAATTTATTGTTTATAATATAATTTTTTGGATTAATATAGAATTTAATGATAGAATTTTCAAATTTTATGAAGATAGATTTTAGGATAACAATATTAGTAAATGATCTTACATTAAACAATAATTTTATTTATATATAAGAATAAATTTATATCTATTTTTAGAAAACATTTTTTAGGAGATATAGAGAATTATGACATAACTCTTATATTACATACCAAAAAATTTTAAAGGAGAAACATTCTCCCCATATCCATATTTTTATAATAAAATTTTTAAATATGAAACTAGTTTTTTCATGTAAAATTATCAAACATTTCGATTTTATTTCTGAATTATTCCTACTCATACTTAAACATTGTGAAATAAATTTGAAAACATGGGATGAGAACAAATTCTCAATAAGGGATATATTTGAAGATAAAAAAAATGCATCAATCCATTTGAAAACCATGAGATCATATAGTAGAGTGTTCCTTCATCATAATAAAAATTGAGATCAAATGATCATTTACCTTCCAATAAAATATTCATTACTACCGAATTTTTTAAAAATAGCCTATTGTAAAAAATATTATTGGGAATAATCATAATCATGAGGGATTCTTAAAAAAATAAAATTCATGAGTTTTTTTCATAAAAACATGTTCTAACACAAAAATAGAAATGTATTTTTTAAAACAAATTTTCATTATCTTTCCTTATGAAATCAAAAAAATTCCATGAAAATTAATTTTTAATCGTAGGTTATTCATATATATGTTCCTTGAGACATGACCTTCAAAGGACCCTTTCATGAACTCTTATAAAAACCCTTAAAAATTGAATAACATACTCTATTAATTTCAACATCATTCTACTAAGAATATAATCAATACCGAATGCATTGGAAAAATTAATCAATAGTAATTATCGTTATAATAAATTTACAAGGGCCATAATAGACACATATATTCTTGAATTTATTTAATAATAATCATAAAAATATAAATTTGAACTCATAAGTAATTTTTTTATTGATATTACTATATATGATTCCATTACAACCCAATTTTTAGAAATAAAATATCCATAACTATGGAAAGAAGGGTATTTCGTTGAAGAAAACATATAATCATGAAAAGGAATCAAAATATAAAATAACCATTATGGTGGTGATAAAATATAAAGAAATTGTATATGTAAAAAAACATTCATTTTGTGCATTGTAAATATTGTCAAAATTTTCATATGAAACACAAAAAATATATATTTTCTTATGGCCTTTGTAATAAAGTCAAATAGGAGGTAAAATATGGTGAAAATAACATAAAAATAAATGAGAGAGAATTAATACTAGAAATATATTACCTCAAGTTTGGATTTTCACATAAATTCTTTATCTTCATCTTCTTTAAAACCCCTCTTTAGGTTTATACCTAAATCTCTCTTACGACGGTATTATAATAAGAAAGGTCACCAAGGATATGAGAAGGGATGTTTTAAATGTATTTGGGTAGTTCATGAATTATCAAAGAGGACCTTGAATTGTGGATAAGGAATGAATGTTGGTTTCCTTTTATATCTTAGGGAGAGGGCACAATTGGATGTTTTCAGAAGATTTAAATATATTAATGTATTACTCTAAATAGGTGGGTAAAAAATTACTCATCTTCAAATAAATCATTTGATAGGGTAAAAATAATATATTCCAATAGGATTTTGATAATAAGTTCATTTTAACCCTTATAATTTTAATTTTTCCCATTTTTACCTTTTTTAACTCTTTCTGTGGAAACATGATTTTTTCCAATGAAAATATTAATAATGAAAAAAAATAGTTGAACTATTTACTAAATTTTAAACTAAATATTAAAAATATTAGATCATTTTTTCATGATTAATTCTCTTAAGGTGGTAAAAAATATTTTTAAAATCAAATCATTTCACATGATGAAGATTAGTTTTTTTAATAAATTATTTTTTAATTACAAAAAAATTATACCAAGTTTATGCATAATGTAGAACCCAAAAAAATAAATCTATTATTTTTCAATGAAAATGTATTAATTTAATTTAAAATCTAATTTAAAATAAATTGATACTATATAAATACATGAAATGAACATTGATTTTTCATAAAAAAAATTAATTACTACTATTCACTGATAAAATTTTCTTTTTCAAATAGTTATAATATAAAATAATTTTCAATACATGACTTCAAAAAAAAATTCTTCTTTTAAAAATATAATTCTAGGGTTTGAATGTTAAAATCATGACTGAAATCATCTAATGAATATAGAATAATTTATTTAGAATTAAACTATTTTATTTTTGACTTAGAAATTACCTATTATTCATATAATGAATATGGATATATGAAATAAAATTAATTTATATTATTGTAGACATTAATTGATCTATTATTAATATTACTTGTGTTGTCACATTCTTCCCCCTTTTGAAAATTTCATCACCACAATTTTATTCACTTCATAAATAGGTGAGGATGTCTTTCCTTCATAACATTTTCAAATTCAAAAATTGTTTCTTTAGTTATATTCATTTTCCAAAAAAAACAATAACCTGGTCAACCACTTTAAGAAAAACATGGTCACCTGCCTCAAATGAAATTTCTTTTCTTTCGTTATTCATATAAAATTTCTTCCCAAACAGAGCAACCATCATATTATTTTGATTCACCTTCAAAATATAATCAATATCATTTACCATTTATTATCCCAAAAAATATCTTTTCTAAATTATTCTCAATAATCTAGAGTATGAAAATTTATTTTATATAATTCCTCAAAAAAATTATATTTATTCTGAAATGAAAAAAATTATAAAAAAATTCAACTAGTGATTGATGTTAACCCCAAAATCAATAATAATGCAATGAAAATAATCAACCCTTATCCTATAAAAGTATGAATGATTTGATAAAAATGACCCTCAGATTGGTGACATAATTTATAATGAAATTTAATTTAGTACCCAATAACTTCTGCAGGATTTTTCAGATATTAGTGTCAAATTAGGGATCATGATGAGATAAAAAAGAAAAAGGGACTCTATACATTAGGATTAGATTTTTAAAATAAATTATTAAAAAATGAAGCAACAAGATATTATCTATAATAGGAATAAAATTCATAGATCTAGTATAATCATCATAAATAAACCATATCAAATTATTAAATAAAAAAATTAAAAATAAAACCATGAAATCTAATGATATATTCTCAATTATACTTTTTAGAACTAGAAATGGATGAAGCTTTCCATTCATTAATTTTAATTCCACTTTAACCTATAGACTATTCAAACATTTCATTGTAAAGTCAAAAATAACTCTTTTCATTCTATCACACCAAAAATATTCCAGAAGATCTCTTTACATCTTAGTGTTTCTAGGATGAATATATAATAGAGAAATATGAACTTCAGTAAACAATAAATTACTAAAATATAAATCATAAATAATACATAATCATTTCTTGAATCACAAAAAACCATATTTGACAATGTTTAATTTAGAAAACGTAAATTTTTATCAAATTTTTATATTTCATAAAAATCAAGATCCACCCCCCAATTATACATAATTATATCGAGATTTTATGACTATAGTGAAACCTACTAAAATAGAGGATGTTCCAACATTCACAATTTCTAGATCAAGATTAATTAAATCATCAATAAAACTTTTATGTACCTTTTATATCATAGTTTATAATGAACTATCTTTATGATATAAATAATCAACTACAATGCTTACATTTTATGGATGTTAATCAATCATGCAACCCTAATTCTTAATCATTTTCAACCATCTTATCTATCTCATTTTTAATTATTTTTAGTTAATATATAATTCAAACATTTATGATCATTATATATTTCAAATTTTAATCTATATAAATTTTGGATCTTATTTTTTAAAGAAAATACTAAAAAATCCATTTCAAGGTAATTTGTATGAATATTTTACTCATAAGGTTTTAATTTTCATAAATCATAAGTATTTAATATATAATTTTCATCAAATAACAACAAATTCACTTCATAGTAGAATTGATGTAGATAACTAACTCACAATTTCTAGATAGTGGTGACAATTCTATAGCATTGACTAATCATTATACAATTAAAAGAAATATTCATCACTTTATTACAACTAGATGAATTTAAATCCTTTTTTAGTTAACATAATTAATAGGCTAGAAAACTGAGAAATGTTTTCAAAAAACCATTTTTAGTAACAAACTAATATAAGAAAACTATGAATCTTTGTGAAATTTATAGGTCTTGGAAGATCTTATACCACATTAGTTTAAACTAGATTTAAAATTGTTCCATGTTTATTAATAATATATCCACATAAATAAATATATTACAACCAAAATTCACATTAACTAAATTTTCCATATAACTTCTCTTAAGTTCAGGTTTGCAGAAACAACCACAAATCTTTCTCATGGTCAACATAAATTTTTTAGTATATTTTGATGTCATCAAAAATAATAGTCACAAATTTATCTAACAAATCATGGAAAAATATACTCATAACTTCCATAAATAAATCTAGACCATTTTTAACCAAATGGGAATAACCACAAACTAATAATTCCTAAACCTACATTGAAGTTATCTCTTCAGAATGAAACCATCATTCACAATCATAGGATTATACTTATACCTGAGATCAACCATCAAAATACATGTATCTCCTTAGATATGGTCAAAAAAGGAATATATAGGTAGAATTAGATACTTATTCTTAACATAAATGTTATTAAATTCCTTATATTCATTGAAAATCATCATAAAACCATTTTTCTTTTTAACGAAAAAAATAAGAGAACCATATTGAGAAGTGATAAGATTAATGATTACATTATATAGAAACATATGTAATTATTTTTTTAAATCCACAAGATCTAATTCATCAATTGTAAAAGGTGATATTAATTATGGATTAGCATCATACACTATTTCAATAGTAAATTCAATCTCCCAATTATGTTTAATACCACAAAATCCATCAATAAATACACCTACATATACATTTATTATCAGAACATGACCAATTTAAAGAAAATAATTTTCCCCAATAATTTATGAATGTTAAAATTCTTTTCCATAAATAATTAAAATGAAAACTTGTTTATATATTATAAAAGCTATGAATTATTTCTTTTATAAAAAATTGAAAATCACTCCAAAAAAACATTATTAGATATAAATTCATTCTACGCATGATAAAAAAAATATAATCCATACCAAAAAAATAAAAAACTATAAAGGTAAAATATAATGACTTTTATATGTAAACCCTTTCAGCAAACAATAACAGGAATACACTTATAATTTTTTTACATTAATGCTACCACATACTATTTCTATCAAAAGTTATTATATCATTTCCTGATTTTTGGTTTTTAATTTACCAATACATTTATAATAAATCAAAGAAAATTTATATACCAAAATAAATGGGGAATTATTATAACATAAAAAATAAGTAATATACATGAAACCACAATAATGAATGGTCCAATACATGCTGAAGAAGTCATAATGGATTTATCCACACCATTCTTCTTATAATATCGATGACTTTCATTCTTCATTCCTATATTCTAACTAGAACTCACATAATAACCTATCTTATTAAAATTAAAACATATTACATCCAATTTATCATTATTTTCATAATCTTTAATGTTGTCATTTTCATTGTATTCTTGAGACATATGTCTATACCTACCACATCAAAAACACTTCCTATATTTTATAAGTCATTTTAGTGATTTTCACCACACATATAATAAGATGGATACATTATTTACTTACCTTAATATTTTCTTCATTGAAACTATCCATTTACATCCCAAAAAACCCCCTTTTAATTCATGTTTCATAGAAAACATGATCTTTGGAAAAATCTATTTCAACCCACTTGGAATATCCAATAAGATTCCCATAAATTTTAAATTCAAGAGAATCTATTTTTCATATATATCATAAATTATAACCCAATTATAATAAATTATTTTTATTTTCTAGAGCTTGTAAACAATTTGTTACATATATTTCTTATTGGGTAATGTATACTACATACATGACCACTAAATCATCCTCTCTCCACCTCAATTCCAATAATACCATCTCAGAACTATGTTAACAATCCTTAGAAGAATATTTATTGTAACACCCCAGGTAAATAAAGAGTATGAAATTTTCACATTTATCCATATTTGTGAATAAAATGTTAATATAACTTTAAAGGGGACGCTATGCTCGATGGCGTACCCAACAGGTAACAACGAGTTTCTTGGGAATCTTACGTTGCACTCTAATAATAAAATAATATTATTTTAAATGGTAGTTAACGCCTAGATGTTGTGATGGAAGTAATTAATAGAACTAACTAAAAAATGATTATATATGTTTGTCAAATATTTTTTCATTTTACAATAAATGTTAGAGGATTAAAAATGCGAATGAATACAATTTTAAGCGTAAACATTCTAATATTCCTTAAATGCTCGATTAACCGCCATTTGATGGCGAACCACTTTTAAATCCACTTTTTGACAATTTTATGTGTTATATTTGACAAAATAAAATTCTTCTTTAGAATTGGGACATCAAAATTTACTTTGTGTAAATTTTTGGTATTTTTCTGATAAAGTTCGTTTTTTAATGAATAGTGAAAAATGTTGTATTTTAATTCAAAACCACTTTTTAATCTAATTTAATTATATGATTAGATTATCTTTTGGATTGGTTTTAAAGTTAAATTATAATATATTATTACCATTTAATCCAACAGTGGTCGTTGGAATTAATTTCACTTTGAAATCGGACTTAAACTAGTGTCAATATTTTGATATATATTGTTTCATAAAAACACGCTATTTGACTTGACAGCGGGAATTAATTATTAAATTAATTAATGTAACTAATATGTTTTGAATTCTGTAAAATTGACATCATTTTTTAATTCGGAATATCAAATATAGATTTGGGTGATGTTTTGGGATTTTTTTTGAAAAACTTCAATTTTTGATGAATAGTGAAACCACTAAGTGGTACTTATAAAAACTAATTTTATGTTTAAATGAAATTTTACCACCTTTGTGTTTTTAATTTCAAAAATGCGACATACATGGTTTTCATTAAGAAGTAAAATGTGGTTCAATGGGATTAAAATAATTTTTTGGTGAATAGTAACTTATTAAGTTTTTAATCGCGATTCGAGGTAATTAGTGTAGTTTAAGGTAAAAATAATGTTTTAATAATATGAAATGAGCTTGAAACATGTCCTACCACCATTGGATGTGTCATGGACGAACAAGAAAACCCATGGGTCAACTTGGGGACCCCATAGAGCCACTTTGGTTGGGAAATGACATAAATAACTTTTTATTTAATGTTAAAGTAAAAATGACCAAACATTAGATGTTTTAATAAAACAATTTGTTCATGGGGTTATACAAGTCAGATATTTGACTATAAATATTTATTAGAAAGATAACAAAATTTCCTACATAATAGTAGTTTTTTTATAATTTTTAGACATTAAATAAATTAAATTATTTTTGACATCATGATGATGCAGCGATGACCTCATTATTTAACGATTTAAATAAAATGAAACGATAATGTAAAATCTATGACATACACATGTCCAAAACCTATTGGATGGGTGTATTTATAACCCTTATCACCTTATCCTCGAAACACATCAATTTGGGACCTTTAGAATCCGAAAATAATTTGAAAATAAAGTATCCTTTTATCACTTTCCAAGAGTGCCCCTCCTCTCCCCTTATAAAAGGCCCCCACCTCTACCTCTTTACCCACACCTCCAAAGCCTTTGTCTCGGCCAACCACTGCCCATTTTTCCTCTACAAATCCATCTCTTACTCTTAGAAGCCTCACTTTGGGCAGAAGTCTTCCCAAGGAAGCCTTTGAGCTCAAACCAAAGGGAGTTACCCGATTTTAAGGTAATGTCTTCACTTGAGTCCTTTTGTGTTATTTTACTTCTCCAACCCCCTAAACTCTTTTTATTAATATATTTTGTATCAACTAAAGTATCTCAAATATACTAGGATTTTTTTATAAGTTGTATTAGAGCTACACTTACACACACCTTTATCTAATGGTTAAAGAACATACTATTTTTGTGGATGGCGAATTTCTGCCTCACGAAACGATTATTGATCAAACTCATATAACACCTTCAAAGGTGGCCATTAATATGTCAATATGTTTATATTTTATATATAATATATTTATGTTTTAATTAAGATTCTGTATTTTTCATTTATGGCATACCTTTATGGTTTCCATTATGGGTAAACGCGATATCTTCATTTAAGGAAGTGAGGACTACCGCCCCCTCAAAGTGATTTGATTAGTTAATGCCATACGTGGTTCATATAAAGGATGTATTTAAAATAATTATATATGATCATATACTGGAATTATAATATAACTTTATATCATTATTATTTTCTTTCAATTAAAGTATGAGATAGAAATGAAATTAGCGTTCATGCGTACGTACGGCTTACCGTCTCCATGAACGGTGCATTTCATTTCTTACCTCTATATGATTATGTAATATTATAAATTCATGAATATACTGGATATATATGATATCTACATCATGAATACAATTCTGGATATAATGTATATTTTACCACATGAACAACTTGTAATTATAAAGAGTTTATTTTTGACTCAAGTACCAAGGATAATTAAACGACCATTATTAACTTAAATAATAACATAGTGTTCGTAACATGGTAATAAGTGATATAAAAGGAATAATGAACCTGAAAAAGGTTCTTAAGGAAGTATAAATTTACTCGAGTTTATTATTCAGAATATTAAAGAATGATCTAGTCAAGTCGGACCCGAGGTAAGGGATCCAACCTCTCTCTTTCTTTTTAAGTACACTCTTTTATATCATTACTTTTAATCTAAAATTTCTTATGATTGGGATGTTATTTTATATTAATCCTACTTTAATTTTTATGTTCATATTATGAGAGACCCTATTTTCTCTCATCAATCCATTTTGGAAGTTTTAAGTGGCATCGTTAGGCTGCCGAGTTTTCGTAAGGGACTTTTCATCACACTTTTATTCCTGTGACATTTATGCTACGTTTGCCACTATTTCCTTTGAGTGGTGTATGTACTGCCCATAATTATACACTTTGTGTAGTATAATTTCATTTATGGTTATTTACATCTTCATTTTATGACCCTTCTTCAATAGGGTGTACATTTTGAAAGTTACTCAAGTCAGTAAGGGAACCTTTCACCCTCCTCTTTTTAAAAGACTTATTTTGTTATGTATTTTAATTAACATACTATTATGATGGGATATGTTCTTATATAACCTTATTGATGTAAATTTTATGACCAGGTGATGAGATACCCTTTTTATCTCTCATCAACTCTTTTTCTGAATTTGGAAGTGACGTTGTTAGTCTGTTGAATTTTTGCAAGGTAACTTCTTAACCCAATTCTGATTCTTTGGGATAAACTTGTACACCATGAATATGTCGTTCTATTATTATGTGTGAATGTCCTATGATTGTTTTACACTTAATACCCAGTTATATTTCATGTATTCGTTTGTCACACATAATTATGTAACTGATTTATCCTTAATCCAAGGATATCGTCTTTGTAAGGGACTTCGTCTAAATCTCCTTTCATTGAGGAATATTTTGTTTTATACACAACATTATTTTATATGGTCAATAAACCCCTTTGACTTTTACACTTATTCAAAAGGAATCTTTTTTATACGAAGCGTTTTACTAAACGACAAAAGGTAATGTTTTTCTTGTCGTACGTATGCGGCGACAACGACTTCTCTGCCGCCGTGACCATTATTTGAGTTTCATCTTCCTCTACAAGCCATACCTTCTTTTTAATTGAAAAATAAATACCGTGTTTTAATTTTCTTTTATTTTGGTATTGAAAATGGTTTTCATAATGTTTTTATATCAATGTGTTGTATTGATATCTTGTGATTGAAAGGTGAAAATGTTATGTTTTCCTTTATGTATGTTTTATGTGATAAGATTATGTTATGGTTCTTGGGAATTGTTATGAATATGGGTAGTTCCATGATAAACTAAGGGCGGGTGATCCTGGTATTTTTCTCCAATGAATTGGGTAACGCGAAGGAGTGAAATGTTAAGGTTACTCAGAAGAGATATAGGGAATATACTGTGGTGTGTATTCCAAACGTAACCAAGAGGGTAACTCCCTATGTAAGAATGTTATGAATGCCTCAAGATACCTTTTATGTCTTATGATTTCCATGATTTATTCATTATTAGATGAGGTATGTTAATGTGCCTATGTTTTATGGGTAAAGTATGATTTCACTTTTATGTATATATGTACTCATGTTTCCTTTCCATACATTTTATAACCCTTACTGAGCTTTTTATGCTCATCCCAAGTTTTTGAAATGTTTTTCACAGATCAAGGGAAAGGTACGTGTTGTGATGATAATGTTAAGGAAGTGTCAAGAAAGAATCCATGCTTTAGTTTTAAATATGTTTCCTTTGATGGAAAAAAATGAATAGTATCTTTTATGTTACCACTTTTTGTAAATGTGGAATGTAATGCAAGTTTCATGATCTAATTCTCTAAAACTCTAAACCTGGAAAGATCCTCAATGTGTAATCTTGTAATAACTAAAGATTATGTAAGGTTAAAGGCTGGGTCCATAGAGTTGGTATCAGAGGTCGGTTTAGATAACTTTTGAGGTTAGGGTATTCTCTAAGCATAAGTGACATTACCATAATGGTTAGGATTTTAGAAAGAGTCCTAGTTTTAGATAAAGTGAATGAGTGAGTATATCCTAGTGTTTATCTTCCTCATTAGTACATGATGGTTTTATTGATATACTCACACTGAAATTTTTGGTTTTAGAAAATGGATGGATCTAGCAGGAACCAAAGTAACGGTGGATGTGAAGGAAACTGTGACAATTTTCTGAGCGAGAAACTGAATGATATGGGAGCTGCAATGAGAACTCATGTGTTTATCCTCAACCAACAATCTGGAGTCATGATTGACCACCTAAACCTTGGTGATTTCAATAAGGTATCATATAGGCGAAAAACAAATCCCTACGGAACTATGAGTAATAATCATAAAGGTAAGTGTCTTCAAAAACCTATGTTTCAAAGATGTGGAATGAAATACCTAGGAAAATGTTTCAAAGGGACATAAATATGCTATAGATGTGGAAATGAGGGTCATAAATCAAGAACATGCCATGGAAAAAGGAAGCATCCAGTTGACTCGAGGAAAGGGAAAGAAGTTCTTTCTGAGGGATCAATTGAATGTTTTAAATGTGGTGTGCATGGTCATTATACAAACACTTGTCCTATGAAGAAGTTTCGTGAATGGGATCACCAAGATCATACAAATACTTGTTTACCAATACCTAATGCCATTCCGATTGAGGATGAAGAAATTGACAATGACCAATCAAAGGTATGGATTATTTCATAACATTTGTTTTCCTATTTTGGAATCTTAGGATATGATTCATGATTTTGTTTTTAGGAAAGAAGTATTTCAAAATAAGTTAGAAAGTAATGGTTAATGGATCATGAATAATGTTGAATGAGTAAGAAGTCAACAAATAAGGGCATCAAGAGTTATGGTGAAATTCTTAAGAGTATTAAGTCTCTTTTGATGATGGGGTTACATTAGAAGAATTTTTATAGTATGTGTATCCCTGATGTTTAATATATGAAAATTTTATTCAAAGAATAGTAATCAGTTGTTTTGTGGACATATTTAAAAATAACCATTTGGGTTTATATGATCCTTACTTTTGAGGTAATTATGGGTTACTATATGTTATGATGGAAGTGAAATGCATGAGATAAAATTGAGGTTAAATTATGTTATGGTTATTTTTGATGATTTTATCTCATTTTGGGAATGATTTAAGAATTATATAGTTTTCGAAAAAGGATAACACGCAGACCGTGTGACAACCCGTCGCGTTGAAAAAAGCTACGGAAATCGAACCCACAACCAAAGTGCGACTGGTATTTATTGCCTACCACTGGACTACATGAATTCCCTAGTTATTTTGACTGATTCATTTTAGTTAGATGATTTTATGAATTAAGAGTAAGTTGGTTTTGGTTTATCTATTGAAATATATTAACCTATCAGGGAGGATATGTGATTAGGTTAATTACTTTTCAATACAAGACATTAAGAGAAACTGATGTTGTTTGGAGATAAATTTTACGATTTAACTTGGAAGACTATGTGACTAAATCCTTAAAATATTTGGGTTTCAATATTAGATTGGTTTAATTTGAAGAATTTTATGGACAAATTGTTTATCGAATGGTCCTTGTTGAACTTTGGGTTTTGTTTGACAAATTTTGGAGATTAAGAATAGATTTTCTTTTTATAAAGGGTTGTCCTTTTCTGGATTATCTGATCTTGTACTAACATTTTGGGTTTTGGTTTTGGTTAAGGTCTAAAGATATGGGAAGTATATAGTTCTATTTTTTGGATTAGGTGATTCTATAGAAGTTTATTATAGTACTCTTAATGCGAACAAGTCTTCCAAAATACTCGTCTTTTGGAGAAAATACGAGTTTGATTAAGGAATCTAGTAAAAGTTGAAAGTATACATGACAAGTAAGTATGTTTCATTATGATTTAGTTAAGCTCAAAAATAAATTTTTCAATGAAAAGTAACTTAAAACAAAAATGTTGTCTATTAACTTTTCCTACAAGGGAATCGAATACCGTTTTACCCATCACAAGTTTGTGATTTTCTTATTGTTAACTTTCTCTTAGACATGTTTACTATCACTCTCCATCAGAACATGACCCTTTGTTTTTTCCTCCATGTCCATATTTTCATACTTGGAATCCTAGTATGGGTTAACTCGGGTGACCTTTGTACTTATCTTTCATTATTTTAAAGTGATTGTTTCACTGACTCTTGTTCCAATGTGGGATTTTCAATGGAGTTTCCAAGCACAATTTTAAAATTGCGAGGACGCAACTCCCAAAAGGGGGGAAGTATGTAACACCCCAGGTAAATAAAGAGTATGAAATTTTCACATTTATCCATATTTGTGAATAAAATGTTAATATAACTTTAAAGGGGATGATATTCTCGATGGCGTACCCAACATGCAACAACGAGTTTCTTGGGAATCTTACGTTGCACTCTAATAATAAAATAATATTATTTTAAATGGTAGTTAATGCCTAGATGTTGTGAAGGAAGTAATTAATAGAAATAACTACGAAATGATTATATATGTTTTTCAAATATTTTCACTTTTTACAATAAATGTTAGGGGATTAAAAATGTGAATGAATCCAATTTTAAGCGTAACAATTCTAATATTCCTTAAATGGTCGATTAACCGCCTTTTGATGGAGAACCTCTTTTAAATGCACTTTTTGACAATTTTATGTGTTATATTTGACAAAATACAATTCTTCTTTAGAATCAGGATATCAAAATTTACTTTGTTTAAATTTTTGGTATTTTTCCGATAAAGTTCGTTTTTTAATGAATAGTGAAAAATGTTGTATTTTAATTCAAAACCACTTTTTAATATAATTTAATTATATGATTAGATTATCTTTTGGATTGGTTTTAAATTGAAATTAGAATATATTTTTACCATTTAATCCAATAGAGGTAGTTGAAATTAATTTCACTTTGAAATCGGACTTAAACTAGTGTCAATCTTTTGATATATATTGTTTCATAAAAACTCGCTATTTGACTTGACTGCGGGAATTAATTATTAAATTAATTAATGTAACTAATATGTTTTGAATTTTTTAAAATATACATCATTTTTGAATTCTGAATATCAAATATATCTTTGGGTGAAGTTTTGGTATTTTTCTGAAAAACTTCAATTTTTGATGAATAGTGAATCCACTAAGTTGTACTTATTAAAACTGATTTTCCGTTTAAATGAAATTTTACCACCTTTGTGTTTTGAATATAAAAAATGCGACATACATAGTTTTAATTAAGAAGTAAAATGTGGTTCAATGGGATTAAAATAATTTTTTGGTGAAAAGTAACTTATTTAGTTTTTAATCGTGATTAGAGGTAATTAGTGTAGTTTAAGGTAAAAATAATGTTTTAATAATATGAGATGATCTTGACACATGTCCTCCCCTCATTGTATGTTTCATGTCCGACCAATACAACCCATGGGTCAACTTGGGGACCACATGGAGCCACTTTGGTTGGGAAATGACATAAATAACTTTTTATTTAATGTTAAAGTAAAAATGACACAAACATGAGATGTTTTAATAAAAAACAATTTTCATGGGGTTATTCAAGTCAGATTTTTGACTATAAATATTCATTAGAAAGATAAAAAAATTTCCTAAATCATAGTATTTGTTTTATAATTTTTAGACATTAAATAAATTAAATTATTTATGACATCATGATGATGCAGTGATGACCTCATTATTTATCGATTTAAATAAAATGAAAAGGTAATTTAATATATATGACCTACACATGTCCAAAACCTATTGGATCGGTGGATTTAGAACACTTATCACCTTATCCTCGAAAAACATCAATGTGGGACCTTTAAAATCCGAAAATCATTTGAAAATAAAGTAAAATTTTATCCCTTTCCAAGAGTGCCCCTCCTCTCCCCTTATAAAAGGCCCCCACCTCTACCTCTTTACCCACACCTCCAAAGCCTTTGTCTCGGCCAACCCCTGCCCATTTGGCCTCTCCACATCCCTCTATTACTTTTACAAGCCTCACTTTGGGCAGAAGTCTTCCCAAAGAAGCCTTTGAGCTCAAACCAAAGGGAGTTACCCGATTTTAAGGTAATGTCTTCACTTGAGTCCTTTTGATTTATTTTTCTTCTCCAACCCCCTAAACTATTTTTATTCATTTCATTTGTAAAAACTTTAGTATATTAAATATACTATTATGTTGTTATAATATGTATTCGAGCTACACTTACACACACCTTAATCTAATGGTTAAAGAACATACTGTTTCTGTGGATGGCGAATTTCTGCCTCACGAAATGATGATTGTTCAACCTCATATAACACCTTCAAAGGTGGCCATTAAGATGTAAATATGTTTATATATGATATATAATATATTTATGTTTTAATTAATATTCTTTATTTTTCATTTATGGAATACCTTTATGAATTACTTTATGGGTAAACGCAATATCTTCATTTAAGGAAGTGCGGACTACCGCCCCCTCAAAGTGATTTGATTCGTTAATGCCATATGTGGTTCGTATAAAGGATTTAATTTAAAATTATTATATATGATCATATAATGGAATTATAATATACCTTTATATCATTATTATTTTCTTTCAATTAAAGTATGAGATAGAAATGAAATTAGCGTTCATGCGTACGTACGGCTTACCGTCTCCATGAACGGTGCATTTCATTTCTTACCTCTAAATGATTATGTAATATTATAAATGCATGAATATACTGGATATATATAATATATATTTTATCTACATCATGAATACAATTCTGGATATAATGGATATTTTACCACATGAACAACTTGTTGTTATAAAGAGTTTATTTTTGACTCAAGTACCAATGATCGTTAAACGACCGTTATTAACTTAAATAATAACATAGTATTCATAACATGGTAATAAGTGATATAAAAGGAATAATTAACTTGAAAAATATTCTTAAGTAAGTATAAATTAACTCATGTTTATTATTCAGGAGATTAAAGAATGATCGAGTCAAGTCGGACCCGAGGTAAGGGATCCAACCTCTCTCTTTCTTTTTAAGTACACTCTTTTATTTCATTAATTTGAGATCATATATCTTATGATTTGGATGTTATTTTATATTAATCCTACTGTACTTTTTATGTTCATATGATGAGATACCCTATTTTCTCTCATAAATCCATTTTGGAAGTCTTAAGTGGCGTCGTTAGGCTGCCGAGTTTTCGTAAGGGACTTTTCATCACACTTTTATTCCTATGACATTTATGGTACATTTGCCACTATTTCCTTTGAGTGGTGTATGTACTGCCCATAATTATAAACTTTTTGTAGTATAATTTCATTTATGGGTATTTTCATCTTCATTTTATGACCCTTCTTCAATGGGGTGTACGTTTCGAATGTTACCCAAGTCGGTAAGGGAACTTTTCACCCTCCTCTTTTTAAAAGGCATATTTTCTTATGTCTTTTAATTCACATACTATTATGATGGGATATGTTCTTATATATCCTTATTGATGTATGTTTTATGACCAAGTGATGAGATACCCTTTTTATCTCTCATCAACTCTTTTTCTGAATTTGGAAGTGACGCCGTTTGGCTATCCAATTTTTGCAAGGGAACTTCTTAACCCAATTTTGATTCTTTGGGATAATCTTGTACACCATGAATATGTCTTTCAATGATTATGTGTGAATTTCCTATGATTTTTTTACACTTAATACCCACTTATATTTCATGTATTCATTTTTCACACATAATTATGTAACTGATTTATCCTTAATCCAAGGATACCGTCTTTGTAAGGGACTTCGTCTCAATCTCCTTTCATTGAGGCATATTTTGTTTTATACACAACTTTCTTTTATCCGGTGTATAAACCCCTTTTACTTTTACTCTTATTCAAAAGGAATATTTTTTATACGAATTTTTTTAATAAATGACAAAAGGGAATGTTTTTCTTGTCGTACATATGTGGCGACAACGACTTCTCTGCCGCCATGACCATTATTTGAGTTTCGGATTCCTCTACAAGCCATACCTTCTTTTTAAAAGAAAAATAAATACCATGTTTTACTTTTCTTTTCTTTTGGTATTGAAAATGGTTTTCATAATGTTTTTATATCAATGTGTTATATTGATATCTTGTGATTGAAAAGTGGAAATGTTATGTTTTCCTTTATGCATGTTTTATGTGATAAGATTATGTTATGGTTCTTGGGAATTGTTATGAATATGGATGGTTTCATGATAAACTAAGGGCGGGTGAGCCCGATATAGCTCTCCAATGCATTGGGTAACGGGAAGGAGTGAAATGTTGAGGTTTCTCCGAAGAGATTTAGGGAATATACTGTGGTGGGTATTCCAAACGTAACCAAGAGGGTTACTCCCTATGTAAGAATGTTATAAATGCATAAAGTTACCTTTTATGTCTTATGATTTCCATGATTTATTCATGATTTGATGAGTTATGTTAAAGTGCTTATGTTTTATGTTTAAAGTATGATTTCACTCTTATGTATATATGTACTAATGTTTCCATTCCATACTTTTGATAACCCTTACTGAGCTTTTTATGCTCATCCTAAGTTTTTGAAATGTTTTTCACAGGTCAAGGGAAAGGTACGTGATGTGATGATAATGTCAAGGTATTGTCAAGAAAGAATCCATGCTTTAGTTTTAAATATTTTTCCGTTGATGGAAAAAAATGAATACTATCTTTTATGTAACCACTTTTTGTAAATGTGGAATGTAATGAAAGTTTCATTATCTAATTCTCTAAAACTCTAAACCTGAAAAGATCTTCAATGTGTAATCTTGTAATAAATCAAGATTAAGTAAGGTTTAAGGCTGGGGCCTTATATTTATCATGGAATTTTTTTAATTCATCCCATTTCAGGGCATCAGTGTCTTCTATTTTGCTAGTATTCTTTACCATCGACCAAGACTGATTGGATTCACTATCAAAAAGATAAATAGATAGAATTAACATTTCATGCTACAATGAACCCATGAATTTTAATAACTATTCTAAATCATTAATCCATCAATCAACTTCTACCAGGATAAATGAATAACTAAGAGAAGGATGATGTTTTTTGGAAATTATATACTAAATAAATTTTACATTCTTATGAATATTGTTTATTTATAATATGGATTCCACCACCATTAATGTCATGTATAAACTAATCCATAAATATAATAGACTAATTAGTTCAAATTCCAATTGTTCTAGCCTGCTGATTTGGATGGATATTTTCTATCTAATGCCTTTATTAGTTTCCTTGTTTTCTCTCTAGAAAAGAAGTCTAAAATAAATAAATTTGATGAAGAAAAATGGAAATATAAAAAATATACCTCATGAAATCAATAAATTATAATATCTTAAGAATACTGAATTTCATTATCCAAGCCTCTAATATTATCTAAACCCTTATCTACTTCTAACCATATAGACCAAATACTTATTCAACCCATAATTTAATTTTCTAAAAAGAAGTCATTTTTTCATTCGCAAATTCATTTTCATGTTTAGTGTTTTTGGGAATTATTTCATAACTATTACAAAAAAACCAATACCTTAAAATTATTCACTTATACCCATGGTCTATTTTTTTATAATACAAAACTTTGAAAATAGAAAATGGTTTTTTCATGATAAATATTTATAATATTCAAATTGAAATCATAATTTCTCTTAATCATCAATAAAAAATCTAAAAATAATATAAAAAAATTGGTTGAAAACAATAATTAAAATAAAGAACATATAAAAATAAGAAAATAAACTTGTTAGTTATTTTCAAAACCATTAAATCATATATGACAGATTTCCTTTAATATAAAAAAGTTTGAGCTAAAATAAAAATTTACTTTCATATGAAAGCAGATTTACTACACAATTTTTCATAAAACACATTATATGAAAAAATAATGGAAAAATTATAATCATGATTGTCCCTTATAAAAATGACAACCATTGGAAATATTTCCTTAAAAAACCTTCTAAACTAAAATAGGGAATAATAAATCCTTTAAAAAAATATAATTATATTACGTTCTGAAATAAAAAAAATCGTTAAAAATTAATTTGAAATAATATGAAATTAATGTATGTTTCTTAATATTTCATGTTCATATACCCCTTATAGAATTCATATCAAAACCCTCACTAATTAAATAACCTACTCGGGTAATTCCAATATAATTTTATAAAGAATGTAATCATTACACATTGTATTAAAGAACTATTTAGGCTCACCTATAATCCTAAAATATTTATAAAGACCATAAAATAGAGAATAAAAAATTTTATATACATCATCTAACTGGTAAATATACTTATTAAACCATAATTATAACATTTATTAAAATTGATAAATATCATCCCTTCAGAACCCCATTTCAAAAATAAAATATCTAGAACAAAGGGGAAAGTGGTTTTCATTGATAAAATTGTAGACGATTTTAAAGGAATCCAAATATAAAATTTTGGTGTATTTTGTTGGAAAATAAATTAATGTTATATATATTATGAAAGAATTACTTTTATACTTATTAATTAAATTCAATCATTATGTATAAAATATGTAAAATGATTCATTTTGAAGACCATAGTATGAAAGTCAAAAGAGAGGTAAAATAAACTTTTTTATATATTTATTAACAGATTTAGGCATCAAAAAAATATGAAAATTAATGAAAAATATTAAAAATATAGCTTCAAAATATTTTAATACTTGTATCTAAGATTGATCATATCTTATAACTTTATAACTTTTGAACCAGTGAATTAGTAAAATAAAAAACATTGAATGGTTTTTTAAACAATTTAACAACATATATTAATGATAAAATAAATCGATAAGGTACCTAATATTAATCATAATTGAATAGATGTGGTAACAATAGGTTGCGTCTTAATGAAAAGGAATTAGTTCTATACATCCTTTACCTTGAGTTTAACTTACCACATGTATTCATTATCTTCCTATTTCTTGGAAAACCTCCTTAGAAATATAAATAAAGTAATAATAGGATTATATTATGATTAAACCAAGAGTTATATGATATGGGTATGGATGTTAGTATTGGATTTGGGTTTTTCTTGGTCGATATAATTGGATTTTGATGTGTGGATAAGAGAGGGGATGATATACTTTTAGATGTAAAGGGGAGGGAATGAATTCATTTTTCAAAAGAATAAAATATATTAAGGTATTAATAAATACAGTTGGATTCAAAATGAATCATCTTCAAGGATGATATCATATATGGAGTAAATATTTCCATTTAATAGAATTCAGACTGGTTTTTTCATCATTTTAAAATTTATCATTATTTTTTTAACCCTTTTAACCCATTATAACTCTTATCCTAATAAATGTATTTTTGATCCAATATTCATATTCATAATTTCAAAGAAAAATTGTAACTATTTACCAAATTTTAACAACCTTATTTAAAATATGAAATCTATTTTGTAATATTAGATATCAAAATGTGGTACAAATTTCTCTTAAAATCCAAACATTTCACATAATGTAAAATTGTTCTTAGATTAAATGCTTTTTTATGTATAAATATATTTTTATACCAAATTCATGTAAAATATTGATCCTAATGAAATTAATTGAATTGTTTTTAATGAAAATTTTTTAATTTAATTTTAAAAAAATACAGAAAAAATTATATTTTTTAAATATATCTAAGAAAATAGATTTTTGTTAAAACTCTATTTTTTATACTATTCACCAAAAAATAATTTTTTTAATAAAGATATAAAAAATTCACCCTATCATAATTTTGAACTTTTTATAAAATATTATATCATTTTTTCACTTTATATTTATTGAATTTTGAAATTAAAATTTTGAATAAAATGAAATAATGGATGAAATTAAATTTAGTTAGTATAACCCTATTTTCCATTTGAGTGGAAAATTTGCAATTGTTCTTATAATGAATATGGTTATATGAAACTCAATTCATGAATATTAATAAGGAATATTATTTATGTTTTCTTAATATTATCATGGTTTTCACAATAAATTATCATCGAACTTATATATTTTCTTATGCTACAAGAAAATTAGTGGTGGGAATATAATTTTACCACTTATGAAAAACATTCAAGGTATTCTTACGTTATTATGTTGGGCATGATATAAAATTAGTCTCAACCCCAATTTTATTTGGAGCTAAACTCTGAATGAATGAAGAAGAAAAATATATTGAATTCTAATTATACAATATAATGATTAGTATTTTTTTACATTATTAAATAAATATGGATATAAATTATAAATTTTGTTAGCTACAAGATTATATACAAATATAAAATTAACATAAAAAAGTAACACCTCACAATTTTGATAATATTCAAGAGGTATAGTCAAAGTATTATCTAATTTGATTGGTGTTTGATGCAAGGAAATAACATTAATTGATTTTATATTCATATTAAAATATAGATAAGAATGTTGTGTATATTAAATCAATATGTGGCATAATATTATTCGTCAAAATAAAGTGTATGGTTTGGTTGATTAAGAATAAAGAGATTATATCTGTCAAAACAGCCAAATAAAAATATATTTTAGATATGATGGAATATAATTAGTTTTATAGACAAATAAACAACTAGAGGAACTTAGGAAATGAGTAAATGTGTATATAGTGATCTACTATAAATATAACATAGAAATTGAGTTGATAAAGCATCTAGTACAAAACTCTCATATATATTATATCAAAATTATATACCCATTCATTAATGATAAGTTAGATCATGGGGTGACCAAGATGGAATATATTAACACAAATCATAATGTTACTATTATTCTCACAAAACCTTTTACTAACCCAATATTTCATAAGAGCCATTTTATGCATAGTGTTAAACAACCTCCATCGTCTTGAAGAGGTATGGAAAATACCTTATGATTATATAATTTTTTGATATTAACATATTTATTTAGTTATTGGAATTACATTAACTACATGGGTTTATTTTTTAAGGGGAATATATGAGATTGTTTAGTGAAATTGGAATTAAAAATGGTGTCATGGGAAAAGGGGGGAGAGAACCTGACAATTGGTTATAATGTATAATTCTTATGACATGGGGGAGACAAACTATGAGGAGTATTTAATAATTATAATTTAAGAGGTGATATAATCCATAGGAATGGGAAAGAAGGTGTTGGATACTGATTATATTGATCAATATAAATAAATCCAATGTTAATGATAGTTTGGTGGATTTTTTATAATTTCAAATTCATAATGTTATTTATTAATGCCAATTATTTAAGGTATTCACCAAGGAATGGATTTCATGATTGGTATATAGCTTTATACATCAATAACTACTCAAATATACCTTATGTTATTATTATGTAATTTTATATACCTTTGTTTAATATGAGAATTTTGTTATGGTTTGTGGAGACTCTTTGGATTTCTGAAAAATCCAATGTGGAAGAATGTCAAAAAATATATGTTTCAAACTGTTATTTTTTGGAACATGTGTTATTTAAGGATATTATTCATACAAGTGCTTCAAGTTAAGAAGATATTATTTTTGTTAGAGATAATCATAAATGGTTATATTCATGTATACTATATAAATATTTGATGATTGAGTATTTATGGTAATATTTGGATAATATTGAATGTAATTATAAAAAATTATCGATCTATATATAATTGGAATATATTTTTTAAAGACTTTTTATTAGTAGATTGATGACTTAATAGGCCATGTATGACCAATTTTAATAGATTTAATGGTGAATATAAATAAATTGAGAAGATTAAATATTATATAAGATTAATTATAGTTTATAAAATGTAATATGAGATTAAACTAGAATAATACAACACATAAGAGTAATCCCAAGTAGTGGTAGATAATCTGGTAAATTTATTTTCACTAGAAAAGGTGGAGATATTCCATAATGAGTTATATATATGAGTTATAATTTGATGAAGTCTGAATTGCGGGAGGATTCTATGTTTTTATGGGTAGGTTGGGTAAATTATATGCTTCTCTAAATTGGGATGGCTAATTATTTCATTCTAAAACAATTATTTCTCATTGAAATCATGTGATATCAGATAATGGGGAAATTTACATTATTCAAAAATGGTAGATTCATGATTATCTGGGGTCTCAAAGAGACCTATGTTCATTACATGATGATAACTATTACATTTTATTATTGCTGACAATTATTTATGAGTTGAAAGACAAACTAAGTCATGCCATAATGAGGACGGTCACATCAGGATGTTGTAATTTCAAGGTTAATTAAATAATTTGAATGAATTTTAAAAAGGGAGAATTTCTAATGTTACTTGGTACATGTATCATGAACTTAGTGAGAAGTTTTTTTACAAATATGTGTGTCATAGTTTGAAAACTCAATGTTGTTTGGAAATAAATGATTTATGAAAAGGAAAGATAAAATGATAATATAAGAATAAACATTGGAAATGAAGAGAATATATAGATCTGAATTAGAATGGCGATGAATTAATATTATTGACAAAATGAATTTAACATTTCAATTTCACAGAGGATATTTAACTGTGTAAAGAACAACATCATTTTTTAGTGTTATTTATTTATAAATTATTATTTTTAGCAATATACTTGTCAACATTTTTCATGTTTCTTTTCATAAAGTGGTGTCTATATAGAAATGAAAATAGTGTCATTCTTGGATCAATAGAGATAGTTTCTTAAATATAAAATTTATATATAGTGCATAATCAATATGGTGTATCAATGCATCATCAATGTATATTTGTTTCATGAAACCCTTAGTTTTGAACCAAGTAGAACCCCTATGTCCCTAGAATTGCATTTTTTATTCAATTATTGTGTTAATGTGTCTGATATTCTTATATTTTAATTACTCATTACAAAAAAAAATTAATCATATGTGGAAGTGAAAAATAATTCACACCATAAATCAAACCCCTCTTATGGTATATTTTGGGGAACTATTGTAACAACAATATCATATTATGATTTTCACTCAAACACTATATAAACGCTTTCTGTGTATATAGTGATGATTTCACCTCATATAAGAAAAATATTTATAATATTTTGATCCAGGTAATGATATTTATACATTGATCATGATTAGAGGAGATGATAACTGAAGTATGATTTCTTATCATATGATGGTGTGTGTCTAGTTTTTTTAAGATTATGTTTTTTGTATTGTAATAATTTATTTTTCTTAAAGTCCATTTATTTATTTTTCAAATAAATCCTTTTAAAATATTGAGGGGTAAACAACATAATCCTTTTATGAATATAGTTATTTGGAATCAACAAGCACCCCCAACCCCCATTTTTAGTTCTCATTTATTCAGGACTTTTGGTTTTCTTGCTCTAAAAAATTCTTTATTTCAACATCATTTATTAATCTTTTAAACGATGTTTATTTGGATATAAATTTTTCATGATTTCACATTTGATTAATTTTTTATACCATATATTTTATCTTTATTAACTATAATTTTTTGTGTATTTTTTTAGATATTATTTTACTATTCTGGGATATGATTATGATATCTTTCATGTCTTACATGTTTCTTTTGATGTTGTATTTTTAACATTATTTAATAAAGGATGATTGAATTATGAAAATAGAATTTATTTTATATTCTTGAAATATTTTACCTATGAAGTGTTCATTCTAGATTTAAAGGACTGATTCCTCATTTTTTTATTATAAACAGCCTAAATCCATCCAAAAGGATAAATGATGATTCCCTAATATTTTTTCTAACCAATCACTGCTAGAAATATAACATTTAACAATGATAAAAAAGGGATTTATCAATGATAAATAATTATTGATAATGAGAGTTATATTAATGAGATTTTTTTATCCACGAAAAATATCATTGTTAATGTCCCCCATTAAAAATGCTAAAAAGATACTGATAAAGTGGGACTTTATCAGTGTCTTTTATCACTAATAAAGGACCTATTTTTAGTGCTAGATTTTAAGAACTGATAGGGGGAATTATTTTTTCAATCTTCTCTAATCCCCCCCCCCCCACTTTATCATTTCTTACCCACCCCCTCTATCAGTTCTTTTTACACACTCACCAACCACCCCTTTATTGTCAAGTCACTACCCCCTTTATCATTGTTTTGTGAAATTACATCCCCCTACATGCCCCTATATTTCATCCATTTTCCTATACTTTAAAACTATAATGTCATTACCTCTATTCCATGATGTTTTGTTGTCTATTTTACCATATTTATCCTTATTTTTATATATTCATATTTATATTTTATTCATATATTTATATAATTATATTTAATATCATTTATAAAATATATGTTTGTGTGTGTGTGATATATATATATATATATATATTCATTTTAATGTATTATATATTTCATTTGTTGATATATACTAGAATATAATATAAATATATATACATTTATAAATACACACATATATGTATATGTATATACATTATATATATTTTATAAGTATACATACATTCATCTATTTTTATATTATAAAAAATTGTGATATATTGTTTTAAATACATTTTTAGAATATGTATATATATTTAGATATAAATTTTATAAATCACATATAAATTTTAAATTTTTATATATTTACATATTGACATAAAATTGTATATCGACATATAAATTTTTTATAATTTATTTATAAATGTTTAATGTAAAATATGTTTCTATATTGCATTTATTTATAATGATTATGGTTTATTTATAAAAATACATTTATATATGATGTATATGCATCATATTTATAAACACACATAAGTAAACATTTATATTTCTCACAAACATATATAAATATTTACACAATATGTATTTATTTAAATATATTAGAATATACCTATACATGTACATTTGTTTATTGACATATACTTTTTTACATATAAACATTAATTTTACAGGTATAAATATATGACTACATTTTTATAATGAAAATAAAATTTTTTATTTTTTATTTTAAAAAAAATTAATGATAAATATGCATTTAATATATTTAAAAATAAATTTTTCTGTAAATATGTTTAAATATGTTTTTATACAATTTATTTATTATAAGTAAATATAATAAAATATTAATATATATAATTATTAAAAAACCCACATTGAAAAAATTATTAAATCTAGAAGGCACAATATCTATATGAATTTAGACCCTAGGAATGAATTCATTATCGAATAAAAAATACAATAAGTCCCCCGTAAACTAGGATCAAATCCCATCAAATGATAAAAAAATTCGGATACCCCAACTAAAATCATAGTTTTGGAGAACCTAAGGGATTTTTTGGATAAAAAACATGATCAGAGTTTTCCTTAGAAACCAATATATAGATCAAATTACAAGCTTCCATTTATATGTTGTAGGGCCAAAATAGACATATGGATCAAAAAATTTTGTTACTTGATGTTCAAGTCATTTTTTTAACTTTTCATAGATCGTTCATTAATTCAGTTAATTTTCATATCATAAAATTTTTATTATATGACCATTACATGATTATAATTAGAAAATTATTAATTAAAAATATTTTTAAATTATATTATAATCCATTTTATTGAAATAAATTATATATTAAGTGTAAATTATTATTTATTCATATCTAAATAATATTAATGAAATTATTATATTTATATCAATGTAAAAAAAAATTTATATTAATATATTTTTTTAATGATAAATAATTTTTTTCATGAAATATATCCTTTGCCAGTGCTAGAAAAAAAGGACAAATAAAGGTGGGGGTTTATGGTAGCTACTGAAAAGGACTCATAAGAGAACCCCTTTACTATGAATTTATTACTAGTACTGATAAATGGATCCCTTTATAATTTATTCTTTAGTCGTGTTGATAAGTGGTCCCAATATTTTAGTGCTCTTTTATTAGCAATGATAAACGCCTATATTTATATGTTCTTTTTTAGAGTTTATAAATACCCCCTTTATCACCACATTTTACATCCACTGATAAATACTAGTGCATGATAAACATATTTTTTTAGTAGTTTATGGTGAATGAGAACATTATTTATAATCTATATTTGTATTTCTTGGGTATTGGGATAGGGTATCCTAGGTTTTTTTCATAGAAAGAGATCATGAAACAGCCATGTAAGGGAATATAATATCATTTTATGTGTCTAAAAGTGTAAAAAACATTAATATTCTCCCATTCTATGTAAATAATTGTTCATAAATCAACTCCATTATTTCCTAGAACCTCCTCTGTTTGGTATATAGGTAATATGATTTATCTCTTTAATATCTGACTATCTTGGGTTACAACATGATTGAAAAGTATTCCCCGGGGGATAATGTTTTGAACCTAATTCTAAAATATATTTTAAAACCATATGTCCATTGTCGTTAAACAATATACTACTTTTAATCATTTTATAGGAATTATATGGTTTATCATTATACGGAATTTCCATCTTTATATCATCAATGCATGAAATATTTTAATGATAGATAATTTGGTGAAATTTATGTAGACAACTCCCCTAAAAACATATATTATTCTTGATATATTGATGTTGGATACTATAAGAGAAATGGTAAAAAAAACCATAGTTAAAAGATATAATATTGTTTATAACCTCAAATGGGTAAGACATTACTCATGTTATCTCTTTGAATTATATAAAAAATTATTTCCAACTCCATATCCATGATAATAATGAATATATATATATATATATGAAATAATGTAATATTCCTAGCTAAATATAATTTTCTCTAGATCATTTTCTTATATTTTGATAGATATTAAGATTAATTTAATTAATTTTCACTTTATTTAATATTATATATTCATATGTGGCCCCTACACATTGATCTTTACCTTGATCATATAAAACCGATATACATTAAAACCATTCACTCAATGTATTCAAGATATTTTGATAACATGAGTATATACCAATAACATATAAAAAAAACAAATAATATCTATCACCATTAAAATTTAATCAACCATGTTAGAATAAATTTCATCCACACCTAGATGGTTTATCCCAAGAAAATATGATGGCATTTCCAAAAAAATATTTTGAAGTTCATAAGGTTTATTCATCATCTAATTTTGGTATCAATGAAGACGAGCTTCATGATTCCCCACATACCTTTGAATAATTCGTCTCCACCACCCTTGATGATCAAAAAAGTAACTTTAGGTACTAAAAACATATTAATAGACTATTCTAATTAGTAAAAAAAATTATTGCCCCATGATGGATTCTGCTAGAGAGAGACTCTCCGGCTTCCCTCTGATGACCTAGATTGAATGTTTCAGGATTCAGCTCCCCCATCTTGATTAGAGGGGGGAGTCTCACGCAATAATCTGCATGGGAAGAGTAGACCATCCTCATATCTCGGTTTCATTCTACCATTCCTGAGGAACCCTATATTTTCTAAGGTCCTAGATCTCTTCCATGTGGCACCTCAACTTTCACTACATCTGGAGGAGATCCACAGAACCATAGATCATTGCAATATCACCATGGTGGCCTGATTCTATCAATATCGGCCTCCAGTTGAAATGTTTGATCAGTTTTTCTCTTATTCTTGGGATCTATGGGAGCACTCAGTCATTGGTTTTCCTGACTAGAAGCATTTCATAGTCCTCTTTTGATTGTAATAAGACCTGATCACTACCTATTCCAGGGCCCCTCGAAGATGCAATGGGTCGTCTTTCTACCTGTTTTGTTGGAGATTTAATTTTCATATGCGGCATGACCCTTTGATGATCATAACATGGATAATTCATACTGGTCTTCCTCTATCTTTTCAAAATCCATTCATCCTGTGTGCAATTAGAAACATGTTCAAAAGGTATCTTTGTTCTTATCATCATACGGAGGTCATCTGTCATCCAATTTGTCTGTGAATCTGTGTGGAAGTTGATGTTGCATGGTCTCTTGTCTACTGTATTTGGATTACAGATGAACAAGATTTTAATTGGAAACATGAGGTTGTTTTCGAGTTGTGGATGTACTATTGTGTGTCCAGTGGCCCATTTGGTCATCTGCCATCGGTTTTTCATAGCGGGAGGGTGGGTGGCTGCTCACATGTTGTGGAGATGAGGTACAAGATAGGTTGTTTTTCTATTGATCTAGATCAGGCCTTGAGAACGAATCACACTAAAGCTGGTTTAATAGTGATAAGGGCTGAGATTGGGGAAAATGTGGTCCTTGATAAGAAAATTGGTTGTGTCAAGCATGGAGAATCCCTTGAGCAGTACATTCGGGTGCCAGTCTCTCAAACTGGCAGTACAATGGTGGAGGAGCAAGTGGCTCAAATTCAAATGCAGGGGGTGAACTGGTATGAATTGTTTGTAGCACTTTTATGTTATTAGGGAATGTATAAGATGATTATGTCCTCATATCTGATAGTAAGATAGATATTTGATATATTGAGGAGTGGCCTTGGTGTTGGGAAGCTTCCCTAACTGGAGGATACTGCTGGTTTGTGTCAATCAGGTCCTGGTTCTGCAGAGCCTAGAGAATACAGAGCTTGTGAAGATAGGAAAATGAAATTTGTCATGAATTTCAATCGTTTCGAGGGATTGGAGGTCGAGGAGGTACCCCTTGTGGTTGAAGGATCTCACTCGGTTGAAGATGTTCAAACTGTTTCCAGGAAAGAGCTGGATGTTGAGGGTAAAATGGAGAGGACATTATGTGATGGGCATGTCGTCATGCCAGACTCTCATTGTCTTCCTCCAATTGACCATAACAGAAAATCTTAGATGATGGGAGGAGAGATATTAGCTATTGTAGAGGATGTTATAGTGTAGGATAATGATGGATTCAATGATCTTATCTCTGTGAAGGTCACTAGTAAATGGGAAGATATTTCTGACAGTGATATGGAAAATAGTTGTTTTGTTATACCTTGTCTCAGTGATATTGATCAATGTGGAAGAAGAAAGGTGTCTCAAAGAGATAGTGTTATGACTACTCCACCAAGGAGAAGACCCAGGAAAGTCTACCCTCATATGGAAAATCCAGTGGCCACCAAGGCTTCATCTGAGAGAGAAATATGGGCTCTCCCAGTGTCACGTGTGTAATACTGTACAAAGAAACCATTGTTGGAGAAGTTGAATATTTGAAAGAAATCTTCTAATACATTGAAGCAACATAAAACATATTTACAGTGGGAATTAGCTACTACAGAGTAAGAACCTTATTGGGGATATGGTGAATGGTATGATTATTATGACATGTAGTTTTCTTATTTAGGATGGAACTAGTTGGATGTCTGAAAGATGTTCACATGCATTCTTCTTTCCTATTTACTGTACCTTTTACATTGTCTAATAAATGAATAGGGGTCTTCCTATGACTGATCTTGTCAGATAATTAGTGAAAAATATATTTATAATATAAATATAGGTAAACTACATTTCTTCCAAAACATTGGTATGTATTCATATGATGTTGTACATAAATTCTACGATTATATTCTCATGCAAAAATTCATCACTTAGTTTTACTAGTGAATCATATAGGCAGTGAGAAGTATTCACCCATGTTATAGTACCATGATGGAAACTGAAGTAGTTAATTTTTTAAAAACTAGATTTTTAAGAGGATCAATACCCAAAATATAGATACAATATTCTACACATTAAATTGAAAAATGGATAAATAAATTTTTTTATTGTTTTATAATACATTAACTATCATTACCCAATGTAAGAATTATTTATTAAAATCCCAAAATTTCTAATTGATGCACATCTATTTATTATGATTTATCATTAATGAACTGATATTCTTGTTATGAACATGTCTAAATAGTCCATAAAGATGTAGAGTTCACTACATTTGGGGAACCCTAAGGAGTACAATTTTTGGGTGAATCTATTTGAATAAAAAATAGTGAATAATCCTTGAGTGAAAAACAACATCATCAAACCCCTTCCAAGTATGGCCATTCAACACTCTGTCGATGATCTGATCATTAAAAATTCCCTTCACTAATCATGAAGTGGTTTTTTATCCTTGATAACTTAATATGAAGATAACCCCTCAAAAATGTTCATTTGGACCGATAAAAGATAAATTCTAGTGATTCGTGGTCTATCATCAGTGTGTTCAGGGTTACCATATCAAAATGGAGGGGATACTAACAATTATACCTCTTTGTAATCTTGGATAATTTAATTGACTTCAATGAAGTCTTACCAATATTAGTCATTTCGTTAATAAAATTTTTAATTTTTTACCCAACAAAAATATTATGATAATGGTAAAAAAACAATGGTATGGGTATTATAAAATAATATATTATATACTTATTAATTTGTTACTAAACCCCATAATTCTAATTGCCTCATAGTATGAAAGCCACTCATTTGTTGTATGGTAAAATTTGAATGATCTCTTGGGACTGTTTTTTCCTATAAGAGTGACATGGTTAATGAAATCAGCCCTTATAACCTCATTTAAATAATATTATATGCTAAATATATATACAAGTCTATCAATAACAATTTATTTTTCATGATCATTACAATTTAATGTCTAAAACATTATTTATAACATAATGAAGTTCACCTATATTGTACCATTGATCAAATAAAATAAATTGTTTTCTATCCCGTGTTTACTCAGAAATTATCATTATTAGTTTCCATACCCTTGTAGTTAGATATCTAGTTTTTCATTTGGAAATAAATAAAATTATATGATTTGAAAGGCTTTCTTGAATTTTACATTTCCTTAAAATAATAACCTATAGAAAAATAGCTTCTTCACATGGAGATTTATCCCATCAATAATGCATCATGTGCATAGTTAATGTACACTAATAGTTTTTTGAAAAGTCTAAATAATAATATAATGTGGGATACAAAGCTTAAGTGAGTTGTTGTGGGAGTTACAAAATACCATTCCATAAACTTAATATCATAAGTGAATTAGAATAAGTGTTTAACAAGATCAATGATGAATTGAATGTAATGAAAAATAATTTTAATTTTCTCAGTGTAAGATCTTGGACATCATGGAGGTATGTACTTATTTAATATTTTCATTAAATATATTTTTATGGTTGATTAAATGTTTTAATGGGTTTATGTGGGGCCTTGATGGTGTTATAGGAGTTCAGGACATGAAAAAAAGGAAAACATTGACAAACTAGAAAAGTCTTGCATTTGGAACATGGTTATGTAAACTATTCGGCCTCCTTAGAAAACCCATGAAACATTGGACAATGGAATATCTCATGGTTCACACACAGTTTTCAAATCCTGTGGGCCTTCCTTGGTAACTGTACAACCCATACCCCCTTACATAGTGTCTTTTACATAGTTTTTATAGTATTTGGAAAACTATGTGGGTAAACCATGCACCCCTCTAGAATTTAGAAAAATTAACGTTCTTCCATTGCATGATATTAAGACCTTCACATGAATTTCTCTCCCATTTCCTCAATTCCAACCCTATGAATAATCTAGCGATCCAAAATATTCATAGAGTTCATTCTCCATAATTCTGAGGCCATTGAGAGAATAGTTGGTTACAGAGCGATGCTTTAGGTATGTCAAATCCTCTCTTTTATTCACTTTTATGTATTAGGGATTGTATCTTGAGAGATCATCTTTTAAATCCCTAAAACATTTTTTTTTGTGGAATATATTTTAATTATTCTATGTCTTCTTGTATTTGGGTATTAGGCTTCCATTAATAATGTGTTCAACAACAGATTATAGGTATGTTGTCTAAATGTTATATCCCATAGTATTATAAGGATTTGTGAATTTGAACTTTTGTTCATGATTCACCATGTTGTGTTCTTAGTTCTCATTGGTCAGAGTATAGTACTCAATAGGGGTGGGGTAATTGAGTATCTATTCCAAAAAATTTTTTAAAAAGTATTATTAAAAGGGTTCCCCAATAAATTTAAATATATCTTAGTCAATCAAGGTTATACTGTTATGATAGTTTGTCTATTAGAATATCTTCTTAGAATATTGATTAATTCCCAGTAATCTTAATATCAGTAATGGACATTACTTTTGAAGCAATTATAATAAGGAAAAATAATTATAAATTCTTTCCAAGATTAACAATCAAATTAAATTTAGTGATTTTTAAATTAAATAGTAAAAACAAGGAACACTAAAATAAAAAACACAGCGGATATAAAACAAGTGGTTCAGACTCAAGCTAAGACCAAATACACCCTACTTGGTGATCACCATCCACCAAGAATTTTATATAAATAAACTTCACACAAATCTTGTATCGGGCATTACAACAGTACACAAGACTGTCCAGGTCTCGCATCCTTTTCCACAGTTCCTCATGGGTATGAACTAATAGGACAAAGAGGGACCTCTTCCACACTTATCTATGGAAATAAACAGGTGTAAAATTATGTAAGAGAAATGATATATTTTATCCTTCAGTTTGATGTAGAAGATAGTGTCTGTTTAATATATACACACACATAACTTTAAATATAAAAATAATAATACACAACATAGAAGAAATGATGATATAAGGTTATAAGTGCACTGAGTGTTATTATATGCCACTCTATACTTATAAGATGAAACATATGTAGAAATCGAGTCCTCCTGTAGAGAACAGAGTATCGTAAATCAGCTAGATCAGGATCATGTTCTTCATGGTATTTTCAATGTACAGATGTGATCGATGATTCTAATCGATGGTGTACATCTTGTTGATTTAATAATTTTTTGTGTGTTCTTCAAAAATGTTGAGTTGTATGTGTCAGTTCTTTTATCAGGAAAGGTCGTGTGTACTTCGTTATTTTTCTCTTTGGTTTCTGGGGTGCACTTCTCTTTTACTCTTGGAGTGATGTGTTGGATCCGACATGATGCATGTATTCTGCACCCCGTACCTCATACTGTCAGATGATTTTTATATAAAAGAATCATTAATTATGTCAGTGCATTTAAAATCATTAAATATGACTATTAGAAATTAAATTGAAAAATTACAAAACAAATTATGAAACGGTGCCATAGTGTATCTACAAATGGTGTCTCCATTAAATAGTGTATAGATGGTCACGGTGTCTGGATGGTCACACTATCTGGATGGTCACGGTGTCAGGATGGTCATGCTGTCTGGATGGTCACAATGTTTGGATAGCTATAGTGTCTGGATTTTTACGGTTTATGGATGGTTATGGTGTATGGATGGTTACAGTGTCTGGATTCTTTTCCAAAAAAACACAACCGGTGGAAAACTCATGGTTTCTCAGACTAAGAAAAATATCTGTATACAGACTTAAACATTGATATTCATAAAATGGTATAGATTTAGTCATTCATCAAAGAAATCATTATGAAGTAAATTAAACATAGTGTACAATAGTGAAACATAGTGTATAGAAATTAAGATCTTGGATAGATTTATTTAAAAAAAAGATACTAATCATTTATACACATGATTTGAGACAGATTACACCGGATTAATAGGTTTCATAGAATGTATAGGATTTGGGATCATTAAAACATGAGTAACACATAAAGAGTCCAACAATCTCCCCCCTTCTGATGATCACAAATCATGTGAGTGAGAGATTTATTCTTAGGAAATTTTCCACTTATTTAATATTCATTTGGTGTATATAAAATACTTATTTCTCTCCATTTTGTGATTATAAAATAGAGTAAAAAAGTAGACAATGAGAGTGCATAATGCATTAGATGGATAAATAGTGTCATTACAAATAGTAAAGAACAAGAATACATAACAAGACCCTATCAAATGATAGTAGAAACTATTCTTCAGCACTGTATTTAATTCCCTTATCCCTTGGTAGTATCATTAGAAGAAGAAGCAATAGGAGCAGAGGTAGAAGTAGAAGAAGGGAGTGAACTAGTGGATAGAGAAAGTAAAGGGAGTCCTTCAAAAAATGAAGGGGCCACGGTAGGTGTAGGAGAATCCAAGGAAACTGTTGATCAAGGATTACATGCCTAATATGACTAAAAACCTAGGATACAAAAAAAATATGTGGAGGATAGGTAATAGGATGAGAAGGTATGAAAACCATATATAAGGGGTGCAGCTGCAGAAGCGACAATGGTAGTACTCTGAACATGAAGATAAGGCTGAAAAAGTTTGATTATGTCAATAATTATTTTACCACTAAACTACATAGCTTTATCAAAGTCATCATTGTTCTCCATAAACTTATCCAACAATGGAGTAAAATATTTGAGCTTTTGGACTTGAGTTTTCATGGATTTAGTTACATGATTAATCGTCAAATTCACCGCATGGTACTTGAAGTGGTTTGTCATGTCATTCTTATAGAAGTTCTGATTGAAGTATAAGTTCACATTCATTAAATTTTTTTTCTGAGAATCATTGGTACTCTTTGAATGGATGTGCACAAAATCAAGAACTCTATCATTTTTCTTGATAACTTTATATAGAGGTTATTTTTCAAAGCCACTAAGCACAGCCAGAAGTTCTTCTTTGAAAACTGTTCGATATAGTAGTATGAGAAGTAGTGATAGAAGAAGTAAGGTATTTGAGTTACTTTATAACATTTTGGAGACAGACTTTATACTCATCAGTTAACTTGTTATGACCAATAACAAGCTCACGCATCTCCTGAACAATTTCCATGTTTCTTTCAACTAATTTCTCGGATACAGAAGTTATATGAGGTTGAATCAGGGGGTCTAGTTCCTATGGGTTCAGACTAACATCCTCAACAGGATGAGAAATAGGGTCTTGTCTTGAGTTTATCACTCTCTACATATCATTAACCATAGATTTTAGGGTTTTTACTTCATCACGGAGCAGTTCATTCTCAAATCTGACATCTTGAATATCATGAATAATATTTGGTTGAATCTACCATATGACTTTTTCCAATAATAATATTGCATCTCTTTCACTCATATTGGTTATAGGATAAGGTAGGTTATTCATGAGTTTCTCAACTCTATCTAGTACGGTAGCTCCAAAAGATTTTAGATCATCCTTATTCACCAAGGTTGAAGGTTCTTGTGAAGGCTTAGAAACTAAAGCTGAGACAGGCTCAATTTAATTTGTAGAGATAAGATAAAAAACTGATTTCAACTGAAACATAGTAGATAGATCAAGACTTTTAACTTAGACTTCCAGTGAAATAGCCACATTAAAATAACATCGGAATTTATACCATGTATCCAGTGAGCTTGGATCAACCTGATTAGGAACCTCAATAGATTCTATATTGGGGGGATGCTCTCCCTCAAAAAGTGAATCTTTCTCTGGACTGAGAGATTTATGAAATTGATCTATTTCCCCAAATTCATCTCTAATTTCCTCAACCATTTCCTTTTGATCCAATTAAATGGATTTCTCCATTCTCCCATCAACAGAAGGAATTACTTCAAGAACTGCTTGTTCCTCTGGTATTTCCTCAAGGGAATTTTATTGCACAATAAGAATTTATTCTTCTATATGCTCTTTAGCAACAATATTTCCATTTACCATACCAATACATTCTTCTTTTGAAGAAAGTTGTTCTTCGAACTCAATAACGTTTTCAAGAACATGAACTTCTTTTTAAAATAAGACTTGAGGAGAAGATTCATTATCATCCTCAACCAGAATAGTTTCCTTTGAAGGTACAATATCCTATTTCTCTTTTTCTACATCAGAATAATCAAAAATCTCATCTGGTTCTGAACCAGGATCAGTGATGTCCTTAGCTTTTGAAGGGTTTTCAACCGAGTTAAACTTTTCATAAACTCTATCATTATATTCCACCCATGATTTCCTCCATGGATTCCAATTTATTTTCATTCTCTTTACAATAATATTCAAAATAAAAAACTCATAATACTTTATGGCTTCTTCATCTAGTCCAACCAATCGCTTTGCATGAAGTATAGCAGAGATAACCGTGAATAAAATAGGGAGGTTGAATTAGAGGTTGTTTTGATCAACTCACACATATGGTGTATGATATAATTACAATGGTTGATCTTATATACATTATTCATGAGATGTGTAAAAAATAAATCTTGATATTTGATTATAGAAAAATAAACTTTTATGGGGATAACCAAATTCGGAACAAACTTAAATAGGAGTCTAGATTCACCATATAGTTCGGAAGCTATAGCTCTCCTCTTGGTTTCATTTCCACTTAAACTTCTCAAAACTTCTTCCAGAACAAAGAACTCACTTAGAGGTGTAGGACCTCTCTGTTAGTCCTCACAGATATTCTAATGAGGTATCATGTTGAATGAAACCCATAACCTCAACGAAAAGGTTCAAATATGACCATTGATATAGCTTCGTACAACATACCCATCTTTTGAATCAAAATAAAATTGAACATACTGGAAAAAGTAGGCAACTAGATTTGGATAAATAGGCCTGTCCACTTTTGTAAGAAAATCTAGACAACCTTGCTCTGTTATAACATTAAATACCAAATACTTACATGATATAAGCCACATAGGGCATATATTCATTTTAGCTACAACTACTTTGTTCACTAGGTTCAGATTCAGTGGTTCCTGGGGTGCTAACTTCGGTGTGATTTACAACTTATTCTTTGAACTATGATTCTAAATAGTTGATGATGAAGGTCATTTCATCCTAGTCATTCACCGAAGGTTCGAGAGAGAGAAGGGTTGAAAGAGGGTTATGGTTTGACAGAAGAGAAGAGATCTCGAATGAAGAAGGAGTGAAACTTATTTTATTTTATTATTTAGGGATATCAAGCGTCGTTGGATCAAAAGCGTAGGAAATTAAAAGGAATAAAACAATGAATTACTGTGATATGGGTTATAATTTATAAATAAAACAATAAAGTTTCTTTATAGTGAGACCGTAAAAAGTCTTCACAGTGAGACCGTAACATCCATTCACAATGAGAGAGTAACAAGAATTCATGGTCAGATCATAACAGTGTGATTTATAAACCGTGTGACTGTATTTTTTAAGATAGTAAGTACTAGACAATAACCAAGAAATAGTAACTATGAGACCAAAAACATGAAACAGTAAATCTTAAGATAGTAGAACTATAGAACCCTTTGAGCTAAACAGCAATCTCAAGATAGTGACTTGTGAAACCGTAAACTATGAAACAGTAAGATATGAAATAGTAAGATATGAAATAAAAAGATATGAACAATTAGATATGAAATAGTATACTTACTACTTAATATTTATCATTCCCAATTCATGTATAATGTAATCTATTCCTTCAAAATTTAATGGTTAGGTGAATATATCAGCAATCTGATATTCAGTTTCAATGAATTTTAAAGTGATATCACCTTTCTGAAAATGATATCTCAAGAAGTGATGTCTTACATCAATATGAATTGTCCTAGAGTGTGAAATGGTATTTTTGAGATCTTAATAGAACTTGTATTGTCACAATTTATTAGTACATGCATAAATTGATATCCACAATCTTGTAATGTGTGTTTCATCAACACAATTTGTGCACAATAACTGCCAGTAGCTACGTATTCAGCTTCTGCAGTATATAATGCAACATAGTATTGTTTCTTACTACACCATGATACTAGTGATTTGCCTAAAAAGTGACATGTTCTATAGGTTCTTTTCATGTATAACATACAACCTCCAAAGTCAGCATCTAAAAACTGACTAACTCAAATGATTGTCCTCTGGGATAGAACAATCCTAGATTGGGTGTGTGATTGAGGTATTTGAAAATTCATTTAATAGCATTTTAATGATATTCCATAGTATTTTCTTGAAAAATAGCACACATACACACACTAAACATAATGTTAGTCTGGCTAGAAGTCAAGTAGAGTAAACTTCCAATCAGTCCTCTATAAGTGGTTTGATCAACAAATTATCCATCTTCATCAAGATCCAATTTACAAGAAGTACTAATTAGAGTGTTACTAATTTTAGTTCTATCCAATTCAAAACATTTTATAAGATTGTTAGTTTATTTGTTTGATTTAAAATAATACCATCATTATTTTGAAAGATTTGAAAGCCAAGAAAAAAATTTATTTCACCCATTAAACTCATTTCAAATTCATTTTTCATTATTTTAGAAAATTCAATACAAAAATAATTTTTTGAAGATCCAAAGATAATGTCACCTACATAGATTTGAACAACTAAAACCACATTGAAAATCCATTTTATAAAAATAGTAGGATCATCTATTTCATTTGTAAATACATTGAAAAGAAGAAAAGTACTTGATCTATCATACCAAGCTCTTGGGGCTTGTTTTAAACCTTATAAATCTTTTTATAATTTAATGATATGATTTGGAAAATGAGGGTTTATAAAACCAAGGGGTTTCTCAAAAAATACATCCTCATCTATACACCCATTTAGAAATACACTTTTGACATCCATTTGATATAGTTTGAAATTAAGATGTGCTTCATAAGAAAGCAAAATTCTGATGTGTTCAAGTCTAGCTACTGGTGAAAAGTCCTCTTTATAGTCAATTAATTCTTATTGACTATAGCCTTGTGCAACCAATATATCCTTGTTTCTAACTATATTACCAGCTTCATCTACCTTATTTCTAAACAACCATTTAGTGCCTATGGTGAATGTGTCTTTGGGTCTTTCAATAAGTTACCAAACATTTTTTCATTCAAACTGGTTATGTTATTCTTGCATAGACATCACCCAGAATTCATTATTGATAGCATCATTAATGTTTTAGGTTCATGTTGTGATAAGAAGACTTGATGTTCAACCTAATTTCTATGGGAATCTCTAATATAAGATACATTTTCTAAGTCTCCAACAACAACATCTAAAAGATGGTTCTTAAGAGTCTTAACAGATCTAGAAAATGAGAGACTGGTGATTTCAGGTTCTTCAATAAGATTTGGTTCATTGTGACCATAATCTAAATAATTTCTTGAACAGGATGTTTTCACAGATTTTTTTATAGGATGGTTAGGGGATTTTGAATTAATTTCCATATTTGATACATCATCCTCCATGTTCTCTAGAGTTGTCTTAGGCTCATGTGGATCTATTTCATAAAATTTTACATGGACAGATTCTTCCATAGATTTATTATTTTTATTAAACACTATATAGGATTTACTAGAAATTGAATATCCTAAGAATATTCCTTCATCACTCTTGGATGAAATTTTTCCAATATTGTTCTTATTATTTAGGATATAGACTTTGAAACTGAATACTTTGAAGTAACTAACATTGGGTTTTCTATTTCTCCACAACTCATATAATTTTATTTTAAGGATAGGTCGAATCAATACTCTATTCATTATATAGCATGATTTATTTACAGCTTTATCCCAATAGTAAATAGGTAATTCATATATACTAAGAATGGTTCTAGAAATCTCTTGCAGGGTTTTATTTCTTATTTCTATAACTCCATTCGGTTGAGGTGTTCTAGGGACATGGAAATTATTATTATAGCTATTTTGTGAGAAAAAGGATTCAAACTCATAATTTTCAAACTCACAATTATGATCTCTTCTTAAGTAATTAATTATATGTCCACTATGATTTATATAGTTTTGGAATATTTGGTAAAATGAGAGCAGTCTTCACTTTTGTGAGCCAAAAAGAATGTCTAGGTATATCTAGAAAATTCATCTATAAGAACATAAACATAGTGATTCTCATTTAAACTAGAAACACTATATGGTCCACATAAATCCATGTGAACCAATTAGAGAGGTATAGAAGTTGACACTTCCTACTTTGGTTTGAAGGAAATTTTGTGTTGCTTTTTTTTGACAAGGATTACACACTTTATCCTTTGGAAACACAAGTTTGGGTATGTCTTTGACTACGATTTTTCTTGTTAACTTTCTAAGGGAGTGAGTGTTAAAGTGTTCTAGTATCCTAGGCCAAATCCAAGACTCTATGTGAAACACACTCAAACATGAAGCATTTTTTAGAAACCAACGAATGTAAGTAAACAGAATATATATTTTTATAGCATAATATAGAAAATATTAATACATTTTTAGAATTAAAAACATTGCAGGCATCATTTTCAAATTTAACATGAAATCAATCATCACATAACTATGAGATAATAAGTAGATTATATTTAAATCCATCAATAAATTGTTCTTTAGAAATCAATACTCGGTTAGAGTTACCGATTTTCCCATGGCCAATAATCTTTCCAATGGAATTTTCATAAAAGTTGACATGTCCTCCGTCAATTTTTATTATGTTCTTGAAGCATGAATAATATCCTATTATGTGTCTTAAAGACCCACTATCCATGTACCATACACTTCTATAGGAACTCTTTAAGCATCTTTCCTACACAATAGTAAAATAAAAACATATTTTGGTACACACACTAGTTTGGGTCCTATAATATTAGTGACTAGGGCCATAGGAACCCATATCTTCCTCATAGGTTTCCTATAAGTATTATGTAATGTATTTGAAAAATAAATTCTATATGGTCCAAAAAATATTGAAATAGTGGAGAGTGTATCATAAATTGAGCTAGCTGAATGTTTTATAGAACTGGAAGTAAAGTTGTATTTCCTAGACATAGAGAAAAAATTAGTTCTTCAAAAATTTCTTTTACCAGGTTGATAGACAATGCCATTAGTATACTTTAGAGCAATTTGTTTACCAAGAATTTATTCATTGGTATCCTTAAAATTAGTAAACCTTTCTATATCCTTTTTCAATTGCTCATTAGAACGTTTTAGTTTATTGTTCTCTTTGAGTAATTGATAATTTTTCTCCCTTTCTATAGTGAGTTTAGTTTTAATAGTTGATGTAAGATCATGATGTTTCTTGAAAGACTGGTATTTATCTTTTAGTTCATTACATGTATCTTCATGAATATTATAGTATTCAAACATTTCTTCATTAGAATTATTTTCAGAGTCACTCTCAACTCCATAATAATAGGAATTGTGTAGAGGATATTCCAACGTTACCTTATATGTGTTTGTTATAAAACACATATTTTCTTAGTTAGCCTATTCATTATGTGAAGATTTTGAGTCACTTGAACTATCCTTAGAAGCACTCCATGTTGCTTTCATTTCATTTTTATACTTTCTATCTTTGTCCTCGTATTTCTTTTTGTACTTGATCTTGGGACAGTCATCCTTGACTGTTACTTTTTTTACATTCATAGTAGAAAATATCATCATACTTTTCACTTCTTTTCAAATATTTCATCCAACTCCATTTCTGATCATATCTTCCCTTGAAGTTATGATTTTTGAAAAAGTTATTGTTTTTGTAAAATCTCTTAAACCTTCTAGATAATTGAGCCATCTCCTCATCATTTTTAGGTAATTATTGTTCAATGTTGGAACACTCTACAGAAACATCTAATTTCCATTTATCATTGTGTTTATAGGTAGTGGTCTTGAACACAACTAATTTTCTTTTGGGTTCATCCTCCTCTTCCTTGTTGTCTTTTAGCACCAATTAATACATCATTAGTTTTGTAGTGAATTATTTTATAGGTAGAATGTTGATATCGTATGACTCTCTAATAGAGACAGAGGTTCCTCTCTATCTATCAGGTAGGAATATGAGAATACTCATTATCTATTCTTTTATAGTGACTTCCCTTACAAGAGAAATAATTGTGTTGACAATTTCGTTGAACTTGAGATACATCTCAGAAAAGGCTCATCATGTTTCATTTTAATGTTATCATATTTAATAGTATAATTATTAAGTCTCGTATCTTTTACACTAGAAGTTCCTTCATGTGAAATAGAAAAAGTGTCCTAAATTACATGGGCAGTTTCACATGAAGATATTCTATTAAATTCTTAATTAGATAAAGATAATTATAATGAATTCATTTCTTTTTAATTATTATTATAGGTAGTTTTGGTAGGTTCATCCCAATTGATTATACCAATAGAATAATATTATATTTACTTATAATTGAAGACAATATTTCAAAGCTCATACTTTCTAAAATCATTTTGATTTTAATTTTCTATTGAGAATAATTGGTACCATTAAATAATGGTTGTCTATTTGTTACAAAAACATACAATCTATTATCTATAATTGAATAATATTTCAAAAGAGATAGAAATTTATAGCTAACATGAATTTACAATTCTTTAATGTACAACTACAATAATAGTTGAATAGGGTCAAAAACTGAGTCTTTTAGAAACAATCCAATGATACAAAATATTGGTCAAAGTATAGTACTAAAGAGGGTGGTGAATTGAGTATTTATTAAAAATTTCTATTTAAAAAGTATTTTTAAAAGGTTTACCTAATAAATTTAAATACAGCTCAATAAATCAAGGTTATACTGTTATGAAATTTTGACTTTTTGAATAACTTCTTATAAGATTGATTAATTCTCAATAATCACAATATTAGTTATTAACAGTACTTTTAATGCTTTTCTAATAAGGAAAAACAATTATAAATTCTTTCCAAGATTAACTATCAATGTAAATTTAGTTATTTCTGAATTAAAAAGTAAAAATAAGGAACACTAAAATAAACAACACAGATTATAAAAAACAAGTGGTTCAGTCTCAATATGAGACCTAATCCACTCCACATAGTGTTCACATACCACCAACCAGTTTATAATAATAAATGTGATACACACCATGTACCAGGATTTACAACAGTACATAAGACTATCCAGGTCTCACGGCCTCTTCCATGGTTCTTCGTGGGTATGAACTAACAGGTCACATAGGGACCTCTTCTACACCTATCTGTGGGAATGCACTGGTGTAAAAGGATGTAAGAGAAAGGATATCTTGTATCCATCAGTTTGATGTAGGAGAAAATTCTTATTTAATACAAACACATACACATCTAAAAAGATAAGAAAAATAATACACAATAGATAATAAATAATTAGATAAGGTTAGAAGTGCTTTGAGGGTTAGTCTATATGGATCTAGACTCCAGGGATTAAACAGATGTAGAAATAGAGTCCTCTCGTGGAAAACTGAGTATCATATGTCAGTAGATTTGGCTCGTGTTCTTCATGGTATTGTCAATGTGAAGATGTGCTCAACAATTCTGATCTTTGGTGCCCAGATTGTTGATTCAAGAATGTTTCATGTGTTCTTTAGAAATGTTGAGTTTCATGTGTCAGTTCTTTTCTCATGAATGTTCGTGTGTACTTCATAATTCCCCTCTATTCTTTCTTGTCCTCACTTATCTTTTATTTTTGGAGTTCATGTGTAGGATCTAACCGTATGCATGTATTCTTCACCTTGTACCTCATACTGTCAGATGCTATGTCTAAAAATGATCATTAATTATGTCAATGTATTTAAAAGAATAAAATATGAACGTTATAAATTATATTGAAAAAATGGAAAAAAAGATTTAGAAATAGTGTCACATCATGTATGTAAATAGAGTTTCCATGAAATGGTGTCTCTATTAAATGGTGTCTCCTTGAAATGGTGTCTGGCTGGTCACGGTGTCCGTATGTTCATGGAATCTGGATAGTCACGGTGTCTAGATGGTCATAGTATCTGGATGGTCTCGGTGTCTAGATGGTCATGGTGTATAGATGGTCATGCTTCCTAGATGGTTATGGTGTCTGGATGGTTACAATGTCTAGATGGTGACGGTGTCTAGGTGCTTTTCCAAAAAAAAAATTGGTAGCAGACTCAAGTTTCTCAAACTTAGTCAAATATCTGTATATATACTTAAATAGTGATATTCAAAAAATGGTTTAGACATAGTCATTCATCAAAGAATTCATTATTAAGTAAATTAAACATAGTGTACAATAATTAAACATAATGTATAACAATTAAGATCTTGGATAGGTTTATTAAAATAATAATGATGCTAATCATCTATATAAATGATTTGAGAAAGATTACATAGGAGTAACTGGTTTCACATAATGTGTAGGATTTGTGATCATTAAAACATCAGTAAAACATGAGGATTCCAATAGTTATGTTTGTGATATTTGGAAAAATTGGTGTCTAAATAATAAATTGAACCACTCATTATCCCCCATTAAAAAAGTAGAGGATGAATCAACTAATTTAGGGCTACCCATGGGGTGTGCTGAACTTCCTAAACATGGTAAATAGAAATATTGAGTGAAAAATATACATGTTATCAAATAGATCCCTTGATAAAGATGATTAATGTTTAATTTTTTGATTAATAAGGAAAATGGATAGTAGTTCCTAGAGGGGGTAATGTCTAAGGATCATGTGGAATGTCATGAAAATTGGATAAATGGAATATATTGTGAAAGTGCTAAATGAATTGTGTTTTGGTGCTTGAAAAAAATATGTGGACTAATCCATGGAAATAAAAAGGTGTCATGAGAGTTAATATATAGAAATATTTTAACATGTTGAATGGATTATATATGTGAATTGATGAATTACTTAATGATTTATCCATAATAAATGGTAATTCGCCTAAATTTTAATTTAATGTAATTATTTAAGTGTTAATTGGTTATGGAATAATAATTATTCCTAGGATGAATGTTGTGAACAATGATTATTATCTGTGTTGGATTGTACTATGGTATTTTTGGTAAATGGTTGAATAAACTTGTTCACATGGAATAGTGGTGGGATAAAGGACTCAGGAATCTCCCATGGGTCATGTAGGACTGATTCTATAATCCCACCCAAGAATTCACTTGTTAGAGAGTTAGAAGGATGATCTAGGGACCTAATGGTTTCGTTCGACTAGAATACTAGGATAGAGGATCCACGATAGGTTTTCATGTGTTTATCCCTAGTGATATTGATACATGACTTATTACCTTATGCTTATGGTTAACAGCCTTAACGCTTCTGTAAATGTTTTATATTGGTAACTAATAGAACACATGATGATAGTGAACAATGTAGAGTAGATGATGTAAATAGTGAAATGAGACACATGCTAGAAATAATTGACTTATGTATTGGAATCTAGTGGCTCCTAAATATCATTTCTTTTACATTCCATTTGTTTAGTATTTGAATACAATATCTATTTAGACTTGATATTTTCTAAACACTATTAGTGGTGACCTACTGAGTTGTACTCACACAATGCTCAGGTTTCGGTTGCGTACCCAATAATATTTGATGGTTGTAGGTTAGGACAAGGGCAATGACCTAACTCTTGGGAGTTATTTAGGGATTGGTAAGTCTATGGATGAGGTTATGGAATTATAAAATAACCATTTTGTGGATTTATCTATTTTATTTTTTTGGGTTTCTGAATGTTCTGACACTTCTATAATAACATGGAATATTTATTTTTGTTGTGGTTGTACCCAGTTTTGGGAGTGGTTGCTTATGAATATTCATTATTTATTGAATGTTGCATCCTTTTTTACATTTTTATCTATTTTTTCCATACTTTGGTAAAGTTGGTGTAATCTCTCCATGTACATATTAGACCCTCACCACAAGTCTGAAACCTCTGTCGTATAGGGAGGATCTCATGAGGTCATGTGGTGACCCAACTCGGAGGACTAGTTTAGTGGCTCTCAGGTTAGGGTTGTTATAAAGATGTATTTGAGTGGTTGTTTTCTATAGTATTATTATTTTTAATGGTAGAATATATAATAGGATGACATGTTCCTTGTTACAGAGGTTATTCATAGGATTATCTAACCCATTACTGAGGTAAAATCCAAGTTACCCAGGTTGGGGAATTATTGTTCTTGTTTTTCATTATTACATTTGATGATATTTCATTATTGGGTGATTCACTAGTGGTATGATGTGATAGTTTTGTGATATTTTTTACTTGGAAAAATGGCTTGAGTTTTTTCATACATCTATCATTTAGGCACCAAACTACTTAGGTAACATGAATCATCATAGGCACAAACAAGTGAAGGGTGTTTGGGGCATAAGGAGGTAAAGTACATTTGATATTCTTAAGAAACCTAATGAAAATCACATCTACTAGAATTATGAAAATGAGAAAAAAATGAAATGAAATACTAGTAATAGTGATATAATTGTGCTTGATTAAGGGTTTTAAGTGGTTCAAAATGTAAGTTGTGACATGATGTTAAATGCGAAGTGTGCCTTGGGGAATTATTTACATTGTAAGTATGGAAATAGTTTTGATAAAATTTCCAATGTAAAAATATAACTGTAATTTGGTAAACCCATGTTATCTATGGACTTTGGTAGTGATGGTCAAGGGTATTGTTTGGGAGATGATAATAATCGTTGGGATAGTGTATAAAATGGGTTTTTTATGGTTATTAGAGTTCCTTATATTTTGAGAAATTTGAAATACATGTGTTACGTAATTTGAGATGTTTGTGTGGAATTGTAAAGAAATACCCCTATGAAGAAATTTTATGTCTGAGAGATAAGATGATGTAGTTGAGAATTATCCTCTATTAGTGTAACAAGAAAACCTAGAGATTCGTGGAAATAGGAGAGAATATTAGTTTTGTGATAACTTCACTCATTTAATGAAGATGGTGGAATGGGACCTAGGGTGGGTTTTCTGAATCTTTTTAGAGCTGAACAGGTAGTTTTAGCTGCAAAACCCTCCAAATATTACTAGAGAGGGTGTTCCTAAGTTAGTGTAACTTAAGATAGAATCTATTCATTCATTCTTGGATCATGTGGATACCCATGAAGATAATAGTTGCAAGATGGAAAATTATTTTTTTGTGAAGCCAGGTGAACCACTGGTAGGGTGTTCTAGATTAGACCTCAAAAGCTAAAAGTATGTGTCGGAAATATATTATTGGATAATTATATATAACAGTATTTTCTGGAAACCTTAAGGCAGAGAAAGGATGAAGAATTTATGAGGATGAAAAAGGGTTCTATGACGGTCATAGAATATTCTAGTCATTTTACCAACTTGTATCCTTTTGTTACAACATTGGTGGGGGTGAGGAATCCATGATAAACATTTCCAATATGTGCTTAGGTATGAGATCAAGTCCTCAGTGAATATTTTTAGTTTAAAGAGGGTTGATGAAGTGGTAGATCAAGCCCTTATATGATAAGGATCCTATAAGGAGGCTTCCGGTAGTATACATGTGATTCCAGTTGTGTGACCCAATGGTGAGGCTTCTAATAGTAGGAAGCGCTAAACCCAGAGTTTTGACCAAGGTGGTGGTGGATAGGGAATCCATAAAAAAGAACTCATCTCTCAGGTAAGTGATCGAGTTTACTTCTATTATTGTGACATTATGAAACATTTGAATATTCAGTGTTCCCAACCACCAGTTGAGTATCGATCTTGTATCAGATAAGGAAATGTGAATATGTTATATAGTAACTCATGATAGTCAGGAAATGATTAAGAACTAAGTAAAATCCATAACACAATCAAGAGGTTAGTTACCCTATAGTAGGTAGGTAATTGGAGCTCGATCGGTATAACCAACAGTGGTGGTAGATGCGGTACTCCTGGGAGAGATCGTCCATGTTAGCATGGTAGTACACAATGGGAAACTCATGATGGGGGCTATGGTAGAGGGTCATGTAAACTTCATGCAGTCTAGTATAAACCCGGTGGTACTGAGGCAAGATAATCCACTATTTGAGGAATGATTCTTGTTTCTTCCATGCTCTCTAGTGTTTAATTCGATATATTTCCTCACATTCTTTGATTTTTTTACCTATGGGAGTTGGGTTTGGTCTAATGGGGGCAATTTATAGAGAGATTATGTTGAGTAATACATCGTTTGGGGTGTGAATAGAGGATATGAGATAGTGTAAGGGTTGTTCCCTCAAAGACAATGGGTTTTATTCCATGTGAGATTTAATCATGATTGAAATGTACAGTTTTTATTTGATTTTGGGCATGGATAAGATGGTGTTTTACTGGTCCCAAATTGATTTTTACCATCATACATTAACCGTTACATCTCTAGAGGACGAAACTTATGTCCTTCATAGAAAAAGAGATGTTCAAGTAGACATTATGGGGATAGTTTTTCAACAATTAGGTTCAATCATAGCCTATGTGGCTTGTCTCATGCTTGATGATGGGATTATAGAGTAGGTTATCTTTCCTCATGTAGTGGATATGATTCATTATATGTTTCCAAAGGTCTTCTTCTGTTTACCACCATAGTGGGATGTCTAGTTCATGATAGAGTTATTGCCAGTGGTGAAGCTAGTTTCTATTCTTCCATATAGAATGGAACTAGAAGAACTTCATGATTATAAGACTCAGATAAACGAACAAGAGGAAAAAGGGTTCTTACTTCGTAAAACATCACCATGGGGATTTACAGTGCTATTTTCCAGGAAGGCTAACATATTTTTACGGTTTTTTTTGGAATATTGAAAGATGAATCATATTAATATCAATAATTGATTCCATATTCCTCAAATTGATGATTTTTTGACCTATTAAGAGGTGATTTGGTGTTTTTTAAGATAAATTTGAGATCTGGGTATCACCAGTTTAGGGTGAGGCCATTCGATATACCATGGATAATTTTTAGGAGAAGGTTATAGTTGTATGATTTTTTGGTGATGTCGTTCAGGATTACCAATGCACTAACTATGATCATGCCCCTCATGAACCAAATATTTACCCATATCTAGATCAGTTCATAGTTGTATTCATTGAGGACATATTTGTGTACACTTGAGCTCATTATGATCATGAAAAAATATCTTGATATCATCTTCATTATACTAAAATAGAACATGCTATACACTAAGCTATCCAAATGTCATTTTTGGATCAATAAAGTGAAATTATTGGGACACGTTATCTATAAATCAGGTGTTTCAATGGATCTGGAGATTGTGAAGGTTGTTCTATCATGGGAGTATCCCAAGAATGTTTTGATGTTCATAGTTTTTTGGTATTGGATAGCTATTACAAATGGTTCATTATTGACTATTTCTATTTGGAAGCACCACTCTCAGGCTTAGCTAATAAGGGATTTAATATTGAGTTGTATATGGAATGAGATAATTCTTTCCATGAGTTCAAGAAGTGGTTGATGACTACACTGATCTTGACCATGCCATAGCTAGGTAAGAGGTACACCTTGTTCTTTGATACATTTGGTTCTGGAAATGGTACAGTATAGATGCTGGATAACTGGGTTGTACCATACGGTTCAAGGTATTCAAGGCCTCATGTAATAAATTTTTCTACTCATGATATTAATATGGACAATGTGGCCTATGCCGTAATGTTTTTGAGGAATTACATGATGGTTTACTAGTTCATGGTGTTTATTGATCAAAATATCCTTATGTACGTTTTATCTTAGCATGATTTGAATCTGTGGAAGTGAAGATGGTTCGAATATATGAATTCTTTTGACTAATATTTGGATTTCACACTGGTAAAGGGAAATACATTAATAAATAAATTGTGTCACATAACAAAAATTCAGGTTTTTTAAGAGTCCAACTCCGAGTAGAGGATGACAGCCTTGTTTGCTGAGATGCACCTAGAGGTGTAGGATGGGCATGAGAAGATGATTATTTAATCTATAGTATTTGGTTCTATACAATTGATTCAGATTAGAGAGATTCAACTTGAGGATATAGAATTTTTTGTAATGATATAATTTCTTATAGGTTGCAAGTCACCTTCTATTAGAACTGTTACTGATGATGGGGTGTTCATTTTTAAGGCTATGTTATGGTTTCAATAGGTATCAGATATGATTTGATGTGTGAGTCATGTAATTCACTGTGGAAAATGTATCCTAGTTTGAAAAATATGTATGGTGACCCTAATAGGTTTTATTGGTGGCAGGGAATAAAGAACGAAGTCACTGGGTTTGTAGTATGATGCCTTACAAGTTAGTATATGAAGTTCAAGAATCACTACCTAGTAAGTTTTTTAAAACCATTTCCAATTATAAATGGATGTGGGGTGATGTAATGATGGATTTTGTGGTGGTTATTTCGAGGACGCCTTGGAAGAGTGATGCATTCTAAGTGGTAGTGGATAAGTTGAGTAATTTGGATCATTTCTTCCCAATGCTGGAGACATTCACAGTTGATTAGTTGGGTAAGTTATATGTTTTGAAGATAGTGAATTTTCATGGAGTATCGAGGACCATCATTTCTAACCATGATATTCATTTCACATAATTCTTTTGGTAGGTGCTATAGATTGATCTTGGTTATCAAGTGTTTCTTAGTACAAATTTTAACCTGTAGAAGAATGGGTAGTTTCATAATATGATTCAAGTGTTACAAAAAATGTTGAGGGATTATGTCCTCTATTTTAATGGATCATGGGAAAAAAAGTTGTTGCTTTTTGATTTTTACTACAATAATTGTTTTCATAGCCCAATTAATATGGTACCATTTGATCCTCACTATAGGGGGTAATCTAGATTTATTCTGTGTTGGCTAGAAATATAGGAATCCAAACTTTTGTGACTGAGTCTCATGCATGTGACATCATCAAAGGTTTTGTTTATTCATAAATTCATAAAAATGGTTTAGATTTGGCAAAAGTCATATAACAATTGGTGTCATCAACCTATCGAGTTTGCGGTGGGCGATAGTTTGTTTCTTCAGGTGTCACCATGGATGACTCACTATCAAATTCGAAAACAGGGAAAGTTGACACCCAAGTATGTGGGGACATTTTAGATTGTAGAGAGGATTCGGTCGATGGAATTATTAATGGATCTTCTATAATGATATAGTGGTATCCATGAGGTTTTTCACATTTCACAGCTTTGAAAATATCACCCTAGTCCATCCCATGTGACTAATGTTGAGGATGTGGGGCTTTATATTGATATGTCCTTTGAGTAGAATCTCATTTGTATTATGCATCATAACGAGAAAGTAATATGGGGAATTGTTTTTCATTTAGTTCATCTTCTATGGTGGAATGGGAATGTTTTGGAAGAATCTTGGGAGCATTAATTGGATATACCAGATCAATGGCCAAAACACATTTCTTCAGAAACTCCATCATACATGGCAATGGTACTTGAGAATGAGAAATTATAAGGTGGGGATGTAGTCAGATCTCAGACTTTGTGGAGTTTTTTACTTATTTAAAATTTTAAATAATATACTATTTTGGTTAATGAATTGTTTCCCTAGTTATATATGGGGTCTCAATGGAGTTTTTAGGGTTAGGGACATGAATTTAAGGAAAAACATCCAAACAGTGCAAGGCCTGTGATGGGTTCATAGTTAAGTAAACAGTGTAGCCTCGCTAGGAAAACCATGAAACCATGGACAGTGTAATATCACATGGGTGGCATATAGTATAAATCCCATTCAGGCCTACTGAGGGAACCTTACAACCCATCCCCCCTTGTATTGTAACTTACGTACAATTTTTGTTTGTTTAGGAAATCTATGCGGGTAAACCAAGAGCCCCTCTAAATGTATGAAAAATCTCAGTTTTTTTATTACATTATTTTAAGTCCCTCGCCCAGAATTCTCCAAAATTTATACCCTTATAACCTTATGAATGAACCAAGTCTCCCATTTCTTACAAGAGAATTATCTCTACCATATATTTTCCATTTGGAGCATTGTTGGATGCAGATTGAAGCTCTGGGTAATTCTAATCCTTTCATTTATTATCATTTTCTGGATTAGATCTTGTATCATGGGTGAAATTCAATATAATCACCAACACATTATTTTTACAGTGGAATATAAGATAAATAATTAAGGGGTATTTAATTCGAGTGTTAGGATTTGATTAATAGTGTGTTTGTAAACAGATTCTAGGTAGGTAGTCTATATGTCATATCCCATAGTTTTCTTGAGGATTTTTTCATATAAACTTTTGTTTATTCTTTTCGATGTTGTGTTCTTTTTTATGTTTATTATATTTGGTTAAATGGGTGTCCAAATGATAAATGTAACCTCACATAATCCACAAGGATGCAAGGAGGATGACTTGACATATTTATGTCCACCCCTGTGGTTCGACAAGCATCCTGAACCCAGTCATTGAAAATGTTGAGTGAGATATTTACATGTGATTAAATACATCCCTTGATAATAATTTTGAATGGTTAATTTATTTATTAAGAACTAAAATGAATAGTTGAGTCTATAGGGGAAAATTGATTAGGATTGTTTAGCCTGTAATGAACATGCGTCAAAATGAATTTTATGAGAATGTGCTAAATTAATTTTTTTTTATTTCTTGAAATTAATAGGTGGAATAATACATATAAATTATGAATGGTTTTGGTGAGTTAATATATAGATATGGTTGAATATGTAAAATGGGTTATGAATGGGAATTGATGAACTTCATAATGAGTCAAGCATGATGTAACACCCCAAGTAAATAAAGAATATGACATTTTTATATTTATCCATATTTTTGAATAAAATATTAATATTACTTTAAAGGGAATTCTATGCTCGAGGGCGTACCCGATACGCAACAATGAGTTTCTTTGAAATCTTACGTTGTACTCTAATAATAAAATAATATTATTTTAAAAGGTAGTTAATGCTTAGTTGTTGTGATGGAGGGAATGAACAGAACTAACTACAAAATGATTATATATGTTTGTCAAATATTTTTTCTTTTATCCAATAAATGTTGGACTTAAAATGCAAAATGAATCCTATTTTAAGCATAAATCTTCTAATATTCGTTAAATGGATGATTAACCACCTTTTGATGGAGAACCCTTTTTAAATATACTTTTGACAATTGTATGTGTTATATTTGACAAAATAAAATTCTTTTATAGAATCAGGACATCAAAATTTAATTTGTGTAAATTTTTGGTATTTTTCTGATAAAGTTCATTTTTTAATGAATAGTGAAAAATGTTGTATTTTAATTCAAAACCTATTTTTAATATAATTTATTTATATGATTAGATTATCTTTTGAATTGGTTTTAAAGTGAAATTAGAATATATTTTTACCATTTAATCCAATAGTGGTCGTTGGAATTAATTTCACTTTGAAATTGGACTTAAACTAGTGTCAATCTTTTAATAGATATTGTTTCTTAAAAACACGATATTTGTTTTGGCAGCGGGAATTAATTAATATATTAATTAATGCAACATATATGTTTTTAATTTTGTAAAATAGACATAATTTTTGAATTCGGAATATCAAATATAGCTAAGGGTGAATTTTTGGTATTTTTCTGAAAAACTTCAATTTTTGATGAATAGTGAAACCACTAAGTGGTAGTTTAGACACTAATTTTTCGTTTAAATTCAACTTTACCACTTCTATGATTTGAATTTTAAAAATCCAACATACATGGTTTTCATTAGGATTTAAAATGTGGTTCAATAGGATTAAAATAATTTTTTGGTGAATAGTAACTTTTAAGTTTTTAATCGTGATTAGAGGTAATTAGTGTAATTTAAGGTAAAAATAATGTTTTAATATTATGAAATGACCTATACACATGTACTACCCTCATTTTATGTATCATGGACGACCGAGATAATCCATGGGTCAACTTGGGGACCCCATGGAGCCACTTTGGTTGGAAAATGACATAAATAACTTTTTATTTAAAGTTAAAATAAAAATGTCACAAGCATGAGTTGTTTTAATAAAACAATTTTTAAATGGGGTTATACAAGTCATATTTTTTACTGTAAATATTCATTAGAAAGATAAAACAATTTCCTAAATCATATTATTTTTTTCATAATTTTTAGAGATTAATTAAATTACATTATTTATGACATCATGATGATGCAGTGATTACCTCATTAATAAAGGATGTAAATAAAATGAATAGATAATGTTAAAACTATAACTTACACTTGTCAAAGACCTATTGGATGAGTATATTTCGAACCCTTACCACCTTATCCTCGAAATACATCTATGTGGGTACTTTAAAATCCAAAACTCAATTGAAAATAAAGTAACATTTTGTAACTTTCCAAGAGTACCCCTCTTCTCCTCTTATAAAAGGCCCCCACCTTTACCACATTACCCACACCTCTGAAGCCTTTAGATCTGCCAACCACTAATAATTTTGTCTCTACACATCCCTTTATTACTCCTATAATCCTCACTTTTGGAAGAAGTCTTCCAAGGAAGCCTTTGAGCTCAAAAAAAAGAGAGGTACCCGATTTTAAAGTAATGTCTTCACTTGTGTTCTTTTGTTTTATTTTTCTTCTCCAAACCCCTAAACACTTTTTATTCATTTCTTTTTTAATAAATAAAGTATATTAAATATACTCGTATGTTGTTATAAGAATTATTCGAGCTACACTTACATACACCTACATCTAATGGTTAAAGAACATACTGTTTCTTTGGATGGTGAATTTCTGCCTCACGAATCGATGATTGTTCAATATTCTTTTAACACCCTCAAAGGTGGAAATTAAGATGTCACTATATTTATATATGATATATAATATGTTTATGTTTTACTTAAGCTTCTGTATTTTTCATTTATGTCATACCTTTATGGTTTCCACTATGGTTAAACGTGATATCTTCATTTTAGGAAGTGCGGACTACCGCCCCCTCAAAGTGATTTGATTCGTTAATAACATATGTGGTATGTATAAAGGATAGATTTGATGATATTATATATAATAACATACTGGAATTATAATACTATTATGTATCATTATTTTTTAATTCCATTAAATAAGAAATAGAAATGGAAGTAGCGTTCATCTGTACGTACGACTTACCGTCTCCATGAATGGTGCATTTCATTTCTTAACTCTAAATGTTATGTAATATTATAAATGCATGTATATAATGGATATATATGATATATATGATATCTACATAATGAATATAATTCTGGATATAATATATATTTTACCACATGAACAACTTGTAATTATAAATAGTTTATTTTTGACTCAAGTAGCAATGATCTACAAAACGACCATTATTAACTTAAATAATTACATAGTGTTCATAGCATGGTAGTAAGTGATATAAAAGGAATAATTAACTTGAAAAAATTTCTTAAGAAAGTAGAAATTAACCCAAGTTTATTACTCAAAATGTTAAGGAACGATCGAGTCAAGTCGGACCCGAGGTAAGGGATCCTACCTCTCTCTTTCTTTTTAAGTACTCCCTTTTATGTCATTTCTTTTAAGCTCATCTTTATTAAGTTTGGGGATGTTATTTTATATTCCTAATTCTGTAATTTTTATGTTAATATTATGAGATACCCTATTTGATCTCATGAATCCATTTTTGGAAGTTTTAATTGGCGCCGTTAGTCTGCAGAAATTTCATATGGGGCTTTTTATCTCACTTTGTGTTTTCGTGAGATTCATGATACATTTGACAATATTTCCTTTTCAGTGGTGTATATATTGTACATTCTTATACTCTTTGTGTAAAATAATTTAGTATATGAGTATTTACATCACTGTTTTATAGTTCTTCTTTCATGGGGTGTGCGTTTCGAAAGTTACCCAAATCGGTAAGAGAACCTTTCACCCTCATCTTTTTAAAAGACTTCTTTTGTTATGTCTTTTAATTTTCATCTTATTATGTGGGAATATATTCTTATATATTCTTATTACCTTAAATTTTATGTCCAAGTGATGAGATACCCTTTTTCTCTATCATCAACTCTTTCTCTAAAATTTGATGTGATGTCGTTAGGCTGTCAAGGGAACTTCTTATCCCAATTTCAATTTCTTTGGGTTCAACATGTAGTTATTGAATAAGTCATCCTTTTAATATGTGTCAATGAAATTTGATTATTTTACAATTAATATCCATGTATATTGTGTGTATTTATATTTTTCACACATAATTATGAGATTGATTTATCATTAATTTAAGGATACCTTCTTTATAATGGATTTCATCTCATTTTACATTTTATTGAGACTTCACTGTTATTATGCACCAGTTCACTCTTATATGGTGTATATACTGTCCATTGGAATATTATATCATGAATCCCTTTATTCTCATGATATTATAAAGTTTTGATTAAATGTTATCCCTCAATTATTGTATTCAAGTGTCTCTCATTTTGTTAAAAATCATTTAACTAAAATATCATTTTAAATGTTTCAATGATTTATTCTTATAAATATTTCTCATTAATATCCATGTTTTCAAAATGTTTTTAAGGATTTATTTACATGGATATTAATGGTTTAAAATGTTAAAAGCTTCAATGTGGTATGGGACACTTTGATTTAAAAATCTCTTTATTAAATTTTTTAAATGGTTTTGAGAATAGTTTTTAGAATGGTTCATTATTTCAATATCTTAAAATGTTATATTTTTATTTCAATGTGGGAATGTTATCTTTCCTTTATTCTTAAGTTCTGTGCTACGATTATGTTATGGCTCTTGGTCATTGTTATGAAGATGGGTGGTTCCGTGATAAACTAAGGGCGGGTGAGCCTTATATAGATCTCCAATGCATTGGGTAACGCGAAGGAGTTAAATGTTAAGGTTTCTACAAGGAGATTTAGGGAATATATTATGGTGGGTATTCCAAACATAACCAAGAGGGTTACTCCCTACGTAAGAATGATATGAATTCCTCAAGTTACCTTTATATATTATGATTTCTATTATTTATTCATGATTTGATGAGGTATGTTAAAGTGGTTATGTTTTATGGGTAAAGTATGATTTCATTCTTATGTATATATGAACTCATGTTCCCTTTCCATATTTTTATAACCCTTACTGAGCTTTTTATGCTCATCCCAAGTTTTTGAAATGTTTTTCATAGGTCAAGGGAATGGTACATGATTTGATGATAGTGTCAAGGAAGTGTCAAGAAAGAATCCATGTTTTATATATGTTTCTGTTGATGGGAAAAATGAATACTATCTATTATGTAACCACTTTGTTTAAATGTGGAATGTAATGCAAGTTTTATGATCTAATTCTCTAATACTCTAAACCCGAAAAGTTCCTCATTGTGTAATCTTGTAATAACTCAAGATTAATTAAGGTTTAAGGATGGGGCCTTATATTTGGTATCATAGGTCGGTTTAGATAACATTAGAGGTTAGAGTGTTGTTTAAGAAAAAGTGAAAAGTTGTTTATAACCAAAATGGTTAGTATATTATATGGACTCATCCTTTTTTTTAAAGTTAGAAGGAGTTTGAGATAACTTGGATAAGTATATCTTGGTGTTTATCTTCCTCTTTTTTATTTGATGATTTTACTGATATACTCACACTGACCTTTTTGGTTTTAGTAAATGGCTGGATCTAGCAGGCACCAAAGTAACAGTGGATTTGAAGAAAACTGTGACGGTTTTATGAAAGAACAACTGAATGATATGGGATCTTCAATGAGAACTATTGTGCTTATCCTCAACCAACTATCTGGAGTCATGATTGACCACCTGAACCTTAGTGATTTTTATAAGGCATCGTGTATGCAAGAAACAAATCCTTACGGAAGTTAAGGTAACAATCATAAAGGTAAGTATGTTCAAAAACCTATGTGTCAAAAATGTGGAAAGAAACACATAGGGAATTGTTTCAAAGCGACAGAATTATTCTAAAGATGTGGAAATGAATGTCATAAAGCAATAACCTTCCATGGAAAAAGGAAGCATCTAGTTGACTCTAAGAAAGGGAAAGAAGTTCTTTCTGAAGGATCAATTGAATGTTTTAAATATGGTGTGCATGGTCATTATGCAAACACATGTCCTATGAAGAATTTTCGGGAATGGGGTCACCATGATCGTACAAATATTCGTTTACCAATACCTAATGCCATTCCAATTGAGGATGAAGAAACTAATAATGACCAATGAAAGGTATGTATTATTTCTTAACATATTTTTTTCCTATTATTGGAATATTAGGATATAATTCATAATTTTGTTTTTAAGAAAGAATTATTTCAGAATAAGTTGAAAAGGAATGGTTAATGGATCATGAAGAATGTTTAATGAGTAAGAAGACAACATATAAGGGATTCAAGAGTTATGGTAGATTTTAAGATGGTGAAACTCTTAAATGTATTAAGTCTCTTTTGATGATGGAGTTACATTAGAAGACTTTTTTATAGTATATGTAACCTTGATGTTTGATATAAAAAAAATTTATTCAAGGAATAATTATCCTTTATTTTGTGGATATAGTTATAAAGAACTATTTGGGTTTATATACTCCTTTAATTTGAGGCAAATACTAGTTAATACATTTTGGGTTGCAAAATGAATGTTATTAGATAACCTTTGTGGATAAATTATGTTATGGTTATTTTAGAAGATTTTATCTCTTTTTGAGGAATGTTATAAAATTATATAGTTTTTGAAAAGGGACAACACGCAGACCGTGTTACAACCCATCGCGTTAGACAAAGCTGCGGGAATTGAACCCACAACCAAAGTGCAATTGGTATTTATTGCCTACCAGCGGACTACGTGAAGTCCCTAGTTATCTTGAATGATTCATTTTAGTTAGATGATTTTATGAATTAAGAGTAAGTTGTGTTTTTTTGTTATCAATGGAAATTATTAGCCTAACATGGAGGATATGTTATTAGGATAATTACTTTTCAGTATGAGACTGTAAGAGTAACTGATGTTATTTTGGAGAAAAATATTAAAATTTATCTTAGGAGACAATGTGATTAAATCCTTCAGAGAATTGGGTTTCAATCTTAGTTTGTTTTAATTTGTAGAATTTTATGGATAGATGTTTATTGAATGATCTTTGTTGAACTTTGGGTTTCAGTTTTGGTTAAGATCTAAAGACATGGGATGTATATAGTTCCCTTTTGTGGATTAGGTGATTCTCTATAAGTTGATTATAGCTCTCTTAATGTGAACAAGTCATCCTAAATACTCATCTTTTGGAGAAAATATGAGTTCGTGTAAGAAATATAGTAAAAGATGAACGTCAATATGACAAGTAAATATGCTTCCTTATTTTTTAGTTAAGCTCGTAAATAAATTCATCAATGAAAAGTAACTTAAAACAAAAAATTTTTCTATTAACTTTTCCTAATGGGGAATCGAATACCATTTAACCCATCACAAGTTTGTGATTTTCTTGTGGGTAACTTTCTCTTATACATGTTTACTATCACTCTCCATCAGAACATGACCCTTTGTTTTCTCCTCCATATCCATATTTTCATACTTGGAATCCTAGTATGGGTTAACTCGGGTGACATTTGTACTTCTCTCCCATTCTTTTAAAGTGATAGTTTTACTGACTCTTATTCCGATGTGGGATTTTCAATAAAGCTTCCAAGCCCAATTTTAAAATTGCGAGGACGCAATTCCCAAAAAGGGTGGAAGGATGTAACACCCCTGGTAAATAAAGAATATGAAATTTTCATATTTATCCATATTTTTGAATAAAATATTAACATTACTTTAAAGGGAATGTTATGCTCGAGGGCGTACCCAATACGCAACAATGAGTTTCTTTGAAATCTTACGTTGCACTCAAATAATAAAATAATATTATTTTCAAAGGTAGTTAATGCCTAGACTTTTTAATGGCGGGAATTAATGGAACTAACTACAAAATTATTATATATGTTTTTCAAATATTTTTACTTTTATCCAATAAATTTTGGAGACTTAAGAGCAAAATGAATCCAATTTTAAGCATAAATCTTCTAATATTCTTTAAATGGTCGATTTTTACAATTATATGTGTTATATTTCACAAAATAAAATTCTTCTTTAGAATCGGGACATCAAAATTCACTTTGTGTAAATTTTTGGTATTTTTCTGATAAAGATCATTTTTTAATGAATAGTAAAAAATGTTGTATTTTAATTCAAAACCTCTTTTTAATATAATTTATTTATATGATTTGATTATCTTTTGAATTGTTTTTAAAGTGAAATTAGAATATATTTTTACCTTTTAATCTAATAGTGGTTGTTGGAATTAATTTCACTTTGAAATTGGACTTAAACTAGTGTTAATCTTTTAATAGATATTGTTTCTTAAAAACACGCTATTTGTTTTGACAGTGGAAATTAATTATTAAATTAATTAATGAAACATATATGTTTTTAATTTTTTAAAATAGATATTATTTTTGAATTCGGAATATCAAATATAGATTAGGGTGAATTTTTGTTATTTTTTCTGAAAAACTTCAATTTTTAATGAATAGTGAAACCACTAAGTGGTAGTTTAAAAATTGATTTTTCGTTTAAATGAAACATTACCACTTATGTGATTTGAATTTAAAAAATCCTAAATACATGGTCATCATTAGGATGTAAAATGTGGTTCAATGGGATTAAAATAATTTTTTGGTGAATAGTAACTTTTAAGTTTTTAATCACGATTAGAGGTAATTAGTGTAATTTAAGGTAAAAATAATGTTTTAATATTATGAAATGACCTAGAAACATTTCCTAACCTCATTGTATGTGTCATTTCCGACCAATAAAATCCATGGGTCAACTTGGGGACCCCATGGAGCCACTTTGTTTGGAAAATGACATAAATAACTTTTTATTTAAAGTTAAAATAAAAATGTCACAAGCATGAGTTGTTTTACTAAAACAATTTTTAAATTGGGTTATACAAGTCATATTTTTTACTATAAATATTAATTAGAAAGCTAAAAACATTTCCTACATCATAGTATTTTTTTATAATTTTTATAGATTAAATAAATTAAATTATTTATGACATCATGATGATGCAGCGATTACCTCATTAATAAAGGATTTAAATAAAATGAATATATAATGTTAAAACTATAACATACACTTGTCAAATACATATTGGATGAGTATATTTCGAACCCTTTACACCTTATCCTAAAAATACATCAATGTTGGACCTCTAAAATCTGAAACTCATTTGAAAATAAAGTAACATTTTGTAACATTCCAAGAGTGCCCCTCCTCTCCTCTTATAAAAGGCCCCACCTCTACCACCTTACCCACACCTCTCAAGCCTTTGGCTCGGAAAACCCCTGCTAATTTGGTCTCTAAAAATCCCTCTCTTACTCCAAGAAGCCTCACTTTGGGTAGAAGTCTTCCCAAGGAAGCCTTTGAGCTCAATGCAAAGAGAGGTGCCTGATTTTAAGGTAATGTCTTCACTTGTGTTCTTTTGTTTTATTTTGCTTCTCCAACCCCCTAAACTCTTTTTATTCATTTATTTTGTAACAAATAAAGTATCATAAATATACTAGCATGTTGTTATAAGAAGGATTATAGCTAAACATACACACACCTACATCTAATGGTAAAAGAACATACTGTTTCTGTGGACGGTGAATTTCTACCTCACGAAACGATGATTGTGAAATATTCTTTTAACACCCTCAAAGGTGGCCATTAAGATGTCACTATATTTATATATGATATATAATATTTTTATGTTTTACTTAAGCTTCTGTATTTTTAATTTATATCATATCTTTATGGTTTCCATTAAGGTTAAATGTGATATCTTCATTTTAGGAAGTGCGGACTATCACCCCCTCAAAGTGATTTGATTTGTTAATACCATATGTGGTACGTATAAAGGATATATTTAATGATATTATATTTAATAACATACTGGAATTATAATACTATTATGTATAATTTTGTTTTAGTTCCATTAAATAAGAAATAGAAATGGAAGTAGCGTTCATGTGTATGTACAACTTACCGTCTCCATGAACGGTGCATTTCATTTCTTAACTCTAAATGTTATGTAATATTATAAATTCATGTATACAATGGATATATATGATATATATGATATCTAAATAATGAATATGATTATATAACTAATATATATTTTACCACATGAATAACTTATAATTATAAAGAGTTTATTTTTGACTCAAGTAGCAATGATCTACAAAACGACCATTATTAACTTAAATAATTACATAGTGTTCATAGCCTGGTAGTAAGTGATATAAAAGGAATAATGGAATTGAAAAAGGTTCTTAAGAAAGTAGAAATTAACTCATGTTTATTATTCTGGACGTTAAAGAACAATCGAGTCAAGTTAGACCCGAGGTAAGGGATCCTACCTATCTCTTTCTTTTTAAGTACTCCCTTTTATGCCATTTCTTTTAATATCATCTTTATTAAGTTTGGGGATGTTATTTTATATTCCTAATTCTGTAATTTTTATGTTAATATTATTAGAGACCCTATTTTATCTAATAAATCCATTTTTGGAAGTTTTAATTGGCGTCGTTAGGCTGCCGAAATTTCATGAGGGGCTTTTTATCTCACTTTGTGTTTTCGTGAGATTCATGCTACATTTGCCAATATTTCCTTTTGAGTGGTGTATGTACTTTCCATTATTCTACTCTTTGTGTAACATACTTTCGTTTATTATTATTTACATCACTGTTGTATAGTCCTTCTTTCATGGGGTGTGCGTTTTGAAAGTTTCCCAAATCGGTAAGGGAACCTTTCACCCTCCTCTTTTTAAAAGACTTCTTTTGTAATGTCTTTTAATTTTCATCTTATTATGTGGGGATATGTTCTTATATATCCTTATTTCCGTAAATTTTATGTCCAAGTGATGAGATACCCTTTTTCTCTCTCATCAACTCTTTCTCTAAAATTTTATGTGATGTCGTTAGGCTGTCAAGGGAACTTCTTAACCCAATTTCGATTTCTTTGGGTTCAACATGTAGTTATTGAATATGTCATCCTTTGAATATGTGTGACTGACCTTTGATTATTTTACACATAATATCCACGTATATTGGGTGTATTTATATTTGTGACACATAATTATGAGATTTATTTATCCTTAATTTAAAGACACCTTCTTTATAATGGATTTCATCTCATTTTACATTTCTATTGAGACTTCATCGTTGTTATGCACCAGTTCACTCTTATATGGTGTATATACTGTCCATTGGAATATTATATCATGAATCCCTTTATTCTCATGATATTATAACGTTTTCAATAAATTTTATCCCTTAATTATTGTATTCAAGTGTCTCTCATTTTATTAAAAACCCTTTAACTAAAATATCGTTTTAAATGTTTCAATGATTTATTCTTATAAATATTTCTCATTAATATCCATGTTCTCAAAATGGTTTTAAGTATTTATTTACATGGATATTAATGGTTTGAAATGTTAAAATCTTCAATTTGGTATGGGACACTTTGATTTAAAAATATCTTTATTAAATGTTTTAAATGGTTTTGAAAATGGTTTTTAGAATGGATTCATTATTTAAATATCTTAAAATGTTATATTGTTATTACAATGTGGGAATTTTATATTTCCTTTATGATTATGTTATGTGTTATGATTATGTTATGGTTCTTGGGAATTGTTATGAAGACAGTTGGTTCCATGAAAAACTACGGGCAGGTGAGCTCGATATAGCTCTCCAATGCATTGGGTAACGCAAGGAGTTAAAAGTTAAGGTTTCTCTGAAGAGATTTAGGGAATATACTATGATGGGTATTCCAAACGTAACCAAGAGGGTTACTCCCAACGTAAGAATTTTATGAATGCCTCAAGTTACCTTTATGTCTTATGATTTCTATGATTTATTCATGATTTGATGAGGTATGTTAAAGTGCTTATGTTTTATGGGTAAAGTATGATTTCACTCTTATGTATATATGAACTCATGTTTCCTTTCCATATTTTTATAACCCTTACTGAGCTTTTTATACTCATCCCATGTTTTTGAAATGTTTTTCATAGGTCAAGGGAATTGTACATGATTTGATGATAATGTCAAGGAAGTGTCAAGTAAGAATCCATGTTTTATATATGTTTCCGTTGATGGGAAAAATGAATACTATCTGTTATGTAACCACATTATTTAAATGTGGAATGTAATGAAAGTTTTATGATCTAATTATCTATGACTCTAAACCTGAAAAGATCCTCATTGTGTAATCTTGTAATAACTCAAGATTAAGTAAGGTTTAAGGTTTGGTCCTTATACATAAGAAATGGGAATGGGTAAAAATTGTAATGTATTGTGAATGGAAAATTGTTAATGTGTAATGGAATAATATTTATTCCCATGATGAATTTTGTGAACAATGATTATTATCTGTGTTGTGCTATGATATATAGTATGTGTTAAATCAATGAATAAGAATGTTCACATGGCTTGGTGGTGGGATAAAAGACCATCACACTTCCCATGGGTTGGGTTGGGGTGATGATATAACCACACCCAATAAAGCATAGATTAGAGGGTCAAACTGATTCTCTATTCACGAAATGGTTTCATTAGATGAGTATACCTGAATGGATTCTCTATGGTAGGTTGTGATGTGTCCATCCCCAGTTATATGTGGAATTGACTTAAACCCTTATTCTTATGCTTTAAGGCCTTCACCCTTGTGTAAATGTTGTAAATTGATAACTAATTGAAAAAATAATGATAGTGAACAAAGTAGATAAGATGATGTAAATAATGAAATAAGACTCTTTGAAATTATTAAAATAGTGATTTTTAACTAGTCGAACCAAAATTTTAATTCATTTACTTTCTATTTGTTTAGAATTTACATTCACTATCTATTTTGAAAAGATATTGTTTTGTAGACACTATTGGTGGTGGCCTATTGAGTTGTACTGACACCCTGTTCGGACTATCATTGAGTACCTGAATAGATTTCATGGTTGTGGGTCAGGACAACGTTAAGGGTCCAGTTATTAGGAGTTTATTTGGGCATGGGATGTTAATGTACTAGGATTTGGTCCCGGATTCAGGACCATTTTGGTGATTTACATGTTTTATCTATTTTGGGTTTCTTATACTTTTGAAACTACTAGTATAACAAGGAATATTTATTATAATTGTGGTTGTACCGAGTTTTGGGAGAGGTTTTATATGCATATCCCTTGGTTATTGCATATTTTTTCTCTATTTACATTGTTATCTATTGTGGATTAATTTGGTAAAGAGGGAATAGTCTCCCAATGTTGCTTGTTTGACCATTTCCACTAGTTGGTAACCTATGGAATACAAGGGGGTCTGGTTGAGGTCATGTGGAGAGCTAGCTCGGATCACCTACTTTATGAATCTAGAGCTGGGAAAGTTATACTCTGGATGGGTCCTTACCTAAACCAATGAATCAAGCAATCAACCTAACATCTTCAATTATTTATTATCTTAAAATAGATTTTTTTCATCAATTTTGATATAACAAATAGAAAATTCACTAATTACATTTAAATCTCATCCCCTTTGATTGTCCAAACTCACATAAAATCTAATATACATGAGTTTACAAGGGGTCTGTATAATGTTTTTTGAAGGATAATAGACCCTTATATTTACGAAAAAATTTCATTCTATAAGTTATTATTCATATTAAATATGATTAAAGATATGTCATTAAATTAATAAACATTGTTCCTTTTAGACCATTGTGATCCATATTAAATAGAATTTATAAATAAGATCATCCATGACAAGTTCATGACAAGTTCATGAAAACAACATCTATAAAACCTTATATTTTTAATATGATACATTGTACTTCTGACTATTTCTCACATTGGGAATACATATCAGGGGTCTACACTAGCCAAAAAAATCTTAGTTTAATTTTATCATCATTATCACAAACTTAATTTCCAAATGGTACAAAATTATACTCTTATAGGTAATTAAAATAAATTCATTATTAATTTTTTAATGTATTATAAAATTATTAGATTTTATCTTTCTTTCACTATCATCATCGTTAATTACAGAAAATTTAGTGTGTGTAAATAAATAATTGTACTATGAATTCAATATCATATCTAACAATTCATCTCACTATCATAGGGCAATAAATTGTTGAAAAGGTTCCTTAAAAAAAATTTTGAACTAACATATAGGATATGGTGGATAGTGAAAAGAATTTTAAATCTAATAAACTCTTAAATGATTTGAGGGAATATCACACCATTGCATACAATACTATATAAACCATCTTGTATTCACTGTTTTATGGCATTGAAGCCTATATACATATTAAGGAGTAATTTATCTCATATTAAATAGCTATTAATGATCAAATAAATGAATCTAAATGATTAAAATTATATATAATAAGTTGGATAAACATAAATATATTTTCTAGAGGTATTTAAATAACCTCGAGATTCTCTATAATCAAATATCCCATGAATTCGATTAGAAAGTTTACCTAGAGTAATTTATTATAGAAGAATTGGAATAAGAGTTAAATACATATTTGGTATTAGTAAACAAACCTCTAGAAGTATAGTTGAAATAGAAATTATGATAATTTATATAAAATCCTACTCTAATAGTAATTAATTTATGATTATAGAGGATAGGTAGAATTTCAAACCTCATACATATGCATAATTTCTCAAAAGTTACATTATATGAGAAATTAACTTTTTATTTACTATCCCCTATCACATGACCCTAAATTACATAAATCTAAGTTTATACCACATGATCAAAAAATCTATAGTGTGTAGTCCTTATTGGAAGACTGTAAACTGAAATACATGAGGTCCTTTCCAAATTAATAATAAACTATATACTGTATTTTTCTTATTTTATAACCTGAAACACCATGACATATCATATAGTTTTCATGAATATAAGTAATTTAGTGTGGTCCAACAAACATGATAATAATCATAATATGGTGGTATATTCAACCTTACGTTGATCCATGTGAATTTAATTACATAATTTCTCAACCAATATTAGCAAACTAACTCCGGGAATGTTTAACGGATATAATATTATTTTCTTTCTACATTGTCATTGTTCTTCTAATCTATGAAAAAATTATCCTTTTCCAAAAATCAGTATTCCTTGATTCATATTATCATAGGATACACAGTGTTTCCTAAATATATCATATTAGTGACTTCCATAAATTCCACTTTCATTCCATTACTCATTCATACCTTACAAGTGAATGTTCTCACCAATTCATGTCATATTTTTTAAGTTAACAAATAACATGGAGGCAATGTAGTAATTCCGAAATCCATTATCATGGATCCATCCACATTTAATATTTCATGAACCCCCCCCCCCCCACAATCACACCTAGAAACATAAATTTTTATTGATTCACATTAGGACTCATCATGGATTGCGTGTCTTTTAATTCATGAATTCTTGTTTCTACTTCATCTATTTTAGAATATATCTATAACTTATTTTATGAAAAAATAATCATGTTTTGAACTATATATGGGTTTTTAACGTTAACATATGATATGTATTGATGTATAGATCTCATATCTTAAGTCAAATGGTATATATATCATTCATTCCATAGTTTGTACCACCTAAATGATTAAGTATCACTAATTTTTGTGGAATTTTATTTTTAACCTTATCCCAAGGATATACAATTCATCCAATTTTCTAACCTTAGACTCTGACATATTAATTTTATATAAATTCACATCATTTTTTTTATGTCATAGTTATTCATTTGAACTATTTTTTCTTTATTAATATTATAATAAGAAATATAGAGACACTAGAATCACCTATTATAGGTTTAGATACATGATCCCTCATAATTTTATTTCATCCTTATAATGTTTTCTATGGTTTTTAACCATATCATTTCATTTAATGATTAATTTTACAATTTTACACATGTATGTTCCACTCCATTTAAAAAATATGACTGTATTAATTCTTGTTATCATATAATATATACTTGTATCTACATATCATATTGAAATCACAGATACAACCTCTCATTTACTTTAATCCCCTATGTAGTGTTTGGTGTCAGCTCTAGCTGAGTGTAAAAAAGGTATCATTTTAAACACCCTTGAACATTTTGTTTTTTATACAATACATCATATCATAAATATTTAAATTACCATACCTCCTTAATAGACACTAATAATAAGTAAACTAGATCTAACTAGACTCCCTTATGAATGTTGATGGAACTTTTACCACTTATATAGACAATTTATACACATCTAGGGGAATTTATTTATTCTAAAGAGAATATTCTACAAACCCATATACCTTTGATATCATTATTGTGAAAAATGTCATTCAACCAAGGAATAAAATCATTTATGGAATATACATCTAAAATTATGGTAATGAACTTATCATTAACACATAGTCTGATTTTTTTCTTACCATATCCATTCCACTATATCAAATTAAAATATCTCACATTTTTATTTATATCACATGATATTATCATATAAAAACATAATTATAAAATACATCCCATGTCATTATTTGAAAAATGAACTTTCAAAAAAAAATTATTTTCATATAAAATACTCTATCATTTTGAAACTCATACCTACAAACATCCTAATTCATGTCAAATTAATTATATTCATGAAGTAAATCCAATGTCATTTTCATTGGTATGGATTTTTTAATCATGATGGGTCATTTTCACCTTGTAAAAATTGTTGAATTACATTTATTCTAATTTTAAAAACATTAAAATTTAATCCTTATTACCCTATAGATATGAAAAAAGTAACTTGAATTAACATTTTAATATCTATTTATTCATGTTTGGCCATGAAACACCCCTCTAAATGCACTCATATAGTTTATATATGATTTGTAAACATAAACACTATGTGACACCCAATAATTATAAGATAAGAATATTTTGTAAGATATAGCATGTGAAACACAACACTGAGCTTAAATAACCCATGAATATATTTCATTAAATTTTATATCTTTGGTAGCTTATAGAATATGAAATCATGAGTCCTGATGAACTATAATATTGTATACCATTATAACACAGCCAAACAATAAGTGGTTATGAATATGACTAAATAAATTATGATTTACTATATTTTAAACATGTATAAAATAAATCAAATATTGATCTATTTTTCTTGAATATCATAATAATCCTATAAAAAGAATCAATGTTTTCTGGAAAGCTGTATTTTTTCCAAAATTTGGATTAGTCCTACAGTGCGCACAAAATTTAAAATTAATTTTTAACAATTTTTAAATATTTATTTGATGAAATAAACATAATTTCGGAATTCATGATATTAAAATTATCATTGAGGGAATTTTTGTGATTTTTCCAAAATATTTCATTTATTTTATGAATGGTGAAAAATTTAGAAATGTAATTGAAAACTACGTTTTTGATCAAGATATTTAAAATTTTAAATTATAATTATAATTTTTTAAATTAAAATTTTTAAAATATATATATCTATTAATACCATTTAATTTATAGGAATTAAATTCATATTGAATTTAAATATTAAATATCTACAAACATTTGAACATTTTCTCTTTAAAAACACACATTTTCATCACATCTGCGGGATTAATTTTAAATTAAATTATTCCACTAATGTGAATGAAATTTTGAAAAATGGGTTTTTCTATGGGTGTAAGCTAAGAAGATGAAGATAAAAATGATTTAGAAAAAATTAACACCCATATTATCGAGATATCTTAACCCTTATAATCATATTATAGTGTTTTACTTGTTTTTTATGATACGTTCCCATAATATTTGTCTATATAATAAGTAGAGTAATGAAAAATAAAAAAAAGAAACCTTCTACACTTTTATTATCTATAATGATTTGGCGTGTAGAAAAATAAAATATGTTACATTATAAATATTAGTTTGAAATAGAAATAGTGTTTTTTTCATATTTATTTATTTATTATTTTTATAGATGATATTATTATATTAAATTATTAAGAAACATTAGCTTTTTAATTATTTAGTTTATAAAAAAATAAAATTAATGATATGTAAAATAATATAATTAAATTAAATTGAATGGTTTATTACGATATATTATTTTTTAGATAATTTTATCAAGTTATATATGTTTGAATATAAAATAATTGAATTCCTTCATTGTCTTGATATTTTTAAATTTAAATTGAATGAATAATGTCAAAATTTACATTAATGTTATTTTATAATAAATGATATTTTTAAGTGTTTTTAAAATAATATAACTACTATACACTACCTAATGATTTTATATTTTTTAAAAATATCTATTATGGATGATTAATTGAATAATTCTTATTTTATAGTGACAACATTGACCCCTAAATAGTAACACCATTGTTAGTGTTGTTATGGTAAAAATAATGTTTTTTTACATTACATGTGCTTGTGTTAAAATTAATTTTCAACACAAAAAGGATTTTTATTCCATTTTCATTACTATTGGGTCCAACTTATCTATTTATTATTACTATTTTTTACATAAATTATAAATTACATGGGTTTAAAAGTCCAATTACCTTACTCAAAAACCAAAATTATAAAAGGATACACACAAGTAAATGAAAAAATGTTTAAAAAAATTTATTTTTTCTATGTTGGAGGTGTGTATAAACCATACCATCCTTCCACCCCTTTAATTATCAATTTTTTATTCACTTTGTGTGATATTAAATTCCCATTATCGAATTGATATAGGAATTTATAATAATTCCACTCCTCAATTATAAGGAAAACATCACTCCCCTCATTCACACCTATCAACCCATTTGGATTAAAAAACCCCTATAAAATCACCTCACAACATCCATCCTCTCATCCTGGAATCAATTTATGGTTATTAATCCATCATAGGAAGGCCTTATTGAAAACCATAGGAGGATACCCAAATAAGAGGTAACAATATTCAATGAGAATTTTTATTTTTGGTCTTCCACCACTACCTTCAAATCTTATGAAACCATGATTGTGTAATTACTTCATTCACATACATATAATTATAATTTTATATTAATTTAATTACCTACAACCATCCCTTATTACATCAATTGGGGTTTTAATTCATTATTTATAAAGAACTGACCTCATAACCCTAGAGTTGGTGTCTTCTTTCTATTACATTGGCATGATTTCAAGTAATCATTCCCAGAAGGACCAATCAGTTTAATAGTATTGGAAAAACATATACATAAATTATTCTTCTATTAAAAATGACTACACTAATTATGATATTATTTTTTCCTTCTTTTAAATAAATTTCATCTATGATAACTGTAATCCATCTTGTGAATCCCTTGATATCTTTCATAGTACACTTCTTCGGTTCTAGGGGAACCAAGAAAAGGATGATCTCAATTACATAGAAAATTTAAAGTATAACGAAAGAAACAATGAATCAATCATAATAATAAATATGGAATGGTAAATAACCGATCTCACATTCCACATAATAAATAAAGAGAATGAATGTTCGTAAACAATATAAAAAGGTAATAACCGAAAACATGTGTCATTCAAATATATAGATAAGGAGAAATAAATTTGGCATGGAATGAAATTGAAACACTTTCCATCTAAATAAATGATAATTACGTTTATCCATAGATATGTCAACCCAAAATCTCATGGATTATTAATAAATACATCTAAATGATCGAAATGATTTTCTTAATGGATGTCATGTCAGAGGCACATGAAAACCTATACCGTCAGGATCATTCACTAGATGGTTTAAAACTATGGATAAAAACCCATTTAATTTTAATAACTTTTTTTTCTCATGAAAACCCGTCGATGCATCGAGGAGCTATATAAATTCTAGGTTGCAAACTTCATTGTATGTCCAAATAATTTTTGATATAGAGTAATCAATTTAATTTATAGATAATATTCCTTATCAATTATATGAATTGAATAAAGAATATAAGTTTATCAATATTTCCTGAAATGATCAAAAAACTATCAAATTAGACACCATATATAAAGAGGTATACGGTTTAGGTAATAGTAATATCCATGTTAAATAAAAATTATAATTTAGGTGAAATTCTATGTTCAATGATCATTAGAGGATGAATATTTCAAGGTCACTAACTAATAAATCAATGAATTGAATGCTAATACTATACTATGAAAAATCAATCATAAATCATCTAGAGGATTAATATGTATGGTATAAATAAAATACATCCCAAGTAGATTAAAATAAATTCTTTTGGTCATTTATGAATAGAAATAAAAATACCTTTTGAGAAAAAATTTCAAGAAAATATCATTTTCTATTGAGAAACCTTTTAAAAACCCTTTCATGGAAAATAAATTTAAAAAAAATCTTTGAAAAATAACAATTTAAACATTAATATGAATATTAAAATGAATGTTAGAAGGTAAGTACATACATTTTGTACATGGTAAATAGAACATTCCATTTTAACTTTTAAAAGGTCAAAAAATGAAATTTTCGGAAAGATACAAGATTATTCTTTTGAAAATATGGTTAAAATAAAAGAAGGGTAAAATTTATTTACTAAATCATGTAAAAAACCTTTTTGAAATCCTTTTTTAAAAAATTGAGTTTCTTTAAAAAATTAGGTCCTCCCACTAGAGGTAGAATTAAAGTTGAGTTTTCTTACAAACATTTTCTAAAACATTCTGATTACCAAAGACTCGAAAATATTACTATTATATAATAAAGGTCATGAATAACAGGAAGAGCATAAAATTAAAGGTTTTATTATAAAATTATAAAATAATTTCCACATATGAAAATTTATTTGTAAATAATCCCAAACAAAATTAATCGGTAAAAGGGAACCTTTGAAAAATATTGTAATGTTGGATTGAGAATAAATCAATGAGTAGATTATTTGTATCAACATTAGATCCAAATATAAAAGAATAAATAATTCAATAGATATTAATATTAATTATACATATAATCATATAATATTATCTATAATTATGAAGTAATATAAGCCGATGAAAAGAAATTGGGTTATCAAATTCTTTTCCTCTTGGTAAATTTTAACTAAAATACCCTTATATGAAATAAGTAAAAATAATACTCAAAATGTCAGGAATAATTAATGAATCGTGATATTATATGACAAAGTTGAAGTATTTAAACATTATATAAAAAATCAGGTGCCCAAATAGTATGTGAATGTTTCAATAAAAGGTTAACAATCACCAAAAGAAATGAGATTGTGAAGATAATCATTAAATAGGTTCTTGAGGAGAATAGTCTTTAAACATTCCAAAGTGTCCCATACCACTATGAGACACTAGATTCATAATCTCCACGAGGTAATAAAATTAAATTATACTTATAATATCATGATAATAGTTAGTATCCTGACATAACATTTCAAATGGAATATTATACACTAAATAAAAGAAACTGTGTACATAACAAAAGTCTCAATATAATGTTAATTTATATAAAATCCCTTATAACATTGTAAACATATGAATGGAATGACCCAAAAGTAATGATCATAAAATAAATAATTTAAATACTGTCATAATAAATGAATTAATGACTTTTAATATCAAAATGGGTATTAGGTACACTACAAAAATGAAGTATTTATTATTAATGATGTGTTCTCCCATAGAAATAAAAGGGAGAAAAGAATACCTTACCTTGTCTCAAACTAGTATCTTGGAAATTAAATTACTAAATAACAAACATATATTAATTATTCACTTTATTTATAACATTTTTAATATTTATAATTATTTTAGTTTCCCTTTGTACTATGTTGTATTCAACTAATTAAAAAATTAAATTTATATTTACTGTTTTGACCAAAAAAAATTTATGTGTCAAAAAAAATTGGTAGGTCAACAATGGTGAAATGGATAATTAAATAAAAATATATAGAAATATAATATTTAAATAATTATCAAATTTATACCTCAATTATTCTTTAAAACCAATAATTAAATATGGTCATAAAAATATAATCAATGTTACAATCATGGTGGCAGTAGGCCATATGTACGCATGTCTAACATTCTCATTTTCTAATGATCATTATGGAAAGAAGGTAAGTAAAATTATATCATTAGAAAATAATAATTAAAACATAAATACCATTTTATTTATTCATATATAACAATATATATAATTATTTTTTTGTAAAAAAAGGAATCACATCATGTTGAGGAGGTGGTAGTCCACACGTCCACGAACGAAGTTGTCTTTTTTAAAGTCTGTACAAGGGTAATAAAAATGGTATATATTATATTTACATAAAGTTAATTATGTAATACATATCATAGTGAATTTTTCTATGTTAGATATGTCTAATTAAAAACATCAGTTATAAACTTCATTTATCATGTGAAAGAATTACATCCCTTTGAGGGGACGATAGTCCACACATCCCTAAATGACATTATTGTTTTTAAAAATAATGTAAAGTATAAATATATGTGTTATATAAAAATTAATTTGGAATATATACATAATAAATATAATATATATAATATATAAATTGATTTTCCATTATAATGTCCAACCATCAATGTTTATAATGGAAAAAATGAAAATCGTCATTTCATGAGGCGATAGTTCAACGTAAACATAAATAGTGTGTTATTTACCTATTAAAAGGATGTGTTTAAGAGCTTGGTTAAAAATACTATCATAAAAAAATACTAGAATATTAAGTATAATAATGTTTTTATACTATAATGAAATAATACTACCCGAGGGACTATAAAATTGAAATAAAACTAAAAAGATTGAGGAATTTGTTTACCTATTATTTGAGTAACTCCTTTTGGATTGAACAAAGGGATTCCTTGGATCGATTTATACCCAAGGATAGTTATATAGGATTTGGGTAGGGATTTTTAGGATTTATTTGGGTAGATAGTGGTCGAGCCAACTTGTATTGATAGTTTTGGGGAAGTGGACGGAGAGGAGGAATTTTTTAGTAGAGGAGTGGTACTCTTTTAATATTTTCAAAAACAAATTCCTTGGATGTTTTAAATGTTGAAATTGGATCCAATAATGATAAAATTTCGATCCAATATATAATAGGTTTGATTTATGGTTATCAAATAATTCATGAACAATTTTATTGGTTTTTTTCTTAAGGTTAAGGTTTAGCCTTTTATTATACTTAATTTTACCTTAATCATTGTAATGAATTTGAATTATATTCACTAATATTTTTTAGAAAACTATTTTGGCCACTTTATAAAATATAAATTATAAAGATTAAAAATATGGAATAAAATTTTCCAAATTCTAATCACAGATGTGGTTTAATAAATTTTTAATTCATTAAGAATGGGGGACAACAATTCATGTTTTTAAAGTACAAAAAAGATCAAAAGTTTGTTATTTTTATATAATAAATACAAATTGAAATTGATTCCGATGACATAAATTGTATTAATTGATAAAAATATTATATTATTAAAATTTAATAGAAATTAAAATTATAAGTTATAATTTTAAATAAATTTGATGAAAAAGGTGTTTTCAAATGAAATTCAGTATTTTTAACCATTTATTAAAAAATTATATGTTTCAAAAAAATATCAAATATTCAATTTAAACTATTATTTATATTTTTAAATTTCAAATATATGTATATTTTGAAATATTTAGTCAATTTATGTATTACAATTCCAATTTAAAATGGGTTATCCATTAAAAGGTGGTAAAATTGCCTTTATAAAAATATAGGTTTCTATGTGTGAAATTGGATTTCTTATTATCTTATACCAATCAAATATAATATATGAATATAAAAAATATATGATTTAATATATATAACATATATATTTAATTATATTAATTCAATAATTATAATTAATTATGATTATTAAGATAACAATCTTTTAGGAAGCATTCAAATAAAAACATTTATTTTTATATCCAATTGGTTCTTATTTTTATTTATCATCAATTGGTAACCAATGCATTAATTTTATATTAATATAAATATAAATTTTCATAAGATAGTTAATACAATTCATAACCACTAACATAATGGGTTGGTTATATCATATTATATTAACAATTCAATTTTAACAATACAATGTTATTTGGCTAACCTCTATCTTGTGTGTAACACAAGAAATTGTGGAAGGTATATCTTACGTGTAATGAAAGATATCAATGAAGGTCAATTGTGAATGTGATTCAAGATAAATTATTGTTTCATGCATTATAAAAAATGGAATAAATTATATTTAATTGGTATTTTAATGTATCATGATGAAATATTCTCTTTTTAAACTTCGTATTACATGTCATAAACACAATTGAATACAAAGTTGTACATTAGAATATCATGGAGGTATATTCTCCCCACCATAATTAAATGTAATCTTATAAATTTAAACTGGATCATGGTTTGGTATTTCTAATAAGTTAATAAAACATTATTAGAAGGTTTTATAAATGATCCTCCTAAAAAGGGAAAATGGTAAGTACAAAGGTAGCATATACTACAATACAACTAGGTCTTTAATTGTAAGAACATTAGTGGAACGTGAAAATAATAAATTGGAAGAAATTTGTTAATATTTATAGGGAATTAATGATATCATTAATCACAAACAATTTAATTATCAATAGAATATTGAGAGCCTCAAATATATAATTCTTTGATGATTTAAAAGACCATCAATGAAATAAAAAATAAGCTATTATGACAAAATATTAATTCTAAAAAATCATCTTAATGTTTGGTAATTATATTAATGTCCATTAATATAAGTAAATATTTCTACATGATAGGTTTTAATTTTACTATAACAATCCATTCTTCTCGTTGTGCTTCAATCAAATTCTAATTAATCCCTTTACTCCCAAAATTAAATAACCAATAATAAACTTTTTATTCCTAAAGAACTAAATTAAAATTTTAAAGGATTGTAAGGCCAATAAGAGATTGATAAGTCTAACTATTTGTCTCTAACTATCTTACAAAACCAATAGGTAAATATATTGATCTCTAATCCTATAAAGTGATATTACTGGTTCAAAATTAACATTTATTAATCATATTTTTTATCTAAAAACAATGAAAACTTACTGAGGACATTTCATAGGTTAGTGGTTGGCATAAAAACCTTATCATACTTCAGTATTCAATTCAAGATATATGGCCTTACCACAAATGATTGATTTTCACATGGATTATAGGTTTTACTTTTCAAAAACCATATTAATATCATTTCAAAAATCAATATTAATGACATACTTGAAATAAGGTTAATCACTAAATAGCCTTTTAGCTAAGGTTTTCAATTTAACCCTAATACATAAATAATTCAACCACTTATTCACACATAAATACTTACTTGGTATAGAGTTTATCCATAATCTTACTTATAAAATATCTTAACCATGACACGGTATCTTCAATCTAAAACATCATAGGTTTAACCAAGTTTATTCATTGTCAAAATCCTTCCTAGTGGTTTGTAATGAAAATTTGAATTTTACAAAGAATATCCATTGGGAGTGTAATACTAGGTAAACAGTAAGTCATTTTTTCATGTATAAGGTTACCCCAAGTCAGGCTTAGAACTCCATGTCTGGGATACTGCACTTATGTACAGCTGTGTGACAACCAAATCCACTTTTTGTATCTAGGTAGATATTTATTTCAAGTTATAACCACATAATAACTACCATAACAAAATTCTAAGATGATCATCTATACATATATTAAAATTATACCGTAGGGTTATGTTCTCTAAATTTTTTTTCCTAAATATAGATTACATGGTTAATGTTGAACATCCTTTGAAACCAACTATAGAAACTCATACCCAAAACAGATCCGATGTATGCTACCAATTTCATTGGCATGATTATAAGGAATCAAGCCCTGAATGACCAATCAAAATTATAGTCTTGGTAAAATATAAACATGAATGAGTTTTTTCAAAAATCACTACACTAATTACATCATTTTTTCCTTCATTATAAATAAATAACATCAAGGATAACTCTAATACATATAGTTAATATATTCATATATTTCATAGTAAGATTAGCAGATTCATAGGGAAAGGAAAAAATAAGGGTTAGCTCAAATGCTCGGTAAGTCCAATGTATAGTGGAATCAATAATGAATCAGTGATAATGGTCAATATGGAAAGGTAAATAACAAAACACACATTTCATATAATACATAAAATCAATGGAGGTGTGTAAAAAATGTGTCAAGGTAATAACTAGAAACACATGTCATTTAAATAACTAGATAAGCCAAAATAAATATGGAAATATAAAAAACTGAAATACATTACTTCTAAATAAATAAAAATGAAATATATTCATCGATATTTTGATGAAAAATTACATTGATAAATAATTACTGAAACTATAATAAGGAAAATATTTATTAATTGAAATCATGTCAAAGGAACATGAAAACATATACTGTAAAATTCTTTTACCATATGGGTTAAAACTATAGATAAAAACCTATTCAATTTGTACAACATATTTTTCTCATGAGAACCAATGGATTCATCAAGGAAATATAAAATTATGGTCTCCACTGATCATTACATGATGAAATAATTCTTCATATCATGTAATCAATTTAATTAATAAACAATATTCCTTATGAGATATTCATATTGAATAAATAACACATAGTTATCTATATTTTCCCAAATAATAAAAAAAATAGAAATGTATACACTATATGTAAAGTGGTATGTGGTTTTTCCAATAGTAATATCAATGATAAAATAAATGGATAATTTATTGGAAATTTAATGTCTATTGATCATAGGAGATTGAATATTTCAAGGGTACTAACAAAACAATCAAGGAAGTGAATGTAAATATTATCCTTCTCCAAATAATTCCTAAACTATAAAGGTAAATAATAAGGATTTAATAAAAAAAATATCCCTATGTGGAGTAAACTAAATTGTTGTTTTCATTTATGAATAGAAATAAATATATCTTTTATAAACATTATATTGAAAAATATCATTTTCATTTGAAAAACCTTTTGAAAAACCTCTCCATTGAAAATAATTTTTCAAAACTTATTCCTTAAAAATTATCCTTTTAATCATGTAAGAGAACTATAAAAGGAATGAAAGCATGTAAGCTTGTACATGTCATACAAGGTAAAAAACAATTCTTTTGCATTGTAAAAATGTTAAAAAAATTCCTTGTTATAAAAGTGAAAGAAAATATTCCTTCAAATAATTGGTTAAAGATAACAAGTATAAAAATAATCTTCACTAAATCATGTGAAAATATCTTTGAATCCCATTTTTAAAAAATAGTGTTTTTAGATGAAAACAGGTTCACTAACTAAAAATATAAATAATATTGGTTATTTTAAAAAAAATTTCTAAAATATTTTTATTTCCAAAGAGTGGAAAAATTTTACTTTTAGTTAATAAATTAAATGAGTAAGTAGAGTATAATAAAAATAATGGGTTTAATATACAATTATCAAATAATTTCCTCTAATGGAATTTTAAGTGTAATCAATCCCGATCAAAATGAGATTATAAAGTAAACCCTTGAAAAGATTATAATGTTGGAGTGAGAATCAATAAATGATTATATTATGTGTATCTAATGTAAATCTATATATTCAGGAATAAATATATACAAATATAGACAAATTTATTATACAAATAATCATATAATATTAACGACACAATGGAATTAATATAACCCAATGAAAAGAAATTGGTTCTTGAAATTATTTTTCACTTTGTAGCTTTTAACTCCAATCCGCATAGATGAAATAGTTCAAATTAAAACACAAAATATCATTAATAATGAATGAATAATTATATTATATGATAAATTATAAGTATTTAAAACATATATAAAAAATTATGTGCACAATAATTAAGTGATTGTTTCATGAGGAGGTTAACAATCACAATAGGAAGTGTGGTTTCAAATATAATCATCAAAAATGTTCATGAGGAGAATAATCACTAAACAATTCAAAGTTTCTCATGCCACTTTCAAATATTTGAAACATAATATCCATGAAAGAAGAAATTAAATGATACTTATAATATCCAGACAATAAATCTTCTCATTATATAACATTTCAAATAAAATCATATACACCATATAAAAGAAACATGGTGCATAACAACAAATAAGTATCAATGGAATGTAAATTGAGATGAAATCTGTTACAACTGTGATAACATATTAATTGGAATAACCATAACTAATAATCATAAAATTAAACATTTAAATATTATTATAGTAAATCATTTAATTATTTAGTATATCAAAAGGTGATGCATGTATACTACACAAATGACATAAGTGATGTTAATGGTGTATGCCTCAGGGAATGAAAAGTTGGACAAGAATCTCTCACCTTGCATCTGACCTGTCTCATGTGTCTTCAAATTCTGGAATAAAAAATTTATATTAGTTATTAACTTTAATTATAACATTTTTAATGTTTATAATTACTTGTATTTTACTTATTACTATGTTTTATACAATTAATTTTACATCAGTTGTTTTGACCAATTCGATTTATGTGTTAAAAAACATTGGTAGGTAAAATATGGTCAAATGGTTTATTTGATAAACATATCTAGAATAATAATTGTTACATAATTATCATATTGATACATCAATTATAATACTAAATCAAATAATTAAATATGGTTATGAAAAATGAATCAACATTACAATCATGGAGTTGGTTGACTGTATGTACGCATGAGCAACCTTCTCATTCTAAAAGGATCATTATGGAAAGAAGGTAATTAGAATTATATATTAAAATAATGACAATTATATAATAAATAAAATAATATTTATTCATAAATACTTATATATAAAATTCTTGTGATCTAAAAAGAAATCACATCATGTGGAGGAGGCGGTAGTCCACATGTCCACAAATAACGTTATCTCTTTTAAAGTGTGTGAAAGGGTAATATATAAAATGATATATAATATATTACCAAAATTTTAATTTTATCATGAATATAATATATATTTTTTCTATGTCAAATATTTTTAATTTAAATCATTCTATATACATTCCATCTATCATGTGAAAGAATCACATCGCTTTGAGGGGGCGGTAGTCCACACCTCCACAAACAATGTTATCACTTTTACCAAAAAATGTAAATTATAAATATATGTGTTTAAAAATAATTAAATAATCATAAAAAAATAACAAATATCGTATATATCATATAAGAAATTATTTAAATCACAATATCCAACCATTATATCTGGAAAAGGAAAAACAAATAGTCATCAATTCATTAGGCTCTAATTCACCGTACACAAAAATAATATGTTTTTTACCCATTAAATGGATATGTTTGTGAGTATAGTTATAAAAAATATCATAAAAAATAAAATTATATTTAGTTTTTGTGTGTTTCTATACAATCATTAAATAATAATACAATAGTTATTGTAGAATTTAAATAAAACTATAACGTTTGAGGAAGTTTGTTACATCTTATTCGGGTAACTCCTTTTAGTTTGAACCAATGTCTTCTTTGGAAGGATTTATTCCAATTTTTATGGTTAAATAATAAGGTGAGGTATATTTGAAGTCTATTTGGTAATTTATTGTTCAATATCTATTTGCTTGAGAGTTGTGAGGAAGTGGGAGGAGAGGAGTCCTTTTATAGTAGAGGAAGAGTGACATACTAGTAATATTTTGAAAATGGAATTCCATGAACGTTTTTTATGTTTAAACTTGATAAAATAATGGTCCCATTTATATAAATATAATATTGGGTCAATATATAGCCATAAAATTAAACATGGACTGGTGAATGGGTCGTTTTGGGCCATAAGGTTAAGGTCTTGTCCGTTATTAAGCTTAATTTAACCTAAATCGTTGTAAGTAATTTTAATTAGATTCACTAATAATTTTTTTCAAAAAATAAGTTATAATTATTAGATATTGTAAATTATTATAATTCCAAAAATTAAATTCACTTTTAAAATTTATAATAAAAAATGTGTCAAAAAAATAATTTAAAATTCATCCCACAAGCAGGGCGACAAAGATGATTTTTAATGTAAGAACGATCACACGTTTCCTATGCCTTTATATTAAATTTCAATTAGAAATTTATTAAAATTATATAAATTGTATTTAATGATAAAAATATGGTATAATAAAACTTTAAACCCAATTATATTTAAAATTTAACCTTATATCTAAATTATGTGTAAATGTAGTTTTGAACTAAAATTATGTATTTGTAACCATTAATTAAAAACATTATATGTTTCCAAAAAATATATGAAAATAAAAGTAACCAAATTTTTATATTTAACATACAAATATGAATTTTATTTTGACTTATTATATTAATTTATGTTTCAAAATCCATATTTAAAATGGTTTCTCCATTAAAATCAGTAAAATTGCCTATTATAAAAATATAGGGTTCATGTGTGCAATTATGTTGGTTAATATTTTATTTATATCAAACCTATTGTATGAATATAAAAAAACTATATGATTGAATATATAACATATATATTTAATTAAAATCATCCAATAATTTTAATTAATTATGTTTATTAATACAAAACATGGTTAGGTTTCATAAAAATAATAATATTTCATTTATATCCAATGGGTTCATATTTTCATTTCTCATTAATTAGTAAACAATTTATTCATTTTATATTTATATAAAAAAATCATATGTTAGATAATTCTATTCTTAAATTATAACATAATGACTAGGTTATATCATATAATAATATTATTATTATTATTTTATTAATACATCGTTATTTGGTGAACATCGGTATTGTATTTAATGCAAGATATCGAGGAAGGTTGATCTTGCATGTAAAATAAGCTATAAATGATGGTCTCTATTATGTGTAATGTTATCTAACTCAATGTTTCATGTGTTAAAAGATATAGAATATATCATATTTAGTTAATATTGTAATATATCAGGTTAACATATTCTCTTTTTACCCTGGGTGTTGCGTGTCATAAACACTGTTGAATACAAAGTCGTACTTTAGAATTTTGGGGCATAATATCATTCATGTGTATTGCGGAAAATAGATTCATGAAATTATGTCATTCATTATTCCATTACCACCTTTAACGGTTTGGTATGACGATGGATATAATGTATTAATATATATGATATTTATAACATAATTATACATTTGAGGTTATTATATCATATATATATATATCCTTTTAATTTATTTTCTATATGGTATACGGTAACCTCACTCATGTGTATAGTGGACAATAGTTTCGTGAAGTGATTGATTTTTCTTCCACTAATGGTTTACATGGAAGGTTTTAATGATGCATTTAAGGATGGTATGTGAATAATATGAAATAATTATTATATTAATGTCATGGTTTTATTTTTTAATAGATAATATATCATTTAATTTCTTACCTTTTCACTCACTTAATGATGATAACATCATTCATGTACGTGTGGACTACAGCATTCACAAAGTGATGTGACTCTATTATCATCGACATAACATAAGGATGATATATTTAATTATAATTACAGAAATAATATGATATTATTATCATTTTGGAAACATTACATATTACTTACCTCATTTCCATAATGATCATAGATAAATAGAAACATCAGTCATGCGTACATACAACCTACTGTCTCTATGATCGTTACATACTTCATTTCTATAAATTAGCACTTTTAATTGGTTGTAAAAGTATAATTGATTTATAAATATGATAAATATTTCATGATTATTAATTTTTATATGATTAAAAAATATAATATGCATATGAACCATGAATGTCATGAAAAAGAACAAATGAGAAAACAAGGAAACTACCATTCCCCCCCCCCAAATAAAAATAATCAATGGATTTTAACGAAAAAGTGAAAAGTTGTTATAAAAGGATCATATATGGTATTATAAATATAAATAAATTTATTAAATAAATTAATATTATTTTTAAATCAACTATAATGTAGGTTAAATAATGTTCAACCAAAAAGAAACACGAGGTATGGAATTTATCCTCAATTTACATTCCATTGAGAATAATTTTTTATTATGCACAAATTAACATTTATGTGGAGAATATAATGCCACATTAAATTTAATTTCATTATTAATTCATAATTAGTGGTATTTTAAGTTGAATTTGAAACATTTATCCCAAGGGGATTTTACTTGAATATTAAAAAGTGGTAAAAGAAAATATGTAATCTCACTTTAATTTGTGATTGTTAACAATCTCTTGGATGAATCAATTTTTTTTATCATTTTTCTGAGTAAATTAAATTTAACATAATAATAAATGTTCTTTTTATTATGGATATAAATATTTGATAATCATTATTCCTTTTTTACATATGGTTTTTACTCCTATTGTTATTTGATTAACTGGGAAAATATTAATAAATATGTATCCTTTTCTCAGGATGGTTATTTGATGATAATGAAAATTAATTCATGAATTAAATCTGTTATTTGATATATGATGAATTATATAGACATAAGACATGGGTGAGGCATGGTTATATTTAGATATAAGATGCATCTTCAGGTATCTTCACACAAACTAGATCACCAAATCAGATGGTTTTCTAGCCAGTAGATTTAAATTATTTTAAGAATAGATCTTGATAGTAGAGGTTTCAAGTGCCTAAGACACGACTTCTAGTAGTTATGAATTTACTTAATTGAGAATTAAATTATTTTTATTATCTTTGATATTTTCTCTATTATACTATCTCTACAATCATTTCAACATCATATCATGATTAAATGGAATGTGTTTTCAATTATTTACCATATTGTATTGATTATGCCTTATCCTAATATTTAAATGGAATGTTGGTTTAGATATTTACCATTACATGTTTTTTATTATAATTGAACCATGATAGATTCAATTTAACTTCACCCTTACAGAACATGTGACCTCATCCTTATATTGTTACCTTTACTACGAATCCCAGATGTGTACATTATTTGACAAGAATGGATATGTTGAAGGGAATAATATTTTTCTAAATAAATATTTCATTATTCAAATTTAATGTAATAATCATGAATGAATATAATTTACCAATACTACTAAACTATTTAGTACATTTGGATGTAAGTCATTAAACCATATGCCAATGTAAGAAAGTACTCACCAGCTCTAGACTACAAGGGTTGTGGTCACTACTGTTGGTATTAGTGGATGTTTAGAAGAAAAAATGGGAACTATAATTAGGAAAACATATATTATCGATCATAAACCTATTATATAATATGAGGATAACCAAATAATAAATTCCTAATGTTTTGGTAAGGAAATGATTATGTGTTTTTTCCTAGTAAGACATCAATTTTTGGATAATATATATGGATGTAGTTTAGAATAGATGTATCTTGGGGTAATAACTACAAAAAGGGTGCATTGGGGTTGACTCGATCATCCATTTTCTCATTAAAATGGGCCATATGATGCACTGGGTTTTACACTCCTAATGGATAAACATAGGATAATTCACATTTTTTAAAAAATCACTATGATAGATTTTTAATCAAAGATATCCCCATTGAAAACAATTATTGATGCATAAAAAATTTAATTTATAATAAGTGTTAATCAATGTTTATAATTACAAATTTTGATTTATAATTTATAATTTTATGAGATAATCCCCCATATACCATTATTTAGAAATGGATCATGGAAGGAAGAATGTTTTCAATACATTTAGAAATTGTAGATATTATAATGTTGGGAAATTCAATACCAAAGGTATTGGATCTATGAATATTTTGGATATATTAAGGGAGATTAACCAGGTTTTGAAAAGTAAGATTTCTCGGATAGAGAAATATACTCCACTATGAGATTCTCTTATGTTGGATTGCCTTATGCGATAGAAGAACCCATTATCTGGTGGGACTTCCAATCCAATGGTAGTTGAACAATAGTTTAGATATATGGAAAATATATTGATGACCATGTGATGTAGAGAATATAAAAAATTTACACTTTTAGTTTATTATCTCAAAGGTGATGTTGATCAATGGTTTTTGTTGATGTAGAATACTAAGGTGGTAGAGGAAATAGAACTCATGGAATAAAAAATATTTTAAATAGGAATTATTTTATAAATATTTCCTTTCGTAGAAACAAACTAAGATGAATAGGATGTTACTTATCTTAAAATAAAAGAAAAAATAATTTTTTATGGATTATGAAGCTACCATTACAATGTTATTTATGTATGTTAGGTATTAAATACACATTATGTAGTGAAATATTGAAAATATATTTTTAGGCTTTAAGAGAAGACATAGAAGGTTGTTGGACGGTCAAACATTCTATTCATTTGATGATATATTTTTGTGTGATATCAAGATAAAGAAATAATTTTACACCTGTTATGGATATCATGGGAATAGATAGAAGTATATTATGTTTGAGGTAAAATAGATAAAGGGAACAAAGGAAAGAATGGTTTCACCTCAAGTGATATTTATGGAAATAAACACACTAGTACTTTCATGAATATAATAGGGATTTGATACATGTGTGTAGAGAAAGAAAACTATGATCTAGATTGAAATGGTAAAAAAATTAATAGGAAATTATTAATCTTTAAAGAGATGTGGAACAACAAAAAATGCATTCCCTAAGAGTTATTGTAATATACCTTAGAAAAATCTAAGGGATAAAGGTTAATATTATTATATTGATACAAAAAAGTTGAATGATTAATTTTCATATGTATTTGGATCTAAAAAAATTAATTGTTTTTTATTGATGATAATATTTTTATAGTAATCATTAAATATATAATGATTATACTACAGTACACTTTCTTAATAAATTTGAAATAATTTTTTGAATGGTTCCATGAAAATTGATTCAGTGGGAAGTTTAATTGTTTTGAAAAAAACAAGATTAATGGAATATGACACTTAATATATGATCTACGTCGAGATAATAATGAGAGTTATGTGTTTATGGTATAGTATTGGGGACCATGAATTTTTTTAGTAATTTTATGGTTTATGTTATCTTTTTTTAATCTTAAAAGATGTTTGGATTCATTGAATATATATGAAAACTTATTTTTTTTTTATTTTTACAATAATGCATGCTTTCATTAAGGATCATGGTATTCACATTTTTCAATATGGAATTAATAGCCACTTTATATTGTTTGGGGAAAATAATTTCTCTTTAGTGACCTTCCTTATAAATTTTGTAATACACACTTTAGATGATCCTTAAGGTCAACAATTTATGGAAGGGGTTAAGTTAAACGTTTTTTATCAATTGGGTAAATTTTAATAACCATTTTTGTTTAAGTAATTGTAGTAGGAATATATGGTTACCATTTTATTGATCTTATGATCAATTAAAAGTTAATTACAATGATCTATTCATAAAATGGGTTAGTTTTGTATATTCATTTAATTGAGTAAGATATTAATAGGAAATTAACTAATGTACAATAAAAGGATGATATTATTCTATTGAAATACAAATTATATAAATTATTTATATTTCATTATATTCTTAGAGACTAAAATAATTTCTAAACTCTAGGAAAAGGATCATGAAAAAAAATCCTATTATCATCATTTTTATGATATCAATGACCTTTTTAACACCTCTGGTTTATGTCTTTATGGTATTTAACTTCCTTATGACAATGTTATCTATCACTCATCATTAATATTTGGCTATTAGTTTTTACTTAAATAACAATGTATTTACATCCCATATATGTTGTCCTATTTTGAAACCTAGAATTTTCTATTACACTTGATCATTGTACATCCCTTTCTCCCATATTAATAAGATCATTTATAAACTCTTTTTATGATTTTGATTTTTCAATAATTGTATTTCCAAATGTGAAAACATAGATTATTGTGATCTAGTTTAACTTGCGAGAATGCTATTTAAATGTGGTGGGGAGGATGTAACACCCAATATATTTAAAGGAATAAAATTATATTCAATAGAGTGTGTCACATGAAACATTTAGATTAAATAACCCATTAAAAATTTTTCAACAAATTAAATATCTTCAATAGCTTTCGTAACACACAATTGTGAGTTTAAACAAACTATAATATAGTATAACATCAAAACCTAGAAATTAACATGGTGGGTATGAATAGAAATAACTAAATAATGAAAATTTTATAATTTTCACATGTATAAAATAAATTCAATGGTTATTTATTTATTAGTAATTAAATAAAAATCATTTCCAAGAAAAAGAAATGTTCCATGAAGAATTATATTTTTTTTCTTACATACGGTTATGTCATGCTTTGTGCACGTAATTTAAAATTAATTTTTTCCAATTTTAGAAAACAAATTCTCTAAAATTAGATTTATTTTTTAATCCATAAAATAGGAATTATATTAGGTTTAATTTTAAATATTTTCCAAAAATATTGCAATGTTTAATGATTAGTGAAAATTTTGAATTTTAATTGAAAACAACCTTTTCGTTTAATTTTTTTATTATGTAAAATTATATTTGTCGTTGGTTTTAAATTATTTTTTTTAATTATATATCTATTTAACTAACCATGTTCATTAGAATCATTATCTGATTGAGTTATGATATAAATACTTTGTAAAAATTTGAACATTTTTTTTTAAAAAAATCATGTTAATGTCACTTCTGCGGGATTAATTTCAGATTAATTTTCTTCATTTATGTAAATTTAACATTTAAAAAATGTTTCCATATCTAGAATAAAAAATAATTTATATTATATAATAAGGTAAACTATATTTTTTATCAAAATGATTACTGAAGATAGTAAAAATTAATTAATGTGGTTAAGTTAAAAATGGGTCTACCAGGGGTTAAACAATGATGATTAGGGTTAAAATGGCCTATCTATTTTTTCAACAGACATTGGATATCCATATGTATACCTTTATGACCTTATTCAAAAAAATTATGAGTTTTTTCGTACACTTTGACATTAAATTCACCTATATAATACATTAAGTAAAGAAAAAACAAAAATGGAACCTTCCAATCTATTAATATCTATGATGATTTGGGATATGAAAAAACCCACATATTTTAGGTCATAAATATTATTTTGAAATATAAATGAGTTTTTAAAATCTTTATAATTCAATTTTTATTTTTAGAAGGATATAATTACATTAAATTATAAAGACACACAAATGTAGTAATTATTTAGTTGATAGAAAAATTAAATAAATCATGATAAAAATATTGAAAGAAATGTAAATTGAATGAATTGCTATGTTAAATTAATTTTTTAGATAAATATATTATATTATAATTGTGTTAAGATAATATATTATAATTCCATAATTTTTTGGATATTTTTTAATTCAAATTAAATGAATAATTTTAAAATATAAATTAATGTTATTATATAATAAATTATATTTTATTAAATGATTTAAAATCTATGATAATGCTATATTTTTAAAAGTAATTTTTATATTTTTAAAAACATCATATATATTATATTAATGGTCCAATTGTTCATTTATATTTAATATATTAACCCAAAAATAGTAAAAAACTATGTTACTGTTGTTATAGTTAAAACAATCTTTTTGCACGTTATAGGGAGTTGTGTTAAAATTAATTTTCAAAAAACCTAGGATTTTAGTTTGATAAATTTTTTTAATATTTATAATTGTTGTAATAAATTTATCAATGAATTATAGTTACATTTTAATTGTAAATGATAAATTAATATTGTTAAAATGACTAGTTACTATAGTGTAAACCCAAAATGGTAATAGAAAGGAATTTTAGATGTTAAGGAAAAACATGTATAAAAAGAGTGATTTTTTTGGGTGGTAGAGGTGTGGTTTGACTATATAATCCATATAATCCTTTAATTATCAATTTTTGAGCCACATGGGTGATAGTAACTTCCCATTATTGAATTGATATGTGGATTTACAAAAATGTGACTCCTCTTCAATTATAAAAGGGAACTCATGCACCTCAATTAGTAATATCTCTCAACCCATTTGGATAGAAAATAATCTGAAAAAATCATCTATAAAATTCTCTAATATATTCTTATAAGAATTAGTTTTATTATAATATCATCCTAGTAATGTTATGTTGGAAACCAAAATTGGATACCAAAATAATAGGTATTGTTGTCCAACGAGTGTTTTTATTTTATATCAACTTCCACCCATTTAAATTCATATTAAACCATTATTATATAATATGAAAAGTATCATCTATATAATAAGATGGGGTTATGTTAATTTAATGAGCTAAAACCACCCTCAATCCCATCAAATGGGTTATGAGATCATTATTCATTTGTACGTCGGACTACCTCCTGGTGACCCAATGTCATTCATTATTTCATTAAAAACACTAATGGATGGGTATAATGACTGATATAAAGTATATAATTATATATATATACATTTAAAATTTAATTATTAATATAGATTAATTATATCATATACACTCTTTAACTTTCTATTCCATATGGATTATAATAAGTTTGGTCGTTTTTACAGTGGAAAACCACCTCACGAAGCGACGTAATTAGTCTTTCACTAACGCTTCACATGAAATGTGATAAGGATAAATATATTGATGATATGTGATATAAATTAAATAATTATGATATTATTTAAATATTTATCATTATTTAAATATAATATATCATTTTATTTCTTACTCGTTCACTCAGTTAATGATGATAACATCGTTCATGTACGTCTGGACTACCACATTCACGAATTGATGTGGTCTCTTTTATTAACCAACCCACATAGATGATATGTATAAGTATATTTAATTAAATAATATGATATTGTAATAATTTTGGAATGGTAAAATTTTACATACCAAACATTCATAATGATCATTAAAATGAAAATGTTACTCTTCCGTACGTACGACCTACCATCTCCATGATCATAACATACTTAATTTCTCAAAACCATATTTCATGGTTGGTCTTAGAAGTATATTTGAGTTATAAATATTATAATTATTTCAATATTATTATTCTTTAGTTTATTAATATATATAATATTCATAATAACCGAAATTTCATGACAAAACATGAATGAGAAAATAAAGAAATTATAACCCAAAATAATGAATATAATGGATCATTATTAATAAAATAGTTATAACATGTTATAAAAGGATCATATATAATGATATAAATATTAATATGGTTCTAGTATAAGTTAATATCTTGTCTAAAAACTACATAAAACAGGATAAATAAATTTTAACAAAAAATAAGCATGAGGTAATAAAGTCCATCCCAATTTTCATTCCATTGAGACTTATTTTCTATTATCCACTAATTCACATTTATGTGGTGTATAAAATTACACTATGATATCTTAAATCATGATTCATTTATACTAAATTTAATTTTATGTTCTATTTTAATAATTTCATCCAAGGGTAGTTTACATGAAAATTTTCATGTGGTAAATTTTTTTATACAATCTCACATTCGTTAGTGATTGTTAACTTTCTATTAAAACAATCACTTTCATATGATAATTTTTATTTGGAAAATAAATTTCTCATAAAAATCAATATTATTTTATTGTTTATATTATTTTTTTCCTAATCCATATAACATTTTACATACTATGTTTACATTGAAATTTAGTTGAATAATTGTGAAAAAATTGATAAATCTATATCTTTTACTCAATGTGAATATTTAATGAGAAGGCACATTAATTCATGAATTCAATTTATAATTAAATATATGAGAAATTATTTGGAAATTAAGAGTTATGTGGATACTAGTAATAGATATACCCTTGATGCATCGACAAGTCACGGGAGAAAAACCAGTTTCCCAAATCAGATTGGTTTTTACACTATAGTTTTAAACTATGTTGACGATAGATGTTGACGGTAGTGGTATCATGTACCTAATACATAACACCTAATAATTATGATTTTCATTTATTTAGAAATAATATATTATTATTATCCATGATATTTGCACTATGATATTCTCACTGGATGTATTTCATTCTCTAATATTATTTAAATGGAATGTTTTTTCAGTTATTTACCTTGTCGTTTTTGATTATGCATTATCCAGATATTTAAATGGAATAAGTGTTTATTTATTTACATTTACTTATTGATTAAAATTATTCATTTATGATATATTACATGGTACTTATCACTTACTGAGCATTTTATCTCTACCATATTTGTTTTTCATTTCTCTGGATTCCAAGAAATGTACTATGTTTGATAAGAACAGATATCCTAGAAGGAATACTATTATTCTTGAAAAACAATATGAATAATTTTATGTATTCAATTGTAAAGTTACATTAAAATACGTATCTATATTACTAAAAATTCTAAATTATTCACTCTTGTGGGATATTTTTCTTTCTATCTTATTCCAATGTAATAAGGAAAACACATGATTTGAGATCTTGGGGTTAGGGTCTCTAAATTCAATTTCCTAATTTAGTAAATGATTTATGAACAAGAATATAAAACATAAAATATCATAAAATATGTACATCCTTAAAATATAAACATGATTTTATATAATTTATTTTTTGATTGGGGATATGTTCATTATTAACATAGGGATATTTTTTTCTTTTTCATAGAGAAAGAAACCTCACTTTGGTTCAAGATATTTGAGCATAAATTCGATCTATATCATGGTCAATTTTATGATTACTTAAACTCTAGATATCCTTGTTCAACTAGGTTATTCGTTGTTCATCATCCATTTTATATAATGGGTATTAGCAATGTTATTCCATTATTAGTATGTTTTTCCAATATAATATTTTTTCGATGTTACACCTTCCTCAATATCCATTTCATGTATGAGAGTTTGGGTATCTTAAACCATCCTTATTACATTATTATAAATATGGTTTATGATGGTTTTTCACATATGATATGGATCTTAGTTTCAATGTTGGTATAATATGGTATACTTGGGGTTCATGGAAGCTTGGACAGTGCATTATCACCCAACATGAATGCATGATTGTTTGTTTATTTTTTTATTGTGTGTTAGATTCACTCATATATACTACTACATTCATACTAATAATAATATCATGGTTTCATACTAGATTTTATACTCACTACATAAACAAGAAACACTTTATTTATGTGAACTTTATATTCAACAATCCTTGTATGGAAAAGACACCATGACACATGGTTGCTTAAGAAGATCACATCAAAGAGACAGTGGAAACACCATCACATACACTCAGTTAATTTTATAATATATCTATTATTATTCTTTTGTTATTTTTTATGTAACGTATATTGATCTACCACCTATGGGGTCATATTTTTACTGAATATGGACATGGGTATATTTTTTTAATACAAGTGATGTAATTTATATAATGATAATATTTTTATGATCCCATACAATTATTTTATTTATCAATGAGTGAGTATACCTGTATTATTTTGGAATGATAATGAGGGTATACTCTCCCTACTATATGGTATTATTACTCTCTACTATTGGTAAGTATCTTGCAAACATAGAGTCACTCAGGTATTCAAATACTACATTTCCACGAACTTAGTAAAATACACCAAGGAATTATATATAGGTTCCAATATTATTTATTTATTTATTTTTATGAGATATGTGATACAAACACCTACATGATTTAACTACCGCATGTATTTTGTTGGAGGTTAAACTATTGGGATGGAAAAATTAATATAGATAGGGAAATTATAATGGAAAATAAATTTTAGAGATATAAAGCTAGGATAGAGCCACATATTACTTAGAAACTCTAGAGAGGAAAGATCATATGAAATTACATAGATAAAGGAGACATAGGGTATCATTATTAATAATGGAATGAAGGAATGTTTTTGGAAATGATAGTGCAATGGGAAGTAACCATCTAAAAGAGATGATGATAGAAAAATTATCATTACCAATCCTAGGGGTCCATGATGTGACACCCCAAGACTGCCTCCAATAGGCCAAGGGCTAGAAACTAGTGCCAAGTATGCATATAACAAACATGGTATTCCATAGCCATAGTTAATTTATACACCAACACATCACCAAAATCATTTATTAAAGATATATAAAAAACTATTAAATTATACATGCATGCATCTATATCCAACAACCTGAGTACGAAAACAAGAAATTAAAATAAAATAGGTCCAAATACCATCCTACAACAAAGATTCTAAAAAAACTCTATATTAATGTAATGGTGGGTGACGATATCAAGTTAACATAGGAATTACCTCAGTCTATCTATCTCACTAACCTCCTCCTAGTCCAGGTGCCTCTAGAACTATTTCCAATGGTTGAGCATCAACACAAGACATGACACATGTGGTAAGTGCCCATACAGGGGTGAGTATATCAATATCTAGTAGGAAACCCTAAAACCAAAATTCATATAACAAAAAAATTTCAGTCATCTCTACATGTTTATATGTTTATATAAAACATAATAATAATTTCAAATATATACTCAACAAAGAAGAATTGTATCAAGGTAAACTCAAAAATGTAATCCCAGCCTAGGTTTTCTATTCAATGGTTCCACATAGATATTTTCTAGTATAACACACGTTGAGATATAGATATCTCTAATGATGTCCATCTGAGTGGTCATTTTAATTGGGTATTATCATATGAAGGATGTGTTGGATGTTTGAAGAGATATGAAACATAGCAGAAGATCACTCAAAAGACCAAGGAGTATACAAAAACACAATATATATTAACCTGCTATGTAGAGGATCGACGCACCTATAGTGTTGGTCGCAATGATTCCAAGAAATCCCCTAATGGAATAAAAATGATAGACGATCTCACTCTAGGACTCATAGAAGGATTCCAATAACTATATCTAAAAAATACTTCTGAATGGTTCACCATCCTATGCGTAGGATATGATTCTATAATAACTCATAGGGAAAGGATATATGGGATACACCGTAATGAAAAATCTCTATGATATAGAGGATAAGGGATCCAATATGATTTTTAAGGATAAAATGTTATGAACTAGCAGTACATGATGTGTCCACATGACACTAGGTCATGATCATGTAAAAATATCATACCCATTTTTGTAAAATCCCCAAATGATAAATGGTTAAATGGATAAATGATATGACTCATTTCAACAAGGTTCACCTTCCTTTTCGAGAGCCTACCTAATTAGAACTCCACAGTTAAGCGTGTTTGTCCTGGAGTAGTGATCAGGATGGGTGACCTCCTGGGAAGTTTCTCAGGGTGTGTGTGAGTGAGAACAAAGCACATTGGAAAGGACATGTGTTGGCCTATGGGGACTGTCATTAGTTAGATCACTTGTTCGGGCACGTGGGTGGGACCTAGGGTGGGGCCCACGTGTCTGCGGGGCAACTGGTGGGTGGAGCCCAGTTTTCACATTTGGTATCAAAGTACAGGTTAAGATGTAGGGCCCACAACGGGGACGTTGTGCTCTAAAGGGGGGTGATTGTAACATCTCCAAATGACAAAGGGTTAAATGGCTAAATGATATGACTCATGTCAATAAGGTGCACCTTCCATTTCATGAGTCTACCTGATTAGAACTCCACAGTAACGCATGCTTTCCCTAGAGTAGTGATAAGGATAGGTGACCTTTTGGGAAGTTACCCAGGGTGTGTGAGAGTGAGGAAAAAGCACACTGGAAAGGACATGTGTTGGCATGTGGGGACTATCATTAGTCAGATGACTTGTTTAGGCACGTGGGTGGACCCTGTGGTGGGCCCCACATGTTAGGGGGGAAACTAGTGCTACCTGGTCGGCCAGGACCCGACGGCCATGTTAAGGTGGGGTGTCTGTGCTTTCATCGGGACCCGGTTTTCACAATTTTCATGTGAAATTACATGACATTACTTTTTCCCATTTATTTATGCATTTCCTAGGTATATGGTTATTCCCATGTACACCTAGTCTGACCTTGTTTGTGTGGGTGTACATAGTGTTACTATTCTAATGTACTCTTGGCCATGTCCATGTACCACCTGAGGTACATTTTGATACATTAGGGATGGTTCAAATGTTGTGTGATACTTAACTTCATCTTGACAACCTAGTCACCACTATGAGGGTTCCACATGACATGTGGCTATATAGTACATCACTTATGTTATATAATTTCGAGAAATATAAATATGTATTCCACACCTACTCCCATTCTTCTGGCCACTGATATTCCCTCGAAAATTGTTGTGAAAATTAAATCAGTGGCCATTAAACCTTATCATCATCCAAGACCGCAATCAGGCCCTTGAATCCACTTGGATAACAACCTCCCACATAAAACAATCATCTCATCTCTAAAAATAAAAATTAGTTATCCAAAATCCCTCTAATGTACTACCACATCCATCTTATCTTGATCCCCTCATCATATCAAGTCTAGATATAAGATATTAAATCTTTGCACCATGAAATGATAAAGTAATGACCGACTCCTCCTTATTTTTCAAACTGCAGGCCATGGGATTTTCCCGTGATGAATCAACAAAATATGTAATAATGTATAATCAAAACCATGAGGATTAAACCTAAACCATTATTATTTTTTATGTCTACTCATTTCCTTTATAATGATGAACTTATAGATAAGAAATCAAACATGAAGCAATTACCCCCACAAATATCCTTGTAGATTCCTAATCCCACAAAATGACTTATCCATTAATCAATATATTAGTCGATTGATATGTGTTCATCATAAGGATAGATAACATAGAAAAAAAATCAAAATAATTTTATTACCTTTATTATGATCAGTCATAATTCAAGAATGGTTCTCTATCATTACCATTGGTGATAGCCTTTTATTTCATTACACACTCATCATGGAACCTTGATATGGTTGTCAATCATTAATGGCTCATTATACACAATATCCAATGGATCTCATTGATTTTTAGGGTTATGCAGCTGACCCTGTAAATATTTAATAGTATTGTTTAAAATATAAGAAATTAAGTCATTTCATCATTGAATAAATAAAATAATTAATTTTAATTATTATATTCATTTTATGCTCACAATGACTCTTTCAAAAACATTATGAAATGAAGAATGTAATGTTGTACTTTTGATAAAACCCATGCATCAAATTCAATGGTTCTCTTGGATTTATGATATAGGCCCCCTGTTTATAAGTTTTTCCACCTTTTCATAAAAACTAGACACATGTATATTTAAAATATTTATTATATTTCAAACAATTATAATGTCTACACTAGGCCTTAGAGTAACATTATATCTTATCACCTTGTCTCGAAGATAATATATATAAAATACAAAAATAATAAATAGAAATTACAAGTTGTTATATTATTCTCACCTAGGGGATATATATCCCGGAAATATAAAAAAAGTGTCTTTTCATAGAGATGTAGTTTCTGAGCAAGTATCTCATCCTCCCACTCCCTCGTGCTATTGTGAGGATTCCTGTTCTACCAACATACAAGCACCAAAGGAATTTACCACCTATGAATGATCAAATCCTATCGATCCTCAATATCTACTAGGTAAAGACCATGTTATCTCTATCCTTGATGTTCGACTCTCCCAAAATGAAAATGTGTGATTGGTAATTCATGTACCTCATCTGTTGAGACACATAGAAGATGTTGCGCACCTAGTATAACTATGGTGGTAGAGCTATGTGATATACCACCAAGAAAACTCTACACAGTATATGGAATGGGATAATTAATCTTAGAGATATTTTCCTTCCCCGACCAAAAAACTATATTATAGGTCTAGATAGAACTCATATGAAGAAATTTTCAACCTCTGTGAACTAAAAATCCCTTTATCTTCTACCTAAATAAGAATTATTATGGATCTATGAAGTCCTGATCTTCTCTTGTATTATCTCCAACTTCTCAATAGTGGCTCACACCATTTCAAGGCTCGTGGGTGCTGAGTCTCCCAGTTCAGTCCAGCAAAGTAGTCACATGTATGGTCGCCCATAACAAGACTTGAATGGTTCGATAACAATGATGTAATGGTATAATTTGTTGTAGGAAAACTCCACCAGTGGTAGGTGATCCTACCATCTATAGCCAAAGTCCAACATTCATGATCACTTCATGTCTTAGTAAACCTGAATTGTCTGCTCAATCTAGCCATTATTCTAGATGTGAAAATCCATGGTCAAATTAAATTGAGTCCCAAAATCCTCCAATAATACATTCTATAACATATATATTAAGTGAGAATCCTGGAAAAAAATGACTTTCAATAGAACTCCATGGATTCAAACTATCTCCAATATGTATAGGCATTATAATCTCTCCATGGAAATATTCTTTTAAATAGCTAGGAAGTATTCTGACCTAGTGAGTCATTCTATGCCAGAAAATGGAAACATTTCCCCTAGATGCTTGAATAGCTAAGAAGTATGCTGACCTAGTGAGTCATTCTATGCCAAAAAAATGGAATCATGACACCTAGATGTAAGTAGTAACCCTATCAAAAAGTTCATCTATATCTCATCACACTACCACTCTGTCACCTCAAGGTATTTTAATAAACTAACTTCAACTTGGTTCTCATTATTGACTTTCTATCAAGTTAGGCCTCAAGAGAAAAACAATACAACTCCCTTCTTCATCTCTAGCCACCAAAAATGGCGACAAAGGTCTTGTTACATATTTTCCATTCCTTTATGTACTTCCAAATGATATTTATGAAATTATATCATAACCTAGTCCCAAAACATCATCGGTACCATCATGCATCATCATAAAATAAATACATTCTCCCCACCTTCATAAAGTCCATCAGAAGCATGTCCAGTGGACATATGAGTTCATAGGGTCTCACAGACTTCATCTCTATGTTGTTCCTCCTAAAATAAATTTAATACAATAGTGGTAGAAACCATTAAATATATGTAATCATGGGCATCCTATTCCACAATTTATAATTACAATTAGGCCAACTTCTCTTACATCTTATTCAAAAAAATTGAACAAGATCTCCTACTAAGAGTATCTTCTGCCATATTCCCCTTTATAAGAGTAGAGATAATCATGAATTCACGATACTAGAGGAAATATATCCATAACCTATGTATCAACATGATATACTTCTTGAAAGAATACATACATGAGACTCTTTTGGTATGAATAGACATTAAACAAATATTCCATCAGTTACTCTTACCACATTTTTAGTGTGAATACTACCACCACTAACTAATGATCGTTGGTCACATAGTTCTTCTCATGTGGACTCAAGTAACATGAAATAAATAAAATCACCACCAGCCTATACAGAATAACACAACAAAGAAAGGATCATTGTGTGTCACATAATAGTTCATACTTGATACCATCCTCTAGAAATCTCAGAATGGGAGTTTTTTTCAATATCTACCTCAACTCCTAAAAAACCAACTGGAACCTCCCCATCCACATAAAATTATTCCCATTTTGGGTAAAAGATATAATGGGGGATGATATCTTATATAATTCATGTGTGAATCTATGATAGTATCCTTCCAACCCAAGGATGCTTTGTACATTTTTCACACTCTTGGGTGGATCCCAAACTAACACTACCTCGACCATTGTCAGGTACACTACCACAACATCTACTAAGATAAAATGACCTAGAGTGTGGACCTATGGATTCCATAACTTGATCATTGATATAATACTATAAATCTGGGGGTCTTGGAATACATACAGAACCATCCTCAAATGTATCGCATGCACCTACTCAGATGCTGAGTACACAATGATATCTTCGTTGAAGACTAATATGAATATTTCTAATATGGGATAAAATATCAAGTTTATGAGTCCCAAAATAACATATAGGTTTTTCCCCATTCCATATATAATTACCAAGTACACTTAATTACCATAGAAATATCTAAATTTTGTCTTTAATTTATCCTCATCTCATACTCACAGCTACTGATATTCTTATCTGAGGTCAAACTTCCAAGAACCATTGTGCCACTCCCAAATTATCATAGAGGTCATCTATCCTAGATATTGGATACTTATTCCACATGGTCACATAGCTCCAGAAAAAAATAGTATACACATAACCTCAAACTATCATCACCCCTCTGTGAAAAATATTGTGGCTTCCCAGGGTGAAACATTGGATACAACAAAGACCTTCCTAAACAAGTCCTCCTAAAACACCCTGAGGTCATGATGCTCTGCATGATCCATCCAATATGATGGTACAAATATCATGGTTGTCCCATGGATTAGATCAATGCATTAGTCTATCTCTCGGTGAGGAGGTAAGCTTGAAAGGCCCTCAAGAAAGAGATCTTCACCCTCAGTCACCTCTATAATGAACTGAAGCCATATAACATATACTACACCAATGTTAATTCTATCCTACAAAAGATTAATTAGAAGAAATCTCTTATGAATGAGCCCATCATGTTCTTCCTGATTTTCCTTTTGACCCACAAATGAAAAGTTACTCCCGTTATAGCGGACACACCACATCCTCCACCTAAATTTTTTCACTTGGTATTAAAATAAAAATAACGAGTTCATACCTAATATGATGTCAAAAGGCATCCTAAAAAGTAAAAATGGCTCATAGTAGAAAATTTCACCTCCAAAATCTAGGTCACACTCTATGAAGAAGTATGTGATTTGTAAGTCATCTCCAATAGTAATCTATAAGCATAAAGGTTGATCCAAGGGATCAATCATAATCTCATAGTCGAGTTCTAGATATGAGGGAATAATGGAATAAAGAGAACCTATGACTATCAATACTAAATATAATATATAAATAACATACATCATACCTATTATCATTCATGGAGCCCATGGGTTGTAAACCATAACTACCTATAGCTACTCACACCCCTGTCCTCTTGCTCCCTAAGCATGGTTGGGGCCACCTAAGGGGGGTTTAGGTAATAAGTTGAAGAGTCTACCACCTCCGACTACCCTCCCAGATCCTCCACCATATCATACACCATACAGGACTATCTTCTCCTAGAATAACCTTTACATTGGTATCCCATCAACTGTCTCCCTATCAGTTGTATGGTGGGTTGGACAATCACTTTCAATATGTTCCCCACTACAACAAGAGTAGCACCACATATCCATTGGTTGATTGGACCCATACATTAATCCTTTAATTTTATAACCTATATCATGGGACCTCCACCAAAAATACATGGTCCATCCATGTCCCTAAGAAAGACATCATCTCTCTACTACTGTAGTTTCTTCTCCTATGTGCCTACTACTGTTAACTACTGTCTATCTCTACTAAGACAACAAAATCTCAACCAAGATCTAGAACCCCGATATATATAGGAATTAATATATGTCTAATGTTGGTTTGGATGTGTTGACATAGTCTTTACTCAAAGGTGTGATCCTGGATGAACTAATCTAGAATCATATTCATCGAGTACCTAGAGATGTTGGTGAACCTCAATGAATACTCACCTACTATCGTACATCCCTACTAATGTAGTAGAATCTCATATATATGTAAAAACATTAATTAATCTAGATATAAAACCTTTATAAAAGTTAATTCAAACATTAACTATGCTAGATTCACCTCATCATACGACTTGGTCACTATGCCCTACCATTTCCCAGAAGATCCATAAAGAAGGATTGCATCCATAACCATAATCATATCTGATGATTTCATTACAAGATTGAAAAAATTAATTACCAACTCAATCCAATAATCATCCACATATGGTTCAGGCTCACCTTGGACCCCACAGGATTGCATTCATTGAAACTCATGATCTGTGATTAGTGAGTGCACATTATCTACAAGTGTTATGGGTACCATCTACAACTCAACAAGTGGTGGCTTATTTGGTGCACCACATAGAGGTAAAACCACTTGAACTAGTCCATGTATCAATTCCTCATCCCTAAGGGGGTCATTCTCATGATCCTAATGCTGATTTATAGCTGGAATACATTGTCGATGCATCATGATATAGCAAGATGTACCATGGTTAATGATTAAATATAGATAGTTGACTCAAGAAGGACATGGAAACAAAAACTCATTTCTATATGATTCATCTACCATTGTTTTGCTTGCATATTGTGTCCTCGATAGTGTTAAAAGGTGGATGATTAGAGTCCTACTATATGGATATGTCAGCTGCTTCACTAAATCTATAGTTCCTGACATAATGGATGAACACAAAAAACAAAACAATGTTCCCAAAAATCAATCATATAGTCTTCGGTCCTATGGTATAACTGATTTACTCTGATACTACACACTCTCGACCCATCCCAGTGGGGCCTTTTTTCTAACTCCCCATGACAACCACTAATAATTCAGGGGATAAAAACTAGTGTAGACTAAGAGTATCACTAACATAGGGGAACTTTGACTAAGTACCTATTCACATGAATTAATATCCAAGCCTGTAAAATTATAAAATGTAAAACAACTAATAAAATATGCATGCATACATCAAAATCTTGCAACCATAGTATGAAAACAATAAATGGAATATAAATAGGGAAATATATTATTACTATAGAAATAGTCTAAAAATATTTAGAACATAAAATTAATGATGGGTACTGTTATCAAAATACCATAACAAAAAACCTAGGCATGTCCGGCTCACGAAGCACTTCTTAGTTCAGCTCTCACTAGGACTGTTTCTAAAGGTTGATAGTTTGAACAAGAAATGACCTGTGTAAGAATAGATTGTATATGGGTGAGTATAACAATACCCAATAGGAAACACATAAACAAAAAAAAATATGCATCATCATGAACAATGTTCATATCTGTAAAGGTATATGTATAAAGTATGTATTACAAGAATATTCAATATATACTCAATAGAGAGAAATAAATTCAGGTAAAATTCAAAACTATAATTCCATCCTAGGATTAATGCTTTAGGGTTCCACATAACACTCACCTAAGATAACACACTCTGTGAGTCATATATCGCATATGATGTCTTAATCAGAGGTCATTATCATCATGTCTCATCATTATAAGTATATGCTTAATTTTTTAAGATATTTGATACGCATAGGATGATCATTTCCAATGAAATGGGGTATACCATCAACTAAATATTTATTAACCCACTAAGTGGAGGATACTCTCCCACCTAGTTTTGGTTATGAGGATACCGAGAATTCCACTTAGGGAAAGGAGATGATAGATGCTCTCACTCCATCCATCATAGAAATATTCCAACAACTCTATACTTAAATTCTTGATGAAAGAGTCACAATCCAATGAGTAGAATGAGATTACATAAAAAACCATCTGGGAATGGATATAGGAATCATATCCTAAGAAAATGTGTACATGGTATAGAGGACATGGTATCAAACCAAACTTTTAAGGCATACATAGTGTGTACTAGGAGTTCATGGTGTGTCACCTCGTCACCAAGTCTTATACATTTAAACATCCCATCCCATGTTTGTGTGTAATTTCACAAAATTCCCATGACAGTGTACTTATTACCATGTCCATGGACACACCTATTAAAATTCACACCTAGCACGGCCATGTCTCTATGGGTGTACACGGTGTTCTTTTTCCTGTGTACTCTTTAACATGTCTATTTACTACCCCAGGTACACTCCAAGCCATTTAGGAGGGTTCACACACAGTATGATGGAGTCACACGTTGTGTGATACATTACCTCATCCTGAAACCCTAGCCACCATTTTTAGGGTCCCACACATCATGTGGCACCATAGTACATGATGTAGGTTATGGTGTTTTCCAAAAAACCAATCTAGATTCCACATCGGCACTCAAACCTCAAAAAACTAATCCTTCAACCCATCTTTTGTAAAAATAAAAATATGTGGTCGTCTAACCATATCATTGTCGAACACTAGGATCTGGACATTGAATCCACTATAAAAATATCCTCACATGTCAAACCATTTTTCACATTGAAGAAAACAATTTGGGTATCCCAAATCCATCTAATCATATTTTTCTTTGATTGTTGTATGATCCCATTTTTATAATGGGTCTAGATTTGTGATATCGAATCATTGCGCCCTGAAATATGTGTTCAATTCTAGATTCCTTGATATTTCTTAAACCACAAGCCAATGGATTTGACATCAATGAATGAAGGAACTAGGGAAAATTTCACAATCAAACCCATAAAGAACGATCCTTATAATATGTTTTTATTTTCCAACATAATTTTTATGTTAAAATGGTGAATAAAGTGACAAACAAACAAACTCAATGAAATTCACCAAAAAACATCCTCATAGATACTCTATCCTACAAAATAACCGATCTATGAATCAATTTGTTTGTTGAATGATTCATTTTGGTTATAGAAATATATAATTTAGAAATAAACCAAAAAAATCCTACATTCAATAGAATTTATCATTAATGAATAATGGATCGATTTCATTTTCATTGGTAAGATCTGTTGACTCTGTTGCACTCTAATCATGGATCCTCAATGGGGTTTTTGTTCATCAATGGATCTTCCCCCATGATCTTGAATATCTCTCCTAGATTTGTAGTGTTATTTACATAACCCAAAAAATCATCCATAAAATAGTTTCAAAAGAATTGAAATTAGGTCATTGAATGAATTAATAATTAAAATAACATATTTAAATTACATTATTCATTTTAGGCTTGCGATTAATTTTACACAAGCACACTGCTTCGAAAAATGTAATGCCACTCCTTGGGTAAAACCCATCCTCTAATATCAATTATACCCTCTGATATCTGATCTAGAACCCTAATTATAAGATATTCCAATTTTTTAGGAAAAATATGTGTGCATGTTTTTAATATATTTTATATATTTCAAACACTTATTCGGTGGACACTGTGCCTTGAAATCACACTCTGTCTCAATACCAGGCCTCAAAAATAATTCGTACAAAAAAATAAAAAATAAATAGAAAATCTAAGTCACTAAAACATAATGCTAAAGTAATACATCATGAGAAATATGTTTTACAGTTTATTCATGATTCAAGGGAGATGATTTGGGGATGAGATCTAGGCACTTTGGAGGTAAAAAAATCTGACGCACTTAATCCAAATAATAGAAATCAAAGGGAAGTTATACTTGATCCCCAATAACCTAATGTATTTTTCAGATTTGAGTACAACTAGGAAAAAAATATATATCTTCATAAATCTATATATAATTCACAAAATCATTAAATTTTCCAATATACAAGATGAAAATACTACTATAGTGAAGTATTCAATAACAAAAACACATATATACATTAATAAATGATTAATTTATTACTTGTTTTGAATTATTTAATCCAATTAATCGTGATCATATAATTTCCAACAAGTTTTCATATCATTGAAAATTTTTTTTATTTTTTTTTATTTTATGAATCCATTATTATGATACATTCCCACATGTGTTGTATGAAATTTTACTTTCAAACTCAATAAGAATCACCCTTTTTAAACATCCTTTTCATGACCTCTCGAAATAATCATAGATCATAAAATAAAATTTTGATCATGTTTTAATTTTTATATACAAAATTATTAATTTTTTATAACATTGTTTAAATTATTAATGAAACTATTTAATGCATTTTTGAAAAAATATCATCTTTATTATAAATTTACAATAGCATACTTTTATTTCCACCAATACATTACATTTTTACTATGGTGGAAAATAAAATTAATTATAAATATAATATTTTTGGGAAATTTATATGATTACTCCCATGATTTCATTTATAAAATTTCTCATTTCAAAATTTTGAATCATTAAAGGGATATAAATTCGCTTTCATTCCAAAAATTAGTACATTTAGTAGTTAGTTGCATGGTGAAACATACATATATTGGTACATATAATAGTAATCAACAATTATATAGATAATTTAGTAGTTTTATATGAATTTTACAAAATGAATTTGATATATTTATCCCCATTTTCAATATTTTTAAAAAGTGAATTTATTTTCTTGGGGAAAACTAAATATTTAAGTGTATAAAATGAGATTTAATGTAATAATTGATTTTTCATTATTTTATATTAATATTAAACCTAGAATAAAAAACAACACTTTCCCATAACCTTATAAAAATTAAGCTTCATTTCTAGTCCTCAACTCTTAATAATATCTCAAAAAAATTGTTGTTTCGATTAGAAATTAATTATAATATGTTGTTTTCATCCATGTTGTTTTCTATAATTGATCATAACATTGTAAAAAAATTTGAGAAATAAATGTGATAGTGAATTATTTACCATGATGTACAGACAAAAATTGTTTTTTTAATGAATAGAATTAAATTAGATTTTATTTTTTATGATTTTATTTAATATAATGCATGATCTTTATTGAGTGAATGGATTTATAACTTGATTGATTAGTTTTTCATATAACTAAGTATTTTTGTATGTTTTAAAATTTATTTTCCTAGGATAAAAATTATTTATGTTTGTTGGAATTTTATTCAAATGGATTTGTGGTTCATTATTTTAAAATTTAATATTATATATTATTTTTTCAAAAATAGTTTTTTATTTTTTATTTATTATTTTAGGGATTTTTTTACAGAGCCTATGGAAAAGAGAAATTTACTAAAGTGGTTCATTTAGTAACAAAATATAGGATCATGGTATTTTTTTAATAACTCAAACAAAAAAATTGGGAGGATTTTTGAAAAAGATAGAAAACTTCATGGGTGTAATCCATTATTACATGATCAATTAAAATTTTCATAAAATATCAATTTATTAAGGATTAATGAAAATATGGGTTCAATTAAATAAATACATATAAGGTCCTGATCTTATAACAATATATAGTATTGAATTTTAGTCAAGAACTCACTTCCTTTCATATTGAGGATCTTTTAGGGTTTAGAATTATAGATAATTTGTATATAATAGAAACATTACATTACACATTCATATAGTGAAGAAACCAAAAAAAGTTTCAATTTCTTCCAAAATATTAAACTTTTCAAATAAAACATCATTTTATTGATAAATCTTCATAACATTTGTCTTGGCTTCTATCATTTTCTTATACATCCATATAACCTATTAAAGTCATTTAAAACATGGGATTAGAACAAAAATCTCATTAAGGGATATAAAAAGAAGTATGAATAAAACATTAGTCCATGAATACTTGTAAATGTATCAAACCATTTTCAAAATAACATATTTTTCACGTATATATACTTACTTTCTGAAACGTTTGATTTATATGAGATTTCCCAAAAACATAAATAACACAATTCAAAACATAAAGGTATCATGGTGAATTAATTACATAATCAAATAACCCTACTTACTACCATTTGATTTGTAACCCTCATGGATACCTTACAATGCAACCCTCACAGCTACCTTATTGTGTAACCATCGCAGTTACACTTGGTGTAAACATATGATCGACCTCCAGCATACACATACTCAATGCATTAGAGGGAGATATAGGTTCCACCCATAATCATAAACAATGCCCAATAATGATAACGCAGTCATCAAAAAATAAAACATTCAAAATATCCATTCACTTTGAATTTCATAATACTTGAAGTTTAAAAGATTATTTTATAAGAAAAGTCACTTAAAAGTAACCAAAAATTGATATCAGAATAAATATAATGAAATTAATTTGTGTATAAAATATAAATACATATAATTAAACATAATATAAACAAAAATCATCATAAAAAATTATCTTAAAACCATCAAATTAATGAAGTAGATTGTTAACCCAATAAATGGAAATTGGGATAATAATTCACTTACATCAGGTTGGTCTTAGTTAAAACATGTTTAAACCTCATGTATAATGGTTAAAAGAGTGTTATTAGTATTTTAAAGAAATATTTTCAGATTTATAACAACTTATATAAACATTTTATAACATCATGTCACCCTTTAGTTATTATTATTTTGTTCCTTTCGTAGTTTCAAGTATGTTCTTTACATGATTTCTATGACCGGTTGGTATTTTATTTTCTTATCTTATGGAAATGAAATTAAAGAAGTGGAATGAAATTTTAATAATCTATTTGAAAAATATATAATGATACCATAAATTATTTTTTTATCATACATTATGATTTATCATTAGACAAAACATTAATGATATTTGTTTAGATGATTCTTTGTGGTTCCTCGATAATCATGAACTTGTTTCATTATATAATTTAATTTCATGAATAGAAGATCATTCTAGAACCTAAAATATGTTAAATAATACAATTTATATTCTATTTAAACCATGAAAATTGTCTTATGATCATCTTTTAAGTAAGTAATGGAATTTTAAAGCACATCACATATAATTTTTGTAAATGACACATCACAAACTATGTTTTTATATATTTTTAGAATAAGAGGAAGAGGAGAGGAAGAAAGATGCTGATTTTCTTAAATGAACATGATAACATAAATAATATTAAATATTCTAGATAAGTCATACCTTTTAGACAAGTGTAGGGGATGAGAGTATAAGAAATGAATAAAATTTAAAATAAAACACATGAAAATAAAAGAGGATTCTTACCTATTGATATCTTCTCCTTGAGATCCTTCTTAATAAATATGGTTTTGGAATTTTAGTGAGACCTGTAGGTCTTGGAAGTGGGGAGAGACTTGGGGAGGGGATTTGGCAGAACCTAAAAAATTATCAAGGCTTGATAGGTGTGAGAGGAATAGGTGAATGATGGTGGTATTTATAGTGGATGACAGAATGAATTCTACATTATTTTAATCATTATTTTAATAATTTTTTCATGAATATCAATATTCTTCATTCATGTTATTAATATAGTATATAGATTATGTGAGTTAGGAAAATTAGGATTACATCAGCAATGATGTCAATAATAGTGTATTAAACTGATAATTTGAATATGTTGTATTTTACTGTATTTCACCATTCATCAAAAAATTTAGAATTTCAAAAAAATACTAATAATTCACCCTAACCATTTGACGATGTGTTGAGTTAAAAAATGAACTCCATTTTTTGAAAATAATTTTCTAATATTGGTTAATTTAGTTTATAAATAAAATCATACATTATTAAAAATTTAAAAATATTAAAATTATTACTCATTGTATGTCACCTTGAAAATATAATCAAGATTTCATTATATTAAATCCATAAGAAAATAAAATAATAATATAATTTACTATTTATTATGGTAATATTACTATTCATAATGGTATGTTATTGTTCACTAAAAATCAATTTGGTTCCATTAGAATAAAAATAACATACTAATCACAATTATGGATGATCGCTTTTCAAAATACAAAACATATAAGAAGAAAAATTATGCTCTGACAACTACTTTATCACTATTTCCTTAACAAAAATTTTGTTTCATAACGTCTTAGTATTTCATGTATTTCATTTATTTTTATAAACTTGATGTGTTACATTCTCTATATATTCTGGAAATTTCATCCTCACAATTTTTATTTATTTATTTACTTACTGAAAATAAGTGAGGGTATATTTCACTCTTTTCATTTTCAGAAATCTATATTCCTTTTTGAACCATGTGGTTTCTCCATAAAACCATTACATTGTGGATTACTTTATTCCAAAATACTTTTTCCCTTTGATCATGAATATGAACTGGTTTCTCTTCATAAGAAATATCCTCTTCCAGCTAAACTACTTATGGGATCAATGCATGAGATGAATCTTTCACATAAATTGTCATCATCAAAACCTGAAAAACAATGGGTACATGATATAAACATAGAAAAAAATCTACTTGGTTGTAGAGTGGTCCTACTTTCTCCAGAATTATATAAGGTCTAATGAACTGTGGACTTAGCTTTCCTTTCTTACTAAAAACACATAACACTTTTCCATGGTGAGATTCTAATAAAAACATAATCACTAACCTCTAATTAAAATATTTTCCCCTTATTGTCTACAAAATGTTTCTACCTCCTCTAAGTTTTCCTCATGTGTTACTGGATAATCCTCACTTTCTCAGCCACTTCCTTTAATAATTCTGGTCCAATCAACTTCTTTTCCCCAACATCATCCTAAAATGATGGAGTTCAACCCTGCTTTCCAAAAAATTCCACAAAATTTGACATCTGTATACTTGAATGAAAACTGTTAATATAAGAAAACTCAACTAAAGAAATATTTTGATCAAAAATTCCCTAGTAGTACATTAAACATGCTTGAGGCATATCCTCAAAAGTATGAATCATTCATTCTGACTTCCCATCTGATTGAGGTTGATAATATGTACTGAAATTTAGTTATATGAGAAATGACTTTTTAAGACCCTTCTAAAAATTAGAAGTGAACCTGGGATCCCGGTCAGATAAAATCGATATAGGAACTCCATGTAACCCAAAAATATATTTGAAGTATAGCCGATAAATCTAATCCAAATAGATTGTATCTTGGGATTTCTTTGGTAGTCCCACAACAAAGTCCCTGGATTTATTTTCCCATTTCCAATCTGGAACCAAAAAAGGAGGAAGCATCCCCTTTGGTAACTACTGATATGCTTTAACTTATTGACATGTCAAACATTTCAAGGTAAAATCAGTAATATCCCTTTTTATTCCATCCCACTACTAATACTCCAGAAGGACACCGTACATCTTGTTACTAATAGGATGAACTAAAAATAGAGAACTATGAGCTTCAGACAACAGTTATTTCTTCAACTGGGAATCACAATGCACACACAACCATTTTCAAAATCATAAAAAAATCTTTATCAAGGTTAAATTTTGCAAACATACCCATTTTAACCAATTATACCTTTTTTATATCTTGGTCTTCCTTTTATGCATTCTTAATTCAGTCTAATAATGAAGACTGCACTGAATAATGAAAAAAATAGATTCATTTCCTACGCCAACAAATTTTATGCAAAAATTAATCAAATCATTAATCAATGGACCATGTTACAAACATAACATGGTTAATGATGATGTTTTTAACTCACAGAATATACCATTTTTCTTTCTTTTAATTGATGGTAATTGATCATGAAATCATAAAATTTGGTCAATTCATGCTATCTTCTCTACCACATGTTTTATTCCTTTTGAGGGAATACATACTTTAGACTTTTATGGTCAGTATATATATGAAATTTGGCTCTGTATAAATGGTGCCTAAATATTTTCAATGAAAAAACCAGAGATGATAATTCCAAATCATATGCGGGATAATTAAAATCATGAGTTTTTTTTATCTTGAATCATAAGAAATTACCTGATCATTATTAATCATAACACAACCACGTCCCTTCAATGAAGCATCATTGTAGATGATAAACTCACCATTTGGGGAAGGCAAGGCCAGAAATGGATTATTCACCTAATATCCCCAACATTTCTTGAAAACAAACATCACATTCTTATGTCCAAACAAATTTAACCCCTTTTCATGTAATCTTTGTTAGCAGTCAAGATAATGGTGCTATTTTTTAACAAAACCATCAGTAATAACCTACTAATCTAAGAAAACTATGAATCTCTATAAAATTTATAGGTTTTGTCCATTCATCAACCACTTTTTGTTTTTTAAGGATCAACTATTATTCCATCCTTATTTTCAATGTTCCCAAGAAAATAAAACTGTTAAAAAAAGCACACTTTCTGAATTTTCCATACACTTTCTTTTCTATTATGGTTTGAAAAACAACCCTTATATGTTTTTAATGGTCCTCTTTACTAATATAAAATACCATAATTTCATCAATAAAAACTAATACAAACTTATCCAATAACTCATTAAATATTCTATTCATAAAATCCATGATTATAGAAGGTGAATTAGGTAACCCATATAGCATAACAACGAACTCATAATTCCCATATCTAGTACGAAAAGCTGTTTTCTAGATTTCATCCTCTTTCACTACCAGTTGATGGTATCCGAATCACTTTTCAATCTTATAAGTACTGAGATCTATGGATTTAATCAAATAATTCATCGATATGAGGCAAAGGTTAATTATTTTTAAAAGTGATGTTATTCAAGGATCGATAATCAATTTAAAGTCTCATGGAACTATATTTCTTTTTAACAAAAAAAATAGGATCACCACATAGTGAAGTTCTAGGATGAATGAGTCCATTATCAATAAATTCTTGTAAATAATTTTTCAATTAAATAAGATACATTTCAGACATTCTATATAGGGTTTTAAAATTCTCATAACATTAGGAACATAGTCAATTTTGAATTCGACTTCCTGATTTGGTATGAAATTAGGTAATATATCTGGAAAAAATCAATGTATACATTTACTACTATAACGTCATTAATCTGTATAGTTCTCTTTCTTTCCACAATATGAACAAGATAAATTTCATTTTCATCTTTCTAAAGTTTATCTTATTCATGATATTTTATCAATATTATTGATTAATTCTTGTATGAAAACAAAAACTCTTTATGAAAAACAACTTCTTTACCTCTAAAATCAATCTTCACATGATTAACAGAAATCCAATCCATCCCAAAATGATATCAAACTCTACAAAGGTAAAAATAACAATGTATGAAGGTAATGTATTTCCAAAGATAACAATAGGATGATTCTTAACATTCCTTTTTATGTATTAATTCAACCATGGTGTTTTAACAATATGTTCATGTCTCAATTTTTTGGGTGATATTTCCAATTTACCAAAAAAATCCTCAGAAATAAAAGAATGTATAGAGCCTGTATCAAATAAAAAATTAGAGAAATATGAGAAAACAATCAAGGTACCTGATACAACTTCATTAGATTGCCTGAAATCTATTGACGTAGCCCCAAAGGATCTCACTACACCTTTTTTCTTATAGTCATGCTTCTTTGAATCATTTGGATGTCTCTTTGGGTAGGAATTTTCATAATGACCCATCTCACCACATTTAAAACACTTTACTATTTTCTTAATAGGATTAGTCTTAATATCATTTTCATTATAATATCAGGCCATATATCCAATCTTACCCCATCAAAAACACTTCCCAATTTTTGTAAGGCATCCCCCATGGTTCTTTTTACCACACTTATCACTTACTGGAAACTATACTATCTTACAATCATATTTCTTGGATTGATTATTAACCATATCTTACCTCCTAGACATTTTGTTATACTTATTTTCAAAGTGCATGTGATCATAAATGAACTCCATTTATACCCTCTTAGCACATCGGCTTTGTTTCTCATCACTTTTTATTTCATTGGAGGAAAATTCCCTTCAATACCATGAATTCATTCCTGACTAAAAATGATTGATTTTTATATGATGATCCATAATTAGGATTAGAGAATACCCAACTAGTCGACTGGAGTTTTCTTCATACAGGGTCACAAAATCATCCTCATTTTTCTTCAGTTCAAGTAATTGATTATCCTTCATATGTTTTAATACCTTAGAGAAATATTTGTCATGAAAAATACTTTTAAATTCATCCCACTATAAGGCTTCAATCTCCTCGTTATCCCAGATATTCTTGACCATTGACCACAACTGATCAGATTCACCTTTAAAATGATAAATGGAAAGAATTTCCTTTTGATTGTCTGAATATCTCATATAATTTAATATATTTTCAAGGGATTTAATCTATACTTCATTCACTACTAGGTCAGAATATTTTCTGAAATAAGTAGGGTGTTATATCATAAAAGGTTCCACTATTTTTTGTTTCCATTGTGGTACCACTGGTTGTTCTCATGCATAACTTACACCACCATTTATTTTCTTCATCAACTGAGACATTACTGTCACAAACAACTTGGGTCTAATCACTACCATTCTGTGTTATAGATTTTCATGGATGTTGTTCTATTGGTGGCTCTCTGCTTTAGCTACCCTCTCTCTTATGTGGAAAACCATTCTGAACAAACAAGACTTAGTAAAATAATCATGGTAAACATTAAATGATATATTATTCCAAATTAACCATAGTGTAAATATCATTTATGGTATTCTATTAACATCATCTTAACCCCTGATGTTATATAAACCATCCTCTTATACTAAATATATGGACTTGTCCATATTACATTACATAATCATGACTTTTAGTCAAGAACTCACTTCATTTTATATTGAGAATATTTAAAAGTTTAGAGTTTTATATAACTGGGATATAATACATACATAACATTCCACATTCAAATAGTTATTATACCACAAATACAAGATCCATTTCTTCCAAAATATAAATCTTTTCAAATAAATCATGATTTCATTGAAAAATATTAATATCATATAACTTGGCTTCCTTCATTATTTTACACATCCTTATACACTATGAAAATAATTTAAAATCGACAGATGACAATAAAAGGTCAATATGTGATTTTAAAACAGAAAAAATAAAACATTAGTCCATGAATACTAGTAAATGTATGAAATCATTTTCAAAAAGTCATACTTTTCACCAAAATATACTTTGTGAATTTTGAGATTTACACAAGATTTCATAAAAACATAATGAATATAAATATAACCATAAAGGTATATTAAGGAATTAAATACATATTCTTGTAACCCTATCATCTACCATATGATTTGTAACCCTCACAAATACCTTACAATGTAACCCTCATGACTACCTTTTTATGTAACTAACAAAGTTACACTTGGAGTAACCATACGACTGACCTCCAACATACACATACCAAATACATTGGAGGGAGATATAGTTCCCATAATTAATAATAAAAAATTCCAAAGAACTATAACATTATAATAAAATAAGAAAACTTGCATAAAATAATTCACTTTGAATTTTGTAAAACTATAATTTTAAAAGAGGATTCTATAAGAAAAGTAACATAAAAATAACATATAATTAATATGAGAATCAATTGAATGAAAGTAATATGGGTCTAAAATATAGATAAAAAATGAAACATAATTTAACCAAAGATTTTTCATAAAAATTATCTTAAAACCACACAGTTAATTATATATAATTTTAACCCAAATAGTGAAGATTGGGTTAAGAATTCCTTTAACTCAGGTTTTTCTTACTTAAAAATTAGATAAAAATCCAATATAATGGTTCAAATAGTGTTATTAGTATTTTAAAGAAACATTTTAATGTTTATAAAACCATATATAATCATTTTATAACATCATTTCAACCTTTAGTGATTATTATTTTGTTTCTTTCATAGTTTCAGGTGTGTTATATACATGATTTTCATGGCTGGATTGTATTTATTTTCTTGTCGTATGGAACTAAAATTCCAAAAGTAAAATGAAATGGTATTCATGTATTTCTAAAATATATAATGACACTATAAATTATTTTTTATCATATATGTTGAAGAATCATTAGAGAAATCATTAATTATATTTGTATTGATAATTTTTCTCGGTTCCTTGATAATCATAAAAATGTTTCATTATATAATTTAATTTCATTCATATAAGTTCCATACAAAACATAAAATAAGTTATATCATAATATTTATAATCTTATTCAACTATTAAAATTTTTTTATGATCATATTTGAATGAAGTAATGGAAATTGAAATCACGTCATCAACAATTTTGGTAAACGACACATCATGAATAGTGTTTGTACTTTTATTTTTAGAATAAGAGGAAGAGGAGAAGAAGAAAGATGATGAATTTTTTACATGAACATGATAACATACAGAATATATAATATTCTGGATATTTCATACATCTTGGGAAAGGGGAGGGGAATATATTATAAAAAAATAAATGAATTCAAAAGAAAACACATGAAAGTGAAAGAGGATTCTTACCCCTTGAACTCTTCTCCTTGAGATCCTCCTTAAGGCCTTTGTTTTTAGCCTTTTGGTGAGACCATAAAGTCTGGGATGTGGAGAACAGCCTTAGAGATGGGATTTTTTAGAACATATACAAAGCTCAATGACTGAGAGGTGTGAGAGGAAGAGGGGAATGAGGGTGGTATTTATAGTGGAGAGGAGGGCTTATACATTATTTTAATAATTTCTTTAATATTTTTGTTCAACACTATGAATAGTCTTCATTATTCTGATCAAAATAGTCAAGAGAGCATGTGAGTTCATAACAAGTGGTCTTACATCAAAAATGATGTCAAAATAGTGTATTTAACTGATAATTTGAATATAAGTTATTTTATCATATATAAATATTCATAAAAAAATCACGAATTTCATAAAAATACAAAAAAAAACAACCCTAACCGTTATTTGACCTGTAGAATTAATAAATGAACTCCATTTATTGAAAATATTTTTATAAATATTATTAATTTAGTTTTGAAAAAAAAAATCATACATTATTCAATAATTATAAATTTTAAAACAATAACTCATTTTATATCACCTTGAAAAATTAATGAAGATGTCATTATCTGAAATCCTTAATAAAATAAAATAATATGACAATTAATTATTCCTTAGGGTCATATTTTTATTCATAATGTTATACTATTATTCACAAAAAAACATGTTGGTTCCATTAGACCCCAAATAACTTACTGATCACAATTGTAGATGACCGTTTTTCAAAAATTAAAATATAGAAGTGGAAAAATTATGTGTTGTCCTATACGTTATAACTATCTACTTAAAAATGTTTTTTCCTATAATATTAGTATTTCATGAATTTTATTTATATTTAAAACATTAGGGTGTTACAGGAATTCAATAGAATTTTATGTTATGATTGTATGAAACCATATGAATATATTTAAAATGAAATTAAGTTGATCATAGGAGGATATTTGGAAAAGTGTAAAAATAATGCTAAGAATGAAGAAGGACTCCAATGAGGTGGATTTTCATTGTAGATTCACACTATGGATCTCACTTTATCATGAATTTTTTTATATAATTATTACTAACGGAAAACCTAGGTCCATGATGTTGAGGATGAGATGAAACTTAAAGGTATAATTTTTTATTATTTTAAAATATTTGATAATTTAATTGATTTTTTATCATTTTATGGTTAATGAATTACTGTTATTAATTTGCATAGAATGAATTTTATTAAAATGTTCTATAGTAGTTCAATTATTAATAATTCTAAACATTGATTCATAATCGATACTACCACACTATGATTAGGTGGCCATAAATATCAAATAGCCTCACGACACCCTCCTCACAATGTGTACCCCTCCAAGACTGAAATTTGAGAAGAGAGGTAATGACCCCTGAGTCCCACCTCGCATATGCGTCGAGTTGGAAAATATCATGGAGGTTATAATTAGAACACATAAGGGTGGCATTACCCTCTAAGAGAAAACATGTGAATGAGAGAGATAAGACAGACACCAACTAGCTCCTGCTCAAACTATGATATAAAAATAAACCTAAGTCCAGATATATAATTTCATTCAATAACTACTAAAACTAGAAGGGTAATCTTCAAGTACCAAAAAAAGTAAAACATCATCGACCATGAATCCTGAACTGCTCCTGCAAACCCCAAGCTAGTAGTAACAAGCATAGTCTCCAAATTTCTCCAAGTGACATGAAAAATATTTTATATACATAGGGTGAGTATTACAGTATACTCATTAGGATCCTTCATGGATCCACTTGTGATTTTAAGAAATAATGATAAACCATTGTGATCAACAAGTGAAACTAACTCATCACCTAAAATGGTATACTAACTTCTAAGCCTCGCCATGGATACTCTCACAATGTATCTCATGAAAGAGTATATAATATAATAATGAATATATAGGGTACCGCGCTACCTATTCCCCACTAGTTTTCCACCTTTCCCCAACATCGCAAATCCTAATCCATCTCTCTCCAAAAATTTGGCCCAAAGACCCCAGGGCGATCACCACAACATGCACCTCATGCAACACAAAGCTTGTCCACAGACACCTAGGTGAAGCACCACACCATACAAACAACTAGAAGTAACCTAGTAGTCTCCAAGATCAACCACATCCTGAATAATGTGTATCATATATTGGGTATTACACATCAACCCACTATAGCTCATACACTGGACATGGATCCTCAAGACATTATAGAATATACATGTTATACCTATAGTAGTATGTAGGAAACTATGTCTATAATATATGTGTGTGAAATAACAAAAATCCATTACATCCCTCTACACATATATATGTGGAAATATAACTACCATGCATACAATCACATGTAACTACCAAAAGAATAGAGTGGGGCCAAAGGCTTGAGTCATCCATCCATCCTCGAACAATGATGTTAGGAAAAACACCCCCCACCAATCTCAAAATCCTTGGGGTGTCAGTCACCCCAACCAATATGGTGGGATATCATATATAAACACAAAAATTACATTATATACAATAGCTCATAAACACAATATAGGGAAAAAAATATTTTTAGATATAACTATAGCTAACGTATCTCGAACTACTAGATTCCACTACTAAGACTATATATCCTATAAGCACACAACCATGTAGAGAGCATTATTAAATCATCTTGTCCCTTTTAATAAGTTTCAATTTACATTAATTAATTCATTAACCATTAAAAAATCCTTAACATTTCCACATTATATTATATTAGCATTCCAACAAAATCACATGCCCACTAAGCATAACCACAACGAGTCCACAGATCCTCAGAAGTAACAACGGCATTGCTTCCCTTCATGATCAAACCACATGGGTTAAACATTATTTATTCAATTTTTATTAATAGAATTTACACTTTGAAATAATTCCAGGTAATCTTAGAAAGAATTCTAAGCTATCAAACATAAGGGGATCAATATAGTGAGTAGATGAACTACCTGTCGATTCTTTTCCACCAATAGTAAGAGTGTAGACCCATCCTTCCCCGAGAAGCTAAAAATAGAAAGAACGTGGTATACCCTGCATGACTTCACCTATATTCGGGGGAGGATAAGAAATACCAATTATCTCATGTAGTGGGGAATTTATATAAGATTAAAAAACAAGATTCTAATGAGAAAAACATCGAGTAAGCATAGATTTAACCCTTATAATCTTCTATAGTGTCCTCCCTGACACCCATATGCATAAATCCATGTATCTATCCACTATAGGAGTGAACTACTACTACAAACACTAGGCCTCTCTACCCCACATACCACCAAAACCATCCATGATCACATCACATCACAAGCCATACGAAACAAATAAAAAATAAACTAGGATCTTGGCCCTAAGAAAGCCATTCATCCTGCACACATGACAAGATCTCATGGATCCAAAGAACAAGTCACTTGTCCTTAAAAGAAAAAGGGTAACTCAGAACCCTACAATTAGTTTCCTTATTTCAAACCACTAGTTCTTTAATCCAACTTGAATTAGTCAATTCATTATTATTAGGTTCCAAATATGAGGAAAATAAACTAAAAACTATCTTAGCTATCACACATAAATTAAAAAACTAATTGGAATGCCTTTAATCCATAAGAATCAACAAGATTCAACTTTATCAATCAATTTAATTAAACCAGCTCTTATGCATTAATTTATTAACATAAAATTACAAAAACAATTTGATTCATTAAATTTCCTTTTTATCATTACCCAATTAAGTTAAAATTTACCCATGATTTACATTATTCATTGAATTTCATTGCTAACAACATGTTAAATGACAAGTAATAGATATCACACTATCTAGAAAATCAAGTGGCAACAACATACGATCGATACCAATTCATTTAATCCAGTTCGACTGCTAATTTTTTCAATTATATTGTGAACCAATGGGATAAAATGTGAAAACTCTACTAAGACATATAAAAATAATAGTTATTCCATGAATCACCTTCCTCAAAAGTTTACTGACGTTCTTCTCTCAAGAACGGATCGACTACCAGTTCACGATCATCTCTCCTACAATAATTATATCCATCTGAGGACGACGATGTTAACCAATATCCAAGAAATATCCATTAGAAATATATAGAACATGTTACATCACATGGAATGGATAAAAAAGGAAATGGATCAATGAACCCATAAGAATAGATATAGAACATACCTTCTATCAAAGATGTTTCTACACTTTCTGCTTGCACCAAAATAGTGGGTGTGCATACTGTAGGAAGAAATATCCAGGTAAAATGATCTAATGAATAAATCTTGGTCACACCACTCCAATGGGAAGGAATTATTAGGGTTACTTAAACTAATATAAAGGAGAAGGAATAAAATAACTGAAGTTTCTCGACATTGAAGTATTAGATCTGAGACAAGAGGGATTTAAAATGGATTTGAATTTCCATAAATGTGGATCACAATAACCCACATGGTTTGACCAATTAAAAGCCTTCAGATTTCTAAAAAATAAAGTATATGATTTATAGTCCTTAAATATTATCTAAACTTACTTAAATAATTCATTCAAATATTTTAATTTCAATGAAATGTTTCAAAAGGGCACAATTAGGAAATCTGAAAAATTATAGAAATTTGAAAAACTTTTGGAAATTACTCACCATTCAGGAAACACTGTATTACCTACCGTTAAATGTCTCACCATTCTAGAAACATTGTAGAACCAACCGTTTGATGTCTCACCATTTTTTGAACACCACAACACTTAACGTTAAATGTCTCATCATTTTGGAGACACTCTAGCACTTACTGTTAGATATCTCACAATTCTGGAAAGACTATTCATAGAACTGGAAATTCTGCAATGTGATGAGGATAATTCCCCTTGACCTCATAGAATACCTAAAACACCAAATTTCAATAAAATAATCAACTAGATATTTCTGGTCCATTACATCATATACCTCTCAAAACATTCTTGTCCTTGAGAATCCAAAACCAATCTAGAGATGAAACAGTAAAAAAATGTTCCGGACAACCCCCCTTTGAGATACCTCTCAAGGCTCTCACCACCAAAGGAGGTCAACCACTTCAATAAAGGGACATCCAAAACCCATCCGAAAACTATAACCATCCCATAACCACTCCACCTAGGTAGATATATCTCAAAAGAGAGAAAGACACAACAAGTAAATAAGAAAACCCATCTCATAAACACGAATGGTCTACAACCACAAACAAAAATCATTACAAGAAGAGAACTAAACATCAATTAGTCTAGGGTACTGATAATGTATTTATGACTCATGTTCCCATGCACTCTAATCCACACCCCCAAACTTCCACAAGACATGATCCAATGGTATTGCACACTTACACAACACATTCTCCTTGCAGTCCTAGATCATTATAGGTTTCTCCTCAATGATCGCATCATCGTCAACATTGACCTAGACCCAATCAATGATCTGAAATTAAACATGAAGATAATAAAGGATCTTTGACACCTGAAAAACATCATTTATCTGGATCATATGATGGGGAAGTGAAACTAGATATGGCATAGCTCCAATACGATCCAAAACCTCAAAACGGCCAAAAATCTAGGGAGAAAGCTTACTCCCATGACCAAAATCTTGTTTCCCATGATGGGGGTCACCTTTAAAAGCACATGATTCCCAACATAAAACTATAAAGGTATTCTCCTACAGTCATCATAGGATTTATAACAATCATTCACTTCCTTCATCCCCTCATAATTCACTTGAACTATCTGTGTCATATTTTGTACTAATTTCAGCCCCAGAAATCGAAGACTCGCTAACCCCAGTCCAGCATAATGGAGAATGAAACGGTCGGCCATAAAAGACATCAAATGTTTCCATACTGATGGTGGAGTGAAAACTCTTATTGTAAGAGAACTCTACCAAAGGAAGGTGCCTCATCCAAAAACCTCCAAAATCTAGGACATAAGATAGAAACATGTCTCCAAGAGTTTGGATGGAATGCTCAGTATGACCATCCCTCTATAGATAAAAATTAATTCTAAGGTATAGTTTAGAGCCAAAATAATTATGAAGACCTATACACAAGATAGAAGTGAAATGATGATTTCAATTGGAAAAGATCAATCTCGAGAAAATGTGGAGTGTCACTACCTACTCTAGATACTGCCTTGATAAAACCACTATTGAGCATGACTCTTTGATATCTATGAAGTGGTATGGTTTTTTCAAAGGATCTAATACCACCCATATAGATCATAAAATCCATAAGCTTAAGGTAAACTGGTAATAAAGTCCACTAAGATGTCCTCCCACTTCAACTAATGAACATCTTACAGCTGGACCAGACCACTAGGAATAGGGTGCTCTACCTTCATCATCTCACAGACCAAACATTGAGACAAAAACTATGCAACTACATGATTCAACCCAAGCCCGAAAAACTAACATCAAAAAACATAGAAAATCTTTATCACAACAAGAAGTACAACTAATGGAAGACAGTAAAACTCTTTTAGAACCATCTAACACGTTGCCAAAGGAACAAAAACCTTACCAGAAACAAAACTTGGTGTTTTTTATCCTCAAAATAACCTTTAGGGGCCTCGCCACAAATAACTCAATCTCTCTAGACCTCCACCTCAAGATCCCTTAACTAGGTATCTTCCTCCTACTACACCATATATGACTACACTATCATCTAAAAAACAACCTATTCCCCTATCTTCTCCCTTATCTAGATATAATGTTGAATGTTCTTCCATCACCCGCCTGGAATCACCTGATTCACACACAACATCACTAAATGACTTTTTACTCAGTGCATCAGATACAACATTACCATTACCAGGTGTATATGATATTTCAAATTTTTGATCTTATAATAACTCCATCCATCGATGTTTTCACAATTTCATGTCATGCTGGGAGAAAACATACCTCAAGATCATATGATTAGTGAAACCCAAAAATCTCTTAAAAATGAGGTAATGTATTGGAAACTTCAAGGAACAAACCATTATCACCAACTCAAGACCATGGGTGGCATATTTACGTTCATGGGGATGAAACTAACAAGACATTTAAAAAATTACTGATCTCTACAGCATTATAACTCACCCCAACCTTAACATGAATCATCGCAGAAAACATAAAACTGAACTTCCTCTACTGGCAGACAAAGTACCAAACCACTAGCCAAATTATCTTTTAGATAATCAAAAACAACTAGACACTGATCATTCCACACGAACTTCTTATACTACCTTGTCAACAATGTCATAGGAGTCACACCCTAAGAGAAATCAACTACAAACATCCTGTAATATCTTGTGAGACCAAAGAAAAAATTTCACCTCTACCACTATCTTGGGGGATTCCAGATACATAGATGCTTCTATCCTTGATGGATCCAAAGCTACTTCCAACTAGGATACAACATGCCCCTGAAAGAAAACTTCTCAATCCCAAAACTCACATTTCAACAACTTCCAAAATAGTTGTTGGAAAAGTACTCCCAAAATGACACATAGATTCTCTATATTCTCCTTCATAGACATGGTGTACAGAAGGATGTCATCGATTAAAACCTCCATGAACAAGTCCTAGAAATCCTAGAATACAGTGTTTATCAACCGCATGAATACATATTTTCATGACCTGACCCTACCCGGGCTCGAGCCGCAACTACCCCAAGCCCGCCTCCATTGGCCAAGGGCTGGCGACCAGCGACGAAGGCACAACAACTCAGGGAGTCCTTTGCCTAAGAACCTGTACCCACACACACGCAGCACACTCAATGAAAAAGTGCTGAGTAAAAGAAAAGAAAAGTAAAGAAAAGGGCAACTGCTATATATATACCACAAATGTGCATCGAACTCTAAAAAGTACAAAGTAAAAGCTGAAAGGAAAAGGGAAAAACATGCACCCAACCAGAAAAGGTGCCACAACCTGGCAACAGGTAAACAAAAAGAAACAGATGACGGGTCTCCCACCTGGAACCCGACTACGACCACCATACACGGTCCAAGCTCCCAAGCTCCTATGCTCCACTAAAGTCACGCTCCACCTGTCTGTCGTCTGCAAGGGCACACCAAGTGCGGGAAAAGCCCAAGCAGGGGTGAGTATAAAAATACTCAGTAGGATACCCCGAAGGCTTGAGGGAGCAACAAAGGAGGTACCGAAGGCTGAGCAGTAGAGTAAACAGGGAAAAGTAAAGGAGTACAAATGAAAGTGAAGTAAAGAGTATAGTGAAGAGTCCATCTCAACACAAAAAGAGGAAAGAAGGTAGACTCTTCCAGACACAAGGAGCTGGAAATGGTGAGAAGATGAACTTTTCATCGAGTCTTCACTACCTATATCAAGAGAGTAGACCCGTCCAACCACGAGAAGCTAGACACGGAAAGCACGTGACATACCCCACGCGTCTTCGCCTCTCCTGGAAGGAGAGTAACCAAACCCAAGATATGGGTACTGGAACAAAGTATATACATATGCTTATGCTCAGCAAGAATCCCGAACAACGTCGTAAGGGGATCTCCATCCCGTAGCTCAGCCCAAAAAAAAAGTATCCAAAAGTCCAAGAAGTAAACTCCAGCGATGCCCAGCATCTCGCACGTCTGCCTCGTACCACATGCCAAGGGGATCAATCACCGCACCTCAACACTATCCACTTTGGGTGGCACTGACTCGCACGCACGGTTTTAGATCGCATCACAAGAATGCGTCTCGGTGGGGAAAGTGACCCTCGTACTTGAGAGTTCTAGGGAATGTCAAACCACACCTCTTCACTACCCTACAGTTGAGAGGTCTTCTCAAAAGTCAAATCCATCACAGCACTGACCCACATAACCAAGGGTCCCGCTCCGGTAATCAAGAAGGAAAGCCACATAATAGCCTAGAAGAAAGGACTGAGCCTGGTATGCCAACAGGTGTCCCACTGCACATCCCTGCTAGAGGGTAATTCATAAACAGATATCGGGTGACCCACTGCCCAGCCCTGCTGAAGGGTAAACCCTAATACATCATTCAGTGACCCACTGCCCCGCCCCGCTAAAGGGTAGACCTTAATACATCATCCGGCGACCCACTGCCCAGCCTCGCTGAAGGGTAGACCTTAATACATCATCAGGCGACCCACTGCCCAGCCCCGCTGGAGGGTAGACCTGGAATAAGTCGACAGGCGACCCACTGCCCAGCCTTGCTGGATGGTAAACCTAGAACTAGATGACGGGTGACCCACTTCCCAGCTCTGCTAGAGGGTAGACCCTAAGAGGTCGTCGGGTGACCCACTTCCCAGTCTCTGCTGGAGGGTAAACCCTAATAAATCGATGAGTAACCCACTGCCCAGCCCTATTGGAGGGTAAAACTCAGAACTTCTCTGGCCCTCTCTACTGGAGGGTACACCACTAGCCAACTGTACACATAGTGGGTATCGTGCAACCACCCAACTCCAGAACAACTCACCCAAAAGAGGTTCAGCGCCTGCTCCATCACTGGGTGTCACTAGCACTACTACTGATCGATCCATCGAGAACGAAATCAGGGGGTGACCACTCAACCCTGTTGTTCAAACAAACGAGCACAGGGTCAGGGGAAAAACCCCACCCTTCTAGCCAAACAAATGAGCACAGAGGGACCCTCTACATCGAGAGAGGTTAAAGTACCCAAAGCAGAGCTCGGCACGCACCTAGGGCCCACACGACGTGTGGCCCCAAGTTAACCCCAACCAAGCACACGAATGTCTCAGGTACAAACCACACATACCTCCAAGCGCTCCCGTATACTCCCAGAGTATACCTCACTTTGAACCCAAGGGCTATCGTGCACACGGAACCCAATGTCAACACAAAGGCGTGACGTAACATCTCCCACTTGTCGCCTCAATGACTGAGGTACCTCCAACCACATCTCTCTAAACACCAACCTCACTCTCTTAGGAGTGCACACGATCACATGTCAAGGGTCCGCTACAAACACGGTAGAAGGACCGCCACCAGGGCACCTTTCATAATCCACATTTAATAATATCGCGCAAGAGGCTCTGCACAGCCAAATGGATCACACCGTTGTAATACTCATGGAAAAAAACGTGAGATAGACTACTTACTCACTCGAAACGATCAACCGGTGAAAAAGGAACTATTCACTATAACCAAACCCGTGTGGGGCCCACCCCAAGATCCCGAAACGGAAAAAACGGATCATGACACTACAATCCCCTCGGAAAAACACACGGGATTGAGTACTCAATCACCCAAAATGGACACCCGGTGAAAAGGGAACTATTCACCGTAGCCAGCCCGGGTGGGACCCACACCATGATGCCGAAAAAGGCCGGGCGAACTGTTCCATTGCAATGC